>OX344858.2:10010000-11322142 GCA_947037095.2 Nycteola revayana | reverse complement strand
ATTCTCGTGGCTTACTACAGATGTTCGCCCGAAAAACTCTTAAAATAATATTTTTATACACTACTCAAGATACAAGATAAAAAATAACCAATAATCAATTATCACAGCACAAATTTCATGAATTAAACAATGCAACATGTATGGTTTCTGTAATTACAATAATACTTAGATGACATCATCCAAAGTTTAACCCACACATTTAAACTCGTTTTGTCGAATGGACATTACATCAATATCATAGATCATCTCTCTTATATTTAGATAAAATATCATAAATCAATACTACCTACTCATTCCCCAATGATTCCAATCAGTTAGGTATACGCAATCAGTTATATTTAACTTGGGATTCCCTATGACATTATTCTAGGTATGAAGGGTAATTTTTGCTGGTAGAGAATTGATAAATGTCATTTATTTTAATTATCATGTTGGAAAAGTAGAAACTGTGGACAGGATATCAAAACAAATATATTTTCTTCAACCATTTAAATGTTATGTAGGGTATCAAAAAATATTTCAGTTCACTCATTTAACAGTCTCTCACTTAAGTACCTAACATAAAATATATTTTATAAAGAAAAAAGCTAAATGTCGTTTCTATTTGTCATATAAGTTCACCAAACTGCGTTTTCCACGTGTTATTCATAACAATAAGACCGTACTCTTCGTCATCGTCTGTGTCGGCATCAGATAAAGCGTAATAAACAATAAAACATTAAGTACTAGAAGCGTGATCTTTATTTTCAAGTTAGCCTCATAATGTGACGTCATTGAAAATACCTGAGTTGAGTAATTATGGGAGAATATGACATAATTATTATAGCAATATAATAAAAATATGATACTATCGAACATGAGTTAAACAGGGGTTGGTAGCATTTTCCCCCAGTTGCTGCTTCACCCAAAACAAAAGTACATCGTGATTTTATGACGGTTGTTAATACTCAGCACAATTAATTTATTCATTCGTAGTAAAATTTATGCATATAATTTTTAATGACCTACAAAATAAAATATTAAATAAATAGACTTCGTACAACCTAGACGATCTTGAATTGCAAGCACATTTTGACATATACATTAATTGCCTTGAGGGAATTATTTTGTGTTAAAAACGTACATATTATTATGTATATTTTATTTAAAGTAATACTGATGGTAAATCGTCCTGTCAATTATAAGCAACTACTAACAAATCGCGAAACACAAACATATAGTTCTTATTTTAGATTTCATATACGTATAAGCTAACTCGTAAATAATAAATGCAATGTGCAATTCATTGACTGTTATCAAGAAATTAAAACAATTCACTTTTCTTATCAATTACCTACTATTGAGATTATTTGATTAACAGATAAGAAGTAATTAAAGTTTTGCAGAAAATAGACGAAGCTAACAATGGTTATATTGTTATATACCTACATAGAAAGTTATTGAATTTTTAAGAGAAAGATAATTTGTTCACCCAGTTTGATAAGAACAGCAGTATAGATACGTTCTAAGCAAGTATAAGTGAACCAAATCTATATAATTGACATATTATGAGGATGATAAATTAATTACTATGATAGCTAATGCACTTATTTAATCACTATCAGTCATAGTGATAATAGATTTGTTCCTATTGAAGTTTATCGCGCGGCTATAGTTGGACTGCTCTATTCGGACCGGATGATAACGCTTCACATAATGGCCTAACGATGTAGTGGCGTGCCGGCTCGCGTGCTACTGACAACATAATGATGCATTTTAACAATAACTCAGAATTAAGTAAAATTCTTAACGTCGAAACCAACAAAAAAAATCTAGGAACAATTTTATTGATTCACCTATTAATAATTTATACTCCTTTGTTGGATTTATACGAAAGGAGCTTGCTCTATCTTAATTCTACTTTGTATTAAATATTTTGCAAAATATTAATATGGCCTTAGAATTATGTATAAGGTCGTTTACAAGCAAAAGCAGTTTTACAACAACATGGCAAGCGACCAGTTGCGCGTATAGGCTACGGTTGAGACACTTTCTGGTGTTGCCCAAGATCGACGTCAACGCAGATCAAGCGTGCGTCTGCGCCGAAAGCCCTGCGTTACGTTTCTTGTTTTATATCACAAGTCCTTGCGCGAGAAATGTCTGGCGATTCAGAGTTCAGAGCTATTGTCTTGGCATTGAACGGCAGTCTGTTGGCGCTAGCATACCGCGACGAACGTGCACTTGTGCCCCTCACATAGAAAAACACACGTGTTCCATTACGAAACTGTGGAAACTTGATTTAAATATTAAATAGTATCAGTTAATTGACGTAACAATTTAAGTGTTAATTAATATAGTGTGTCAGGATTGGACAGTGAGTAGAGAAGTACATATATAATTAATGTTGTGTATGCTTATGTACAGTCAAAATAAATTCTAATGTATCCGCTAATGTGTTTATATACATATGTGAAATATAGCAAATTGTGGTTGAAGTTTACATATTCAATTTAAATATCGTCATATTATCAAAATCAAAATATTTGGACAATTGTACAATATTTGTGGAAGTAATATTTTTTTTATTTTGTTCCAAAATTCTTGTTAAGGGAAATAGCACTTTATAAAAAGCCGGTTTGTCAAATCAAGATCTTGTAAAAATATCGCAGGCTAGGAAGGAAATTAGAGTTTAATTGGCAAATTATCGTCTAGTTCTGAAGTTGGCGATAAAATTATATAGGTTCCTGCTCACTCTACATTTTTGACATCCACCAAAGATTGTCCGAAGTAGTTGTACTTCAAACAATCTTTGGTGCTAAACAGCTAGGTAGGTACTAGCAGTGAGACAACGGATGTTGATCGAGGTATTAAAGTCATTGCCAGGTGCAGTACAGACTCCGATAATTTTAAAACGATTTACAAGTAGAGTGCACGATTAAGGTCAAGGATCTATGTATTTTCTTAGTACAAGTACCTTATACAATACATAGTCAATAGGACATTGCCTTGACACTATAATCATATGGGCATTACCTCCAATTACTTTAAATATAAATCGCTCCCTCACATGCGTTAATCTCTTAGTGGCCAGCCTCTACAATAGTGACTATTCAATAGTTAATCTTATCTACAAGGTACATGTATTTATATATTTTATTTATGAAATTATTTATTACAGCATAATACATCAGAAGGGATTCTCTTTTTTGCTCTATTCTGACTATTTGCTATGTAAAATATTTTGTTAAATTGACTTAACCTTAAAATGTAAGATGGCTAATTTTACAAAGAGACTATTGAGTCTTTTAAAAATGTACTCTAGATGTCATTTCACAGTAAATTCACTTTAAAAATAATAATAAAAAGTATTAAGCAAAGTATTGTACCTTCGATTGTATAAGCAATCATTCTTGAGCTCTAAAGCTTTAGAAAATGAAATAGACAAATGTATGTCCACACATTGAAACAGATTTCAAAAGAGGTAACTAAGTGAAGCTAATGTTATTAATGTTGATGTAAAAGGAGTTGTAATTGATGATGTTTGTCTTGCGACATTGTTAGCAGTGTTATCCTTACTAATACGATTACTTAATGAACTGGCCGCTTTTAAACTCAACTTCTACGCAAGACTACGACACGACGCAGTGATAAATTGACAAGATAGTTAAGACATGTTTCCAAGTCATAGACCAGTTATAACTTATAAAAATAAAGTATTCAATGTAAATGCACTTTTCTAAGTTTTACTTCAAACATAGGTAGGTAGGAATCTGGAACTTTTCCGAGCACACACTTTTTGCTTGATGCATGAATACTAATTTACTCTAAAATGTTCGTTTTAGAGTAAAAAAGAAAAACTTTTAATGCAGGAATCAATTAATATTATTGTATCTCATAATAACATATACTTATAACATGTACTTTGTTCCATATTAGTTAAAATTCGATAAAACCGACAGCTTTGTAGGTATTAGGTATGTTAGGTAATAATATATACATATAACAAATACCGAATTGGCAAAATTATGAAGATATATTATGATGATGTAACTTATTTACTGACATTACCTAAATACATACTTTTTATATTATTGTTTATTGATAAATGTGCCTATTCGATGTAATTCTCTCACGTTTTTGTTATTGCCACATTATTTAGGGCTGATTTCTGAAATTGATTTTCACGAAAGTTGCTATGTACCTACCTATTTATTTGGGGGTACAATGATGTCCTACTGTCATGTTCTATAGTGCTATGGTAATAAAAATAATTAAACTGGCATATGACGTTTCCAAGTAAACAATACCAATAAACTTATAGTCCTAAGCGCTATTTATCGATCCTAGGATAAAAAATATCTGAGGAATAAATTTGAATTTTGACAGAAATTCTATACAAAATCTGTCAAAATTAAAATCGATTGTTATGATAATTTTTATATGAGGATCGAAAATCATTTTGCAATTCTTAGTAGCTACTCCTTCTTTTCTTTATTGGTATTGTTATTGAAGACGAAAGTAATTGATATTTATCATTTCTTTAAATCTTATAATTTCAGATATAAGCATAAACATAATAAGTACTGGGTCTATGTCCACTTACAAATACATAATTAAAATTTTAACATGGACATAAATTTAAATTTAGTACCCAATACAAAATAACCAATCAAAGCCCAGATAACAATCGAGAGATTCTTCAAGTTTTATTGTCTTAATACACACAAGCGATGTATTGTATACACACCTACAATGTTTACACCTACTCGTAAGTAACTCTATTAACAAATGAAATACCTTCAAATGCCTAGAATAACTGAAGGTCGATCCATTATCGTTATGTAAACAGATGTAATAATTTGGTAAGCTTGTAACATCAATTTCTGCGGAAAACAACCTCTGGGTTCCAGTTTTTCCCAATTGCCATTTATTGAGTAAGATGTAAATCTCTTCTCTTTATATTTTTCTTAAGACTTTACAAATATATGATTCACGGATACAAAAAACGATTAAGAACGACGATCTGTAATTCACAGAGTTGACCCCAGTGAGAATGGAACCCCGAACAAGTATAAGAAGTAGCTAACGTAACTACTAAACTACCGGTGCAGGCAGCGGAGCAAATGTACATTGTATTTAATTACAATAATTCAGATTTGTAACGTACTTATTATATGAATCATATCAGTCATGTGTATCGCAGAACAAATGCTAATATAAAAACTAAAAAGGAAAAAAACAATTGTTTGTATTGAATACGCTCCAGAACTACTGGACCGATTTCAAAAATCTTTCACGGTTAAAATGCTACGTTATCTAGGGACAACTTAGGCAACAAATAAGCTACCGCTAGCTAGTCGTCAGTAAAATATTAGCTTGTTAAATACATATTAAATAAATTTGAGCCATTTTTTTTTTTCAATAATTACATAAGTTATTTTTAAATTGAACAGATACTTTTTATCTGAGGATTGAAAAACTAGTCCTTTAACCTTAGTACTCTTATTTTCAGCAAGAATCACTTCCAAACAATTAACTTTTAAATATAGTATATTTCGCAATTCATTCGATTTATAAAAAGGTCACTTGTTTCAATAAGATATTACGAAAAGGAGGTTACTAGATTAATCATCAGATTATGTGAATATGAAGTAACACATTTATAATAAAAATATCTCAGTCTATACGTGCATACATAAACACAATACAATAGACTTTACAACTCAAAATTGCAAAACAACTATTGTTCAAACTTAAATTCAGTGACGACTTGCAAAAGGGTCAAGTTTGTTTTAGTCGACCTAAAAGAATTTCTAAGGTTAACGACGAATTACAATTAATCTAATGTAATTTGAATTCAGGGTCAGTGTCAAGTCGAGAACGTTCAATGAACGTAAATTTATTATACAAGGTGTTAACTTATTTCCAGATTATTGGGGAGAAACTTAATGTGAAGTTAATATTTAAAGTCAGTATTAACGTGGTTTCATATTAACTTCACCATCTCTAAATAACTTTGATACTGTTCCATCTCCCCCCTTCGTTCTCTTGATCCTTGCAAAGTTGACAAAAAACCTTGCAATGCCCTCGTTGAACCGAAGTCGGGAGTCACGAGAATTATTAGATAAGCATATTTACAATGGAAGTCCTATATACATATACTTGAAAATCTGTTACGATTCTATCAATAGTCACAAGTGGCTGACACCACGTCGCTGGACGGTAAGTAAAATAAATACAGGAAATGGGGTTATTTATTTACGTGCTTGCTATGACAGTGATGTTTCGAACATGGTAAATCATATGAACGTAGAACGGATATAACGAAATACGAATTAACCATTAGGTATGACAAGAACGGAGTGATTTCGGAGAATATTATCTATAGGTAAGTAAATGGTTTTTATCTTGCGCGACTTCTCTCGCGCAATTTCTAAACCCAAGCTCATGACAGAGTGGAGTTCCAAACCTAGTTTAAATAAAAGAATCGTTACCTCTCTTGTATAAAATAGTCAGAAATTTAAAAAGGTAGTCTTGAGCCTTTTAATTCTTCAACGGGCATAAAGGCCAGAAGTGCTTCAGCTTTACAGTGTCAGAAAATGTTGATATTTTGATACTTTGTAGCGTCTATGTTAATCCAGCTTATTAACTATCCGTGAACAAACTTTCAGTCAAATCCATTCAGTAGTGTTTTCGTGAAAGAGTAACAAACATACATACAACCACAAATACAAATTTTCGCATTAATAGTATTGGTAGGATTAGGTATGTGACTTTGGACGTATGCTCAAGCCTCTAATAACTACTTAATTACTTTATCAGGCCATTTACGTCCACTGGTGAACATGAGCCTCCTCTTTAACAGACCGTGGCAAGCCCGGCCCCCGCCAACGGCGGATCGAAGGAGTGTCCAGGGGGTTTTAGTGGTGTAGGGTCCTCTCCTAGTGGTATCAGTTTACCACTATGGAGAGGGCAAGTCCCAAATATCCCACCGCCAGAGCGCGAATACGCTTGGCAGGTGGATTTGTGATCGCAGTAAGATGGGAGTAGGTACCTTTGAGCTGCTATATGCTGCTGCCCATTCAACAGCTGTATATCCCTTAGTCGCCTACTTCATCTATGAATATTTCATAGGTATACGAATAAATATATATACACTTAGTTATACTTCAAGCACATTAGGTAATACTTGCATTAGAAATACATTAACATTATTTACTTAGGTATGCTTAAATTAATATTGTAAACCTTTATTTAGCATACATATACTGGATCCTATTAGCTCTGCATATTTTCATTCATATATGAATATTTCAAGGTATCATGCATGTTAAAGTGGACTTTGGGCCTTCTATTACGTTAAAAATTATATTATTTTGTCATATATCATTCCCTATATTTATGTTCTTGCTTGTGCCCGAGACTTAATATAATATATGTTTTTTACGCGAAATTAATATATGTTTTTTAAGCGATATTAATATATGTAGGTATGTTTTTTATATTAATTTAGAAATTTAAATTTTGTTGATAAATCTTCCTGCCAGATATAAGCAGCCGTGAATATTTTTTATATATGTTTATTACATATCAATTGTTATTGATATGTAATAAACACGTTTAACTATGTTTAGCTTGTAATTATAAACACACACTTGTAACACATTAAATACATCACAATATGTTTTCCTCATAATTGAAGTAATTATTAACTCACGTTTAATGTATAAAATGTAATAGGTACAGTACTATGTAATTTAATACCTAAAGTATTAAATTACATAGTATTGTACCTATTACATTTTATACATTAAACGTGAGTAACACATGAAGAGTTCAATGCCTCTATAGTTTTCTGTGTAAACCAGTAGAGGGCGGGACACTACTAAACACAATAAATATAAATTTGAATTTTGGCCAACATACAATAATATAAAACCTGATTTTATTGGCTGTTTATATGTTTACTCAAAGCATACGAATTCAATAACTAATAGCTAAAAATAAACATTCCAAAAAATCTATGTTTCGTACGGAAAGTCGTTTATGATTTCAATCGATTATCGTCCCGAGAATAGAAGTTTAATGCATTAGGACTTTTTCTTGTCTATGCCATGATATGGCTTTCTTGTTAACCTTAACCTTGTTTTGTATGCGCGTGGGCATTGTCGTAAATCGTTTTGTTATTGGTTTTGCCGGTATTTTGGCCGCTTTGGACATTAATTAAAAAGTGATTTATATTGAAGAACGAACGAAGAAGAAGACCATAGCCCTTTTGGTTGACGGCTGCTCGATTTGACATTTTGTGTGTGTTTTTGGATGGATCTGGGATTTGAAGACTTCTGGTCGAACGAGGATACACGTGCATTAGTCTGTTGAGGTACTTGCTTACAAATTTATTCCATGGCAATTGAATATTTGCGAATCGCAGATATATATATGTATGTTGCTCTCTTGGTGAAATGTAACCTGACCTGAAGAATTCTACCTGGCTCCGAATGCGGCCTAACCCGGTATACCCAATACCGCCGCATTCGGAGCCAACAAACTATATACCCGTGATTAATTAAAAAAAAACATGTAATTCATTATACATCAAGTATGTATCATTAGAATATTGTTATAACAAGATTATCTCGCGTGCGTAGTTTAAAAGCGCGGTTCTCGCAATTTTAAGTCTTTCACAAAACTAAACAAAATATTACTACCACTTCCATAAAACAGCGCCTATCTTAATATATTTAACGGTATTTGATTAATGTAAAGTGTAGGCCTATGAATAACCTTGCACCATTGCTTCATTATAGCGCTAAAACTCTAAACGTTAATTGCATTTCACGTGCGGATGGAAGGACGGTATTATACGATAGGTATGGCGAAACTATGAAGGTTCTAGGGGTTGGAATTCTGACAATACATTCCATAGATTTCAATTTAGTAATATTTTTATTTGATAACTTGGTAATATTTATTGGTCAATAGGTCAATATCAGAATACATAATCTGAGATGTTAGACAGGTGGCTTCTTTATTTTGGACCGAATAGAATCGATTACGCTTGAGTTTTATTGTGTCTGTCATGGTTTTAGAAGTAATTTTCAAGTTATTGTAGTATTTTGATATTGATCGAATATACATAAGTGATTTTGGATAACATTAAAGCGTTTTCGACAAGTAACGATCGCTCTACAGAAATGTCGTTTTGTGGCGGCCTTCTGGTATACCAGTATCTATCGCTATTTAATATAACGTCGGTAATACTGCAATACCGCTTAAGGTGCGTCAGTAGCTAATAAGGTGTAATTTCATCTGTCAAGAAATATTTTCGTTATATATATATTTTAAAGAGAAAAAAACAATTCGCTATATTTGATTTTCAACCTTATGAGCTATTGTCACTAACGCGGTATTGCAGTATCACCAACGATAAGTTAGATTTTTGTCCTTCAAATCAAGTTAGTACAGTCAGGAATATCCTTCGGGGAAAACAGGACTCCTCCTTTATGACACCCTAGTGTAAAAAAATAAGTTTTTTATTGACTAAAATATCTACACATTTATTAAAACAAAAAAAAATTAAACGCAATATTTATATTTATAATGCTAAAAGTAAAACGGGAATCATCAAGTACAGATAATTTATGTTTTTTTTTTGCCAAATTCACAAACTTAACGTTGAAATTAGAATTAGTGACCTCTGGGTAGTATAATGCGACAAACGTGTTATGCAAATTTTGCAGGTTGCTGACAAACAAGAAAATTACCATAGAAGTATTCGCAACACATACGATACAAGCATATTGAATGAAGTTTTATTTTAAATTCGGAATTGTTTCGAATTAATCAGATATTTAAGCATAAGCATTCATAAGTAGTCCTCGCCACAAAAAATATACTACGACGACGGACCCAATTCTTGGGAAGTCATATTAAAATTTTAATCCTTCATTATCCTGCCTCTACGATACATTTCACTGTTACAGTTCCACCGTAATACAGTTGATACTAGTACTGGGAATAGGGAGAATCCTTTTCCAAACAACCAAATTGTTTTAATAAGCTCATTCTTACTTGGAACTGTAGAATTGTTTCTGGTGTACTTAGCTTTAACGTTGTTTGTAATAATATTGATTTGGAAAAAAAACATTGGTTAAAACTAGATAAGCGAGAGGTATTAAAAATTATTTTGAAACTACAGAAACAATTCCGAATGCAAAAAAATAAAAGTAAAACGCGCGATCTTTTTTGTTGTGCTTCAAAACTGTATGCTCATTAAATTTTATATACATAATATTATGTTTTGTTATAAAGTAAATTTCGGCATAAATTCACAAGTTTAATGACAACACCATTGTGTGCAATAACCTCTGACACGTAAAATTGAAATCCAAATGTCGCAATTGTTAATTTTTGATACCGTGCCATAGATATTTGAATAATTCAACTTTACGGTTCAACAGTACAACGTTGGTACATACGCAACCAAAGGGTGTTGAAATTATTTCGTTGCACCGAGTTTCTTTAACAGGACCAATTAGGAACTGTTATTATGTAATTATGGGTGTACTTACTACGTGTGACTTTAAATAAAGGCATCCCAATACATATATAAATTATTCAACACATGTATGTAGGTACTACAAAACAACCTGCTATTTGTCTACAAAATAGAATTACATCAATTATCGATACCACCTAATAAACTGTAAGTAATCCTTATTTATTAATATTATAAACGCGAAAGTTTGTGGGTATGGATGCATCGATAGATGAATGGATGTTTGTTACTCTTTCACGCAAAAACTACTGAACGGATTTGAAACTTTGCACGGGGATAGTAAATAAGTTCGGTTAACAAATAGGCTACAAACGCTCGGACCCACTGGAGCAGAGTAACGCGGGTAAAACTGCGGGGCGCAGCTAGTGTAATCATAACTATAGGTACATATACTTTAAAAATGAATAATTACGTTAATCATAGTTACTAGCCGTGCGAATTACCATAACACCTGGTTCGAATTATGTTTAAAGCGTATGCATAAAAGGTACAAATTAATTTAATATTTGCATGCGTCCGGAATAACATATTGATAGGCTATTTAAAAATCGTACAAGTTTCACAAAAAAATATAACGAATACAACGTCCAAATGTAAGAATAGCTAAAACCTAACGAATATCCTATAACAGTAACTAATTATTCCGAAAGTATGCATATCATCCTAACGCTACTGCAGGACGAGACCGGGGCCTGAATATGAGTATTATTTATGATAAATAAAAGTAGGGCGATCTTTTACAGAACTGAATTGCACATACAAAATATTCGAAAAAAAAAGTATCTCTTTCTTAATTGCTAACTGACAACTGACTATTTACAAATCTGTCCAGGGACGTCTTTTTAATAAAAACATAGTGGTCTCTACCATTACTTAACTTACATATTTATATCACTCTGTAAATCTCTTTAATTCTGACGATAACTGTGTGATATATATTATAGCGTAACTATCAAACGGAATTTGCTTTTGTTGGCTGACTTATAATCTTGTTTAAATTGTGAGAATTAAATATTTGTATCATAACATGTTTTTAATTTTTTTACTAATTAGTTATCATAAAATATCATCAGACACAACCAAGAGGAGCAAGATTAGAGAAAGAGAGAGAGATTATTTTTAATTTTTAATACATCATAAAGGCGGACGGATTTCTTTTGATTCTAAAGGAGGCGGTACTCCATAAAATCTTTTCGTTATCTCTGGGATAACTGATTACTATTATTGAAACCTGTTACTTTAAATTTAAAATATCGTCACCAGACATATCAAATCACCGACAACTTCAATGCCTATAATAGACAGGGTGGGGAAAGGCCAGAAACAACCGTAAGAGGACCTTGAAAATAACACGACCGTGCTAATTCAGTGCAATACAAGCGAACGTGTTTCTTTGTATTACAGCACCGATGCCGAACTAAAAGTAAACCTGTTAATACTCAGTATCAGCTGTTAGAAATCGATACGCATAAATATAGTTAATTTTATTGAAACACGTGTAGCAATTGACTGCTTACTTGGCTAGCGGAGTTTAAATATTAACAACAACAAAGTAAAACGATCTAAGAATATTGTTTTCTATTTGCTTACATCATTAATATATAAATATGTATTATGATACAATTAGAAATGTGAAACTGACAAGAATAAAAACTAAATTCTTCCTGTTAATTTTATGCAATCTTTCACAAAAACAATTGAAATGAAATGTGTTCCTGCAAGCAATTTGCAGCAATTTATATTTTTTCATTTAATTAATTCTTCTTTGCTTTCTAATGAATCACAATTATTGACCGGAACTTCTCAGGAACTCTAGATTATATTAAAAAAATGCGCAAAACTTCAGTTGTAAAATAAACCAATCATTTTATCACTAAATAGAGGTACTTTATGTTTTTTTTTTTCAGGATAAATTTTCCCGTTGATTTAAACTTATAATTATTAATCAAAAAATCAGTGACAACAAAAGTGATTGAAATTCTTAACCTTAATGTATAACATCGTAAATTATTATTTTCAGATTCCTCGAAAGCGGGCGGCTACTTTATCCTGCAAAAGGTTATGATATTGAGACGGTACAGATGAGAGCGAGAGAAAGGATGGAGCAGAGCCTTGTTGTGGTGTTCACCGTCCTGTCCTTGATAACAACAGGTTTGTTACATTTTTCGATTTTTATTCGTGCAATCGATGACCCCGCAGCGTATTCTTGCTTACGGAATTTAGCGCATTATGTAAGTATTTTAATGAAATTATTTATATATCAACAAACAATCTTATCTATATAATAAACTTCGTAACTATACTAAAAAAATGAAATGGAAAAATATTTTTATCGGATTCTCTATATGTTTAAAGAGACACATTTCTGAATGTATTTCTTATATATTAAATTTTTTTCAAACAAGGTCTCGGGCAAGAATAAGTTAATTTAATTTTAGTACATTGATGAACAATAATCCAGTAGTAAAAAAGTAAGTAATTAATATCATGGTACGGTAAAATTATTTTTTCATATTCTAATAGGTGGTAATTATATCAGACACGCCATTACTAAACATTACACATTTTGCGTGTTTTTGCATTTCCGAACTTTCCGTTCGTTACCTGTCCGCATTGTGTTATGTGGAAGTGAGTTGTAGCTTACACGCACCATCGATTAGTAGCGCAGTAAGTGCCGCTTTTAGATAACACACTCTAGATTTAAAACAAAACCATAAAGAAATGAAATTATCTATTGATAATAAAAAGAGCTGATTTCTAACACATCTGTGTAATTGTTTTTGATTTAAATAACCATTTTAATAGAATATAGTGTAGCCAATATCTCTAAGGAAATCAACTTACTGCGCAAAACATATTACAGTGCATAGGTACAAACACATGTGTGCTCTATATGCCTTTACTCTCAAAATTCAGTTAAGAGTTTAAGGTACTCTCCGAGGCACGGGTGAAATACGACCAACTTTCTGACTTCGGCAATTTCTTGAGCAAAATTGTCTAGTAACAAAATTGTTTCCCTGGTAATACCCAATTGAACCTTTGCTAGTTAAACATATTACCGCTAGACCAGGCAGTCGAACGCTGCGTGTGAGCGTTAGATATATAGGTACCTGCTGCGTCAACACTAAGTACGTATATTGTCCAACATTTTATTCATGCAACCAATACAATGCACCTGACTCTCGGAGTCAATGTCAATAATTTAAATATAAATTAAAACAACTGACTAACACTGAAGTTTATTATAATTGCTAGTTACACGCTATATTTTATTATCCGACTATTACCAACCATTATATGAATCCTGTTTTGTACTATATGAATAGATTACATCCATTAAGGAGCAATATTTTCTTCGTTGGAAAAGTGAACTTTTCAGTCAAAGGGTAATTTCAATCTAGATACTACATAGCTGTACAAATATAACTAGATATAAAAAAAATCAATCCTACAGTTTTACCTATACCTATGAATAGATAATCAATATACGGACAAAACAGACATTGCTGTATGAATAAGGACACATTGGCTGGTAGGCATATGCAGTTGGTTAGTCTCAATTTGAATCAGCCATTGTCCGTTAACAATAGCGAAAATTTATATACATACCTGTGCTGTAGCCTTAACCTTTTAGAAGTCCGTGTATTCATGGACCTCTAAAAGGTTTTCCCCCATGGTCTAATATTGCTACATAGATATGTCTAAAATATCCTAATATGCAAGGAAGAAAAGTTCAAGTCATTGAATGATCGGACTTGAAAATTTCCAAACTGACAAATTAAATTAAATGACAACAATAAATATTGATAGAATGTAATCTTATTTATGGCGATATCAATAGATGGTTCGTCTGACAACGCCACTAAATAGATCATACAATATAAGAGAAAACAATGCAACTGGTGCTAGTATAGCTACTATCCTATATCCTGGTGCCGGGTCTCGGTAATCATAGCACAACGCATAAAATTTCCGTCCTTTTTCGGTGCACAGGGATCCAGGGGTACCTGCTATGTAAATAGCATCACTTGTAGTACACTGTGATCCATCGCTTGGCCTAAAGGTATATTTTGTCACTAAACGAGCAAACAAACCTATGGTACCGTTAGAGTAATTATTCAATTTGTTTCGAATCCATTTTCTCTTATAAATGGCATGTATATGGACATCTGTGTCCATATTCTTTGGAGTGTTATTATGACTATGACTAGTTTCATCTTCTTTCAGACCGTATTGATTATTAATGTTGGACACACTGATTCCAAGGCTCGATAAGAAGTCCGGATCGGTTATATCATCAGTGACGTCTTTTATCATTGCGTTATGATTGAATAGTCCACAATAGTAACGGGTCCTGAAGTAGAACGGTGCGCCAGGTGCGAAATTACATACAACTCGTACATCTCCGTTTGATTTGATAGCGTATGCGCATCCTACCTTATTTGTCTCTGCCCACATAATCACGGCTGAATGATACGTCTGCGCTGTGATGCGACCACATTGTATGTCTCTTGTAGTAAGATTATTTCCAGCCTGATAAAACCAAATACAAATGCATCCAAGTACTGCACCTACAAAACAATCGTAGATCGGTATGCTGTAAAATAATAAAATTGTTTGATTAAATGCAGCAACACAAAAAGCTGAGATGAATGTGGAGGGATTACATAACGAAAATGAGAATGTTTTTAATAATATATTTACTTAAATACATTCTCTGTTGTTAAATATTTTTTTAGCAGCTTTAATATTTTAAATTAAAAATACATTCACGTAACGTTGTCCCATAAATACCATTTAAATGCCATTTCGAGTCGGTAAGCAGTTTGGCAGCAGTGTTTTGCATATTTTGTACATTCAAGTTGAGCTACATATCTGTGTTCAAGTGCAGAGCAAGGAGCTGGACCTGGTAAACACTGCCGTAACCATGCTTCAGCCATACTTTCTAAATCATGATCGTAAATCATTTGTTTCATGTTTGCTGCACTTGGTAAATGTTCATAAACATCTGTTTTTTTACTGGCAAGTCTATTGCGCAAGGTATTGAATGTATTTACTATTTGACTCCGCTTTATAACATTTGGTGTGACAACGATGTAGTTCTCTTGACATAATTTAGAATTCACTTTATTAGAGAAAAGGCAGAGAGTATGATCTCCGAAACATGGGCTAGTCCAACACCACTTGTTTGACACACTCGTGGCATGGCATGATCTCAGTGGTATTTGCCGTGATACAGGTAGCTGATCTTCTGATTCAATAACATCCTTCAATATAGAATGATATACACGGAAAACACCTTCATCACTTTTTGGTATAATGTCATTTTCAACATACAGTATCGGCAAATTCCAGCATAAATTTACTTCTGGCACATAAAACACACTGTTGTCTACGGAGGGTATTAAGTCATTTTTGGCACGAGGTATACTTATCTTCATTAAACCATCAATTTTTTTCAAAATGTCAAGTATATTCTTTTTACGCGAAACATTAAAATTTACTGGTCCTTGCACTGGATCGGTCGCAATATTTTTATAATTTCTATCCTTTGGTGGTTCAGTGTTCTCTGTATCATCGCTACTAAAAGTCTTATTGTATGATAAGTAGTCGTCTTCAGTATCATCGTCATATTCTTCGGGAATAGGCTGATTGTAGGAGAGTGTCATGGAATTGCTCGAGGTTGTATTATCGTCATTTGTTATCTGTGCAACAGATTGTGAATTATTTCCGCTCGTTTCAGATATATTAATATATGCATTATCCACTGAAGTTTCATTGTCATTACCAATGTAATACTCCATGTCAATACAGCAGCTATTCGCTATAATAAAGATAAGTAAGCTTATGGAATACTTCATTATGTCCAATTTGACAAAACGATTAATAATGCCTACTAGATTGTGTTTACACGGGTCTGAAGAACTAAACTTATAAGAACAACATGTTTAAATAAAAAGAATTGGGATCTTAGTATGCAACTGATTTTATTTTTGTTACTGACGAATCACAATGAATCGACAGCTCTAAGTAACTATATAAATTTTAAATAGTTACGCACAATTTGTTTATGTTAATTTGTAACCTTGTAATGTATGAGCAAATTTCGATTTTAGACTTATCAATACTATAAAGCATAATTCACACAAAAAGCGGGTGCGGGTTGCGTTCCTCGCGTGACACGCGCTAGCTACAGCGGATTCAGCAGGTGGCACAAGCAGTGTGATAGATAGTGTCAGGGGATTCTGACACGAACAAAGTAATTCTACTTATATTGAAAAGAACAGCACGGACACTAAAAAAGAATAGGTCACGAAATAAATTCAAAATCATCGTCAAAAAACGTACAACTACGTTTACGACCAGTAAATATGTATATATTATTTGTTTCATTGAGATCATAGCTAAATCGAACAACTCGGGGTACGAGCGAGTGTGAGTGCCTTTCGAAGCTCTCCGGCGCACGATCCGTCCCGCGCCTGACCCGCACATTATTTTATTGTGATGTCTTTAGACCCGACGCGCTCTCGCCCCGAAACTGCACCCGACCCGCGCGCGCTCTATGTATGTTTTTTTGTTCTTAACATAGAGATAAAATCCTTATTTTTAATATAAACATATTTACCGAACACATAATACGAACATAATAATGTGTCGCTCTGAATCAAATACTTCGATGTTGTATGCGTAATGGGGACCTGCGTAGGAGTCAATGGTACCTACCACTACGTGACTCATTGAAAACACATGATTGTGATATGAGGTTGACTCAAACATTATAAACACTTCATGCTAAATAATATAAATAACCGTGGTTTTACTCTCCTTGGATTAAAATGTTGCTCCAGCCAAAAAATTGTGTGATAAAAAATCTAGCAATAACAATGCGACAGTTAGGTGATTAGGTGATATATATCTTTGAAAACTACGTTAGTATGGTATCCATAATTATTGTATACTGCCATAAAATAGCGACTCACCATTTGATTTTTGGGTTCGTCGTATGCTGCTTTAACATACCTAACCTATATGTTTATGTAACCTTCAAAATGTCATACATTATATTATTAGTTCTTGACGTGTAGCTAACTCGAAGCGACAAATATAATTTATAGTTAGAATCTAAATACATGTGTTTCGTGCGAGTCAATAAACTCCACGGAAATCGGAAATCTATAAATTTAGAACACTTATAAAGGTATTATCACACCTTCATATTAAGTTGTATTTATTATATAATTTTGCATGGAAGTATTTAATGGGTTTATATTTAACAAAGGGTACAATTGGCAAGGAATGATTTCACTTATGATCAAGCAAGTAAACGCCGCTCTAGTTAAGTTTCTATTTATAGAGCAACATTTAATTACACAAGTAAAAACACTAATACACTCGTAGGAAGCCACCGATTGTTAACATCACGTTAAAAAAACTTATTTTCACTTAAGTTTACAACTCTCAATAAGACGAACTAAGCATAAGATGAGTCATATCTACCACCCACTACGATCTTTGTCATACGTCACATGCATTCCAAAGTAAATTATCGTGCTATTGAATAACTGCAAGTATTACAAGTGCTGAATATAACTAACTATTAATTAATGTAATTTGTTATTAATAATTAGTTAGGTACTACTTTTTAAAGGTTAATCCGAAATGAATATTTGCGTCGTTTTGCCTTTCATGTTGATTGATATTGATGTAATAAAATTACGTACAATTAGACGTTTGCAAAATATTCAAAAACAATGGATTGTCAACCAAATTGATGATACATCTGATGCAGTTTGACGCGTGTTTGTACTAAGATTACTATATCAGTGCAAATCAACCTACAAGGTTAATTTCACAATAATAAGTGATATCACTTGTGAGGCGTGATGGTATGTGGTAACTATCTACTACTACTATATATGGTAATTAAATTGTCGCAGACTTGGGTCATTCTTAATAATAATTTGTGGCATTGAATCGCATTAGGTTGAGATCAGCGCAGCCAATTTGCACTAAATACAAGCACAGATACAAATAGCAATTGCTTCTCAGGATCGCACAGGTATTTTGTGATTTATATCACGCAGAATCTGGGCCAAAATTAGGGTTGACTGTTAGTTCTACAAAGAGATAGGGCATAAACTAAACATAATCGACTGATATCTTCTAACCCAGAGCATAACCCCAGGTCTTAAACGATGAATCTAATACTTTAAGACGGTAAAAACGACATCACGAGAAATTTTCAAATGGAAGCCCATATGAAAATGACTCGTGAGTCGTTCTGACCATACAGTGTTATAATTCAATGAAGACAACATACACTTGCCGCTTCTCAGTTGTACTCAATTGCGGTAAAGCACTGTATGTTTAGCCACTTAAGTTTGCATGTGACTGTAGGTATGATTTAGTCTTATTACTCGTATACGCGGGCTTAATGATATTGGCACCGGCACGCGATTGTCATTGATTGGACAATTTATAATAAGGCATTTGACTGATGCTTCTGTTTTCATAGCTTGTAAGGTGTTCTAAGGTATATCAGACCTTTATAACCAGAACTATTACTGATTTTTTTGAGACATCTGACAAAAAAAAAGTCTAATGTGACGATTGTGTAATTTATAGTTAGTCAGACACTGTCATTAGAGTTTATATTCAAGTCTCATCGTTGCGGGGCTCAGAATCTGAATCCGCGGAATCTTGAGAGGCGCCAATGTAGATATCTCAAGAGACCCTTGATAGTGGTTATTTATTTGTGCCTTTCGCTGTCGAAACATTGGGACCGTGGGGACCGGGAGCCAAATTAATTTATATAAAAACCTCGCAGAGGCTCTCTTTAGCGCGGCACTTTCTGATAGTGTTTTTATCTTTGCACAGTAGGTTACCATTGCTATTCTACTGGGTAATGCTGCCAGCATTCTGGGAACCTTGCCCAGTAGAATAGATTTAGAATAGTAGTATTTTATAAGTTAGTTTCATTTTAAATTAGCTACTGTTAGTTGTATTTATGTATTTTATTCATTAATGTAAAATGTTATTAAATATTTCTAATAAGACGGATCCAGTCCGACAAATTATTTTTCGGGAAGGTTCCAGTAAAACTTTAAATAATCCATTAAACATATATGAAATACTTAAAACAGTCACATATATTTTAAAAACAAAAAATTCCCTGAGACTAGTTTCACAACATTCTAATACTAGGATTATCTTACGTTGCAGGAGTATCATCGCTACAGTGTTACCAGTGCCACATCAACCCTCCCCCTGGCCACTACTACAACACCACAAAGCGGCTGTGCGTGAACTTCGACCATTCTGATAAGTTCATCGTTGACTGCCCATTCTCCACCATGTGCATGAAACAGGAGTTTCATCTGGACATTCCTAATGGAGGTATGTACATTTCACAATAATTATAATTTTGACAAATACTTATTTGGAGCGAAGACCGCGAAACGTGATATATCACACTGGCCCTGTTTTAGCTCAGGGCTGGCAGAATGAGGGTGCATTTGCCTTGTCAGATAAAAAAATGGATGGCTCATTTTCATGAATATTTTATCTTCAAAATACATAATTATATAATATGGCCCATATTTCCATTTTAGGATCAGAAATATTGTTTTTTTTTTCATTAGCTACTGTCATTACTGTGCAAATGACACATAACATACAGGCAGATGTCAATGTTTGGTAACCATGACCACTGCAAAACTAGTTCGGATGACGTCTACATGCACAATGGTGTATTGTTACTTAATAGCCTTGGTCGGAATATCTTCCGTTGACCATGGTAAACAATGTTGAAAACGGTAATGTCCAAAATATTTATACTGTTCAAATTAAGCTGGCACTAATAACATGAACTATTGCTATTAATAACAATCGTCGAAAAAAAAATCAGAAGAGATTAATTAATTATTATTAATTGAATGGGCTGTAGCAGTTTTGCATCTTTTATTTTTATGGATAATATTGGTCCACCTAAACAGCAGCTTCGCTTTATTAAATGTTTATAATATATCATTTCAGTAAGAATAAACGGCGTACTTCGAGACTGTGCGCCTCAAAAGAATGAGTACCAGGATTATATAAACGGGAGGTGGTCGCCGAAAATGAAGATAGAAGAGCCTTACGAAGAGGGTTGCTTGAACGTTGATGATGGCGGCGAGAGGAGTACACCTACCAGGTAGCCATTATATTCATTACATACATAGCATAATTTTCTATAGAAGACATTGTACCTCTAGACCTGACGTTAGTGGCAGGGGAGAAAAACAGGAAGAGTACTGTACAGTAGTGCCTGTGCTATACTTATTTGCAAATAATTTGATGACAGTCCAAAATCTCTACGATCGGCGGTTTACGCTGTGCGATAATTCGTCAATCAGACGGGGCAAATCGTGTTTTTAATATGTTAAACAAAGTGATTGATTGCATGCACAACAAATTACGAGGGTTTACAATTTTTGACAATAACATGTTTAATCTGATAGTCTCGACACGTTGAGAACATGAATACTAGCCAGGCATAATAAAATATAACACCGTGCTATCATGTAAATCTTCAAACTTATACTTGATGTTCAAACGATGTCTGAATATAAATTTGGCGCATATTTTATGCTGAATGACAATGAGTAAGGTCATGATCTCTAGAAGACAAATGCACTTTGAATATCGTCCAATTATCTTGGATAATAACTCACGTTATAGAAAACTGTCTACATGATTGTATAACCATAAGCAGTATTGCTTAGGTAAGTAGAAGAATATATTTAGAAAATTAAGCTGAAATTAAACGACATCTATTATAATTTATTCATTTTAATTTAGATGAAGAACGGTGGTTCATCGTCACTGACTAACCTTTACTCCAAAGTATTATTAAGACCAATAATTAAAGAATAATTATTAGGTTTTCTATTACTCTATTTAAGATTCCGGAATATTTTTCTCTTCATTTGTTGATACTTTTCGAGATACTTATGTATAGACTGCAGTGCAAGTTCGTTTGGTATGGTTTTGTAGAAAGATATTACAGCATATTATACTAAATTACCGTATATGTTTTATGATATACTAGAATAATAGTATTAAAAAACGGATTTTATTTGAGTTTTCTTTGGTGTTTCAGATATTGTTACTGCAGGAAAGACCTATGCAACTCATCACCGAACACAAACCACGAAGGCTACACGGACATCATGGGAGTCATAGTAGTGTTCAACCTGATGAAATACATCAACAGTCTTAGATAGTACTAAGTGACTCTACTAGGAATAAATTATGAGTTGCACAGAATCAGTGCATATCAACTCGCAACGTTGTGATATTATAAAAGGATAATAATATAGTGAATTTTATGTCCAAAGGGGGTTCAAGTATATTTATAGTATATGGAAGTATTTATGTAAATGCTCTTTATGACTAAAGCATAATATAGAGCAGGGGTGGCCAACTTAATAAGACCTAAGATCGACAATTTATTGTGTGCGATCGACTACATGGCACACATAGCTTTGAATCACGTATTTTGTAAGTCAATCAAATCATAAACAGGTATTTTTTCAGTTATCAGATTATTATACGACAAACACAAACTTTGTGCATCTGTGGCACGTATTTGTAAACTAATATGGACTAAAATATGACTTTTTATTGTTTATATGGATCGACTATAATAGCTGCCGGGATCGACCAGTCGATCGCGATCGACCGGTTGGCCACCCCTGATATAGAGTAATGTTTAGGCTGCAATTTTATAGCAAATGTTATTTCTTTAACTTGTGCAATTTGGTAACATTTTGAATATGCATATATTTTGGGAGTTAAAAGTGTTTGATACTAAAATAGTCATTTTTTATAATACTGTGTGACAATAAGACTCGGAAACATTTAATCATCCTTGTACGTTTATTAAATAACATTACATCTCCACTATTTTAATACAAATAAATAGTGTACATTTAAGTATTTTTGTAATAAGAGAAAGTGATTCGCTAAAATTCTTTTTAAGAAATTCGTAAACAATTTAAAAGTTTTTATGCCATATGAACTCAGTAAATTATAAGTATAAATATGATTTACATGATTTAAATACACAAAGTTATTTTCGTACAATGTCTCAGTAATAAAGAAAATGCCGCTTCTGCTAGTCTTAAAATTTTCCATTGTTTAAGTAGGTAGTATTTAGTTTTTCATAATTAATTATTGTTAGAAAGTCCACATTAATTGTTGTAACATATTATTATAATGTCTTCGGTAAATTAAAGTATAGAACCTAATTAGCCTTTTGTGATAAAGTACGGAAACTAGTGATTTATTTATTTGCATTTCCTCACTTTCAACTTGCACTTGCTTGCATAACGTATGCAAAATAAATGGTTACGCTCTAGAATTATCATATATATAAATATTGCAAAATATTTTTTATACAATTTCTACTTTTTAATATGATCCATCTTGAACACCTAAGACCCGTATAGTTTAAGTAAGATTGTTAAATAATAAAAAAATAATAGGCATACTTTGGTACATTTATTTATAGCAGGATTTATGTGGATGAACAAGGTTTTCATTGAACACCTAAATGATTTGTTTTCCAGTTGAATAGATGACACCAATTTAGTCACCTTGGTACATCTGGGTGATTCGTAGATGATTTGACGTGACCGGTCAAGGTGGAATTAATTATTATATGTATATTTATAAAGCTGTGCATAACTTAGTTGCACATAACTGATGCGTACATGTTGTTAATTGTAATTGATATAATTATGTTTACCCACAAAATCTTAAAGTATAAATACATCTATATAATGCGCGTATCGCTACCGTTTATTGTGCCGTTTGTTAACATTTATAATTTATGACATAGCATTTTTTTATGAAAACAAATACATACTTTAGTTCCGTGAGTAACTTTTGTAACTTAGTAACTGTACATTTTATCATAATTATCACACCGCCCAATAAAATTACTATTAAAGATCAAGACACCACGGTGTTATTCAAATTCGTGTTTATATTTTATAGTCTGTTAGGCGCGCTATATATCTAAGCACTAATCCCTTATATTTTTACAATCCACATTACATGTCCTAGATTGTACAAAGATTTAGAGTTTTGAACATTGGATGTCTATAAGCTGATACGTTGATTTACAGATGCCCCCAGTTGTAATTTTAAATATTTAATGAAATAGAAGTACTATTTGGTTTGTTAGCAATAGCAAACAGCTCCAATTAATCAATCATTAGTTTATATTGTTGTAAACGAACGATAATAATCTTAAAGGCGGTTCGAAATGAATTATTTCTAAAACTCTGCTTTCTTAAAGAAAGCTAAAATATGTTCTTTAGAATCATTGAGCTGAACATTGATCAAACTTAGGATCGTAAGTTTGTTTAATACACGATCTAGACAACAAATGGTGCCGCATCCGAAGGAAAAATATAATGCACTATTGAGCTGAAAAGAGTTAAAGGTATCCGATTAGACTGTAGTCTAAGCTAATTGTTATCAATGCTGAAATCATTATATTTTGCAGAAATCCAACACCCTTGGTCTACAAAGTAACATTAATAAAAAGATTTAAAAATTACAAAACAAGAAGGCAATCGTTATTCATCAAATAAACTTAGGAGTAATGGATCTGTTATTTATATGTACAAGTAAAAGTAAAAGTCAATAAAAACGGGAATACGATATCCTACAAAAATATTGAAATAGCTTTACGTTCACTTTACTTTTTATGTCTACAGTAGATAACAAATTGTGCTGTGATTTTGTATTAGCAACATTCACCAATTTATAATAAGAATATTGTAAACAAGATATGATTGTGTAAATAGAACCGATACCTACGAATAAGTAAATAAAATATATTTTTTTATTTTTTTTTTTAATTATTCTACCTCAATACAAATAAATGAAAATGTATGCAAATAAGAAACAGAGCAACAATAAAGATGAGGATTTCTAGTGCTAGTTAGCATCTATCAAAAATGACGTGGCGTTTGCTATTTCACCAGGTATAAAGGTGGGCAGGGCTCAATGTTTATTATATACGAGTTTTTAGGTATTGTCGCTCTACTCTACAGGTCGCGGTTCTCTCGGGACTTCGGGAATACGAGGACATAGAAAGGTTCAATACACACTAAGGGTCGGGAGAAACAGAGCGCACTCTTCTCCGCAGTCTGATCATGAGTTGCCTGTATAGATATAACCAAAGCCAAAAGAGTATATGTATCTAGTATATATACTTTCTTGGCAAATTAGACTGATGGCAAAACCGTGGGAGACGTCAGCGGTGGACTACGAAAGGCTGATGATGATTATAATATAAATAAAATAATTGCAAAATATAGTACTTTCACAGCCAATACAATAAAGGTAGGTTAATGTAGTCATGTTCCATAAGAAATATAATATGTTTGTCTCATAAGCAGTCGACGAAAAATCTTATCCTAAAATAAATTACTAACTCGTAGCAGTCGTAGCTTAGCTACTTAAATAACATTCTAGATCAGATGGGTGGGACAAACAGTCTAGGAACACGACAGAAGCCCACACCCCACACCCAAGTGATACAATCAATAAAATGTTAATGTAGTAGTAATATCATCGACCTAAATGTTGCGTTAATGATAACCTCGAAAACTATGATAATTTTATGGAGTGCGGTTAAACATAGTATTGTTTTTTAGAGCTGTGAGATAACAGCATATTACGTGTACTACGGGCCTCTACAATTAATATTATATCTAATTCTAGACCTCAGAAACATATGGACGGATGTACTATTATCTTCAGAAGCATTTGGTCGTAGGTAAGTGTCACTTTATGATAAAGGCAAATACGACAAATGTTTCTGACGTATGCTTCTGCTCTAGATATGATGTAGGTACTTTCTCAATGACACTGTAATTTTTTTGTGTGTGCTATGCGGCCCTTTACTAAATGTAAGAAAAACGACAAACTAAGTAACCTCCACAAAAAAGGGCATCACGTAAGGCTTGGACTTGACATTTATAGAATTTAAAAAAATGTTTTGGGTAACTGTCGCTTATTACAACGGGGTTAAGCGAGACGCGACGGGACCAATAATAAATATTGTCATACCAAATCTAAACAACAATGTGAATGATCCATATTTATATAGCAAGGCAGAGAGAGCGTGACTTTTGTACATTACTCAACTGTTTAGAAGTTTCATAAATCATTCTGTCAAATATCATAAATATTGAAGAAATTCAAACATGAAAATGATCTTAAATGTTGTGATAATTATGGATACAAATTAATAAGCAAAATTTCCCATTAATCTTTCCACGAATATTTTCAACCTAAAGTCTACATACAATAATCTCGCAGAAACCCTGTCACGCTGAGTGTTTTTATTACACTAATATCTGATTAGAAAAATATCACTTTAGTAATCAATAATGTATATTGTTAATTTAATTTTAATTTTATCAATATGCAAAGAAACTTTGCAGAAATCTATACTCATCTAAATATAACTAAAAATATCTAGTATTAATTACGCTTAAACATTTTAGAGCGGAATAAACACTTTTTTTTTGTTTTTAATTTAGAAAATTACTGTGCGAGTTTCGGAAAGATAAAAAAAAAATACTATGTATTAATGATACGATACTATCATAACATTTCAATAACAACATAAATAGTCCGTAATCATGTTAACAGATCGAATGCCACAAATTATAAGTATTCAATAACTATAAAATATAAGGAATTAGCAGAGAATCATAACATTATAATACGCCTTTTAAGGCTCGGCGCGCACATCAAGATTTTCGTCGCATAACCAATATGCGCTGCGGCTGAACACTATACTGAACAGTGTTGAACAACATATAATTTTTATTATTGTACGCACATTAACAACAAAGTCTGCATCAGCTGCAAACTCTATAAATGCAGCACAAATAAAATCTCGTTAAAACAGTTTTGTTCTACACGAAAATAAGTGAGCGTTAAGAGTAAGCTTTCCATAAATTGCTGTCCATTACAAGTGGAACAAATTGCTATATTAACTATTAAGTAAGTACTTAAGAATTATACGGTACATAAGATTAATGAGTTCTATTAAACTTTATTAACACCAACAACCGAAGTAGGTAATATTGTTTCCAGACAATATTTTCTGTTCTATGGGTAACGAGAGAAGATTTGTACTTTTATTTGTGACTAGATTCCCGCGCGCGGTTTCACCCGCGTAACTCCACTTCCCGTGGGAACTTCATAATTAAATAAAGCCGATATCATTCGGGGGTCCACTAGTTATGGAGCCTATTCAATACAAACAATCAAATCTTTCCTCTTTATAATATAAGTATAGATTTCACCCGCGTAGAGCCCGTTCCCGTGGAAACCTTGAGGTTTTATATTAAAAACAATTTTTTTGTGTCTATGGATATAGACTACTTGAAATTTGTGACATCTTGGCATTCAATAAAATAATGGTTTGGACAATGGTTCATGTATTGTTTTATTCCTATATTTTACAGATACTAACAAATACAGTGGCTTACTATTGGTAAAAGAATTTGCAAAAGCGGTTCAGTAGATTAAGGGATTACCTCCTACAAACTCTCAAACAATTCACACACTTTTTAAAATAATTTTACTATTAAACCTTGGAATACACTAGAGATTTGACAAAAATAAATGTACCACGACATGTGTCGGCGACGAGTGAAAGGACCTCACGTTTTCACTTGACATATCTAGCGAGGCCTCCCGACCCTAAGTTTGCATAGAACCTGCCGATGCCCACGTAGACCCGAAGTCCGAGAGGCTCGCGAACTGTAAAGTAGAGCGACAGTCGCACAAAATTCCCCTAAGAGTCTAAAGTCATCATTCCTCAATCCCCCCGCCAGTAACCGCCCTAGGCCGAGGTATAAGTCCCACAGGCGCCCTATTACGCAGGCTCCTTAATTTGTTGTATATTTACTATTTTTACCATTTATTGAGGCTGGAGCTCTTTTCGCCTTTAAAGGGAACATCTAATCTAACTTCTCATAAATAAAATATACTTCATATGACCCAGGATAAATCATACAAATCCCCACATCGGACAAGAAAAAATATAAAATTTATTTCGGGGACTGGTTGGTTGAGAGACTACCCTCAGATTCGATTGTTATAACACGCGTATACCTGGAAACGGGCAGCAGCGTTTCCTTATGAGTTACAACAATACTGCAGTCGCCAACCCGCATGACAAGCGTGGTGACTATGGCTAAACCCCATGCCCCTTCGCCGCCATATGGCAATCCCTCGGGAGGAGGCCCATGTTCAGCAGTGGACATACGTTATATGTATACCTAATATTTTTATATATTAGTACATATGTAAGCCACTTATAGCATTTTATAGTAAAATCGCGAACGACTGTTATTTTTATCGCAAATTACAAAGGATGTTGCGAGGCAAGCATGTTGCATTATCAATGGACATTTCACAATATGACGCACGCCAGATAATGTAAAAAATAATACTGTAACCAAATCCTTTGCACATCTTACTAGCGATGTTAAGTCTTGGTACCTATTTAGGTAAAAACCCTGATAATGGATAATGATATGATAAAATATCATAATCTGTATGTTTTGATCAATTCTCCTGACTAAACCGGGTAAGGCAGGTAAAATAAAGGGTTTTCAAGAAAAAAAATAGTTTAAGAAAACCAAAAAAAAAATTGATGACAATGATTTTATACTACGGATTTTTTTTTATTTACATATAATATTTTTTTTTAATTATTGTCCTTTGAGTGTATTGTTTTTTTTTTTGAGTTATAAGACATAGTTGTTATTGGAAACCCCTTTAGTACATACAAATGCAAGCCACTTTTAATAATTAACCGAATAGAAAAACATACGAGTTTGATAATAAAAAAAAAGCTGAACATACTTTCCACATAGATACCAATTTATTAAGAAACTAGCTGACCCGGCAGACTTCGTACTGCCTCAATCGATACATAAAAGACCTAAACATTTGTATAAAATAAACTGGGCCGTAGAGACTTCGTTTATGCGGTACTCCTACCCCTACCCTACACTACCCCTACCCTACACTACCCCTACCCTACACTACCCCTACCCTACACTACCCCTACACTACACTACCCCTACCCTACACTACCCCTACCCTACACTACCCCTACCCTACACTACCCCTACCCTACACTACCCCTACCCTACACTACCCCTACCCTAAAAAATCTTGGCAAAAAAATTCAAGTTTTTAATTAACAAAATAAAGCTCAAATTGACTCTACATTTTAGTTAGAAAACGTTTGTATGGGAAAAAGAAAAAGGCTGTTTTAAGGGGTTTTCAGGCAATTATTCGAATTTTTCTCGCCGTAAAAACCATCCTTGAACTTCCACGAACATTAAAAAAAAGAATTAGCGAAATCGGTTCAGCTGTTCTCGAGATTTGCGCTTAGCAACACATTCAGCGATTCATTTTTATATTATAGATTTTACATAAAAACTATACCCAGCTACTTTTATGATTTATTCAAATAAAGCAATCTGCAAAAGACACAGAACAGGTTCAACGTTTAAAAATAGAATGTAGGAATAAACAAAAGTGTATAATAGGTATCTTATCATAATGACTACTCAACATTCTCTTATACCTAACTGAAAAAAAAACTGTAGCATTTATTTATACAATATCCCCCGTGCGTTCGAAGAACCAGAGTTACGAAAAAAGAACTGAAAAAAAAAAACAGCGAGTGCTTGCGGATGACGAAATACTTCATGACCCTTTTGAATCCGTTATAACCATCACACATATGGTTTCCAATCAATTTGACGTCCCCATTTACGTGACTGATTTGCAATGTACTTTGCTTTCGCAATCAGGTGCATTAACTACAAAGAAATAGGTCAAAAAGCTTTTGACAGTTTGTCAGTTTCTATTATAAAATTTTTCTGTGCTAATTGCGGCTTTCAGTTACATTAACAACGAAAAACACTTCAGCATATTAAAGTGGATGTATAGAGCAAATATTTGTTTCAAACAACAAATGTTATTGAAGTTTTCACGAAGTTGCTCCCTCGTTTCATATTGGAATTTTGTCAAATAGACGGTGATTTTTACGACGGCGACGTGACTATAAAACCGGTATGATTTTTGCTTTGAGTTTCTATAATAAAAACTAAGCACTGTCATCCGGGGACAAAGGACAAACAAAAATACAAGTAGACACCGTCTGAGACCGCCAAATGTTGGTCAGTTACGCGCCGGCGCCAGCATTGATCGCATGAATCAGCGTTATTGCAGCGATCATAAGAGCCTCATTTCTTGTTGTTTGGACATGTCCCGTTTTGCCACTGGGTTTCCTTCCTGTGAATCATGGAGTATCGTATCGGAGTGAAGCGTAGAGGTGCCAATTTCAGTTCAGTGTAAAGCACCGCCGCGGCGCCGGCCACATGTGCGCCACTGTGCCGTTGTAAATACATAACACGTAAATGTAATTAAAAATAATTGTAGTTACTTAAGTTAAGTGTACTTATATATATTAATTAATATTTAGTTAACACAGTGGTGCTTAGTTAATTATAATGGATATAGTCGCGTCGTTGTTTACTTTTACAATGTTATGGAAATGTAAGTGGAAAAATATTTTTTTTATAATTAAAGAGTTAAATAAAATGCACTGTATACGATTTCAAAACTAGCGTATTAAATGAGTAAACAGTAACTTATGTTATGTTACTTATATTTTTTTTTATATAGCTAAGGAAGTTTTGATCGGGTATTAAAAAATACAAGTAACCTTGATCGAACTAACCAGCTAAGCATACCAAACATAACATTGACCTTCTAAAGTCGGTCACGAAATCTATAGATACATACATATCTAAATAATAATAATTTTAAAAACAATGGGCAATAAAGCGGGTGATTGTGTAAAGACTTATTTATCATTAAATTAATGTAAATGAATATAATGTGGGCATCGAACTTCATTATTCATTCCCCCCATATGGCAAACTGTCGTGTCGCAGAAGGCGTAGTGAAGGCTATAAAAATCTAAGGCTGTATTATTGCTATAAAATATTCACGCTGTTTATCTATTAGTAACTAATGAAGAATCTAACTCTTAGTAGAATTGTCAAACGAAATAAATACCTCCAAGTTTTATGTTAGAATATTCCGAAACCCTAAGACTGGTTAGAAAGCGGCCGTAGCCCAATGGCTAGGGCGTCGGACTTGTGATCTTAAGGACGCCGGTTCGAACCCCATCCGTTGCACTACCAAGGGGTTAACAAGAATACTAGTAGACTGCAAAAATCTTCTAGTAGGTAATCTTTAAAAAATAAAAAAAGCTCACAAATTATGCCTCGTTATGTCACTCTGTGTATTATTATAATTTAATGGCACGTAGCGATCCTGTGTTTACCAAACTTAGACATACCGGCTCATTTCGAGGGTTTTTGCAATCCTAAACAAAGACTTAAAATTATTAATATTGACAACATGTTAGAGTATATTATTGTGGTTTTCTTGTGTCAGATAATGAACTGGGTAAGGTAAATAAAATCATTACAAACATACGATAAATAAATGAGGGTTAAGTTTACTAGTAGTTAATTAACCTCGTTTCTTTAACAGGATTTATATGTACATGTTCCTTCTTAGGAAATACTTGAGGTTACGATCAATTAGTTTCTTTCTTACATCGAATGTTTACGTAGAATAGGATAGTAACATTAAGATGAGACGACGTTATAATGTAAACCATTAGGACGATTGTAACATTTCATTGTACTTAGAGGGAATTAGAAGAGAATAAGAAGAGGGAATGCGTTTCTTTTCAACCTTGTAATAGCTACAAGGTTTAAAAAAACATGCAATCGCACCAAATATGATGCAGTCTGTGTATATATATGTCACAGATCTTGCATGTGCACACATAAAATGACAAAAGATTGTAAAATTAATACAATATTAACACATTAAACGAACGGAAGATGCATTCGTATAGAGGATTCACTAAATTAAAATCTAAACTAATATTATAAAGAGGAAACATTTGATTGTTTGAATTGAATAGGCTCCGAAACTACTTGACGGATTTAAAAAGGTCTTTCACCGTTGGGAAGCTACACTATCCCCGGTGAACATAAGCTATATTTTATTATGAAGTTCCCACGGGAACGGGAGATACGCGGGTGAAACCAAGAAGAAGCTAGTATATTACTATACTTAGTATATTACTATACTATACTTAAAACTTTTAGGTCTCCATTTACATATTTGTGACACTATGAGATAATAAGGAAAAAAACAAAACAAAAGTAACCACCATACAGAATATACTCGTATACGTAACTATATACCTATATATATACCTATATACCTTTGTACATTGCTGTTTGTCTGTCTTGTTGTATCTATATCTTCTGTGTGTATGTGTACATAAATAAATAAAAAAAATATATATCCTATATATATTATTATAACTATGAAATCCAATTTAGGCACAAAACATACTTATAATATTACTAGCGACCCGCCCCGGCTCCGCTCGAGTACAATGCTGGTGTATTATACATATAAACCTTTCTCTTGAATCCCTATCTATCTATTAAAAACCGCAACAAAATCCGTTGCGTAGTTTTAAATATTTAAGCATACATAGGGGCATAGGGATATAAGGACAGACAAAGCGACTTTGTTTTATACTATGTAGTGATATTCTCCTTTTAATCATTTATTTTCAATACAAATGGTTTCTTTGCTTTACTTATGTTAAAAGGTAACCTGTACGGAAAGTTTAACCATGGATAAATATGGAAAACACACGTTCTTACCATGTTTGTATGAATGTGAAAATCACATGACCACATTATATGGAGATATAAATTAACTGCTAGTTGAATATCTTTTAAAACATGAATGACATTTCGTACCGCAACTATTGAATGGTCGCTAATAATTAAATAAAGCTTACATTAAAATCGATTCTTGTTGAGTTTATCCATTCAAAATAGCAATCAAATCTTGAATCACTATACCTCTACATCCGAGTATATTTCAATTTCTCCATACAACATTTAGACTTTTGTTATCCCTTTAGGGATTTTAGACATTTTGGGAAATTGTTTCATAACGGATACGTCATAATAAATACCAGCATGCCATCGTTTCAGTGAATTGAGCTGTGTGTTGATAAAACATTCATGAACGGTTGCCATTTAAACATATTATTATAAAATAACTGATAATTTGTTCTACGTGTAAATGAATAGATTTTTTGAATAAAATACCAGGACCGTTTAATAACTATGTTGATATGCGTTTTCATTCTCTTTATTCTAAAATTGTTAAGATATGATTTGACTGGGTAGGTCAAGTGCAACCACATACGACACACGTTCCTTTGCGTCTCGATAACAAATTATCATAGTATTATCTATTTTTATTTCAAAATAAATGTTATGATGATAACAAAACCAAGTATTTTTTGTTATATATGTCACCGGAAAATAATAATAATCATAAGTTCATCACCTTTCTAGTTAGTTAATAAAGTAACGAGGATTCGGTGATTAAAAATAAAATAACCTAATGGAGTTCAACAGGACTTATTGGAGTAGCATAATCCCGTTTGGTTAGGTAAGGTCTAGTGTCATACCTAATAATTAAGTATAAGTATAACAATTATGCGTCTTCACTGAAACTGGCCGCTAGATATAACAATATGAGTCGCGCGAAATTTTATCAACTTACGGTTCGTATTGTTTTTCGGTGACATAATACATACATGAAGAAATGTCAATATTATCATAAATAAAATATACACGTATTCAAGTAAATTAAGTATAATAAACGTCACTTTTCGGAAATCTAAATTAAACTTGAGAAAAATAGAATAATATTGAAACAATTACACATTTTAACGAAACTATTTCCACGGAAAGTCATCAATTTTGCAGAGCATTGTATTTATAAAAGAACGGCTCTATTAATTAAGGTGTCATTTAGTATTGGTCCATGTAACTTTGAATTTCTTATGCAATTTGATACCTTGATTATGCATGTATGTATTTCTTAAGCCATCTTAATTTAAATACAAAACCCACTTCGCCCAAAATATTACAATTTCATATGGCGAAATAAAATCGCCTGTATCTTTATTCGGCTGTGGTTAATAGGCTAAATTAACAAGATAAAACAATTTTTAATACCGATAAGACAATTTAAGCTGATGAAAATATTTCTTTTAAATTGCACTAACGACATTTGTTAATTGAGCGTGGGTGGAACTTTGGTTAGTTTGTGAATTTGTGACGTTATAGGAGGTAATCTCTCGATCTACTAAACCGATTTTGAAAATTCTTTTACCAATAGAATACCACCTAATTTGTGAATGTCATATGCTATATTTTAAGTTAAATTTTCAACGGGAACGAGATCTACGCGGGTAAAACCGCGCAGGTCAGCTAGTTTAATAAAATTAATTTACTTTGGAGTATTTTTTTTTTAATTGATTATTATTCAGAAATCTCTCTATCAACGTAATTAGTACGCCTGATAGGTACTACTTATTGTTTCTGTACTCTTGTTAAAGTACCATATAGTCATACCAGTTTTAGAGACAATACAATTAATACAAACTATATTTTTGTTACGTTATAAACTTCAGCACCTACGTTGTACTTCCAAACATGGTAAAATATAAAAATCAATTATTTAAGGTTTACTTATAGATTCCGCATAGTAATATTAATTATTAAGAATGAAAAGTTATTAAAGATTAATTTTTAAGACAAGTCCCGCACTAAGGAAAGTAATCACTGTGTCATGGGTGAATCTACAAACATTCAAATGACTGTCACAAAGCACACCCAGACTAAACTATTAGTGGTTCACACATTTATTGACCCGGTGGGAATCGAACCCAGGACACCAGATCTCAGAAGGAACTATACAATCAGAACAACACTCAACTCATAAGTAACTACTGAGCCATAAATAGCATCAGTACCTACTTACGCGTAAAATGCTAGTAAATTACGAATTCCTTAAATAGTCAGTTCCGGGTAATCTTTTGTCTTGGACATTCCGCTTTGTGACAATATAACTATTTCACATACACGTTCCATGTTATAATTTATTTTAATATTAATTCGTAGAACCATAAGACAACATTTTCAGTGGTGTTGGCTTCGTCATTCTAAAACAAGGAAATTCAAATGTCAACATATTTCTGTCAGTAATGGAACAACGAAAATATATATAGGTACATATATAAAAGCAGAAACTCACTGACTGGTCATTGATCAACGCACAGCTGATACCGCTGGGTCTAGAACCATGATATTTTGGACAAATATACCTTAAAGGCCGTAGGTGTGCACTAAGAATGGATTTTTGAAAATTCAACCCCTAGGTGTGTGAAAAAGGGTTGCAAAGTTTGTATGAAGAAATCGAAATCATACGTGACGAAGTTGCGAGCAACATCTAGTCAACATCTAGAGTATCAAAATATTGTGCGAAGTCTTAACAAATTTTCTCATCTCAATGATGTCGTTTACGTAGGCACAAAGCAATTAGCTTGTCAACACCACAGATAACTGTTTAAAACCCGACTGCCAAAAAAGTAACCTTTACTGAAAAACAAACCAAAGTCACCCGTGATAATATTTGATCGTCCGCGTGAATCTAGATCTCGTGATAATCTATAAAATTAAGTAACATTGAAGTGTATGTTTGTAATGGAAAAATAAAGTTTTAACGAAATATTGGGTACTAATAACTTTTGTCTATGTTGAAGGATTTCGGGTCTTAAATATGAATTCGCGCTACATTATGTTAATTCATCACTAAAATTACGTAAAACATTTATTTATTATAAAATTAATAATATTCGTCGACTTTCTATATTTATAGTTAATACAAAGTCAACAATTGAGGATAACTATGCAGTTTACATAAATAATTTGCCGTGTTATGACCGTTTTACACTTGTACTTATACCTACATATGTTTCTACACAAACATGCATATTTATAGAATAAAAACTCCGTCTAACCCAGACAGATAGTTTTTCCATACCTCATGAAATATTTATGCACCGAGTATCAGATCGGTTTTGCCTGATTTTACTATACGCGAAACGATTTTTTTTCGGTCGGATATACGTGTAGGTATTTAGTTAGCCACAACACTTCCCCGAGTATAAAGGCAAGCAGGACTCCTGAATGGTTTGAAAGCTTCAAAAAACAACCCGGGCGCTGGGATTTGGAACTTAATTCACGGCGTGGCAGTCGCTGGCGAGGTTTAAACTTTGCAAGTTTTTTTTTATTAAATAAACTTCATTCACAGTACGTACATATACATTGGCGTATTTAATGCCAGGAGCATTATCTACCTACTAGTCCAGTCCAATTGTATGTAGTTATAATTACATATTTAATCAGTATTTCTTGAGGAAAGTGATGATGCAAAGAACAATGGGTAATTTTGTATGGAACCCGTACCCACTTTGTAGCATTTTAGACTAGGTGTAATTTAGAAGAGGCCTAATTGAGTAACTCGAAAATAAGTGAACGAATGAATGAATGAATGAAAGACCGAAGTTATGATAACTTCTTTGTAACATTTTTAATTGCCAATAATCGCACTTTTTCTGCTTTTTGTACTAAATAAATAGGTAACCAGTCATTTTTTCTGTCTTTAGAGAGCGATATAGCTTCCTATCGTTGGTTTTTGGTACAGAAAAAATATTAAATAAGAACTATCAATCTTAAATAGCACAGTTTTATTAAATTGTATTGTTACTTTCAATGATTATATCATCCCAGGCACTTGCCGGACCTACGAAGTTATCTAGGTGCCTGCCAACACCTAAGTACCATATTATGCTAATAGTATGGGCACAAGCACCTAGAGTTCTCATACCCGTCATGCAGGAGCAATAATACGCTTCGATGGCTTCTCTGCCCTGGTCATTAACATTGATTAAAACATATGTGTAATATATTTTATTAGACACGTGCCTCGATAATATGCGGCCTCTAATTAACGAGCAGTTTTCGGATACTAGCCCATGCTGCGACATACTAGGGCTACGGCTCGAAGATACCTCAATATTATATATACCATCTCCACCTCATATTATGGAGGGCGACAAGGACATTTTAAAACGAACAGTATCTGGTGGTTACACAGATGGGCGGATATGCGCGCGCGCTCAACATCAGTTCCTAACAGGTACTAACTACTGACGACACACCGACGCTAGCACAAAATAGTTCGAAGTACCCACCTAATGGATAAAATCAAAAAAAATTGAACGTGTGTGGGTCGATTTTACTAAGGATTTTCGGTATTTTCAACATCGAATATCTTTTTTCCTACATAAGTTACAAAGTTGCTCCCATACAAAAAATATCTACGTTTTCAAAGACCTTTCGAATGGTACCAATTTCAACTTGCTACAAACTGGGTACGTTCAGACCCATGTTCTTTCTGTCGTATTTCTTAATTGGGTACATAATAAATTAATGATAACAATTAGTGTCAATTCATTTTAATATGTTCGATATTAATTACGTCAATACGTAATTGAATTGGAACTTCCAATTTGGAAGAATTTAAACAGTGGTCCTTTAAGTCATCATTGGACAGACGAATGTTACGCGTAATGATGATTAATGATACAGAATTCGGCAACGCTCCATAATATGAAAGAATCCAACAATACGATTGTATAAGTGTTTAAAAAATTAAGGGGTCAATCTCCCTATTCGTACCTTTGAAAGATATTATCTGACATATTAATCTCCAGGGGGCATTCGCCCTATACGTAGCTTTGAATGTTACTTTGGCATATCAATCTGACAAATTATAGGAAAGATTTATTTGATGCAAATAAAAAAGTTAAATTTTAAAACCAGATTCATTACTATTTATGATTCGAACAAGACTGAATACAATGTTACCAGAGAAAAACTGACCATATATTATCTAAAGATTAAAGAAAAAACGAAGAAAGAAGTTAAATTAAGTACAAGTGACCAGGATAAAATGAAGAACACTTTTTTTTTAATTCCAGTATCATCAAGTCTACAATGCTACACATGCGAAGCCGAACACACTGTGATTGCGCCGTCCTGCTCAACCTTCGACTACAGTAACCGATATCTCAAAGAATGCAGTACCTCGACTATGTGCTTTAAGAGAATCACAACTCTGGATTTTGGGAATGGATGTAAGTAGCTATATTTAAAAAAAAATTGGAGACTGCAACATTTAAAACTAAAGCAAAATATAGTCCTCCCGATCGATTTCGGCTACGGTTTTCTTAGGAGATTAGAAGCAGAAGTACACTTTATTGCAAAATATAAAACAATACAGTAACTTTGATAACATTAGCCATGACATATCATAGTTCACAAGTGATTGCGCAATTATACACTCTATTCAAATTAACAGTCTCTATTCCTTTACTTTCAAAATCTGGTAGATTGGTTCTACCGACACGATCACTGAGAAATAAGGCGCAGGTCTGCGAGGCACGGGTGAAACACTCTAAACTTTCTGACTAACAGAAGAAAAAAAGACGAATGTCGAAGGCGGGGATATTCATCAACAAATAATCCTATATAAGGTGCTTTAAAATATATGCCAATCCTTTAACAATATATACTATCATGTACAGTCATTACAATAGTGAAGAAATTTGAAGAACGTATGCTTATAGATGACCACAGCTTCGACAAATAGATAACACACAGTTTACATGTATTGGACTAAAGTAGGTTTTAACACTTACGTGGATATTTATAATTAAGCGATTAATATACCTTCCATTTATACACTTGAATTAAGCTACGTCAAAGCCAGTTAAAACGTGGCATGGTATAAATACCAGTGCCATATTCAATCAAGATTTATGATCAACAGAAAGTATAATCAAAAATAAAAAAACGAAATTAAAACCAGCTGAAAACAATCAGTGTATGTAAACGTTGACCTCTTTGTCTCAAATTCGGTTTACTCCGTTATGACATCAACATGTAATTATGACCATATGATACTAAAAAACTATACAAAAAATATCATAAAACATCACAACACACATCAATACATGGTAATGGCGCCAGATAGACCCGTTCTTTTAAGTAGGTTTTCTAATTGGATTAATATATAAATATGAATCATAATACAAAACTACTAAACAATATGTAATGTTAAAAGTTCATGGACGCAGACATGATATTATTTTTAATACAAGTGCCTAAAATGAAAAACATATATATATTATACACCGCTCTGGGCAATGATATCCGCTCTGCAGTGAATCATGTTATTTGCTATGTCTAGAAATATTTCAATGTATTTCTAGATATACTTAGTAAATATATGGACTGAATACACTAACAATCTTTTAAGTTAAAAAACTAATAAATCATGGAGTTTCATGTAATCCATAATAGACGAACTATTCGCAACGAAATGGTACTATTGTTTATGATACGGTTCATGGTCTGTTTTCTATTATTTATTTTCTATTTTTAGCTTATTTAGCATTAAGACTTAATAGAAGTTACATACTACAAGTAAGCAATGTAGGTATAAGGAATTATCCGAAAACGGTAGGTTCATATACATATTTGACCACGACAGTTGTAAGAATGTGTTATTTGGGATACTTGTCATTTTTTTTTTCTCTTGGTTTCGAAATAGTCATGTCTGCTATGCTTCAAGATATTATTAAATATCTTGTACGATTTCCAGGACATAAGAGATTGTATCACATTAATTGCCGATTAAAATATACATTATGCTTCAATTACTAAAGATACGAGTATATTAATGGTATCCTTACATCATGCTTACATTTAAAGTGACTTTACATATAATCCAAGAACAATAATTATATTAAAACTAGTACACCTACTACATCTAATATAGAAATCCTGTATATCCATAAACAAGAATCTAAATAGGAAGTACGGACAATAAAAATAAAACCTGTTGTACATATGGTGGCGTTGCAACGGTTTCCTTACGAAACATTACCTTAAACGTTTATGTGTCAATTGTCGTAACCTTTCCGACATTAATGTCACACACCCAAACGTATACTAAAAGGAAAATAACATTCATTTATTCACGACGAATACTAATGACGAACTTGCATATAAAATTTCAACCTATTCAATTTTTTTTCATGATACAGAGTAGCCTATGTCCTAACATAAGGTAGATAAGACCTTTGACCAAATTTCATCATAATTGGTAAAATGATTTTAGAGGAAAAGCATAACAGAGTTACTTTTTCATTTATAATATAAGTAGGCAAATAGAGACAGTAGATACTTAATGGTGGAAACATGATACATTAAATATGAAGGTACAGTGAAATTGTACAATAAAATACCACAGACACCTAAAAAATGGCTAATACTAATATGCATTCACTCACTCCAGGACTTTCTTAATAATAAAGAACTTTGTCGTTTTAGACTATTTGAAATTAGTATTGAATGAGAACTAAAATGTTTTGAATTCAAATTATAATGAAATGTTGATAGTGTTGCCATTATTATTTACAACTCTCATAACTGGTATCTAGTCAGAACTGAAAAGTTTTTGGCGTCAATTATAATTAAAAACTGGTAAGACTTTTGGAAACTTTTCAAATTTAATACCATGTTTAAAACATACAAACATTTTAAATTCTATGTGATAATCAGACATGGGAAACATAAATGTAAGTACCTATGAGGACGTCGCAGAATATTCCTCTTAAATTAGCAAATTCACATAAGAAAGACTAACAAACAAATCAATAAATACAGAGAAGACTTCATCCAACAATGACTAATACATCATTAACGAAAATTAAAAATTATTACACGGATGTGTATCGGAAATCATTACTACTGAGAAAATGAATCAATCATTGCCTAAGAATTAAAATGAGCAATGCAGTATAAAAACTAACAACAAAGTGCGAAGAGCCATATAATGAAATACACAAAATAACGAATCTGTATGTGAGTCACGATTTATCAGTTCCTCTCATAAGCCTACTATGAAATAAATAAATGATGCTAATAAGCTGCGCACGCACATTACGCATAACGCGATGCATCAACGAACTATTTTATACGCCGATACGACGATAACACGTGCATTAATGGAAATTGTTATTTAATAAATTATGAATATAATTATTCTAACAAAATAAATGTCACAGGATGGACGGATGGACTATGTAGTCTGTATACTTGCAAGATTTGCTGTTGCCTACTGTTAATAGTAGTTATCTAGTTAGTCGGATATGTTATACAGTAAGAATTATCTGTTGGTTATAGATATTTTAAAACATATATATCTTAGTACATTGTAATTCTGACAAGTACAAGTGTTTTTATATACCTAATGCTGAATAAAAAATCGTTTGTTTATAAACTACATTGTAGTTTGTACACGTGCTACATCATCATCCATCATGATAAATTTTAAAAAAATATCTCTGAAAACGACATGGCATTAACTTTTCCCTTTATCTGTTGCATATAGGACCGTAACAATTGGTTTGTCTCTTTCTCTCTTTATTACTATGATATTTCGTATCAAGTGGTCTAAGCATTTTCCATAATTTCTTCTGTTCTGGATCATTTCCAATAAATATTTTTTTAATTCATCATGTTCTAAACTTCCATCATTTGTATCTCTCCAATTAATTCGTTCCATTCTCCGCCAAACTACATTTCAAACTCTTCCAATCTGTTCCTATTCAATTGTGTCGTACATAGTCCATGTCTCGCAACCATATAAGGCAATACTCTAGATATACGTGTCACTTCTAAACATGAACATGACAATATATCTTGATGAAAGCCATCATTTAAATCAATACATGATAATGCTCTAATGACAAAAACTGTCACTTAATCTGCAACAATATTTACTTGTGACTTATTTACGGATAAAAAAAATGTCGAAATACGATAAATATGGGATATCTACGGGAAAAGACGGCCATTTGGGAGGTGACACCAGCCACGTATATATACACAAGCTAATATTAAAAAATATATCTATTTTCCAGTGACATCAACTTCAATCCAGAGAGGTTGCGCCCAACAGACCGACGACGAAGAACAAAGGAAGATCAATGGCAAATGGCAATACGTGACGAACGTGCACGAGGCCTACAGTGAGGGCTGCGATGAGGACCCCAACAACTCAGAGCGGTCCACGAAGACCTTACACTGTTATTGTAGAGGCGACCTTTGTAATAGCGCAGTAATAAGGACTTCAAGTATAGTTGGACTATTAGTTATAGCTGTAGCATATATTGTTATAAATTAATCGTGGATTACCTTCTTCCAGTATCTTAACTTTTATTTTTTCTGAAAGCTACCGCGGCTTAGGTATCAGAGGACGAGACGGGGGGAAGCAATCGGTCCCCACCTCGCCGCGCTTTCCTAAGGCGCGGTATATCGGTTTCGGTTAAACTATACCTTATGCAACGACCACAGTTAAAAAAAAAATGAACTATCACTATACTTATATCTTTTGTATATAAATTGCTGTGAAATTAATTTTATACTACCTATCTAAAAAATCATACTTAAGTTTTAAAGTGTAAATATGCGTTTTTATAAACTTGTTGCTATCGTAGTTATGATCTCTGTCTAAAATTTGATAGCAAAACTAGTAGGAGAAATTATAGTTATATTTTTATTTTAAGTATACAATATATTAATTAGGAAACAACAAATTACTAAACAAGTTGTTGCTCGCGACTTCATCAGCGTATACCTCGACTTCTTCATACAAATTTTGCAATCTTTTCATCCACTTAAGGGTGTCTTTTTTTTATCTTTACACGTTACTAATATTTAGGTCTCTACGATCAGTATTTTTGGCTATCCATTGATCATTGATAAAATGTATTATAATGAAGTCGAGAAAATTCACATCGAAATTAATTTATCTAAAGAATATGGAAACCAAAGATATTTGATTAGTATACTGGCTTTAAGGCTTACGTTTCCAAAGTAACTCATTATTAAATGTAATTAAAAATCTTATATATAAAAGCTGTCCGTTATTAATTGACCTCGTAAGTAACGGATGCCTCGAGCAAACTTCTGAACGGATTGTGCTGACATTTTGCACGATGGTTACTATAATGTAGTCATACGGTAAGAAAGAATTTTCCTAGGGGACGAAACCGGGTCAAAGTCTGTAAGGGGAAATCAAATACACAAACAAGTCGCGGGCTAAAGCTAGTATACAATAATCAAACTCTATAAGACAAAGCGACATTTCTGTGGATCACTTACGTATCGCAAAGGCTTTCAGATCGAAACGATTTTGAGCTAGCCAAGATTACTTTTACTAGACGATCGCATTTTTTCTTGGATCTAAAAATTATGATAGTAAAGTTAATTAAAAAGCCTTTTATCTCTTGATCGAAGAGAAAATGTGATAAAGATCACTTCCTTCAATGGTATTCCATTTAGTATATTTAAAATGTCAGTTGGCTTGGCCCTCAGGTTCGTATATATGTTTGAACATATCACTTCGCTCAATAACAATAATACCCAAGAATTGTTATATACATAGTATGTAACAAGCACGTGTAAAGCTGTCATAACATATTATGTCTAAATTAATTAACCTGCTTCCCTTCAAATTGTATAAGTAAAATGACTACACTTAGCATAAGAATACACTCTATTAGTCGCTAGACTATGATCAATGATGTATACTAATTATGTGTAATTAAGACTTATTGTACGATCCAAAACATACTCCTTTACGGGTCTTATACACTGCCAATTACTTTAAGATATAAATAGTTTTTAATAGTTCTAATTATTGTCTATATCCATTCTAATGTACATATTAAGCTGAATAGTTTGCTTGTTTGCTTGAACGCGCTAATCTCGGCAAACTGCTGTTCCGATTTGAAAAAATCTTTCAATGTTAGAAAGCCCATTTATCGAAGAAGACAGTAATTACGGGAACGGGAGTTAAGCGGGTGAAACCGCGCGCGGAAGCTAGTCTTTAATAATGATTCTTAGTTTATTACTTCGATCGATCTATATTGACCGATGGTACCCATACCGTTCCAAAAACGTCAACTAACTAATTGATCCAGTGTGATCGAATAAACTTAATTATAATACAACTATGTCGACTAGTCAACTCAATCATCGATCAATCGGTGTGGTAGAAACTACTGGTAGAACACGACTAATCCCTTCCATTATTGATCGGCTATCGATCTAGTCTGATCTATGGTCAGATCACCTGTATAGTAACGATATAATTTAAATATAGTCTATGTCCCTTCCATAAAAGTCGGTATTTTTATCTTTTTGGCTATTAATTTGAAACCAAAATATTATGCAAAGCAGTCCTTTCCCTGATCTATGAGAGATCCCACATAATGAAAGCCTAAGAAATGTATTAGCCAAACCTAAATAATCCTTAATCCTTGTAGTATCTCAAGGATCTATTTTAGGTCCTTAATTGATTTATAATTTTATATTGCTATGACCTGCTTGACAAAAATTATGAAACGTCATTATTAGAAGAAAAAAATAGTTTGGTTTATAAGGAATTGTCTAGTAATAGGATATTATAAACATAAAACAATTCCAAAGAGCTTCAATCGTGGTGCTTTACTATTACGCATTATCGCTAGTCAAGACTCACGTAATGTTTGGAAATCTGTGATTTTCTTTACAAATGTTCAGACCAAATAAAAAATATAAACAGCGCTGTAAAACAATACAACAGTGAGTCAAATTGTTGCTATGATTTACATTACGCTAATGTAATAAAAATAACGTTTTACTTTGATTTGTACACCCTTTCATGGCACAATTGCGCATTTTTGTTAAAATATAATGAAGTTTGTTATGACATCAAGTACCTAACACTACGACAGAATGACAAATCGACTGACAAGCTAAGGCATAGTTTGGTCCCGCGTGTGTGCGTAAGCTGTGTATGTATACGCCAAGGCACAGTTTTACCGGCTTCTGTGCGTTACTCGCAGCGCTCCGTCTTTACTTTTTAATTGGTCTGAGTACAAACCGCAGCTTTAATGTAATAGTGACACAAAATAAGGTACTGATTCAACACAAATTGATCTGTAATATCATAGGCCTAAAATTCATTATTGTAAAGTTACACATTTGGATTTATGACACTATCACATTAAAACAGCGAAATGTAGGTAGGTATACAATTTTATTCTGATGTACTTATTTTGAAATTATTATGGCGGGTTTTGCCAATATTCGCCACGCTTGGCAGGCGGGTTGGCGAGCGCAGTATTAAGTGTTGTAATCCAAGAAGACGCTGCTGCCCATCTTCTGAATTTCCCCTGAATAATGATGATGATGTACTTAGACATGTCTTAATGTTTTAATTAGATAGTTAAGTAATTTATACTCATTTAGTATTGTAACTTAAATCTTATTCAATAAATCATTCCTTAGAGAATCTAGTTGATGTTTTATTTTGTTTTTCACGATCGTCACCGTAATTGCTAAATATAGTATCTACGCTTGGCAAGCAGGTTGGTGACCGTCGCAGTATTATTTATATATACAGTGGTAAAGACAGCTGCTCACAAACTAGTAGACGAAGGTATAACAATTGGAACCAACGGCTTTTTTCTCAATCATACGAATCCGAAAAGATATATTTGATGAATAAAGATTTTTTCAGGCGTTACTTTTCGGAAATTCATATTAATCTTAATTAAAACTTTATTTATGACAGCATATAGATACATTTTTTTGCGGCATTAACACTAGATATTTTTGTCTTTTTAGTTGAAAGATTTTTTGTCGGGCGTAACTTGATGAAGTTGGTAATGATTGTATTATTCCGCGAATTTGCCATTGTCTAAATAAAACTATACCTGGAAGGCATTGGAAGGTTTAAAATGTATAAGTATGGTATAAGTTACATAATCTCAGTTTTTTTAATGCATTTGCTGTTTTTGTTTAAATGTAAACCGTTATACTATTCGATTAGTTTACCACAACTAATATACCATAACAAATTTAGGCACTGTAATAAAAAATGCGTTTATCGTAAACATGTTTCGTCGTAAGTTATTAGGTAAAATATTTATTGAAACCACTGCATCTACTAAAGCATAAATTTATAGACTGTAGAACTAGTTACAAATGGAACTTAGTGGGTGTCTAATTAATTGTAAGTAAAATACGCGGGAAGCAGCATACTACGGTCTATTTGCAATATGATATAATATAAAATTTGCAAAGCCTATAATAATATTCTTATATATTCATGAAAAATTTGAGTCCTATTACTTAGTGACTAAGGGCCGATTTTTCAATCGTCAGTTAAAAAAATCGGAAGAACAAATATTAAATTTGACAGATTTTGTATGGACATTAAAATACATCAAAATAAAATTTCATTCCTCTGACAATGTTATTGTATACCTTGACGGTATTTATTTCATAACGAGTGCTTACAACTTAAGTGCACCTACCACTTTGTCTCTGCACCACCCTATGGTTGACTGGGAGAGAATGCCTCTGGCATTAAGTCCGCCTATGTACAGTTATGTGCTAAAGTTTTAAATAAATAAATAAATAATCTTTATCTGTGGATTGAAAAATTGGCCCTAAATAAAGTAAAATAACGGCTGGGGGCATCGTACATCATGCTTCAACGGTACCCAGTGCCCTCATTACTGGCATCGGAGAACCAACCAGGGGGTTATAGTGAATATATCCTCGCCTCATGGTATGATTAACACATAATTGCTATGAAAACAGGTGTACTATATACTGGAGAGCCCGCGGCACCAAAGAGTCGTGGGCCCCTCCCTAATGGCGATCGGAGGAATACTCAGGGGGCTTAAGGGGGCGAATCCCACATACCCCACCGCCGGAACGCCGCAGCGGCGGTGGGGATGGGGGCCAACAAAAAAAAGGTGTACTATAAACTCCTCTGTGGGCTGTGGGATTGGAATGGGATGCCTAATCATTTCACCCCACAAAAGGCGGTATTATGGTAAATAAATACGGTATATGGTATGGTAACAGACATTTTAAGGGTAAGATTCGGACAGAGTCTGATTTTACATTAAAAAGAGCATCCTTAATTATCTATTTTCAATTCAATTTCAATTATCTAATTAAAAAAGCATGCAAACTCACGTTAGCGTGGTTCTCGACAAGGCACAGGAACACAACATCCTCGCGCATCAGCCGCACGGCGCCGTGGAGCGGCTGCGATGTCTTACTCTTCAGCATGCGGTACAGCAGCGCGGAGGACATGTGCGCGAAGTCTTCACCTGGAAAACCACAGATTGAGTATTAAGAGTAGTTCAGAGTTTATGAAATCTGGGATTTTGGGGGACGACGACGGGGAGTCAATGAGCGTTAGGTTATTCGAGAGTCCATTTCTATGGTACACTATTTATACCATAGGGAAATGGAGGAATGTATATCTATCACCAAAAATTGGGGATGGAGGATTATAGGTTTAGATACTTTATAATATTTTGATCTCAGTGGTATTATTAATGAGGTTCAAGACCAATGAAAACATAAATCTTAAAAGTCGTTTTTCCAGGTGACAACCAAAGATTTATAAATATATTAATTTTAATAATTACTAGGTGGTCAATGTTAATAATAAATTTTATATTATAATTTAAAAAAATCTTAATTAAACCATGAAACATGAAATATGAATAAAGAACATTTAGATTATGACTTAATTATGTAGGAATTTAAAGTTACCTAAGAAACAATCATATCAATTTAATATAATTCTCATAGGTTTGGTTTATAGGTAATCCTCCTTTTGTAGTAACATTTAAACGTGAACGATGTAAAACAACAGTACACACCTCTACCATAGAAGTATCCTACTAATATTAAAAATGCGAAAGTTTGTATGTGTGGATGCATGTATGTTTGAAACTCTTTCACGCAAAAAGTACCGAATGGATTTGGCTGAAAGTTTGCACGCGGATAGTTTATAAGCTTGATTAACATAAAGACTACAAAATATCACGCTCCGACCCACTGGAGCAGAGTGACACGAGTAAAACCGCAGGGCGCAGCTAGTCTACCTATACTAATATTATAAAGAGGAAGGATTTGATTGTTTGTTTGTAGTGAATAGGCTCCAAAACTGCTGGACCGATTTGAAAAATTCCTTCACCGTTGGAAATATTTAATCATGAAGTTCCCACGGGAACGGGAGTTACGCGGGTGAAACCGCGCGTTGAAAGCTAGTAAAATATATATTTATTAAATGCTTACACAATACGTTTTGGTATAACCTGAGAGTTAAGTAATATAATTATTACAATAACATACTGCATAATATTTTAATAAACAACAGTATTTGTAAAATAATAAGTGATGGATCAAATGAGTAGTTGCGGAAGTAGGATATACGCAACTTAAGTTACATCAGTACTTGGCAATATAATGCTAAGCAATAACCAAGGTTCACTTCGCTGATTTCTATATATCTAGAGCACAGAAACATACGGTCGGATGTACTATTATCTTCAGAAGCATTTAGTCGTAAGTGCCAGTTTACGATAAAGGCACATCTGACCGAATATGCAGATGTTTTTTTTATTTTATTTCTAATATATTTATATTTATTTATGTACACACACAAGAAAGATAACACAAAAAGACAACTATGTACAGTCAACAAAAGAGATAGGTTTACACAGTCAGTATTAAATAATGTAAATAAATATGTTTTTGTCAGTACAGCAGCCGGTAATTCTTTATGGGCAAAGAGTTCGCTGCTAGCTGTGTTTAAATATACATAATAGTTAAATATTCTCATAAACGTGTACATATAAATTTAAAATGCGTTTTACGGGGTGTAAACCTATCTCTTTTGCTGACTGTACATAGGCACTACAAAGTCAAAAAGTCAAAAATTCTTTATTCATATAGACACATTTAAAATATTTTAAATCATGTTCTTATGATGCGTCCCATTCTTTTACTACCACCAGTTCTGGACGTGGCAACTCTGAGAAGAACTGGCAAGAAACTCAGAGGAATCCTTACTACTTATTTCTAAAGAAATCTCTTCCAGTACACCTGCGAGAGAAGTCGAAAGATAGATTTTTTTTATTTTTATTATTAGGATGGTAAGTTGCATTTTTAAACTGAATTTAAAGTAGTCCTTCAATTGAACAAGAAATTAAAATGTACACACCCAAATAATTAATGAATAAAAATTAAATCTTAAAAAGTTCTATAAAAACTTGCTTCAATGAATTAACTTCAAAATATAGTAATTATAAAATAAAATATTACTCTGATTACCTGTTAGATCATCCCAATGTGCAGATATGAGCCCTGAGCAATGTTCTTTAAGAGCCGAAGCTCCTATCTCATCAGCTGCTGAATAGAACTTCACACAAGATCTGAAAATAATATTAATGTATTATTATACATATCTAAACTAATATATTTATGTATACAGCTGATGAGTTTGTTTGTATGCTTGAATGCGATAATCTCAGGATCAACTGGTCCAATTTAAAAATTCTTTCAGTATTATATAGCCCATTTATTGAGGACGGCTATAGGTTATATTTAATTATGAAGTTTGTACGGGAACGGAAATTACGCGGGTGAAATCGCGTGCGGGAAGTGAGTTATAAATACTATTACATAGGTGCCAAGTTCACTTGCATAAGATCATTGGGAAACATTTCATAAAATATTGCCCATTACTTCATGATAATGTACCAATTAAAATGTTACAATTGATCCAACAATGTTAAGTTTATCCTTTACAAAGAAAATAAACTTTTCTCTTTTATAATGTAAATGAAGTTATATTGACACAAGACCTAAATTTAAAAATTTACTGAGATTGCTACATTTATACTTATATTATAAAAAAGAAATTGTATTTTATATTTTTGTATGTTTGTTTTGAATTAACTCATAAACTACTGAACGGATTTTAATAATGCTTTTACCATTAGAATGCTACATTAACCTTGAGTAACATAGGCTGTATTTTTATAAAGTCCAACCGGTCCAAAGCAAAACCAGGTTGGGCTGCGAGTGCTTATATAATTTGGTAGGTATTGAAACAAATTTACAAAATAAATGCATATTATAAAGTAAATAATCATGCAATTATGAATGGTATTATTACATAAGTTGGCCTTGAGACAACACCTACATATTCGTAACAGTTTCACAAAAAAAAGTAACGTTTTGCATAATGATATATATAACTCACTAAAACCTTTTTTTTATCTTTTCTTTTTTTCTGCGGACAGACAGCCATAGATAGCCACGAGGCTTTTGTACTTCACTGGGCATTAAGGCAAGCAGTGCTCCAGCTTTAATAAATGGTTTAAAAACTACAAACTAAGCAACCTGTGCCAGAGGGCGCCCCCTGTGGGTCTTGGACCTCGGCTCAGGATGGTCGCTGGCGATGAGATTTAGGGATTATGACTATTAGTATTAGTATTTTAGGGGGTTTTGAGCAACTCTCTCAACTGTCGCTCTCACTATAGCCATTAAGGAAATATACTTTAATACTTTTGCATATCATAAATATAATTTTACAATTATTGAGTATAAGATTTAACTTTTATTTCCTAATACATATATCAATCAAGTTACTTTGAATTGATTGTGACAGACAATTTATAATCATAGAATCAGTTCTATATTTAATAATATAATAAATGTAAAAGTTTGTGAGTATGTGTGGATGGATGGATGTTTGTTACTTTTTCACAAAAAAACTACTGAATGGATTTGGCTGAAAGTTTGTGTGCAAACTGTTTATATGCTGGATTTACATCTTCTAACGGCTTCTAACTTCACAGTCTGACCCACTGGAGCAAAGTAAGGTGGGTAAAACTCCAGTATTTAATATCTGACAAGCAGATTTTCATTCAACAGTAATTTGTAAAAAAAAAAATTATGATATTATTATAAAACTATTTACTCTATAACATGTAATCTCACCTCACTCCTACAGTAGCTATAAGTGCTTGCTCGCACTTGGCTACTAGTCCATGTAACTTAAAGTTAGCTGCTGACTTCATGAGTTGCAGAGCAAAACTGTCACCCCGGGACAGATCTACCACATCGGTGTACAGCCACTTGAGCAGCGCAGCACCAATATCATCCGGGAGAGAAGACCAATCTGTAAATGTAATCAAGTTTGAACTTAATGAACATAGAAATGATCAATATCAGTCAGTTACAGAATATTTACGAAGTAAAAAAAAAAAACATCTTCTTTAATAACTACAATATCTGATTCAATTAGGTGTCAAGAGAGACATCATCATCAATAATTAAGATCAGTAAGCCACTAGTAACTTACCAAGTTCATCAAGATTCTTAAGTGCATCCTCATTCCAGTCATCTGATCGAGCATTCAAAACAAACTTGTGTCCAGGCATTGACTTGCTCTGCAGCTTAACAGAGATGTCGGAGTAGGTCTCGCGGCCGTAAAGAGTGGCGACAGTCATGAGTAGCCGCGCCACGAAGCTGGTCTCGCTCAGGTCGCCGGCCGACGCCGCCGCCAGCGTGTACTTGCGCTCCACTTCCACACAGTGGCTCTGCAGCTTCCCATACTCCTCCTTCAGCAGCGCCAAATGCTGCTGCAGCTTCGTCACCTCGCTCGAAGCTAAACAAAACGACATAGTCACAAGACCCGAACGACAACACCGCCCACCATTATAAACAAGTTTAGGACACAAAAAATATCTACTCGCGACAAACTACTCACCCATGACGAGGTTTTTTACGAGTACTACAGAATATCAGAAAAACTTTCAATTCTCTTTGCCTGGCTAAAAAAAAATATTTGTCTGTAAATTATAAAATGACAATTCTCATTGTCAGCAAATTGTCGGCCATCAGTCAATAAACAGAAGGTTTCGTTACACGGAGGTAACATTTCTTTTCATTATTTTGACTACATTTTTATAAATTGATAAAAAAAATATTTATTCTTGTAGAAATTTGTATCAAATTATAGATGTTAGACTAAAATGGATAGTATATGTGGTATAATAATAATTAAAAAAAAACTTAAGCTTTAAACTGGATTAAATGGTTAATTTTAATGCGTGAAAAGAAACATTGTGACATATGTTGTCAATTTCTTAGTTGTTCCAGATTACAAGTATGTATTTATAGCATAATAACGATATGCTGTTTCGTTCGCACACTTGTAAGTTAAATATTTAATCCTTGTATTAAACAAGGACAACGTACGCTACGTTAAAATTCCAGATAGCCAACATCGAAAAAGTGTAATCAGTGTAATGTCAAATAGTAAGGGTCATTGATAATAGATGTCGCGAAATACAAAATCTATTTTCAAGATAACCTTCAAGTGATTTTGTCAAATTATTGATAACAAAACTAATTTTTATCATTCTTCTGTTGTAGTTTAGCATCGTTTATTACAACGTTATATTCTAATGATCAGCATGAATTCCCTGAATAGAGTGTTAGTTCTAGGTACATCAATACCGAAGAATTTGAGGTATTTTCCGTATTATTAATTGTACAGTGCCCGGTTTTAAATTTGGAACTGTCGTGTAAATCAAAGTTATTTTTGTAGGTTGATTTCAACAAGTGCTCGACTAAACGCCGACGATGGGTGGTTTTCGAAGTTGTTGGTGCGAAGGATAGAGCCGACGAAGGAGTCTCACAGTCGTATGCTTAGTGATAAGGAGATAATTTATGCATTGCATACACACAACATAAGGCCAGACTCCGTGGACAAATACTTGCAAAACTAGTGCGTTCTTATATAAATCTTCTTACATAAGTATACATTCCAGCTATGCACTTGTTAGTTATACATATTGAAACTACGTATTATGCAACAATCCGTAAATAGAACATAGCATTTATGATTGTTACAGGGACAGTAACTAATAAATGCCTACATTGAATTTATCAGTACTTGTTATACCTTGACCTTTCATGTCAGTCATTGTTCAATGTGACATATAAACAGATGATGACGATTTTTTTTTTGCTTATTTTTGAGAACTACATATCTAAGCAAGTAAAATGATATCCTTAAATACAATTTATCATAATATACATCATCAGCCCATATAACATCCATTGCTGAACATGGGCCTCCCTTAAAATGTATGTTGCCATAGTCCTTGGCAGGTTGGTTGACAACAGCAGTAGGATAATACCTACAATTGTCATAGATTATGATATGATATTAAGGAACAATGGCTTAACATGCTTTTTGAGGCACTGAGGGTAATCTCTCAACTAATTAGGCCCAACAAGAAATCATCCATATCGGGAATTGGATCCACAACCTCCGAGGCCAGCCTTATACTGCCTAATTGTATGGGAGATTTAGTGTAATATTAGTGAGTCCTAAAATTTGTGTTCATAAAATCCAAAAAACAGATATTTATTACACATATGCAGAAGATATAATTGAAATACAGTTTTTTTTTTACTTTAGTAGATCAATGCAATTAAAATTCATACATAATACTCATACTTTGTCAGTTCTTCCATGATTTGTTGTTGAATAAAGATGTAACATAAGTCCTATGTATTATGTGTTAACGACTCATTGCTATCTTCATGCAATGATTAACTTATCATATTGGATTAAATATGACAAATTTATTTAAAATTCATATAAAAAAGTTAGTATAAATACCACTTACTCTCACATGTGTCACAAAGCTTGCTAGTATGATACTAACATAACTGCAATCATAGCAACAATTGTTAATTTTTCCAGTTTGTTTTTACTGAATACAAGTATAAGTAATACCCAAGTACTTTATTAATAGTCAAATTTAAAAGTGTTGTCTGGCTCAAAAATATTGATGTATTTTCTATTTGTAGCAAAACATCGGTGGACTTTGTCCACTCACATAAGGCGGACCTCGGCTGTGAGCTCGTAGGATCATGGACAGTCTCAGTGGGAGATATGGACCAAGCATTGCACCTGTGGAGATATGTGGGAGGTTTCGAGAAAATTGACAAAGCCAAAATATTATTTAGGGAGGACCCTGTAAGATATTTTACTGTCATTTAAAATACCTTTAGATGTGTTAATATGGGTGGCCCTGTTCCCCTTTATACCTGATGGCAAAAGCCTTGTGGCTAACAACATAATGAACCTGATGTATGTCCACCAAAAAAAAAAGCTTAATAAAATTTATGCTATCAGAAACTTAACCCAAAGAGAAAAAAAACACTAATAATTAATAAAATGAAAAAACCTTGAGCATGGCTTCTGTTATTGTGGGAATAACTTATAACCTTCTACACTTAATTGATCTTACATAATTAATTACCTAATTGGTAGTTATTTTCCTTTACGGTTGCATCTACATATTTTATGAGACAACAACAATACTTCGGACATTATATTATTTGTAGAATAGACACACATACATCTAGTAATCCCACAAAGTAATTCATCTTGTTATTGTATTTAAATCTGTATTTTATATATTTATACTAATATATAAAGCTGGAGTGTTGGTTTGTTTGTTAGCTTGAAATATTCTTTCAGTGTTACATACATAGTCCATTTATCGAGGTTATAGACTATATTTTATTATGAAGTTCCCACGGAACGGGTGCTACGCGGTTGAAACCGCGCGCGGGAAGCTATTAAGTGAAAACCTAATAAAAAACTTAAATAAATAATATTAGTGTAAAAATGTACAAGAACTATTAACAATGTAAATTATTTTTCTTATTACTTTGACAGAGCTACCGAGCTTTGGAGAAAGAACGCGGGAACTTCGTGAGATCAAGACATTTGCAATACTTGCTGGCATTCAGTTTTTGGCCAAATGGTGAGCCAAGACCGGGCAACAATATCTACGAGATTCGATCCTACAGGTAATTTAAATGTAATATATTATATAGACCACCGAATTACTTCCCATGTGCGTCTTTTAAGAGGCGACTAGGGACATACCCCTGATGGATGGGTAGCAACATACATATATCAGCTCAAAAATACGCCGATCTTACTGCGATCACCAATGAGCCTGCCAAGCTGTTAAAGAGGTGGTCTATGTTCAGTGGTGGACGAAAATGGGCTGACAAAGTAAGTTGCTGCTGTGTATTGACCTGTGACAGGCAGTAAGGCTGATGCCACATAGGACGTGCGCGTTCCTGAAGCTTGTATATCATGCAACCGACACAGGCGCCGAGCTCCCGACCCTATCCCCTGCTACCCCCGTCGTTAACCGCATGTGACACACGCTTTAGAAACTTACGCCCAATATAGGGTCAACTTAAGCTATATTTATACTGTTAAGCTATAAAGGTGTACTACAAAACTACTATCAAGAAACAACATTAAAAAAACTATTCAATTAAAACGTGTCATATCTAGAGACCGCCGGACTATATGCATTTGCATATTTAAGCCATCCTCAGCGGTAATAGCATATTCTATCTATGCCAATATATAAAGCTGATAACGCCCGCGGGAAGCTTGATTACAATATTTTCGGGAATGTTCCGAGTGCAGCACACTGACCCTGCGTTCTGATAAAAGTGATAATATCAGTAATCCGAATAAGTTTTATTATCACAAAATATAAGGGCTATTGAGTAACATTTAATTTTGTGACTATGGTCAAATTGTTTTATTAATGGGACGGCAGAACTCTTGCCAGAAATTATAAGTTTTTTTTCTGATTTGAAACTTAGTTTCCTTCTTTTTATAGTAACATTTAATTTCGCATATTCTGCCAATTTTTGTTCACATTTCAGGAATTTTAAATTGCATATAATCCGGTCTCTGTCTATATTCCTATACTAAATAACAAATTGTTTATTTTTAGCCTTAAGCCAGGCACTATGATTGAGTGGGGCAACAACTGGGCCCGTGGTCTCTCGTACCGCCAGTCGCAAAACGAGGCCTTCGCGGGATACTTCTCGCAGGTCGGACGACTATACAACGTACATCATATTTGGTGTAAGTTAATATAAAATAATATTAAATACAAGTGCGGTGGCGCGATCGCTTACGCTCTTAAAATTACTAGTGGTCACTGCTCAGTAATTAACAGCGCAATACCACCATAATTTATAAAAATGTTAGTATTCTGCAATTCTTCTCTATATAAGTAAACAAAATTTAATTCTCCTCCGTTCGCGCTATTTTCGTAAAAACATAAGGGTACAAAGTTTTTGCTTTTTTTAAAAATTAAATATAGCCTTGCGTTTGACCATAATCTCGCTTGATGGAGGGCGAAGATAAGGCCTAAGATGATACACGCTTGCCTAGAAAGTGTCTGTTCACTTTAACCTTAAAGATGTCCAGGTTATAGCGTTCCGGGAAAACTGACCCCGGCAGAGAATTCCACTCCTTAGCAAATCGCTTCGTGCGTATTGAAGGAATGTCAACAACAAAAGGGTGAAACCGCTCGCCGCGTCTAGTCGTCCGGTGATGGAAGGGTGAAGGGTGTATCAGGTTATGTAGAACCTCCGCACACTCCCCGAAATGTAACCGATAAAAAACCGATAGGCAGGCTACTCGTCTACGGCGTTCGAGGCTCTGAAGACTTGCCTCCACAAGTGAGTTATTGCCTATGACTCTCTTCGCTCGGCGCTCCAATGAATCCAGAGCATCCAGCTGATATCTAGTAGACCCATCCCAAAGATGAGAACAGTATTCCATTGAGGAGTGAACTTGAGCTCTGTAAAGACTTAAGAGCTGCTCCGATATGAAGTACCGCTTCACCTTGGAGAGAATGCCAAGTTTTTTGGCTGCAGTGTTTGCAATGGACTCGATGTAGCGACCGAAGTTAAGATTAGAAGAGAGATCAAGCCCTAAGAGCTCAAGATGGTCGCTGATCGGAACGGAGACATTTCGGAAAGTCGGAGTCAGTTGGAATGGACTCCGTTTCGCCGAAAAAAGACTCGCCTGTTTTTGAGGGGTTAAACCCTACCAGCTTGGCATCAACCCATAAGGAGACAGTCTCCGAGATCGAGTTCACCCCCTCAATCATAGACTCCCTGAACGACTGGACCTTTGACCCAGACTTCGCATCAGACAAGTATCTCACCGAGACTGTGCTGTCGTCTACCAAATACCCAAAGATACCGGGAGTAACTAGCAGGTCGTTTATGTGCAGCAAAAAAAGAGTCGCGGAGAGCACAGATCCCTGAGGGACACCGGCATTAATACCAAGAAGATCGGACGAGGCGCCATCAATGACAACTCGAATCGACCTCCCCCTCAAGTAGTCCTGAATCCAGATACAAAGTTCGGGAGCAATACCGTAAACCGGAAGCTTACCAATGAGACTTGCATGCCAAACCCTGTCAAAAGCCTTAGAGATATCAAGTGACACGGCAAGAGCCTCACTTTGCTTCACTTATTAATCCATATTATATAGATAAGATATATAGAAATTGATCGCGAGAATTCGGTAATGTTAGGTATATATATTATCTTGTACACGTATATTGGAGTATATACCTACAACCTAGTATAAATTTGGCGAATCCTACCGTTTTCTACCGCCGTTTCTACTACAATTGTTGATAAAATTCATCGAATAGTATGTTGATTTATCAGCAATAAAACCTACCTAATATCTTTATTTTGAGCTCTGCCTAACAAATGTTATAGATATGTATAGATAAGGTTACGTACCCTGTGGTTTCAGTAGTTGCTTCTGCGACCTGGTATTCTGGGTTCGATTCCCACGTAGGACAATTATTTTTGTGAACTACAAATAGTTGTTCCGAGTTAGGGTGTACTTTGCCCGTTTTGCCCGTCAATAAAATTTAATGATACTTCATAAATATGTTATGTCATGTTTCTGCAAATATGCCATTGGGTTGTGATTCCAAGATGTTGGTGCAGGCGTCCATAATACGTGAGGGATTAGGAAGTGAACACCTCAAGTGATTTATAGACGCCAACAAATTGAAAGCCCGTTGGGTCAGTTTCTTATATGCGTAAGAAGTTTTCAAAACGTTTGCTCAAAGTGTATTGTATTCCTAAGTTATATATTGTTTTTAAAATATTATTTTTAACAATTTTCCAGGTTACAAGAACTTGCAGGCCCGTCGTGAAACCCGTGAGAGCACATGGCGCAACCCCGGCTGGGACGAGTGCGTCGCCTACACCGTACCTCTCATTCGGGAGATGCACTGCCGTATCCTCGAACCCACGGAGTTCTCACCCACTCAATAAACGACACACACTAATGCACACTTTGTGGACAACCTATAATGATTTTTAATTCCAGAGTATGTATTACCCAAGGAATACGAGATACGCTTAAGTGACAGTACACAATAAGGTATAATTTCGTTCGTCAAAAAAATATTTTCTTTATTTGTGTAAATGCCGAAATATCAGTTGGCTACATTTGATTTTAAATCTTATTAGCTATTGTCACATACATGACATTTCGGCATTGAAATCGTTTCGTCAAAATTGTTTTCTAAATATGTAGTATTTAGACAACATTTCTGCATTTATTTTTTTCTTTTGTATTCAATAAACGATATGTACACATTAATCCAAAAATTATGTAGACCATATTTCTCGTGAAGAGTGAAATTTTATTTTGGGATGTACTCTGGAATTAAAAGTTAAGAATATGTATGAGAAATCAATCATTTTAATAAATATATATGTACAATGTAGACTTAAGACCACAACATCTATTGTAGCATGTAGCATGGCTGTACATGTAATGAATATGTCCATAGAATATATATATGGTTTAGAACATAAGAGCCATTAACATTATGCTTTTAGTGTAAACGATGAGGCGCAATGTTCTATATTCCGCAAATACGGTGTCAAACTTGTGTACCCTTCGATTGGTCCATAAAGGCGATAAAACGGGGTCGCTGACAAAAAATCAATTTCGCTATCGAGCCCGTATTTGGATTTCAAAAGGAGTTTCAAAAATAAGTTCGGTTTTTATAATATAACATCTAATATTACAACTTATTCTATATAGTAATATAACATTACGAATATAACATAACATTATAAAAATTTATAAAAAAACAATTAGTCACACCATCACCACCATATAACGGGTATCGAGTATGTTCTGTCCTTTCACCAAAACCTTAATGTTTATGTATTTAATACAAAAATAGATTTCGTTTAGAAATCGTGAAAGGTAAAACTATGATGCCTATTGATAAAATCAAGAGCTCAGAAGCATAAGGTCGGATGTGCCACTATACGTCAGAAACATTCGTCGTAAGTGCCTTTAAAAGGCACTTACGACCAAATGCTTCTGAGAATAATACATCCAATATTCTTATGCTTCTGAAGTCTAGAAATATATATTTATGAATTCTATAAGAAGATTTATGAAATTGAAAACGATAATAAAGCCAAAATATATATATATTAAGTATCATATTTTTAGTTTCATTTCCTACAAGGCAACTGTTAAAGCGAAAGTTAAATAAAAATGTTTTAAACCGCATGCATTGTTACTTTTAGCACAACTAACTAAGTTCACTTATAAACGTTTAATATTCTTTTAAGATATCTGTAAAAAAATCAAGGGTTATTTAATTTTAATAATAACCTGTAATGCATTTCGTGATGTCGTAACAAATAAATACATATAGTGACGTCTAATCAAATTAGACCAAAGTTTCATAATTAGTGAGACAAATAAAAAAAAATATTAAGATTTTGTTTAGCATTTATGAAAAAAACGAAAGATTATGTAAATGTGTAATATATAAGTTAATTAAGTTAAGTCCAAAATTTTTATCATCGTTTGGGAAAATACTTTTTTGGTATCCTTTTTTTTTGTATATCCTTGATTCTTTTGGTTTCATGTATGTATTTTATGTTATTATAGATATAGATTTTTAAACAGTTTAAAGGTGTTTTATTGATAAACTATGATTTGTTTACCAATTGTATGTAAACTATTTGGAAGTTGTATTCTGGAATACTTTACTATTTGACTATCGGGTACTCGCTTGCTCGCGGTGCTAGCTGATGATATCCAAATACTAAGATATTTTAATGAAGCAATTCTAATTAGATCACGTTCCTAAACATATTGTAATTTAGAAATATAAATAATACTTTTCAAATCTTCTTCTTCTTCTTCCTGCCTTTATCCCATATTACTTGGAGTCGGCGCAACACGTTTGTTTCTTTCATTCTGTCCTGTCACCCGTCACACTATATCACTAACTCCTTTTTCTGTCATATCACTCTTCACAAAAATCCATCTATCTTTTCTTTGGCCTTCCTGTTTAAATCAGTTTAACTAATTATAAAATCTATGCAATACAAGTATACAAAAAAATTATATTAACGTGTCCGTTTTTATGGAAATAACAACTGGTATGTAGGTTACTAATAATAAAAATACAATTTAAAAAATTGTCTGTCTGTTCCAGCTAATCTCAGTAACGGCTGGACCAATTTTGATGGGACTATCGCTGGTAGTGGCATCACTACTGGCGGTTATGCTTCGGGTTAATAACTCTAGTTATGAAACGTATAAAAACTATTTTAAATATAGAAAAATAACGTTACGTATACTATTTGCAATATATACATACTATACAAAAATATATACTATTTTTATAACCCTGAGCATACAGCATAGAAATAATGGAAACACTGGTAGCCACATTAATGCACAAAAAACCGGACTCAGCCTCACTGTAAATACATATTATGTGTTGTATTTGAATTCATGTTAAAACAACTGTTATTGAAAACGGTTTGTTGACTTCAATTTTAATGCAAAAATTTGTATTAGAACTCTATATTATAAAAAATTAAGATGACTTTTCTAATGTATCCCGTAATTTGTTGGAAACTTTAGATACCAACGGTGTTCTAGGTGTTTCGATGCTACCGACGGTTTGATAGTAACGAAGTATTAGGCGTTGTGGTTGCTCTGTTATATTGAAACACGGTTTGGTCAGAATAAACTCAAAAACGACTGTGCCGATTTAAATAATTCTTTCACCGTTGGAAAGATACTTTCACCCTGAGTGATATAGGCTACTTAATTATGATGTTCCCACGGGAACAGGAGTTACGCGGGTGAAACCGCGCGCGAGAAGCCAGAACATTTAGCTGATTTTTAAATAAAACGCCATTATAGAATGTTCTTTGTGTCCGTGAAATGAATGTTTGTAAAGTCCCCCGCGATACAGGGATATATTTCCCTAGTGCGGGAGTTGTCTTTTGAAAAACAAAACAAACAAACAATAAAATATATATATATATATATATTTATAAATAAGTATTGACTTCTTTTTAATGGACCGTATTAAACAGATAATGTTTTTTTTTTTAAGCGATGTTAGAAATCTTTTTTTTATAAGAATGCTGTACAAAATAGAGAGTTTTAACAAACAATAAAACTTACCTATTATTTTTTCTGAAATAACCGGAATCCATCTTTGAGTCAAGCAGTGCTTTCCTTCCTTTTTTTTTTGCGTTTTCAGGTCTCCCCGCTAGATGGCGCCACCATACTTACCTCAATTATTTGACTTGCCTAAGCGCGTGCCCGGTATTGTTTCGTCATTATAGCACTCATGATGCACCAGGGCCCCGAGTCTGCTATTTTTACGAATTTTGCTATCGTAGTGCTATCGGTAGACATTACCTGGATTCCGAATATTTCAGAAAAAATAATAGGTAAGTTTTATTGTTTGTTAAAACTCTCTATTATTTGTTTCGTATCAATATCCGGAATCCATCTTTGAGTGACTTGTTTGTTATCTCCTGGTGCCGCGCTGGCAAGCTATAGACGCTATAATGTGTAAAAGTTGGTATTTAAATGAAACATAGAACGTAATATAATGAAGTTGTATTAAAAGTTTGCACAGATTTACAATTAACCTTATTAAATGTTAGTTATTGATTTAACGAGGCGATAAAGATTTAAATGAATAGGATCAAAATTATTTGATAATGAAACAGAATTATTGACATTATTTAAAGAATCACTGGTATCAATTAATTCGCGTTGTATCATATAATTTTGAAATGTATGTATTCTTTTCCAATTACCCGTAGCAAGAATCTGATCAATAGGGAAGTTTTCTACAAAATTTAATGAAGCTACTGCGGATCTTGTCGAACCCGGAGAAGCCTCGATACCAGCCTCTTTCATAAGAGATTTTACCCAACCTCCAATTATGGTTCTGGATGCAGGCTTGGTTTCACCTCTGGCTGTTAAAAATAGATTAGACATGTTTTGACGGCGGCTAAGCGATAGTTGTAATAATTTTCGTATCCAGAAAACAATATTCAGTTTTTTATCTGGGTGTTCTCTAAGCCTCCATCCAGATTGCCTATAATTCGCAGTATCTGTTTTGGAACCGAAAACTGGCCATAGCACTATGGCAGTGTTTTCATCAATTCTTAGTAACGTGAGGTCATGCACCCTGCTACCAGAAGCTAATAATAAAATCGTAGCTGTATGTCTTGATACTTGGTAAAGATTATTTTCGTCAAAACCGTATGATCTCATGTATTGCAATAATATCTTAGGGTTCCAAATAGGTGGTTTAGCAGGTCTTTGTCGAGAAACAGATATAGCTTTTAAAACATGTTGTACAAAAAAGTTTGAAGACAAATCAATATTAGAGGTCAAATGTGTAAATGTTGAAATAACTGATTTGTGAACTAGTATAGTTCTATAGGCTAATCCAACATCGCAATGCAGATGAGCTAGATACCGAGCAACTTCATCCGCATTAGGGCACTTGTAATTAATGGAGTTACACTGGCACCATTTTCTCCACCTATCCCATGCAGGTCTGTAAAATGTTTATTGTAGATGGTCTCCAGCTTGACATCAGCAATCTTTGCTGTTGATCAGTCCAATTTGTTAACAGGTCTTGCCACCCAAAATCAGCCATGCCTCCAAATGTAGTTTCTGTACTTGAGGAGGGTGCATGTCTGTTCTTGTATCTATCAGAACTTGTGCTAGGTTTTGGATCAAAATCGGTGACTGCAGGACGCGCTGCTGAAGATCTGCTCGCCAAAATACCTTGTTCCATTTCGGCGCGACTAAGAGGTAATGTCCGCTTGATTGATTCAGATGGCTTAGTACTCTCGGGATTAGATTCGGCGGCGGAAACAACCACGCTAGGTTGTAATGCCACTGGTGAGAGAAGGCATTGTGTAGATACGCTTCGCAGTCTCTCGGGTCCAGCGAGACATATCTGTTTACAACATGTGCAGTTTTTGATGCAAAGAGATCTATCTCCGGCGTGCCCCACTTTTGAAATATCGCCGTTGTCGCTGTCGATTTCAAATGCCACTCGGGACAGTGTTTCTCTCGAGATAGGGCGCGACCTCGGTATTGAATCTGCCCGGAAAGTATTGAACTACTAAATGTATGTTTAGAGTATCTAAAACTATGAGTAGTTGTTGAGTTTGTTTTAGAAGTCTCTTTGATTTTGTACCGCCTTCCTTGTTGATGTACGCTACCACGGTTCGGTTGTCTGTTTGAAGAAGGATATGAGAATTCTGTAACTGATGTTGTTCGTGTAGTATAGCTGCGTAAACGTCCTGGCATGCGAATCAAAAAGAAATGTACGCTATTTCTTTTTGATTCGCATGCCAGGACTGTTGATGAATCGTCCAGGATCCTGACATGTTTACGTCGCCGAGTTGAGCTCCCCAGCCTAGATCCGATGCGTCCGTGGTCAGATAGTGGGTTGTCGGACTCATATGGATCGGCATCGCTCCTCCTATCGCTTCGTACCACCATTTCATATCTAAGCGATCTGGATTTGGTAGATCTACTTGGTAGTAAGGGCGGTTCTTTGGTAACTGTCGGCTGAAGTATTGCAGTGTACGACAGTGCAGCCGGCCCCTGTATGTCACGAACGTAGCAAAGTTGAGCTTCCCCATTAGTGATTGGTACTGTTTGAGGGACAACTTGCTTTTTTCGAGTTGTTGGCGAAGTGCCCTGCGTAGCGTTAGGCACTTTGGCCCCGACAAGGACTTTGCGTTGCGTTTTGTGTCCCAGGTTATGCCTAAAAACTCGAGGCATTGTGTCGGGGTCAAAACAGACTTCTCGAAATTGATTATCCATCCCAGCAGTTGAAGGATTTTGACTGTAAATGCTATATTCTCCTGCAGGCCTTGTTTTGATTGATTTGCTATGAGAAAATCGTCTAAATAAACCACACATCTGACGCCGTGACTCCTCAGAAATTCCGCTATCCAATTGGTTATCGACGCGAAGGTTCTCGGAGCCGATGAAAGGCCAAACGGTAGGCATGTCATCTGCAATAGCCGATTTTGTTTTGGATCTGGATGGTAATTCAGTCTCAAGAACCTGCGATGTTGTTCGGAAATCGGTACGTGGAAATAAGCTTGACTTATGTCTATTTTTGCCATCCAGTCCTGGTGCTGCAAAAATGTTGGTAATCGGAAATGATTGAACAGTTGGAATGGCTTTGCTAGCAAACAAACTGGTTCAGTCGTTTCAAATTGAAAATTGGGCGTGATGCTCCATCCGGTTTCGGTACTAGGAAGAATGTAGACAGGTAGCTGGGAGTCGATTCGGCCTGTTCCAGTACTCCGGAATCTAGCATGGTTTGAATTTGTGCAGTCATATCTGGAGAAGTCTTTGTTCTGTAATATCGCATAACTGTGGCACTGGGGTATATTAACAGCGGCTTTAGTATGAATGGAATGCGGGCACCGCTCAAAATCTGACAAATTTTTGCAGGTGCACCCAAATTGCTCCATGTACATACGAATTGCTTTAGACAGCCGCCTTGAAATAATCCCGAGTCAATCGCGATGTTTATTTTTTTCGGAAGTCTGATTAAACTTTTTACCCTTTTGTCTTTCGCGGTTAATAGATTTTGATTTGGTTTGATTGAAATGTTGGGACACATGTTTTCCTCTCTTTGTTGAGGTATTACCACGAAAAAATGTTTCTTCCGGTTGTTTACTTGTAGAAGGCTTTTGATTCTGGTAAAAACTAAATTTCGATTGGTCTTTGGGCAATGGTCTTGAAGATGGAATCAATTTATCTAGCCCCCCAATTTTTTGAAGGTAGTTTTGAACGGGTACTTCGTCAAAAAGCGATTCAAAACATCGCGATGAAAATCTTCTGATATTTGACGCAATAGGGCTTCCCGCCTTATATTAATAAAATCGGCACGTCTACCGCAAACAATTTGTAACAAATCATCAGATGTCCTATTATAACCAGATTCATTCGAAAATAAACTTTGTATTTTTTCAAACAACGTATTGGGATTCAATAATTCTTTAGAGTTATATGCCCAATCCACGGAGATTTTGCAAAGACATTTGTAACTCGTGTTTTTGGCAAAGTAAGGCATTAGTTAACGCAGCAAATGTACGTTCCATTAAATAAGAGCGGGAATCATTTTTTAACATTGAGGATTCAAATCTTTTTGATTCGTCATTAACATTTAATTTTACGAATCCGGGGGTAGCAAGTTATTTCTTTTGTGTTTCGGAAAATCTTATGGCATACCAATCATTACTTTTGAAATGTTGCAAATCTATTAATTTTTTAAGATAATATTCGTTTGCTTTAGTATATATAGGATCTTTAACAGTAGTGCACATATCAGATAAAATATTCAATAGATTTTTATTATTTTCACCGGAAGGCTTATGTAGGTCAAGGTCATGTGATGCTTTGTTCGTATTTGAAAAATCAACGGTAGCGCGAGAAGAACACGACTTTGAATTTCGAATTTCATTATTAGCATAAATGAGGTTTGTCAAAAAGGCTACTTGTTGTGACAAAAATTCAAATTGTGCATGGCTCACGGTTTGCGGCTCCGTTCTTGCAATTTTCGTCGGTGGGCAGGACTCGTCGCTCGAGGAACTGTCATCTCCGTTGGCTGGATTCGAAGACGTAGAACTTCTACGTTTTTGGGCTTCGCTCTCCATTTTATTTTATCGGGGAGACAAATTAATATATTTAATTTAAATTTTAACTGATTTAAAATCTTTAGAAACTTAACTGACTTTACGGCGTGGAAAACGACGCTATAATGACGAAACAATACCGGGCACGCGCTTAGGCAAGTCAAATAATTGAGGTAAGTATGGTGGCGCCATCTAGCGGGGAGACCTGAAAACGCTGACAAAAGGAAAGAAAGCACTGCTTGACTCAAAGATGGATTCCGGATATTGATACGAAACAAATAATTGGTAATTTTGTGAATTGAGAAAGATATGCTAAATTGGTTCGGACATACAGAGAAAATGAATGAAATGAGAGTAACAAGTAGTATTTATAGGGCGAATGTGAGAGGCCCAAGGCGGACTAATTAATGTATAGGAGGCGAAAGTGGTATGTCAAGATGGTAGCAAGTGGTCTTTGCCTACTCCTATGGGAAAGAGGCGTGAATGTTTGATTTAGGCTATTGGCGCCTAAACTCACCATCAGCGTATATTATTATTATCAGGAATAAAGCCTTGGAAATATAATAAGCGGTGGACTTACCTGCAATCAATAAATAAAACCTTGCAATCCAAGAAAAGATTTCCTAATTTAATCTAGTACGAACTGTGGTTAACTCAAGTTACCAATAGATGGCGTTACTGTCGAATTAAAAGTCGCAAGCGTTTCGTTCACATTTTGCATAGGGTTCAATACATTTATGTCATTTAATTTGTCCGATCACGCTTTGCGTGAATCATGTTTGTAAAGTAATTTTTTCACAAGTTGTGACTACTTATGTAGATTCATAGCTTTATAATATTAAATTCTATCTCATGTCTCATAGTATTGTTTTTCATTTCATAATGAATGATGTATTAAAACTACAAGAAGAAAATCTTTAATATCTTTATCTAATTTTAAATAAAACGGCAACGCCATTATACCTATGTAGAATATCAGTATTGGCTTTGTTATAATAGAACGTAATGTACAGGTAATATTTATTTATTTTTAAGCGATGCTTTGTTTTCATATAATGTTTTTGACTACTCTATAATGATAATGGCTATGATTCGTCTTATACATCAAACCATTGTTTTTTTTTCGATTCCTAGTAGTCTTAGTGGCTTTGATTACAGTATTTTATTTATAGGTCGCCTATACGGGACCGTGATTAATCAAAATATTAACAAGATCATTCGTCATACCGGTATTCGTATCACCATTAGGTATATAATAAGTTGCTACATATTACTGATGGTAATAAACTGTTTACAGGTTTTTCAGTAGTACCATCTCTCGTTTTACTTGACTCTCCTTCCGAAGAACATTCTTTTTCTTCAGTTACGTCTTCAGCTTCTTGATTTAAGGCTGTGCTTGTTGAAGCTATCTTAATATCTTCTTGGCATTCTATGTCCTTATTTTCTGGCTTGCATAAAAGTGTAATAAAGAACCCTCCATTTTTTCTTTCTGTACCTCCGCTACCGAAAGTCTTCTCCCGATCCGTGACGTGTCTATATTCAACGGGAATAGTTGTCCTATAGGCCTAAGTTCCTATAGGTAATATGCCTGTATATTTGGGCTATCGAATAGTAATAGAACTGGAATTTGTTCCGTATTATTTTCTGAATAAATGATGGTTGAAACGAAACCTCCAGCCAGCGGGATTTTTGTTTATTACGAAGTTGATCACGCTGAAATGTTGTTCTACAATTAGGGCTATGCTATGTGAACACATAAAAGCCAAAACAGACATGGGTTTCATTCATGAAATACATAAAAAACACGTTAAGAAAACATCTCTATTCAGCGGAAAACTTTTAATTTAAATCAAAAACAAAATTCAAAAGCATATCATAAATTAGTGCTAATCATATAAATGATAAAAATCATAAAATTATATTATATATATCGAGGGGTGAAAGGCTATTTGTTTGAAGCGACATTTTGGACGATATGGAGTTATATACATATTCGGATTCAGCGAATTTTTCTGCGTCGTCTGAGCCGGGTTTCGTACAATTCTGAGCACTTTTATGGCGCTTAAAACAATGCAATTTTAGTGCATAATTCTCAAACATGATGTATGAGCCGACTTCAAATTTGCCATATTTTTTTAGTATATCATTTAAGCTGTATACAAAAACAGAGAATCGGATCATAAGCCGTTATTCCCTTCCTAAAATTTTAGTTCGATGGCAGATAAATCGTTTTTCGATATAGCTATCTTTAGATGAAAAGTCCCTTCAAACATTTTGCTTACGACTACTTACTCTGTGCAATGTCGCTTCAACCAATTTGCCGTCAGCCAAATTCATTAAGACATGTCGTCGGTTCAACCCTTTTCACTTCAACTGTTTTTCACTGTTTAGAACAACCAAGTTATATAACTCCTTTCAAAATCTGAGACATCAAACAACTCTTTAAGAATGTTCATCGTTGCTTAAGCCAACTTTCCTGTATCGTGAACAAAACCCAAAACCCAAACCCAAATTGGTAGTTAAACAAAATAGCCTATTCCTATTATTATTGAGTAACGTCGATTCAATCATTTTGCTTTCTCCTGCATAAGTACTGTAAAGTCACTTAAACCATTTTGCCTGCTGCTGATTAGTGACAACGTTGGAAGTTGAATCATTTTTCTTTACTCTAAAAATAAGGCGATACAGATCATTTTGTATTAAGCGACAATTTATCTTATACTCATAACTGTTTTTTAATTGAAAATTATACCAAAACATTCAGGGATTTTTTTTCAATAACAATTTGCAATCACCATTATAGAAAGAGCACTAGTTTTTTCATAACGATTTTTTTTCCAAATTTTGAATCTTTAAATGGCTCTCCTGTAAAGTTCGTAAAATGTCGCTTCAAACAAATAGCCTTTCACCCCTCGATATATAAAATGACATCGAGGTACTGGCGTCTGGCCCACTTTTTAAGATGGGGCCTCAACTGTCCGTGATCCAACTCGAATTACCAATAGATGGCGTTACTGTCGAATTAGAAGTCGCAAGCGTTTCGTTCACATCATTCAATACATCGGTTCAATATATTTTCACTTCATAAAAAGCGTTCGCGCTTTGCATCAATGTAAGCTTTAAAATAAATTTTTGAGAAAGTTGTGATTTTAACATGACTTTATTATCCTACCTACCTACACATTCAGTCTACTAGCTTCCCCGCGCGGTTTCACCCGCGAATCTCCCGCTCCCGTGTGAACTAGAATTGCCTACCTAATTACCTATTGATTGTTTTATGTACTATCGATAGTTTTCATGTGAAAAACGGAATCCTATCGATAGTATCGATAGATTAGATACTATCGAACGAGGATCAATACTATCGAACGTGGAGGAATACCATTGATACTATCGATAGTATTGTTTTTGGTAACCAAAGAATTATCGATACTATCGATAAGTCTATCGATTATGCTACGATTGTTTGACTATCGATTAATCATTGATAGTAGACTATCGATCGGCAACACTAGTGGGAACCTCATAATTAAGTAGCCTGTCACTTAGGGTGTAATCGGCACCGAAGGTTTTGAGTTTATTCATTACAAACATACACACAAAAATACAAATCTTTCCTCTTTATAATATTAGTATAGATAAAAGATAATTTGTTAAACTTTCGCAGATATTTTATCTTTTTATAATATATAAAGCTGAGAAGTTTGTTTGTATTGCTTGAAAGCGGTTATCTCAGGCACTACTGGTCCGATTTGAAAAAATATTTCAGGCTTAGATCACTCATAATATATCGAGGAAGGCTATATTTATTTATGAAGTTCCCACGGGAACGGGAGCTACGCAGGTGAAACCCCGCGCGGGAAGCTAGTTATTATTATAAAGTTATGATTTATATAATATTACAGCAAAGCAAATGATTTTTTTATGTATTCTAGAAGACCTATTAATTACGGAGATATTAAGAGATTAGGTGTAGATGAAACCATACTTTTAGGTGTCTTTAGTTACTGTTCTAGCTGAGTTTACTAAACTAATGACTTTATTGGGACCACCTAACACCTGTTCTTAAGTCTGTGTTCTTAATCTCGCAAAGAACAAAAAAAGGATTCTGGGAATATGACATTAAAGAATACAAAAAGTTGATTTTCTTTCCATTTAATTTATTTCGGTTTGATTTTTCATGAACCAGATTATATTACAGTATTATTAGTGTTAATAGTTAGAATCTAGAAATTCATTGTTAAATATTATGTAACAAAAAATAAAAAGAAAACAACGGTGCACCGAGCGAGCCGCAAACTATATCAATATCCATCGGCCGCACGCGCACCTTGTCACGTCGGTCACAATACTGCTAACTACCTATCTGTGATAAAAGACTATACAATGGTAAAATATAAAAATTGTATAGTTACAATTTACAAAATATGTGACCGCTAACTACGAGTTTGGTACTTCTATCTCATAATAATTATCTGTAGATCGTGACCGTCGAAAGATGACATAACTGAAGAACATCTAACTCTAGAACAGCTAAGTGGTGGGAGGTTTGGAATAGGAAAAAAGACGCACTAGACTCATGCCTTACCATCGAACAGAGAACTTATACTTCACGGAGTGAATCTGTCATTTCTCTGCGCGTCGGTCGGTCAGAGGACTAACAGCGAGTAAAATACTACGCCTAACGGTATGCACCGACCATCTATTGCACGCAAGCGAAGTTACAGCTTACAATTCAATTCCGTAGTGCTTCGGTTTCTGATTTTTCTACGATCGGCGGAGTTAGTTTGGACTTGACGCTTTGGAGTAATAAACATGATACAAAAGTCTAAATAAAGTGTCACTGACAGATAACAAAATAAAAATTATTACAAAGTCGTTATCTTTCGAAGTCAAGAGAGATCGACTAGGTAACCCGTCGTCAAGTCCACGGCCGCTCGCTCGCAGTCTTCTATCGTTATGTACAGAGACGGTGACAAGTCGATTTAGGCTGTGTCTAGAGATTATTGTCATATATTTGGTCAGTTTAGGAGAGGGATAGTTTGGAGTCTACGAAAGTGAAATCCAATCACAATGCCATTTACCATTTTTTTTTGCATTATCTAGAAAATCGAAGCGAATTGTTATAATTACGTGATACTAACTAGTAAATAGCTTTGTGTAAAGATATCACATGAAATAGCTAATTTCGTCAAACATTTTGTTTATAATAATAATGCCTAAATAACTTAGGCTTCGATTCTTTATATCCGCGTTAAGAAATCTTCGACAAACTCAAATAATATGATCACATATTGTGATGCTTTAGGAAAAGAATATTAATAAAAATAATAAAAAATACTTTAAAAATAGTATTAACTAAATTTGGGTGTTTATGACTATAATTCATTTTAAATTAAATAATACATTTGCTATACATATTTGACTGGTAAGCTTAGTACACAATACGATAGGGTATTAGGACACTAAATAAAGAAAATAGCACATAGTGGGACCCCGCGCGGGGTCCGTCGCGTCGCACTTCCAATGTACACAAAACCGCAATCGCACCTTACAAAAGTAACAAATTATTTATAATATTTTAATTATATATTATTGTTCTTTATATACACAACGCCGAGCCGCGCGCGCCCCGCCGCCCGTAAGGCAAACCGTGTGCTCGTTAATACATATTCACAATAATACATATATATACTTTATATATTTACAGAACGTGACCAGCCGGCCTCCGCCGTCCGTCCGCACATTATTATGATTTAGTAAAGCGTGTTACGATCCTTTAAAATCTAAAAGTGTTCTAAAATAAGCATAATAATAATACAAGTTTTCGTTACGAAACTTTAACATTTAATAAACTCAATAGGCCAATAAACAAATACCGTCAGTCCGCTCTTCAAAGAATTCAACTTACATTAATTATATATGCAAAAATCGTTCCTAAAGTAAAAACTAATGATATGAATATTAGAATTTTGACTATCTAATGTTGTAAATAATAATCCTCTGTCCAACAGTGGGCGCGCGGCGGGCGCGACTGGCGCCTGCTTCTACTTCACCTAATTAATGCCTTTTGTCAAACTCCTTAAGCGTACACTTTGAGGATTAACATTCCTTGGTTTCACTACAAAGTTTACCTTAACATTTGATCTGACGGGTTCGCGGTAATCCCTAGAACATTTTTCAATCTCTCACTATAGAGTGTCAAGATGAAAAATGAGTTAGAACCACTGTGAGAAACTTATGATTAACTACATATTTATACAAGATTGGATCAGGAGTACTAGATTTTAAAATTTAATCATGCCCTCTACTTGACTCTGTTCCGTGGCTGTCCGCTCCGTGTGTAGGTGCCGTGCGTGCTCTCCCTGGACGGTCTAACAATTCGCTAGCGACTGATCATTAACTGCTTACGTCTAAGAGATCTAATATTTTCATTAAATTTATTTAAATTACCGCTTTAACTGTGTTTACTTTAATGCAAAAATGTACTTACTTAGTGCAAATATATTTTACGTAAATATTTTGATCGAAATATTCTCTTTTTTTTGTCAAGCGGAAAACCACGGAACAGCGTCATACTGCGAGTAATTTCTAATAGAAAAAGCGTCTCATTCTTACATCATCGCATCATTAAATAACCTCAAACATTGCAGACAGACATATCGCGTTAACCTCTTTGTTATCTTCACCTATATTTATACATCAACATGTTTCCCATATTATGTTGAAATCGCTTAGGCATTATTCCATTTAGGCACAACACGTGTCGTCTTAATTTTAACATGAGTTGTTGTGTTATATATAAATAAATAAATTAGCAATTACGTAGAACGTACGGTATTGTACAAAGTATAACATAAATAATATCGTTAGTAATGTGCATCGAGATTTTTATTGAACAACGTTCAATAGTCTAGTCAAAATTATGAACAAACTCTTACATAATAATTATGTACATATTTCGATTTTGCAACAGTTTTGAACACTGGAAACGTGTTGATGCATCAACATCGGGCTCGACGAATAAATTATTTTGTGAATAACTACAATTTGCAATAGCGACCTTACAATAATACGAATAAAGTTCACTATTGCCGACTGCATTCCGCTCATTCCTCGACTGTAGCTAAAATATAATTATTTAATTATGGAGTGCAATAAACTTAATAGTGTAATAAAATAGGAAACGCCCTCCCGTACCTAAATCGCGACGGCCATAATATAATTTTCACATGGAAGACGTAACAAAAAAGAATCATAAAAAATTAGGCTAACATTAGCGGTGTCCGACATTACAATAAAACAATGTGACGTTGGCGACAACACAGTCGGTGGACCGCGGGAGGGCAAGCAGTCTCAGTATCGGAACGGACACGTGGCGCGGACCTCGACACGTTCCCGTAACAAGTCTAATGAGGTAGCACGTCAACTGCTAACGGTAATAACAACAATCGATCGTACGAACACGCTCGTATGCTAGAGAGCGCTTGGTGCATCACACTTCCGAAACGCGTTCAACAATATACAATACTAAATTACACTCGGTCCACATCATTTTGTGAGCGTAACTCGACAGCCGTTTCTAATATTTGATCCGTTTAAAATATATATTAAATACTATGTTATCTATAATTTTACACCTCAAATGGCGAAACACTAACCTCAAACATGACCAAAGCTGAATTCAATTGAAAAAATTCAAAAGGATTGAATATTAGATACGACTGCTGGTCAGCAAAAAGACTCCCTTTGATAAAGGGACATTTTTCTGCTGTCCACTACAATAAGGCGGCTGTTATATTGCTCTAATACTACATTCATGTACTTACAGTTGTAAAAAATAATCATTAGATTACATATATATATAAAGTTTTTGCACTGACATTTTATAAACGCATTGTCGTCTATAAATCCGATGGATATTATATTACAAACATTATAAAAGATCTGATTATTATTTAGTAGCATGATTGGTATAATAATATTTCTAGAGCTCAAAAGCATAAGGTCGGATGTGCCATTATACGTTAGAAACATTCGTCGTATGTGCCTTTATCGTAAATGCTTCTAAAATATAATAGACATGCGATATACTGTAAGAAGTCCCTTGATTTGTGATAATATTTTGAAGGCAAGCAACAGTTTTGAATTTTGCAATTTAAAAGGCACAAGAATAATTTATGGTGTTATCAATCTTCATAAAATAATCAAATCTTCTAGCACATACAAATATTCATCACGATTACATAGAACATTTATGTTTTATTTTTAAATTTACAAAAGAAAATCAAGTATTCTAGAACTCATTCAGTTCTAAGGGTGATCAATTGAAAATTAATAATTATATAATCAATATGACGCTTAATTTGAAGGGTCAAGCATACAGTACAATATTTCATTGTACCTTCATCAGCACGGCTAACAACTCTGTATTCTTTCAATACTTGACCAATGAAATCACTTAGATGATATTATTAATTCAGTTGTTTCATTAATTGAATGCTACAGATTGAACAATAGAGTAACAATGCATTGCTGATAGATTCAATTACTGTTCAAAATAGGGCGACTTTACTACAGATTTATCGTCATACATATCGTTGCTTAATGATCAATAATGTCTATATCAGAATGTTAACTAAATATAAAATATGTTTCAATATTAATGGTTACAGAAAAGTTTATAATTCCACGTGAAATAAATAAACCGATTACAAATTTTACATTTTGAATTTTTCGGTTGTACATTCCAAAGTAAATGAAACTTTTAACCGTCCGTACAATATTCGTACAGTTTAAATAAGATATGAGGCAGTAATGGTCGTCAACCATCGATATACAACAACTGTTTAGTAATTAAATGTACGATTAGAGCATCCCAGAGTGTGTGTGTGTGCGTGGCAGTCCCTAGAGCGAGCCGGCCGCGAAGCTGGCAGAGGAGTTGGAGTGCGCGAGCGACAGCATGGAGCCCGACAGCGACTGCTCCTCGTCGCCGTAGCCCTCCCGACTGCCCTCCGCTATCGCCATCGCACTGGAAATACCAATCAGTCATAAGTCTGACATTCTACATCTCAACTACTCGAGTTGGCATTGGGCATGGGCATTCATTAATAAAGTATGGTAAGTAATTTAGGACAGAAAAGTGGTGGTATCTGTTTTTCGATTGATTTCCTGGCCTCAAATCTAGACTTCCGCGTCTATGGTGGGCTAAGTAGCAAAGTTTTTTCGAGGATTATTACAAATTTAAGAAAAAAAAAACCACATACCAGCATTCACCACAAAGTTAAAAGAATTAATTGGAAGGAGATTGGGAATACCTTTGCCCTGGAGTGGGAATATCATAAACCTAAAATTCCCCACTCGACACGCTCCGCCACGAACTGATGAGTGCCTGGTCGGGTATGTGGAGTATACATACCTAAACCCGAGGCGTGCGCTCTCGTTGTCGAAGTGCTCGAGCTCCCGCTCGTGTCGCTCGTGCAGCAGGCGCGTGCGCTCGGCGCGCTCCGCCACGAACTGATGAGTGCCTGGTCGGGTATGTGGAGTATACATACCTAAACCCGAGGCGTGCGCTCTCGTTGTCGAAGTGCTCGAGCTCCCGCTCGTGTCGCTCGTGCAGCAGGCGCGTGCGCTCGGCGCGCTCCGCCACGAACTGATGAGTGCCTGGTCGGGTATGTGGAGTATACATACCTAAACCCGAGGCGTGCGCTCTCGTTGTCGAAGTGCTCGAGCTCCCGCTCGTGTCGCTCGTGCAGCAGGCGCGTGCGCTCGGCGCGCTCCGCCACGAACTGATGAGTGCCTGGTCGGGTATGTGGAGTATACATACCTAAACCCGAGGCGTGCGCTCTCGTTGTCGAAGTGCTCGAGCTCCCGCTCGTGTCGCTCGTGCAGCAGGCGCGTGCGCTCGGCGCGCTCCGCCACGAACTGATGAGTGCCTGGTCGGGTATGTGGAGTATACATACCTAAACCCGAGGCGTGCGCTCTCGTTGTCGAAGTGCTCGAGCTCCCGCTCGTGTCGCTCGTGCAGCAGGCGCGTGCGCTCGGCGCGCTCCGCCACGAACTGATGAGTGCCTGGTCGGGTATGTGGAGTATACATACCTAAACCCGAGGCGTGCGCTCTCGTTGTCGAAGTGCTCGAGCTCCCGCTCGTGTCGCTCGTGCAGCAGGCGCGTGCGCTCGGCGCGCTCCGCCACGAACTGTGCGCATTCAGACTCCATCTGCAACCACCGCACACGTCACTATCGTCACTGTACTCCGGCGAACACACGTCAATCGTCATAATACACGTGAAAGGAGGAGTGTTCCTCTAAGTATCCTCCTTGTCATCTAACTACATAATATATCCTTGTCATATTAAAAGTAATCAAACAACATTTTTAAACAGTATTCTATTGACATCACTTTATAACCGAACTTAATACCAATGTTCAAAACGTTAGTACAGTACCTTCTGCTCGAGCAGAGCCCGTCGCACGGCGACCCTGTCCTCGAGCTCGCGTCGCTCGCGGTTCCTCTGCGCCTCGGCCTGCATCTTGCTCTTGCTCTGGTAGGCCGTCAGCATGTCCAACTCGTGCTCCAGTTGCATCTTCAGCTGTTGGCACTCCATCTGAAATACGACAATATTTTATACATACATTCACGCCTCTTTCCCGGGTAGGCAAAGACCACTTCCATACCACTTTCGGCTCTTCTACATTCATTAATCTCCTTATGGTCTATTAATATGCATGTCCTTCGGTTTAGACATTAACTGATGTAGTAATTTAATTGATATTAGGCGTCAATTTAAATGGAAAAGTGAGATTCATTATGCGCAAAAAATATATTATATAAAGCGTAAAGTATTTTACATCAACGTTTCTAAAAAAGCAGATCATTATAAAAATCAAACGATATTATTACGAATGAGGATATGATCAAAGTCACAAAATAACAATATTATTTAGTTGCCACTTTTTACATACTTCAAGTAATTTTGAATATTCTCCGTACACAATTAAGTCAGATTAGTACGAAGATATGCAGCATACACTTAATAATAACAAGACAACCGTTTGGCCAATAAATGTGTAAGCCTACTAAAAAATAAATGAAAATAGCTGGACCGAAACCCAGCGTATTTTTCCATTTGAGTATGTTTCGCCGGACCGTCTCTTGTGGGCCGTTTTGAAACCAGTGATAGAGTAACCCTCTGGGTTTGTTTTGCCGGATCTTCTCAGTTTGAGCGCATTGGATCCGGTGGTAGCGTTAAAGCGTGTCCGTCGTTATATGCTTATGGTCCACCGAAATAATGATAATTGTTTTGGCATAATATAAACAGAACAAGCATTTTGCGTCGCTAACAACAGTTTAAATAAATTATAATAATTAATATTATTACAATTAAATAAAATTATAATAATGGTATAGGTATACAAGTTAATAACAAATGTAATTTTTAGACTTATGGTAAATGAATTTGTTATTTTTATTATATTTTATTCTGTCAAACAACTACAATCAACTGGTCTGTAAGATAAGATTAAAAAGAAAAATCCCTTGATTACATTACAATTTTTCATTTTGTCAGTGTATATATATATATATATATATATATATTTTCTAATATGAAAGTGATCTTTACCAGCCCGCCACGCCACGGCGGTAAGGATCACTTTCATATTACTATTAAATTATTAATATTATTAAATTATTAATTGTAAAACATGCATGTAATAAACTATTGTACGTTTTGCAATTAGTAATAAAACAAAATTCAATCAGCTTACCATCTGACTCTCGTCTAGCCTCACTGTCTGCTTCTGTAGCATTTCTGTGATGCTCTGGTCGTACTGCTCGCCTAACAGCACCAGCTTGCGACGTTTCTCATCCTTCAACGTTTTTATCACATCTTTTTGGTGTTCCTGCATGTTTGATAAAAATGATGCATCAGTTTGAAGCTTTATTGTAAAAAAAGTCTGTTTGGTATGAAGTATTTCTAGACCTCAGTAGCATAAGGACGGATGTACTATTATACTGAGAAGAAGTAGAAGATAGAAGAAGTAGTAGTTAGAAGAATATAGGATAAAGGTACTTACGACGAATATCTCTGATATATGGCACATTGACTTTACGCTTCTGATCTCTAGATTTATATTTGGCAATATATTTTGTTACTGAGAAATATATCTATGATATAGATGGATTATTTGCATTTGCATTCGAGTATGCAGTTTATTTGTAAAACCAGCCGACCAAATACCACATCCGTGTATTTGCCAATCTGTTTTTGACTGTCATAGACATTTTTCAGGGTTTACGAGAACTTGGCCGAGCACTTTATGTGTATCCTTATTAATATTATAAACGTGAAGTATGTGAGTATGTGTGGATGGGTGTTTGTTTCTCTTTCACGCAAAAAGGGATAAATTGATTTGGCTGATAGTTTTCACCAGGACAGTTTACAAGCTGGATTAACACATAGGCAAATCATCACACTCCGACCCAGTGAAGCAGAGTAACGCTGGTACAACCTCGGGGCACAGATCTAGTACCTGTATAATACATGATAAATAGTGGAACGTTACCTTGGCTGTCATTTGTAGTATCTGCGCCTTTAGGGCCTTGTACTGACGCGTTTGTATCTTGCATGTCTCACGGAACTGTTTGCGTATCTGCATCTCTTTTTGCTGCAATATAATGAAATACTTTTTATTTTTTGTACGATGAAAACTGTAGAATTACAATTACCTTATCTTACTAAGCAGCCCTTTTACGTGCACTGCTGAACATGGGCCTCGTCTTAATATTCCTTAGCGATTATTGCCATAACCCATAACCAGGGCCGTCTTTCACCTATTAGACGCCCTGGGCACATTAGGATAATGGGGCCCCTATGACCATAGTAAATAGAATACTTTTTTACAAAGAACGCAGATATGAAATGTTAAAGCTTTATTTTTACTTCTTTACGGTGACATTAGATATTATAAGTAGATAATAACGTTATCCACACTAAGCATCTACGATTAGGCCTTAGAATGGCTATCGCTTATCCTTTGGAGTAGGGACTAGAGGGCCCTAAACCATCGCGGGGCCCTAGGCACGTGCCCAATGTGCCCACTGGGGAAGAAGGACCTGCCCATAACGGTGATCGCAGTAAGATGGTAAGTAACCTTTAGCTGATAGATGCTGCTATTCATTCATCCATCCATCAGGTCCGTTAGTCGCCTCTTACGATACCCACGGCAAGACACGCTGGTCTATTTTATAGGGTGGGATACCACAAGGTTGTTACAATTTCGTCAATATTCATTTTAATTCAATTCAGTAAAGATTCATAAAATCTGGAATTAATATGGGCTATCCATGGAGACATTAGAACTTTTTTCTTCTGTAAATGACAAAGACGGTCTTATATAAGGTATACTAGGATTTTACCACGCACGGCATGTGAAACAATATCGAAGCGACAACGACATATCACGTTGTATCATCGGAAATTATCCGACTAAGTGAGAGATCTATTCCCGGACTTACGCGATAGGTGGGACCATGGGATAGCCGTGTAAGTCGAATTCGCGTAGGTCGGGGTTCAACTTTCCCTATAAATACATAAGTATAATGTTTGTGTAATCGGGACCAAAGTCTAAAAAACCATGTTTAATAATACGTAAAATTATAAATAATCTTTACATTACCACACCATTATTCTAACATGGTTTCCATCTAAGCGATAATACCGTGACGTTTGAATTCAAAGAGAAAGATTTTCACATATTATTCCTGTCGATTAAATATCTTTGCTAATTCCTTTTTTTATTTTAGATTCAAAGTCCTCTTAACTTTATTTGATAATATTGAGTTTACACTCCTAAAGGCAGTGTTTTTCGTTAGATGTTAGGTTAAGTTAGTAGTTAGCAGTGTAACTTGCAGTAAACCGAACACGCCGATGCGCGTGGTGATCAAATATAAAAACCGCGTATCTTCGAATTCGCGTAAAACGGGGTAGCGTAAGTCGGTGTATTACTGTACTCAACTTCTACAGTCATTACTATACAGTACCTTGAGGCTCTTGGGTTGTTGTTTGAGTTGTAGCGCGTGTTTCTTACGCAGCTCGTGCTCGGCTCGCTGCATGTACTCGCGCTGGTTGGCCAGCTCCGTGGCATGCTGGTTCGAGAGTTGCTCCTCCCTGTAACGGCCATATAGATGTTTTATTTAAATAACATTAACAAATTGGCTGTTTCTTACGCGGGCCGTGGGCGCTTGACTAATATAAATATTTCCCGCGCACAGTTTCAACCGCGTATGAAACCATTGGTAAGCTCAATCAATAAACTTTTAAGATTTTTTATTATTTAAAAAAAAACTGATATTTATAGACAGACCTTGGGCACTGTGCCCACGATTCATAAAGGCTAGATTATTTAGGATTTGTTTTTTAACTTCTTTAGCATAAATTGTTTCCACCATTGTATGTAAATATGGTTTGCTGGAAGAAAACTCAGAAATGAGTTAAGCTCGTAATTGTACATAATCTTTAATTGTGTCGCATAACTTCAAACTCGGATAAATCCAATTCTGAGTGTTTTTAAGATTTTTGGATCAAAAGAAAATGAATAAAAAATGTTTTTAAACAATTTTATCAGTTGTGTATAAATCCGCATGGTTTTTGAGAAATAAACCGTCAAAGTCATAATATTTTATCTAAGCCAGATAGATCCATGAGACAATTTTTTTCAAATGTAGTTAAGTCCATGAGAGCCAATCAGCTATCTGCGTTTGTTCAACATGGCCGCCAGTCGACGTAAACTCTGCGACAGTATCACCGTACACTCCCGCTTTTTATTGTTTCTTTTTGTTTTTGAGACAGTTCCCATGGAAAATTCCATTAAAATAGTGTCACCAAATAAAGCCCGCAAGCGGCCTAATATAAAATTTCGCCGTAAGAAAGAGGAAAGAGCGAAAATTCGGTAAGTTTGAAATACCTATACCTATGCGTCGTTTAGAATACTGAGTTGGCACTAGTGTTGTGCTAACCATTATCGATTATTATTATTTTGTTGTTCTACTGTTACAGAATAATTTGGATATAATAAGTATGTAAGGATAAAACATTATGTACATGTATAACATGAACTGTCCGATCAGATTTGTGTAGGTAACCTAAACACGATCAAATGTAAGTTTTAAAATATAATTGCCTTGTGGAGTTGGTCGTCTGGATATGTTTTATTGCAGCATTGCTTATTTTTTATATGCACGTTACCTATATAATTAAAACTATAATTGTGTGGAATGTACAAGAATATTTATTTATTTATATGATATAATAAATAATAAACTAACATTAATATTTTTTAATGTTAACTTAGAGGCAAATAATCTCACCGAGTTTCATTTTCGAAACAGTCTCTCGCACCACTTTCAGCTTCGTTTTGAATTAGGGCTACCTCTTATAAATAAGGTTCTTTTACTTTTGTTTGCATTATTTTTTGGTTTGTCTTGCCTGGTCGCATTTTGCATGAATATTTTTTTTATAATGGGCTGGCTGCTTATGATCATTACGTGACAAAATTTAAAACGAAAGCTTTGGATTTCTTTTCAGATATTCAACCAATCAAACACCAATAAAACCAACATGCGGGCATACAACCAAGGCTTATCGATGTAGCACACTAAATTCGAACGATATCCTATACTTTAATAGAGCATTTTATGCAACAAATGATAAAATTAAACAGGACAATTTTATTTTAAAGCATGTCATATCTACAGCTATAAAAAGAAGACGCCCAAAGACTGGAAACAAACCAGGAAGGCTAATGGCCCTTAAATACTTCATTCGCAAGAAAACAGACAAAGCGTTGATCCCTGTTTGCAAAAAAGCCTTTTTAGGTACTCTGAATTTAAAAAAGGGCAGAGTAGATGGTGTGGCTAAGCGTCATTATGTTACTGGCTCAATGGCTGTCGAAAATCGTGGTGGAGATAAAAAAACGCACACATATCGTTCACGCAAAGAAGCTGTTGAAAAGTACATTCAGACTTTGCAACCTCTAGAAATTCACTACTGCCGGGACAAAGTTCGGCAACGGCAATATTACATCCAGAGCTGAATATAAAAAAGTTGTGGAGAATGTACTCCGATGAAGCACTGCCTGGCTTTTCAGTTAGTTTCAGTTTCTTCCGCAAAATTTTCGTAACAAGATTTAATATTGGATTTGGCAGTCCTAGGCAGGACGTGTGTTCCACGTGCCTCCAATTGAGGGAAAAAATAAAGTAGAAAAAAATGATGGCGAGAAAGTGAGACTTATGACGGAATTGAGGATTCATAAGCTTCGTGCAAAGGCATTTTTTAAACTCCTCCAAAAAGAAGAAGATAACGAGATACTGTAATCTTTTGACTGCCAAAAAAATCTACCATTGCCCAAAATATCGGATCAATCCGTTTACTACTCACGACAGTTGTACTTATACAATTTTACCATCGTTAGAGGATCATCTCATAACAGTATCTGCAAAGGCAACGTGTATTCGTACACGCAGACAGAAGAAACTGCATATAAAGGGTCAAACGAAATTTGTTTTGCCGTTATTGATTGTTTGAACAAGCTCAATACAAATGGAATTGAGAAGATACGTTTAATGGCCGATGGTTGCGGAGGCCAAAACAAGAATTCCATTTTGTTGAGTGCTCTGATGAACTGGCTTTACTTGAACTCGCAGAACGTTAAAAGTGTCGAAATAATTTTTCCAGTTACTGGACATTCTTTTCTGCCATCAGACCGTGTATTCGCGTTAGCTGAAAAAAAAATCAGGAAAATGGAAACTATATTAAAACCCGAAGACTACATATAGATGTCCTAAAAGAACACGCAACGGTTTTGCGTTTAGGAACGGACATTCCGATATTTGATTATAAGACACAAAGCAGAAATGTATTGAAGTCGACCCAAAGCTTTCATTTTCAAATAACAAAATGCAAAAGATTTATCATAACTTTACATAGAGAACAAGTCCGAATACGTGGTGAAATTTCTTACCATTCTGATACAGGTATTCATTAACGAAATTGACATTCTTATTTATTTATTATCTGTAAATTTGTACCTACTTGACAAGAAATTGATCGCGGTAATACTTTTGTCAATATGCTGTTATTTTTTAATCAAGAATTTAATTTCATTTCAGGTGTTGATAAAACAATCAAAAAACGCGGCCAATCTTTTGAAAATTTTAATCCAGATAGACTGCCAATTGGAGTTCCAGTTAATGAAGCCAAACTAATAGATGTTCGCAAATTGCTGGAAACGCACTTTGGCCAAGACTGGGCATCGTTGGTGGAATTAAAATATTATAAAAATGTGCTTAACAGTGAGAATGTCATAGAGCGACCAATGCACGAAGAAGAAATTGAAGAAGATGACTCGGAAGAAATGTAAAATTTTGTTTAAAATAATTAAATTAGGTACCTCCTATTTCTTTAAAATAAAACTATATTTCTTAATTTCGTTTGCATTATTTTTAGTTTTATTCAGTTAGCTACCACATTAATTTGAATGTCGATGGTATAACCGTGATTTCTCCGCTACCACATCCCTAGTCCTAATTGTATTTTTTCAAATCCAGATAAATCCAGATCTATTATATCAAAATTCTATAAATCCACACGGAGTTTTTTCAAAGATAGATAAATTGCATTCCATTATATCAAATGAAGGTAAATCCAATCTAAATATCGATTTTTTAAAAGTATTAATGGTTTAAATACTGAATTTACTTAACAGGATCGTTTTTTTCAATAATGTTGCCATTATAAAAAAATACTGCATTTTAATTCATGACATTAAGACATTTATCACTTTTTTTTAAATATCTCCTAAGAGGGTAGAGTGGATTTATCCGAGTTTGAAGATAAGCGACACAATTGTTATTGTTACTTTCATAACTGATCTTCATGTATACAATAAAGCATAAAAACATTTTTTAAGTAACATATTTGAAAGTTATCTCTATCGTGTGATTCTTTGATGAAAACAAGGGTAGTTATTCTATAATAACAGTTACAAGTTCTGCACAGTACTTGTAACTGTTAACTGTTATTTGTATTATGTGTAGTATTGTTATTGTGTGGTATTGTTAATGTATCGCTACGTACCTGAGCGCGTGTACACCCTTTTGCTGTCGATACTCTAACTCCTGAGTCTTTTCGTGGTGACGTAACAACATGGCGTGCGCTTGTTCTAGCTGATTCTGTCGCTTATTCAACTCCTAGAATACACAGATAACATATAATTAAGCTACTTATATAAATGAAAGCAATTTATAATCGCAAGATAGAACGTCAAATAGTCTGAATTCGAACAAAAAATCCTCTAGTGTTGTGATAAGGACACATCAGCGAACTCTGCTGATCGTCCATCTAAACCTAGAGCTCAGAAGCATAAGGTTGGATGTGCCTTTATACGTCGGAAAACATTCGTCGTATGTGCCTTTATCGTTAACTGTCACTTGCAACTAAATGCTTATGAAATGTTATAATACATCCGTCTTTATGATTCTAAGGTCTAGAAAAAAAAAAAAACTCTGTCTGTACAACGCGACGGATTTTGATACGGTTTCTTTTAATCGATAGAGTGACTCAAGAAGAAGGTTAATATGTATAATACATGCGTAATATAGTACACGAACACTGATAATTTTAAAGGTTTCTAATGTGATGTCATAAATAAACACTTTTTTTTTCCCACAGTAACCATTTTTTGTCCTTTAATTTTTATGACAAATAATGGCTTATTAACGAAGCGATTTTAAGGAATACAGTATTAATCCTTACCTAATTAAGTACCTTCAATACATTGTGCATTTAATATAGATCAATATGGCCCTTTGCAGCATATAATTTTAATGAATATATGAATATTTTCGAAGATAAACAGATTTAAAATGCAGGGACATAACTGGACATAGCGGTTGCGGCACCGGTACCGGCCGGGGGACCGTGACGCGGCGGCGCCGGCGCGTGCCTATAGATAGCTTTGTATCCGTGCGAAGCCAGGGTGGGTCGCTAGTAATAATAATTAATTCGTAATCTTCTGCCTGCGGCCACATAGAGATTTAGGCGGTTCTTACTCTTCCCTGCATCAAGCAGCTCCTGCTCCTTGTGGTGCGCGGCCAGCATGCGCCGCCGTCGGAAGCGGCGCAGCTCGAGCTCCAGGTACTCGCGCTGCGAGCGCACCAGCCGCGCCTCCTCCGCAGCCTCCGCCTGCCTCAGTTGTCCTTCTGTATAGTATATATATACCTCTCGCAGCAGCTCCTGCTCCTTGTGGTGCGCGGCCAGCATGCGCCGCCGTCGGAAGCGGCGCAGCTCGAGCTCCAGGTACTCGCGCTGCGAGCGCACCAGCCGCGCCTCCTCCGCAGCCTCCGCCTGCCTCAGTTGTCCTTCTGTATAGTATATATATACCTCTCGCAGCAGCTCCTGCTCCTTGTGGTGCGCGGCCAGCATGCGCCGCCGTCGGAAGCGGCGCAGCTCGAGCTCCAGGTACTCGCGCTGCGAGCGCACCAGCCGCGCCTCCTCCGCAGCCTCCGCCTGCTTCAGGTTGTCCTTCTGAGACCTGCCGACCACCGATTATATTAGATCCATTATACACACCCGTGTGACCGCCTTTCATCAAATTTTAATTTCCCTATCGACCCTACGAATAATTCTATGCCATTTTTTAATGCAACCTCCGTATATTAATTTTTGATATTTATTTGAACAATCAAGGAAAGGTTCGGCAACAAGGGTAATGGGACCCGAACCAATAGCACCGATACCATTCAATGCAAAGAAAACATGGATAAGAGATAGAACAGCATTACTGCACCATCAAGTGCAATGATCGGAAACGGTGAAATGCAGGTAGACTAGAGACTTAGTACCGAGGCTATACAAACGTCTAACACGTAAGTTACTGCACCTCCCAAGGAACAGACTAAGCACGATAATGAATATACTAACAGGACACTGCTGCCAAAATCAGCATGTGGCCAACCTAGAAATAACGGACAGCCCACTATACAGAGGATGCATGGAAGCTCCCGAAACACGTAATTCTTGACTGCAAAAGCTTATGTCAACAACGGGCAAACTTCCTGAACAACCCAAACTCAATATCCGTAGCCTTTGAAAACATCAAGGAGCTGATACGAGTTCTGGGGTGTACATCAGGTGGACGGGTGTACCTCAAAAAATAGTGATTCTATAGACGTGAAAGCAATGTTCTAGCAATGTGACGAATGTGCGCAAAATTTTAAGCAATGTGCTCTTATAAAACTAGAGTTATTTCAAAAAGTTAGTGAGCCGCCAGCCTGATATCAGAATGACGGGTGTACTTTTAATCTGAACTAAATACTTACTATCTATGTATGAAAACATTAGCGAAGCAATGTGCCGGCAATGTGCTCGAACGTATTAAAAGCATAATCAGATGGGACAAAAGGTTTCCAAGTAATTTCGAAACTGAAATTTAAAAATTTAAGCGCCTGCTTGTTTTATACTGGCAATCACGACGAAATGTATAGAGTAACATTTACATCACAGGGGCTTCCTGCAAATGACACAACAAAGTTCTAATTTGATAGTTGTAGTGTTGTGACCATATAAGTAATGATATCGATCGCATATATATTTTTTACTAGCTTCCGCCCGCGACTTCGTACGCGGATCCTGTTGCTCATGGCAGCGACAACGGGGTCGTCAAAAACGAAAATCTGAAACGTCTGATGTCGAAGTCGATCAGAATTCAAACGTTCGTTGTGCTCTTCTTCTGTCTCTTCATGCCATACTCCAGCAATTCTTTCTCTTTCACTATACAATTAAAAAGTGAAAGAGAAACTGATTATGAATATTTTGTTTTGTGTGTTTTCGGGACAATGTATGTTAATCTTGATCAGCAATTAATCGCCTGAAGACTAAAGACCTGTTAGTAGATGTGCGAATACGCTGAGAACTCAAGCGTGATTCTGTTTTGGAAAACTTTTCCGATTCGAGAGACAATGCATGTCTAGAGACCTAGAAGCAGATGCGTAGATACGCTGAGAAGTTAATCGCAATTTTCTATCAGTGAACGTCTCCGACCCGCGAGACAATGCCTGACGTTCACGATCAGCAGTCACTCGCGGATAATATTCTTCACTGGTCTCTAGATACCTGGATATAGATGCGTAAATACGCTGAGAACGCAGACGTGCTTTGCGATCCGAAGAGGTTTCCACGGAGCGAGTTGCGGCCTGATGTTCTCGAACAGCATCAAGTCTCTCCTGACGCTCTTCGGTACATTCTTGGGATCTTATGATTCTTAAGGCATATTAAATTTATTCGAAAAAATAAAAAAAATTATGGGAGTTTTGGCCAGTATAGTCAAATTTTCATTGATTCATCGAATTTTCATCGAAAATTTGTCCTAAACTGTCACTGGCACCCACTGGAGTACGGCATGAAGAGACAGAAGAAGAGCACAACGAACGTTTGAATTCTGATCGACTTCGACATCAGACGTTTCAGATCTTCGATTTTGACGACCCCGTTGTCGCTGCCATGAGCAACAGGATCCGCGTACGAAGTCGCGGGCGGAAGCTAGTAAAAAATATATATGCGATCGATATCATTACTTATATGGTCACAACACTACAACTATCAAATTAGAACTTTGTTGTGTCATTTGCAGGAAGCCCCTGTGATGTAAATGTTACTCTATACATTTCGTCGTGATTGCCAGTATAAAACAAGCAGGCGCTTAAATTTTTAAATTTCAGTTTCGAAATTACTTGGAAACCTTTTGTCCCATCTGATTATGCTTTTAATACGTTCGAGCACATTGCCGGCACATTGCTTCGCTAATGTTTTCATACATAGATAGTAAGTATTTAGTTCAGATTAAAAGTACACCCGTCATTCTGATATCAGGCTGGCGGCTCACTAACTTTTTGAAATAACTCTAGTTTTATAAGAGCACATTGCTTAAAATTTTGCGCACATTCGTCACATTGCTAGAACATTGCTTTCACGTCTATAGAATCACTATTTTTTGAGGTACACCCGTCCACCTGATGTACACGTTCTGGGAGGATTTAGGGTGGTTCATTTAATTATTCGGACGATCACGTACAAAGGCCCACTCAGGAGGCTAAGTGCGTAAATCCTTTTGCCTAACTAACTAACTTGAAGGGATAATTTTTGGGACAAACGAGACTTATGCTTTATTACCATAAAGGTACCTTTATTACCTGAAGGAAACCGTGGTTTCGATTGCCGGTATACATTAGTACGGTCTTTTTTTTTGTCGAATGTATGTATTTAGCCACAAGGCTTTTGCTACTTTACCAGGCATTTAGGCGAGCAGGGCTCCAGCCTTATTAAATATTACTACGATCGTCAATTCGAATGCCAAGGCCAATATCCCACTTTGTTCAGCAATAGACGTTATCTATACTAATATTATAAAGAGGTAACATTTGTGAGTTTGTGACGTTGTAGGAGGTAATCTCTGCCCGCCGCCTACCGCCCTAGGCTCGGCCTTGGGGAGTGGGGAACATGGGCCCCACTCCCTTCGAGGCTGACCCATGAGGTGTAGGGACGCCTCTACACTCCGGGCGTCCCATAATTGGGCAAATGGGCCACTGTAAGTGTGGCCCTGGAGATCCCGCGGTACCATATTGGCCGCGGGTGCCGTCGGGGGGCCGGATTGCTCATGCGTACCCGACCCCCGCCAACGGCGGATCGAAGGAGTGTCCGGGAGGTTTTAGTGGTGTAGGGTCCTCTCCTCGTGGTATGACCTTAGCATACCACGCTATGGAGAGGGCGAGTCCCACATATCCCACCGCCAGCGCGCGAAAACGCTGCAGCGGTGGTGGGAATGCGTCAAATCATTTCCTCCCGGACAACAAAAAAAAAAAAAAAAAAAAAAGGGGGTAATCTCTGGATCTACAAAACCGATTTTGAAAATTCTTTTACCACTAGAAAGCTACGTCATTTGTGAATTACATAGGCACATTTTACTAGAAATAATTATGAATCCCTACATGAACTTAAATATCGTGACTATAACATTTTCAACAGTGATCAGTCAGAGAGAGAGAGAGCCAATCTATATAAGATTATTCCAAACGTTTAAAATAAAAGTCAATCCTTGCCTAGTACAGACTAAAAAACGAAAAAAATATACATACTGCAACGTGGCATCTCTTTGTCGCTTGGGCGTGGCGTCGTCCATACTGAGCTCCTTTTTCCAACGTTCCTTGTTGGCCTTGTACTCGCGCTTGCGTTGCGTCTCAAACGCCTTGCGGTCTTGCTCCTGTCGAGCCGTGATGTCTTTGATAAGCTTCTTTTCTGCCGATGCGTTCTGTTTTTGTTTCCGCTCTAGTTCTTGCGCGTGTTTAGTCTGTAATAATAAGATGTATAAAGTTAAATAATACGTGGATAACATTTTCGACGGATAGAACGGTTCAAAAAAAATAAAAAAATATATTTACGTAAACCTATTACAGGCACTTGCAAATAGTCAAAACAATAATTTATTATTTTTCTATGTATAATTTTAACATTAATAAATTAGCATATTAAGCAGGTATTTTAGTTATTGTTTTTAATAATATTTTAGTCTTAACTTTATTATTCAACTATACAGGGTTATTTTTAAAACACCAATAACCTTTTAGAGGGTGAAAGTACTGAAGTTTGTAAACTTTTACTATGGGACCAACCCTGAAATTGCGAAATTAAAATCAGCTGTTCCATACATTTTGTGGAGGTAAGTAAACATAAATGTATGGAACAGCTGATTTTTTTTCGCGATTTCAGGGTTGGTCCCATAGTAGAAGTTGTTCATAATCATGAGTACTTCTATTCCCCAAAAGGTTGTTGGTGTTTTAAAAATAACCCTGTTTAGTGTCCAATAGCTTGTTCTGTCTATATTAAATTGCGGTCTATGTACCTATAAACGAAATAAACGATTTATTAACGAAATAAAATTAATTATAAATAGGTAACATTTACTATTAAATTATGTTTAAATTTATTTCAGGTGTGCTAGAAGTCTGTCAGTCTTGTGTCAGTAAACAACCTCTTAATATTAACGTTAATATCTATTTACTATAATTATTTTATTCAAACATTTTATGAATAAAAATAAAAAAAATATAAAATATTATAGCATATTTTAGCGTGAAATGACCGGTCAAGTGGCGAGATCAGATGTCCCCAGCCAAATTCTATTAAATTTAAGCGACACACTAAAAGATTTTTTCAAATCGGCCCAGTATTTCTTGCGATTAGCCTGTTCAAGTTAAACAAAAAAAAACTATTTAGCCTTATATATATTAGTATAGATCCACGTTAAGCTTCCTTTATTTTAATAGCACTTTATTTTTGAGCAGGCTCGGCTCTAAATATATAAACGTCATCATCATCATCATCAGCCCGTATAACGTCCACTGCTGAACTTGGGCCTCCTCCCGAGGCAGGGTATTTACCATAGTCACCACGCTTGTCAGGCGGGTTGGTGACCGCAGTATTATGTTGTACCACACAAGCACACGCTGCTGCCCGTTCCTTGCTATACGATTATTATAGATGATGTCATAATAATCGGGACCAACGGCTTAACGTGCTTTCCGAGGCACGGAGGGGAGTCCCACAACCAACCAGACCCGGACATAAATATTAGGATTTACACAAAGATTATCTGTCCGGTGTGGGAATCGAACCCACGACCTCCGGGATATAAAGCGAGCCAAATACCGCTACGCTACGGAGGTTGATATATAAACGTATTACTACAAAAACCTCAGAAGCATAACGTTGGATGTCTATTATACTTAAGAAGCATATGGTCGTAAGTGCCAGTTTACGATAAAGGCACGTATGACTAATGCTTCTGACGTATAATGGCACATCCAACCTTATGCTTCTGAGCTCTGATTATATATAGAACAGATGCTCAGTGTGGTGTACCTGCAGGCGCTCGAGGTCGCGCGACAGCTGCTGCAGCAGCGCCTCGTACTCGCGGTCGAGCTGCGCCTTGTGCGCCTCCACGTCCGCCTTGCAGCGCTCCTCCAGCTTCATATATATATAGAACAGATGCTCAGTGTGTACCTGCAGGCGCTCGAGGTCGCGCGACAGCTGCTGCAGCAGCGCCTCGTACTCGCGGTCGAGCTGCGCCTTGTGCGCCTCCACGTCCGCCTTGCAGCGCTCCTCCAGCTTCATATATATATAGAACAGATGCTCAGTGTGTACCTGCAGGCGCTCGAGGTCGCGCGACAGCTGCTGCAGCAGCGCCTCGTACTCGCGGTCGAGCTGCGCCTTGTGCGCCTCCACGTCCGCCTTGCAGCGCTCCTCCAGCTTCATATATATATAGAACAGATGCTCAGTGTGTACCTGCAGGCGCTCGAGGTCGCGCGACAGCTGCTGCAGCAGCGCCTCGTACTCGCGGTCGAGCTGCGCCTTGTGCGCCTCCACGTCCGCCTTGCAGCGCTCCTCCAGCTTCATATATATATAGAACAGATGCTCAGTGTGTACCTGCAGGCGCTCGAGGTCGCGCGACAGCTGCTGCAGCAGCGCCTCGTACTCGCGGTCGAGCTGCGCCTTGTGCGCCTCCACGTCCGCCTTGCAGCGCTCCTCCAGCTTCATATATATATAGAACAGATGCTCAGTGTGTACCTGCAGGCGCTCGAGGTCGCGCGACAGCTGCTGCAGCAGCGCCTCGTACTCGCGGTCGAGCTGCGCCTTGTGCGCCTCCACGTCCGCCTTGCAGCGCTCCTCCAGCTTCATATATATATAGAACAGATGCTCAGTGTGTACCTGCAGGCGCTCGAGGTCGCGCGACAGCTGCTGCAGCAGCGCCTCGTACTCGCGGTCGAGCTGCGCCTTGTGCGCCTCCACGTCCGCCTTGCAGCGCTCCTCCAGCTTCATATATATATAGAACAGATGCTCAGTGTGTACCTGCAGGCGCTCGAGGTCGCGCGACAGCTGCTGCAGCAGCGCCTCGTACTCGCGGTCGAGCTGCGCCTTGTGCGCCTCCACGTCCGCCTTGCAGCGCTCCTCCAGCTTCATATATATATAGAACAGATGCTCAGTGTGTACCTGCAGGCGCTCGAGGTCGCGCGACAGCTGCTGCAGCAGCGCCTCGTACTCGCGGTCGAGCTGCGCCTTGTGCGCCTCCACGTCCGCCTTGCAGCGCTCCTCCAGCTTCATATATATATAGAACAGATGCTCAGTGTGTACCTGCAGGCGCTCGAGGTCGCGCGACAGCTGCTGCAGCAGCGCCTCGTACTCGCGGTCGAGCTGCGCCTTGTGCGCCTCCACGTCCGCCTTGCAGCGCTCCTCCAGCTTCATATATATATAGAACAGATGCTCAGTGTGTACCTGCAGGCGCTCGAGGTCGCGCGACAGCTGCTGCAGCAGCGCCTCGTACTCGCGGTCGAGCTGCGCCTTGTGCGCCTCCACGTCCGCCTTGCAGCGCTCCTCCAGCTTCATATATATATAGAACAGATGCTCAGTGTGTACCTGCAGGCGCTCGAGGTCGCGCGACAGCTGCTGCAGCAGCGCCTCGTACTCGCGGTCGAGCTGCGCCTTGTGCGCCTCCACGTCCGCCTTGCAGCGCTCCTCCAGCTTCATATATATATAGAACAGATGCTCAGTGTGTACCTGCAGGCGCTCGAGGTCGCGCGACAGCTGCTGCAGCAGCGCCTCGTACTCGCGGTCGAGCTGCGCCTTGTGCGCCTCCACGTCCGCCTTGCAGCGCTCCTCCAGCTTCATATATATATAGAACAGATGCTCAGTGTGTACCTGCAGGCGCTCGAGGTCGCGCGACAGCTGCTGCAGCAGCGCCTCGTACTCGCGGTCGAGCTGCGCCTTGTGCGCCTCCACGTCCGCCTTGCAGCGCTCCTCCAGCTTCATATATATATAGAACAGATGCTCAGTGTGTACCTGCAGGCGCTCGAGGTCGCGCGACAGCTGCTGCAGCAGCGCCTCGTACTCGCGGTCGAGCTGCGCCTTGTGCGCCTCCACGTCCGCCTTGCAGCGCTCCTCCAGCTTCATATATATATAGAACAGATGCTCAGTGTGTACCTGCAGGCGCTCGAGGTCGCGCGACAGCTGCTGCAGCAGCGCCTCGTACTCGCGGTCGAGCTGCGCCTTGTGCGCCTCCACGTCCGCCTTGCAGCGCTCCTCCAGCTTCATATATATATAGAACAGATGCTCAGTGTGTACCTGCAGGCGCTCGAGGTCGCGCGACAGCTGCTGCAGCAGCGCCTCGTACTCGCGGTCGAGCTGCGCCTTGTGCGCCTCCACGTCCGCCTTGCAGCGCTCCTCCAGCTTCATATATATATAGAACAGATGCTCAGTGTGTACCTGCAGGCGCTCGAGGTCGCGCGACAGCTGCTGCAGCAGCGCCTCGTACTCGCGGTCGAGCTGCGCCTTGTGCGCCTCCACGTCCGCCTTGCAGCGCTCCTCCAGCTTCATATATATATAGAACAGATGCTCAGTGTGTACCTGCAGGCGCTCGAGGTCGCGCGACAGCTGCTGCAGCAGCGCCTCGTACTCGCGGTCGAGCTGCGCCTTGTGCGCCTCCACGTCCGCCTTGCAGCGCTCCTCCAACTTCACCAGCGCCGCCTGGTGCTCCCGCCGCATGCGCTTGTAGCCCGACATCTGCTCGTGCATCTCCTGGAACCAAACCACCCACCTATAGAAATCTAGATTGCCGATACGCGTGTCGATACCACGCCTTAATGTGTACATATCGCAGCCATCTAGTCTAATCAGCCATTCACTTTTTAAAGTTTTTAAAGTTTATCTAGTCGGCTTATAGTAAGCTAGCTCTTTGAGTTTGACTGACGTAAAATCAGGCAGATGATTTAAATTGAGTTTCGGTTTAGGTTTTTTTTGTTAAACCACCGGAAGTTAACAATTTGGCTCGTGTTGCCTTAGTCATTCCATTGAATGTTGGCGTTTAATTAACGGGCTAGCTGTCGTATTAAATGGCCAATCCAACTAGATGGCTGCAACATAAATATATATGTAACCGATAAACTTAACTCAAAAACCAATTACACTGCCATATGTGAAAAAAAAACACATACAAAATTTCAATTAAAAAATCAGCATTCATATCGGATGTTTAATTTAGGAGCTACGAGAATTATACACACCTAATAGATGCAGAATAATGCGGAGACATACCACGCGTCACTCGGTTGTCCGGACGATCACAAAAGATGCGTCACGACTGCACTAAGATTCTAAGGTGGAATACCGCCAAATTTACCAAATGTATTTCTGGTCAGAAAAAGTGAACTATTTTTGGCTTAGCAAGAAGCTCAGTGAACATGCCACTGCTAGTTAATATATAACTACGATTCAAGCTTCGTGACCTAAATAGTAATGACCTAATAATTTTGGTCAGTACGATTAGTTTATGTAAGTAATTTGAACAGTAAGTGTAAGTAAGTGAATTGTACAATATTCAATCTCAATATTCTTTTCAGAGTTATTTTCTATATACAATTTTTTATCATAATAATATTCACATGTTCTTTGTTTTTTTGACTTTATGGAGCATGAAAAAGACTTGACTAATTCCTTGATTTCCTAATTATCAGACGGGCAACGAAAAGGCACATCTAGTTAATAATAAATCATTTTTACTCATTGCTCAGTGTTTACTAGCCAGAAACCACGCAGCAGACTTAGCAATAAAATTTCGACAACCGGTTGTGTTCCACTGTGGCCGAATGCTTAAGGCATGAGGGGCTTATGATGCAGGTTCGAACCATGCCGTGTCTAGGTGGTCTAAATTTATTCATCTCAATTTTGAAATTTAGTAATCGGTAAACTTTTCCGTAAAGTATTCAACAATTTAAAACCTAGCAATCTTGTGAATCAATGTCAAGTGTCAATGATTACCTGGTTGTGTTCCTTCTGTTGTTTGGTGACGATACTAGTGGTTCGTATCGTGGCGAAATTGTTGGCGCCATGTTCTGCCAACGACATGCATACAGACATGTTGTTGCTTATACCTGAAATGTGTTTATGCCACATTGATTACATTGTACAATTCCAGTGGTATCAATGTTAAGAAATGTTAATATCTTTTGAAGTCGTTATGTTGGGGGAATTACTTTATTAAGAATCGCAGCGACGTCGCAACGTGTCGTATTAACTAAAATCGCAGCGACTTTAGTTAATGCGACACGTTCCCCGAGTGCTGGTTTTTATTTTGCACAACAGATTGCATTGCCATTCAACGGGGCTATGTTGCCCATTCAGGGAACGCTTCAGTTTTTATTTGAATATATAATAATAATTTCTGAAAATAACTTAACTGTAAGGAAAGGTTATATTTGCTATATTTATTTGTATTAAATATAAGCGAGATAGACACAAGAAAATGAATCTACGAAGTGTGGTAAAATATTTTTTCTGTTATAAAAATGTTTCACCATAAAATTAAGAACTAGTAATTGTAATAACAAAACTCTCCCGAATAAATACAGAGGGACCTCATTATGGTGCTTCTTCTTCTTCCACAGTAAATGTCTACTATTGAACATGGGCTTCCTTTCAGTAGACATTGGTAGGCCAGGGTAATTGAAGGTAATGCCGTATGCTAACGGGGACCAAGTCCGTTTGTTAATGTTGTAATGACTGAGAATAAGGTTTTAGCACCTAATTTTTGGCCTTTTTAGCACCAGGTCACTGAATGCTATGTCTTATTTATCATCAAACCAACTCACTCCTATTCGTCTGCCTGCGCTGCGTGTTCCTATTATCATCGCCGCTCTCCTGCTGCCAGGCCCCTGGCGCGTTGACATAGTCGCGGTACTCGTTCGGTTGTCGCTCCCTTTCCCGCTCTCGCTCCCTCTCCCTCGCCTCGCGTATCGCGTCCCTGTTGGCGTAGTCGTCGCCGTAGTCATCGCACAACGAGTCTCTGTTGGCGTACTCGCGTAACGCGTCCCTGTTCACGTAGTCATCGTTGGGCGGCGGCAGAGGACTGTCCTCTCTGCGTACGAAACAGCAACATGAGTAAAGCCAGCTCTTGCGAACTCTGAAAGGCAAGTGCGTCTATCTAGTGCGGGACGTGCGTACTGAAGCTCTACGTACTAAGCGTGCAGTGTGGTGTTCATCTAATCTATGTGTAGTTACTTACTCAAGTTTTCATGCAACATAATAAACTAAATAAATGTTATTTATTCAGCACTTAGGTATTTACATACACTTATAAATAAGTAAAATTTACTATTAAATTATGTTTTTTTATTAAGTCTTCTGTTTGCTAACTATTTGCTATTTTTATCAAGTATTTTATAAATTTTAAATAAATAACACTATATGTATACAGTTATTTAAATTTGACTTCTAATTCTTTGTTTATTATCACTACAAATTTATATGACGAATGTATTATTTATATAGACCCAAAAAAATTGTATGATTATAGTAGGTCGTATCGAAATCACTTCGGACTTTGACGATATTATTTCGTATGATAAAAATTTGAATTCGTTTATATGGTTTCAACGAATTCTAATTTAATAATTGACATTTACATTATTTTAAATGATGTACTCAAACATAATAATAAAATACCACTACCCACTATACCAACAATACGAAAATACATGCAACTATAGTAATACAATATACCATATAAACCATCATAATCTCTACTATTGTGGTTGCAAGGCCATAGTCTGCTGTTGAAATCTGCTGTTTTTTTTTACAGCAAAGGGAAATTGCGCAAATCTCATATATGTTCTTCATTAAGTCCTGGATATAGCCTTGACAATATACCAACAATACCGATAAACATGCACTAGCTCTAATATGATGTGTGACACGAAATAGTACATTAAGTGCCAAGGGAGGAAAGTATGACTTTTCAACCCGCGCGATATTGTGAAAAGCGTGGGTTGAAATGTTCTGCTATCCTCCCGTGGCGCGTATACTATTTTTCATCATACCAGGACTGAAAGTTTAATGACATTGTATATAAGAAAAACGAATGTAGTTCAAACTATTAATTGACGGGGTGAGACAAAAAAAAACAAATTAATAGATTTTATTGTCTTATACTTCATAGATATTATTATTAATATTCGAGATAATTAAATATTTAATTTTTTTAGTAAGAAAATTGTATTTATTTTCGTACGCAAAAAAAACATTGAACGTTGAACAGGAAATAACAATAACAAATAACAACTACACGGTTACCATGGTATTGAGTTATTTCAAATAGGTAACGGGAAGAAAATTAAAACAAAAAAAGACTACATTTTAAACTGTCAATAATTGTGAGCAGTTTGAAATATGCATCTTTCCGTCCCAAGGGAAGAAAATTAAACTTTCGGCCTCGGTTGGGTAGTCATATGCATCTTTGTTCCCGCAAACAAGGGAAGAAAGTCAAACTTTCGGCCTCGGGATGATTAAAAAAATTTTTTATAAACTAACTATAGTACACTAAGGGCATTTTTTTTTAATTTTACTGATCACGCTTGAGAGTTTATGTTTTTGAGTATTAAAAGATCGATGGAAAGTCATGCACATCGCACTTCCCTCAATAGTTATGCACGTTGATTAGCAAGACGGCAAGGCAGTCTTTTGTTTATAGAAACATACCCTCCATGAGCCAATACGATACCTCGGTGCGATAGTCTAGCATCTATAATAAATTTGAAAATGCCCGAACACTACTTACATTACATGCATTAAAATCAAATGCACTAAAACTAGTGGTACTGTACTATGGTACAAGAGAAATGCATTAGAACTACCATACTATGGTACAAGCGAACTCCTACATATTGCTACGGTATGGTACACAAGCAATGACTCACCGAGTAGAATGCGAGGAGTGTTGGTGGTTGAGGTGTTGGTACTGCGGTTGTTGTTGATGTGCGCCGTGGTGGTTCGCATTCACCTGCTAAATAGCAATAACGTTAAAATATTATGTTATGTTAACTAAAACAATGATAATTTTAAAATAATTATTAATATAATATTTAAGAAAGACAATGTTAAAGATCATCATCAGCCTGTTAAACATCCACTGATGAACATGGGCCTACTCTCGAGGGAGGGTTTTGCCATAGTCACCACGCTTGGCAGCCGGGTTGTTGACCTCAGTATTATATTATAACCACAAAAAAACGCTACGTATAGCCCATTCTCTGATATAGGCTTCTTAAAGATGTTACAACAATCGGGACCAACGGCTTAACTTCCTTTCCGAGGCACGGAGGGAGTCCTTCAATCAACCACACTTGGAAAGAAATCTTAGAATTTACACAAAAATTTCTTGTCCAGCGTGGGTATAGATAGGTATGTCAGATATCGTTACAGGACACATGCTGGTTGTGTGTCTCTTATGAGGTTCCACCATATTTAATATAAAGGTACTTTTCGCATTATGATTCAGGTACTTATTTCATTATAGCAAAGCAGACAATATATCTGAACACTAGTTACCGGGAGTGGCCGCCGTCGCAGACTGCCAGATGACGAGCTCTGGCTGGAAGCGCCGGCCGCGCTGTGTTCAGACGTAGCAGAGTTTGATTTCGAACTGTCACCACCAGATCGCTCTTCCGCCGTTTCTTCACTGTCACCTGATAAACATAAATAATATTTATATAAAATTAGTTTCAAGATACCCTGCATATCTTGTATTCAACCACTATTTGCAATTCTTAGCCCTTAGGGCTTATCATTATTGCTAAGTTTACACCGCGACACAAGCGTATTTCGCCTGTAGATAGTTGACTTATGTAACTGACAGAACTCTTTTGTTAAGTAACTATCATACCTAATACTATAAAATATCGCGTTTCCCACATTTTTCTCGTATGTATTTCACTATGAATTTGTAAAGACATATTTTCAATTGTTAATTGTAAAACTGAATTAATATCCACAAATAATATTTTATAAAACTTAAATTTGATAATTATAATAAGTAGATTCTTTCATAAACTGTATTGTTCTAGGTTGTTAGTAAACGAATGGCAATTAATAACTAAATTAACTTGAAACTACGACCGGATGATGGCGAGTGAAACGAAGGTTATTCAAGAACATCATTTCATTTCTCAAGGGTGTGTTCTAGGAGTAATATTAACACATAACTTTGTACTGATCATAGCATTATTAGCGGATGTAATATACAAAACAACAACGGTTTAATAGATTAATTATCTAGTCGACTTCACACTTTGGTGAGCACATTACACAGGTCGCTCACTGCATCGAGACAGCATCACGGTAATTAATGGGTTTTTTTTCAGGCGCCAATATTTTTTCATATTTATGTATTTTAATGAGTATGTTTTATCTTTCATAAACCACTACCATGCCGATAAATGTACGAACATAAAATTATTGTTAGAAATATAATCAGTAAAATTCATAATCAATTAAGGCTAGACTGGAATAAAACATCAAATGATGACTGACTGAGCCTTCTCATATGGTTGTGTAGAATTAATTATTTAAGATTTTTTAGCTCAATTTCCCATTACCAATCCCATGTTTGCGTAGGAAACTTGATAAAAATATAGCTAACGTTTAAGTAGCTTAACGTAGTTTACTAATAGTGAAAGATTGTTTAAAATCATATAGCTATTTTTGCTTTAATATTATTTAATATACAGATTTGAGGTAGGAGCCTAGTCCCTTCATCAATTTAAATGTCCCCGGTTCAATCCCCACTCATTGCATTACCAACGTGAACCCCCTGGTACCACAAGCATTTTAGCTTAACACAAGGGGTTAACAATAATATTAGTAGACTGAACAACTCTGCTAGTAATCTTTTAAAAACAAAGAAAGAAAAAAAATACAAATACCACAACTTACCAACAGTGCTTTCATTATCGCCGTCTACCATCAAAATTTTCTTCATCTTTCTATAATTAAGGTTATCCAAGTCTCTAACAGCGGCTTTGGTCCTCTGTATCAAGTCGACAAGCACGTTGGGTGATCGGGGCCTCGTTATAAATGGGTGAGACAGGAGCATGGTAGAAGTGGGCCGGTCTTGTGGATTCTTTTGTAAACACGCCTCGACGAAATAGCGAAAGGTGTCCGTCCATTCCGGCGCCTTAAGCATATAGGTCTATAAGTGTGGGTGTGAGGATGTCGATTAGATAGGTTTGGTGCAACACATTAAATAATAAAAAAAAGAAATTGAAAAAATTGTGCTAAATATTTTGAACTCATTGAAGCATTATTCAAGGCAAAAAAAAAAACTATAGTCTAAAAAAAGTTTTTATATCAACGTTTATTTATTATGTATCGTTAGAAAGGATTAGGACTCTCTGCCGTATTAATAAACAGTTCTTAGCGTAAGAATTGTTTATAAAATCGACAGAAGAGTTAATCTTACTTCAGTGCAAATGCAACTATAAAAAATAATTTAAACAATTCTTCAATGAATATTATAAAAGACAAATTGACTGCAACATAAATAACTTTGGTTTCAGATTTTACTCTACTAACACCCAGTTTCTCAAACGTCAATCAAAGCAACAAATAACTAACACAGCGGTTAACTTGAAATTAAATTGTCAAATCAAATTCAGTTTTCGTAACCTGAATTTGTCATTAGATTCTGAAGGAATATGTTAATCATAGACCAACTAACAGTGATGATCATTCTTTCAGAAACTGAATGTTATTGTGAAGAAAAATACTGATTAAAATAATTTAAAATGGTAAGCGCCTCTAATTGCGGTGACTAGCTATTTAAATAAGCAATATACAATGTATTAACTAAAAACTAAACTAAAATAATGGCATGTATTTAAACATTTCATTTTTTTAATACACAATTATATTAATATACAATTATTGTAAACAGTATAATTCTATTAACAGTACCATGCTTTACAAAAATTAAAGGGATTTACTAACTCTCTATTATCATAAACAAAATGCCATTCAAATACTCTATGTATCTTCCTCAAGGCTTAATTTCCTTGAAAGGTTCACAATAACTACAGTCTATTAAATATAGGAATAGTATGAAATAGTGGATATTTCTCTTTGTCATAGCAAATTCAACATACATTTATTTTTTAAGGTAAAGATCCTGAGGGGTTTGCGATTCCCAAATAATCTCAAAGTTACACAATAGTATGCAAGAAAAATACTTGGCTTTAAGTACAGAGTTGTGACTTATTTGAAATACTTTTGTATTTAAAACGCAAATACAAAATACGTTTTTTATATTTTTAAATAGCTTTTTTGAAAATATTTTATTTGAAATACTTTTTGAGATGTAATTTATATTTGTAAAATATAAAATACTTTTATACTCCTTAGTCTAAAAAGCATTACCATTTTTTTATTACTAATAGCTATTTGAGCCGCTGCACCTTTGAAAGTGTTCTATGTGCAAAGTGACAGTTGCGTCCACACGGACGCAACATTATATGAAGCTCTTTTTGAAGAGCTTGTAATGTTAAAATCTTTAATAAATAAAGAACATAAGTAATTTTATTCGAAAGTATTTTATTTTAATTAAAGTATGTTGAAGATACCTATTTTGCATTTGACATAGTCAATTATAAAAGTATTTGCATTTTGTATTTAAATACATTTTCTTAAGTATTTTGTACATCTCTTTTTAAGTATTCACTGGAGTAAATAGTGCCTCCCTGCCGTGGTCTCTATTGCTATGGTAATAGAAATCATCAGAGTCAACACCCGACATTCCCAAGTAAACATATAATCTCAAGTTTTGTTCTTGCCTATGGGATTTAGTGCTATTGCATTGAATAAGGGAGTTAATTAATAAAGTAATTGTTTATAATGTTGATAAATATTGTGTAACAAATTACCTGTAAGGTGGGGGAGTCGTTCTGAGCTATATGGTACAGAGCAGACATGGCGTTCATGTTGAAATACGGCGGCTTGCGTTCCGCCAGCTCAATACACGTAATACCTAACGACCATACGTCCACCTGAAACATTATAACATATTAAAAACTTAAAGAACTTAAAAATAGTCAATATCGTACAATTTTAAATAATTATAATTTTAAAGATAACTTTTTACAACATGAATATTATTTTGTCAAATTTTACGAGAGCTCAAACATGCTGTAAACAGAGTCGTAGGTAATAAAAGAAGTAAAATAGTGTGCAAATTATTCCCCCTTTTCTCTTTTTGATATCACTTTAATCACTAAAAGCAAATATAATATATGTAAACCATATTACACGAAGTGCAAAAAATAAACCTGTAAAGTTTAAGTAGAGCTAAGTTGTATTGACCCAATATTTAATACAAAGATATTAGTCCTATTACTATAATTATGTATACAGCGCTAAACTGCAACTACTTTAAATTCTTTATTACTCTAGCTATATAACGATAATTTCTTATAATGTTAGGACAAAATATTTATAATTGCTGTTACAATATCCCATGTAGATTTCGCACTGCTTTTAAGAGAAATACCATAAAGACGAGTTATTTGTTCGACCGACAAATCCAGATACTTTACCAACTAGCAAACATTTTTAGACAACTGCTTTTGTCGGGTATTTAACTTAAGACGTTTAGGACTTATGCAGCTAGGCTCACGAGACAGTCATCCCAAGCGATTGTGTTATAGCTAGAGTATATAAAAATAACAAGAAGTAGAACATGCTTGACTACATTGGCTTCATCATAATCCGACACTCAAATATGTCCACTGACTAAAGAAAGATTTAAATATAGGACTGATTCACCAACCTTGCCATCATACTGTCCTTCGTCCATAGCCAATATAACTTCAGGCGCCATCCAATAAGGAGTTCCTACGAAGCTGTTAGCTGGACACTTGATGCTGGCACTTCCGAAGTCTGCCAGCTTGACCGTACCATTCTCCGTGAGTAGGATGTTACCCGCCTTGATGTCGCGGTGGATTCGCCCCAGACTGTGCAAGTACGATAGACCACAGACAACGCCTTCGCATATCGCGGCGATCTCTTCTTCTCGTAAAGGTCGTTTGTGCACCTGAGATGAAATAAGAAAATAAGTAAATTTTGTGTTTGTATATTGAACATACATTCAAAATGTATGCTCCTTAAATTGTTAATAAAACGACTTAGACTATCTCGTAATGATCCATACAAATGATGTTTGTAGAAAATGAATTCATTTTGTTTAGATTTATATTTTTTATTTAGTCATACATTTATATTTAATTTCGACGGGTTACTATAGGTTTTTCAACTTTCGTTTTCTTATAGCCCTCAACAAATGGTCCATCAAATGAAAAAAATGTTTATTCCTATGCAAGAGAAAAGCATGTTCCAACAATATTTTCGCTGTATTAAAATACCTAAACAACTCCGTAAAATATCAATACAAATTCCGATCGAGCGTATAATAATAATGATAAACAAAAACAAGCGAGCGAAAGCATCGACGCCCAATTTAGGTACGTCGGAAGTTAGATAGCATTATGTAACAGGAAACAATATGACATTATATTATATATTATATAATATGCATAGGCGCGTGCGAGCATGCAGCCTGCATTAATTACGACAATCGAAGGAACTGTGCACCTGGCGTTTTGAGGAATTTTAAATCAACTTGAGTACTTCCGCAAGAACCTTAATGTTTAACTTTAATATAAGTACTGATAATAATATTTGTGCGCCGATCACCAGCAAAACATGTAATATTAATAATATTTACTTCATAAAGGTTTGAGTTACAAATACAATAATGTTCTTTACAGTAGTCCAGTAAGACACATGATTTGCAACGTTGGCACCTGTACTAGTGAATGTATACCTTTAATTTAAGCCATTTTTTATAAAAATAAATAAATATATTCTATTCTATTCTTTAACTTACACCGATATAGTATTTCTATAAAAACAGACTATTAGAATAAATCAAGTGAGTAAATAAAACCAATTTGTTTAATAATTTGAGGTTCAAAAGATGTATTCATTTGATTCAAACTATCGTTTTTTTTTTCGTTCAGTTTGATTCAAGCGAGTTTATAACATAAAAAATACATTTTCAATTTTAGACACATTGAATCAACACAATAAACAAATTTCCTTAAGTTATAATTGAAACCACCAGCAATCTAATACCTAAACTCCTCGGGAATAACAATGAATGTCACTGTTTTCGTGATATTGACCTTAAAATGTCATCTGGTGGCATTGTGGTGTAGGTAATGTTTTTATACAATATTAAACAACGGGTAAACCCGATCGAATAGAAACTGATAAATACGATTGCCTAGCGGTTGTATATAATTCCAATTGTTTTCCAATTTCTGTTCGTAAATATTTATAAAAATGTTTTTTTAGTCCGAAAAAATACTTTTGATTTTAACGCGTAAATATCATATAACGCTTTGAAACCAAAATAATTTTTCAAAAGTATTTCCCTGCAGTCTATATACCTATTTGTTTTAAGCACGAAACCTACAAATCGGTGTACTAAATAACTCTAAATAAGATGAATGGTAAAGATATGGGTAATCATTTGTTTAACTAAAAGCTCAAGGAACTATACCTTCCAACTATAAAATATAAACAATAGTATGTCATCACGCCTATTAAAAATCTATGAACGTCGTAACTTCTGAGAATTGTATGTAAATCATTTAAAGAACCATTCGGAAGTAGCAAAACGCATACACTCATATAGATAAAAAACGGATGATTCAGACCAGTTATGAGAATAATATTATTATCTAATTATGTTTAAATTTATACGTAAAAAGATAGCGATAACACGTCATGCTATGTATACTAAATAAAATAAAAAAATACTGCTATTATTAATGGATGCGGGGTGTTCCCATTCATTTCCAAGAAAACATCTGCATCATTTAAAGAGTTATATCAACTAGCTCGTTATATCATCGTAAATATTTATTTATTGATACTAATGGTCGGACAGTGGTCGAAGTTCGACCATAATTTAAAAAAAATTAGCATTCTGCACTTTCTCAATACTAGATAATATTATAAAGAGTAATAGTTTGTAGGGGGTGATGCTTGCTTCCCACTAACATTATAAATGCGAAAGTTTGTATGTGTGTGTGTGTGTGTGTGTGTAACAACTAGATTTCGAAAAAATAAGAAATTGATATTACCTCGTGTACACGGATTTCAATCAATTAAACTTTGTTGATAACCTCCGTAGCGTAGCGGTATTTGGCTTGCTTTAAATCTCGGAGGTCGTGGGTTCGATCCCCACACCGGACAAGAAATCTGTGTTTATTATAAGATTTCTTTCCGGGTCTGGATGGTTGAGGGACTACCCTACGTGCCTCGGATAGCAAGTTAAGCCGTTGGTCCCGATTGTTATAACATCATCTATAATAATCGTATATCAAGGAACGGGCAGCAGCGTTTCCTTGTGTGGTTACAACATAATACTGCTGTCACCAACCCGCCTGCCAAACGTGGTGACTATGGCAAATACCCTCCCCCGGGAGGAGGCCTATAATCCGCAGCGTACTTTACGCGGGCTGATGATGATGAAACTTTGTTATTTTTTTATAAATGTGAAATTTTGAATCAGCTTTGGGTTTGAGGTATAATTATAAAACAAATAATACTATTCATTATAATAATTTTAGGGCAATGGAGATTTATTAGTCACTTTGTTCTCAGAACTTTAGTGTAACATTAGCACCCAACACACACTTTATCTGCTGAGTAACATTGAAAACTTTTTAGGTCATTCAGTTAGAAGTGAACCTAAAACATTAAGGAGCAAAATACGTGCAATTATTAGCGTTGAATCTTAAATTTTATAAGTTTATATTGAACTTCCACTGTATCCTTTTTCTTTCAAATTTTACAACTGGACTTTAAAGTTTTTAGATGGCAATGCTTGGTTAGTTTGGTACCGTTAAATTGTTTTATTAGCAAATAACATAAAAATCTTTTCATACTTGACAGGACCTAAGATTTAAGCAGATTCGAAAATATGTACTTAAAGAACTTGGCTGTTGCACATTGATGTTATTGCTCGATTTTTTAGCCTTAAAGGCGAGCAGAGCTCCATTCTTAATAAATGGTTTAAAAACTACGAAATAAGCAACCTGCGCAAGAGGGCGCCCCCTGAGGGGCTTGGACATCGGCTTAGGGCGTTCGCTGGCGATGAGATTGAGGAATTATGACTTTTAGTATTTTAGGGAGTTTTGTCCAGCTGTCGCGCTCTACTTTACAGTTCGCGGGCCTCTCGGACTTCGGGTCTACAAGGGCATCGGATGGTTCTATGCAAACTAAGGGTCGGGAGGATGAGCAGCCAGCGTATGAGATCGCCCTCTCTGGGAGTTAAACCTAGTCTCAGGGCAGTTGATGACGGGAGATTGAGGAATGATGACTTAGGTTTTTAGGGGAGTTATGTGCAACTGTCGCTCTGCTCAAGGCAGTTATTACTAATACTAATGCTATAATGTGACGTCTTCGTATACATTTACTTAGAATGTGACATCACAAACATGTTGACGAAATACGATTAATCATTTCTATGCTCATATTAAACAAACCTCTTAATATTATTGGAATCAAAATATTTAATATTAAGCAATACTGACTCATCTAGTTTTTGACGTAGTAAGGACAACTGCATCAAAAAGTAATAGAGTATTTTAAGTGACTAGTTCAAATGCTATTTAGATAACTATGGGATAATCTACACTATAATTGATTATTACTATCAACGACAATAGGTACCTATATTAAACTTAAATTCATTCATAGCATTATTATCTTACAAAGATACATTGTTTCAACGAATCTTAAATTAGATTGTGGGATTAAAGGATTTATATAAAACTTATCAATCTGACTAACGATAAAAACGGATAAAGAGTAAGCTACCCCTTTAAATAATATTTAAACTGTTATACTACAGTATTTTTGACAATATCCACACTAACCACATAAATTCCTCTGCCACTAGGGGGGGCTATAAAAGCACAATTCACGCAAGCACACTCAGACTCAGAACAATTAAAGCGGCCGTAGCCAAATGGCTAGGTTGTCCGACTTGTGATTTTGAGGTCGGCAGTTCGAACCCCACCCATTGCACTACCGACGTGAACCCACTCGTAACACAAGCATTTTAGCTTAACACGAGGGGTTAACAAGAATACTAATAGAGTGCAAAACCTTAAAAAATAGTAGCCTTTTTTTTAAGTAATCTTAAAAAAAAAGGTATCCGTGCGTTTATATAAATTATTCTTCCCGACGAGAACTAGATCCTGAAACACCAGGACTCAAACACCTACCCTCACCACTGAGCCACTGCAGTTATAATATATCAACGAAATATTTCTATTTTTGGCATAGATTAAAATATGTATGACTTTTCAATACACTATTATATAAGTTCTTTTAATTGTTAGATAGCAATGTCATCAATGTTTACCACAGATCAATAATGCGACATATGGGATGTTTAGTTTTTAATATGTCCGTGTATCTATGTTTATGAATACACATTCTGTAATATTATGATATTGCACTATTATGCCCGGTGAAGTAGCAAAACCCTCATGGCTAACTAAAAGTCCGTCCGAAAAGAAAAAAAGTACCAAATTTTTCCTATGTGATATCTCTTTTTTCAAAATGCGCCAGAAATACTGAAAGCCCATACTTCTGCACACAATATAACTAGTGGTTATTGAAACAATAGATTAACTTACAAGTAGTATATAATCAGTATTACCTCTATGATATCCGATGCGGAACCAACACAATACTCCATGACCAGCCATGCTGTATGCTCGCGTTTATAACACCCCTTGTATTCTATGGTGTTGGGATGCTCCAACTGTTTCAGGAATCTAAAATAAAAGTATACATAATTAATACAAAATTTGGCTCGCTACTTCTCCATACAAACTTTACACCGTGAGTGCATGGAATGGGGGTTCAAGAATTCAAAATAAAGCATTCATTTAACTTGGACTTAACAACACAATAAAAAAACTGGTCAAGTTCGAGTCGGACTCGCGCACGAAGGGATACGTACCATTTTTAGAAAAAAAAAGGTAAAAAAAAAAAGTTTGTTATATAGGAGAGCCCCCCTTAAATAGGTATGTATTTTATTTTTAGTATTTGTTGTTATAGCGGCAATAGAAATACATCATTTGTAAAAATTTCAACAGTCTACCTATCACGGTTCTTGAGATATAGCCTGGTGACAGACATACAGACAGACAGCGAAGTCTTAGTAATAGGGTCCCGTTTTTACCCTTCGGGTACGGAACCCTAAAAAGTATAAATAAAACCAGTCAGTACAAAATATAAAAATATGTACAAAAAAGGTTGGTCAATCTGTAATCATGACAGTGGTTTAGTAGTTTAGTTTGCGCTTGAAAATGTAACAATATTAACGCATTTATAATATTAGTAGGGATTCCCATTCGAACTCAAACAACGCGGATGAAACCGTATGGAGATCCCGATTATCATATCATCATCCATGACGATCGACTACCAGGTAATGGACAGTAACATTTCTTGTGTATATGCTGTACATAATACGGTTTAGTCTAGGAATGACCGATTCGCGAAATGACTACATGGTCTACATTGACCAATTCTTGAAATGTACAATTCTTGAAATGACTGATTCTACAAATGACTAATTCAACAAAAGACCAATTCTACAAATGACTGATTTTTCAATTCTATGAACAGTAATTAGTTGGCAAATCATATATTTCGAAAACGTGTAATGTAAAATAGAAAAAATAACGATTTTATGTCCTGTTTTAATGTCACGTACGTGACATTATAACTAATTACTGTTCATAGAATTGAAAAATCAGTCATTTGTAGAATCAGTCAATTGTAGAATCGGTCTTTTGTAGAATCAGTCATTTGTAGAATCAGTCATTTAAAGAATTGGTCAATTATAGACCATGTAGTCATTTCGCGAATCAGTCATTCCTAGACTAAAGCCATAATACTATGGTCACCAATCCAACTGCCAGGCGTTTGGATGAAGGTAACAACCCCTTCGAGGGAAAACCATGTTCAGCAGTTACAGTTATAGCTTACTAGCGACCCGTCCCCGCTTCGCACGGGTACAATGCTGATGTATCATACATACAAAACCGTCCTCTTCAATCACTCCATCTATTAAAAAAAACCGCATCAAAATCTGTTGCGTAATTTTAAAGATCTAAGAATACATTGGGACGGACAGACAGCGGCAAGCGACTTTGTTTTATACTATGGAGTGATGACAAACCAATGGCAACATAGGTATTTAATAGATAACGAAATTGTCATTTACTCTTCACACGCTCGTAATTCTTACCCGTGAAACTTATAACAATGATTGCAGTTTCAAGTTCGTTCAGTCGCACAAGGTAGGCCCCCATGGGTATATTTCAGATATTAAATTTAAATCAACTGTTAAGGAGGTGCCACAACACCCTTGGGCTTAATATAGCATATTATCTTAAGTTTATAACGATCGACCGTAGTAAAATATTTAAAGTTGTTGTAAAAAAATTAAAGTAATAGGAATATTATAGTCGTATTTTGTGCTGTACGGTAAATTATACAAAGAGGTTATTTTATATAATTCCTTTAAAATATTCAGATTTGAATTGTGATCTACTCCTGGATAAAACTGGATTAATCTCTGGTCATTCACTTGTTTTATGATAATAATAAAAGACCGTGTCCTTTTAATAATAATCTCCAAAATAACGATACATTAAAGGAATCCTTGTTTGAGGATAACCAGATTTGTGGTAAATAATCAGCCCGTGTACAGTGCCGGCGTTAGGGGGACTGTCACCCCGGGCAAGAATATTATGGCGCCCACTTAAGGAAATCAAGATCGATCGCTCAAAAACATTGTAAACGGTCGTAGACGGTTTTCTCGTTGCTTGATCAAGAGACGCTCGAGACGAAAGACCAAGTACACAAATCGGCGACCTCGCGCCACGCTCGAAGGTTTAGCTATCCCCACCATCCGACACGCGTTCTAGTTTGGCGGGCAACCCCACCCACCAATCGCCCCCTCAAATTTGGCGCCCTGGGCCGTCGCCCCATCGCGCCCCCCCTTAACGCCGGCACTGCCCGTGTAACGTCCACTGCTGAACAAGGGCATTTTTCCGAGGGAGGGTTTTTGCCATAGTCACCACGTTTTTCAGGCAGGTTGTTGAAAGCAGTATTATGTTGTCACACACAAGGTAAAGCTGATGCCCGTTCCATGGTATACGAGATGAAGCTATAACAATCGAGACAAACGGCTTAACGTGCTTTCCGAGGCACGGAGGTGGTCCCACAGTCATCCAGACCCGGACAGAAATGTTAGAATCTACACAAAGATTTTGTTGTCCGGCGTGGGGATCGTACCCACGACCTACGAGATTCATCCTGCTTTACTCGTATTCGATTGATGCTCCGCCTCAAGTGTTATATCATAATATTATAGCTTATATGTTTTTTTTTGTTTACAATTTTATAGCCAGGTTATATATTATTATGCCAAATTTATTTGAAATCCTTCAGAAGTTTCTTCGTGGTTGAGTAATAAACACTTAAACCACATTTATGTTGTGGATTGTATAAGATGAAGTTACGTAAATATTAAATAAAATCAAGGTATTTGTATATGAAATGTTTTATCTGCTTTGACCCTTATCATTCATGTCAGATTGGAGACAGCTAATATGTTTTATCTCATACCGTTCTATATATTATGCCTATTCAGAATTACGTTGCAATACCTAGTCGATTCATCATCATGTACAAGTAGTACCTATTTATTTATACATATAATAAAACTGTAGAGGTCTATTGTCTGTACACAGAAAAAAAAAGTATAAAAACCGAGTCAGGATAATATAAGAAGTAAAATAAAACAGATTCAGATTTTTACGCAATTTATGTCTGTAGCAAGGACAAGAGTCGCGCGTTGTTGTCAGACCTGTCGAGCGAACTCCGAGAACGTCACACCAATTCACCCGATATTGCAGGCGATACGTGGCGCAGGACATCTATCCACTAGTGTAGTCGTAGTAGTTTTTTAATAAAGTGGCTAACCAAATGTGTACCTGATTACACCTTCACAGTAAAAACCATTCATAAACTCACTTGATTTCCTTCAAGATGTCCTGCCATTTTTCTTCACTCTGTTTCCCCACATAAGACATTTTCTTGATCGCCACAATCTCCTTGGTAAGATTGCAGCGAGCATAGTAGACCGCCCCAAAAGACCCATGACCGATCTCACGAAGGTCCTCAAAGATCTTCTCGGGATCATGTCGGCTGAACAACTCAGCAATGTCAGGGTCTTTTAAACTGCCCGGCCGTGGCATTTTTATCTGAAAAATAATATGAAGTTGAAAGAAACTCTACTTAATTTCACTTAGAAATCTCGCATACCTATTTATAATTTTGAGATTTTGAGATGCTGCTCCAATTGTAATTGTGTATAGTACAATTCAGTGATGGGCAAAAAGTAATTAGATTAATAATTACAAATTACAGTTACATTGTAATTTGTAATTAAAATACTTTGGAACAGATTACTTAAGTAACTAATTACATTGAGTACTTACTGTAATTAAATACAAAGTAATTTAATTGCAAGTTAATCTAATTACTTTATAACAGATAACATAAGTAATCTGATAAAATGTAATTCTTTAATTAATAAATTCTTGACTATACCATATTTTGACTGGCCAATTAATGATGTCCACTTAAACTTTAAATATTTTGGATGAGAAATGGCAGCACCAGCACGAGCACAATGCGTAGAACCTCCCCGCACCCCCGCACATTATCCTTACTACTTCCCGATGACGCCGTACGGGTCTAACTTGCAGTACCTACATCGCAGCCATGCGATGCAAACATGCGACATTTAGCAGGAGAGCTGGCACCAATTTTTGGGTAGGTAATTGAGGCAAGCTGAAAAGTTTTCACAAACCTCTCATATAATACCCCAACACGGAACTCCCGACCTGACTGTTGAGTAGTGGGGATAAATCAAACACATTTTTTTTTTGTTTTTCAAAAATGTATTTTAAGCTATATATTTTTTTTAAATGTTATAGTTTAATGATTAAATAATTTAAAAAAAATAAGCCAGAAGATTCAATCGGGGTTTTATTATTGCCAGGCGAGTGCAAAAGCATTTTGCAAAAAAATTTTAAAACTGTATACTGACAACTTGAAATTTTAATAGGGTATAACTAAATTTTTTTTATTCTCAAAAAAACAGATCATTTGGTTGGGACTTTCTACCTGCCAGGTGAGGTGACAAATTGTATATAGGTGCGAGTGAGCTGAGGGAATGGCTAGTGATTGTATTGTTGCATGTTTTATTTTTCCTACCTGCATGTGAATAATTTTTACCGGCAGGAGGGCGGTGCAAATACAGCATTACAGCATATAGACACATTTTTTGCGGAGTTAACACTAGATATTTTGTCATTTTTGAATTACCTCTACTCACCAGCCAGGTCTACAGTTCCGTGTTGTGGTACAATAGGAGAGGTTTGTGACAGCTTTTCAGCTTGCCTCAAATACCTACCCAAAAATTGGTGCCAGCTCTCGGACTTTTTCATATTCAACGTTATTATAATTACAATATAATTGATTACTTTGTCATAAGATTACATTGTAATCAAATTATTTTGTAATCAAATACATTGTAATTAATTTCATAGCACATCCAAAGTAATCTAATTACAATGTAATTGAATATTTTGTAATTAGATTACATTTTAATCAAATTATTATGTTATTCAATTATTAATTAGATTACATTAGTAACTAGTTACGCCCATCACTGGTACAATTACATTGTATAAAAATGTGTTCCATTTGTGATTGAGTAAAAACAATGTGTTTCTTTCACATATTATTATGTGCCACATGTCATCTCAATCTGTTAAGTAGTTTTAAGAGAAAACAGTAACAGTCAGGCTTACATATATGTTAACATACATGTAAGTCTGACAAATTTCTTCTTTAAGCTCTGACAAAGGTCTCAAAGGGTCACACTCAAACTACAGCTTTAACACATTGGAGCATCAAAATTTCGTCAAACAGTAGTTACAAGTGAATAGAGGTGACATAATGTGTACCATACATGTACACTATAAAATCTACACATCTACCACTATATGATCACATTTTGTTGCTGTGAAAAAAATCTAACCAAGTGTACATAGATAAAAAGTCTGAAAGAGGTTTGTTTCTATTAAAAATAAACTAGCTAAAATTTGTTACAGTAAAATTTCAAAATATTACTACCTTATTATCAAATCAATCAAATGAGCTAGGTATATAACAATTATCTCTTGTAGTCACTTTTGTTTATGAAATGGTTTCAAAACAACAAGCTAAGCTGAGTGCATATTCAGATACATATTTTCGCAATATTAATAAAAAATAAATAACCATATTTTCAATAAAATTAGGTTTGCAAGAAGTATTTAGCGATCAACACACTGCATTACATATAAAGTATGATTCAAATTGGATTTAAAATAAGACTACAATATATTTCCTATGCTACAGTTATAATTTATAACCATATTGTGTAGGATATTACTTAGTTACTATCGAACCAAGATCAGTGACACAAACTCATGAGAACATGTTATTCTGATAAAGATACATATTTAGAACACTAAAGTAGCTAAAATGGATGTATCTATGGATCCAATTATTGATGCTTGTTCTTATACTAAAATTAATAAACACCCTTTTCTACTTTATAACAACAGCAATAATAAATATATATTTCACATTTAGAAAGCTAGGAGTATCAAGATTAGTTTTGAAGATGTTCCCACAGGCACATAAGCTATGTGGGCCTAGGCCTGGTTACTATAATTTTACATATGGGATGGCAAAGAAGAATCATATTATCATTTTTATATCTTTTTTTTTTGTATTATGTTAGCATTATACTTTTTTATGCATACAAATTTTATTCATAAAAACACATGTGAATAATAGAATTTCATAGAAAAAATTGTCAATAATCACTGACAATTGTTTTCTATGAAATTCAGAGATATAATCCAGAGATATGTAATTAATTTTAAAAGAATTAAATGTATGTGTAAAATGCTTCATGGATGCAAAGATACCTACCCATTGCAGTGGCGTAGCTATCGTAGGGCCAGGTGGTGCAGTGCACCAGGGCCCCAGACTTCAGGGGGCTCTCTAACCTAAGCTTTGAAAAGAGTGGGTCAGCCAACTCGCTAGCTCTTGAAGCTATGCACCGGAGCCCTTGCCCATCTAGCTACGCCACCAACCCATCTTAAGTCATTTGTTTTTAAATATATATATTAACTCTTTAAAATGTAAGAGTACATAGAAATAACTATTTCAATGGAAGCATTTCTGCATCCCTTCAAGTCTTATAATAAAACTAAACTTTTAAAAATCAGAATTAATTAATTTTAATAATTATTTGAATTTATTATCAATAATAGACAAATTGTATGGGATTTTTGGTCCCAAATTCTAATTGGTCTTGTGAATTAAGTTTTCAGAATGTATACAAGGCAAACAAACAGATTTTTTTTTATGTACACAATTAATTAAGTATTTGATTTATCTATGTAATTTTACAGTAATATAGTAAAGCGTCATTTTTATGTACATATGAATACAAATTTAATAATTTGCATGTAGTTACCAATTTATTCACAAATCAATATCTATATTTTACTGTTATGTGGAATTATGCTGAAATAAGCTACATTTCTCCATTTTTAAATATTTTGTTAAGTGTATTCCAGCTATATAACATAATTATTTATATAGAATAGAATGCATCTCACCACAATTGGGATTGGTTCTAAATTCTGTTATTTCTATGAGTAATGAATTTGTTTTAACATTTATAAAGTGTTAGGTATTCAAGTAAATAAAAGCATGCATTAATTGTTATTTAAGTACATATCTTGCTCCATTTCTCCATTCTCACCATTGCATATAAAAAGTACACAAGAGAATTTAAAAATAAAATCTATTCTATGTCAATAGTAACTTACAGCTGATTCTGTTTATGGTATTGATTTTTTCCAACTATTTTTTCTTTACTATAGATGGTTCATAAATATAAAATCAATGAATACCATGATTAGTGTATAGTGATTACATAGTAATTAGTGGTAAAATATTGAATACTTTTTATTTTATAAATTTCTATGATTGTATAAAAAAACTCATTACATCAATGTGTGTGGATGCAGTCCAAAATAAAATAAAACAAACCAATAAACAAACAATGAAAAATTATATTGACATTATTTTTTATGAAATTAACTGCAGATATCTAAGGTTTCATAACAATAAAATATAATAATAATTAGTTTCTTACATAAAAAATGAATTCCGATTTTTTCAATTGGAATTTTGTGTTGCTTGTATCATTTACTTGGGATCTATTGTAGAAATCAATACATAGAGGACTACTACTAATTAAGATGACATACTTCATTTCTTATATTTGACTTTTGTTACAAATGATGACTACCAGGCATTGTAAATATGCCTCAATTAGAGTTTGGGATGTCTCTAATCAAAGTATGATAAACATTTTCACAGTAATCTTAATAGTTAGATAATCTATTAGAAGATAAACTTGGTATGTTATGAACTCATTAAATAGATGGTGAAGAAAATAAAACAGATCTTATACTAATAATGTGGACAAGACACACCATGAACACAGTGGGAGCTATGGATTTTAGAGTGGTAAAAATCAATGACAGTCTTTATGAGATCTGTTAGGGGAAAATAAAAGTAAAGAACATACTGCTTGCGCCAGCTGTAAGCCGGCAGCGTCCGTCAGTTAATTAGAGCTCTCCCGTCGGGTCGGGCCATCCTCCGCGCCACCCGCTATCTGCAACAATCGGAAACGCCACCGATAACACTAGCCACGCCGAAATACACTACTCTGCACTCACTGACCACCTTCAAATGTCACCAAAATATACACATATCACTCCTTATGCAGCACATCGTAAGCTAACGAATTGTCAGCTCTTTATACAATTATTAATTTAATTAATGCGAGGTCTTGATAAACGGCACCGCAACCCACCTCGATGCCATCATCGAGCCTGGCCATCCGCTGAGGCACTTAATCACATACTGGAGCCTTTGCAGGCATGTTTCACATTCACTGTTATCGGTAATTATCAATCGCAACCCTTTTACGAGGGTGAAGATTGAAAATATTGCGAAATACTTGGCACTTACATACAAAATTTCGCTTCAAAATGGCGTTGGGGTATCGTGCGCAATGATAGTTTTTTGTTTCATAAGGCACACCATTTACGGTTTCTCATTACTTTCAAAACTCACTTTGTTATCATTAGGTCACTTAATTATTTTTCCTAGGCTTCTAATTTATGAGCTTCGTCAAATTTTTATTGAAAATTATTTACAACTTTCCCGTATTGAGACATTCATAGACAAACACAGATTCATTAATATTTTTTTAAATGATTTTGATATGACTACATCAAGTCTACAAAGTTTTATGATATCGATTCGAAAACATGGGGATCTATGGTTTTAGTCGATTTTAGACTTTTGAGATGTTGAAGATATTTTTACGTTTAAAAAATCGAACCTAACGTTGACTCTCCGTGTAATTTCGGAAAACAACTATTAGTAGATATTAATTACTTTTTAGTTTTCCAGTATCTTCTTTGTCATCAGTAAAACGTAGCGAATTAGCGTTGATTGCTACATTTTACAACAAACAGTAAAGATACAGTTACAGTTAAAAAGTTATTAAAATATAGTAATAGTTATTTTCTCAAAGTATAAAGTATATTTGCAACGGGCACTGACAAGCCCGTTAAGCAATTCAATATTATTCTGTTTTCAACTGGCAACATTTCATTATTTTTTAAATTAATTTGAGTGAAGCGTTGTGAGTGCTAAGCGTTGTGTGCCGGTATTTTTTATAGAAAAAGTATAATAAAAGGTATTTATTATTATATTTACATAAATGTGAAATATCTATCCGATATGGATAGTTTAAGTTTGTTAGACATTGTTGAATTATTGATAATAAGTGGACCTTTCAATATTTCCTGGTTTAGGATTCCTTTGCGTCAAAATGGCGGGATGTGATGCTAAATGTACCTACTAAATTCTCTTGTATACATGTTAAATCCAACACTGCAGCGTTCGCAGTGAGACTTTACTTACAATTTTATGAATATCTATTAGGGGATTCCTATAATTAGTATATAAATTGTAATAAGTGGTGTATTCAGGTATTGTCGGCGGCAGCCGTATGGTACTGGTTGTCCTTCAAATATAACTTCAACGTGTTTTTAATCATTTACATAAATAATATTAACTAATTACAGAAATACGTTAAAATGAAAATATTACTATTGTTATTGTTTTGTTTCAAAGATATATTTTATTTTAATTGGTTTCTATAACCTTCATTTACGAAGTAAGAAAACGATTCTCTATTTATGCAATGAAATTCTGATGAATTGGCTATTTAACCAATAACTCAAAAGTAAACTCAGAATCTAGAGATAAGACTAAGTTTTTCATATATATAAATGTCAACACTATTGAACACCATTCATAAATATCACCATTCATTAATAAATAAATAAATGAATATATTAATGATAAAACTGCATGGTGCTAGCGGTGTAACACACGCAAACTTACATTATTGGATGTTTTGTATTTTTTATTATTTTATTGCCAATGTTATTATTGTATACTCTGATGTACTTCGGAACATGCTATGCTGAGTCTAACTTTTGCCTCTCCTTTTAAACGTGATTCCTCAAATGTTGCTATCAGTGTGCGCGTCATGCTCCCATTGTTTGTCATTGCTTGCGGTGGCGATGTGAGTCGGGTCGCCTCCTTCCCTCTAATATGGCGAGGGAGACGATGGCTGTGTGCTCACACGTCATACTCGTGAACGGGTGCTGCTTGCGGTGGCTTGTCGGCTTGCTGGTGGTTGTATTTGAGATGGTTGTTAAAACATTAGTGTGTGACCGCTTAAGACGATAATTTTCTCACATGGCTTGTTCTTTGGTAATGTGTGTGGATGCGCCCTCCGTATATTAAAAAAAAAATGGACACACTGTGATAAAAAGGATGACAAAAAAAAAAACCCGGAGTTTCTTTCTCCCTTTCTTCTCCGGGTCGTCCACCTAGGTAGCTAGTGAAAGGTTGCAGGTTAGCTAGGGTAGGATTCTCGCCGGCGAGACAAGTACAAGTGTATGTAAATACCTAAGTGCTGAATAAATTCATTATTTCATAAAATAATTGTCAAAAAAAAAGTAAATAGTGATCTCACACTGATTTAGTTAATTTACCTGTTTTGGAAACCCTTGTAAGCTAGGTACTGTATAAAGTTGTAAAAGTATTTACATTGTTTATCTTTTCTTTTTTTTTATTATCTTTAATAGACTTTGAAATTTTTGCTTCTATAAACCTTTTTTTTTTGAACACTAAGGAAAAGTTTACAAATAACTAAATTTTAAAATTGATATTAATAAATTTAGACCATTGGCAGGGCTCTAACCTGCATTTGAGGTATAGCACTTCATGCCGAAAATCCCAACCGGTTGTCAAAATTTATCAATCTCTTGACTTATTATAAACAAGTCTCTAAGGCGAATGTTAGTGCCACCTATTGGTATTGGTATACACATTACTCATAACAGTAAATAGATAACAAAAGTTATAAAAGATTCATCATCATCATTAGCCTGTACAACGTCCACTGCTGAACATGGGCATCCTCCGAGGGAGGGTTTTTGCCATAGTCACCACACTTGGCAGGTGGATTGGCAAAAGATTATCTTGTAAATCATTAAACAAAGATGAAAAAACGGCATATAAAGTATTATTTTGTTTTAGAAATGGCAGATAAGAAAAAAGAAGGCGAGCCTGAGGGTGAAGAGGAATTCTCTGTAGAGAAAGTTCTAGATCGTCGTGTCAGAAACGGAAAAGTAATATTTTTGTGTAATTATTGTTTGCCCTTATGAGACTTAGGTTATTTTTTTAATGTAAATATATGTAATTATTATCCTTTTTAGGTTGAATACTATTTGAAATGGAAGGGATACAGTGATGAGGACAATACTTGGGAGCCAGAAGAGAATCTTGACTGTCCAGACCTTATACAGGCCTTTGAAGAGGCCAGAAAAAAGAAGGAAGCAGGTATGTTAGCTACAATAACCATCATCATCATCAGCCCGTATAATGTCCACAATTTATGACTTAGCCACTTATTAAACTTTATTTGTACATTTCAGAGGGTAAAACTTTAAACAAAGAGAAAGATCTAAAGAAACGGAAATCCACAGCAGTCACACCAGATCTTAAAGGAGCCAAAAAAACTAAGAGTGATGAAAAGAAAGCGTCAGGCTTTGACCGTGGACTAGAACCCGAGAAAATCATTGGTAACTATTACATGCACCATCATTTTTTTTATGGCTTATACTCAGAAGTCCATTTTTTTTTGTTAGGTTTTTATGTTTTTAGCGACATAAAGGCAACCAGAGCTCTAGCCTCAATAAACTCAGCAAACTGGTAGTTAAATGGATCTATGTTCTCTTTTTACATCAAATTTAATTGCAGAAATCCATACTAGTTTAAATTAGAAAATCAAATATGTTAATTCTGCTAAAATGTGTCAAAATGCTGGGATGCTGTTTTTGGCACAACTCTTCCGCCCGCAAAAAGTTTGCAATATGCATATTTAGTATATATATATCCTCGTCCTGCCCAAGCAAATTAAAGCCTGTTTGGTAATTCTGCCCACTGTTCTCGACAAAGTACAAAATCTTACAAGTGCTTCCTGCCCAGAATAATTAGAACAAAAAAAAAAGGTCATGCTTAAGACATATATTTTTTATATTTTTTTATGGTAGTAAATAGATCATAATGTAAACGATTCACGTTATTTTTAAAATCATACATTTTGTTCTTTTAACAGTACACTGGGCAGAATTACCGAGATTATTTGTCCTTCATAAAAGACACTGGGTACAATTGGGTAAAAAAAACAAAAGTTACTTTTTATGTTATTTATTATCTATTTTTAATCAGTCTTGAACTTTAATCTCTTTATTTAGTAATTAATATATCTACTTTTATTGCAGCATCTCTGGACTTAAAAAATAATTCAATAATTCAAACAAAAAATAAAAATAAAACAAAACCAAACAAAATATTTATTAAACTTTAAAAAATCAAATCCTTTAAAAAAAATAGTTAGGCATGGAAATCAGCAAAGCAATTTCTTTGCTTAGTTAAGCACAAGTTTATGTGACACGAACTACATTTAAAATGTGTTTTGTTGTAATGGCAGGACCTGCACCTGGACTGTTTCTCTTGCAATATAGGCATATGTTCTGCCTCAGAAGTTTGTTGGCTCTTATTTGGAAGAGTAATAGTTGGTCTACCCCTGCTACGTTTAATGGTCTGGTTAGTCTGTAGATCACTTTCATCAGAACTCTCTTGATTGTTTGTGCTTCGAAGTCTCCAATATCGGAATCTTCTACCAAATTGCCGATGGATTCATTGTCTTATTCTGCGAAAAAAATCACAATTTACCAAAAAGTTCTGCCCAATGTGATTTTTACATCACATAATATTATTTATGTTTATTAAAAATACAATTATTAACTCAAATCAAAAATAATTACAAAAGTCAAAGTATTGAGGATTTAACTTTAATCCTGTTTATTTTTAATATAGAAAATCCAACTATCAAAATGATAATAAGAGATTAAACATACCTCTTCTCCGACCTGACTCCATTTTTAACACTTGAATGGCTTCTGGCGTAAATTTGTTATCTTTTACCCGAGTAGATTTAAGGTTCACTTATTGGTTATAACCTAACCAATCACAGGAAACTTCAAAATCGACAGCTGAGTATAAAATACAAATTAAAGTCGCGAAACTTGAATATGTGATTTTTGAAGGACAGTGGGCAGAATTTTTAACTTTACAAAATTTTAGCTGGGCAGGAACCGTGAAGTATGTTTTGTGATTTTGAAATCACAATGGGCAGGACGAGGATATATTCATTCCTGCAAATGAAAAATAAAAAATGTGCAAAAATACAATCAACAGTTGAAAACTCGACACCAATGACCAATGGTTGGAAATGCATTTAACACTTAAGAGGTTTGAATCCTTTCAGAAACTGGATAATAAATCAAAAGTATACAAGTTCAATCAATTACTTCTAATTGAGTAAACTTGTGTACTATTGATTTAACATTTAAGTAGGTATAAAATAAATAATGTAGATAGTTGATTATTTAAACCCAATATTAATATTACCTAAATGTCTCACTGTTATATATATCATTCTACTGTATGTGTGTATGTCACTAAACTCCTCCTAAATGACTGAACCAAATTCAATGAATAGGACAACGTCTGTCGGGTCCACTAGTCAATTATAAAATCTAAAAGTAAATATTTTAAAATGTTAAACATCTGCAAAGTTTCTCTCTTGAACCTATTAATTTTACATCAATATTACCAATATACTGAGTACTTAGTGAACTAACCATGTGTGTGTCCCATTCCAGGTGCAACAGACAGTAGTGGCGAGCTGATGTTCCTAATGAAATGGCAAGGCACAGATGAGGCAGATTTAGTTCCAGCAAAGCAGGCTAATGTAAGGTGCCCACAGGTTGTCATACAGTTCTATGAGGAGAGATTGACATGGCACACACCTTCACCTGAAGAAGGTGGGGCTGATGAATAGGGTAAGCAAAGTTCGTTTTTTAAGGTACATAAATTAAAAGATGTGAATGACAAGATTTAAATTTATTATAATCAGCCTGTATGAAGTTGTCCTCACATTGGGCGTACTCGTGTAAATGACGCGAGTACCGACTTCGCCCCCCGTCACCCGTCTCTAAATGTCCGGTCTGCCTAATATATTTTGTAGATCTGAAGCCTAAGTCTTTTTATTTCGCCCAAGTAAGTCATGTTATATTGAAATGCACTCTCAAACACTGCTGCCCAAACCATTGAACATTAAAGGAAAATGAAAAATTGAAAGGAGAATGTTTTATGGTGAAATCAAAATCAAATTAGTGTTCAAAATACTTTCCAAGACACACAACCATGAATAATTGATTTTTATACTATTATTTTTTGTATGACGCGGGAATAGAACGAAACGAATTTCGTAAATAAGCTAGACTTGCTTCTCCTGTACTTGTAAACACACAGCCCAAAATATTAAGAATGTAATGTATATTTATTGTAATCTGTTGCCAACGCAATAAGTATCAAAGCTACAAATTAATTTTTTAAGTAATTCCTTAGTAAAAGAATTTAATTGAGAATGATGAGTGTTATTTTTGTTAAAATTACATATTCTAATTAAAATTACATGTGTATTAGTAGCTGTTATAATAAATAATTTGAATTTCTTTTTCAGATTTGCTCCAAAAATATCATCAACACCAAGTGATTTGATTAAACATATAAGAAACATTTATGGAAATAAAATTGAATGTGCAAAAATGTGACATACAGTTGTATTCAGAAACAAAATGTAATGCTATGAGCCCTCAAATCTTTGCTCATTTAGCTGCTATAACATCTTCTTACAGTTGTTGAAGATGTTATAATAAATACTCAATAACTACTGAACTGATTTCGATAATTCTTTCACCATTAGAATGCTAAATTATCCCTGAGTAACAGAATATTGGAAATATTGGTAGAATAACTATTCTACCAATATTTATATATTATACTAGCGACTTTTATAGGCCAATATTTATATATTATTATAGCTTATGTTACTCAGGGATAATTTAGCATTCTAATGGTGAAAGAATTATCGAAATCCGTTCAGTAGTTATTGAGTTTTTTTTAAACAAACATACAAAAATACAAAGTTAAAAACTTTTTCTCTTTATAATGTAAGTAAAGATGTGTAACCACAATGCTTGTACTCCTCTGAGATTACATTTGTTTTGTACATGATATAAGGGTCGACCCACACATAACACAACCACAATTTGTTGCTGCAATGTGGTGTGATCTTGGTACCTGTGTTTCGACCCTTATGTGTGTATGCTATTAATAAATAACTCAAAACAGCTTCAATAGGATATCCATGTTACATGCTTCATGCCTATGACACGAAATCAGCGGAACTTAAAGGAAATTACATGTTCTGCTACTGAATTATAAATATTTCCAATTACATTACTTCATTATGTAGAAAAATATAATATAAGTAGGCTAATCCTAGGGTTTCTGTTCTCATAGCATTATATAAGAAGTTTGTTAGGTAGATAAGGTCATTAATTCTAAGAAAATTGACTCCGAAAGTTTTTTGGATGTAGAATAACTTTTTTCATTCGCTATAAAATCGAATAAATTTATAGCTAACTAAACTTGGCGTCAGAAGCTTAATTTAACACTTAAAGGAATGTATTTCTGTTGAATGTTTAATGTACGTGGTTCGATTTTTTTTGTTCGTTTCAAATTTTTTTTGGATTCAAATTTTGCTAATAATGCCAAGAATTGACAGTTTATAATTTATGACAACATAATTATCTGCTCTTAGCTTGTTACATTGTCGTTTATAAAATACGTTCGCTAGGATTATCTTCCACTAGTTTCTATGTGACATAGTCTATGGTGGTAGTCTATGGTTCTGGGGTAATTTTTTTTCCAAACTTGTATAAACAATATTGTGTGTTAGTATTGGTACATAAAATCTACCTTTGGACTTTAATATTTACGATATCTGGGACTAAATAAGTACGTCATGAAATTTCCATTGTGAATAGTAATGAAGGAGTTGTATGTACGTGAGTGATCTGGCATTGTACAGATGGTCATAAAGAAAATGTTAGAAAATATAACCAAGCCAACTAGCCTTTTAAAGAAATGCTTTTAAGAACGTTTAAAATGCTATGAACTCCGTTAATTATTATCTTTGTATTACCAGAGTAATTGAAAATATTGTCATATCGTCGGTAATACTGCAATAAAGCGTAAGACAGTAGCTAATAAGGTGTAATTTCATCTGTCAATAAATATTTTCATTATATTATTTTAAAGGAAAAAAATCAATTTTCTACATTTGATTTTCAACCTTATAAGATATTTATTCACTTACGCGGTATTGCAGTATCACTAACGATATATTACTTGTGTTAAATTTTATATTTAGTAAATGCTTTCTTATATTTTCCGTCCAATTTTCAATGACTCATCTAAATAATAACATCAATAAATACGTCATTTTATGCTTCGTAAGCATACATAATGATGATGTAATTTTAACTGTACATTGCTGTACTAATCTGATTCAAGTATGCATGCATAAACATAATTACTATGAACTAAAATCACAGAAATAAATATATGAAGAAAAAAAAGGAATTATTGTTACTAAATAATAATACTTGATTAAATACTCCCAAGAAAGAGGAATTTGGGATATGTATATTATTTTCGTAGTATTCTGACTAGAAAACATTAAGGGCTAACAAAGTGATCTAAGCAGTAGTAAATCCGCGCTATATTTTTGCTATGATCTTTCATGACTGCACAATTTCTGTTTGTAATTTCATCCAGTAAGACTTTACTGCCGAAAAAATTTATCATTTTATACGCATTCCTAAAAATGTGAGACCGTAAAGTTTTATTGGAGGATCTTTATTTTGTGTCAAAGTATTTTGCAACATTTTTTTTTTAGTTTGTATGGTACTCTTAAGATTGGCAATATTGTCAGCATATATTTTAGTTAATTTTAGAAATTAACCTGACATTGCAATAAATGTTTGGATAAGTACATATGACTTTTATTTATGTTTCTATCACAAAGGAAAACATACATTCGGAGTTTCTTTTTACCACAATTCTATACGTTATTTGAAAAAGCGGTGTATTTGTATGAATAGTTTCATTTCAGGAATAACAGATAACTTTTTGGTGTGTTCACATTTTTGGAGGGAAATTCATTACGTATTCCTACCGCCGTCGTCGCAGGAACATTGTCCTGTTATATTGTTAAGTGAATCTGTCCCCATTTTACAGGGTGGAGGCACTTTAATCTCGTGTCATATAAAAGGGGTACTAAAACGTGCCTGTGCTTGAATACATCGATTAGAGGCCACCATTGCATACCATTCGGTGCACATTATACCTACCTGCTATACCTTGTGAAATAAAATGAACACTGATATTTTTTTATTTTTTATTATAACATTAAGTATATGGTTAACATTATAACAATAATTTTATTAGTATAATAAATATATGCGGAAGAAGTCTGAAGTAGAAGCAAATCGTTAGTCTAACTTAGTAGTAGATGTACATTGAATATCCATAAATACTTGTATGTTAATTTACTCATTTTCAGTATCTCCGTGCTGGAAGACTATTTTTGTGACCGGCTAAGAGAAGTCTTGAATATTGACAAAAATACATTTTATTACTGCGATTTTACGCGTGCAGCTACGAAATGCCAAATGTGGTAATTGTAAATTGCAGGTCCTATTCGTGTTCAAATCGAAATAATGTATAAACGTACGGCAACCACGGGCTAATGTAGGACCACCCTCTAAACTGCGTTCCGCTGATCGATAACAGACCATCGGTTACCCCACTGGTTGAAAGGTACTTCTTGTAGTTAGTGCTCAATTGTTTATTTTTATTTTTCAAGCACTTTACGTCCAATACGATTATAAAAATGCATTTTAACTTCTGCAAAGGGATGCGACGACAATTCCTGCCACAATGGTTTATATGTTTCATCTTTATATGTTGCGTTGTGGTTATTTATTTCTATAGCAGCTAAGAAACCTTGTATAAACTTTTTCTCAGATATCAACTCATTATAGACTTTTAATCTGGTAGAGTCCGAACAACTTAAGTCGTCTAGGATTCTTTCAACAATTTTCGCAAACAATACATAAACGCAGGAAAAGTACTTTGTAACATCCTCTTTTAAATAATCTAGGCATGTTTTCCCGAATTCAGCAGCTATTTTATTACAAATGTCGTCCCAACACTTGTCGTTAGCACAAAACTCTTTTATCAGTTTTGTTATGGCAACAATTAACTTCCACCGTGTAAGGATGTTATAGTTCTTTGAAGTCATTTCAAAGTTTTCCAGCTCATTCTGTATGCTTACAAACATGTTGAGCGGTATAATCATATCTTTTTCTACGGAATATTCTTTTAAATCAATAGAAAGTCGCATTAACAATTCTGTAAAGGATACATTTTTTTCTTCCCACTTTGTCTGAAATTCTCGCATCAAAGGTACAAATACCTTATCATACTTTTCCTTTTGAATATTTTCATCTTTAGCACACAGTAGATAGGCTGAAATTACTGCTATAATATCATTAGAGTCTTTATTCATAAACTCTTGTATGAGTTCGATAATAAAATCTTGACTAATGGTTTCCATTAAATCTCTCGAATAACGCATCAACTCATTTCGTTGCCACTCGTAATCCTGCCGGACAGCTTCTTTAGCATTTGGAATAAGATTTTGCAAAAACTTGTAACTTTTAATTAAAAAATTGCTTCTTACTACTAGAGGCACTTCCTCTACTTTGGATAACAATTTGTAAATTTTCTTGTCCTCTTCAAATGTTAAATTATTTAAAAACATTTCTAAAATCTCCCATAAACCGATAGCTTTCTCATTATCCTTTTCGTTGCTCAATAGTTTAAAAATAAATGTAAAAGTAATGACTTTAATACTAGGATTTTTTGTATTTTTCCAACTATTTACAAATACGTTTTTTACAATATCTTGATCAAGCCTTTGAAAAGCGAACCTAAGTCCATGTTTTTGGACCGATACCGGGGCATCAAGAAGTGCTGGTATGTATTGCTGACACTGGTTCAATGTAATGTTGTAAAATATAGCCAGTAGCGACGGGAGAGCAAACTTTAAATAATCTCCTTTAGCATACCACAAGATCATATTTGGTGGGGGTTGTGGCCGAGCGAGATGCATGTTTTTTGCTAACAGCTGTTGCATACTAAATACACGGTCATCGACTTCGTTCCAATCCACCTTAGATTTTTCCGGCTTGTATTTTTCTATCATCTCCAAGAGTGCTTTTTGATGGAGAGTTATGCATAAGCCACGTACAGCTGCTTTTTGAGGTCCCGATGATCCGTCTAACTGTTGAAGATAAATATAAATCCAATCTTTCGAGAATGTATTCGGCCAATAGATTTGAATTTTGGCAAGCAAACGCTTTACCGAGGCTGAGCCATCAACTCTAAGCGCCGCTACCTCTTTATCACAGCGATGCAGGAGTTGTGGGTCATGTTTCAATGCATTTAAGCACGCCTCCTCGTGGGGATACAATGTTAAAGACTCCTCAAATACATGCTTCCGCCAAGATTTATTATTTTTATAGAGAGACGACAAATCCTGTTTCCAAGAGTTTTCTTTTTTAAGGGTAATAAGTTCTTTTAGTTTATCTAGTACCAATGGGTAATCCAAAATATTTTTATTCCAGTCTTTCAATAATGCGCCAATGTTGCTTAATGTTTCAATTGACTGTGTGAAGTCTTCCTCGTTTATAATGGGATTCTTTAACATGCGTAATAAGTGTTCGTACAGGTATCGGAATAATTTATCTCTCTGTTCTTTATTAAGTTTGTTCTTATATGCCTTCAAAGTTTGAAATGAGAATTGTTTTTCTATCACGTCAGGCACGTTTTGATCATTTAGAACATGGTAGATCAGGATAGACTGGAAACATATATCAGCCCTTTTGTTGTCGGCAAAACTCGAATCTTCATATATTTTCATGATATTGAACAACTCATTTAACAGACACCAAGTTTTTTCGTCATATTTATAGATCTTAGTACGTTTAAGAAGTTTGATAACAAAATCTAATTTATATTTGCTTGCACGGGTTTGGTTTCTATCAATGTAATATTTTAGTAAAGTTTGAATGTTTTCCAAACGGTGGCTAGCGCATGTGATAAGTGTTGAAAGTCGCAAAAATGTTGTGCCTCGTTCTTTTAAATCCATAGATATTAATGCTGTGATGGCTTCAAAGGCCACTTCAAAAGGTGCAAATTCATACCAGACATATGTGTGGGTACTACACACGGTATGAAACGCATAACTTAACTTTTTCATATTTATTTCTCTCTCCGTCATTCCACTTTCTTCAACTTGGTTGGCTATTGCGTCTTCAATGAATAATTGCTTGACAAAATCGAACTGTTCATCTTTTGGTAACCGCTTAATAAAATATTTTAATTGATTAATACAAAGCAGCGAGCGTAAATATTCATGTACATCCGAACGAGAAAAATCTTTCTTAGCTTGAGCATATAAAAATGATTTGACTTCTTCAGCATTTAAAAACTTAGTAAATGTTTGGATGTCTATGTAGTTATAATATTTCTCGAAATTATTGATTACTCTTTCCGGACAATGTTTCATAATCTTTTCGGTCGCCTTTGCGTTAAATTTAATATACGCCTGGTATTGATTTTGCTCTATAATGTCTAAATATTTATCGGTATCGGTACTCAAGAAGAAATTGACGGCTCTAGCATATTTCTCTTTGTCGTAATTTTGACTGTGTTTGTAAAAAATCTCGAATATCGTGATCGATTTGGTACAAATACGCTTGAATAACGTTACTTGTATGTGGTCAATGTGTTTTGTTATGTTACTTTCAATGAAGGGAATTGAACAAGATGGTAGCCATTTTGCAGCATCACAAGGCATTTTTTCATTTGCATAAAATAGTTCTGCTCGAGTTTCATCTTTGATATTATTTCGGATATATTTGATTAATTTTATGTATGCCTTCGTGGTCATCAACGGTAGGAGTTTCGAGTTAACATATTCAGGGTTTATGATGTGGGCATATTGTGGATCGGTAACCAGCCATAAGGACTTCGATAAAGCCCTCGAAACATAAAGCATGTCATCAGATTTGAGAATTTGGATAACGTAATCCACATCTTTGTAATGACACGCTACATCTATTTTTAACAGATTTTGTATATCAAGAGTATCGTCAAGTCGTATTTCAGATACTGGTTTATTTTCAGCGATAAATTCTTGAAGCAGTTTGTTATAATTACGATGTTTTTGGCCGAGGTTTTCGTAGTCCTCATTTATTTCCACCATGTTTGGTCCTAAAACAACACACGAAATAAAAAATTAGATTATAAGTTTCAATTAAAACTTTGTTAATTCAAATATTTAATTACTTAACTATCAAGAGTTGGTAGGTCTTGTCAAAACCAAGTATCGAAGTTTATTTTCGGACGCTATTCATCAATGACCTTGATTATCAAAATAATTAAAAGAAAAACTTAGGATACTAATATATCATAAGCAATGTCATAGAGATAATATTTTAATGTATTACCTATATTTTAAGATTGTTCTGAGCTCTGGTTTTGTTGCATTTAATAGAAAAAGGAGATAAATGGTTTATTCTATTCTATATTACATGGTATTTTCAAATAACAAAAAGTTATAACTTGCTATGAGCCGGTTTTAAATTTAAGCCAAGTACCTGTTTCTATGTCTTCAGTTAATATGTTGTGCGTAATATAATTATGTTCTTGATAAAATCAGTCAGTCTTCTGTTCACTACACTAACGCAAATATTTATTGGAATGCTTTCGTTATACCTAACAAATGTGCAAAAATAATTTTGAGTCGATACTAATAGAACAAAAAAACACTTGTGATTCATCCGTATCATACGAGGATTCATAATCATGCAATTTGCAGTTTTAATATAACGTTTGTAAGGTCTAATATCCTTTGCACTATCTGCTTACATTAATAATATTTTGATACCAAGTGAATGAATGAAAGAACGAATGAATAAAATGACCACAGATTATTATGAATAACGATAGAATAACGTAAGCTGCTATATTATAACGATACCACGTTGTAATTAGCTATATTATTTCGCGGTGCCCGCTTTACTTTGTGTACGTTACTTCAGGAACTTGGGATTATTGTAGCATTCTGAGAATATTTTCATGCCCTCGTAGACCCAAAGTCTGAAAGACACGAGAACTGTAAGATTAGCAGTTTAAGCAATAGTTGTACAAAACTTTCGTAAAATTTCAAAAGTCTTGCAAAATTAGTAGGTATTTACAAAATACTATAGTGTTCACATTATTTTTTCTGAACTTATAAATTTTATCAGTAACTAAGGAGTAAAGTCTAATGCTTCCACTTCCCTCCTTTATAAAGTTAGACACAGCAAATAATAAATAAATAAATGAGATAAGTAGATAGTCTTAAAGGATATATTTTATAATAACCTACAACTAGAGAGGCTAGTTGAAAAGCACAATTATTATTGTATCTAAATTTGTAGTGGTAGTAAGATTCATCAGGTTTCTCTTTTTTTTAGGATCTAGTTTTCTGTTTTTGTATTTATTTTCATATTTACAGTGATAATATTAGCCATCTTGCGTAGTATTACTCATAGCTTCCGTTCCCGTGGGAATCTTCACTTCCCTGCCATAGCCTCCTCTTAACATATACTGGCAATCTAGGGTCCATGGGATATTTCCATAAACACCACGCTTGGCATGCGAATTAGAGACCTTAGTAAACATGAGCTGATATTTGCTGCTGCCCATGTATCGGTTGCGTGGGAATTGGATGCCCTAATTTTATCTCATATCTTCACATTTACAAATACCTAACATTCATTATGCTTGTTAGTAGTTTTGTTTCACAAGCTTTCTATGAAACGATAGTCTACCGGTTAAAAATTATGTGCTACTTAGGGCAGATTTTTCAATCATAAGATAAAAATATCAGACGAATTACTTTTAAATTTGTCAAATTTTGAATCTTAATTCTTGCCAAATTCAAATTTATTCCTCTAAGGATAGAAAAATTTAGGGTAGCAAGTTAAATAGTTTCAGTTACTACGCTACTGGATGTCATGCTGATACAGTTCTCGAAGTACCCGGGGGTGTTTTAGTGCACAAACTTTCGCCGCTACGACGACGGAGAGTATGCGTAATGTATTTCCTCCTTAAGGAAAAAACGGGTACAAACCAAAATTTTCCAACTACTCCTATAAACTTTCTGATTAAATTCGATGCGGGATCCAAGATATTAAGGTGTCCCGGTACCAGCCTAAGCCTAACAGCTTAGATCCTAGAGTTACAGTAGCGGGAGTGTGGGAGGGATTAGTCCCATAAAAAAAAACAAAATATTTACTACTGTATTAAAATTATGAATACTTATTTATTAAAAATTAGATGTTAAAGTTGTACGTGTAAGTTAAATTTAAAATATTTTATTAGTTTTAATTCCATTTAGTAAAATGTGCTTTATTAATTTCTTATAATCAGTTTTTTTAAAAGCTGTGTGCTGTGCATAGTTTTGATATAGTTATACTTTTTATGTTACAAATCTTTTTGTTTTATTTGCCTAATATTTAGTTAAATGAAAATAATAAATAATCTCACACAAGCTTAAGTAAGTAAAATAAGTTAAAGAACCTGATTAATAAATACATTGTCACTTTTAATAAAGGTAAAATAAATCATTTTACGTAAAATTACACCTTAATTAAAAACATTTAATAAAACTCTTTATTTCAATTCGATGCCCGAATATTTTATAAAAATGCATTTTCACTTCATCGGATGGATGTGTTGAAATTATTTTAAACAGTTCAAGTTCAAGTGGTTTTGTCTCTTCATCTATGTATGAAGGAATTTGCATACAAGCTACAAGATGACTAGGTATGAAATCATTATCATTCAGCACATATTTCATGGTTTCAAGTATCCATGACTTTTCTTCTATACGTAAACTATCAAAGAAATCGGTTAAAGCTTCACTAAAAAGAATATATACAGTGTGAAAATGACTTCTAACATCATCCTTCAAACATTGATCTATAAATGCTCCTAATGCAGGCACTACCTTCAAATGCAATTCTTTCCATATGTTGTTTGCTTTACTCGATACCCAATGGTATCCATAATCGGACTCAGATAATTTATCTAAACTTGTATTATTGAATACATGTTTGTGTTCTTCTGCTAACTTGACATATTCCGTGGTGAGTTTCCAACTTGTGTACAGCACATAGTTTCTTTTTAAACATAGCTTCTGTTCCATTTGACTTTGGATTTCTTTGAACAATTTTCGTGGATACACGATTTTTTTAAAAAGTGATAATGCTTTGAAGTCGAATGACAATTGTGATAAAAGTGACTTGATATTTTTTCTATATTGGTAATCTTGATCACGTATTTCATCCCAAGACTGTAATGCGTGGTCTATAACTTGTGCCATTATGGTATTGTATCTAAGGAGTTGCTCTTCCTCAGTGGTTCCATATAAAAGATACGATGATATTATAGATATGATCTTATCGTTGGCATTTGAAAATTGTTCATTAATCGACTTCAGCAATGTGTTGGTAACAAATTCTGAGTTTAGTGATGCCATTATCTTAGGTGCGAAATTTATCAAGTCATTAATAAATTCGCGATTAACTTTGGCAGGCAATGATGACAAAAATATGTAACTCTTCATATAAAACTCTGCTTGAATGTCAGGATTATATGCATTTTTATCTGGTACCTTGCTTAGTAATGTGTATATTTTTTTATTTTCTTCAGCATTTAAATTATCAATAAACATGCTTAATAATCCCCACATTTCTCTTCTTACTTCTGAATCATCACTATTACTCATTATCCGATATGTTTGTGAGAAGAGAATGTAACGTATTGATGAATTTTTCGTAGTTTTCCATACTGTAGAAAATATTTCCTTCTGTTCTTTATCATTAAATTTATTGAAAACAAGATGAAGGCCATATTTTTGTAAAGATACGGGACCTTCGAGTAATTTTGAGACTATCTCGCGACTTTTAGTTTTACTTAAATTGTGTAAAATTGCATTTAGTGAGGGAACTGTGAATTGTAAATAGTCACCTTTAGCATACAATAAAACAGCGTCCAAAGAAGGGTGTGGTCTAGACAAATAAAATGATTTAGCAATATTTTTGCGCAAACTCAATTCTATTGGATCAACTTCGCTCCACTTTATTTTATCATCTTCAGGTGCATGTTCTTTCACGATCTCCACTAATTGTTCAGGGGTGAGCAGAGTAAAAAGACCACGAACTGCGGACTTTTGTCCAGTGGGTTTGATCAGGTTATCTGTATACGCCTTAGTCCATTCTTGTGCTATTGAATGTGACCAGTAGATGCGTAATTTTCCCAGAAGACGCCTCAGCGAGACCGAGTCGTCTGATTGTAATGTCGCAATCTCCTCGTTGTGTCGTATCAGTAGTTGTGGGTCATGCTTTAGCGCGTTTAAGCATACCTTCTCGCTAGGATTTAATGATAAAGAATAGCTAAACATATCTTTGCGCCCTGACTTGTTTATAGTGTATAATGAGGAAAGATCAATATTCCATAAATTCTTCTTTTTGATTAGAACTAATTCATTTATTTTATGCAAAATCAATGGGTAATCGATCAAAGGTTTATTCCAATCTCCTAATAATTGAAGAGCATTCACCAGTAAAGCTACAACTCTTTTAAACTGTTTTTTATCATCATTGATGTTTATTTCCTGTAATTCTCTCATAATGTTATTCCAAAGATAGACAAACAGTTTATTTTTTTCATCTTTATTCAATTTGTCTTTAACTGTTTGAAATGTGTTAAACTTCATTTTTGTTTCAATGATCTCTGGTACTTTTTCGTCTTTAAGTACTTTGTATAAAAATATACTTTCTACACATGTTTGGGTATAATAATTATCAGTTTGGGTATAAACTTCCATACTATGGAATAGTTGATTTAAAAGATTCCAAGTTTCGGCGTCAAATTTGTGAGTAGGAACTTTGTTGAGAAGATTGTTTACAAACTGAAGCTTGAACTTCAATGGTTCATTGATGTGCTTATCATTATAGAATTGCAATAGACTTTTCATGTATTTAGAGCTTTTGGCAGCACAAGTTATCAAAACTGATAGGATATCAGCACGGTCAGCAGGCATGTTTTCGGTTCGAACAATCTTTTTCAAGTCAGCAAATGCAGTATTAAATGGTACATATTTATACCATTGGTAATAATCAACATTACAATTGTCAAAGCGACATTTTTGTTGGTTGGTTATGGTTACACTTTCATAACATAGTGACATTTCATCTGCTGGAGCATCACTTGATGGCTGGGTTGGCGCATCCTCAGTTTTATTAATAAACATTTTTTTCACAAATTGAAATCTTTCTTCTTTAGGCATATTTTTAACAAAGTGATTCAGGTTATGATAAGAATTAAAATAATGTTTTAAACTATCTATCATAACATTTTTCAGTAGGAATTCTTTAACTTCATTTTTCTTCAAATGCTTAGCTACTACAGCCGCATCAACATGATGGGCGTATATTTCGAAGTTATCTAAGATTATGTTTGGACATTTTTTCATAATTATACTTGTTGATTTTTCATTAAAATAAGGAATGCAGTCTTCAGAAGAGATTACTAATTTTAAAAATTCCTCGGTGTGTGATTTCAATAAAAATATTATAGAGTTAAATACATTTCCATGGCTTTGATTCACTTTTGAATAATATTTTGCGAATGTGAAAGACCTTCTACACAATCGTTGAAATAAATTCATCGGTATACGACGTTCACCTTGTAAGACATCAATTATAAAAGGCTCTGAGCAATTTTCTAACCATTTGTAAGATTCATCTGTTTTATCTTTAAGATAATCATAAAAAGCTTCGACGCGTTTTTCGTCTTTTAAATGGAGTCGAATATGCAGCATGAATTTGCTGATAGCTTTGCTACTCATTAGCGGGAACAGTTGATTGTGTAAGTACTCGGGGTTGATGATGTGTGCGTACTGCGAGTCTGTGATGAGCCACGTAGATTGTTTGATTGCTTTCGAGATGTACAGCATGTCTTTAGATTTCAATACATCGATGATGTATTTCCCATTTTTGATGTTGCATGCTATATCTATCTTCAGAAGATTATCTAAATCGTCGTGTTTGTAATCGATTGGTGAAATTTGAATGTCTGTTTTCGTAAGAGCATCTCGGAGCAATTTATTGTAATTTCGATGTTTTTCGCCAAGTGTCTCCCCTTCCAGTGACAACGGCGCCATCTTAACGAGCTGAAATAGAAGTAAAGATTCACAGGTTAGACAACCAAATTTAACGCTTACAGTAGGTACAATTACATATTAGTACATATTTAATGATTATCCAATATGTTCACGAGTTAATTAAATATGATTCTGTAAGTATTTTTACAGAAGGTTGGTACAATCTACAAAAATGTGTGAAACATTCGTGTTTGCTCGTGGAACTTTGCATGATTCTTTGATTAACAGTGAGCTCAGTAGGATAACTAATACCGTACAACGACGACCTTATGCTCAGTGCCTCACCGTCCGACCCTTAGTTTGCAAAAAACCATCTGATGCCCTCGTAGACCCGATGTCCGAGAAAGCCGCAAACTTTAAAGTAGAGCGACAGAAGCACAAAACTCTCCTAAAATACTAAAAGTTATAATGCCTCAATCTCATTGCCAGCGACCGCCCTGAGCCGAGGTCCAAGCACCACAGGGGGCGCCCTCTTGCGCAAGTTGCTTACTTTGTAGTGTTTAAACAATTAATAGATAGAGTAGCGAAAGCCTCGTGGCTACGTAATTAAGTCCATCCGAAAAAAAGGGCAGTGCTTAATACGCTACAAAGTGCTACTACTATTTCGCTTTATTATCAAAACATTTCCTTCTTTGACATCATAAGTCGCCCTTATTTATTTATAAGTTATAGCTTTAGTTAAAACCTAGTGTACCCTAGTTGTGTACCTGTGTGTAGTGTACACTAGGTTTTAACTAAAGCAGTGCGTCCTAATTACTGATTACTTCAATCTACACCTCGGAGTATAAAGAGATTTTTTATGAATAAAAAAATTAAATCTGAGAAAAATAATTAAATAACCAGTGAAGGCAATGCGTTACATGCATCGCGCTTAAACATAAAATTAGTTTAAATCGATCGTTATAAACGTACCTATATTTTTTTATCAACGTACCTCCTATCAATAAACGATGTCCGAGCTAGAGAACTATTTTTAAATAGTACCTACACAGGAATGACTGATGGAAATCATTGACTTGAATCATTCCATCTAGCATCGAGTAAGGCAATATAAAAAAAATACAAGTATCATCCGTAGGACGTCCACTGCTGGACATAGGCCTCCCTCATAGATTTCCAGTTACTACTGTTGGAGGCGGCCTGCAACCTTGGTGGAAGTCCTACGCCGATCCGTGGTCTCCATTCGAGAACTTTTCGGCCCCAACAGCCATCTGTTTTCCGTGCTATATGGCCTGCCCATTGCTACCTTAACAAAGTAATCCATTGGACTATGTCAATGTCAAAAATTTCTGATTCGGCCTCGTAGAGAAACCCCGAGCATAGCCCATAGGTCGTTGAGTGACTCTGAGTTTATTAATAAGTAGAGATGTGTACCTCACTCATGAGGTGCCTCATTTGAGGTACTCGTGATCGCAAATTGAAAGAGTTACTCGAATTTCAACATTGAACCACCTCACTCCTTATTCACGCGTCAAAAACTCATGAGTGAAAGAAAATTATGTGAGTGAGGGAGACGTAAACATCAGAATCGTGAGTACTTATGAGTCGACGCAACCGTCCGCCCCGCTGCCTCGGACTATCGGCTGAGTTCGGCTCGGGCTCGGCTCGGCTCGTAAGATACGCTGACATACGACTCCTCGCCTCAAATGAGGGGTACCTCGTGAGGACCTCGCGAGGCAAAATGAGGTACTCCCTCAACCTCATATAAAAATGATGAGTTACCCATCACTATTAATAAGGCCTATAGTGAAGCACCACGTTTCGGATCCATAGGTCATCACTAACAACAAACACTGGTTAAAGACTTTCGTCTTTAGGCATTGAGGTATTTTGGACAAAAAGACGCTGCGAAGTTTCCCGAACGCTGCCTATCCAAGTTGGATTCGGCGATTGACCTCCTTCTTGAAGTTGGACCAACTAATTGGACTGTTTGTCCTAGGTATACATACACGTCAACAACTTCAAGTACCGTATTCTCAACCATTATAGGGGTAGGCACAACATGGACGTTAGACATGATTTTCGTCTTATCCATGTAAATTTTAAGACCTACCCGTTGGCAGACTCGGTTGAGGTCGTCGAGCATTGTATTGAGTTCTTCTATCGGCTTACCCATGACCACGATATCATCAGCGAATCGTAGGTGAGTGATGTATTCGCCATTGATGAGATTTATGATTGACAAGTACTTAGGTACTATCTGAATCTATTTTTGAAAACATTAGGTACTTAATACCTTATAATTTAAAAAAGTATACAGTGCCTGAGCTAAATTGCAAACAGACATACATTACAAAACTGTATAAATAAGTATTCAATATTGACTAGGTAGGCACCTATATAATTCTAAAAATAGGTCCGTCAAGGACGCAGTTAGCCACTCATTATTATCTATTGGCTCAACAATACTGTGATATTTTACCAGCAACAATACCGTTAAATACCTACCTACCTGCATAGGTAGGTAGGTAAAATAGCATTATTTTCCAGATAAGTAACCTTTTTGATTAGCAGTTATCGATGGTGTAATTAAAAAAACAGGTTTATTTTATTTCTAATTAGGTGCTCTTTTATGTAGATATTATATTATTTTAATATGCTTTTATTATGAAATCAAAAATATATAAACTATACTAAACTTATTAAATATAATAATCTAAGCTATACATATTATACTAAACTAATCAAATAAAACTACAAGTAAAAAGCGCCTCTCAGGTCGGGTAGGGTCCCCAAAAGCTGGCGACGTTAGCAAGTTGAATTGAATTGCTTTGGCCAAGGTACGCGCCGGAACCCTAGCCTGGAACCCCAAACGGAAGAAATATGTACCCGTCAATAAAATTTCATTAGCTTTATACGTAACTTTTTCTGGATTTAAGACTGACATCATCCAAAGTAATATGAGTTAAGCACTTACATTCGGTGTTCAATATTCTTCTCTTAAAATAACGTGTCTTTTACGTAAAATACTTAGAACTTTTATTACAATTTTATACGGATTAGAAAACTTTACTTAATGATATTAAAACATACATTAACCAATAATTTCATAAAATGGTTAAATGCAAAATAAGTCAGATGTGGTTCATACTTCTGATTCACCGCATTACAGTGTTGCCATTAGTAGAAAGTCAAATATAATATAAGACAACTCAAAAAGTAACATTTTCAAAAAAGTTATAAATATTATTTTATTAAATGTGGAATACGACACAATACTTTACTATGGCACTTTATTATAATAAAACCCGAGAATAGTTAGTATATTTTGATACTACAGATAAAATATACTATAATTGTTAAATATTACACAAAAACGATAATGAGTTTCCTGTCCCATTTGTTAAAAATAAAGAAGGTAATAATAACAGTTGATAAAATCGACTGACAACGATGAAACAACAATTTAGTGTTATTTGTGTCTAACCAATAATTTAGTAATTTCTTTCATAACCTAATACTACTTCAACTTACTTTGTCATCAATGAATATGAAAAAAACCTCGCCAGAATATATTAATTAACAGGGTAGGCATTTAAAAATATTTTAAAAACATATTGAATCATGAGAAGGTCAAAAGTAACGTAAAATGTTACTTTTGTAACAGTCTGGCAACACTGCCGCATTTTCTGTTTTGTTTGAAGGCCACGCGGCAAAGCAGTGTTATTAAATATTATTGCGTAGTTATATGGTAATAAAGTCTAAATTTATTATTTTTGCTTTTGACATTAGCGAATGACTAATAACGTTGACAGTTGAATGAAAGAACGAATGAATGTTAAAATTTGTAATAGATTAAAAAAAATAGCTTACAGCTATATTTGTATTGGGAGCGCTATTTTGAACAGCTATTTTCATCGAAGTATTAAGTTAATAATGATTTTGTGTGGATTTTTATTTTAATGCCCGATAAAAAACATAACGGAGATGGAATGACTTATCATCAATGGCTTCCAACCAATCCCGGAAATAAATTTTAAATTTTACATAAAGTTTTCAGAGTTATACATATCTGTCTCCATAAAAAAACTTGTTTATAATTAATGATATCTATTTATGGCGATGCGCGGCGTGAGTTTTAAGAGCACCCTGTCAAATGAATCACATTTAATTCAACACTTTTTGTACCGACACTGACCAGTTTACGAATTAGGTATATATGAACAAAATGTACACGTTCTATGAATCAAATATTAATTGTACCTATACCTATTCATTCGATAAATTATTGTCATTATTTATTTTTTGACCAACATGCTGGTAGATCATATTATCATTATGATTCACGGATTATTTTCTTTTTTTACGACAAAATACGTGCCGATTACTAGATACCTTACAGTTCGTGGGATTCTCAAACTTTGAGTCTGCAAGGGATCCACCCTTGCAGACTCAAAGTTTGAGAATTAAACAATTGAGGTTCAATGCAAACTAAGAGTCGGGAGAATGAGAAGAGTTAGTGTGTAAGTGGTAACCCTAGACGGGCCCCGTAAAAATATTAATTGGATAGCCCCACACACTGTCGGGGCTTTTGTAGCCCCTCCCGACTCTTACCTAGCAAAGAACATTCCGATGCACCCGAAAGCCGACCCGAAGCCCGAGAGGCTTGAAAACTGTAACGTCGAGCAACAGTTGCACAAAACTCCCCTCAAAACTAAAAAGTCATACCTAATCCCTTTAACCCTCTGTCACCGACCGCCCTGAGCCAAGGTCCTTGTCCCACAGGGGGCGCCCGTAGTTTGTAAACCATTTAATAAGGCTGGAGCCCTGCTCGCCTTTATCCATGCCCGGTGAAGTAGCAAAAGCCTCGCGGTTGCTTGCATAAATGTCCGTGCGAGAAATAAAGTCTCTCTGTTTTCCGGTGTCATTGATGGCACTTCCTTGGCAACTGAAATTTGGGGATTTTTTTTAAAGTTACTCATTAACTGTGGTATGAAGAAGTCGCGTGCGTCTCCCTCCACTGCGCATGCATGATTGGAATAATTCGATTAAATCGTTAAAGGTGTTGCAAGTTAATCGTTAATTTCCTCTTCGGTAAGTTCCGATGTGATTAAAATGTTATCTGATTATTAATTGTGTGTTCCTTGAATATTAATAAAAGAATAAATGGAAATATTTAGATTGCTTATTTATTTATTTTTAACTATTTCGACACCCACGTCAGCTAGTTTATGAAAAATGACATAGAATCGACAGTTCAGCGACACTTTATTGAGATACTCCTGTCGCGAAACCTTGATAATTCGCGTGGTGGAGATGATTATGTGTGTATAAATCACATACCTGGGTTCATTCTTTATACTGTTATTTTCCTGGATTTATCTGCTTCGCTTAGATTGTATGACTGCCCTGAATGCTGTATTTATTCTCCGTTCTCCTCCTGTACATAATATAGCCAGATATGAGTAACCCTGTTCACTCATCTGGCTTTGTAGATAACAGTAAGCCCGTGGTGATCTCCGGTGTCTTTTACAACTGGAAAACATTACTCGTATCAGATTTACACGGTAGAATTTCTATGTCACGCACCTCGGACATAGACCTAAAATACAGCTCAAAACAAAACAACGAGGACACACCAGACTTCTCCGGCTGCCACAACGTCCGTCAAGTTCCCCGCCAACTCGGGTCACAAAAAAGCCTTCAACAAGGCCGCGCGCGCGCATCCTGGCTGACAACCTAGATTCAGAAGCTCCGCTCTGAGTTCTGTGTTTGCAATCTAGGTCGTCCCTGTAGCTGTAAAGATAGGCTCGCTACGTCGTCCGGATCTCAGCCCGACATAGCGACGCCTTAAAGGAAATCAATCATGGAACATTTAGACTAAACATGCGCCCATCACGTCGACATGGTGTTATCCCACACGTTATGTGTACGATGCACCAAACCGACCGCGATGTCGCCGAAATCGAATATGAAGATTAACACGTAAGGTAAGACACAGAAAGCCACACACGAACAATCACAGATTATTCAAGATTACTCAAGGTTACTCAAAGATCACTCAAAGTTACTCAACTTTAGATGATGCAGGTTCTGCTGGGGCTCCGCCTTTTCTCACTAGATCAGTACAGTTGTTCCACAACACAGAAAAGTTTAACAATAAACTTAAAGTTGATAATGTTTGGCGGCAATCTTGGTAAAAACCATAAACAACATTGTACTTCCATCCATAGACTAGATATATTTTTTATCTTTGGTATTGCCAACTATAATGACAATATTTACCTAGAAATTCGCGCCTGCCGCGACAACTCCTGTGTTGGTGTCGTACCTATTTAGTATTCTACTAAAACATACAAATAAATACTACGTATATCCATTATCCACAACGTTGGTTAAGTCCATAATAATTATAATAAAGAAGGTTGTGCCCAGGTGGAAAGAACTAGTGAACTATATATTATTATATAATAGGTTTAATGCCGGTAGTACAAATCTAATTATTTATAACGACCCGCCCCGGCTTGGCACGGGTACAATACTGATACTTATACTACATAATGTCTTTAAACCTCTAACAAACGGGCGAAATTTGGTCAAAACAAACAGAAACAAATTAATATAGGTACCTACTAAAACTCAGTGAAATAAGTAGGTGGGTATACTTTTATCGTATGAAATACCTATACTCTTCAGGACTAACAAAACAACAAACACTAAATAAATAGGTATTCAAGTATCTATCCATCATAGTTACAACGAACACAAAACAAAAATTTTGCCCTATAATTCTTAAGGATCGAGCGCGCATAATTGCATTCGGCCTACCTAAAACACGCGCTGTTATTTTGCGATAACTTCTAAGTTATTCATTTAAAGTATATAGTGTAGGGGTAAAATAATCTGCATGAAATGCTTAAGAATATTAACTCATTTAAAATGATAAGGATAAATACTGAATCCGTCTGATTAGCTTTACAATTACCGCATTAGAAATTATCATTTTTCTAAGATATAATGGATATAGCAAGTTAACCTTGAAAGATAGACATATGCTATCGCAGACTTTTTTGAAGATCTAAAAGAGAAGAATATTTCCACCATACATTGTTTTGTTGGGGTATGAGCTAGCGCCGATCCAAGCGCGCGATTCGTCCGTCAGTCGACCCCTGGCTCCCGCACCGCGTCTACATTCCGTTCGCTCCCGATTACACTTACGTGCACGAAAGTTGAACACTTTGTTTTTGTTCAGTTTTTGTTACGAGTTATTTTTATTGTTTTTAATTTAGTTTTTGTTATAGTTGTTGTTGTTTTAAATTTAGTTTTTGTAACGTTGATTACAATGCCAGGACCAAATACCGTTAACTACCTAATTTTTTAATAAAACTTTTTTTTTTAATACGTTTTTTTTTACTTTGCTTATATATATTTTATTTATAACACCTTATAAACTTTACGGATTCCTCTGCTTTCTTTAATAATGACAAGCAAAAAAAGTGACCAGTTTTTGTTCCACTACGTGCACGATGCGCGAACTTTCCCCCACTGCGCCAAAACCTTGCCAAGTTACGTGCCGGGGACTGTAATGAGTTATACTCGCCTTCATTCCGTTTAAAAAAAAGTAGTAATCTATGCATGAAGACTAAAAAAATCTATTTAGTCCGTTTATTACCAAAAAATATTGAACACGAATTTATTTTCGATCCTCCAACAAAAAATGTCAAAGTTGAGCGCGAAAGTTGAAATTTCGTGTGACGTCACTTCTAGGTACTATTTTACCTAATACTGACGTCACAAGCGGGGATTGTGACGTCAATATTAGGTAAAATTCTCTCCTGAACTTTATAGTTTGTTTTTGCTCTGTATCTTTGTATTTTTTTTATTGATTTCATAAATAAAAAATAAGTATTCATGCCCATTCCTGCCAGTATTATTTCAGTAATTCTAACTACAGGATAACCTTGCGGCATAAGTCTTGCTTTATATTTTTGATTTCCACACCCGAGTAGAATTAGATACTCGTGTCTTATCTAAGATCTAAGATTTCTTTCTGCGTCAGTATGGTTGCGTACGAAGGCCCTTCGTACCTCGGAAACCCCCATAAGCCGATCGTACCGATAGTTATAAGTATAACATCATCTTCAGAAAGTATATAACTAAAGACGGACAGCGTTTCACTGTGAACAACATACCTAATACTACTGTCACCACTCCGTCTGCCCAGCGTTGTAACTTTAACAAAACTCATGTTTAGCAGTGAACGTAGGGCTTATGATAAAATAAAAGGTACGTGCAAACAAATAATGGACAATAAGCTTTTAATACATCAATTAACGTATCAGATAAAACGGTTGCGTAGCAGGTTGGCACACTGTTGCAACTTGTAAATGGACATTAGTATAAATAAGTGTAAGTCAATTCTTCGATTCGACCGCGCCCAGTTTGCTGCGTGTGTACTATCGAGTACAAAAGGCATTGAATTGAATTGACATTTATTTTACTTTTTAAGCTAAAACGGTATGTGACCTGTAATATATAGGTTTCCCAAACCTAAGTTAATCATTATCTCTCACAAATCTGGATGCATTTTTAAACCATGCCATGCCATAACCAGCCCATGATTTGAGACGTATAGTAACTTGAGGCAGCTTTCGCAACAGTAAGTCCTTTGTCATAGTCTAGTCTATCTCTGTATAAAATTTCATCAAAATCAGTTTATTGGATTTATTAGAGGCCAGAATATAGCAAACGTTCACAGAAAAAATGACATATTTATTTTCTTATGCGTTTTAAATAATTACATTTTTGACTAAGTATTCCCCCTCGACCTCCCGATTCTTTGATTGCTAAAAATCTTCCGATGCCCTCGTACACCCGAAGTTCTAGAGGCTCGCAGAAAAGTAGAGCGACAGTTGCGTAAAGTACCCAACAACTCGCAAGCCCTTAATCTCCCATCGTCAGCGACTGAACTGAGATGAGGTCTAAGTCCCACAGGAGCCCTTGCACAGGTCACCAACCCAGTTGCCGAGCGTGGTGACTATGGCAAAATACTTCCCTCGGGAGCATGTCTATGTTTTCGACGATATACAGGCTAACGATAAAGATGATGATATCCGTCCGAAAAAAAATTAGACTTGACATCAACCAAAGTAGGATTATCATAATGAAGTAGACACAAGTGAAATCGCGACTCGGCTAGTTAAAAATCAAGTAGATTTAGTGTCCGACGGTACCCGGCTCGGTATCAAATACAAAGCGCTGTATTGTTAACTTGCTTCGATATCGTTACATAACTACACTACTTTCATTTGCTCTTGTTACTACCATTTCACTGTTGTACAGTTTAATATTAATATTTAAGTAGGTACATAACTTCATTGTTACAGTTTAACTGCTTAGTTAATAATTTATTGATGATTAACTACATTCATTATCATAAAGGGCAGTCTGAGTTAGCAATCCGTATTGCATTATCATGCTTTTTAAACAATGCTACCTATTTAGACACAAATTAGCTTATGTATTCATCCTTATTTCTTTTGGTCAATAAATAATAAATTTGTGCGGAACGTTAGATATTAATAAAAAACTTAACTCCAATATCGTCGTTGCAAATTTAAAATCTCCTATGTGACATTTTTCTCGAAAATGAGTTTTACAGATATTTGAAATAGCTTTGAAATAGCAAAAATGTCACATAGGAGATTTTAAATTTGCAACGACGATATATTGTTTTCTTTTTTTTATGGATATTGTTTCTGGTGAAATTGACATAACTGTCAACTGTTTGAAAAAAACTGTCAGCGATTGACAGAACGCCACATCATTTGAATCAAAGGCTGTATCTTATGACAAGGTTTCCCATTGGAATGAGATATGAAACCGTGTGTACAACTAGTAAACAATAAAAGAATAGCCTATAATTAAAATTAATCCTGATACTCCTGAAACTACTTATATATTTTTGTTTTTTTTTTATATCACTAATTCGTATGGAAAGTGTAATAAAAAATATGTTCGTTACGTCATAACGCCTGGTAGGATATTTCTATTATTATACTAAAACTCCCCCTTTTGTATATTTTTTTTATGTTTTATTTTTTTTATTAATTTAACTCCTAACGGTCGGGGGAAGAAATATAGTAACTGAATTACAAAAATAATAATATAATTATTTTTTCTTTAAAATAGCGCCATTAGAGTGATGTTGCCAGCAAAGCCTTGTAGCTTACAAGGCAATGCTTAATTTCATGTCCAAGTAGGTATAAACCAATCTTAAAAGGATTATAAACATTTTACTTAATAGTAATAAGTAGTTTTTGTGTGACCGATACCCAGATAGACCCTGGAAGGTTTTACGAAAATCGGCATATTTGGTAGAAAAAAGTCCATCTTCGTTTCGATCAATGTAACTTGATTATCATCTTAATTTTTGCGGTTGTCCGGTAACTTGACCCAAATAGGGTAGTCGCGTCAATACCCAAGATTTTATTATATTTTACATACAACAAGCATTCTTCATTTCTTGACTGCATCAGCTATCTTAAGTTCACTGCTGACTATGAAAGGAGGCCCTCCTTATAACAGATTTGGCAAGCCAGGTGATTTTGACAATATCCCAAGTACCCTGGCCCAGGGTACTTGAGGGATCTTGCCAGGTGCCAGGTGATTCACTGACAGATAGCTGATGTAATAAGGAGTAACTTAAATAACTTTATTGTTAAATTCCACGCGGGCACAGCTAGTTGTAAATAAAAAAATAATTTATAAAAAACAAAACTAGTCATCTCTGTCAGTTTCTTCTACGAAGTTCTAGATTTAGTGACGCACTTGTTACTTGATTAAGTGACATAGGTACTCAGAAGTGCGTGTCACCCCACAATAAATTACTCAATGACCCTGTAGTAGGTACTTAAGTTTCCAAACTGTCCTTAGATATTAGGACAAGAACGCGGGCAGGGCGTGGGGCCTTTTACCTAGATCATTACAGATATGCGTACCTACTGTATATATATTGTTTATGGAATTTAGAGGAAAGGTATTGCGATGTCTAATCAAACATAATTATATGTTATGCTATTTTAGTAAAAAACATAATTCATTTTGTTTAAACATTGGTAGAATAGTTTGTTTGTTTGCTTGAACGCGCTAATCTCAGGTACTACTGGTCCGATTTGAAAAATTATTTCACCATTACAAAGCTCCATCAGTATATCATCAGTTATCCAGAAGTAAGAAAATATTAAATGATGAAGACGACTTACACGAGTTAAAACGCGCGCGGGAAGCAGCTAATTAGCCTTAGAATCATAAGCATTTGGTCGTAAGTGCCTGTTTACGGTAAAAGCACTAGACGAATGTTTCAGACGTATAATGGCACATCCGACGTTATGCTTCTAAGGTATAGAAATGTTTAATCAATTTACTTTATTTGTAATTATTTTAGTCTGATTTCCTTCCAGACCCTCCTTATTGGATTAGATTAGATTATTGAGTACTTCTATTACGCCATCTATATATCTATAAGATATTTCGGGGTCAATCGATGATGAATTGCACTCAACATATTCTACATTAGATTATGCACCAATACAAAACATTAACCAAAGGTTAAGGCAAGTTTCTAACTATTTTAACTACCCGGTTTTATCCCCGACACGGATTTACCCCTATATCATCTTCATAATCAGCTTCAGCGTATAACGTTCACTGCTGAACATGGGCCTCCTCCCGAGGAAGAGTCTTGGCAGTATTATATTGTTACACACAGGAAAACGCTGCAGCCCGTTCCCTGGTATTCGCTTGTTATAGATGACGTTATAACAATCTGGACCAACATGTTAAAACGAACGAAATCTTTGAAATTACACAAAGATTTCTTGTCCGGCGTGGGGATCAAACCCACGAACTCGACCATGACGAGATTTAAAGCGAGCCTAATATCGATACGCCACGTAGGTTGTACCCCAATATACTTGGATTTATTGCGGTTGCCTAAAATACCTAATGAGAAGCTTAGTGATAAGTATTCCCCAGTTAGTCAATATCCCTAATTAAAAAATATTTTGGGGCTTAACATCTTCGCAATAATGTTTAATATGGCACTTTATATATTTTTTATATTGCCCCCAATAGCGTTGTTTCACTATGCAACGTTTTGTAGATTAAATTGATATTTCTTGGGGGCACTATAAAACAATACAATAGCTTAACAATATTGTAAAAGTAATGATAAATTAATTATTTAAAAAGGTTTCTTCTGAGTTTCTTGCCAGGTCTTCTCAGAGTTGCCACGTCTTCGAACGGTAGGAAAATAATTGAACGCATCATAAGAACATGATTTAATTTTTATTGAATTGTGTCTCTGTGAATAATGAAATTAGTGACAATACTTGCAGATCATCGCCAAAATGCAATGAAACTTTTTTTTTTTATTTACAAATTGTTGTGTTTACTTTCATCCCATTCAATAATTTATGAATGAGATGCAAACAAATCATAACATAAATATTAAATGACCATACAAGTGTTTGTATTTGAGCAATATATTAATATTTTACGACAAATTAAACGTTAGTTTGCTGTTGAATTAGTCAACAATCTGAATCTTATAAATAAAGTTATTGGTTTATTTGAAAATAAAATTTAAATAAATATATGTAAGTAATTAATTAGGAGCGACTCCTGACCATAAGTTGAGTTCTTAGGCGTTCTGAGGGACGGTAAGGTTTGCAGACCCCTCCCTCAAATTTTAATACAGTTTTATTATTTTCATATATGTATATATATGCATTCATATTAATAAAACCATGTCTGGTGAAGTACCTAAAGCCTCCGGGCTGAATAGAGAAAGAATGTCCAAAAAAAAAAAAAGTAAGACCTATATGAACACTGCGTAACAAGACCATCACCTCGATTCTGCTAATTTAAAAACGCTTCAAAGGTATTGCAATGGTTCCAAGCCATTCCGAAGCTACGCAATCAAAACAGTTTTTGGGCATTATTTTGATTCGACTCTTTGGGGTAAATCAGTCCGTTCGGTTAAAATAATTAAAAACTAACCTTAACTTTTAAAACGTTCCCCGAGTGGTGGTGTTTACTTTGCACAGAAAAGTAGGATAAGATAAGCATTGCCATTCTACGGGGCATTGATGCCAGCAATCTGCCAAGTAGCATAGATTTAGAATAGTTAGTATTTTATAAGTTAAATAAAATTAAAATTAGCTACATTTACCTAGTTGTATATATGTATTTTATTCATTCATGTAAATAAAGTTGCAACAATAAAATTATATTTCCTTTTAATTACTGTATTATTGATTAAATTTAAAACCACATATTTTAAATTTTAAAGGAACGCCTTGTGTGAAGTTTGATAATCACTTGAAATAAACGGAATTACCCCCGTCACGAATTTACCCCGAGACACCAATATAATCGCAAGGGAATCTCAATACAATGTCGCGGGGCACTCAAATGTACGTCGCGGCGTCGTTTACTTTAATTAGTAGAATTGGATTCATAAAGAATGCGGAACTCTTTACTTAAGATGAAGAAATGAATAGGTCAGCCTCCGGTTATTAAGTAGCTACATTATTTTTCTTAATGTGTCTATCTACATACTCGTTGTAATTCATATTACGTGGAATACCAAGTTATGCTTATTTATAAATAATGTATTTGGAGCGAATAGGTGTTGAGTTGAGGTGTATCTGTTTATTCTTTTGTAGGTCAACGGTTTTTAGACAACTTGCGGCGTTTTTTTAGATTACTAGCAGAGTTTTGCAGTCTTCTAGTATTCTTGTTAATTGCTCGTGCTAAGCTAAAAAGCTTGTGTTACGAGTAGGTTCACGTCGGTAGTGCAACAGTTGGGGTTCGAACCGGCGACTTCAAGATCACAAGTCCGACGCCTTAGCCATTGGGCTACGGCCGCTACGTAGCGGTATATATAACTCTCGCTATGAGTGTCGGAGGTCGTGGTTTTGATCCCCACGCTGGACTAGAAATCTTTGTGTAAATTCTAAGATTTCTTTACGGGTCTGTTTCCTTAAAGAAAAGACAGTTTCGCTTGTCGTTCCTGGTGTGCGGCCGCCGACACATTATTGTATGAGTTTGTTTTCACTATATCGTCGTCACGTCGCAGTCGCCCAAGGTCGGATTGAAGGAGCAATTGCCCCGGGACCTGCACAATAGAAATTTAAAATCTTTCAAATTCTTACTCTACAACTTTTATTTTATTTATTTATACAGTACTTTATAGAATCATGATTAATGTAATAGTTCTTAAATATTGTAATAACGGTTATTCATCTATACCTAATTATTCACTTAAATTAGACAATCATTAAAATATCAGAACTCAAATCGTCATGTAAAGTAGGTAGTTCATATTTCCTACACATTTAGAGGATAACTAATTTGTGGCCGGGGGTCTCTTCTCCTTTGCGGCCCCGGGAGTAGTAAGGATTCGCCGGTTCTGGCTCACACCTTCACCTTCTAAAAAAAAAATCGATCTGTGGCATCCGTTTTGGTCTAGGTCTTACGGTTCCAAAGTTAGCTTGAGGCTTCCACTACATTACTAACGACCTATCATTACTAACGATCTCTTTTGCGCTACATTACCAATGAGTCAATCCGTCTCGGCGCGCGCTAATTACCCATTGTCTGATGGTTGTTTTGCTACGGTGATAAATAATAAAACCCACATTCATTTACAGCCCGTTAACGTCCACTGCAGAACATGGGCCTCCTCTTAACAGACCTTGGCAAGCCAGGATCGTAGAGGGATATTGCCATAATCACCACGCTTGGCAGACGGATTGGTGATCGCGGTAAGATGTAAACCTTGAGCTAATAGTTGCTGCTGCCCATCCATCACCCATATGTCCCTTAGTCGCCTTTTACGACACCCATCGGAAGACATGGGGTGGTCTATTCTAAGCCGGAAACCCACATGACTTACTTTAATTTTTTTATTCAACATATAATACTTGTAATATAAGTATGTTAAACTTTGCTAATGACTAATTGTCTCAGCGCGCGCTAATTACCCATTGTCTTTTTATTCTAGTCAGACGGTTGTTTTGCTAAGGTGTGAGGTAGAGACGGTGATAAATGCACAAATAAAACCCATATGACTTACTTTCATTTTTTTATTTAACATACCTACTCTACATAACTTACTTAATGTATTATTTTCATTTGAAACATGATTGGAATAATTTGCAGAGGAGAATATCATTATACACTTTGTCACTCCCAAATAATTCAATGAAATACTTGTAATATAAGGATGTTAAACTATATTCCCCACAGCAGGAAGTAAAATCATGCTGTATTCTGTACCTATTAAAATTCCATTGTCTCGAATTCCGCTTCAAGAAAGCCATATGGGGACCTGCAGGTGGTCGACTATAGGAATCAAAATACTGACCAATTCCATTTTTATCGATGTGTATGGCTATCCAGTGTGATCCAGGTTTATTGTCAGGATCCAAATTGCTTATTATGTAAGTTGGAATCTTGCCTTTCAGTGGTAATCTATTAGCTGCATACACATTGTTTCTTAGAGTTGGGTGAATTCTAGATAAATATTTTTTTATCTCGATTGTGTTCATTTTATTACATAGACATAAGCTACCGTACCTGCGATACGACCAATGAATTTCATGCGAATGACAAAGTAACATTTTGTATATTATATACATAGGTAACCAACCATACCTAAACTTGTCTTAAATCTACCAGTTACCAGTAACTCGTGTTATTTCTATTAGCAATGCAATATCAGCGCGCATTGTTGTGAATCATCCAAAATCCTTGTTGAGCAGTTGTCATGATAACACTAATGTTCATAAATACTATTATCTCCGACATTCTTTGAACATGATTAAGCTAATGGTGTGTGCTTTGATTTGGGTATTTGGTAAATTGTAAATAATAAAATTTAGGTACATGTTCAAAATTATTTAATATTTTTTTTAATAATAAAAGTTTAATACTAATACAATGAATACTTAGCTACTATAGTCTTTACTAAACATAGGCACTTAAAACTATTACAATTAATAATATAATAAGCACTTTAAACTAATACAATGATTACTTAGCTACTATAGTCTACACATACATTACGGTTTTTATCTATTTCAATAACATTATCAAACTCTGCATACACAATACAGGTGATGGTTTGCAAAAAAATACATACAAACAATATTACTATGGTGATGATGACACATCGGATTTAAAAATCGTGCAAGAAAAGTCAATTCTGAAGTGTGACAAGAGAAAAAGATCTAGTGATGAGCTATTTGAAGTGAGCAGCATAAAGAAAAAAAAGCAACAATCATCATCAATTTCCAAAGTCCACCCGGATGGTGGGAGTGTTTATATATCAGCAAATAACGATGACATATTACAATCAACACATTTGATAAAAATTGAAGTATTTGATTTGAAAAAGATCAACAAAATACCACAAAATGAGCAGTGGAAACATGCAAACTATAGGATAAAATACTTTGCAAACGAGACCAACAATAATCATGAAAGTGTTAAAAAACTGGTTTATAACATTGCAAAAGAAATTTCTGAATCATCAACTTCCAAAAAATACCATTTCAATAATAACAATAATTAGTTAATAACAATAATTATATAATTGTATACCTGAGCACTGTATAAGTAGTAGATATTGTGTTGATATCAGTTTATTTTCTAACCCTGTACAATAACCACCTCTCCAAATAACATGGAACATATCAGTGAAGTCTGTGTTAGTGCCTTTTTCGAGAATACTATCTTTGAAGATAATTTAGACAAAACTTTAAATGATGTTTGTGATAAAGTGGAAACTTACATGATGTTCGAAGATGGCTACGACGAGGACTTGTACAACGCAGCTGAAATAATTCAAGATGATTGTATTGCCATTGATGATTCAGACGATGAGAACCTTTTTAACTTGTGTGAAGCGGCTGAAAGAAATACCAAGTAAGTTTTATTTTGCTACTACTAAATACTTTGAGATAATGTTTGTTTTCAACTTGAATATTCATTTTTTTTCTTCTTTCCAGTCAATCTGGAGGTTCTCTAAAAAGAACCATTGAGACTGAAAGTGGCCGTATGAAAAAGGCAAGATTTGAAGAACCTTCCACATCATCAGCTGGGTCTAGCAATGCGAGCCGTGATGTCACAAATGATCAGGTGAAATGTAGTTCATGTCAAGTTTTGGTTAAGAGAAAGTAATTCGCGAATCATTTAAAAAGTAACTTACACAAAAACAAAGTTCTGAAAATACATAATTCACTTAAAAATGTATCTGTAATCGAATCGGCTTTTGGTCAAAGAATAGTTTCTTATAAAATTAATTCCAAAAAAGATAATTTAAATACATATGAGACACCGGAAATATTTTTAAACTCAATCAAAAATGAGCTAATGAAATTAATTGAAGAATCTGTTCAAGAACACACAGTTTTTAAAGTAAACTTTGAACTACACGCTGATTTCGTTCAACAAACCAAAAACATAGATTCAAACTTTAGTTTTCAAACTTGTAATTACATAATGTTTAATGGGGATGATTTAAATATTTTCTTTTCATCTTTGAGTTTGAGTGTGTGCAGGGCGCTCAATAAATCCATATGCGTCTTTAGACTCCGATGCATTATTTACAAATGACAGGGATTTGCTGGTTCCTAGCATATTTAAACCCCTTTGATGGAACATAAACGGTGCAATATAAATCCGAAGGAAATATCTTGGTTTTGATGCGACACATATCATTAGTATTCTGTTTTAGATCTATAATTAAATATCCATGAGCTTCTTTAGTAGCATCTTTATAAGATTCTTCAATAAATTTTACATTTTCTGGTGAAACTTGACGTGCTAAGTATCGAATTTGAGTTTTATCACGAGGAAAAAATAATATAACTTGAATTTAGAGATATATCTCTTTGTCCTTTTCCTTGATGAAATAAATTTTGAGTTATATAGAACACACTCAAATTTCTGTGATGACTTCCCTTTTTGAATATATCTACAATGCGACCATCAGATTCTCTCATCAGATCATCGATGATGACAAGTTGAGTACATTTTCCATCAAACATACTCAAGTCTGGAATTCCTTGATGATAATTAACATTTTTAAGGTTATATAACGGTTGCATTTCGTCAAAATACCAGGTTATTTGAGTAAAATTTGTACTACAAACATCTGTGACATATTTTATAAAGTTTGTTACAAAATTTGATTTTCCACATCCACTTGGACCAGAAACGATTGCGGTGAATGGATGAATAAAATGAACCATTGTAACACGTGTGGATAGTAATAGGTACAAGAACGGAATAAAACAAGTTATTTGGAAGTCAAGGAAGATAGTTTTATTTCATACATATAAAATAACTTAAAACTAATTATCTTTTACAGTGTAGAAACAAATATACTTTATACAAGTAAAAAACTTTGTAAAATAACAATACCAAACTATACTGTTTTATCTTAATTTATAAAACTAATTATCTCTTACAGTGTCAAAATAAACATCTTTTAAAACAGAACAACTTTATACAAGTAAATCAACCTTAATAATAATATCAAACTATACAATTTTATCTTAATTTATAATGACTCCACGCTAATGTGTCAACATCATTGAGTGGAATATATCGTTTCGTATCACTGTATGATAAAGATGTTTTGTTTATTTGCTGCGTAAAAATTCTATGTTTTATTGACTTAAATCTAAGCATACTGCTAAATTGAACATTTTTATCGAAGAGACAAGACTTGTAATTTAACATTTTCATTTTTTTTGTAACACTTGTTAACACCTTTGGCTTTGGCTACAAATTTATTTTCAACATCCAGCGCATACATTTTGGATCTTAACCCTACAAATTCTTTTAATATTTTGCCATTGTTTTCATCTTTGAAAAACCCTAACTTTTTTTTATTGATTTTTGGATATCCATAAACATTGTCAGATGGATAATCAGATGTATCAAACCTAAATTCTAAATCCGGTTTTATGTCCTCATAAAAATTGTTTGTAAAAATTTGATATATTAAACTGTCGGTATCGGTGTATAGTAATTTAACTTGATTTTTAAACTTCGTCAACATGTAATTGTAATGAAAATCATACATTAGAGTTTTTGAAATATCTAATATACAAAACCCTAAGTAAAAAGGTTTGTTGTATAGTAACTTAGTTTTCTTTAACTGAATTGCCACTAGATTTTCTGCAAAAATTGATAAGCTGTGGAACTCAGGTTTTGCAATCAAATCTTGTGCACCAAGAGATTTGCCTCGATTCTCCCAGTGAGTTAATAATTTTACATTGACTCGCTTTTCAATATTTTCCATTGTTTTCCCAAACACTGCATTGTTCATTAATTTAAAAAAGTCTTTTTCAAAATCTGATTTAGCAGAAGTCCGCAAAAGTGTATTTAAATCTATATATTTCTTTAACCAAGGAGATTGTCTGAATTTTAATATTTTATGAATTTTTGTTAGTTTTAAACCCATCTTAATACATTGTTTTAAGTTTCTGTGATGAATTTTGTATTTTGTTTTATTATTGAGGTTTGGAACTAACTTTTTTTCTTTAGAACCACCGATACATATATTATCAGGACATAAAGGTAAATCAGAATGTAAATCATGAAGTTAATCAGGATATTCTAAATCTACTTCTAAAATGAAACCATAATCTGAATCATCCGGTACATCAAAGTTTGTATCCGAACTAACCCATTCAAATTCACCTACTGGTAGGTATTGAGACATGGCCCAACCATATAAATTATTCGCATCAAAATATGTTAAATATGATTTTGGTTTATTCTCATCAAAATCTTCCAAATATATATTATTAGCTTTGGCATAGCGGTTACTGCACAGAGATACACCACCTCGGAAATCATTCCTGATAAATGCTATTTTGTCAAAATCTTTCAATAATTCCAATACAATTTTAGTATATTTTAACATAGCATCCCAACTTAATCCTGGTGCTGTATAATAATGAGCAGAATCTAACCCATACGTTTTTAAACACAGAGTTCTGAAATTTTCAAAAATGTCAGTTAACAATAAGACATCAGTTTTGAGATACAAATCGGAATAATCTGACATATTCTGACAGTCAAAGTGTTCCCAAACATCTATCGCGTGACTATAGTCGTCGTCTGAAACGGATGTATCTGTCAGTGAGTTATAAAACTGATCTTTACTAGGGAGTGATGTGACTTTTAAACAATCACTTGATGTCATAAACTCATATGGATAAACACCTTTCTTTCGAAGACGAATAAAATCATTGGTATTTGGAAAGTTGTGTTTAAATGTGATAAATTGATCATCGTTTAAATTTTTAGCCAACTGATCGAGACTACAAGGTAAACATTTTATTGAATCTACGAATCTTAGTTTTATATTTTGATTATTTATGTGTATTGTTTTAGTAAATGATATATATTTTTCTTTGGTTTGAGGAATGATATCAACTTCACCTTCAACATAGTTTAATGCATGAACAATAAAATGAGCATCTTAATTACTGAGGTTGTGAAGAAAAAAAGGTACGTGACGTGGACTCCGAAACTTGTTCATACATGCTTCATGTGCAACACCTCTAAAGCAACCAGTATACCAATCAAAATCTAAGCTTATTTCACTATTCAAGTCACACTCACAAATGTGACAGATTTTTGTTGTCGAAATTTTTTGTTCATCCACGGTTGACAATGGTTTTGGACTTATTTGAAAACAATTTTTCTACTTATAAGTTTCAAATCTTCATGAAGACGTTCCATGAAAAGTTGAGTGCAATTTGGACCACTATACGTTTCATATTTTGACAAGCTATCATCATATGAACACTTTATATAGTACCCAAAACTATACACCTCATGTTTATTAATGCTGTTTGTATAAGGTTTTGATGGATCGTTAGAACATGATTTTATAGGATTTAGAAAAGCTTCAAAATCTGCATAAATTACAAAAGGTATTTTTAGCTTTTTATCAAATTTATCAAATGTAAGTTTATCATTTGGAACGTTTTGACCAAACCAATTTTTTGATGTTGTGTTTCCATTTGGTAATTCTGTTGTAATATGAGCACAGTCATGTTGTTGATGATTGTTTAACCTTTCCTGAGTTGGGAATTTCAATAAACATCCATCACATATGTATATGGCATGTTCTTGATTAGAATTTGTTTGCTTACTAGACGTGATAAATTATTTATGTAACAGTAATGATTATTTGTACCATTTGATATTAAAAGCAAATTGATATGAGTAGTTTTGCGAGATTTGGTCAAAAACAGGGGTCCTACTACACTATTGCACTTTTGAATTTTATTAAATTGTAACCCGAAAACATTAATACTAATGTTGTTTAGTTTTTCTACTTTGGATATGTCAGATATTTGAATTGGAAAAGGTACACCATCAAAGTTTAACTTGTTTGAATGCATACTGTATGAGGATACTCTATCTGAGTTTGTTTTTGCTGGATACAGAGCTGATAGCAAAGCCCACTTGAAACACATATTGTCAGCATTTTTTACATTTATTACGGCTTTTTTTGCTCTTATATCTTTTGGTAATTCGATGTGAGAAGTGCCACGTAAAGGATTAAATTTATTGACATTCATATCTATTGATTTTATGTTTTTGAGACTCCAACCACTGTCTTTTTATTCAAAAGAACCGATTTTATTCGTTAGAGTTTCACTCAAAGATGAAAAGAAAATATTTAAATCATCCCCATTAAACATTATGTAATTACAAGTTTGAAAACTAAAGTTTGAATCTATGTTTTTGGTTTGTTGAACGAAATCAGCGTGTAGTTCAAAGTTTACTTTAAAAACTGTGTGTTCTTGAACAGATTCTTCAATTAATTTCATTAGCTCATTTTTGATTGAGTTTAAGCTAAAATATTGAACCAAAACTCCACGAAATTGACAGCATCAACGGTAGTGGCTCCAGTAAATAATTGGCTACATTCATTATTTAGCCAGCTTGATGTTTATCTAAATCAAAAACTTGTGTCACCTCCAAATAATACATACGCATATCGTGCTTACATGGAAACTTTGTTGAATTATGCTCCTGCATCAAAAGAATCTCATCTAACCTGTGGTCTTTGGTATGGAGATACGGCAGGAAAGATGAATTCCACAGATGAAGGAGATTTAGGTTTCACTAAAAGACAAGAGTTAGCAAGTGAAAGTAAAGAAATTGAAATGATTGGACATATTCATGGTGATATATTCAGCCAAGAAAAGTTTTTGCTTAATGGTGTTGAAATGTCCGTTAAATTAGTTCGTTCCAGAGAAACATTTAACTTGATGGCTTCTACAAATGATTTAAAATTAAAAATAGTTATTAACGATGCAACGCTTATTGTCCGTAGAGCGCGAATCAATCCAACAGTTTTACTTGCACATCAAAAAGTTTTAGCTTCTACTACAGCTAAATATCCTATTACGCGTGCTGAAGTTAAAGTTCTAACAATACCAACAGGAGTTCAGGGAAAAACACTTGATAATATTTTTTTGGGGCAAGTACCTAAAAGGTGTATAGTCGGATTTATTAATAACACAGCATTCAATGGAAGTCTCACTAAAAATCCATTCAGCTTTGAAAGTTATGGTATAAATTCATTTTGTTTATATATTGATGGTCAACAAATACCTTTCAAAGCTTTGCAACCATCATTTGAGAATCATATTTTCACTACAGCCTATCAAACGTTATTCTCAGGAACTGGCATATATTTATATACTTAACGAAGGTAATGGGATATCTAGGGAACAATATGCTGATGGTTTTTGTCTATTAGCTTTCGATTTAACGCCCGATTTATCAGCTAACTCATCGAGTCATTGGAATCTTATAAAACATGGTAGCGTAAGATTGGAAGTTCGTTTTGAATCAGCTCTTTTGCAAACCATCAACTGTATTGTGTATGCAGAGTTTGATAATGTTATTGAAATAGATAAAAACCGTAATGTATGTGTAGACTATAGTAGCTAAGTAATCATTGTATTAGTTTAAAGTGCTTATTATATTATTAATTGTAATAGTTTTAAGTGCCTATGTTTAGTAAAGACTATAGTAGCTAAGTATTCATTGTATTAGTATTAAACTTTTATTATTAAAAAAAATATTAAATAATTTTGAACATGTACCTAAATTTTATTATTTACAATTTACCAAATACCCAAATCAAAGCACACACCATTAGCTTAATCATGTTCAAAGAATGTCGGAGATAATAGTATTTATGAACATTAGTGTTATCATGACAACTGCTCAACAAGGATTTTGGATGATTCACAACAATGCGCGCTGATATTGCATTGCTAATAGAAATAACACGAGTTACTGGTAACTGGTAGATTTAAGACAAGTTTAGGTATGGTTGGTTACCTATGTATATAATATACAAAATGTTACTTTGTCATTCGCATGAAATTCATTGGTCGTATCGCAGGTACGGTAGCTTATGTCTATGTAATAAAATGAACACAATCGAGATAAAAAAATATTTATCTAGAATTCACCCAACTCTAAGAAACAATGTGTATGCAGCTAATAGATTACCACTGAAAGGCAAGATTCCAACTTACATAATAAGCAATTTGGATCCTGACAATAAACCTGGATCACACTGGATAGCCATACACATCGATAAAAATGGAATTGGTCAGTATTTTGATTCCTATAGTCGACCACCTGCAGGTCCCCATATGGCTTTCTTGAAGCGGAATTCGAGACAATGGAATTTTAATAGGTACAGAATACAGCATGATTTTACTTCCTGCTGTGGGGAATATAGTTTAACATACTTATATTACAAGTATTTCATTGAATTATTTGGGAGTGACAAAGTGTATAATGATATTCTCCTCTGCAAATTATTCCAATCATGTTTCAAATGAAAATAATACATTAAGTAAGTTATGTAGAGTAGGTATGTTAAATAAAAAAATGAAAGTAAGTCATATGGGTTTTATTTGTGCATTTATCACCGTCTCTACCTCACACCTTAGCAAAACAACCGTCTGACTAGAATAAAAAGACAATGGGTAATTAGCGCGCGCTGAGACAATTAGTCATTAGCAAAGTTTAACATACTTATATTACAAGTATTATATGTTGAATAAAAAAATTAAAGTAAGTCATGTGGGTTTCCGGCTTAGAATAGACCACCCCATGTCTTCCGATGGGTGTCGTAAAAGGCGACTAAGGGACATATGGGTGATGGATGGGCAGCAGCAACTATTAGCTCAAGGTTTACATCTTACCGCGATCACCAATCCGTCTGCCAAGCGTGGTGATTATGGCAATATCCCTCTACGATCCTGGCTTGCCAAGGTCTGTTAAGAGGAGGCCCATGTTCTGCAGTGGACGTTAACGGGCTGTAAATGAATGTGGGTTTTATTATTTATCACCGTAGCAAAACAACCATCAGACAATGGGTAATTAGCGCGCGCCGAGACGGATTGACTCATTGGTAATGTAGCGCAAAAGAGATCGTTAGTAATGATAGGTCGTTAGTAATGTAGTGGAAGCCTCAAGCTAACTTTGGAACCGTAAGACCTAGACCAAAACGGATGCCACAGATCGATCGGGCGTGTGCCAAAACATAGAAAGAGACACCAAACTTTTTTTTTTTTTTTTTATAGGGTGTGAAGGTGTGAGCCAGAACCGGCGAATCCTTACTACTCCCGGGGCCTCCGGACTTCTAAATACGGCCGTGCAGTCGCCGTAAAATGCGGTCTCCGCCTTCGCTGATATGTCATAAAAATCAGTTTTAAATCAAATTGTTCACGGTAGCTATCTATTAGCTAGACGCTGTCTAGTGTCACGCACGAGAAGTAATATAACTTTTACTTTTTTATTACATTTACGTGCCTGTCATGTCAGCTCGCAATAAATGTAGGTAAACGTTATCGAATACCTGATTTTTGACAGAATTATTGAAGCAAAACAACTGCAACATTATAAGATAATCTACATCAACCAGAACCGTTGCTGTAGTGTAATGCATCACCCCTTTATTTTACCGGTGGGTAATGCATTAGGCATCCACACCGCCGTTACGGCGGGGTATGTAACAATCCCCTCTCCATAGCATCATCAGCAGAATTACAATGTGTAAGGCTCATTATCATCATCATCAGCCCGTACAACGTCCACTGCTGAACATGGCATTTTGCCATAGTCACCACGCTTGGTTGGTGTCCGCAGTATTATGTTGTAACACACTAAGAAACGCTGCTGCCCGTTCCCTGGTATACGATTGTTATAGATGATGTTATAACGATCGGGACCAACGGCTTTACGTGCTTTCCAAGGTACGGAGAGTAGTCCCTCAACCAACCAGACCTGGAAAGAAATCTTAGAATTTACACAAAGATTTTTTTGTCCGGTGTGGAGATCGAACCACGACCTCCGAGATTTAAAGCGAGCCAAATACCGCTACGCTACGGAGGTTGTCATATCTCTCCATAGCGATGATATACCAATTATAGCACGAGGAGAAGGTAATAAACCCAATAAGAGCTCCTGGAGCGACCGCGAACACCAATAACTGAGTCATCAGGAAATGTGGAACTGTTAATGCTAGGCGAAAAAACTAGGTACTACTTTGAACAACAGGATATTTTATCACGCTTCTTGAAAGATAGATTAGATTCTTAACTTACTCGACGGCCGATAGAGTGTATTATATTCTTCATTATACTTTAATTTTCTGAATTATTGTGTTTTCCTGGAGCGTGTATGCGACGCGGGGGTCGAGCTCGTGTATGTGACAGACGCCCGAGGAATGCGCAAGGCCTATGTATGGTCATTGTGGGAGTCGAAACTTATTAATCTAACTCTATGCACTACGACGCAAAATGTTAATACCATATTTGAAAAAAGCTCCGCTTCCCGTGCGAATTCGGGAATATATATTTTTTTCAAAGGTTACTAGCAGATTTCTGCACTAGTATTCTTGTTAACCCCTAGTGCTAAGCTTAAATGCTTGTGTTACGAGTGGGTTCTCGTCGGTCGTGCAATGGGTGGGGATCGAACCGGCGATCACAAGTCCGACACCCGGGCCATTGGGCCACGGCCGCTTCACCGAATTTCAACGAACGGCGGCGAACGGAGGAGCTTTAAATTTGTCACAATTATAGTTTATACCTATAGACAAGGAGTGCAGAATACTAATATTATTTTTAATTAAACAAGAATTTCGACCACTGTGCGTTATTACAAATTCGTACTAAGATTCGTTTTAATTACACGTTCCATATTTATAAGAAAACCAATTAAAATAGCAACAAATGGCCGTAGTTCAGTGACTTAACGAACTACCATTGTACATACCTTGACTACACGGATCTGTACGTAGGTAGATGTAATCCTAATTATCTTCCGAGTAGTGCGGATGCTGAAAATTGCCGTGTGGGAAATGTATGTAAGTCTGTCGGGCGTGAGACAATGCTATAGAAATATTATAAAAGTACATGCTACATTTGTATAATAAAAGTGATATTTTGTTGACAATACAATACAATATTCTTAAGTGTAACAAAAAAAATACAAATCATGTCTATGCTAATTATGTAAAAATTCAAAGTATTTTCAAAAGCATTGTGTAAATTTACAAATGCATTGCATGTTCTTTTACAAAAAAACCTATAAAACTACCGCATTTGTAATATTAGTAGCATTCGTCGGTGATACTGCAATACCGCGTATGTGACAGTTGCTGCTAAGGTGTGATTTCATATGTCAAGAAATATGTTTTTTCTTTATCTTTTAGGGCAAAAATATAATTTGCTATATTTGATTTCAACCTTATAAGCTATTGTGACTTACGCGGTATTGCAATATCACCGACGATATAGCAAAGGGAATATCAATAAGGGCAGCAAATTTTGTGTCTGCGTTTGCCTGTTTAAATGATATATTTTAAATATTAATGCACAGAGAAATATTTAATGTGTACGGGAAATTATGCCTTTAACTAAAGCTATTTTAATCGTTTTTAAATATGCCTTTAAGTATGTAAATAAGTTTTTAAGTAAGTTTATAGGTACCGCACCGTCCCGCGTCATGTTTTTCCTATTGTTAACTTACACATTAGCATTTAACAAAATAGTTTTCTAATGGCAAAATTAAACTTGCTTCAGTTATTTTTGAATTTGTCCATTTCACACAAAGACACAAAAAATAAATTGAATCTGTCTTTTCTATAATATTAAGCACGCTCCAATTTACAGCAAACACACAATTCTATCTAACCATCAATAAACTATTTAACAGCTGTAATGACCTCGTAAACGTATAATTTTTCACACTTTTAATATGTAAGGTTTTGTTTTTATGACATGTGATCCTGATATTGGCAATAAGTAGCAGTATAGATAGTAATTATGTAAATATTTAGCGCAAGGCGTGGCTAATTATAGACTGTTGAATGAGACGGTTACGAAATGTGTCAAAATGTTTGTAAGTGAGCATTAGAAATGTATCTTGGTAATACATTACAATTTGGTATATTCATTGATGGTTTTTTCAATAATTATTTGTGTGAAATGCATTTTTAAAATGCCAATGTCAATTACTACGGTATTACACAAATAACAACTCTTAGCACTATGATATTAGGTTTGGCTAGGCTTGACTCGGGCCGGATTGCTTCGGCGTACCCCCGCCAACGGCGGATCGAAGGAGTGTCCAGGGGGTTTAAGTGGTGTAGGGTCCTCACCTCGTGGTATGAGAGTGCATTTATTATTATTATTATTTATTTATTATTATTACATAATAGTGCTTAACCTTAGTGTAATATATAGGTCCACAAAACTGTTCTAAACAGTTTGTCTGTGGACTCAGGTGAGTCTTTTATATTTTAAGTTGGGAATTTAATAATATAGTGTGTGATTATGCATAATTTACTATGTATACTATAGTTCATGGTGTGTGTATACTATCCAATAGGTGTTCCTTTAATAATCTTTTAAACCTGTTTTTATTAGTTTCTCTTCTGATGTCCACAGGCAAGCTATTTAACAAATATGGTAAACGTTTTCTTAATGTCCTATCTCCATAGTAATTATTAACTCTAGGTACATCATACTTACTGTTAGCTATCGACCTGGTACTGTGAGTATGCGATACAAGTGATGAATTATGCTCGTAATTGCCATGTTGATTTACTAATAATAAGTATTTATATTTTAAAGTAACTGGGAGAATTTTACAAATTTTAAATAGTTTTTGGAATTATGTTTGCAACTGTTCTTAGTTTTATTGTTTACTAATAGTTTTAGGAATCTAATTTGTAAGGTTTCAATTTTGCCTATATAAGTTTTAAAAGTCGATCCATAGCAATCAAGAGCATAAGATATAATAGATTCCACTAGAGATTTATATAAACATTTTAATGTAGTAGTTGGTACTTTAAAACTTAGGTGATAAAATTTCCCTAGTAATATTCTAAGCTTATCACAAATGTAATCTACGTGTTGGGACCAGGAGAAATTCTCGTCTATTTTCATTCCAAGGTAAGTGACACAATTTACTTGTTCTATAGGTTTACAGTTACAGTTTGCATTATTTTTGTGATAACATGAAAAACTATGAGTGAATATTGAAGTTGGTATTCCTGAAGGGCGTAAATAAGGTGAGTGTAAAATAATAAGTTTAGTTTTATCTGAATTAAGTACAATTCCATTATCATGAGACCATTTTACAACATCATCTACATCGCGTTGGACTAGGCTACAAGTCTCAGCGAGGTCAGTGCCGGCGCGCAATGTACACAAGTCATCAGCGAACATATACGCCGAGCAATGATTTAATATTTTTGGTAAGCTATTAACGTGCATGAGGTAGCATACAGGACCACACCCCGACCCCTGCGGAACCCCGCACTGGACATGTTTCTCATCGCTCCATAGCATATCACGCTATGGAGAAGACGAGTCCCACATATCCCACCGCCAGCGCGCGAATACCTACGCTGTAACGGCGGTGGGAATGCGTAAATGCATTTCCCCCCGGACAACAAAAAAAAAGAAGGTTTGGCTTAACTTAGGTGACTGATTGTACAGTTTTAGGGGAGTTGTGTTCAACTACCGTTCTACTTTACTATCACTATAACGATAGACAAAGATAGCCATCTTCAAGTACAGCTAACCACACATTGGGCGTGAGCATTCCTTAAGCCTTACCAAAGGACTGCATCCCGGTCCCTAGAATACATTTGTTAACGAAGATAATACCACCTATGAAAAATGTGCCTAATCAAGAGACTGCGACCACGACGCTTTTAGTACTTTTCCGGGTATATAGGCTAGCAGGGTTCCACCCTTATTAAATGTTTTAAAAACTACAAACTAAACAACCTGCGCAAGTCTCCTGTGGAACTTGTGGATTGGGGAATTATGTCTTTCAGTTTTTAGGGTCTTTTTGTGCCTTTTTGTCGCTCTTTTTACAGTACGCTCTTGAACTTTGGGTATAATCAGTAGACCCGGAATATAGCAATGGACAGTTATTTGCAAACTAAGAGCTCCGGACCCTTTTTTTTTTGCAGAAAAACTATCCGATCCAATCGGGGATCACATTGCGTTCACGGGTGCACTCTTCTACAGCGGGTCTGATAGAGTTAGTGTTACGTTCCTTGGAGTCTGTACTGCTAATTGGTAAGTTGTGATCTCGTCGTCCGGGTCGTCTAGGACTTTGAGGCTTTTTGGGCAAAGGCCTATAATCGGATGCCGCAACAACTAAAGATGTTGGGTGTTGAGTTGCGGATTGGAAGAAGCTTTCCAACGCCTCTTTCATTATATTCATTCTGTTAGGCAGTTAGAGATTAGAGTGTAAATTACGATTACGAATGAACTACCGTGCCTCGGTGGTGGCACGTCGCATCCACTGAATCTACTTTGAATGTGTCTAAGTGAGTGTGTAAGAGCGTGTAAGTGAATCTTAATTGAGATCCAAACTAAACAGGGGGCGCAGGTTGCTTAGTTGGTAGTTTTAAAACATTAAATATGGCTGGAGACTTGCGAAGTAGGGAGTACCTACTCCCCCAAACAAAAAGCCTCCGTAAATTTTACTTTAGACTTTATATATTGCGGAGGTGGTAATTTATGATTACTACTGTTTATATTTGATTTATTAACCTGATCTTTATCTGCGAATACACGCGTTAGTTTGTGTAACTTCAATTAGTAAAGGAAATGTATATGTGTGCAATAGATTGTGATCTCGAGGTTCTTTAAAATGTAATGTTTTTGCAATTACGTTAATGCAAATAGGTACTCAGAGAAATATTTTTTGGCAGTAATATCTATCTATTATATACATAGATCGATAGAATATCACTAAACATCACATCACCTGTTTGTACAACCTAGATTATATTTTATTGCAAAGCACTGGAGTTCATTTTATTATGTACATTTATAATTGCAGTCATTGTAATCGGTTACTGTGTCAATAAATATATATGGATACTAGCTGCGCCCCGCGGGTTTACCCGCGTTACTCTGCTCCAGTATGTCAGAGCGTGATGTTTTGTAGCCTTTATGTTAATACAGCTTATCCCGGTTTCGACCAATTAAAAACTACTGAACGAGTAGTTTTGGCGTGAAAGAGTAACAAACATCCATCCATCCATCCATACTTACAAACTTTAGCTTTTATAATTAGTAGGATAAGAAATGAAAATGTTAATATAATTTGATGCCGTTACGAAGATGCATGAGCTACGTTTGTCATTATTAGATTATGTATTAATTTGTTTTATTAGTCTGATAACTGACTAACAAATTGCACTAATAAATAAAATACATACTTGTTTACTCTGACTAATATAAATGTTTGGACCCATAGATTATGCAACGCATGTCGGTTACGCCGGTGCTCTCATTATTTGTTTTAAGTACATCCCGGGAAGGGAATTTAAGTGGATTATTGGTGAGGCATCGAAAAAAATCCCGGGGAATTTTAGCGTTGTAAAAAAGTCGGTTACCACATACCTCTCTGCCATTGGGCAATTAATCTCCCCGTGATAGCGAAGGGTATGATGATTTCTTTAATGGAATAATTAGATTAAATATAATATTCTAGACTTTTATTATTATTGGCTATTGCGGTTATATAGCGGAAATAATATAAATAATTTTTGTGTTTGTTGTTAATTTAAATTTATTTTATTTAGACAATAAGTAGGTACTATAGCTAGTTTATTATCGGTTGTGCTTCTAATTACACCTAACTGCTGATTATGATCTTTAATTAATCCAGATAAGAATAAGTAAATGTACGTAGATGTTTCGCACAGATGGCCTAGCCAAGAGGATTTTCAAATATTAACGACCGAATATAATACTGGAAAGTAATGATAAAAATTGTGGAAAATTCATAATAAAATAAGAGGCCGTCCATTAATCACGTGATCTTTTTAAAGCATTTTTTACCCCCCCCCTTCCCCTTGGTGATTCATGGAGAGGATTAAGACTACCCCCCCACCCCCCACCCAACATCACGTTTATTTTTAGTATCTACAAAAAATCTTAAATATTTTAGAATATTATCTTAAATATCATTTTCCCGTTGCTTAGTTATAAAATGAGAAGTTTGATCACGTGGCCAATAAAGAAATGTGTGGCTGGACTTATAATTTCCCATAAATAAATAACTTGATATCTTACTACACCCCCCTCCCCCCTTGGGACATTTCGTGATTTTTGTCAAACCCCTCCTCCACCCTTTCAAGCCTCACGTGATTAATGGACGGCCCCTAAATGACTATAGCCTTCCTCGATAATTGACTAACTAACACTGAAGATTTTTATCGGACCAATATTGCTTGAGATTAGCTCGTTCAAGCAAACAAACAAACAAATAAACTCTTCAGCAAATTTGTTTCAGTTGACAAACCAGAGAGTGGAGGAATCCATAAACAAGATCAGCTAGTGCTTGTGCCACAGACGTACAACACCAGCTACAGGACCATTTAAGATGCTTCTCTACTGCTCGGTTTACGGACCCTATGGCTCAGAATTAATTTTTTAGGGGCGCGATAAAGCAAATATACGCGTTTGGCTTATTTGATTTCTGAAATTAATATTATTTATTATGTTACCTCTTTAAACATCAAAAACATGGAAAGGCTAACTGAATATCTATATAACATATATATATGTAGGTATATGTATAATCTTTTATATTGTCATTCAATAATGAGTGTATAAAATTTCTTAGTATGTACTAAGAAATTTCTATATAAATTAAATTTTAGGAATTTATATTATATAGACCCGTTATTGATTTTTACATTCGCAAAATAAATAATCTATAAATGTAACTGATAAAAAAATGGTATTTAACGTCAATTTCTCCTTTAAAGATCTAAAGTGCGAACGTTGCGCTTTAAGCGAAATAATTGACTGATTCTGTCTATCTTATTACAAGCGAAAATCGTCACTTGAGTTCTATAAGAAATTACAGACATTTTTCATATTTTATCACCTGCTTACATCAAAGATATGATCAGAAATAAATTGATTAACCCGACTAACAAATTTAAATTAATATGGTATTGCTATGATCTGGTTGGCTACTTTATAATTGCCAACAATATTTATATCCTACCTAATTAGTATGGACTTGATAATTTTGAATACTCGTAATATATGCAAGTTAATAATGATAATTGGTCCAATTTATAGCAAAACGCGCTGTACTCGTAATATTTTAATACTGGACACATTAAATAACGATTTTGATAAATAACATGTCAGTACATTCTAATTAAATGTAATAAATACATTGATTTTTATTCAGATTATGCAAAGGTCGTTTGGTTGGGTGCCAAACGTCCATTTTATTAGGTAATTATATGCTTTGGTTTCCTTAAAAAAACCAATGATAATGAATGTTTTTTTTTCTTTCTTAGAATTTACGTGTTATCGTTTACGTGTGTCGAAGTAGCTAAATGATAATTAATAGCTCTGTAGCTATAATAGGCATTAAGAATAAAAAAAAATATTTAGTCAGTTAGATTACCAAAATATTATGGATACGTATTTTTTTTTCGTTCCTCAAACAAAAAAAGCGGCCAAGCTACTCGCCCATGAAGGCTCCGTAGCAGAAAGTTACACAGTATACATTTTCTTGTAGTTCGTTGTAACTTTGATCAATGTTTTAATACTAGTTGATTGAATGAAAGGTAAATTCCGGTTTACGATTTATGGCGTATTAAAAAAACTACTTATTAGATGTCGTTCAAACTCTTCAAACCAATTTTCGGTGAAAGTTTGCATGGTAATGTACATCTTTTTTTTCAAGTTTTATCATTATCTTATTTTAGAAGTTACAGACACTTTCAAAGTGGTAAATGTGTGCCCCCCCCGGGCACACATTTATCACTTTGAAAGTGTCTCTTGTGCAAACTATTCAGTTTAGGAAAAAATGATATTAGAAACCTCACTACGTTTGGACGACAACAAACAAATAGAATAAGGTCTTCAACCCAGGCCCATTGAAATAAAGCAACGTCAAAACGTCTCCAGCCTTTAATAAAACTGCAGTTTTATAAATACGTTATATCGATTGGAATGCTTAAAACGTAGGCGTATTAGTATCACGACAATCCCAGATTTATAATAATTGTACAAAATTACTAAAACTCTGGTATTTAGGTAATATATCATTGTTATCATCATCAGCCCCTAAAACGTTTACATGAGCCACGACCTGCCGGGTGTTGCCAAAGTCACCACGTTTTTTGAGCGGATTAGCGCGCGTAGTACTATATACTACATTAGTCGTATAATACACGGTTTTTTTTAGTCTTTTCTATTTTATACAGTGCAAATTTGCCATCAGTATTGCTATCTATCGAAAAGTATGATTATGTTTTTAAATAAAAGAAGTTTCTCTCAAGAAGATGGAAAAGATAAATGTATATACGTAGCAAATACTATGTAAAAAAGTTTATTATAAAAATTCTGATTATATAAATGACAAAACGGAGTGAGTTGCTCTAAAACAATACTGCTTCATTAATTGTATCAAAATCATTTATTAAAAAAAAGAATTCTACTGAGTTTCTTGCCAGTTCTTCTCAGAGTTGCCACGTCCAGAACTGGTGGTAGGTAGTAAATAAAGGGACACACCTGAACATTATTTAAAATATTTTAAATGTGTCTATATAAAATAAAGAATATTTGACTTTGACTTTGAATAATGCCTTGCAATATAATATTATCTTGGTTGTAAGAATGGGCGCTACAAAGACAGGAAGTCATTATAATCTGTAAATAGAAATGCTATTGAAAAAATATATACATAGATCAATTTTACTACCTAAGTAGGTAATTTCTCAAAGTATAAGCAATTACTAAACAACACGATGAAATAATGAAATTTATTCAGCATTTAGGTATTTATATACACTGATACTTGTCAGAATTACAATGTGTAAGACTCATCATCATCATCAGCCCGTACAACGTCCACTGCTGAACATGGGCCCCCTCCCAAGGGAGGGTATTTGCCATAGTCACCACGCTTGGCAGGCGGGTTGGTGACCGCAGTATTATGTTGTAGCATACAAGGAAACGCTGCTGCCCGTTACCTGGTATACACTTGTTTTAGATGATGTTATAACAATCGGGACCAACGGCTTAACGTGCTTTCCGAGGGACGGAGGGTAGTCCCTCAGCCAACCAGACCCGGAAAGAAAACTTAGAATCTACACATAGATTTATTTTACGGGGATCGATCCCACGACCTCCGAGATGTAAAGCGAGCCAAATACCACCACGCTATGCAGGTTGTATGTGTAAGACTAAATCTAACAAAAGTATCACTTAAGTAGTTAAAAACAATGTTTACATAATCTGATCTTACAGATTTTAAAATCCGTCCGTCCGTCTGTCCTGCGATATATGACAAATGTACACATTATTGTAAGATGCTTTAGGGGTAACAGGTACCTACAAAATTAACTTCCAAGAATCCGGATAAGGTCTCAGCGAGATCCACCTTAGACACTCTTAAGGGTTTATGAACAAGGCTCCGGGTGCCACTGAGTATGATGTGATTTATAATTTGGTATCATATATCATGATATGATAATCAAGACTAATGGATTAACGTACTCCTCCAAAGGGTAATTTCTATGTGTTCCGTGTGTCTAAAGCTTAGTACAAACGCCTTGAACCATAAATAAAAGTACAGTTTTATTATACCTTATATCGATCGGAATGCTAGAAACGTAGGCGTATTAAGTTATCACGACAATCCCAGATTAATATTAATTATACTAAATTACTAAACCTCTGGTATTTAGGTAATATATCTAATTAGCTGGAATTATTCTCCCCACCCAACGGTCCGAGACGCCGTGACAGAGTTGAGATAAATCACGATAATACCGTATCAAGTGTCGAACTGGCATTCGAAACATTTAGGACCGTCAGGGCAGACAGCTCATGTATCGTGTAGCTAAAATTAAGTAGACATATTTAAATACCGACATTTTTTATCAGAATCAGCTTTTATTTCGGTTTTTTGTATCAGAAATGAAGAGATCTACAGGAGAATTAAGGTCATTGACATAGGACGACGGATTATGAAATGGGCAGGGCACATAGCTCGAGGAGGAAATTACGGCCAAAGGGGCACATAGGTTTTTTTTTTTTTTTTTTTTTTTTCTGATTGACATACGTAGGTAACCACAAGGCTTTTGCTACTTCACCGGGCATAAAGGCGAGCAGAGCTCCAGCCTTAATAAATGGTTTAAAAACTTCAAACTAAGGAACCTGCGCTGCGGGACGCCCCCTGTGGGGCTTGGAACTCGGCTCAGGGCGGTCGCTGGCGATGAGATTGAGGGATTATGACATTTAGTATTTTAGGGGAGTTTTGTGCAACTGTCGCTCTACTTTACAGTTCGTGGGCCTCTCGGACTTCGGGTCTACGAGGGCATCGGATGGTTCTTTGCAAGCTAAGGGTCAGGAGGACGAGGGGGGAGGGCACATAGGTACTTAAATAGAGGCAACGAATTGGCAAGCTCAGCGTGGAATGGATAATAATAATATTCTTAATACCAGTCGCAGGGAGCCATTGGATGCAGGGCGCTAGTAAAAGTTCCTGCTAAAAATCATAATTATTTAACTTGAACTTCATAACTATATGCCTTTCTAGATAAATGGGCTATCTAACACAGAAATAATTTTTCAAATAGGACCAGTTCTTCCTGAGCTTAGCGCGTTTAAGCAAACAGACACACTTCTTAGCTTTATATAAGTTTATTAGTATGGACAAGGACCCTGAAAGGGAAATAACGGACCGTATACAATATTTGGTTTTGGAGACCGAGTTTGGAACAAAGTGCATGAAATGGAATATGATGATAATAACCTATGTCTGATTGCACTTGTGGCTCAATGTTTACGGTAGTTGCCTCAGAACCTGTTGTTCTTGGTTCGATTCCCTCTCGTAATTGTTGTTTTGTTTACTTTGTCGCAGGGATGTTTATGAACACTACGTTCATCCCTGCGACAAAGTTATTTATTTCACTAATGCGGAAATTTACTTAAAAAAAAAGAATATATTATAGTATAGTATCTAAATATACCTATTTCTAGAATAATATATCTGGCATTTATTGAGTTCTGAAACGTAAAGCGAATATACCTATATTAGACATTAGGAAGTAATAGCAGACTGGCTCCTTTTTGATTTGTTCATATTTCTTATCAATTGTTATCTGAGAAATTATACAATTTATGTGTTAGTTAAAGTTATTCGGGGATTGCTTGGGGACTATCTTATACATATCTTGTTGTTAATATGTCCTATTGTGTTTCTCATCAAATCTGTCTGTCAAAATAAGATTTACTTGGGTTTTCCCTGAAGAATTTTACATAGCTACTAAATTTTATTAACAAATTTTATTTTTAGTGACAAGTTAGAGCTTTTGAAATATGCCTACCTATTTTCGTTGCGATTAGTTTACAGATATTGTGACATGCTAAGTTATTACTATAGGTACTACTTATTGTAGAGTAATTACTGTTTGAACCTGCAATTTTGACGATTGCAGTTGAAAATTGATTTATGTTAGCATTTAAATACTTAACTTATTTCTTGAATAGATTTTTTGAGTGTTTTCTGGTTTCTGGTTGACTGACTTATTCGGTCAGACAGTTTGACTTCGATCAAATCAAGTTTCCAACTTTTGTCTTATAAACTGATTTAAATATCTCGAAAGTGTTTGAATTAACCCTTAAAGTAATGTGTTTATAGTATATATCATTGAAATAAAATAAAATATCTAACTTACCTTATACGCTTTTTAATAAGTGACATCTCAATCTTGTAGAAGAACATGGCTGCTGAATATGGCTCTCCTCGAAGAGGGTGATTCTATAGTTACCAGGTATGGCAGGCGGGTGGTGACCGCGGGCCGGATTGCTCATGCGTACCCGACCCCCGCCAACGGCGGATCGAAGGAGTGTCCGGGAGGTTTTAGTGGTGTAGGGTCCTCTCCTCGTGGTATGACTTTAGCATACCACGCTATGGAGAGGGCGAGTCCCATATATCCCACCGCCAGCGCACGAATACGCTGCAGTGGTGGTACGCCGCACCGGACACCAAAAAAAAAAAAAAAAGATTGGTGACCACAGTATTGACACACGTAAACGCTGCTGCCCGTTACCTGGTATATTGTTATCCTAGATGATTGCGTTTACAGGTACAGAAAATTTGTTTCCGAATCTGAAGTGATGACAGACCAACCGGTCTTGCATCACTTCAGATTCGGAAAGACTCTTTTTGTTATACACAAACATTTATCCTTTTTTTAAGACGGAATCGAGACCACGACCAATAGTTAAGATGAGCATCATTCCTACCGCTTCGCCACGGAGGATGGCAGGAGAAGTCAGATTCGGTTTTAAAAGTTCTTTTCTTATACTGTTTTTATCTTCGGAAAGGTACTAGGTATTTCCGATTTTACAAAAAGTCAATTCGGGGTCCCGCGTCTCTTTGCAATCCGACGGAACATCTTTCTTCGCTCCAAAAAGCATCAAATTCATCGAATATGGTTCAAATGGTCAGCTTTGGCTTCGCTACGGCCAGGAGGCAAATAGTTTCGAGTCTGTCTAAGACAGCCCTGGTACTCATTACCTACAGCATTATTTACCTACAATGGGAAAAGATTAAATAGCCATACATTTTAATGGATATATCACGAAGGTTCCGGATTAAAAATATAATTATGACTCGAGACCGACGACTCCGTTGTGTTGTGGCCATTTGTTTTCTGTAATAGGCCGAGTCAATAATATGTATTACATTGTAACTAAGTAGCTAACTTATATCTGTCATATAAATACAAATAAAGTGACATTTGTAATACATAGTAGGATATTTAGCAGTTGTACTGACGCTTAGGTCTGCCAAATATTTATGACGTAAATTTAATTGGAAGGCTATGCCGTTAATTAATCGCCGACATTCAATAAAATGCCTAGGTCAATTGTTGATTGAAACTATTAGATATTATAACTATTGAACTAACATCACTTAACGTTTAACTACTTGCGGGGTAAAGCCGCAAGGCGCAGCTAGTTTGTGAGCAAATAGATATTTTATTTTTATGAATCTGTTTCAAATAGTAAAAAGTTTGTTTTACTAAGTACGTTCATGGCAAAATTTATCAAGTTATTGAAAAAGAAAAGAACGACGTAATATGCAAACTGTGGGAATGGGACTTCGACTCAAGGCTTTTTTTTCTTTTTCGGACGGACATATTATGTAGTTAGTCCAGGGCTTTAGCTACTTCACCGGGCATAAAGGCTAGCAGAGCTCCAGCCTAGATTTCTAGATTCAAGGCGGTTGCGGGCGCGGGATTGTGCAATTATGAGTTTTAGTTTTTTAAGGAAGTTCTGCGGAAGTATCGTGTCGCCTTAATTTTCAGTGTGCGGGTCCCACTGATTTCGGTCTGAGAGGTTATCCGGATGTTCTTTGTAAAATAAGTGCCGAGTCCCTTTTTTTTTCGGACCTACATACGTACGAGGCTTTTGCTACTTCACCGGGCATAAGTCGAGTTGCTGTACTAGTTATTAAATATATACTTGCAAAAGCCAGTGGCAGACTTATACATTTGCCGCCCGCCAGTTAGGCTATAAAATGTTTCCTTCCCTACTATTGAACTAGTGATTTTTTTATGTTTTGTACTCTTTATGTAGAAGTTTACCTTAAACTATATTTTAAAATTGAGATTATTAAAATTCGACCACCGGCAGGATTCGAACCTGTATCTTAGGGAAAGCCCTAGCGTCCCCCTTAGAGACGTGTTACATGAATAAATTTTGATGACCGCTTGTGGTTCCACCGTAGCCTAATTGGTTAAGGCATTAGGGGCTTTACCTAAGATGCAGGTTCGAATCCTGCCGGTCGTCTTTTTACTACTTAAAATTTTAGACGCAAAGATTATATTATTTTTCTGTAAAAAGAGGTTGGCTAAATTTGCCACCCCCTAAATTCTGTCGCCCTCGGCTCCAGTATACTTCGCCTACTGGTAAATCCGCCACTGGCAAAAGCACTATGTTATGACCTCATCAGATTTAGGCAAACGCCGACCCTAATATATGAGCACTGGATTAACATTTGATTAAACCCATTAGTCGTGTACCTTTGTTGATCAATTATTATGAGTGATTGCGATCTGCGACTACCAGCCATTAACTATGATATGGATCTAGGGTAAGCATTTGAGAAATTTATTGCAAATACCACATGAATAAGTGATTTATTGTTTCAAATTTATTGATGTAGATTTAGATGGTTGTTGAACTAACGATAACAAGTAAATTACAGGTATTATAGGTAATATATACCTACAAATAAATCAAATTGAAGTGTCTGTTTGTAATGAAAAAATTACAGGTTTTTACAAAATGCATACATATGAAACTGGCAACTAAATTTAACATTATCAATGGCACGAAACTTGATCAACAATATCATCGGAAAATAATACAAATCGTAAGTTGATCAAGTTTCGTGCCACTGATAATGTTAAATTTAGTTGCCAGTTTCAGTGAACGCACATCATTATTAGTATATTATTTACTTAATTGACATAATATATAAGGGACATAATTATAAGAAAATAGAAAGTAAAAAAAAAAAATGTTGTCTGTCTGTATTGTTTTGTTTTAGCTAATCTGAGTAACGGCTGGAATGATTTTGACGGGACTTTAACAATGGCTAAAGAGTAAATAGTTAATCTATACTAATATTATAAAGTGGAAAGATTTGCATTTTTGTGTGTATATTTGTAATCAATAAAATCAAAAACGAATGTGCCGATTTCTAAAAATTTCAGCATTGGAAAGCTGCATTCACCCTGAGTGACATTATGAAGTTTCCACGAGAACGGAAGTTACGCGGGTGAAACTGCGCGCGGGAACCTAGTTTTTTATAAAATAACTTAAAAAACTTTAGTTACGTTAATCAGGTATTGGCTTATTAGCTTAGTTATATTCATTTAATTTGTGCATTTATTTACTTTTACACGGGGACAAGCCAGTTTAATATATATGTTGCAGTAAAAACTCTTAACCAGTCAAAAGTACTTTTAAATAGCAAAATCAGTCAAAAGTAGTTTTAGGTTAGGTTAGTTTCCCGGGGGGATAACCGAAGGCTCTTGGGTGCTTGGGTCCCCCCCACCAAACGGCAGAAGGAGGAACACCCGGGGGGAGAGTCCCACATACTTGCGCCAGCGAGGGGATGCGTAAAGCATTTTACCCCGGAAAAAAAGGTTACTTTAGTTTTGACTCATTTTGCTAGTTAAAAGTACTTTTGACTGGTTAAAAGTTTTGACTGCAACATATACAGTCCCCGCTACATTACATAAACTCACCATCTCACATTTAAAGTATAGGTATGAACTCTCTTTTATGTTAATTAGTTGTTTAAATCGTAGTTTTAATGAAATATCTGTTGTTATAATCAAAACCTTATTAAGGTTTTTTTTATATTCATAAACATTTAGAATCTAATCTAATATAATAAAGTTGAAGAGTTTGTTTATTTGTTTGCTTGAATGCGCTAAACTCACGAACTACTAGTCCGATTTGAAAAATTATTTTAGTGTTAGATAGTCCATTTATCAAGGAAGACTATAGGTTATATTTTATTATGAAGTTTTTATGAGAACGGAAGTTATGTGAGTGCAAATACGGTGACTTAGTCATGAATCTCCGCAAGGAACTGCCCTTTAGGAATCTTATTCGGCAATCGAAACATTTATATATTATTATTCGTCCTAAGATTACAGTAACGCCTTAATTCAAGATTTATTAGATTATAAATGTTCTAGGTCTTTGGTCCATAAAAGGAGACCTAGAGGGATAACAGCTCTTATTATCATTAATCCATATGGCTTGAGCATGATAAGCGAATTATTGCTGGCAGGTAATACTAAAATAATTGAACAAGCCAGAAACAATTTACGCACATTAATTCTAATAGGTTACAAATGTGCGCTTTGAATTATTTGAAATATTTATAATAGTCCATAGTACCTACGCACGATTTCACGATACCTATATATGAGTAGGTATATCACCGGAAAATAATACGAATCGTAAGTTGATCAACTTACTACATAGTTGATCAACTTTCTAGTTAGTTAATAAAATAACGTGGTTTCGGGTGTTTAATTTTTTTTATCTAAACCAAAACCAATTGACAACCTCCGTAGCGTAGCGGTATTTGACTCGCTTTAAATCTTGGAGGTCGTGGGTTCGATCCCCACATCGGACAGGAAATCTTTGTGTTATTTCTAAGATTTCTTTCCGGGTCTGGTTGGTTGAGGGACTACCCTCCGTGCCTCGGAAAGCACATTAAATTGTTGGTCCCGATTGTTATAACATCATCTATAATAATCGTATATCAAGGAACGGGCAGCAGCGTTTCTTTGTGTGTCACAACATAATTCTGCGGTCACCAACCCGCCTGCCAAGCGTGATGACTATGGCAAATACCCTCCCTCGGGAGGAGGCCCATGTCCTGCAGTGGACGTTATACGGGCTGATGATGATGATGATGAAACCAATTGGGTTCAACAGGACTCATTAAAATTTAAAGTTTTTTGTCTTTGTTACAACATTAGCATAGTCTCGTTTGAAGGTGAGGTGACGATTGAAAACTTATGAAATTACTAAAGACTAGCTTCCCGCGCTAAGGACATAATCAGGTAGATAGCTTAAGAGCGGTTTCGCCCAAAGTCCGATCCGAATCCGATCCGAACCCGTGAAAATATGGTCCGTAGTGACGTAGAACTATTTCTTTGGTAATTTACGCACTAGATCCGAGATCCGTCATCTGATTTCTTTCCAAATTTCTAGACCAATATTTTTACGGGTTCGGATCGGGTTATGATCGGATTCGGATCGGATATAGTGCGAAACCGCTCTAAAGGAGGCATTTGTTAAAGACAAGCTGTCAAGAGGAAGAATCAATTGAATGCTGAGATCTAATTGACTTAATTTAAGTTAATTTCTTTTATTTCAACTTTTTTTTATAATAATTGTAAAAAGTAAAGGCTGGTTTCAGCCGCGTATCTCCCATGCCCAGAGCACTTCATCTATACTAATATTATAAAGCTGCAGAGTTTGTTTGTTTGAACGCGCTAATCTCAGGAACGAATGGTCTGATTTCAAAGTTCATTTGGCGAGGAAGGTTATAGGATATATTTTATTACGAAGTTCCCACGGGCACGGGAGTTACGCGGGTGAAACCGCGCGCGGGAAGTTAGTAATTAAATATGGCTTCATTATGTAACTCCTGGATAATGTAGCTTTTTAATAGTGATATAATTTTTGAAATCGTTCCAGTAGTTTCGGAGCCCATTCAATGCAAACAAACAATCGACATTTTGTAATATTATTCATACAAACTATGAAAACCCATTTTACTATCCCTGGGGATGTTTTTTAAACAAACCGGAAAATACTTGTTCAGTTATTTATATTTAGGTGCTCGGATAATAAATTTTATATAAATTGAAGTAGATTTTAATTATTTGCCATAGTCACCACGCTTGGCAGGTGGGTTGGTGACCGCAGTATTATGTTGAACCACAAAAGGAAACGCTGCTGCCCGTTCTTTAATAAACGATTATTATAGATGATGTTATAACAACGGCCAACGGCTTAACGTGCTTTCCGAGACACGGAGGGCAGTCCCTCAACCCGGAAAGAAATCTAAGAATTTACACAAAGATTTCCTGTCCGGCGTGGGATCGAACCCACTACCTCCGTGATTTAAAGCGAGCCAAATACCGCTACGCTACTAAGGTTGTCTCATAGAAACTTACAACCCCTATTTTTACCCTTAGAGGGTGAATTCCAATAAAGCATGAAACACGTATTCAATGACATATTTTGTGGCTAATTATATAATTATGTCCGTCGAAAATAAAAAGAATTGGCATCGAAATGTATAGAGGAAGGTAGGGGAACCACTTTTTTTCTGTTAAACTTTTTGTCAGTATTTCTAAAAGTAGCACCAAATCGGGCCCCAACTCATTCGAAGCTATATTTACGTACTGTTACTCGACTTTTTCAATCCTAATCTACAGTACTATTACACTAATAACATTTGTAGAGCAACAGTGCTAAAGCAATATTATTGTTCTTTTGTTCTTTCGGAATGCAATAAACTATAACCTGGGGCAATTTTGTTTCACGTAGGTACTTATTGGTCAAGAAAATTAAGGCATTTAAAATGTTATGTGATATAAATGCATATTATATGTATAGGGCTGGCAGTTGCCAGATTTTATTATGAGAAATTTTCTGTTTGCGTCTTAATCCTAAAAAAATAATGATTTTATAATCTAAAGGGCCTGTTCCCGTGGGAACTTCATAATTAAATATAGCCTATGCTACTACTGGATAATGTCGCTTTCTAATGTAATTTTGTAAAAAATTACATATTTATTATGTAATTTTTAAAATCGGTCCATTAGTACCGGAGCTTATATTTGGAAACAAATAATCAAATCTTTGCTCTTTATAATATTACTAGCTGCGCCCCGCGATTTTACCCGCATCACTCTGATTTTTTGTAGCCTATATGTTAATCGAGCTTATTAACTATCCGGCTATCCCCGTGCAAAGCCAAATTCATTTCAGCCGTGTTTCAGCCAAATACATTCAGCCGTGTTTCAGCCAAATTCATTCAGCCGTGTTTCAGACAAATCCATTCAGAAGTTTTTACGTGAAAGAGTAACAAACATCCATCCATACTTACAAACTTTCGCGTTTATAATATTAGTAGGATATAGTAATACTACCGTATGGTTTCCGGCTTAGAATATACCACCCCATGTCCTCCCATGGGTGTCGTACAAGGCGACTAAGGGACATGTGGCTGATGGATGGGCAGCAGCATCTATTAGCTCAAGGTTTACATCTTGCTGCGATCACCAATCCATCTGCCAAGCGTGGTGATGATGGCAATATCCCTCTACGATCCTGGCTTGCCAAGGTCTGTTAAGAGGAGGCCCATGTTCAGCAGTGGACGTTAACGGGCTGTTGATGATGATGATGATAGTAATACTACCGACCCACCTCGGCTTCGCACGGGTGCAATGTATTATAAATATACACATACATACATAAACACGTTTCTCTTGAGACACTATCTATTAATAACCGAATCAAAATCCGTTGCGTAGTTTTAAAGATCTGAGCATACATAGGGACAGACAGCGCGGGCAGCTTATTATTATTTTTATTTTTTTCGGATGGACATACGTAGGTAGCCACGAGGCTTTTGCTACTTTACCGGGCATAAAGGCGAGCAGAGCTCCAGCCTTAATAAATGGTTTAAAAACTACAAACTAAGCAACCTGCGCAAGAGGGCGCCCCCTGTGGGGCTTGGACCTCGGCTCAGGGCGGTCGCTGGCGAAGAGATTGAGGGATTATGACTTTTAGTATTTTAGGGGGTTTCGTGCAACTGTCGCTCTACTTTACTGTTCGCCGGCCTCTCGGACTTCGGGTCTACGAGGGCATCGGATGGTTAGCGCGGGCAGCGACTTTGTTTTATACTATGCTTTGTAGCGATGATGATAATAAAGAGGAGAAATATTTGATTGTTTGTTTGTAAAGTGCGTCTTTTCTTTTTTCAAAAAGCTTTCTAAGGTGCGCCGTGCGGTGGTGTCGTAGCGGGTGACGGGGTGAGGACCTCCCGTCGTCGTTCACATGGTGGAAGAACGCGCACAACCAATGTTGTGAGAGACTAAAGGCGGAGAAACATATTGTCAAAACGCGACGCGACCAGATGAAACGCGATGCGTGTTGAGTCGAATCAAATGTGTTGAATTCTATAGACCAGAAAAACACTATGAACACCCGACTAGACGCGACGCGACGTGTTCATAGTGTGATTTATCAGGTCGCGTTGCGTTTTAACAATGTTTCCGACTTAAGGTGTCAATGCAGAAGTTGTCTTAAAATAATAATAGATCTCAACAAATTATGGACAAAACTAATTAAGCAAAGCTATAAATCTTGCGCTGTTCTAACATTTTCGTGGCAAATTATTAATTACTCTATCACCTAAAGTAATGGTAATTACTTGCGTTTTGTTAAACGCCTACTAATTGTGGAGCGAATGTTACGCCCACTAAATCTGTAAGTGCGTTTGTATTGTTTTGAGTAGAATGGAGCAGACCGTAATCGTACTAATATTATAAACGCATAAGTTTGTACGTATGGGTGGATGGATATTTCTCTTTTACGCCAAAACTACTGAACGGAATTGGCTAAAATTACGCACCGGGATACGTTATAAGCTGGATTAACATGTAGGCTACAAACCATCATGCTCCGACCCACTGGAGCAGGGTAACGCAGGTAAAACCGCGGGGCGCAGCTATTCTGTCATATTAGCTTAGAATATTATTTAACTAAAGCTTTTTATTCTAAACTAGCTGTTCTCTGATTTTTTTCGCGTAGTAGGTATTTAGTACAAAGGTAGGAAGTAGTACAAACATTGCCACCATTTTCAATCGAATTAAATTCAATTTAGCAATCAGTCAGTCATTCAGAGCTATAATAGAAAATCACTACGTAGGCGTAGTATAAAACAAAGTCGCTTGCCGCTGTCTGTCCGTATGCTTAGATCTTTAAAACTACGCAACAGATTTTGATGCTGTTTTTTTTAATAGATAGTGATTCAAGAGGATGGTTTATATGTATGATACAACAGCATTGCACCCTTGCGAAGCCGGGGCGGGTCGCTAGTAAATAATAAAGCTTATTATTTTTCTATTAATTAGATTATTATATTTAAGTCAACACAGTTTTCATTATACATGTACTGGCGTCACGTGGTTTATCCGTGAAAGTATTTTATGGTATCTATACTAATATTATGAAAAGAGAAAAAGTTTGTATGTTTGTTTCGAATACACTCAAAAAGTACTGAACGGATTTCGATATTTCTTTCACCATTACAACGCTATCCCTGAGTGACATGGGCTTTAAAAGTCGACCCGTGCGAAGCCGGGGCGGGCCGCTTGTATGTTATATAGCAGTGGATTGTATCATTACATAGTATAAAATAAAGTCGCTTCCCGCTGTCTGTCTGTACCTATGTATGCTTAGATCTTTAAAAATAAGCAACGGAATTTGATGCGGTTTTTTTAGTAGATAGAGTGATTCACGAGGAAGGTTTATATGTATAATACATCAGCATAACACCCGTGTGAAGCAGGGGCGGGTCGCTAGTATGAAATAAATGAGGATGCGTTATTAGTTAATAAATGTATTTTTACGATAGCAAATAATTGTGTACAACCTGACAGCACTAAATCAGCAAGCTTGCTCGATGAGCAATCTATTGTACTGTGCACACTTAGTTCACACTAATAACTTTTATGCAAAACATAAAATAAAATATTGTTTTTCTAATTAGTACCTATCACTTATTTGAAACCTTTGTACAATACAACTATAAAAATTTAATATAAATTAGAATTCTTCCAAGGCTCGGGCCCAACACCTTTAATACAAGTTGCTGTGTCAACTCAGCAAAGGTGCTGCAAAACACACTATCTGTAGGTATTAATTATATTGTATAAGTTAGTAGGTGCCTATGGAAGGCCGAAGCCAACTCGCAGAGGCCCTTTAGACAAGTACAATCTAAATATTGTGTGACATCAACCGACGCTTATCCCTGAACTCACTATGAAAATGTATTCAAGGATAATCCCCAGTTAGTACAATGCTATTGTGCATATTATGGTTAAAACATAATGTTGGTATATGGGTATGGGTGCTAGTGCATAAAAAAAACTGGGTCTATGGAAGGACTATGGCCCCTGCTTAAACAATGATAATATCATGTAAAAATGGCAGGCGGTAACTCACCCACACGATAGATGGGCTCCGAAAACGGCTACTAGCATGCAAGCAACAAGGGGGCAACATGGTCTGAGGGGCTAGAAGAGCAGAGATATCCCTGGGAATTCTACCCGTTAATTGGCTCCCTGAGGGTTCAGCCTCATGTGCTCCCTAACCACTTAGGGGATACTTTCTCCTGCGAGCATTTCTGTTCTTGCGATTCCACTCAAGCCGTTCAATTAAGGCAAGCAGCCCGGCTAGCATAGGCAGCGCGACTCGAGTCTACTCTACGGAGGCCGACTAATCACATTGCAGAAACGCATTGTCACGTGACACTTTATGCAATGTCGGTCGGTCGGTCGGCCTCCGTAGAGTAGACTCGAGTCGCGCTGCCTTGCTAGCCGGGCTGGAGGCGGGAGATCTGTTCCCCGTCATTGTAAAGGCAAGCCGGAGATGAGGAATAGGACCTTCACCCGGTAGTATTCGGGTCGTACCCGACAGCTCGCCATAAGCTTTGTGCCACTGTTTTCTTCTCATGGGTACTCGAAACCCTGAGCAATCATTGAATTCGCGCCACGGGGTATAATTTTACTGGGTGTCTTTCTATCCGTGACTTGTGTTTGTAATTTATTTATTAAACAATTTATTTCTTTATTGCGTTGCCGTAAATATGATTGAGTGACTATTATTTTCAGTAGTGTTATAAATAGGTAATTTACTCCGATCTTTAACTGTAAATATTGCAATCGTTTCAACACGGTCCTTCCGCTTGCCACACCTTACATTGAACCGTGCCCTTTATCATTATTGTAATTGTGCCATAATTATATGATTACGTTATATATACTTATATTTTACTGATTGTTTAACGTATTTAAATGTAGCAAAGTGGGTAAAGTACAGTAGGATTTGCGTAAGTATTCTGAGTTTGACAATTTTATGGCTCGACAGAGGTTAAATGCATGGTGTTAAAGTAGTGCAAAAATATAATTTTAATATTATACTTATGTATATATATTATACTCGAGGTTTCATCTGCGTATCGCCCGTTCTAGTAGGAACTTCAAAATTAAATATAGCGTTAAGGCTTTCTCGATAAATGGGTTATCTAACACTGAAAGAATTTTACAAATTTGACCAGTACTTTCTGAGATTACTGCGTTCAAGCAATAGTAGTACTTTTTCGCGTTATAAGAGATTATTTTTGTTGTGTTTATATTTTTTCTGCTGTACTTACTACCCGGGATTTTAAACTCCATTGACTTACTTGTCGGTTGCCTGAAGATTGCGCATTTTGTGATAAGGGCGCCGATTGAACCTACCTTATGTTATGTTTACTTTTAAGTCCTTTTCTGTTAATTCTTTTTCGTGTCAGAGTACGACAAAGACTTTATCTATCTCTCAAGTTTTTACGTCACGAACCAATCTATATACACTTGAGAGCAATAAAATCGCACACCCCTTGTAATTTGGTTTATTACTGATTGTTTTCTAAAATCTAAAGATATTGAGTAAAAATCATTAGACAAAATTAAAGCATACAAGCTTAGCTTTACAAAAACATAAAATTAAAATCATTGACCTTTACGTAACTTACAAAAACCGACCGTACACCGAATTCCCCAAATTCACGCGTTTGCGTTGTCACTACTTGCACCCTTAGCCGCAGGTATAAAAAGGTCGGTTTATTGGAATTTTTAATCAGTTGCATACCGAAGGTCAACGTGATAACATCTCTACTGGAAGCATACGGATTTACTGGAAAAATATGGATACCACGCCCGCAGAAGCCGCTCAAGTTATTGCCTTGCTCGAAGCAGGCCATAACCAAAGTGAAGTTGCTCGTCGGCTAAATTTGAGCCGCTACTCTGTTCGTCGTGTATACCAGAGGTTCCAAGAGACCGGTGGCTACATTCGGCGACCAGGATCTGGCCGGCGACGCACAACATCAGAGCGTGATGACCGCTTTCTTGTGACAAGGTCTTTGAGAAATCGGCAACTGAACGCGGTTCAACTGGGACAACAGCTTCGAGAAGTTCGCAATGTCAGTATAAGTCGGTGGACAGTTCGAAGAAGACTAGGTGAAGCAGGAATGACTTCACATCGCCCAGCAAATGGTCCCAAATTGACCACAGCTCACCGACAAGCCTGGCTACAATTTGCTAGGGAACATTTAAATTGGACGTATGACCAATGGCGGGCTGTTATGTTCTCTGATGAGTGCAGAATGACTTTACATGGTCATGATGGACGCTCTAGGGTCTACAGAAGGTCATCAGAGCGATTTTCACAATGCTGCATAAGCGAACGTGTGGCTTTTGGAGGTGGATCGTGTATGTTTTGGGGTGGCATAATGTTGGACACTAAAACTGACATTGTATTCATCACTACGGCGAATACCGGCCCGAGATCGAGAAGTTTGACGGCTGCACGATACGTCGAAGAAGTGCTCGAAGAACATGTGAGGCCGCTTGCGTGGCTTATGGGAGAAGATTTTCTCTTAATGCACGACAACGCCAGACCGCATGTCGCTAGAACAGTTTGCGACTACATGGAAGACGTTGGAATCACCGCGATGGAGTGGCCAGCTCGTAGTCCTGATCTCAATCCGATTGAGCATGTCTGGGATGAGCTAAAAAGAAGAGTTCGAGCAAGAAGCCCTGCTCCTACGCGCCTCCAAGAGCTTCAACTTGCCATTAAAGAGGAGTGGAACGCCATACCACAAGATTTCATGGTGAAATTAATACGGTCCATGAAAAACCGATTAAGAGCTGTAATCAAGGCTAGGGGAGGGAATACACCTTATTAAAAAACAATTTGATCAAGCATTTTGAGTTTTATTTTTATTCTTTCTTAAGCTAAATTGGGTAATTTTATCCGTATGTTGGGTTTTGTGCCCTAAAACTCCCTATGGGTACTTTTTTTACACTGTATTTGATATCATTAGAAAGGTACTGAAGTAAACATTCAAATAGTGTAAGTTTTATTTTAATATGTATTCACATTCATGAAAAAAACTGCTTTAACAACAAAAAGTCAACGTGTGCGATTTTATTGCTCTCAAGTGTACTAATACCTATATAAAGCTGAAGATTTTGATTGTTTGCTTGAACGTGCTAATCTCAAGAACTACTAGATCGATTTAAAAATTCTTTCAGCGTTAGATAATCCATTTGTCGAGAAAGGCTTTTATTATGAAGTTCTTTACAGACACAGAAGATACGCGGGTGAAACCGCACGCGTGAACCTAGCTTACATATTGGAAAAAGTAGACATGACACTGCAACTTTATAATTGTATAATAACTCAGGACAGTCCATTTTAGTAGCTGTTATTGCTAATATTGAGTCCTTAAGCATAATTGTTATAAAATTACCATCTCATTTTGGGTACAGCTTAATCATTGAATGCCCTAAGGGTTTATAAAACATTAAATGCACTTCTATTAGCTGTCCTTATTTGAGTTACCTACTTACTATTTCAGTGGGCTATTGAAAATGTTGCGTGGTCTGTCACGTTAATATTAATATCTAAAAGTATCAAATAATGTTATAATTGGTTATGAAATGTAGCACCTTAGCAGTAGTCACCTTATTTTTCACACTACTTTTAGTGTGAAAAATAAGGTTACTACTATTAAACTAAACTAGTACTCATTCTGTAAGGCACCCCCCAGCGATCGACCTAGCTCCAAGGGGTGTCCTCTTGTTGTAGAGTTTACATTTTTAACCATTTAATAAGGTTTGTGCCCTGCTCAGTCGCATGAGCTTCGTGGCTAACTTTATATGATTATGTTGGTCGGATAAACAAAACAAAATGTAAGAATAATATAATATAAGTACCTATTTATACCTCCATTCTAATAAGTATACTGACTCCAAGCGTAAACGCTTGCATACTTCAATTTGATGATTTTTATTGCCTCCTAAAATTGCTCAGCTATTTTGTGAAAGCTGTGAAATGACGTATAATAGGTATTTAAGTAGGTACATAATTCTTTAAAGATACTGTAAATTTATAATAAGCGCATAACTCTTAAGCCGTTAGTTATTTTAATATCGCAATTTCGTGACACTAAGATGTTATTATATTATTTTTCGCGAAATAGTGAATGAAGCATAGGATTTTAATTAGATAAGATATCCTTTTGTTCCAAAGGGCGAGTTTAAGTATCGAAGTCATTGCCAATTTTACGAAGTTCTTCCGAATTGCTTTGCCTGTCAATGGAAATTGAACTTTAGGTAATAAAAACAAAAAAAAAATAGACCGTACAAAATTAATAAAAAAACTTCACGCGAGGGAAACTGTGAATAACATCTAGTTTAAAAAAAACCAAATCAAATTTCGAATCATTAAAATTGTTCATGCCTTGCAGAACAGTAACTAAGAAAGTGAAATCGTTTTGGTTTTTTTTATATTAAATGTTGCATTGCTTTAGGGCATTTATACTATAAACTTTTTTTGAACTGTCACTGGTACATTGTCTTTTATCTTGCGGCATGCGGAAGTGTCAATTATTATTTGTTTTTTATTGATATTTATTTGTTTTGCCTTAGGCTTTGATTGCATACTTAAGTCAACTATAAGCTACTTTAGATTGTTATGATATGTCAATGCTTATTGTGTGTGTGTCACAAATAGTTTGAGCAAGAAGAAATCTTTTGACGTCGGTGCTGTTTTAGGTTTGTACCTATATTGGTGATGTTATATTAAAATAATCCCGATTGTTACATTACATGACCACGAAAAATCTTAAAACAGGTTCAGGGCTTTTTCGGACCTCTATAGTTAGCTACCTCACCGAGCATATAGGCAACCAGTGCACCAGCTTTATTATGCTTAGATCTTTTAACCTGCGTATCGGATGTTGATGCGTTTTTTTAGTAGACAGAGTAATTCAAGAGAAAGGGTTATATGTATAATACATGCATAATATAGTGGATATACACTGATAATTTTAGAGGTTTCTGATGTGATGTCGTAAATAAACACATAATTTTAGCGGCGCATGTCTATAAATTTGTCTTATGACAAAAAAAGCGGTGATCGTTGTATATAAAAACATTCTTCATTATATTTAGAAATACAATGGACATAAAGAAAGAAAAAAATCTATTGAACCCGTCAGTTAGATTACTAAAAAATATTGGACATGTATTTTTTATTTATCAAATCAATAAAATTTACAAAGATAAGCAAAAACAAACTATCAACTACAAGGGGCTTGTGAAGTCACTATTAGGTAAAATTGTACCTAGAAGTGACGTCACACGAAATTTCAAAGCGCTGAGGAACGGAAAAAAATACGTGTCCAATATTTTTTTGGTAATCTAACTGACGGATAGTTTAACATATTAACTATACAAGATTGCATATTGATGTAACTGATTGTATCAGTTTTCGGCGGTTCTAGTTAATTGGTAGATAAATCGAGCAATGAAAAAACAACAATTTTAGTGGATGGCCCAACAACAATTGCAACCACCTGTAATTTTTTGAATTCTTTACAAATTTCCGTTACTGAAATACGTTTTGTAATACACTTAGCTATTATAGAATTAAATTAGGTATGAACTTTTAAAAATGCATCATCATCGTCATCATCATCATCAGCCCGTATAACGTCCACTGCTGAAAATGGGTCTACTTCCGAGGTAGGGTTTTGCTAGAAGATTTAATGAAAGTTGACCGAATAAAAATAAAATAAAATAAATAAAAATCATTTTTTATATACTTAAACCTTAACATGCACTTGCAAATAGTCAAAACAATAATTTTGTATTATTATCTATCATTATCATATTTTATAAATTTTCAAATTAAACAGGTATTTAAGTTATTATTTTAATTATATTTTAGTTTTAACGTCTTAGTTGTAATGTAATTTAACTAAATATATTGTGTCAAATAACTTGTTCTGTCTATATTAGGTTAGAACAATTGTCATTATTTAGGTGGACCATGAATAGGTATATAACGACGGACGCGCTTTAATGCTACCACCGGTTCCAATACTAATAACTGAGAAGACCCGGCGAAACAAACTCAGTGGGTTATTCTACTGCCGGTTTTAACACGACCCACATGAGACGGTCCGGCGAAACATACTTAAATGGGCAGAACGTAGGTTTTGGTCCAGCTACTTTAACTATTTATTGGCATACACATTATTTGCCCGAACGGTTGTCTTTGTAATATTTTTATACTAATAGTAAAATAAACTAATTTGACACAGAACTAGCGGTCTATAATGAATATAATATATGTAAATAGGTCAATTACAAATAGTTCAAAGAACATCACACAACAATTTTTTGTTTTGATACAGGGTCTCTAGGAAGTTCTACGCAACCAGGTTTATGAAACCAAACGTCTTTATCCTCAATATAGTCTTTATGCTATAATATGCTTTAGATACGAGGACAAGTTTAATGTAACTACTTGAAAATTAGCAGAATATAGCCCCCAAATAGATTGGTTGGATTGGACTGCTCCGCGCAACACCCAACCCGTTGGTTGTTGCACCATCCGACTATAGGCCTTTGCCCACAAAGCGTCGTAAACACCGTCGGCCCCGGGGCGTCCTAGATGACCCGGAAGACGAGATAACAACTTACCAACTAGCAACAAAAAGACTTACTGCAAGAAACTAGCACCACTACACAGAGACCACTCTATCCAACCCGCTGGAAAAGAGTGCGCCCGCGAACGCGATGCGTCCCCTCTAGTCCTCCTGACCCTTAGTTTGCGAAGAACCATCCGAGACCTGAAGTCCAAGAGGTCCGCGAACTGTAAAGTATAGCGACAGTTACACAAAACTCCCCTAAAATACTAAAAGTCATAATCCCTCAACCTCATCGCCAGCGACCGCCCTGAGCCGAGGTCCAAGCCCCACAGGGGGCTCTTGCGCAAGTTGTTTAGTTTGTCTGGAGATAGCTCGCCTTAATTTAATTAATGAAAACCATATTTTCCTTGTTTCACGCGGACAAAGTCGCGGTCAGCAGCTGGTATTAAATAAAATGTAAAACAATTATTTAAAAATGACCTTTTATAGTACAATTGATATGAATTACTGTTACTAATTAAATTGTATGTTTAGGATGTCGGTAATTTTTTTACTAAACCGAAACAATTTCAAGCATAATTAATTTTAAATATTTTGATAATTGAGTATTTTGTTTTACACAACCTGCGTGGCGTAGCGGGATAAGTCTCGCTTTGAGTCTAGGAGGAGACAAGAAATCTTTGTGTAAATTCTAAGATTTCTTTCCGGATCTGTTGCTTGAGGGACTACCCTCCGCGCCTCGGAAAGCACGTTAAGCCGTTGATCCCGATTGTTATAACATCATCTATAACAAAAGTATACCAGGGAACGGGCAGCAGCGTTTCCTGTGTTATGTTATTACAACATAATACTGCAGTTAACAATCGCCTGCCAAGCGTGTCCTGTGAAGTAGCAAAAGCCTCGCGGCTAACTACGTGGGTATGTCCGTCTGGAAATATAACAACAGTCAGAACTAACGGCTTTACAGGCTTTTGCACGGAGGATGGTCCAACCAGACCCAGAAATAAATCTTTGATTTTACCCAAAGACTTTTTGTCCAAAACAGGAATCGAATCCACGACTTCTGATTAATAAAGCGTGCCAAATCTTAAGCTAGTTAAACAGGTGTATTTATAAATACTGATCCAACTTGACGTTCCGTACGATATAAAGTGACTGTATCAACTTACAATTACCACGCTACTCAGCTTAGCAGTTAAATCTTTAACAGTAGGAGTATATTTCTTACTATATTTTAAACTCTATTACACAGTCATTATGTTGAAAATCGTTAAAATTTCAATACATTTGCAACCCGTTAAAGGGTTGAGTTATTTGATCAGCTTTGTATGCTGATTTCTCGCTCATTTTGCATTGATTTCATATAATTATGTTTACACTAGAAATGCAAATGTCAGCTTTGTAGCGTTGACTGCACAATTAACATTCTATTTTTGTCTAGTTTGTAGCGTGTGACAAGGACGGGTAAAAATTAACCAATTACGTTTAGCTGATTGGCAGACGGAAGCGTCATCTATTTCTTGATGTGTTGAAAAGAGGCAGAATATAGGCTCAGTATACTTTATGGTAAACCAGTGTGTGTTGCCAGTGATGACCTATGGATCCGAAACGTGGTCCTTCACTAAAGGCCTTATGAACAGGCTCAGAGTCGCTCAACGAGCTATGAAGAGGGCTATGCTCGGGGTTTCTCTACGAGATCGAATCAGAAATGACGAGATACGTAGAAGAATGCGGGTTACCGACATAGCCCAACGGATTAGTTCGTTGAAGTGGCAATGGGCAGGCCATATAGCACGGAGAACAGATGGCTGTAGGGGCCGAAAAGTTCTCGAATGTAGACCGCGGATCGGCAAGCGTAGCGTAAGACGTCCACCTACTAGATGGCCGGATGATCTGGTTAAGGCCGCGGGATCACGGTGGATGCAGGCCGCTTCTAACCGCAACAACTGGAGATCTATGAGGGAGTTCTATGTCCAGCAGTGACTGTGGACGTCCTACGGCTGAAATGATGATGATGATACCTAATGGACTGCTGGACAGGGGAAGTAGATGATCCTTATAGAGTACTTACAGGTTTTTTTATTTATCTACTAGTTTACGTTTACTGCTGAAAATGGGCGTGCTCTTTAAGACCATGGCAAGCCAAGGTCGTGGTTGAGAGTATTGCCGTAGTCACTGCTTGGAAGGCGGATTGGTGATCGCAGTAAGATGGGAGTACCTTTGAGCTGATAGATGCTACTGCGTTTCCATCAGGTGTATGTCCTTTAGTCGACTCTTATGACACCACTCGACTTTATACGAAGATACTGTGTGGTCTATTCTAAATCGAAAACCTCACGGTTAATCATAGTTAGTAACATTTTTGATTAACGTGCGTGATTCCAGCCAGAGTGAATTTTTAACAATGGGAGTATTAAGGGTGGGTAAGGCAATAAATAATTTTTGAGTTGCAAGGGTTTACAGGCTACGGCAACCATGAGTCCGTCTACCTTCATGCGACGTATGCTTGTTTGCTGACTGTTACGCACTAATATTTTATGTTCGTATTTGGAATAAAAGGGTGATTTTTTCTGAGAAGAACTAGGGTAGTTAAGGTTAGGGTATATAAAACTATCATAAAAATATATAAAAAATACAAGTATAATAACATTTTAAATAGACTATGTTTCAAATAGTTTCGATTACTTACAGTGACTTCATAACAAAACAATAACTTTACTATTGTGGCTATATCACCCATGTAACTCTCGTTCCCGTACGAACATTATTATTAAATACGATCTTTTCAAATCGGACCAGTAGTTCCTGATATTAGCGTGCTCCACACTCTTCAGCTTTATAATATTGGTATAAATATTATATTCGCTGCTGATTTGTAAATCATGAGATCAATCAAGTTGAAAAGTGGTGGAATTTCGAGTTGATCCGGTTAGGTAGTCATTGTTGCAATTATGTTATGGTAATGTACAGTAGCTGTTATTGAGATTATGAAAATGAATACCTATTTCAGTTTACCACTCGTCGCTTTTAAATACAAGCGACGGGTATAAATCTATTAAGCCACGGATACCCATAATATAAAGGACATACATCTGATAGATGGGGAGCAGCACCTATCAACTTTCTTTTTAAAGTTGACTAGCATAGTTTTGCAGTCTACAAGTATTCTTGATAACCCCTCGTGCTAAGTTAAAATGCTTGTGTTACGAGTGGGTTCCTGTCGGTAGTACAATGGGTGGGGTTCGAACCGGCGACTCAAGCTCACAAGTCCGACGCCCTAGCGGTATGGTTTGAAAACTACAAACTAAGCAACCTGTGCAAGGGGGCGTACCCTGTGGGACTTGGACCTCGGCACAAACTTCCAGACTTCTGGTTCGAACTTAAATTTATATTCTAGTAATACAATCTTTTACCCGATCCGGGGATCAAACCCAAGTTAGTTACAGTCGAATAACTTCCATTTTTCTACATGAGCAATGTAGCCAAGATTGGCAATACTGATGAAATGAAATTTGAAACGCCTATTTCCTGTATGCTAAGGACATTTATTGTTGTATGTTGCAATTATCGTTACATAAGCATGAGTGCAAGCCGATAGTACTGTGAAGACAGACCGATGTATCGACATAAAGACATACTTATTTTATTTCATGATGCGTATTATTTTAACTTAAGAGAAAGTGTAGGACATGACTAATAAAAAACGAAAATTTCATTAAACTTATATATATAGTTTATGCTGGTGCTTCCAAATTAGGTCGATGATGAAATTATTAGGATTCTAGACATTGCTTTAGGGAAAAAATGTTTGTGAAATAATATTTTTTATTATTCGAAGAATATTATGTATCAAGTCCACCAGTAACATGTTTCCTTATGACAAAATTACATTAATGTACAATCTTGTTCCTAAGACATGCCACGTAAGGTACCTAATGTAAGGCCATGAATTGTTAAGATTATAAATAATATGCTATTGGAAATATTCTTTTTTAAAGAATAGCTTTTTTATGAATATAAAAATATATTTTAAATTCATAAAAAATATTTTTTTTTCTTGATCTAGTAAAACCATTCTTAACCATATAAAATAATTTAAAAAAAGTGTCAACTAGCCTATTTAATTGACTGTATCAGCTGCTGGGATCGATCAGTCGATCACGATCGTGCGGAGGGCCCCCCCTGGCTTATAGCATTCCTTGATTAATTTGGGCTATCTATCTCTGCAAGTATTTTTTAAATATGACTAGATTCTTTATTCTTTTTTTTGTAGATCCTGATATATTATCCGTTCAAGCAACAAATAAACAAACACTTAAGATTCTTATATTGGTATAGATTATACCTACAGTGTTATTTTTAAAACATTAACAACCTTTCAGGAGGTGAAAGTACTGATGATTATAATAAATTTTTACTAAGGGTCCAACCTTGAAATCGCGAAAAATAAATCTGCCGTTCCATACATTTATGTTCACTTACCTCGACAAAATGTATGGTACAGCTGATTTTTGATGTTGCTTATAATCATCAGTACTTTCAACCCGTGAAAGGTTGTTAATGTTTTAAAAATAACCCCGTATATTCCTTTTCTATTCTACAGTCTTTTCTATACTTAATGCTTTATGAATTGTTAAAACACATTCAACTTTTTAATTTACAGTAGGTACCTATAATAACATGTGTAGTATTTCAAAAGAGTTAATTAGGTATTTTATCGTCTTATCATATATGTTATTTAATTAGGACTAAATATATGTTTAACTTGCTGGTACTTTCATATTTACTACATTATTTATGTTTTACATTACTGATAGTCATCGGCCGTGTAAAATACTTTTAGTTCCAAAGTGTTCGGATACGCTTTGTGTACCTACTTACTTAGTAACATTATAAACACAAAATTAATATGGTTTTAGTAAAAAACACGACGCAGGAAACATTTTGTTTTCTTCATGTGGGAGATGAAAAATATATAGAACTTAAAGAACTTTTGATACGCACTTAATGTGCATCCACTTCACACATCCACTATTGAAGAACTACTAACTACTACTAACTTTCCGCCTGTAATGTCCCGTGGGAAGGAAACGAAACACGTTTAGCTGAATTTAGAATAGCGATATAGAGACAACCTCCGTAGCGTAGCGGTATTTGGTTCGCTTTAAATCTCGGAGGTCGTGGGTTCGAACCCCACAGCGGACAAGAAATCTTTGTGTAAATTCTAAGATTTCTTTCCGGGTCTGGATGGTTGAGGGACTACCCTCCGTGCCTCGGAAAGCACGTTAAGCCGTTGGTCCCGATTGTTATAACATCATCTATAATCAAGGAACGGGCAGCAGCGTTTCCTTATGTGTTAGAACCTAATACTGCTGTCACCTACCCGCCTGGCGAGCGTGGTGACTATGGCAAAAACCCTACCTCGGGAGGAGGCCCAAGTTCACCATTGTAGGGACTGATGATGATCATGATGATATAGTGTCATGATCATGTTCATAATAAATCAGGTAAAAAAAAGTGTAGGTACACTTTGTTGTAATGGGTAAATAAAGTGATTTGTTCCTACCCTACTTTGCCTTAGACTTTGCCTACTTCACTGGGCATATGGGTGAGCAGGGCTCTAGTCAAATGGTTTACAAACTACAAAACCAGTGCAAGAACGCGTTCCCTATGAGACTTGAACCTCGGTTCGCTGGCAAGGGAATTGTGGAATTGTGACATAGTTTTGTACAACTGTCTGCCCATTAAGTAATAAGTACCTACTACATACATTTGAGACGTAATTATTTAAACGTAAAAGTATAGTATAACCATTATAGCCAACCAATCACATACATTTTCCCACAACATGTAAAAAGGAACATGTCTATTTGCCAAACGGTATAAAAACTGTCGCAATGCATAAAGCTGATTAATAGCTCTTTATTAAATAGAGCGAGAAATCAAAGGCCCACTCACACATGCACTAACTTATTACAGCAAGCCACCCTAACAACAATAATAAGCTCTAAAGCTGATTGTATAAGGTTGATTTTTACTTGTTCTTTCGTAGATAGATAGTACGTTTATGTAACTGAACGCATGACGGACGCAATGGCGATGTTGGCAAAGCGCATGTAATTCACGAATGTGTGCAACAAGTGGTCTATAGATACAATTATCGTTCCTTTATAATTAAGATTTTAACAGGCGATCCGATTGATAGGCGGCGAGTACGTCGTTTTGTGTGGTTTTTATTACATTGGTAATATAAATAAGGAATGTATTTGATGCCGGATGTCATGCAATGCAGTTCCTGGCACTTAGTGTTTTGAAGGAACACGAAGAATTTACGTGGGTAAGCGCTAAACACCTTCGACTGACATGCAACCATCGCAGAAGCGGCAGTCCGTCTAGAAGTCTGTATGTTAGAGACCTAGATACTGCGTCACTGTTGTAGATTTTTACCGCGATGGCGCAGGGGATTCCTATTAAAGTATTTCCCTAAATAAAAAATACAGGTATTTTTTTTTTACTCTATTTCTGCCTGATGAACTAGCAAAAGCCTCGTAGACATGTCGGTGTGAATACATTTAGTTGTGTCTAATAAATCAGATAAGAACTGTGTAGATACAGTGGCTGACATAGTTGCTTCTGTAGGTACTTTACATTAATATATTTCTCATAAGTAAGGAGTTACATAAAATGCGACGACTGCTATGTCCCACCATTATGGCATGCTGATTAGGAAAAATCGAGGTAATGAATTGAACAATACCTATAAGTAATAAATAAAGTGTAGCTAAAATAACCTGGTAAATAGAATGATCTCCATAGATACAACTATGTTTGTTCCGAATACTTATGTGTCCTTTGTGCCTCTTAATATTTCTGTAAATCTCACGATATCTTGAGTATCATAAAAATTTTAGGTTATATTGCTCAACCGCAAGCAGAGGCGGATTATCCATAAGGCAAACTAAGCAGGTGCGCGAAGGGACAAAGGGGCGCGCGGGCGGAATAGACGCTGGAACAGTACCTGTAGTTGAGGCTACTACAAGTCGGAATAAAGAAATGCCCGCTCCAAAATGGAGTAACCTCTAGAAATTTGAGCACTGTAGTTCACGTTACAACATGTGCTGTAACGTGAACTATAGTGCTCAAATTTTTACTAGTTAGCTTAGCTTGTTATTTATAAATAGGGGCACCGATGAGTTGGCAGCCTACGGCGCTCTCAACGTTTAGAGAGGTGGATTAATCACTTTAATCCACTTCTGACTGCAAGTCTAATATTAATACCGGGGCCAAGTCACTGGACAACAAAAAAAAGTATTATATTGTATAATCTTTGTTCATCAAGTATTCATGATCTAATGAAATTAGCGAAATAAATCCAGTGGAAGAACTAAATCGCGCCCCTCATTATTCAGTCATGGTCATAATCATAATATATATTCAAGGTCTACGTACGTTTTGATAAATGTCATTACACAACATAGACATAAAACTTTTAGGCACGTTGTAATAGATTTAGTATAACATGAACTATTGCCCCATGGAATACTTGCGACCTTCAGCTTTTTACTGTTTGAGACTAAATCAATTATAAATACTTATGAAATTAAACAACTCAATCTCAATAGAGTTGGTAGAGATAGATTATTAATTAATTAAATTTAATAAAGTAAGAAAGAAATGGTTAATGTTTTGAATATGCGAAAATAATAGGCTAAATAACAACAGCTGTTTAAAGTCATCAATCTTTCACCTCTAATATAAGGCATCTTACGACAATGTGTACATTTGTCATTCGCAGGTCATACGGAAGGACGGATTATAAAATCTGTAAATATAAAATAATGTACCTATATATTTTCTTTAGATATTGAAGTGATGCTTTTGTTAGATATAGTCTTACAAATTGTTATTCTGACAAGTACAAGTGTATGTTAATACCTCAGTGCTGAATAAATTTCATTTATTATTTCATCGAAACTGTAATATCTCAATACAAAACTTACTTCGATACAATATTGTATAACATATTTAGTCACTTAATCACACTTAAATTATATTTGTTTCGGGTTAATAACTGACATCATAAATTGAACATGCTTCCATTAAAACCACAAGACAGCAGCGCCGTATATGGAAAATTCTATGGCAATCCTGATACAGAACATTTTACTTTGTGTTCTACAAGCCTCTAGTAATTACTCAAGTAATTAAACACACAAACCTACTAATTGGTAGCCGTCGGTAGGCTGTTTACAGCTTATTAGTCTGTTTCATTTAATTAGAACAAAAAATGTTTAAGCTATGCTACAACTGTTAAAAGAATGTGGTATCAAAATAATGTCGTTTAAGAATAAGTTTATGTATGAGTGTACTTATAAATAAATTGTATGATATAAACGAATTTCGAATCAAACGATAGCCCTTCAGCACTTAGAGTATTAACATGCACTTAAACTTGTCAATCGTATACAATGATACTATCTATATAAATAACAAACTCCTCCTTCCTTCCCAAAATCCCAGAATAAAATGACATCGCATATATACATAATATGTTAAAGAACACCCGTTTGTACTTTGCCGTCTTGAAACCAGAAACCTTTTTGTTAAAGAACATACCTACATGCTTATTTTATCATTTTAATGTTGTGTTTCGATAGTGGGTTTGGATTTGCGCACTTATAAAAAATGGGTTAGTTTTTAATAGTCTGTTTTTAAAGTGTATTCAGGGCCGGATTTAGAAGTCCGGAAGCCCCGTTGCAAAAAAGGAGAAGAGACCCCTGGCCACAAACTAGTTTCCCTATAAATGTGTAGAAAATTTGAAGTGTACTAGGTACCTACTTTTCAGGACGATTTGAATTCTGATATTTTACGGATTGTCTAATTTAAGTGAACAAGTATAGATGAATAACTGTTATTACTATTATATAAATCATGATTCTACAAAGTAGGTACTGTATTTAAAGGTACAGCACCGAAAAAATAAATAAATAAATAATTTGTTGAGTTTACTTGTCAGAATTTCAAAGATTTTTAATCTCTATTATGGAGGCCCCGGGGCCGATGCCCTGGATCGGCCCTCCCTTAAATCCGGTCTTGAGTATATTTGATAGCGATAGTAACTTTCCAATTCTTATCAACAAGGCCACCATCTTACCTAGATTTCTTTTACCTACATTGTTTCAGTCGTATCAAAATCACGCCGTCTTTACCAGATAACGTTAACACGAGGTTTAACTCGATTTAAATAGTTCAGATGTTTTATCTCTCCGTTTCTTACGCAAATATTATGTACAGACTACAGTAACACTTTTTGTGTATGACTGAACTTCCTCCCTATAATAGGACGTGATGTGATGTAACTGATTACGTGTACTATTAGCGATATCCGTGATGTTGTTTTCACGATACAGCTGATTTTAAGCCAACGTTAAATATGGGAACTCATTTTGTGTTATTCCTGTATGTAAGAACAACACTTGAGAATATAACTGGGGTATGCAAGAACATTTGGCTTTACGTATTCCCCGTGTCTCAGATATTCAGGTATAAATTTGCACTACCGCCGTGAACCTCGTAACATAAGCATTTTTAGCTAAGCACGAGGGGTTAACAAGAAGACTAGACTAGACTGCAATCATCAACTGTTTCATTAACAGATGTATAGGTATGTCCTATTAATAGACGTGCAATTAATATATAACAATAACGTATTATATAAACATGATACATAAATTCCTTCTAATCCTAATTGTTTATTATAAACGTAGTAAGTAAACAAATTGTCAAAGATGCACTCAGAATTCCTCAATTTAGTATTTTTTGGAAGTTTTACATGTTTTTGGTTAACAATTGTGCCAGGCTTCGAAAGTTGCATGAAAAAAAAAACGTTTATTTTGATATAAATAAAACATTTAGTTCTGACTGATCAACGTACAACCTAAACTACTAGTCGTAAAGACATGAATCTTGAAGGTAGTGTTGCACCGAATATTCCACTCCAAAGAAGAAAAAAAGGGCAGCCAATTGGTATGGTGAAATCAAAATCCACGCCAACAAAATCCCGGGAAAAAGCTAGTATACACCTTAATTTAAATTAAAAAAAAAAATCCTTAGATTTTCTGGCCATTTCTTCTCAGTTCTCAGATTTGGTTGGTTCCCAGAATTGGTGGTGGAAAAAAAGAGACGCATCATAATAACATGATTTAAAATAGATACTTTAATTTGATTTTGAACGTATTTATATAAAAAAAAATATTTTGATTTGATTCTGACTCCATATGATCCAGGCCAAATCGTCAAGATACATACAACAAGATGCCAACATCAAAATTGCCTTATCAAAACAACCTACTGAATGAGAGATTTTATCGAACTAATAGCCAATCTTGTATTTATTTCCGCGTTTCGTTTTAAACGCAGACCACAACACAAACTAGCGAACGAGCGTAAAACTTAAAGACGCGATATGAACGAATACGGTCTTTGCATACGTCATAATGAGTCGTATAAACGAACAAGCATATGCCATAGAGACCTATAAGTCTTAAAGGAATAATTGACCTATTTTTTTTTGAGGGACATCTACGACGAATGTTTCTGACGTATAAAGACATATCCGATCTTATGTTTCTGAGCTCTAGATATTATCTCTGTAGTTCGCGATGGGGCACCGAATTCCGAAAAAAGTTATAGGATGTTCCGCCCGCCGATCGCTCGCTAGCTTGCAGTGAGATTTGCGCTTTAAATTACCAACATACTACCAAGAAATCTTCACTATGATTCATGATTATTATGACTTTATCAACTATCGTATGACTTATCGATAATATAATGACAATACCGATAAAATATTGCTTATAAAGAGTTCATAATTTACCCTTTAATGCCTTTGGCGGTTACTTAGTAAAGTTTATCGGTTAGTATAATAAATTAAAGATATCGCGATGACTTATTGTTATGATCAGGTTGAAATGTTATTGAAATTATATTGTAGTAAGAATGTGTTAGTTATTTTTCTTTTGTTTTCATTACCATACTACATGTGAAATATATCAAGTGATATAAAACCTATTGTATCTTTTCTCTCAACCAACCAGAACTGGTAAGAAATCTAAGATTATACACAACAAATTTGGATGCTGCTTCTGGTTCCATAGCACAAACGCGTTTGAAAGTTGCCATGTGGTTTTTGACTAAGAATAGAATATAATCTTCCTATGGGTGTCGTAAGAGATGTCGAAGGGAATGTTAATGGGTGGGCAGCATCTATTAGCTCAAGGATACTCAAACAAAAATACATAATATATGCAGTACAATGGGCGATCTCATGGCATATAGTAATTTTGGGTTAATAGGTAGTAGTTATGCAAAGCTGTATGGTGTCCAACTTAGAATAGACCAACCCATGTCAGCCTTTAGATGTTGTAAGAGGTAACTAAAGGACATACACCTGATGGATGGGCAGCATTCACCATATTAATATCAATGCAATAACCAATCAACCTTTTTTTTTTTCCGTGATTAATGCATTGACGCATTCCCACCGCCGCCGCTGCAGCGTATTCGCGCGCTGGCGGTGGGATATGTGGGACTCGCCCTCTCCATAGCGTGGTATGCTAAACTCATACCACGAGGAGAGGACCCTACACCACTAAAACCTCCCGGACACTCCTTCGATCCGCCGTTGGCGGGGGCCGGGTACGCATGAGCAATCCGGCCATAACCAATCCACCTGCCAAGCGTGGTGATAACGGCAATATCCCTAAACAACTCTGGATTGCCAAGGTCCGTTAAGAGGAGGCCCATGTTCAGCAGTGGACGTCAATGGGATGATTAAGTAAGTAAGATTAAAAGGTACGGCTGCTCAAGATATACAAATCTTGATTTCGATTCACCTGACCGCATTTTTCAAGCCCAATGAGTCTTGGTAACTTAATGAACGCGTAGAACCCAACATCAATCAATAATGTTAATAATCAACAGTATTCTGTAAAAGGAAACGATTTCTCAGTCGAGTGTATACGCTTTTTCAGATTACAATGTTAAATGTTATCAATATGGGAATGACTTATGATTCTTGATTACAGGAAATATCATTCGATGTATATTCTGTAGTTCGGTCTATAAGGAAGAAGAAAGGGCATACGTGATGGGTGAAGTTTAAGCCAATTGATATAGACCAGTAGTTCCCAACCTAAGGTCCCTAGCACACGGCGTATTTTAAACGCGCAGACGACGCGCGTTTTTGCCATACATGTGCGAAACACACGCAAGTCAGTACTTCGTTTCTAAAACGCGCGTCGAACAACAAACTGCTCTTTAGGGTAAAACAGCGCGTTTAAAAAACCTGGTGTGTATAGGCCCTTAAAGCGATGAAAGATCATTTTACAAAATGTTTATCTCGTGACGGACCACCTGTTTTGCGTAATCATCCTAAAATTAACACTGTTACAGTAATTTCTGTATTTTATAAAATACTATTAAATAATGAAATAATAAAATAATGAAATTTATTCAGCACTTAGGTATTTACATACACTAGTTCTTGTCAAAATTACACTGTATAAGACTCTACTAACAAAAGTATCACTTAAGTAGCTAAAAACATTGTTATAATTATTTGATCTTACAAAATTTTTAATCAGTCTGTTCGTCTGTCGAGCGATAAATGACAAATGTACACATTAGGTATAGTAAGATGCCTTAAAGGTAACAGGTCTAAAATTAAAATTAACTTCCAAGAATCCGGCCAAAGTCGACATCCACCTGAGGGCACCCTTAAGGGGTAAGGACCAACGCTCAGGGTGCCACTGGAGTAAATAGTAGATTTACGAACAGTGGTGATGATCGCTGGCACGAGATCACAGTTCGGAGAATAAGCAACAACGCGGTCCTCCGCCATGCCGTCGAGGATCCTACCCTAGCTAACCTGCAACCTTTCACTAGCTACCTAAGTGGACGACCCGGAGAAGAAAGGAAGAAAGAAACTCCGAGATTACTTTTTTTGTCTCTTTTGCTCTGTTTCTCTTTTTTTTTATGTCAAGTCTTTTTTCACAATCATGTAATATTGCACAATGTATATATGATGTAAGCGAATGCACGCACAGTACCATTTATTACCTGGTCAATTTATACCGACTAGGTGTTCAATAAGACAAGAAAAAAAAAATACAGTAAATACTATAATGTAGATATTAAAGTTTACTCAGGCACAGACAATCTCATACAAAGAAACCTAATGGCGGATGCATTCACACACGAAGGCGCGGGCAGCAGCGTTTCCTTGTGTGGTACAATATAATACTGCGGCCACCAATGCGCCTGTCAAGCGTGGTGACTATGGCAAATACCCTCCCTCGGGAGGAGGCCCATGTTCAGCAGTGGACGTTGTACGGACAGATGATGATGATGAGATGATGAATACTAGATTTCCGCGCGCAGTTTCACTCGCGTAGCTCCTGTTCCCGTTGCAACTTCATAATTCAATACAAAACAATACTTTGTTTTAAGACTACTCCCGCACAAAGGAAATATATCCTTGAGTCACGGGGGACTATACAAACATAATTTACGAACACGTTTACCCAAATTCAGAACAACTGAAGTATCAATAGTTTTGCACAAATAGTTGTTCCGAGACAGAATCGAACCCAGAGCAGGTCCGTTAACGTTTGGGCCGGATTGCTTATGCGTACCCGGCCCCCGCCAACGGCGGATGAAGGAGTGTCCTGGGGTTTTAGTGGTGTAGGGTCCTCTCCTTGTGGTATGAGTTTAGCATACCACGCTATGGAGAGGGCGAGTCCCACATATCCGTTATCGTTCGTTAATAGATAGACCATCACGACTATAACTTATTGACCCTAGTGGTAATATTCACGTAACTTACTCAATGACGCACAGGTCAATTGAGCATATGCTAATAGTCCCACGATGGCACGTGAATGTCAACAGTCATGGCGAGCGCATTCTCTGCTCCGAAGGTCTGGCTGGACAATTGTATGCCTCAACACACATATAGATATGTCTTTACAGAACAAGATTATTCGATCATCGTATATGCTCCACAGTGATTAACGGATACCCAAATTAGCTGGACTTTAAGCCTTATTATCATATGCATCCCTTAAGGGTGCCCTTAGTTGGTGTCACGTAGATATAGTGTGACAACTTGCAATTTGGATGCGGTTTTAATTTCTTCTTTTAATAAAAATAATAATTGGTTAATAGCAATAAAAGTCACAGGACAGACGGACGGACTATTTAGTCTGTAGATTTGTATGATTTGCTATTGCCTACCTACTACTGTAGTCACCTAGTCGGATATTTTATAAAGTAAGAATTATGTGTTAGTTATAGTTTTTTTTATTAATTTAACTTCTAACATTGTCATTCTGTAGTGAAGTACGTATTAAATAAACAAAATTTAAATAAAATAAAATTATTCAATTTAAATTTTAAAGACATGGTAACAGGCTTCATAGAAAAGACATCAACGCGTTCAGCAGAATCTTTAAATATACTGATTTCAAGATAAATAATGTATTATTTTTTCCTTCACAGATATCCATCTTCAGAGTTGTGTGTACGTAGCTTATGGTACAAATAATCTATATCTATACTAATATTATGAAGAGGAAAGTTTAGTCTTTTTGTATTTTTGTGAGTATGTTTGTAATAAATAAACTCAACTCTGCCGATTTCATAAATTCTTTCACCATTGCAAAAGCTACATTCCCCCTGAGTGACATAGGCTATATTTAATCATGAAGTTCCCACGGGAACGGGAGTTATGCGGGTGAAACCGCGCGCGGGAAGCTAGTCATTTCAGCCGTAGGACGTCCACTGTTGCACATAGGCCTCCCTGATAGATCTCCAGTTGATACATGAGGGGGGTTTGCCAATACTCGCCACGCTTGGCAGGCAGGCGAGCGCAGTATTCGGTGTTTTAGTCTAAGAAGACGCTGCTGCCCATCTTCTGAATTTCCCTTGGCCGGGTCCTACGGCGCCCACCACGGGAGGAAATGGGATGACAGTTCAATTGATCGCGTAATTCAGTTGAAAGCTCTATGCATTAAAGTTGACAGTTTTGTTTTTAATTAAGGAGATGAAATAAGATAGTGTTGTTTTATGGGAGTGTCGATAAGTGTTTTAATTTATTTTTCTGTACGTTATGGTTAAAAGGATTCGTGCACATTTCCGACATGATAAAGGGCACATTGCGTATTAGTTTGATTTTGATATGTAAGGTCAAGAGGTGTCTACGTAAATCAATATACTAATAAAACCTCCATAGCGTAGCGGTATTTGGCTCGCCTTAAATCTCAGAGGTCGTGGGTTCGATCCCCACGCCGGACAGGAAATCTTTGTAAATTCTAAGATTTCTCTCCGGGTCTGGTAGATTGAGGGACTACCCTCCGTGCCTCGGAAAGCACGTTAAGCCGTTGGTCCCGTTTGTATATCATCTATAATAGTCGTATATCAAGGAACGGGCAGCAGCGTTTCCTTGTGTGAAACAACATAATACTGCGGTCACCAACCCGCCGGCCAAGCGTGGTTACTATGGCAAATATGGCTCCCTCGGGAGGAAACCCATGTTCAGCAGTGGACGTTATACGGGCTGATGATGATGGTGATGATGATACTAATATATAAAGCTGAAGAGTTTGCTTGTCTGAACACGCTGTTCTCAGGAATCATGGTTGGGTCGTTTTTTATGGAATAGGTCTTAAATCACTCCATGAAATCAAACCAATTAGTTACAGCCATTTTTTATACGCAAAATCAACATTCAATTACAAAAATGCGCAGTTGCAAGAATAGTTTGTAATTAATGGATTAACAACTAGTTTTGCCTTATAACAGTAAACTGCAAATTTAATGAGCCGGTTAAGCGCAATATTCGTTTGCTGTCAGCTCGAGTTTAGTAAAAAATCAAAAGGCAATTAGTCTATATTACGCAGTTACGTAACGAAATCTATTGTATTAAAACAAAAATTATAACTGGACAGCAGCGCCATCTAGAATTCTCAGTAGAAATTAACCTATATCGCGCAAAAGAAGTTCATATGTCAATACGAATTTGCAGACAGAAATTTCATAGAATTTCGTTTCGCAGAAAGGTTTCTTGTAATATTTGTTTCTTTTTTGTATGAGTATATTTAGAATATTATTTTTCAACAACAGTTGACTTCAATGAAGAATAATTCAAAAGAAATCAATTCAATGAATATTGAAATTAATTTTTTTTATAATTTTAACAAAATAATCAAACTGTGACTTTTTTTACAATGTTTTTGTTCGGTGTATTTTGGAACGGTACGCTAGATAAAGTAAGAAATTGCTTCTAGGAAAGTAGGTTTGGTTCGGTTAGAACTGCTAGGTACCATACACAGAGGCCCTTTCTTTTCATGGGCCTCGGCGAGCGCCACCTGCAGGCGCCCACTTCATAGTGGGCGGCGAATCCATTGCTGTCGAAGACAATATGCGATGTCTAGGCATAGTCCTCGACAACAGATGGAGCTTCGGGGCCCACTTCCAGCGGCTGGCCCCAAAGCTGGTGGCGGTGGCGGGTGCTCTTGGCCGGCTTTTGCCGAATCTCGGCAGACCCGGGAGCACCTGTCGCAAGCTGTACGCCGGAGTGATCCACTCCATGGCGCTCTACGGCGACCCCATTTGGGTTGACGCCCTGAAGAGTCGAAACATGGCCCTCCTGCGACGTCCGCAGCGGGTCATGGCCATTAGGGCGTCCCGCGCCTACCGCACGGTCGCGTTTGACGCGGCCTGCCTCCTTGTGGGGTCCACTCCGTGGGACCTGGAGGCGGAGGTTTTGGCCGCCGGCGTACCGGCTTCCCGGAGGGTGTTGTATGGTGGCGGACTGAGGTCCGTCGCCAAACCCTCCGGAAATGGCAGAAGCGGCTAGAGGCCGCGCCGCGGAGCGGATTGCGTACGGTGGAGGCGAGTCGGCCCCATCTAAAAAAGTGGGCCGGTCGCCGTCACGGCGACGTCACCTACCACGTTGCACGGGTAATAACAGGCCATGGCTGCTTCGGCCACTACCTGTGCAACGTGGCGCAGAGAGAGCCGGACACACGCTGTCACCACCGTGACGGTGCCGACGATACGGCACAGCATACGGTGGTGGAGTGTCCGGCGTGGGCCAACGAGCGGGAAGAGCTCGTTGGCGTGGTGGGAGACGACCTCTCGCTGCCGACCATCATTTCGAAGATGGTCCAAAGCGAGAGGTCATGGGAGGTGGTTGCCTCCTTCTGTAGACAAGTAATGTCACAGAAGAAGGAAGTAGATACCTCCGCCCACCCGCTTCGCAGACGGCGTGTTGTTGAAACCCGCCGCCTACCGCCCTAGGCTCGGCCTCTGGGAGTGGGGGACATGGGCCCCGCTCCCTTCGAGGCTGACCCATGAGGAGTAGGGACAAAAAAAAAACAAAAAAAAAAGATGATGATGATAAATGTGCTTCTCGCTTCTGTGTATGGTACACAGAAGCGAGAAGCACATGTTTTAATACAAACAAGCAAACAAAATCGGCTCAGCCAGATAAACGACCACTTTTTTATTATATCAATAGATAAAAATTACGATAATTACTTTATAATGATCACTTCTAAAACCGTGACAAACAAAACTAAACTTAAAACCGCTTTGAATACGGTTGAAATATTAAGTAAACCACTTGTCTAGAGGATATGATTACGATACGATTCTCTTGTTTCTATTCTACCTTTTGCCTTTCTATAAAGGGAAAAAGTGGAATTAGAAGAAGAGTTACTTAAAATCCCCTCGCGACCCTTAATTTGTAAATTTATGCCCTCGTAGACCCGAAGTCCGAGAGGCTCGCGTGATGTAAACTAGAGTGATAGTTACCTAAAAATCTAAAGTCATAATTCCTCATTCACTCTGCCAGCGACCGCCCTGAGCCGAAGTGTAAGTCCCACAGGGTGCGGCATCTTGCGCAGCTTGCTTACTTTGTAGTTTATCTAGGCTGGAACTCTGCTCGCTTGAATACCCGGAGAAGTAGCAAAAGCTTCCTGGCTAACTACATAATGTCCATCCTAAAAAAAAACTTGAAATTTGAGTTATCAAATTTCAAAATTGAGATTAATTTACTAAGACTACGGGCAGGATTGAAATTAGGTATAGTCCCTAATGCGTTAACCATTTGGCCACTGTGAAACCAGTCGTCGATCATCAATCTCTTTAAGACACGTCTTTAAGGGGAACGTAGATGCCATCTATGAGTAATGATAAATATTACTCGACAAACATCTCCAAAGGTGCATTTTCGACGGCTGGTTAGGTTCCACCGTGGCGGAATAGTTAAGGCATTAGGGCTATAACTAAAATGCAGGTTAATCTAAATTTTGAAATTGGCAAACGTTTCCGTAGTCTTAAAAAAAAAGAATTTGAAATTTGAGTTATCTTTACACACGACCTTATTGACCTTAGCTCCTTTTCTAGCATGTTTAGGGCAAAAAAGTTAGTCGCTATATCGCGTAGATTATCATCCAGACAATCTGTAGCAACTGTAGTCACGACTGTGCTTACTAAACAGTTGACATTTGCTATTTGACCGGTACCATAACATTATACTAATTAGTCTGAAACAGGTTAAAACATAAAAGGATATTGCTATGTGTTAGCCAAAAGTAAAATATAATAAAATCTGTCATGCTATATGTGTCATCATCAACAGCCCGTTTACGTCCACTGCTGAACATGGGCCTCCTCTTAACATACCTTGGTAAGCCAGGATCGTAGAGGGATATTGACATAATCACCACGCTTGGCAGACGGATTGGTGATCGCAGTAAGATGCAAATGCTGAGCTAATAGATACTGCTGCCCATCCATCAGCCATATGTCCCTTAGTCGTCTTTTACGACACCCATGGGAAGACATGGGGTGGTCTATTCTAAGCCCGAAACCACACGGCTATATGTGTAAAGAGCTTTAACTGACTCATTCATTCTAAATAAGAAGTTATGTGCTGTTTCATATTAAATGATATGAATGGTTGAATAAAAATAATTTCTATACCATTAATTAATTTCGAATTGACAAAAGTTTGCATGTTTAGGGATGCACCTGTGGATGGGCAGCAGCATCTATCAGCTCAAAGTTCGTTACCACTTACTGCGATCACCAATCCTCCAGTCAAGCAAGCCAAGGTCTGTTAAGAAAAGGCCCACGTGTTTTTGAATGCAATCTGTCGACTTATTCAGCAATTTCTAGAGGCACGCAGTTTTTTTTTTAAGATTACTAGCAGAGTTTTGGCAGACTACTAGTATTCTTGTTAACCCTTCATGCTAAGCTAAAATGGCTAACGAGTAGGTTCGCGTCACGTCCGAACCGGCGACAACAAGATCCGACGACGACGAGAAGATCCAAAGTCTGACGCCCTAGGTATCCTAAAAGATCATTATTGAAATTATCAGCTCAGCGGTTTAAACCTTAAGTTAAGCGTTAAATGAGTTTCTGTTACAAAGATACAGCAAAAAATCACCCAGCACGTATCAAATATTGTCAAAAATAAAATAAGAAAATCTTGTACGTGAAACCTTACAAAGGAGAAAAGTAAATTCAAGGGCGCCATCGAGAAACTATGCTAAGTCGTGGTCGTGTAGTGATACGTTCGTTATAAAACAGCTATTAAACTCAATTAAGAGCTTTTGTCTATTAAGGGATATTGATTTATATTTGTAATGTTTTGTACAAAATTACTTACTTTACCGTTATTAAAACCGTAGGTACCGTTATTATAAATTACCAGCCCGTTGACTGACTGACGTTCACTGCTGAACATGGGCATCCTCTTTAACAGACCTAAGCAACCTGCGCAAGAGGGCGCCCCCTGTGGGGCTTGCGCCTCGGCTCAGGGCGGTCGCTGGCGATGAGATTGAGAGATTATGACTTTTAGTATTTTAAGGGAGTTTTGTGCAACTGTCCCTCTACTTTACATTTCGCATATAAGCTTATAACTTTCAGCCAAATCCATTCAGTAGTTTTTGCGTAAAAGAGTAACAAACATCCATCCGTCCATCCATACTTACAAACTTTCTCGTTTATAATATTAGTAGGATAGTATTAATAGTCCACTCGACCAATGTCATCCACAGCAGTCAACCGCTTTGGAGATTAGACTTCTGCGCAGAACTTATTATAGTATAAAAATGTAAGCACGAACTCAGTTGTATCCTCTCTTCCTTTACTCGATACAAAGATCTCTTGTACGGCGGAGCATTTTTTTTTTCCCGGTCATTTGTTTACTCCTTCCCACCGCCGCTGCAGCGTATTCACGCGCTGGCGGTGAGATATGTGGGACTCGCTCTCTCCATAGCGTGGTATACTAATTTATACCACTAGGAGAGTACCCTACATTACTAAAACCCCCCGGACACTCCTTCGATCCGCCGTACGGGTACGCATAAGCAATCCGACTCCCCGAGACTTATACCCCAAGACTTATACCAGTATGACACGGAGTGTCTCGGAGGTTAGGACCCGTCTATGCTGTAACAATTGCTCGTTTATTTGCTTTTATTATCTTTCCGATAATTAGTATTCTTGAGAGTAAGATCTAACTAAGACTATAGTTCATTCACCGTGCGAACTTCATTAGCATGTTATACTAAGTTCAAATTAATAACTTAATAATAAATACAATGGCCGCCTTATCTATGACAGCGATCGCTTACTGTGGTGTTAGGAATTAAAATGGAATTTTTCAGAGTTGACGCCTTGTTAATCAAAGCGTCGGAATTAATTCTGTATTTATAATGCTATCGCTCTGACTTTTAGAACAAACCGCTTTGCATATATAATTTAATAAAAACGTAGCTCAGCAGGACTGACTCTTATTTTTTGTCTGGGCCTTTACTCATCCCTTCGGCTGCAGCGTACCCGCGCCGGCGAAGGGGTATGTGGGACTCGTCCTCTTCACAGCGGTGGTACGCTGATCATACCACAAGAAGAGGACCCTACACCACTAAAACCCCCCGGGTACTCCTCCGTCCGCCGTTGGTGAGGGGCAGTTATCCGGGACCCTCTCGGACGGCGGTCGCGGCCGAGTTGGCGCCGCGGGAGCAGGGCAGCAGGGCTGACTCTTAGTCCTCCGACAGGATGTGCACTAACACTCTTAAAATGTTATTTATAGAAAGGTTCATAACTGTATATTCTTGTACACACGCGATACATAAACAATTTTTATAATAATAATTACAATCGGCTCTCGGTTCGAGCTCTTACAACAAACAAAATATATCTTAAATTCGTTATTCGACATTCGACAGACATAATCTTTTAAAAAAGCTGGTCAAGTGCGAGTCGGACTCGCGCACGAAGGGTTCCGTACCATTTTCAAGCGTCTACCTGTTGCCGTTATTGATATCGAGGAAAATAGGGCAAAAAAAAATATCGGTGTATGGGATCCCCCCTTAAATATTTATTTTATTTTATTTCTAGTATTTTTTGTTATAACGGCAATAGAAATACATCATCTGTATAAAAATCAACTGTCTAGCTATCGCGGTTCATGAAATACAACCTGGTGACAGTCAGACAGACATCGAAGTCTTAGTAATAGGATCCCGTTTTTATCCTTCAGGTACGGAACCCTAAACAGGGCCATACCGCTAAACGGAATCTTATCAACAATTATGATGGATATATTTAAATCAATACTGTAATAAGAAAAACTGTTGAGATTCTAAAACCGAGATTAAATGAAATGCGACACTAAGTGTCGCTTTCAGGATTAACGATTTGACCACTCCCTAATCTAAATATGCTTTTGTTAGGTCAGAGATGCATACAATGGAGCTGTATGGGTAATACTATTGTAGATAATATATATTATACGTGAATCGTGACCAGGCTGCCAAACTAACGTCTAAATACGGCCATTGTCACTAAATGACATGGAGTTATAGACCAGATTGAACAGACTAGACAGAAATATGCAAGGCAGTGACTACCTGTGCCTTGGTCCTAACCCCTTTATGTCCACAAGTGGTAGACATTAGCTTCTATACCTGGTATATATAAAGGAGTGTGTTATCTATACATATAATAAAACTGTAGAGGTCGAATGTCTGTACATAGAAAAGAAAACTCTAAAAACCGAGTCAGGGAGATGTTAGAAGTAAAATAGAACACATCAAGTTTTTTTTTGTTTCTCTGTCTGTTTTTATGTTTGTACGGGCTTATCTGCTGCAACGATTTAAATAAAATTTTGCATGGTACCTTACATCGCCGGTCAACATTTTAAATACTTTAAATCACATAAAATTAATAAGTTTCCGTGGGATAGTTCAAAATCGAAGGAATAACCAACACCACGCGGAAAAAGTTGGGGGCATCAGCTAGTTAATTAATTAATATTTTTGGTACAACTGTCATATATATTAAAAATTTAACGAATTCTACGGACACAGAAATCAACTGTAAGTGTTTTACTGTGTTCTGCAAGAACAATACTTCGCATTAAGTATTCACTTGAGTATGTAGTGCCTCACTGCCGGGGTCTCTGTTGCTATGGTAATAGAAATCATCATAGTGACACCCAGTGCCGTTAATAGGGCGGTGTCATCGGTGCCCAGGCACAGGGTGCAGACGCTGGGGGGCGCAAGAATGGCTAGACCAGGCAGGATCAATCTTTTTCGATTTGCTCCTAATAGGGTGGGCAAAGCATTTGCACTAGTGAACTTGCGTTTGAGTTTTAGTGAGTGAGACACAGAGGGTGGTATAATAGGCGAAAGGCGTGTATATAATAATCCATCTTAAAAAAACAAAGAATCTCGCATAGGGCGCAGAAAAGGCTATTTACGGCACTGGTTACACCTGACATCCCCTAGTAAACTCATGGTCTTAAAGGACGTCCTTTCATACGGGAGTTAGTCTTCCCTAGATAAGTTATTATATATTCCTAAGTGCTAAATAGATGTCATTGTTCATTACAATAACGCTCTTGAAGCGTTATACTCTTGAGTATTGATGGGGCTTTACGGTTACCTAGTTTATTTGCACTGAAGGCAAATTTTTATATACACATGAGCAGCAACAACTCGATTAATCTGAAGCATAGTACTACAATATATTGGGACAGCCATAAAACACGCGTCATACCATGGAACATTGGTGTATCGAATGGTAAGTGGGGGTCTGTTTTCCCTTAAACTTATAATTTTTATTCATAATTATAATTAATACACAAATAATAATTTATTTTATATAATTTTCAAAAATCTATTACTTTAATTCATAGGTTTACACACTTTTTACCCAATATAATAAATTACTTCATTAATAATTATTTTAAATAATCATGGCTTTAAGATAGTACTAAGTCTCCTGTAATTGAGGGAATACACTACCTCAAATATTGTAAAACGCTAGTTATTAAGTACTTTGTCATGTGTATATCCCTCGTTGGGGGCCCGTATTAAATAAATAAAAAATATGTCTGATTCAGTTCTTAAGTACAATTGCGATTCATATAGTTACATAGATAGTAGATATAGTCAAAGGAAGGCTATAAAGTCGCGGTTATGATTTTCTTTATCTACAGTTAATGTTCTGTGAACTATGTTCCAAATTATGGGCTAACCTGGTCGGAAATTAATCATCAGATAAGCAGGATATATATAATTGTGAACAGAAAGGCAGCTTGTTTACTTTAATATTATCTGACTACCTCCGTGGCTAAGCCGGTTCGATTCTCACGCCGGACAGCAGTCTTTATACGAAGCCAAGAAGAACGCACGTTACAAGATTGATCCCGAATACATTTGGGATTTGTTGTATGTTATTTTAAGCATTTTTTTTTACTCACTTATTATAGGTACACGAAAACGATAAAATACCTAATTATTTAGTACCAAATATTTATTTTTTAATATATATTATTATAAATTAATATTTTTGATTCATCATCATCATCAACAGCCCGTTTACGTCCACTGCTGAACATGGGCCTCCTCTTAACAGAGCTTGGCAAGCCAGGATCGTAGAGGGATATTGCCATAATCACCACGCTTGGCAGACGGATTGGTGATCGTAGTAAGATGTAAACTTTGAGCTAATAGATGCTGCTGCCCATCCATCAGCCATGTCCCTTAGTCGCCTTTTACGACACCCATGGGAGGACATGGGGTGGTCTATTCTAAGCCGGAAACCACACGGCACGGCACATTTTTGATTGTTGAAGAGGAAAGACTTGATTGTTTGTTTGTTTGTATTGAATAGGCTCCGAAACAACTGGACCGATTTGAAAAATTCTTTCACCGTTGGAAAGCTGTACTATCCCCGGATGACAAAGGCTATATATAATTATGAAGTTCCCATGGGAACTGGTGTTACGCGGGTAAAATCACGCGCGGGGAGCTGGTTTTTTATATTTGGTTTCTGGCTTAGTACACCTCACTCCATGTCTCCCTAAGTGAGTCGTAAGAGGCGACTAACCATACTGCTGCTCATCCAGTAGCTGTATATCTCACAGCTACTGGATGGGCAGCAGCATTTATCAGCTCCTGGTTAGTTAGTATCTTACTGTAATCACCAATTCGCCTGCCAAGCATGGTAATTTTAGCAATATACCTTAACGACCCTGTCTCGCCAAGGTTTATGAAGAGGAGGCCCATGTACAGCAGCGTTTGTAAATGGGCTGTAAATTTAATGGCATTACGTAACTGTACTAAATACTTAGGAAACCGTGTTCTTGGTGAATACAATAGCACACCTTGACTCTATGAAAGTGGATGTTATATATAATGGTAGTGTTACTTAATATAAATGAAATGAATAAATAACTTTTTTAGGGTTCCGTAGCCAAATGGCAAAAAACGGAACCCTTATAGATTCGTCATGTCTGTCTGTCTGTCTGTCTGTCCGTCCGTATGTCACAGCCACTTTTTTCCGAAACTATAAGAACTATAATGTTAAAACTTGGCAAGTAGATGTATATTGTGAACCGCATTAAGATTTTCACACAAAAATAGAAAAAAAAACAAAAAATTTTGGGGTTCCCCATACTTAGAACTGAAACTCAAAAAATTTTTTTTCATCTAACCCGTACGTTTGGGTTATTTATGGATAGGTCTTCAAAAATGATATTGAGGTTTCTAATGTCATTTTTTTCTAAACTGAATAGTTTTCGCGAGAGACACTTTCAAAGTAGTAAAATGTGTGTCCCCCCCCCTGTAACTTCTAAAATAAGAGAATGATAAAACTAAAAAAAATATATGATGTACATAACCATGCAAACTTCCACCGAAAATTGGTTTGAACGAGATCAAGTAAGTAGTTTTTTTTAATACGTCATAAACCGTAAACCGCAGTTTACCTTTCATTCATTCAACATCGATCAAAGTTACAACGAACTACAAGAACTTTTATACTATGATACTTTTACTATTCTTGATATCAAAAATAGGTACGCACTTGTACGGAACCCTTCGTGCGAGAGTCCGACTCGCACTTGGCCGGTTTTTTTAATAATGTTAATTGATTTACATATTGTCCATAGAGTATACAAATCATTATACAAATTAAATTAATCGTTTAATATGACCGCGCATAACTTGATAACTACTTGGCTTTGTACTTGGCCGATTTATCTTCTTTTTTTAGCCACTAATATATCTCTACTTCGAGATTCAAGGTTTGTATGAATATATTTTTTTTAATTCACGAGACATGTCATTTTTGTTTTGATGGGGGATGACATTTACGATCATACATACATACAAAAACTCACGCCTGTTTCCCAGAGGGGTAGGCAGAGACCATGGACCTCCACTTGCTACGATCCCTACACACATCTTTCGCTTCATTCACTCTCATAACATTCTTCATACAAGCACGTCGGTATAGGGTGGATCTTGTTTGACCTTTTGCGAGGATGTCTCCGATTTGATTTACGATCAGCTGAGTAATATTAAGTATAAATTGGTTTGCTTTGGGTATCGTTTATTATTATTATGCTCTTTTCCTATTCTTCCTAATCTCTTTCTCATTAAATTCGCTGCAGTTAAGGCAGTTTAACTCTTTCCAGGGATTCGGTCCCTGGCTTACAGGAGTTGTGCTGGTGGAAGTGTAGTAAGAGCCATGTGCGAAATATATGACCTTCAGCAAATAAATTAAAATACAAGCAAAAAGTATACATCGTATGTCTATGTCCAGTCTTAGCAAATATAATTTATCTTCGGCACAACTTCAATTAATTTCTCGAAATATCAACTCGCATAAATATATTGATATCCGAGTTGATGTAATTAGAAGTGGCCATAAAACATGAATAATTGCATCGCAATAAAAACCGTCTAACATAATACATTCAAAGGTAATTGTAATTGACATTTGAATTATATTTGAACGTCAAATCAACACGTTCGATTATAATATGTGTAATTGAAAATAAATGTGTTGTTAAAGGCTGCGAATCGAAATGTCTTCCGTATCGAAATAAAAATATTTGGTGCACTTATGAAACTTACAAAAGAGTCTTACTAGTGTTATTCATTTATTTAATTAATGAATAGCCTATTTAGTTTACGTAAATTAATATGTAAGTTGTACTAAAGATACTGTAACGTTACCTTTAAGATGGTTATAGGACCTATATGAAAAAAAACTACACACTAAGTTACATTTTTTTTTTGTTTTCCGGGGCCAAATGCATTGACGCATTCCTACCGCCGCTGCAGCATATTCGCGCGCTGGCGGTGGGATATGTGGGACTCGCCCTCTCCATAGCGTGGTATGCTTAACTCATAACACGAGGAGAGGACCCTACACGACTAAAACCTCGCGGACACTCCTTCGATCCGCCGTTGGCGGGAGCCGGGTACGCATGAGCAATCCGGCCCCCCGACGGCACCCGCGGCCAATATGGTACCGCGGGATCTCCAGGGCCACAGATGCTTAAAACTCCCCTAAAAAACTAAACGTCACAATAGGCTAGTTGACCCATATGAAATTATATTACAATGATGTTTATTTCTGAAAGTAGTTCTCATATGGAAATTCTGTTCATAAAACTTGTACTTGTAGATGGTTGTATAAACTTAATAGGAAAATATTTTTTTGGTATGTTTTTAATTTCCGTAAATGCGATCAGCTATTTTGAGACGTCGTCGTCATAGTTGAAAGACAAGAACGCGATCCTTTACTATTACATTTTCTGAGTCATAACGTCATCGATCTAGGATTCTACAAGACTAGACTGACTAGACCAAGAAAAAAATATGGTATTATTTTGAGATCTGTAAAGCGGTAAAATAAATAATTTAAAATTGACGTGACATATAAAGATGAAAACGATGTCAATCATTTTGGTTCTGTGTCTTGACGTCACACACAGAACCATATAAAAATAATTTAGCTAGAGCACAGCTCGCATTTATGCCCGGTGAATTAGCAAACACCTTTAAGCTTCGTCCTCTCAAATTTCAGGTTTTTTTCGGACGGAGCAGAGCTCCAGCCTAGATAAATGGTTTAAACACTACAAACTAAGCAACGTGCACAAGAGAGGCCTCCCTTGTGGGAATTGGACCTCAGCTCAGGGTGGTCGCTGACGGAGGGATTGAGGGATTATGGCTTTTAGTTTATTTAGGGGAGTTTTGTGCAACTGTCGCTCTACTTTACAGTTCGCGGGCCTCTCGGACTTCGGGTCTACGAGGGCATTGGAAGGTTTTTAGCAAACTAAGGGTCGGGAAGGCGAGGGGAGCCGCGTCGCGTTCGCGGGCGCACTCTTCTTCGGCGAACAAATTTCAGGTCTACGAGTATTTATGAACTTAAAATACTTATTATCATATCACTTAGTATTACTTTTCGACGCATTGGTGTCTTGTTTGAAATTAGGTTCGAATACATTAATGAAACGATTCTTCTGATATTCCGTCACTGCCTATTAGTAAGATAACAACTGTATATACACTAGTTAGTCAAATCACTATCTATGGTTTTGATAGAAATAAACTGGAAGGTGTCAAGTGTCCTAGGTGGGCAGCAATCGTAGGAGTTGTCAGTTGATTTTACCAATTGTCAGGTGTTGTTCCGGCAATGTGAAGACCTGTCAAAACTTATACATTCTTAGGTGTAGTCGTGTTGAAGTACGAATTTAATTTAAAAAAAAAAATTGTGCACGTATTGTAAATTCAACCTTGGAGAAATAGGATCTCTTATTGTGTCATGTAGATTGATATATGGTGCCAATTTAAATCCTTAAACGATTATAGGTAACCGTAACGGGCCGGAAAAAAAGTCTGTAAAATTCTGAGTCTGCTTGGTTAAGGGGAGTTTTCGTTTTGTTATGTCTGGGGGAAAATGCTTTAATGTTACTCATCTCCTCCGCCGCTGGGGCATTTCCGCGCCAGCGAAGGGGTATGTGGGACTTGTCCTCTCCATAGCGGTGGTATGCTAATCATACCACGAGGAGAGGATCATACCCACTAAAACCCACCGGGTACTCCTCCGTCCGCCGTTCGCATTGGGGAGGAGCTCAGGAACCCATGGCTCTTTGAGACTTGGTTGAGGCCTGAGGGGCCTACCGTCCGTCCCTTGGAAAACTCGTTAAGGAATTCGTCCCGATTGTTATAACATCATCTATGACAACCGTATTCTAGCTAAAGGACGTTTACTATACATCCGGTCGCCAGCCCACGTGCCAATCTAAGTAATCACTAAATGTACGAAACCTAGTATTGTACATTGCACTTGTCCAATTAACTGGGTGCTTTACTAAGTTTCCTTGTTACAATTAAATTACTTTTGATACATCTACGTGAGCGAGCGGCTGAATATATGTCGCAATAGTAAGCATAACAGGAGTTTCATATATGTATTCTTTTAAATTTAGAAATGCATTAGTCATCAATCACATCAATGCGGCAGGTATATAGAACTGCCTTCTTTATTGCGATGATATACCCACTTAAACCCCTTCAGATAGACCTCTGAAGGCAAGAAATACTTTAATATCCGGTACCAGCAAACAGATTATCGTGAGTTCTTTTGACACTCATGGCTACCTATAAACGTCGGATTGAAACAAGCGCATTAATTGTTTCAATTCTGCATCTAATAATTTTTGCATTGAAAAATGATTACTACTAAATTGATGATTGAACAGATTTTTCAAAATTGTGTTCATAGCCCGAGTCGTATGTACTATATCTATTATAATGAATTTACTTGATATTGATGATTTCTTAAATTCTTAACAGATTTTTCAAGTAAAGTATGCTTTATAATTTTGTTTTATCAGTTAGTTTTAGTAATATTTTGTATAATTTTAGTAGCAACAGGGTTTTACTGGATATTTTGGCAGTATTTTTGAGTAGGGACAAAGTTTTTCTCGTCACATACAGTACGGTAGGGGAAAGAAGGAAAATATGACGATTACTAATAAATGTAACCATTTTTATAGAATAAACGGTTTTAACTTTGAATTTGATCTGAACTTAATATGTAACATCTTTTTCCAATACCTTTTTTGTATGTTAACCCACACAACAAAATATCGATTCGGTTTGAGTGTCAACTTGTGGTTAGGCTACAGAATTACAGACGTACCTACTTACAACTTACTTCACAATAATAAATAGGAACCTCGTCTGTAGCAAATCAATAATGAGTAATGTAGGAGATTGAAACTAAATGGATCACAGTATATTTTAATATAAAAATGCATGCGGTTTTGCGTGTTTTATACTAGTTACCGATACAGATATACAAATCTCAAACAATATATAATACGCGGATATCTATTAAATAAAATACATACCTATATACAAATAAAAGTAGCTAATTTAAAATAAAAGTAACTTTTAAAATAATAATATTCTAAATTTATTCTATTCTTGGCAACGTTTCCAGAATGCTGGCAACATTACCCCGTTGAATTGCAAACAATAAATTGATTCTTTTTTTATAAAGAATAAAATAATTACAAAATAACAAATATATATGCGTCGATCCTATAGATATACCTTGATTGAAGGGATGCTTGCTCCGTTTCCAGGTAATATTGGATTCCTTGGTCGATAGGCAGCTTGATACATGATGTCTCTGCACGACTCTAAGGTTGGCTGGTAGAAAATACTTATTTACTTTAACTTTATTACACATAAACCTATCATTACAGGTATTTAATACCTAATTCAATAGCCTATTTACTTATAAATTAAAACAAAAATGGTAACTCTATGGTAACTTAAACTAAACAAATTGCACAATAAGCGGCCCGTGTGAATTCGCTCAGCGTGCACGAAAAGCATTAAAAACTTAAGGCATTAAGCCCGCCTATGAACAACATGAATGAACTGAGGTTAAATAAATACTTACGCATTAATGGAAGCAGTATTTAGAGTACTTAAATGACTAAAAAATGTGTTTTATTTAGCGTAATATTTCAGGGAACTTAAAAATATGACTAGGCCAAGAACGGGGAGGATGAAATTTACTGGTGTAAGGCAAAATAAAATTTAGGGAAACGCTGACCTATTACGAATGTGATAGAAGAGTTCTCTCTCTCTCTCTCGGAACTGTAATGAAGGAATGTTGTAGAAATGTCAGGTGTAACATTGATCCCAGGAGATCCCGCGGTGCCATACTGGCCGCGGGTGCCGCATGCCGTCGGGGGGCCGGATTGCTTATGCGTACTCAGCCCCCGCCAACGGCGGATCGAAGGAGTGTCCGGGGGTTTTAGTGGTGTAGGGTCCTCTCCTCGTGGTATGAGTTTAGCATACCACGCTATGGAGAGGGCTAGCCCCACATATCCCACCGCCAGTGCGCGAATACGCTGCAGCGGCGGCGGTGGGAATGCGTAAATGCATTTACCAACGGAAAAAAAAAAAAAAAAAAGGTGTAACTTTGATATTTTTTATTACCATATCAATAAATACACAGACAGTGAGATTATTCCTCAAGTGAATACTTAAAGCCTTAAAGTATGGTTCTTGCATACCACTTCTGTTAGTATATTAACTCTGCTAAATTATGCTGTTGCTGTACTTCCACGCGTAGTTTCACCCGCGTAACTCCCGTTGCCGTAGGAACTTCTAACACTAAAAGTATTTATCAATTCAGACTAGTCGTACCTGAGAAAAGCGAGTTCGAGCAAACAAACACTTCAGCTTTATATATTAGTAGATATAGATTCTATTTTTCAAATGTTACATCTTTTATTACATGAATAAAATACATAATATACAACTAAAAGTAGCTACTTTAAAATAAAACTAACTTATAAAATACTACTATTCTAAATCTACTTGGCAAGGTTCCCAGAATGCTGGCAGCATTACCCGTTGAATGGCAATGCTTACCTGCTGTGCAAAGTAAAAACCAGCACTGCGAGGTATTTATAAATTAATTTGGCTCCCGGTCCCCACGGCGCCAATGTTTCGACACCAAAAGGCACAAATACATAACCACTATCAAGGGTAATATTTGCACCTCTTGAGATTATATTGTTAACTTAAATATCTAATGATCACATTTTTAAATGTTTTGAATACTTTACGGAAAAGTTTACCATATACTATGTTTTAAAATTGAGATTAATAAAATTCGACCTGAATCTAATGATCACATTTACCAAGCTATCCCCTACCTACTTGTTACAATGTACTTGAGGATGTCGTTAATTCATTTGTATGTTCTTACTTATATAATAGTAAGTATATAGGTGTTTTATATGTTGTGGTTATATAATACAAGATTTGGGTCGGCAGTAGGCGAGTAACCTGAGTAATGCTCTGTCTTGTGGAGTTAGCTAATAATGTTCAATTTGTAGCAAGTTGTGTTGCTATTTGGAAAATAGGTTAAGTTAAACATTTTTTTACCGCGAGGAAATGCATTAGGTATCCCTACCGCCGTAGAAAGAGGGTATTTAAGACTCCCCTCTCCATACCAATGATATGCTAATCATATTACGAGGAGAGGGTTAACCCACCAGAACCCCCCTGGGTGCTCCTCTAAACGCCAATAATGGGGGCACTGGGAACTGCCCATTAATAACATGACGTAATCTAAGTTCTTACTTTTTGGGTCAACAATAGGCTAATTATTGCGGTATTCCTCGAAGCGCTACCATTTTGAGGCGCTCCGAATGAGGCGCTCCTTTTTTATTCCTCGGAGCGCTCCTTTCAGTACGAATTACTACTCTTAACACTGGTAACTAAAATATTTTTTGGGAGGCGCTACTGAAAGGAGCGCTCCAAGGAATAAAAAAGGAGCGCCTCATTCGGAGCGCCCCAAAATGGTAGCGCTTCGAGGAATACCTCGGCTCTGAACAACGAAGGAGTTCTCTTGGTTACAAATAATGTTGCCTCAAGTTGATTAGTGAATTCGAAGTACTTATTAGGGATATGTGGATTGTTATAGTTGATATTATCATAAGTAAAGATCGGCAGCGAGAAAAAAGTCGTTGAAATTTGAAAGATTTTTTTGAAGTTTTTATTATGGGGGCCCTTCTATGGTGTAGGCCACGGGTCTATTGACATGGATGTGCTACCTTAAAACCGGCCCTGAATACAAATCTAGATAAATTCTCTGGCACGAGTTAAACATAACTAACATACTTTCCTTAGTAACTAAAGTTCCAATCATAATTCAGATAGACTTCTAATAGCAAACACAAAGTGTCACATAATCTGACGAGCGTATAATACGACATTATGTCAGTCACGGTCAGTCAGTGTCGCTCACAATGGAGTATAGTACAATTACACTAAATATTTGGGGCCACCCACTCAATCTGACACTTGTGTACTGTCTACATCTATGCTAATGCTCAAAGAAGTGTGATTTGTTTGTAATACATACTTATAGACAGAAACTAATGAACTAATTGTCACAGCAATCTATTCTAATATTGTAAAGAGTTTTGTTGTTTGTTTGTATTGAATAGGCTCCGAAACTACTAGACCGATTTGAAAAATTCTTTCACCGTTAGAAGGCTACATACACTATCCCCGGATGACATAGGTTATATTTAATTGTGAAGTTCCCACGGGAACGGGAGTTACGCAGATGACACCGCGCGCGGAAGCTAGTCTATACTTATATATTATAAAGAGGAAAGATTTGATTGTTTGTTTGTATTGAATAGGCTCCGAAACTAAAGGACCGATTTGAAAAATTCTTTCACTTTTAGGAAGCTACACTATTCCCGTATAACATAGGCTATATTTAATTCCACGTTACGTGAGTGAAACCGCGCGCGGAAAGCTATGTTGTATAAAAGTAACTTTCTTAGGACCTGTATAAAAGTATGTACATGTATATAATACTTATTATGACATACTCAAAGGACAGAACTTTAGACTTTTAAATTATAGATAAAAAATAAAATTCTATTTTCTTACCTGACAGCTTTTACGCTAAATCTATAAAAAAATATCTAATACAAACTATTTATTATTATTATAACTATAATAACTAAACTAAATTCATTAATATATTTTATTAATGAGCAAAATATGTTTTGACTATTTGCAAATGCCTGTAATAGGTTTACGTAAGTAAATAAAAACTTTTTTATTTTTTTTATTTTATGTATTTTATGCGGTGTGTGGTGTCTGGCGTCGAATATATTACCATATCGACTTAGGGACATACAGCTAATGGGTGGGGAGCAGCGTCTATCAGCTCAAGGTTACTAACTATCTTTGTGTGATTACGGCAATATCCAACAAGAAAGAATAAGAAAGAAAATACATTTAATTCAGTACAACACGCAAGATATTTTACAACAATAATTTAAAGTACAAAACAATAAGTTGGCTTGCATGTTCTGCCAAAAAAAGTTGTCACCTCAGCACAGGCTAACCGAAACCTAGAGCTGGTTTTCAATTGGCAACTCAAGTGACCCATGACTCTGGCTTGCCAATGTATGTTAAGAGGTGGACGTAAATGGACTGATACAATACCGTAGTTTTTATTTTTACTAGCGATCTGCCCCGGCGCGGCAAGGGTGTAATGCGGATGAATGAAACTAGCAACTCAAGTTTACAATATGAGTTCGACGAAAGTTGATCAACTTACGTTTTATTATCCGGTGGCATATACCTATACATTTTTTTGTTGTCGGCGAATCGGCTAGTTACATTATGAAGTAAGTATTATTTCATCATCAGCCCGTATAACCTCCACGGCTAAACATGGGCCTCCTCCCGAGGGAGGGTATTTGCCATAGTCACCACGCTTGGCATGCGGATTGGTGACCGCAGAATTATGATATAACACACAAGGAAACGCTGCTGCCCGTTCTCGTAGATACAAGGGATTGTATACGATTGATATAGATGATGTTATAGCAATCGGGACCAATGGTTTAACGTGCTTTCCGAGGCAGTCCCTCAACGAACCAGACCCGGAAATAAATCTTAGAAATTACACAAAGATTTCTTGTCCGGCGTGGGGATCGAACCCACGACCTCTGAGATATAAAGCGAGCCAAATACCGGTACGCTACGGAGGTTGTCGGTTGAAGTATTATTTAATAAGGTATATTATTGTTCGTAATGAGGGGTAATAATACAGAAATACAATTACTTATAGAATTCTTCTTAACTCATGATACAATTGCAGTAGGTACCTACCAACTGTAATCTTCAGAATAATGATGGTGATTATAACGTAACATTAGGTTTATAATATAGGTCAATAAGCATCGCCGTAAAACGAGGCTATAGTGTTAGCCTTCTGGTAACTATGTCCATGGATGTGGAGGAATTTTTTGACGCCTATCTTGTGCATAAATATTGTTATTCTTTCATACATTCACGCCTCTTTCCCATAGGGATAGTCAGAGACCATTTTCTTCCACTTGCTACGATCTAGACATACCGCTTTCGCCTCTTCTACATTCATTATTCTCCTCATACATGTCCTTTGGTTTAGGGTACTTTTAACGTGGCCTTTCTTAAGAACGTCCTCGATTTGAACGGGAATGTTCGCCTTGGTAAATTTAAGTATTTTGTTATGGTCATAAGTGTCTAAATGATTTCCTCAAAAGAAAAAATATATTGTTTCAGATAAAGCTATCCCGACTGATTTCGGCCACGGCGGCCAATCTCCAAGGAGGTAAGCTATCTAGCTGTACACTACAGTACAGTAGGTATGTACCAACACGAGTGTATGCGCAAATACAGATGCACTCTAGAGAACATTACATTTTGTCAATAAAATAAGCATTTATTGACAGTTGTATTGTTCGGACTCACATATGTAGTTAGACACGCGTCTTTTGCTACTTCACCGACCGATATAAGTGAGCAGAGTATTATTATAAACGGTTTAAAAACTTCAAACTAAGCAAACTGCACAAGAAACTGCTCTCTGTGGGACTGGTCTTGGCTTTTGATTGAGGAATTTTATTAAGTTTTATATGATAGTTTCGTCCCAAAATCTTTCTACTTACAGGCCGCGGAATTTGGATATGCGAAGGCATCGGGCGGTTCATTGCTTAAGGTTCTAGGGGCCCGCTTGGCAAGAAACTTTGTCCTAATTTCCTAAACAAGTGTGGGCTTATCATACATTAGGTGCCATGCAATAATATAAATTTTCTGTAGTTTTCCTGAATTAATGGAAATCCTATGTATTTATTCAGACTAGACAAGTTGTAATTTGTCATTATATGATATGAATTATTCATATTTTTTGTAAAATTTTCATTACAACCTGCAATTTGAATTAAGTTGCCTTGCCTGTATAATTATGTGATATAATACTTGACTTATGTTTGTAGGTACTATAAATCAGGTACTTACTTAGGTAGAATTTTATGTACCTTAAATTTGTATGATACCTTATATATCTTTTTTCACCTGCGTAACTCCCGTTCCCGTGGGAATTTTATAATTAAACATTGTCTATGTCATCCGGCGATAGTGTAGCTCTCGAACGGTGAAAGAATTTTCCAAATCGGTCCAGTAGTTTCGGAATAATACTATTCTGTATCTTCCTATAAAATTAGATTTTAAATTGATTATGTCTGTATAGTCCTAAGATTTTCTGAATAAACATTTTTATTATAACATAATGTAGTCATAAACATTAAAAGTTAATTTTATAGCACGAGTTATTTAAGCTTCATTAAATTCAACTATATCTACTTTAATCATCATTTTTATCATCAGCGCGTATAACGTCCATTGCTGACCATGGGTCTTCTAATCATAATTCATAATCCTAAGCCTTCTTAATAGTTAGTCACGTCAAGGTATCACTTCCTACATATGATGGACAATTTAAACTTAAATGAGGAGTGGTTAATGAACTTAACATAAAAGTCTTTTGAACTTTGAAGCACTATCCTGAAAAATTACTGATTCACAGATGCAACATTATTAATAGCGACAAGTGAGATTAAAATCAAATGAATAATGAATGAATTTTCAATTCTAGGTTAAAATTAGATGACTAATTAAGATTGGTTGTAAATATACACGGGTTGCTAATATGGCATTTATACACCTACATATATTTTAATTTATGAGATGCTTGAAATAAACAAATAAAATGACGTTCTTAGTTTCACTATAGTCACGGATAACCGCAGTATGATGCGCAAGTAAACGCTGCTGCCCGTTACCTGGTATATGCTTGTCATTGATGATGTTATCGGGATAAACGACCTTACGTGCCTACGGGCTCGGTGGGTAAGGTATGCCTTAAACAACCAGACCCGGAAAAAAGAAAAGAAAAACGTGTTTTAGGTAAGATATCGTTATAGTGCTAATTAAACAATTTTCTGTCTTATATTATATCATATCTTATCGTACTATCTATAAAGGTATATAAAATACTACATACTACAAAATTACTACATTTCAACGAAAGCAAAATGGCACTTACACTTCTTAAGTAGTGGAGAAATATGTTTATATAAAATTTATTTCAAATAAAGTAAATAAACATTCACACACTACAACAAGACTGTGCCCGGTGAAGTAGCAAAAGCCTCGAGGCTAACTACATATGTCCAGGGGAAAAAATAAATTAAAAAATAACTACAACATTAATGACATAGGTACGAAAAGTGTTTCTAAGACCTAGTGTTTTGAGTTCGATTCCCACCCGGGGCAATTATTTTTTTGAACCACATAACTGTTTTATATTTTTTTATTGCTCTTTGTTTTGTGTCCGTGAATTACCCGTTTGCGACATAGGAATTTATTTCCGTAGGGGATCGTCCGAAAATCGTCTTTTTAAACGATTTGAAAATATTTTTTTAATTAATTTAGATGAATTATCTAGTTAATGTTTAAATTATAAGTAAATACCGGTAATACGTTTTCGTTAATAATAATATTATGTAATTATTTTTAATTACTAGAGTAAACGAACTTTGTAGTCCAATTCAAAACGAATTTAATCACACCGCGAAGTTAGTTAGTTATATATTACGATGATTTCATAACATTTTAAACCTCTAGATACAAGACCCGAGTTTATTAGACAAAGGGTTGTAAATTATCGTATAAATAATTTAACTACCTGCCAACTAAAATAAAAGCAAATTAAAGATTGCACGATAGTAAAAAATAAATTAGCCGGTGAACCAACGAAACAGCAGTTGATTATCCAATATTAATTAGAAAGTGCGTGATAATTAGTTCGGTATGTTGATTAACTATTTGATACAAAACTAATTAGCATAAAATGTATGAAATGAACACTTAACTTCTTACGATTATTGTGATTATCGCTGAAAATATCAGCAGATTGCTGTAGATATACAAAATTGTAGCTACATGTCATCATCATCATAATATCAGCCTTGTCATCCACTACTAAACTGCGCAGTGAGAACGATTGCTAGTGGCCTGCATCCATTGACATTGACCTTTATTAGGTCGGTGCATCGGTTCCTCCTGCAGGCGGTCATCCCACGCTGGGCATGCCAATTCGTGGTCTCCACTCGAGAACCTATATGCCCCCCTGTATCTTCTTTTCGTTATTCAAGTTATTTACCCACCCAATTGTCATGCATTCAGTTTGACAATCCGTTGAACTATGTCAGAGATCAAGGTTCTCCAGCGGATCTCTTCATTTATAATTACATTACAAAGGAAAATACAGTGTCAGCAGAGGCGGATTATAAACAAGGCAAATAGGCACGTGTGTAGGGGCGTGCAGGCGAAATAGACACTGGAACAGCAACTGTAGTTGAGGCTACTGCAAGTCGGAATAAGGAAATGCTAGCTCAAAATTACAGTGATCAAATGTTTACTAGTATTAATATTTATAAAATAGGGGTGCCGATGAGATGCTTGCCTACGGTTCAAGTACTCTCAACGTTTTATTCACCTCTGAGTGTCAGTCAATCAACAACCAGCCTATCACAGTCCACAGTTGGACATAGACCTCCTCTAATTTGTGCCATACCGGTCCTCGGTCCCAGGTTTCCGCCTGCCGTGCCCACTTAACTCTACCTTTTTTAACTACTTTTTTCAGGTCACCTGTCCATCTAGCCCGGGGGCGTCTGTCGACACGCGGTCTCACCTTAAGGATGCGTGTGCTCCAACAGCTATCAGTCTCTTCTCACCGTTCCGTTTCCCTCTCGCCAGAAGGCAGAGAGGCCCGCGAATTGAAGACAAACAGTTGCACATAATTCCTCAATCGCCCCGTCAGCTACCGCTCTGAGCCGAGTTCCACAACACACAGGTGGCACCCTTTAAGATATATTTGGCCCTCAGGTACTTTCTAACCATTTCATAAAACAGGACTCCTTTTTGACTTCCCGGTCAAGTAGCAAAAGAATGTGGGCCTCATTGAGCAAAACTCTCACTGAAATAGATCACAGATATCGTTTTCCTAAGGTCGCTTGATTTCGATATCGTTGTAATCGGCGATAACTACTTATCGGCAGGCGGACTTAGGCATGCTTAGTACCTCGGCGGTGTGAAGAAAATATTTCTAAATATTGTTAAACACTCATGCACAGGTTATACTCAAAATTAATTATATTACATGAATACTGTTTTTGTGCCGTTTTGGTTTTCTACTTAGAATAGACCACCATGTCTTCACGTCTTCTTCTTTTACCTTGTTTCTTCGTCTATGGGTGGCGCAAGTGGTAACTGAGGGTCATATGGCTGATGGATGGGCAGCAGCTTTTATCATCTTAACCATTTATTGTCTCGCTTTAAATCTCGGAGGTTGTGGGTTCGTTCCCCACGCCGGACAGGAAATCTTTGTGTAAATTCTAAGATTTCTTTCCGGGTCTGGTTGGTTGAGGAACTACCCTCCGTGCCTCGGAAAGCACGTTAAGCCATTGGTTCCGATTGTTATAACATCATCTATAATAATCGTATATCAAGGAACGGGCAGCAGCGTTTCCTTTTGTTGTACAACATATGACTGCGGTCACCAACCCGCCAGCCAAGTTCCCTCGGGAGGAGGCCCATGTTCAGCAGTGGACGTTATACGGGCTGATGATGGTGATTTAGCATTTCAACGATACTCACCATCTTATTGTGATCATCAATCCGCTTACTAATTGTGGTGATTATCGCAATTTCCCACAACTACCTTGGCTTGCCGAAGTACGTTAGCAGTGGAAGCAAAAAGGCTGATGAAGTGTATGCCTTTCATTTTTTTTAACTCAATTGTAACTATTTTGACAGAATAAGGAAGTGTTGGTGCAATTAACAATGTTTTGTAATATTTTAATATGTATTAAGAAAGTAAGTAGATACGTAATCGTGTGTATTATCTTTTGGTGCCAAAATATATAAGAAGATTGGGTCATATGTAGTAACGTTTCATTATTATCAAAAAAGTAATATTCATGATCGTAGGTGTAATACTCAATTAATAAATTTATTCAGCACTAAGGTAAATAAATAATTTATTCTCTCCTCACAAAATGAACCACAGAATCGTTACAATCAAATTGATGTAGATAATGTAGATCTTCATTAGTTCAATTTTGGTATTTGCATGCTCTTGTATTTAAAAATACTCACGATATAAAAATACTAAAAAAAATAAAAATCATTTTATTTACGTAAATCAAAAAAAAAAAAAATTTTTTTGCTCTTGGTAATGAAAACTTTAGCACCTTTTTTACACCTAAAATAATTATAATTAATATGAATATAAACTTACTAAGGACCCGCCCCGGCTCCGCACGGGTACAATGCTGATGTAATATATAATACATATAAACATTCATCGTGAATCCCTCTATCTATTAAAAAAAACCGCATCAAAATCCGTTGCGTAGTTTTAAAGATTTAAGCATACAAAAGGACATAGGGATATAGGAACAGAGAAAGCGACTTTGTTTTATACTATGTAGTGATTATGAATAGAGGCGTTTAGTGACAAACGGATGGACATCAAATAAGAATAATAATACACATACATTAATGTACATTCCTACTTTAGAAAATTTTACATTTTAATGATAATAGGGGAAACTAAACTTTTTTTTTTTTGTTAGGTAGGTACCTAAATCAAATGGTTTCGAGAACTCACATTGGGCTCGAGTGTAAATCGTATGTAGGTTGCCTCGATGTGCCCGTCGTCTTTGGAGCCCTTTACACGCTTGAGGAACGCTCACGCAAAATGTGCGTTCAGCCATAGTGTATCACAACGGGAGAGTTAAAAGCCACTTTAAAAGTTAACGGGCTACGGCTTTGACATAATTTGTTAGCTTCTGTTGGGTTATCATGAGCTCGGAAAAAAAATCATGTTTAATAACCATTCATATATTGTTTGATCTCGTTATTTAGTTCATTAATAACTAACGCCCCGCCCCGGCTTCGCACGGCTGGACTTTTATAGCCTTTGTTGCTCAGGGATAATGTAGCTTTCTAATGGTGAAAGAATTATCGAAATCCGTTCAGTAGTTTTTGAGTTTCCGCTTAGTAAAGTAATAGTTTAGATAAAATAATAATTCTAAAAATAATTTTATAATTTTTTTTTGTCCTGAGTCTTTCTGTCAAAAAGCTCGGCCCATAGTTTTTTTTTTTTTGGATTTTAATGACCTGGTCACTTGGACCTTTAAGTCAAGCCGTCATTGACGTCACAACATGGCAACGACATAGAAAAGGTAAATCATTTCAACCATAAAGTTAAATTTTTCTTTTTTTTATTACATACAACGCGTTTCACTGGTAAATTGATGCAAATTATTTAAAACTAGCGGCCCGCCCCGGCTTCGCACGGGTGGACTTTTATACCCTACCCCTGCCCTACCCTACCCCTACCCTAACCCTACCTTACCCCTACCCTACCCCTACCCTACCCTACCCCTACCATACCCCTACCCTACCCTACCCTACCCTACCCTACCCCTACCCTACCCCTACCATACCCCTACCCTACCCCTACCCTACCCTACCCCTACCCTACCCCTACCCCTACTCTACCCTACCCTACCCTACCCTACCATACCCTACCCTACCCTACCCTACCCTACCCCTACCCAAAAGTCCTATGTCCTTCTCGCAGTTCTTAGCTACCTCCCTACCAATTTTCAGCCAAATCGGTTCAGCCGTTCTTGAGTTATAAATAGTGTAACTAACACGACTTTCTTTTGTTAGGGTTCCGTAGCCAAATGGCAAAAAATGGAACCCTTATAGATTCGTCATGTCTGTCTGTCTGTCTGTCTGTCCGTCCGTATGTCACAGCCACTTTTTTCCGAAACTATAAGAACTTTAATGTTGAAACTCGGCAAGTAGATGTATGTTGTGAACCGCATTAAGATTTTCACACAAAAATAGAAAAAAAAACAATAAATTTTGGGGTTCCCCATATATAGAACTGAAACTCAAAAAAAAAATTTTCATCGAACCCATACGTGTCTTCTCTATCTATGAATAGGTCTTCAAAAATGATGTTGAGGTTTCTAAAGTCATTTTTTTCTAAACTGAATAGTTTGCGCGAGAGACACTTCCAAAGTGGTAAAATGTGTGTCCCCCCCTGTAACTTCTAAAATAAGAGAATGATAAATCTAAAAAAAATATATGATGTACATTACCATGCAAACTTCCACTGAAAATTGGTTTGAACGAGATCTTGTAAGTAGTTTTTTTTAATACGCCATAAATCGTAACCCGCAATTTAGCTTTCATTCAATCAACTCGAATATAAAAATATAAAATAACATTTCATTTCATAAACATACGCTTTTTTATTTATTCTTGATATCAAAAATAGGTACGCACTTGTAACTGAAACGGAACCCTTCGTGCGCGAGTCCGACTCGCACTTGGCCGGTTTTTTTTAAATGTATTCTGCTATTCAGGGCGTAGACAAATACAACGAAACAAAAACCATGAAAATTGTTCCAGACGATCTCGAGTTATAAGTTTTGTAACAAACCCGTCTTTCTTTTATATATATAGATATTTTTTAATTCGTAATATCTTTTGAATGGAAAGTCCAATTTAAATAATTTAAAAACTATTTTATAGTCAGTTAAATGGTCTTGACCATAAAATAATTTATTTGGATAAGGATTAATATAAACACATAAATAGCATGGTTTGACTTTGGTTAGCATTTTCATTAATGTTTAAAATAAAAAAAAGTTGTTGTAGTGACATAACTACAATAGTTGGACATATGCTACCGCGGAGTTTTTTGTAGACATTATGATGTTCTTCAATATTGTTGTACATTATTTTGTTCTATCGCTAATAGTTTCGGCAGCGCATTCGACGAAAGACATTTTAAGACTCATTTTTCTACACCTTCGGTTACATTGTTCAAATTTTACCAAGGATCCCTAATTTTTTTCAAAATGAAATGTAGCCTATGTCAAATTGGAAAAATGTAGCATTCTATTGGTGAAAGAATTTTTTAAATCGGCCCAGTACTTTTTGAGCCTATTCATTACAAACATACAAACATACAAAAATAGGTACAAATCTTTCCTCTTTATAATATTAGTGTAGATGATGTAATTAATAGGCATTTTAGGGATTAGGCATTTTAGGCATTTTCAAAGCTCTGAAAAGAACTGTTGTTTAGCTCTGAGAAGAACTGTTGATTAGCTCTGAGAAGAACTTTTGCGTAGGTGTAGTTTTAAGAACGAAATCTAAAAAAAATCGCACGAAAATTATTAGACTTCGCAACGGGCCGTGCAGCAGAAATCGTAATATTTTAATTTCGCCATAACTTCAAAACCAAACGTCCAATTTTAATCATTAAAATACCAAATATTATCTACATAAACTGTACTTAGTGATGAAATAATTTATTTTGATAAGGATTAATAGCATGAGTAAAATAAACGCGTTTAAATGTAGTCCAAAAGAAATTCAAGATTTCTAAATAAAAAAATGGTCGTTGTGCCTCACTCGACATAGATAGGTATAGTGTGTCGCGGACTTTTTTGTAGATATTTATAAGATCTATAATTAATTAGAACATTTTATGGTTCTATCTTTTATAGTTTAGGCAGCGTACGCAAAATAAGTAACTTTTCTGGTTGATTTTTTACACCTTGTGTCAGAAAAACCCAAATATCTTACGGAACCCTATTTTTTTCCAAAATAAAATTTAGCCTATGTTACTTGTGGATAATGTAGCTTTCGAATGGTGAAAGAATTTTTTAAATCGGCCCAGTACTTTTTGAGCCTATTCATTACAAACATTCAAAAATAGGTACAAATCTTTCCTCTTTATAATATTAGTGTAGATTTAGAACAAAATAAGTGACTTTCGCTTTTATTATTTTTTATTATGCATTATGTTATCCAAACGAAATATTTGTATGAGATACGATGATACGAATATACAATTGTACAACATAGTATGTTGTTCGTTCTACTATCAATATTCGCTATATTAATGCATGCCATCATCATCATCATCAGCCGGTATAACGTCCACAGCTGAACATGGGCCTTCTGCCGAGGCAGGTTTTGCCATTGTCACTACGCTTGGCAGGCGGGTTGGTGGCCGCAGTATTATGTCGTAACACACAGGGGAACGCTGCTACTCGTTTCCTGGTATACAATTGTGGTGACAATCGTGGTTAATGGCTAAACGTGAAACTTTAAGGCCCGGAGGGCAGTCCTTTAAACAACCAGACCCGGAAAGTTATAATTTAATTAAGTTATATTTTACACAAAGATAGCTTGTCCGGCATGACATCGAACCTACGACCCCCACGACTAAAAACGAGACTTATACCTCTATGCCACGGAGGTCCTCATAGAGTATATAATTTCAACCATAGAGTTCAATTTTTTTTTCTTCATACGAATATACAATGGTACAACATACTACTGTCTACGATCATTATTCGTTATATTAATGTATGTAATGAATCATTATCCTGCCTGGACAAGTTTTGTCAGATGTTTCTCAGTATACAGTGTTATATTATCAACATGTCGGAACATATCAAGGTCAAACGAACAATGCGGTAAAAGGTTCTCCACAAATATTCCTTCAATTATGAGATGTTGTTTGTATTAGGGCGCTTACACATTCGTTGTAAATAACGTTGTCCGGATAAAGCCGGGCATATTTAGGCATTTTGATTGCGTGTTCGGCCAAAATAAATGGTTAGTATCTGGCTTGTTCGGCTTTTTGTTAAATCTTAACTTAACCTTAACATTTTTTTATTCAGTATAGCTGTCTGGTGAAAGTTTTATCCAACCCACCGAAGAAGAGTTGCACCGCGAACGCCCGAAATTTGAAAGGAACCTTCAGATGCCCTAGTTAACCTGAAGTCTGAGACGCCCGCGACCTGTAACTCTCCAAAGTCGTTTTTCAAAGTGCCCAACCTTACTTGTCTATCGTATCAGCCGCAATGAAGACATCAACGCGCCGCCACTGTATTTTAATATATAAGGATTTTATTGCTAACTAGCTTTTGCTAGCGACTTCGTCCGCATTAAAAGTAGCGTAATAATATAGACTATATCCTTCCTCAGTAAGAGGGCTATCTAACACTGAAAGGATTTTTTTATTGGACCAGTAATTCCAAGTTGTTCACGTCGATTATATTATATAAAATAAGTGATTATATATTATACTAGCTTCCCGTGCGCGGTTTCATCCGCGTAACTCCCGTTCCCGTGGGAACTTCACAATTAAATATAGCCTATATTAATCAGTGATAATGTAGCATTCAAATGGTGAAAGAATTTTAAAAATCGATCCATTACTTTTTGAGCTAATTATTTACAAACATACTCACATACAAATCTTTCCTCTTTATAATATTAGTATAGATTATTTCTAAAAAAAGAGCCTTATCTCGTAGATTCATTTAGGATAATCTGAGTGTATTGTACTCAACATATGTTTGTAAAAAGGTGCTCACCTGAAAGCGGCTGATAAGGCTACGACGCCTGATAGTGGGTTGGAGTTGAGACATTTTCCGATGCAGAGAATAAAGTCGGCGACTTTAGACAATTAGGGCGAGGTTTACGCCGCTACGGAGGTTCAGTTACTCAGCTGTACTAATGTTTTAATCATCAGATGAATAAAATTGAATTTTAACAATATTTTCACATTTCATCACTACATAGTATAAAAAAGTCGCTTCCTGATGTCTGTTTATACCTATGTATGCTTAGATCTTTAGAACTACGCAACGGGTTTTGATGTGGTGTTTTAATAGATTGAGTGATTCGAGCGGAAGGTTTATATGTATAATACATCAACATTACACCCGTGCGACGCCGCGGCGGGTCGCTAGTTTCAAATATATTCCTCAAAAATTTCTGAACAGAGGATTTAAAAATTAACCCTAAAGGAGATAGTCCCTAAAAGTCGGAGTACTCAATACTCAATACTTTATTGCGTTTCACAATGTGTTTACTTTAATGATTCTTTTTTATTTCAAACTGGTGCGTTCCATTTCAATTTGGTCTAGTTCTGACCACGGTATCTATGAGAAAACCTAATAAATCTTAAATTTGGCGTCTGTTTTTTTTGTTACATTTTTGTGTTTTCTCTTTATCAATAAACAGTTTTTATCCCATGTGGCCAGTTTATTTTCATCATTGTTTGAAATATAAAAATACTTTTGGTCCACGCCTTTTTTTCGCGCTGTGCGTCGCTATGAGGAGGCTCGTTGCACCTCCATGCGGTGGGGTAATCATACACTGATAAAAATAATGTTTTTTTACCAAATACGCCATATATTTAGCCTGTAGGCATTTGGGTCAATTGAAAGTCGATTAAGTCGAAAAGACAGTATTCGAGACAATTACATTAAAAAATTTGAGTAGAGGTAGGTACGAGGTTCAGTTTAGGGTAGAAATATTTTCGTCAATAACCGTGTTTTTGAATGAAAGAAATCTAAGGTTCGTTCAGGCAAATAAGAGATGGCGCTAAGTACGTCCATGTATTTATCAGAAAAAAATATAAACTTTAAATAAATACTATATTAAGTTGATGTAAGTAAACATGTCTGTATTTTTCAATTGAATTGAATTGTTGATGTGAGAAAAATATCAGTAAGCAAGACAAATCTTTATTATATTAACTCAATCAGGTATATTGTGTTGACTTAGTTGCATAAGAAGTTTCGTTAAATACTACCTCAATCATTGTAAGTACACCGTGTATTTGAGGGAACGATTCCCTTCAAGTACGTGCGGTACCTAAACCTAAGTCGTACCGTACTTCGCCGTATTTAAATACGTGGCGTATTTGACATAACTGAAACCAAGTTGAGGCAAAGTTTTCTTTTTATCAGTGTACAACTTCCCTCTCCATAGCAATGACATATTTATCACATCATACGTCATACGAGGTGAGGGTTTTCTCTCTAAAGCTGTTGCTTCTCCAAACGCCAATAATGGGAGCACCGGGATCTGCTAATGCATGCCATCCGGTATACTTTTTTGGTGCCTATGTACCTTTCTGGTGCCTTTTGGTCTAACTGTATTCCTTACAATTAAATACTATTAATTTACTTCTGCGCTGTTACATTTATAATAGTTTTAATTACAATTTACATGTAAGATTAATACTATTTGAACAAAATCTACGTCTATGTAACTTACTAACCATACCTCAAGTCTATTTATAACGCATTTGTAAAAACAACCTTATAGTTATCAGTCTAGAGTTTATTTTCGAACATCATTCCACCGGTACTTAGTGCGTTTAAGAGTAAAGACCTCGTTCGGTAAAAATGTATGAATTCAAACAGCTGACCTATGCAATATTTATAATGTTCTGTCGTAATTGAATTTGTCTTGATATCGGACCCCCTGTAGTTGGTATAATAGCTATTATATCAACAGCGAACAAAATACTTACTTACTTTTTAATGACTTTGTAAATAGGTTGAGGTCTGAGGTATATTAAAGAGGCGTATTCTATGTTTAAGGCTAACTGAATTTATCATGGGTACAATGAAATATGAAACATAAAAAAATACATGTTTTTCGAAATTAGAGACTAGATTTTAGAACTAAAACGAATAATAGATATAATCCTCAGCGTAGCTCGTTTGAGTAAGAATCTCGTCAAAAAATATGGATATTCTACGTTTAGCCATTTGATAAGGCTGGAGCCATGCTCGCCTTTATGCCAGTTAAAGTAGCAAAAGCCTCTTATATTATGTTAGTCTGTAAAAACGCTGTGTTACTAACACAGCTTACGAATACTGATCGGTATTTTTTAAATCTTCTTTGTACCTAATTTACGAATAGACTTAGTTCAATTTAAAAAAAAGTAAAGTATATGCGAAGTTAAAGATTCCTGTTTAAAAATGCGCAATATTTTAAAGTGGAATGAAAGATTTGGCACAATTTAACATTATACCTATCAAGTAGTATTACAGTTTCTAATTTAGTGCCAACGCGGCAACGTTACGAGAACTCAACTACATTCAAGGGTGGCCGGTTTTAACGACAGACGACGGAAATACCAACGGTGAACTACGCAGGATTCAAACCCGGACCTTCCGCTTAGACACGACGCCGCCGAACCGCCTACACACAAAACTATCAACGTAGTAATTTCTAGAAATCTAAGGTTCTTGCAAAATATATGCCATCCCTTTAACAATAGAACGTGTTACAAATACGTTAGTAAACAAATTCTGTGGAATAACAAATTTAATTTTATAAATAGTAAAAAAATACTTACAAAAGCCGACGAAACTATAGTACAGTCAGTTACAGTCGATCAACATAGTATTTATAAAACAAAGTCGCTTTCTCTGTCCCTATGTATGCTTAAATCTTTAAAACGACGCAACGGATTTTGATGCGGGTTTTTTAATAGATAGAGGGATTCAAGAGGAAGGTTTATATGTATAATACATCAGCATTGTACCCGTGCGGAGCCGGGGCGGGTCGCTAGTATGTAATAAAAATTGACATTTTAGTCCATGTTATTCTACAAATACGTGCCATAGACGCACAAAGTTAGTGTTTATCGTATCTATAATAATCTGAAAAAATAGCTATTTATCATTTGATTGACTTATACTATAATTGATTCATCGTTATGTATGCCATATAGTAGATCGAACTCAGTAAAAAGTTGATCTTAGGTCTTATTAAGTTGGCCACCCCTGCATTAGTTAGGTATTGAGATGCCATCCATCGAGGAACTTTACTCAAAAGATACATTTTTTTTAATAAAATTTGTTATTTACAGAAATTTCTTCAGTAACGCATGGCACTATCAACTTTTAAAATTGTAACGTGATTTTTTAGTCGCAGCTACTAATTGGCAAGATATTTTGCCATCAGTACTTCCATCATAAGTAAAGTTAACTTAAAACAATACATAAGTGACATTTAATCACTACATAGTATAAAAAAGTCGCTTTCCGCTGTCTGTCTGTCCCTGTGTATGCTACGGATAACGGATTTTGATGCGGTTTTTTTAATAGATAGAGTGAGTAAAGAGGAAGGTTTAAATGTATAATATATCAGTATTGAACCCATGCGAAAATAGGTCACTAGTTAAAAATATAACTTCCCTTTTTTTCTTCATAAATGTATGGCAATATTAATCTCAAGAACTACTGGTCCGATTTGAAAACATATTTGTGTTAGGTATCGCATTTATCAAGAAAGGCTAAAGGCTATATTTCATTAGCTATAAAATTCTTACGTGTACGGCAGTTTTGCGGGGAAGCTAGTAAGAGATCATTTGGGTTGTATGGATCTAACAAGTGTGGCCCAGGAGATCCCGCGGTGCCACATTGGCCGCGGGTGCCGTCGGGGGGCCGGATAGCTTATGCGTACCCGGCCCCCGCCAACGGCAGATCGAAGGAGTGTCTGGGGGGGGTTTTAGTAGTGTAGTGTCTTCTCTTCGTGGTATGAGTTTAGCATACCATTCTATGGAAAGGGCGAGTCCCACATATCCCACCGCCAGCGCGCGAATACGTTGCAGCGGCGGCGCGGCGGTGGGAATGCGTAAGGGCCTAAGCAGTTACCCCGGGCACAAAAAAAAAATAGTTGCCACTAAAAAAACTTCTAAGTTATTTTATAATCTGTAATTTGTTATGTAACCTATTGAAAAAGTATTTAGATCGATTGCACCTACTACCAAAAATCATTTCGCTGAGTAGTAGCTAAAACCACTTAAAATCACGGTGCATAAAGTTCAATCTGATACAATGAATGGTCAAATGTTAAGTATTTACTAGCTATGTGTCTATTACATTGTTACCGCGTTCACCTTGCCACTAGTTGCACGTAAAAAGCCTAAAAGCGATAAATTCCAATGATAATAGAGTAGAAATTAGAACGTTCTGTTGGTAATATATTTCGTTTTCGTTTCGGTAATATACTCGGTAACGTGCGGTTTATGAGTTTCAAAGGATAGCAATGGGGATTTTTGCAACTTTATAAGAAGTTAGCTGCTTTTATTTGTAAAAAAAAACATACTGATTGATTTAGTGCAATGAAAAGTTAAAAACTTTTCATTGTTCGTTTATATTTGTTTAATTTTTTGGAATTTTTATTTTTTTTATTTAAGTGTTTATACTCTATTGCGCACACAAAAAAACAAGTAACAGTACATTTTAGACATAGAAACAACATGTACAAAGGGGATTTTTATGTTTATAATTGATTGATTTTCCGTGTGGTTTCTTGGTGAGAATAGACCATGTTCTCCCATGGATGTCGTAATTGGCAAATAAAGAACATACACCTGATGAGGGGGGGGGGGCAGCACTATTGTTACTGCGTTCACCAATCTGCCTGACAAACGTAGTGATTATGACAACACCTCTCAACTACCTTGGCTTGTAAGAGGAGGAGGAGGAGTCCCATATTTAGCAGTGGTCGGAAATCGGTTGTATAACTGGAGAAAAACTTTAGATGTTCTATATCATAACAATATTCATAGTTGTTATTTTATTATTTGTGCGTTCATATCATCATTGGTCCTAAATCGCTGTGCTGTGGCAGACTTTACAAATACATAAATCACGGACACAATTTACACATAAATTCAGAAACACTCAGAATAAAAGAGTGGTTCTCACAAATCATTATTCCGGGTAGGAATCGAATCGATAAAACCTTTTCACATTTTATGGATTCGGTTCCTACCCGATCGACTCGAGTGACGTCTGATCCACTGAGCAATCAGCGTAGTCATTCTCACCTCACTAGTTTAACGGTAAGTCTTGCAATAATGTTGAAGATATCAGTCTTAAATTCGTTACTGGTGCTCAAGATTTTTTTTTGTGTTAAATGGAAAGCCGCTCAATATTTTCTAAAAGTTAATTTGCCGTTAGTTCCGATTGTCATGATGCTATCAATAGAAGGTCCTATCAGTCCGGCTTGCATGGCAAATAAACGCATGTTTTCTCAAACCACTTGACCTATGAAATCGCATAGATTTGTCGCTTAAGGCACATGAGATATTAATATATAACCTTATTGGTCAACGTTTAATGATACATTCATCGATAATTGTAGTAGCGTTTAGCTGTTTATTAGAGCCTAGTGGTAATGTGTTAGTTATCCTGGGCTTGAGTCTCATATCGGACAAAAAATTGTGTTAGTATAATTTTGTTGGTTGAGGGACTACCTCTAAAACCTACCTCGGAAAGAACGTTGGATACTGTCCGGCCATCACCAGATTTTAAGAGTGCCCCTGCGTTTACGCATACACTTTGCCACTGTAATACGTCCATCTAAGGTTGCCAGGTTGCCATATCTAATAGCCGGTCAAATCAGCCAGTTTGGCGGGACATTTGTGCAAAAAGGCCGGGCACCCTACATTATTGGGAATTTTGCGACACGTTAATATTGCATATAATATAAAACCAAGTTTTTATTATTATTACCTGCGCAGGGAGGGACTGCGGACTGCAGAAGCGACCGACTGTCCGGCTTTATCCGGATATCTGACAACGCAACGTCCATCGCATATGATCAATCATCATTGAATTTAGCCATTATGACTGGAATCGATTAAGAAATAATTTTGATTAATATTGCAATATACTGCGGCCACCCACCTCGGGAAGGCTTATCTCCAGCTGTAGGCGAATGCAGGTTGATAAGGACGCACTTGGAATATAAAATGGCTTATTATTATTAGCATATTGTAGTCGGATCTCAAAATGTTTGATGGCTGCAATAATTTAATTGTAGATTGCAATATTTTGCATAAGTATTAGCTCCGAAGCCTGGTAGTATAATGCTTTAGGCGTTGGAGGTCAGTGGATAGACTCCTGCGCCGGAGAAAACGTCGCTTAAAATAATAGTTTTCTTACATCGATTCCGCTGCAGGTTTTGTTGTGTTCTAATCGTTCGGTGGTTCTTATACTGTTATCAAAATATAAATGTTAATATTTTATTTCAGAGTTCTTCTAACGTCCGACCCTTCACGGCATTATTCAGTCCGTCAGTTATATTACCAAAAATAATAGACACGTATTTTTTTTCGTTCCTGAAACAACGATTTCACTCAATGACGTAAGCAACACTGTGGCGTATTAGAGCAGTAACCCACCTTGAAGCTAGTGGTCGATAGTTCAAAACACAGAATCTGCAATTATTTTTGTGAATTAAGTTGGTTTAAAAAAGTCAGCAATTATGAGTTCAAACGCTAATATCACTGTTCGACGAAAAAGAATTAGGACGAGCGAATGTAATATAAATGATTCATTCATATCTACCCGTTCATTATCTTCATGCGAGTCAATTGCAAATAGTCTACCTGACTTAACAACAGCGCAATACAACAACGATATTATAGACGACTTAAAAGAACAAATAGAAGGACTAAAATCACAACTAGACAGCGCAAACAACCATATTGATGAACTAGTACTCGAAAACCGCTCATTAAGTGACATACTACTGGAACAAAAGAAACAAATATCGCACTTAAAAGCAGTCTGCTTAGAAGATATACCCAGAATATATAGTTCTCGAAAAAAAACAGCCGCAAAAAAGTATAATAAAAAATGTAATAAAATGTTAGATTTGGACGCTGAAGATGAAATAGCTATCAACACTAGTGTTGGTGATCTGGGATTAGATCAAAATATAGAAAAACCAGTTGTAGGTACATTACAGTCAAAGATTTATCCAGATACTCAGTTAACACACGGTGAAAAAGCATCTCACCAATCACCGCCAAAAAACACCTGTATCTCACCCTTGCTTAATGAAACAAGCAATGTAGTCTCGTGTCCAGAGCAATCTAAAATAACAATCTTAGGGGACGAACGAGTAAAAGGATTGTCTGCATTGTTGTATAAAACTAGAGCAAATAAATGGAACGATAGATATGTTATAACATCGATGGTTAAGCCGTATGCAACGAGTTCTCAAATTCTAAGTAGTGTCAAAAGCATAAATAATTTTATGGAAGACGATATTGTAATTTTATCTTTGGGTTCAAATGATAATAACCCGTCCAAATTGTGTACTGAGTTGAGTATTGCATTAAATTGCTTACATAAATGTAGACGCATTTTTATACTACAAGTTCAAAAGAACAATTTTCTTAATGAAAAATTACTAAACCAGGAAATACAATTGGTACTCAACAACTTTACTAATTGTAAATTAATAAGTGTAAATGATTCTTTCAGACATTACATAAAATATAACACAAAATACGGTAACTCATATTATGGCTATCTTAATGCTCTCTGCGCACAGTTAAATTCTGAAATAGATTATTTGGAATATGAAAATCAATTTTTAATTAAAAAACAATTAAAATCTACATACCTTGGTCAGAATAAGCGGAATCACAAGCAATATATTCAAACTAACATTCTAAACTTTTTTAAAAAAACCCCTTCAATGTCAGATAAACATCGATTAACGACATCCAAAAATCAAACAAATGAGCTTTTTCGCTGGAAAAAATAAAATAAGTTTTAAGCTATTCCATCAGAATATAGCTGGCGCATTAAGCAAACGTGATTTGTTAGAGGCAGCTATATTAGAGTTAAATAAAGAAATAGGTGATATAGATGCCATATGTTTAACGGAAACTTTTCTGAAAAGTGGTTCAGAAAGCAATTTTAAACTGAATAATTATGTTTTAGCTTCCTGTTTTTCTAGACCAAACGAACGGCGAGGTGGCAGTTGTATATTACTAAAACAACATTTAAAATATAAGCCACTACAACTAGATACATATCAACAAATATTTGAATGTTGCGGTGTAGAAATAATAGACTATAACCTGCTAGTTATATGCATCTACAGAACTCCCTCATCGAAATTAGCTACCTACTTATTTGAACTGGAAATGTTACTTAATAAGGTATTAAAAAAGTCTAATAAAAAAATTATATTATGTGGAGATTGGAATATCAATATTCTACAAATAAATAATGCATCTAAAGACTTAATGAGTATTTTAAATAATAACGACTTAATAAGTCACATTAATAAACCCACACGAAAAGAGAACTGTCTAGATCTCATTGTTTCGAACTTACAGGATGTAAAATCAAATTTACATTACTTAGCTTTATCAGACCACGAAACTGGACAAAGTATATCAGTTGACATCAATACAATAAATAGGACTAGTAAACAGAAACACACATATTTTATAGAAAACCGCCGTGACTTCAATTCAGATAACATACGAAAATTTTGTCAATGTATCTCTTCGCTTAGCTTTGAAGAAGTTTTATCTGAAAATGATACTGAATTAGCTTTTAATACCTTTCACGATCTTATCCTACTCTTTTATGAACTTTGTTTTCCCAAAATATCTGTTAAAGTTATTGAAAAGCCCATAAAAAACAAATGGCTTACTAAAGGGTTAAAAAAATCGTGTATAATTAAAAGAAAATTACATATAAAATATCGCTTATCATCTACAAATAAAAAAAAGAATATGATTAAATATTTAAAATATACGAAAATACTAAAACAGTGTATAACGCAAGCACAAAAATGTGTCAGTACTCAATATATAGAGCATTCAAAAAATAAATGCAGCGCCTCTTGGCAATTAATTAAAAATAACATAAATCAAGTTTTAAATAAAAACAATATAAAATCAATTAAAGTAGGTAATAAAATATATGAAAACCCTAAAGAAATTTGTGATCAATTTAATACTTTTTTTATAACATCAGCAAATAGTAATAATGTGAATAAATCACATACCAAATTGGCTAATAATTGTTCTGAATCAATATTTTTGACACCAGTTAATGAATATGATATTTATAAAATTATAAGTTCTTTAAAAAACACAAAATCCACAGGTTACGACGATATTAATACAAACATTCTAAAAAAGGTATCTCAATATTTAGTTGTCCCATTAACACATATAATTAATAGTTCACTAAATGACGGAATATTCCCAACTAGGTTAAAAAAATCCATAGTTAAACCTTTATTCAAAAAGGGCAATAGCCATGAGATGGGAAACTATAGACCAATAACCTTAATTCCAGTAATATCTAAGATATTTGAAAAAGTAATGTCTGGGAAAATTCATCACTTTATAAATAATAAAAATATCTTAAGTAACGAACAATTTGGTTTTCGCAAAGGCAGCTCTACCTCACTGGCCTGTTTTAATCTTATTAAAAGTGTTACGGAATGCTTCGATAAAGGTATTTATCCACTCGCTTTATTGTTAGATATGTCAAAAGCATTTGACCTAGTATCGCATCACATCTTACTACAAAAGCTTAACAATTATGGAATACGAGGCAAAGCACAAGATTGGTTAAAAAGTTATTTAGAAAATAGAGTCCAATGCGTTGAAATCCCACGAATAGAAAAAAATCGTAAGAAAGTATATCGTTCTGCATTTCTACATAATACTACCGGAGTTCCACAGGGCAGCATTCTTGGACCCTTGCTCTTCATTTTATATATAAATGATTTGCCGAATGTAACTGATGATGACTATTTTTTGTTTGCTGATGACACAACGATTTTAATAAAAAGTAAAGATCGAGATAATTTATTAACAAAATCTAAAGACACATTAACAACTGTAATTGACTGGCTTAATCGTCATAATCTTAAAATAAATTTGACTAAAACAAAAATTATACAATTTCAGACATATAACAAAAAAATTCCTGACTTCAACATACTTTTACAAAACTGTGACAAAATTGACACTGTTGATTCGACATTATTCTTAGGTATGATCATTGACAAACATTGTAATTGGAAAGCCCACTGCGACATGATATGTAAAAAGCTTGATAAATTCACTTATGCATTAAAAAGGATACGAGAAGTGGCGACATCGCATGCATCAAATTTAGCGTATCACGGCTATGTCTCATCAGTTCTCAGATATGGCCTAATCTTATGGGGAAACTCTGTAGAATCCGACTCCGTATTTAGAGCACAGAAGAAATGTATGAGATCTTTATGTGGTGCAGGTTATTTAGAAAGTTGTAAACCACTTTTCAAGAGCAAAAATATTCTCCCATTGCCGTGTCTGTACATATACGAAATAAGTGTATTTGTATTCCAACAAAAACATTTGTTCAAAACCAATGAACAAGTGCTATAACGATCGGGTCGGAACAAATATAAATTAAATATGCCAGCACATAAATTAAGCGTTACACAAAATAATGTATTCTGCATGTGTATAAGAATATATAATCATTTACCTGATAAACTTAAAATACTAACCCTAAACAAATTTAAAAATAAGTTGTTTAAATTATTATTAGATAAAATGTATTATTCAATAAGAGATTTTCTGACTGATATAACATTAAAAGTATTCGAAAATAATGTGTAATGTGTAACGCATAAATAAACTTAAAATAATGACGATATTTCTAAGAAGATATGTACCTAATATTTGTACACCGATAAACTCGGTAGAATATGAATGATACCTAATAAAATGTTAACATCTGACCTATGTAACCATATTCTGACAAATAAATATTTCTATTCTATTCTATTCTATTCTAGCGAAGATACAGCACGTTGAAATTTTGTGTGACGCTACTTCTAGGTACAATTTTACCTAATAGGGACGTCACAAGCCCCTTAAAGTTTGTGTTTGCTCTGTATCTTTGCCAATTTTTATTGATTTGATAAATAAAATAATACATGTCCGATATTTTTAAGTAATCTGACTGACGGACTAAATATATTTTATTCGTCTTTGTGCCCACTACAAAATACCGACCGTACAACCTACATTATCTTGTATTTTAAGGAACTAGAACTCATTTTGCCATGTACATTTACCATTCGGGGTAACTTCTTATGAGAAAAAAAGTATGTTTCAAAATTTTAATGCTACGTATCGATAGTAATGCAAACGTTTAGAAAAACATAGTTTAAAGGTGCCAGGGAACGGGCATCAGTTATACCTGGTCATTAGAACACAAAACGTAAAGGCGACCACAGTCGCCATTCCGTCTGTTGTAACCTTATCAACTACAGACGATACACACCGATGATTAAGATGTTATGAAACTAATATTTTATAGTATGTAAATCGACCGATTACCTAACTGATAAATCAAAGTTAAATCCTCAAAAACCACTACATAGTACAAAGCCGCTTCCTGCTGTCTGCTTGTCCCTGTGTATGCTTTGATCTTTAAAACCATGCAACGGATTTTGATGCGGTTATTTTTAATAGATAGAGTGATTCAAGAGGAAGGTTTATATTTATAATACAACACCCGTGCAAAGTCGGGACGAGCCGCTAGTCTGTTTATAATTTCGAATGTTTATTTAATATCAATGTCTTATTTAAGAGCCAGCTGTCCAAGGCAAATTATTTTATCTACTTTCGTCATAGTAGACTATTTATAAACCTATGACCTATACTTAGGTACCCCAGAAGTTATTCAACATTTTAGCCCTTATTACGATTTTTTTTAAATAAGCCTGTTACTATGAAGAATAAACAAAACCTGTTCTATACGTGTATTCGATTAAAACTCTGCTAGTAATCTCAAAAATATAATAATAATAATAGGAATTAGAAACCTTATTAACTAATGTTATTTTATTAAAGCAATGTTAACATTCTATATCAATACATAAGTATCGTAAGCATGTTGGCATCATTTATATTAAAAAATAACTTTATCAATCTTTAGTTTACCACGTAAAGAAACTCTATTTCCGCATTATTTGTATGCCGACATCATCGATGAAAAATAATTGCAATTAATTACACATCAAAATTTTAACTTCCGTGGCGTAGCGGTGTACCTATATCTCGCTTTAAGTCTTGGAAGTCATGGGTTCAATCCCCACGCTGATATCTATGTGAAAAATCTAAGCGTTCTTTCAGGGTCTGGTTGGTTGAGCGAATACCCTCAACACATTAAGCCGGTAAGTCCCGATTGTTTTAATATCAATTGTATACCAAAGAACGGGCAGAAGCGTTTGCCCATGAGTAACTTCATAATACTACGGTTACCAATCCACCTACCAAGCATGGTGACTATGGTAAAATCCGTGCCTCGGGAGGAGGCCCATATTCACCATAGGTGTCATACGGGCCGATGATTACACTTTTACTCTAAAGAAACAAAACACAAAAAATGAAAATAAAAAAAACATCAACAATAGGTACTCATACCAATAGAACTTCTGCATTATTAAAATGTTATATAAACTAATACTAAGTTTCAATAAAGTTTCAAAAGAACAACAGTATATTAAGTTAATTTAATTTAATGTAAGGTTGAAGTCTTACAATAAAAAATAAGTCAATCTATACAATATTGGTAGTTTTAACTACATTTCCTAACCACAAAACGTATCAAATAGTGTAGCAATAGCAATATGAACACGGATAACAAATGGCAATATAATAGGAGCCTCCCATTATCTTACTCAACGGGCACTTAGACCATCTTTTATCACCATTACATACCGCATATTGACAATCCAAATCATAGAAAATACCAAACACCGCCGCCATTTCCCAAAAAAATAAACAAAAGAAAACTTAACTTTTTTTCTAGAACTGTCAAAATATTTTGTCTATGTCCCTTGTCTAATTTTGTGTGTGCGGCCAGCAACTTGTACATCTTACAATTAAAAATTACGGCATTGCACTTGTTCGCCACTTAATTGTTTCCAATTACGAGCAACGAGCGGGGTGTTTCATATATAAAGGGGTATAGTATAACCAATTGGCATTACAACTTGGCAAGTGGTTGCGAACGCACGTTAGCTTAGGCGAAAGTTTCTAGGCGAGTTCTGGTAACAGCAGCGCTTAGTTAGTTCGTTTGAGATCTCTGTACATTAGAAACATTAAACAATAATCATGCAGTCTTTGGTAAGTGTTGTTTATATTTTTATTATCAACAATTTAACGTAATTTTGAAAATAAGTTTATATTTCCAATTTTTTTTTGGTAAAGAGGTGGATTTAGTTCGGGTCAATATCAAATTAAATTTTAATAGTTAAACATTTCTAATAAATCTTAGTTCCAAAAACTTTACTCTCAAAAATATTTAATTCCCTAACCTAACCTAACCGTATCAATAAATCTCAAATTATTATATTTGATACATATTTTGTATTGTTTTCTAATAATTCCTAATCCAAAAAGAACCTAATGATAACATTTTTTACAATACTAATCAGATTAAAATTTCTATTATTCAGCTTCTTAACACTTTTTTCTGCGTATCTCCATATTAAAAAATAGTATTTAGTATGTAAATGTGCTATATTTGATTCTACTAATAACAATCGAATCAAATTTCCTTTACAAAGTATATCTAATGTAGTAACACAAACTTGTACCTTATTTATGTAAACAATAGACTTCCCAGTTCCTTTAACAATTTCCCTTCTATAGAAACTCCGTCAACCAAAATAAATCAAGTTCACGACAGATTAAAAGCATCCGCATTCACTTATAATCGAAGGATAGAGATAGCATAAGAAAAGTGAGAGAGATAACATAAAGATGATTAAAAGTATTACAATATTGACTGTTCAATTTTATGAAAATTGCTGGATCCCATCCAGCAATTTTTAGATTAGGAAACGCTAATTCCTGATATAGATTAACACAATCTGTAGCAGGACCTAATTAAATTATGTCTTGTTTGAAACAAATTATATTCAAAACAATTATGGATGTAATAAAACCTTTTCGATAACCTAATAAATCGAAATTTGAGTCAATGATCTGTCAAAACTTGCCCTACAGGCAGTGTATAATTTATATATAAAAAAAACCATATTAAAAACACACTTTCGTCAATCGAGTATGTAAATTAAGAACGATCTCATTTTAAATTGCAAGTTATATTAATATTGCAGTTATACGTAACCAAACAAGAAAGCGTAGCACTAAGGTTTCATAATATCACTTGTGATAACCTATTTAATGTTGTAAATATAAATAAGATTAAGATTATCTTACTAAATTTCAACGGCCTTTAAGAACTAAACCTAAAACGCTGCTTGTAAGAACTAAGACTATTCGTAAATATTTATATAATATATATTTATTTTTTTATAACATCATACATTACATAATCTGTCTAGTACATATAACATTTTTTTTTTTTTTACACTGAAGGAGCATAATTAAATTTAATGTTTAAAGTCAATGCCGTAATAGATTATTTGAGACGCATAGAAAAATAAAATATCATCATTTTAAATTTAGTTAAATTTTTAATCTTACTTAAATAAATGTTCACTTTATTTTACCGTGCTTGGAGACGGTTTAAATATTTAACGTCGAATACACAAACAAATCAAGGCTTTAGAACAATTTAAGATGATTGGTATAAGACACAGCAGCCGTTAATCACCCACATTCTATATTTGAATTCCGTTTCATTGTTTACTAATTCACAGCATAATCATCAGCTACAAATACCTTTGTACTAATAACAAAAAACATTTTAGATACATTTTTTAAGCTAATTGTTATAAAATTATGCAAAACTAAACAAATTTAAATGTTTCGCGCCCAAACGCAAAGTGGCGCGTGCGCATTGGGCGGGCGCGCGTCTTCAGTCATTAATTGTATGCGTAGCCGGAAACTTGTTACTACGAGTCGTAGATAAACTCTGCATTAGATGCGCACCAACTAATATGCAAACGCGCAGCATTTGTTAATGAATTACGTATACAGGTAGAGATTTATTTAAATTAAAAATGCTAGTTATTTCTTTTATTTTAATGATATTTCCACAGTAAAAAATCTTTGCATTACATGTTACGAAATATCGTAAAAGACTTTGTCAACATGTATATTTTCAATGTCACCTTATTTTTTATAAATGCAATAATATTTCCATTCATTTTCACACAGCAAAAACTGCGTACACGAAACTGTTACCCAATGTCATGAAAGATATTGGAAGCCGTTCAACCGTGACCAAAAATATCTATTTTCAATGTCTCCTCCATTTTCATTTGACCTTCGACCACCATAACACTTCCTCACCCACGGCTTCCTCTTGGCCAATTTCTAAATTGCAACGCAACTGGTTGTGCACCAGTTCGCCGAATGATAATTCCGATCTATTGCAAAATGTTGCTTTTGCAAGAGAATGCAAAGGCGAGTCGATATGAGGTCCACGCCCACAAATTACCAGGCGCTCGCTTTGTCTGAGGTCCTTAAATTTTCTTTAATAACACAAAATAGTTAGAGGCTATTCGCTGAGAACTGGTTTATGTTGGTTTGATTGCTTCTAGCCGTTTCGACACCATTTAATCATAAACCTTAATCAATCATTTTTTTTTAATTCATGTTTGCTATAGAGTGTACCTATATATATTCAGCCATAACAAAACATAGACAGTATTATTTCATAACAATGTAGTTTTTACAAAGACAATCTTGGACGGTGTATTTTAATTGATTAAGATTCAACGTTTTAGGAGAATTTGTTTCTATGAAAAATATTGTACATTAATAAAATTAATTGCCGATTAAACTTTCCTAAATTCTTAGGGTATATTTATTACAAACATCTCTTAAGTATCGAAATAAAAGTACAACAATTTCATGAAATATAAACTACTGGGCTTTCAAAATAAACGTAACTAAACGCTTTGAATATTCGTGGGTGCTTATCTTAACTGTAATATTTAATCAAGACCTTATTCGAGCAGGGCTGTGCCTGCGTTGCGCAATACAATTGTTTATAAATCAGCTTTAGATATCTGTGTCGAACGATCACTTGTCCGTTTGTACGAATATTAGGTTACGTTCGCGAGAACAAGTGTTTAGTTATTCAGCACAAAGTAGATATTCAATATAATTTCATTGTGCAATTTTGATTCCCTATTTCATTGTAAGACTGGCCCTAAGCCTCGTGATATTATGTCCAGTCTTACAGAAGTTTCAGTTAAATATTGATATACTTTTTACAGAGAAAATGTTTCAGAAGTATCAGTCAAATATTGAAAAATCTTTAAATATTATTCTTTAGTGATTGTCTTGGATACAAATTCAGAGTCTAACGGTTTAGCTTGTGCGTTGTCAGTCAGTTAATCACTGTACCCTTTTCATGAATCTCTGTTTCAATAGTGGCACAAAGATGTTATAATGCAAAGCAAATTGGTCCACAATACTACGTACCTTAAACCCACTATCAAAAGGTTTGTGTCACTTTCAAATTAAAGTAGCGACACATTGTATTTAGATTTAGATTACATATTTATCATTACTTCGCTTCTATGCAATTCGTTAATGTCGGCTTAAAGGTGGACGTACTTAATTTATTGGTCAGCTTTCGTGGTTAGTTTACTTTGTTAATTACAGTATTATTGATAATTGTAATTGATTGGTTTCCTAGTGTCAAGATTATTATTATAGTCAGGAATTTTGCGGTAAGTTTTTGAATGTAAAGTATCTTATTTGAAAATTAGTAACTTAATCCAAACTAATAAATTCATCTGTCAGTCATAACCTTCTCGTGATGTGGTGTTAAAAAGAAGTTTCTTTATCCATCAACTAGCTACTCGCGCGCGGTTCCACCTGCGTAACGCTTAGCCTAGCTTATAACTTTTCTCCATAAATGGGCTATCTAACATAGAAAGATTTTATCAAATCGGACAATCTTCAGCTTTATATATTAGTATAGATTTGTCTGCAGTAGAAATAATATTATTATTAACGTCCTGCCTTAACGCAAATGTTTCACTGAATATTTGGATTCAAGGTAAGACGTTCAATATTTTTTAACAAAGCTTATCTTTAGACACATAAACTTCGTAAATTCAAAATAACATTTTAAAAGCATCGATGTATTTGTTGAGTGGTAATGTTATATAAATAATATTGTCAACTTCGTTTTATATAATATGTTAATAATCCTTAGTTACAATCCAATTTCCTTATATATAATTATGATACTACGGGTGGCAGAAAAACATGACAGCACTTAGTCTAGCCATAGAGTTAAGCTGACCACAGTGGCGTAGCTACCAAGGGGCTAGGCGGGGCAGTGCCCCGGGGCCCTCAAGCTCTGGGGGCCCTCGAATCCTTACCAGAAAATCTCAATCGAACTCAACTTTTGAAAATTTCTGCCATTTTCAAAATAAATATGACAGGTGGCAACTCGAGTTAAATCAGGGCAACTCAGTTGTGAAAAAAAATGATAAATGATGCCATTAGCAGTTGTGTGGAAATACATAATTTTTTCGCAACTTTGCAAGATTTGTATAACTTTTTCGGAAACAGTATGAAGCGTTGGGATCTACTATCAAAATTCACAGGCGAATCAGACACCACTCTAAAAAAACTAAATCCCACTAGATGGTCCAGTAGAGTCAATATGATATCTGCAATAAAACTTCGTTTTTTTATATTATCAAAGCATTATCAGAAATGGTTCTAAAGAGTCCTAATAAAGATGAGCGTAATGAGGCAGAGAGTATTTAAACAAAATTCTAAATTTCGAGTTTGTGTTGCTTTGTGAATTCATGCATATTGTATTGAATGACATCAATTATGCATCCAAAATTTTCCAAAAATCCGACATAAATTTGGATGAGGCAAGTAAAGCTTTAGCAGAGACCTTTTTTTTTTTTTTTTTTTTTTTTTACTTCATATAGGCTTACGTTTGACCATAATCTCGCTTGATGGAAGGCGATGATACACGCTTGCCTAGAAAGTGTCTGTTCACTTTAGCCTTAAAGATGTCCAGATTATAGCGTTCCGGAAAAACTGACGCCGGCAGAGAATTCCACTCCTTAGCCGTCCGCATTATGAAAGAAGAAGCAAATCGCTTCGTGCGTATTGAAGGAATGTCTACAACAAAAGGGTGAAACCGCTTGCCGCGCCTAGTCGTCCGGTGACGGAAGGGTGAAGGGGGTATCAGGTTATGTAGAACCTCCGCACACTCCCCGAAATGCAACCGATAAAAAACTGATAGGCAGGCCACTCGTCTACGGTGTTCGAGGCTCTGAAGACTTGCCGCCACCAGTGAGTTATTGCCTATGACTCTCTTCGCTCGGCGCTCCAATGAGTCCAGAGCATCCAGCTGATATCCAGCAGACCCATCCCAAAGATGAGAACAGTATTCCATTGAGGAGCGAACTTGAGCTCTGTAAAGACTTAAGAGCTGCTCCGATGTGAAGTACCGCCTCACCTTGGAGAGAATGCCAAGTTTTTTGGCTGCAGTGTTTGCAATGGACTCGATGTAGTGACCGAAGTTTAGATTAGAAGAGAGGTCAAGCCCTAGGAGCTCAAGATGGTCGCTGATCGGAACGGAGACATTCCGGAAAGTCGGAGTCAGTTGGAATGGACTCCGTTTCGCCGAAAAAAGACACGCCTGTGTTTTTGAGGGGTTAAACCCAACCAGGTTGGCATCACCCCATAAGGAAACAGCCTCCAAGATCGAGTTCACCCTCTCAATCATCGACTCCCTGAACGACTGGACCATTGACCCCGACTTCGCATCAGACAAGTATCTCACCGAGACTGTGCTGTCGTCTGCATACCCAAAGGTACCGGGAGTAACTAGCAGGTCGTTTATGTGCAGCAAAAAAAGAGTCGCGGAGAGAACAGATCCCTGAGGGACACCGGCATTAATACCAAGAAGATCGGACGAGGCGCCATCAATGACAACTCGAATCGACCTTCCCCTCAAGAAATCCTGAATCCAGGTACAAAGTACGGGAGCAATACCGTAAACCGGAAGCTTACCAATGAGACTTGCGTGCCAAACCCTGTCAAAAGCCTTAGAGATATCAAGAGACACGGCAAGAGCCTCACCGTGTCTCTCAATGGCTTCGCTCCAGAAGTGAGTAGCATATACAAGAAGATCCCCAGTAGACCGGCCTCGACGGAATCCGAATTGACGGTCACTGAGGAGGTCGTTGTCTTCCAGGTATGCCAGGAGACGGTTGTTTAAAACACGCTCCATAACCTTACAGAGTATGGAGGTGATTGCGATTGGTCGGTAGTTGGCAGGGTCGGCACGACTTCCTTTCTTGGGGATCGGTTGAACATTGGCAATCTTCCAGGATGCTGGAACTAGACCAGTCTTCAGGGATAAACGATAGAGGCGAGTCAAAACAGGAGACAACTCAGGTGCACATGACCGCAAGACAATGGCAGGAATGCCGTCAGGCCCACTAGCCTTATTCACATCTAGAGTGCTGAGAATTTTAAGTACCACTTTTTGCCGAATGTGCACCTCAGGCATAGTGGAAGTGCAATGTGGTAGCCTGGGTGGACTTTTACCAGCAGCATCTAGTTGTGAATTCTTCGCAAATAGAGACGCAAACAAGTCTGCTTTCTCTTTGGCGGTGTGAGCTAATGAACCGTTCGGCTTCTGCAGTGGCGGCAAAGAGGACCGACAGAAATTGGCTTCGACCGATTTGGCAAGAGACCAAAAAGCTTTACTCCCAGATGGGTAAGATGCTAGTCTGGCTCCAATGCGGCCAATGTGGTCAAAGCGGGCCTTGCGTAGGGCACGTTTGCAAGACTTGGCAGCACTATTGTAAGCTTTCTTCAGTTTCCGAATATTTGGCGCTTTGCGGGCTCGAGCATCCGCCCACGCTTGGTAAGCAGAGTGCTTATGTGCTTCAGCACTATCACACTCAGCGTTGAACCATGGACGGGCTTTGTCTTGGAGTGAGATGTCAGAAAATGGAATGAAATATTCCATAGCCTGACATATCACCTCAGAAACAGCCTCCGCGCAGCGAGTCGGGTCGTCTGAAGAGAAGCATAAGCGCAGCCAAGGGTAAGACGCGAAGAAATGCCGCATCTCATCCCAATCTGCTGACTTGTATCGCCATACTCGCCTAGTCCCCTTGAGATCGGGATCGGGTGGCGAGTAGACAGACACAGATTTCACCAGACAGTGGTCGGAGCTACCCAACGGTGAGGAAACCGCGACTTGATATCGGTCTGGATCGGTTGTCAGCAGAAGGTCTAAGCAATTGGCCGTATGGCCATCAATGTCAGGCACCCGTGTCGGCCCAGTCACCAGTTGGGAGAGACCAAGCGTCAGTGCAGATGCATACGCTAATCTCCCAGCATGGTCGGTGTTCTGGTATGGGTACAGCCACTCCTGGTGGTGGGCATTGAAGTCCCCCAGAAAAACTAGCTGCGCCGATGGGTACCTGAGCTGAGCTAATTCAGCCGAGTCCGAAAGGTACTGAAACAACCTGGTTGTCTCCATGTTGTCGGTGTGCGACCGATAGACACTGGCATAGAGTATCTGCTCCAAGCCAGTATCCACCAGAACCCATAATACGGAGAAACTGGAATCCTCAATGTTACGGAGACGTCGAAAACAGATGTCATCGCGAGCATACACGCAGGTGCCAGCGCGTGGCTTAAAATTGTGCTCCAGGGTGTACCCTGGGTAGCGCAAGTATGCTGCGTCAGCTGGACATCTGATTTGCGTCTCCGTGAGGAACAGCAGATGTGGTTTTTCGGTCTCAAGGTGGTGATGGACCGGGATGAGATTGGAGTGCAGACCTCGGATGTTAGAGAGGTGCACTTTTAGTGCGAGGGAGTGCAACCGCTGTTTTACCAGTTTCCTATTGTTTTTTATTTTCATTTATTTTTGATGACGAACAGACAAGTAGAAAAGGGACAGTTGGGCGAGGCGTAACATAAACGAGTACCACGCAATACACACATGATGCTGCACCGACGGGAGACTGATCTGGAGCGCGCGGGGACGCCCTAACCCCCCCAGAGATGTTCACCGGGCCCTCGCATCCGGTCGCCAACCGGCACGGTGACGCATCCTGGGATTTTTCGCTAGTTGGCGGGGCAGCCTTTCATAGGTGGCTTTCCTACTAATTGGGCCCCCTACTACCTGCGGTCGGCCAGCGGAAGACCGTGCTTAGGATCCCGCTACCCTCCGCGAACAGTCACCCAGCACAGACACCACGCAGCACCGGAACCGGTTCGCAATACCACACAACTGCCCAGACCCCCCTTCCACGATGGCTACTCAAGGCAACATGCCGGAACGCGACAAAAATCACTTGGCGGCATGGCTTTGCCTTGAGGGTGGTGACAAACCGCGGTCGAAACCTACCACCAGATGTGCTGTTCATTTGGCGCTACCCAGGGGACACGTGTGGGTGACTAGAGCTAAAGCCCACGGACGCGAACAGCATTATCAACATTATATACATTATCAAAACCAAAGCAAAGTTGCAAATTTATAGAAATGATTTCGAATTATTCAAGTGCAAAGCCTGTGAAACTGCAAGAAAATATGGTATAGATACCCATTTTCAAGAAAAAAGGCAAAGGAAAGTAAAAAAAACATTTTGATGAATTAACAGCTGATCACCGATTTTCAAACCGAGAAGAAATATTTAAAATTGTGATTTTCAATGAGGTACTTGATACATTAATAGCTCAATTAAATACCCGTTTTACTGGTATGAGTGCAGTTTATCAAACATTCGAATTTCTAACACCAACATTTTTATTTCATGTTGATGAAGCAACTTTATTAAAAAAGTGTGACAATTTCCAAAGAAAATATTCCGATATAATAGGCCCTAGCTTTTCACTTCAATTTGTTAATATTTACCACCTACTTGTACCTCAATTAACTCAATCATGGACTGTTCACCAATTATGTAAGGAAATAATGAGTAAATATGGAGTGCTAGAATGCGATCTAACGGAAGTATTTACGGCAATATTATTATTCTCTACAATTCCTTTCACTTCTGCAGTAGCTGAAAGGTCATTCAGCAAATTAAAAATAATTACAAAATATTTAAGAAATAGTATGGGCCAAACTCGACTCAGACATTTATCGCTAATAGCAATTGAAAAAAAAAACCGCATCAAGTCTGCATTTAACCGAAGTAATTGATACTTTTGCGAAAACTAAAGCTAGGAAAAGATTGTAATAATTATAATCGTTATTTAGTCTGTTGGTAGGTTTGACCTTTATAATATACACGCTGAAATTTAAATGGTTGTTTTCCCGCAGCGAAAAGGTTTGGTCTTAGTTAAGCAATCAATTTATACAAAAACTAAATATTATAAACCAAAAATGGCCGATTAACAATCGTGAAATACCGAACTCGAAAGTGACATCGAACCGATAGTAATACCTCGCGATACCTAGCGCTCGCGTCGATCGGGCGCGCGTTCGTTGACCCGGGTGTTAGTCAATCAGCTGATACCTACACCTTAGGTAATGTAACACAGTACCCAATCATAATAATAAGCTTTATCCAATATCTTTTTAGCTATAACTTACAGAAAACGTAACTTAAAACAAATTTATTATCTAAGAACAATAATTTTCTGAATTAGATACCTAATAAAGTATTTAAGGCGTATTTAACAAAAATGAAAAATTAAATGAACTCCGCGGAAATGATATGGATGCAGTCCTTCTGAGTTGAGTAGTTTCCAGACGTAGTATTGGCTTACGCCAATTTAGCTGCCGCCATTCGCGTACTTCGGCGAGGATCGCGTTCGAAGTACTCGATGATCTCCTCGTCGAGCTCTGGCGAAAGAACGGCCGATCGAACTCTGCCCTGTGCATGTGCTGGCACTTGGAACTGCTCATGATCGAGTAGCCGTCGCCGCTACGATCGTCCGGTCCTGTATGACTTGAGGGTTCAGAACTCCGCGAAGACGGAGTGACGCCAAGTGTTGCAGCTCGGCGTAAAGACGCAGGGCAGTATGGGAATTATAATTAGCCCTAGCGTACAGTTGCACCATAGCGACGTACTCTAAATTACTAAAACTGTAATGTCGATCCATAATACTAATAAAGTAATAAGATAACGCGTGCTGCGCTTCCGACGTTCACGGGACAACTAAGGAAGGAGGGAGTCGAAGGAGAGCACGGGGCGTTCCGGCGTCGGCGCCGCGCGGCGAATGACAAAGGAAGTCGGCTCGTTTGTGATTCTTGCGTGCAGGCTATTTTATGCCGTATAACTGCCATTGAGCTCTTATTTTGCTTTGAACGCTTATGGATCGTTCTTTACTTTGTCAGCAGCGCGTGCGATTCGAGTAGTACCTACAAGGTCCGTTCACTCCGTCTAGTGTTACTACTGTTTATCACGCTTTCGAGTTGTCTAATATTTTTTTTAATAATTTTAAAACCAAAACATGTCTAAAAAAAAAAATATATGTTTCGATAGTACTACCGACGGCAAGTTGTTCTGCTTCGGGAAAACAACGTTAAAATTTCACGGTGTATATTATTAATTTCAATTAATTGACCTTTATAATAATTAGAAGTAGCCATTATATGATTTTGTTTAGTTTATACTTGACTGCACCGGTGGCTCAGTTGTTACGATAGTTGCCTCTGAGACCTGGTGTTCTGGGTTCGATTCCCACCCGGGACAATTATTTGTGTGAACCACAAATAGTTGTTCTGAGTCTGGGTGTTCTGTGTGTCCGTGAAATGAATGTTTGTAAAGTCCCCCGCGACACAGGGATTTATTTCCCTAGTGCGGGAGTTGTCTTTTTTAAAAGATTAAAAAGAGTTGTCTTTTTTAAAAGAAAAAGATACTTTAATCTATTTTTGTTAATTAATTAAGAAAACATACTGTCTAAGTTTTATAATTTTTGTAAATATCTTGCATCGGCGATAGGTTAAATAACTGTAAGCTGGTGCAACGTATCTATGAACAAATAAATAAATAATAAACCCTTGAATCTTTTCTATTTCATTTTATTGCCCAATACCTAAACCAAGTATTAAAATAATTGTAATTTATGTTGTTAGTGTTTAATAGTTTTATTACCTGCCCATGCACGAAAAAGAGCTGATGATAAAGTTGCTTAGCATTTTTAAAGTATTTGTATATTAATGATTTTACTTCAAAAAACCTTACCAGTTTTGATAGCAGTGGGCCCCATTTTTTTATTTGCCCCAGGGCCCTTGGTTACCTAGCTACGCCACTGGCTGACCAGTTTTATACTCTTACGTATAACTTTCTATTTAAATTTATTTATAAACAATTTTGTAAATTAAACTATGTTCTTGCGGTACGCGGTTCGGTATCGTTATTGTGTTACATGAGAATCAGTTTAATGGTATGTAGAAACGCGATATAATGTCAGGTTAAAACTGAATTGACCACACAAGATCGAATTTCACGCAGCCTTACATTTGAAAAAAGAACGCATAACTGTATATTTATGGTCCGTTTATTTTTTTTATTTTCTACTTAAGGAGTGTTTTAATCCAAACAGTAATAACTATTTAGCTATCTCCTCATTGAGTATGTTGAACATAAAAAGACAAAAAAATATCATTGTATTATTTGAAGAATGACGAAGGTGTTTCAATACGATTTTTGTTCGAATCGGTCGAATGATACGAGTATATTTGATATATACCATCCATACTAACATTATAAATGGGAAAGTGTATGTGTGTGTCTGTTTGTTTGTCCGTCTTTCACTCAAAAACTACTGAATGGATTTGGCTGAAACTTTGCACGGGGATAGTTAATAAGTTCGATTAAGTTCGATGCTCCGTTATTATGAGTTTCCCACGTTAACTAGACCTAAGAAGGTGCAACCGCATAAAAAAAAAACTAGTAGTAAGTATATAAATTCGCTTTGTATTCGAACAAAGTCCATAAAATTGTTATATCGTCCTTAAATGGCAATAATATTGATTTACTAATGAATTAAAACTAATTAGCAGTATCAAGCAATACCATCGCCTATTATGTCTTAAACATGTCGCGTCTGACAAATTAATGATCGTTGTTTTAATACACAACACTAAGTTGACAATTCCATTAAAATACTCAGCATTCTATACAGTGGAAGTAAACTATGGAGTGGAATGTAAAAGGACAGTATCAATGAGAGATATGCGCTTAATTATTGACAAATGACTTAATTAAAAGCTTCGATTCGTATCTAAGTCCTGTCATTCGCACGAACGGTAACACGACAAAATTGATATTGTAATTTATTAATTATATTGATTTAATTCCGGTAGCTTTGAATTGTTTCATTAAACTTATGTAGTTATCAATTTAATTATTGTTTTTCTTCGCAAAGAGGAACAGAAATGCAGAAAAAAATATTTTGGTGGCACCCTCATTTTGTAGGTAATAATAATTATATTTGCCTTTTGTTTAGGTACTGCTAAAGCATAGAATCTAAATTCAAATTTATAGAAGTACGGTTAACTTAAGGGTTAAGTCAATTCCGTAACCGTTATAATTAACTCATTCAAATAATAGAATGTTACGATATCAGTCCTTTTGTAATTCAAATAGCACAATTCAAAATTAGAACCAATTTCGTTGTTTGTTTTAACGTTTTTCCCCAGAATATTATGGTAAAATACAAAAATTTAGGACACTGTCTTGCAGACGCAATTCATAGAAGTCAGAAAGTCATCCAGATTTATGAAGATAACGCGCATCCTCTTTTTCGCTGCAACTCGACCAAGTAGGCCGCACCCGGTGTTACACAGCCAAGAATTACATATCTATTAAAATTATAACTAAGCTCCCCTTTCAGCCCAATAGATTTAAGTAATATAGAACTAATATATTCTTGTAGTAAAGCGTGAATATTTCGTTCTAATCTGGCATCTGCATGCTGCGTGCGCCACACCCAAAGTTACTGTAACTCGAGCTAATAGTTTTGCAAAATCAGTCCGTTTTACACCTAAATTACGACTGCGCCCCATTGAGCTGGATATTAATTACTTTATTGAATGGTTTTTAATCTAATAACACGGATACTGATATCGAAATAATGTGGTGTATTGTAATTAATCTTACTACGAGTATTAATGACTGCAAATATATCAGTACAATTATATAATAAGGATATGATTTTTTTGAGTACCCGTAAATGAACTTGCTGAACTAATTATGATTCCATTCTTTACTCTATTACCATTTGTGTTCCAATTTTCAAATATTGGTTTGATGAATTTTTCTTTTGTAAAAATTGTAACGCGCGCACTTAGTATTTTAATCAGTTTCCTTCCTTATGCTGTTTTATTATAAGATACTTGCAAATAAACATTTTCTATTCACACTTTAAATTATAAGCCACTAGAATATATTTTAAATTATAGTTTCAGTTATGTAAGCATAGACACAGGTACAAAGGAGAGCAATAAATTGCACAGGTTTCTAGTTTATGGTAGCAACATTCTACTTCGGGGCATATAATAGCTAAGTTTATAAGTTTTAGGTAGTAAAATATAGTACTTGATCTACTTCAGCGCATATCTGGAGTAATATAAATTGCTCGTTGCACCATATAAAAGTTAATCGGGAACAACCTTATAAGAAATTGTGGATTATAAATATTTTGTACTAATGAATTACCAAAAATTTTCAAATCTAAATTCAAAACAACTGCAATAACTTCAATTTTTTTAAATCTAGATCTGTTGAAGTGCATGTGTGTGAAAGAAAACAAACATTTGTTTATCCACACTTTTAAATAAATTCCGCATTATAAATTCTAGTTCGTTTAAACCCAATCTAAGCCTACCCGAGGCCACCGATAGACAAAGGCCTCCCCTAACTTAGTCCTCCATCATCCGCATTCACTATACTCCGGTTGCCCATCAAGTCCATCGTGCCGTCGAGACCTCCTACCTGTCGTCTTTGTTCGTATTTATTTATTTTAAACTTTAGCATATAACAGTATACACAGACTTAATGCCAGAGCCATTCTGTCCCAGTCACTCATTGGGTGGTGCAGAGACAAAGTATAAAGGGTATTCTATCGGGTCAAGGTACTACAGCATAAGTGTAACAGTTTACGCAAATCTCATTCATACACAAAGCTATTATTTAACTCATTTTCTAAAGATTAATATCATAGGAAAATTAGTCAAGCATTGTTCTTAACTATGCGGTCCCACGACATATTTAGTATTTTAATTGACTATATTATGTCAAAACATTATGATGATATCGAATTACTCATTCATGTGAAGTTATTATCGTCAGTGATGGGCTCAGAAAGGGGCATGATACCCTAAAATAACACCATGAGAATCTTGGTTGATGATAAAGGTATTTATTCTATGTATGAACTCGATTTGCTTATGGCCAAAAATGCCGATCAGTTTTTTCCACGGTTATTATAAAAAAAATCCACGGTTATTTGTGGTAACTAGACAAAACTTGGAGTGAACAACAAATGTTATAATTCAACATGGCTAGATTTTATTCTCTATGTCTCTCTAACATTTTTAATCATTTTACAATATATAAATTTACTATTTAAAAACTCTAACATTAAGCAAAGCGCCGATATTAATTGAAGAAGCATAGCTTGGACGTTTTTTTGTATTTTATTATTTAATAAGAGGCGTATTTACTATAATAGTTCCCAACAACAAGTATATAAGTACCTACTTTAAAAACGATACGTATTATATAGATAATAAAGTTTAAACTGACACAGTTAAGTTTACCAATCTGAAATAAGGTAAATGTCTGAAATATAGTATACAATGCACAACTGTAATTTATCGGAACAGTAGGTAATATCCTTTCGTTTTCCTAATATTGGATAGTGTTGTTCACCCATCCATGTAATAGACGTAATAATTATATGTCAAAACTGTTTCGTAGCGGCGCGTGCGCAGCGCGAGTGCTTCAAACCGTGACGGTCAAGTCATAAATTATATTAAATTAATGTTTTATATATTATTACGATCATTTAAATAAATTCGATATTGATACTTAAAATAAATTCTTTAACAAAAACTAAGCCAAATAGTTCGATCAAAACAACATCCTTTCCGACCATTTCAAGCTAGTGTATTTGTAATTGTCGAAATTTAATAGATGATTTTTAGGTTTAAGACTTTACTTCTCCAAAGAACATACTTTTTACTTTAACTTGAGGAGCATTATTTCATATATAGATATCCTAATACCTACAATAATTAATTTGAATTTGAAGCTGACGGACGGACTACTTTGTACGTAATATACTACAATTTGCTACCTGTTAGTTAAGTGTCTAGTTTAATTCATAGAATAAGAATAATAGTGTACCTAACATTGTGATTCTGACAAGTTCAAGTTTATGAATTAATTATTTCATTATCATTAATATCTACTAACGAGGTAGAATGGTTACAAAGCGTCTGATGTCTTATTTTTACCACAATACATTCTTGCTAAACTCCTCTACGGTCACAACCCTTTTTGTACACAATGATTGTACGTACAATATGTTGCCAAGTAACCATGTGTATTATTACTATCAGTGCGTCTTATAATTGAGCAAAGCGTTTACTTAACTAAGTCCAATTATATTTACGTATGAGTGATTTGACTGCGTAAGTGTCGGTTAAATTCGGAACGCTGTGAAATGCTTAGGTTTCCGCTCCGTTTACTTTAGGACAATGTCAGAGAAAATCGATCGAATATACGATTAACAACTGATTTATTTAACGTTTTTATGACACGTTGGTAATTGGTTGAGTTATAGATGTTAGGAAATTATTTTGGTAGTTAATCACACTTCAGAAATTTTAATCAGGCCTTATTTACGCTTAAAGGGATTTACTACACTTACTTCCTAAGGTGATTTCCAATTATCGTGACTGGATCTGACTTGAAACTTTAGCGTTAATTTAATGGACTTAAATTCTAATAAAACAAGACAATTTTGAAGCAATTATAGTTATACAATGTTAAGAAGCGAGTTAGTTAGTTTCGAATTATTTCAGTGCTTTTATGTAATGTACCGTGCATATACAAACATGTCTGATGTTATATCTATTCAATTAATTAATTATTTTTACACATTAAAATTTTCATAATTTTTTCTTATTTCAAATGCCTCTTTAACAATTAATTTCTTCTTCCACAGGTTATCCTCGCCGCCACCCTTTGCCTGGCTCAGGCTTCATACTATGCGGGTGCCCCCGCCCCTATCGCCCTTAGTCCGGACGGCAAATATGTGTTGGACACTCCTGAAGTAGCACACGCTAAGGCAGCCCACCTCGCCGCTCACGCACAAGCCTCCACCTCGCACGGAGCATGGGCCCCCGCCGGCGGCTACCTCGCAGGACCCGCATACGGAGCTGGCGGTCACTACGGTGCCCCCGGCGCTGGTCTTTACAAATACGGTCCCGCTCCTCTGGCCCATGACGGTCGCGTGGTTGACACTCCTGAGGTTGCCCACTTGAAGGCTGCCCACATTGCTGCTCACGCCCATGCTCACGCTGTGGCGCCCCATGGTGGACTTCACCACGGTGCTGCCCTCGCACCTCTGGCTTACGGTGCCGCCCCCTTAGCTCACGGAGCTGGATACGCTGCTGGTTACGGCAAATGGACTGGTCCTCAGGTAAAAATTCATCAATAGTTTTATGTTATTATTGATATACATCTTATTTGTAAAATATATTCAAAATCACATCTTAAATCAATTGCATATAATATAAGTAAAATTCGAAACATAATTGAACTCGAAGTCGAAATTTGAGTAGTCTTGTAAAGTTGTAAGTGATGATTAGCAATGGATGCTTTGTGGAAGTCGATGCATCAGGATGAATGATATATATCTAAATTTGTTCCTCTTTGCAGGCCCACATCCAGCTGACCCACGATGGCCAATACGTAGTAGACACCCCTGAAGTCCAGCACGCGCGCGCCGTCCACCTCTCCCAGTACGCCCACGCCGCGCACGCCGCCGCCGCCGCTCCCGAGGAACCCTGGGGTCATGGCGGCCATGGCGCCCACGGCGGATGGCACTAAACCCCCCCTACCTCCTACATACCTGGCTGACAACAATTTTTTTATACAAAACGCTGAAAAAACCAAAAAAAATACGTTAAACTGTATAAAGTTGAATGTGAACTGTGTACTATAATGCAAACTTGTAGAACGAACATGAAAATGTATAAATAAAAAAATCTAATAATTTTTATTTGGTCGTTTTATTGTTGGATTGAAATTAATGTGTAATAGGAAGTTGGAGCAGCAATTAATTTTCAAATAAATGAACTTTCATAAAGTAATTCACATCTTCCTTAATTAATAGGCTTCACTCGCTTTCTTAAAACTCAATCAAAACAACTATCAACTAGAATTGATTTAGCTTCGCTGTCAAATAAATTCAGTGATTGTAACTTAAAGAAAAACTTTCAGTACCTCCAAAATAACATTAATTGCCATTAGATTGAACGGAAATTTTAATCATGGAAAAATAACACGTTTTTGCTGAATGCTTATGAAATTATACAGGGTACCTACTTATAGAAATAAACCCAAGTAACACAAAATATCCGAGACCAGGGCACTATCTCTTATAATCTTTATCTTTAAATACATATATAATTCTACTGTACGTGTGTATGTCACTGAACTCCACCTAAACGGCTGGACTGATTGGAATATTTTTTTTGTATGCGTTTGGTTGGCGCCCTGGATGGTTTAGTTTCACAAATGATATATAATATATATATTAATGCAGAACAACGTATATCGGATCCGCTGTTAAGTATAAAATGGAACAATACAACCAAGACTTTACTTGATTATATTCTCCAATAACCAACACAATAGCGTCAGCAGGTGTTCCGCATCCTACCACGAAAACGCCGAAATCCTTTCGGCAAAAAAAATCCTTAAGGTTGATGCATCAAAAATTCAGTTTGATACTCAATAAATTAAAAATATACAGCAGTAGAAAACGGTTAAGGCTTATAGGAAATAGTTTCAATAATATATAAAGCTGAAAAAAGTGTCTGTTTGTTTGCTTGAACGCAATAATCTCGGGAACTACAGGTCCGATTTGAAAATTATTTCAATGTTGTCTAACATTGTTGTGTTGTGACACATAGTAGATATACATTGATCGAACAACATCAAACAGTACAATTAAAGAGATAGGTTAACACCGTCAGTATCAAATAATGCAAATAAATATGTTTATGTCACTACGAAAGCCGGTAATTCTTTATGTGTGAAGACTTCGCTGATAGCTGTGTACGAATACACACAATAGTAAACACTCGTGATAAACGTGTACATATAAATTTAAAAAGAGTTTCACTAAGTGTAAACTTATCTCTTTTGTTCACTTATACAACCTATGCACGAAATCAGGAAAGGATCGTCAGGTTTACGTACTGTTCAAAACACTTGAAAAACATTACCTACTTGACTTTGCGCTCTAGCTGTTTAATTTTGTAGTACTATATCGGCCCATTTAGGTCCAATGCTAAACCCATGTTACTCCCTCTAAACAGACCAGATATTGCCATAATCACCACGCTTGGCAGGCGGATTGGTGACCGCAGTATGATGGTAAATATATTTGAACTGATACTTAGATGCTGCTGCCGATTCATCAGCTGTTTGTCTCCTACGACATTCATGGGAAGACATGGAGTGGCCTATTTGAAGCCGGACACCACACAGCTCCGGACAATTTTGTAGTAATAATGTAAATTTATTGTATGGAAGTATTATAAATTAGATAAGTTATTTAAATTTGATGATATATACCTACTGCTAAACATTCATATTATAATATGAATCATTATTAACTAATGATATATTTGCCAGTTCTTCTCAGAGTTACCACGTCTAAAACTAGTGGTAGAAAAGAAAAGGAGAAGAGGCCCCCAGGCCACAGATTAGTTTCCCTCTATATTTGTAAAAAAATTGAAGTATGTCCTACTTTTCTGGATGATTTGAATTCTGATATTTTACTGATTGTCTAATTTAAGTGAACAATTATAAATGAATAACCTTTCTTACAATATTTAAGAACTATTACATTAATCATGATTCTTCAAAGTACTGTGTGTATATGTGAATTCTGAATTTGAAAGAATTGTAATCTCTATTGTGGGGGCGCCCCTCTTTTGTGGAGGCCCTGGGGCGGTTGCCCTGGATGCCCTCTCTTATCCGGCCTTGTTTAAAAATACTTCTATGTGAATTCATTACAGTGATTATTGACTTGAAAACATAAGAAATCAACTGTTGACGCAGATATTCTAATCTTTAACAAAATTTATTATTACTAAACATTTGTTAAATTATTGTCCGGCCAATTGAATAACTATATGTAAATCGCAAAACTAAATCAACCGAATTCAGTTCAAAGGTGTAAATATAATCGAACCTTTATTGATATTCAGTTAACAATTTACCAAATGATCTACGGTTCTAGTGAATATTCAATGAGACGTTAAGTGAAACTTAATTCTATGTTCCAACATGTCTCTAGCTGATCATTACGTTGAAATAGTGCAGAGATAAATGATTACAAATTATACAAGTGGGAAAAATTGGTCGATTTGTTAAACGAGGATATAACTTAAATAACCTGTTGTATTAATTATGAGAATGTACGCAAACAAAAGTGCGAAGTGATTTTTATGTTCTGTATATTTTATAGTACACTACTGATCTGCATACCTACTCAAACTTACATAACATTTTATAATTATAATTATTCGTATGCATTATAAATGGGACCATATTTTTATTTTTATTTATTTATTTATGTACACACAAGAAATATAGTAAATAAAATACAAAGAAAAGGCAATGTACAAAGGTACTACTAATTTCTAACGAAATCTCTTCCAGTAGACCTGCGAAAGAAGATATGAAAATAGAGAAATAAATAATAGTGTGCATTTTTTTAAGCTTGTGAGGTAATGAAACGCCCTTAATTCGTCTAAATCCAAACTCAGTTTGGAAATCGTGCAAACATTGCAGATAAATAGTAAAAAGGAATATTTCAGACAAAAAAAAACTATGAATCAATTGTTAATAAAATATTTCTGATCGCGATGTAGTCAGCCATGAGGCTTTCGCTACTTCGCAGGGAACAAAGGCGGGCAGGGCTCCAGCTTGATTATTAAATTAATTTGACTACCTCGTTGGTGTAGCCGTAATATATGTTTGACCAAATTCCCGGGTTGGGAAAAAAATGTGTCAAAAAAAATTCCTTTTCAAAAGAAATCTAAGCACCTACCAGCCAGGAAATGCTTAGCATAATCATCATCAGCACGTATGACGTCCACCGCTGAACGTAGACCTTTTCCCGAGGGACGGTTGAGGCAGTCACCACGCTTGGCAGGCAGGTTGGTGACTTCAGTATTATGTTGTACTAACACACAACGAAACTCTCCTGGTTATGATTTTGTAACAATCCGTACAAACGGCTTACCTAACGTTTACAGAACTAACTCAACTAACCAGACCAGCAAAGAAATTTAAAATTGTACCTTTCTGGCACGGGGTCCATGAAGTCCGTAATTTTAAGTGAGTCTACCGCAAGGCCCCATCGGTTGTACCTACCTGTGCACCTACATGGAAGATGTTGCCAATGGAGAGAGGAAGAATATGACTACCCAGCGTGGAAATATATAATTACACGATGTTGAACAGTTGCAATATGCCTGAACGGTACCTGTACTGTTTAAGTGTAGCATCCCTTTGTCATTGGAACATTTTTTTTTGGCACTGATTTATTATATATTTAGCCCCGATGTTTTTGCTACTTCACCGGGCATAAACGCGAGAAGAGCTCCAGCCTAGCTTAATGGTTTAAAAACTACAAACTAGGCAACCTGCGCAAGAGGGCATCTCCTGTTGGACTTGGACCTCGGCTCAGGGCGGTCGCTGTCAGGAAGATTGAGGGATTATGGCTTTTAGTTTTTTAGGGGAGTTTTGTGCAACTGTCGCTTTATTTTACAGTTTGCGGGCCTCTCGGACTTCGGGTCTCCGAGGGCATCGGAAGGTTCTTAGCAAACTAAGGGTCGGGAGGGCTACACGTCACGTTTACGGGCGAACTCTTCTCCGTCGGGTCGGATAGAGTGGACTCTGTGTAGTGGTGCTAGTTTCTTGCAGTCTCTGCACTGCTAGTTGGTAAGTTGTGATCTCGTTGTCCGGGTCGTCTAGGACGCCCCGAGGCCGACGGTGTTTACGACGCTTTGTGGTTAAAGGCCTTTAGTCGGATGCTGCAACAACCTACGGGTTTGGGTGTTGAGCTGCGGATTCAAAGAAGCATTCTTACGCCTCTTTCATCCACTGCTTGATGGAAGGCAGTTGGAAATCAGAATGCAAGTTGCGATTACGAATGAACCATGGTGCCCCGGTGGCACGTCGAGTGAATCTACTTTGAACAGTTTGTAAGTGGCACAAACTGCAAGACGCTGTATGAGCGAACACGGTACTCGCGTACTTCATAATCGGCCGTATACACGTGGTATAAATCCTAACCCTGTTATCAAGTGATAGTTTACTGCGTGAATTTAAAAGACAGTGTAGTCGACTGAGCGTAAGTAAAGCCCGTACGCGAAGGAATATTTCTTGGCGCTGGCTATGTTATGTTGTTTTCTTGTCTAATAGATAAAAAAAAACAACATAAAGCAATAATATTAAGAAAATCAAAGGTATATCTTAAAATTCTATACTGAACTTTATTTAAATTTGTAGTCCTCCCGGCCAATTTTTCACGGCAGCCAATCTCTATGAAAATTAGCCATCTGCGCAGGTCATATTATAGTGCACTAGTGTGCTCGCAAACATAGGAGCACTCTGTATGCCTTTACTCTCAAAGTCCGGTGGGATGAACCATCCCACTGGATTTTGAGAGTAATGACACGAACGGTGACAAATAAGACGCAGGACTTATTGCTAAACGTACTCTACGTGGCACGTGTGAATCCCCACCTACTTCCAGACTTCAAGCTGGTACATACAAACATAGATTTTAATAACTAAACAAATCTAGTTCCACATTTTTTGCCCAACTAGTGATCGAATCCGGGACCTTGTTAGAATATATTACCGCTATACCGAAAGTCAAATATTTAAGTAGGTAACGAATATCTGAAACGCCTACCTTTTACAATACTGCAGCAAGTCGTATATTGCTTTCACGTATGAATTGTTTATGTTATCATATTTAAGAGGGCTCAAAAATAGGTATACATTATTTATATTTATACTTAAAGAGATTCATTATGTGTTTTTAAAGCAGATGTTTACTAGTAAGCAGGGCTCCAGTCTTATTAAAAGCATACTAATTATAAAAAAATACTCGTGATTAATGTTGCTTCTTTCTAAATTTAACCACGACTAACTTTAACTAATGGTCGCCCAGTGGTCGAAATTCGACCACTGGGCGACCATTATTACCATTCTTATTAGCATTCTGCACTCCTCTAGAGGTATACTCGTATAAACTAGGTATAAGTGTGCAAAATTTCATACTCTTCCATCCGCGCAGTTTTAGTAAAAAGGAGTACCTACAAATTTATTTTCTTCAAGTATTAATATATGTATAGATGTTCTTAATAGCAACGTGACAATATACATCTATATGCTATCAGTCTAAGTTTAAGTGCCAATGTTTAGGATTGTTGCTGTTTCGGGCTTTCCACTCCGGATTGTTAACATTGACAATATCACTAACCTTCCGATGCCCTCGTAGACCCGAAGTCCGAGAGGCCCGCGAACTGTAAAGTAGAGCGATAGTTGCACAAAACTTCCCTTAAATAAAAAAGGTAAAAATCCTTCAATCTCATCGCCAGCGACCACCCTGAGCCGAGGTCCAAGTCCCACAGGGGACGCCCTCTTGCGCAGGTTGCTTAGTTTGTAGTGTTTAATTAATTTATCTAGGCTGGAGCTCTGTTCGCCTTTATGCCCAGTGAAGTAGCAAAAGCCTGGTGGCTAGCGTTTTGCATTTTGCTAGTATTCTTGTTAACTCCTCCTGCTAAGCTATAATGCTTGTTTTACGCTGGTAGTGCAATAAGTGGGGATCGAACCGGCGACCACATGAACGCAAGTCCGACGTCCTAGCCCAATGGCTACGGCCGCTTTAAAGACGTCTGATTTAAGCTGAGCAAATTGTTATATGATAAGTATTAATAAACTAAACGCCTGTGTGATATTTGTTCTTACATTACTCAGTTCTGCGACTGTACAATTCTCATTGCTCGTATTGCTAGCTAGCTTGTTTTACCAGAGATATTTGCGCTATAACTCGTAGTTTACAACATTTTTTAAATAACACCATTATCATCATTAACACGAATAACGCCAACTGTTGAACATGGGACTCCCTCGAAGGAGGTTTTGCCATAGTGACCAAGCTTGGCTTCTTTCCGGGTGATTAATAAGGTTGGAGCCCAAGGGGCTAATCACGGAAGGATATCACTATGATGGGGTTAAAAATTACATACTTCGACGGGTTATTGTAGCGCATTTCTAATGTATTGTAACTGTATTATTGAAGTAAAATTAACGTAATAATTTGACATATCCTACTAATATTATAGACGCGAAAGTTTGTAAGCATGGATGGATGGATGTTTGTTACTCTTTCACGCCAAAACTACTGAACGGAATTGACTGAAATTTTGCACCGGGATAGGTTATACGCTGGATTAACATATAGGCTACAAACCATCACTCTCCAACCCACTGGAGCAAGGTAACGCGGGTAAAACCGCGGAGCACAGATAGTTTTAAATAAATATTGCATGCATAGTAAACGCGGAGTAGCGAAGACATTATTAAAAAAGTCATAGTACCTAATATCGTTACGTGATTATCCCCCTGTTTGCCTTTATGCCTTGTGAAAAGCCTCGTGGCTGACCATCCGATGCCCTCGTAGTCCCGAAGTCCTAGAGGTCCGCGAACTGTAAAGTAGAGCGACAGTTGCACAACACTCCCATAAAATACTAAACGTCATAATCCCTCAATGTCATCGCCAGCGACCGCCCTGAGCCGAGGTCCAAGCCCCACATTTATTAAGGCTCGAGCTCTGCTCGCCTTTATGCCCGGTGAAGTAGCGAAAGCCTAGTCCATCCGAAAAAAAAAATACCTAGTCGCTGACTACTTAAATGTCCGTCTGAAAAAAAATGGCTGGTATACTATTGTTAGAGATGATATAACTACTAACATACGAGTATAGTAATCGGGACCGATGACTTAACGTGAGTTTCGGAGGTCCAATTAAAACAAATTTTTGATTTAATGATTGTAAGTCCAAGATTTTTAGTCCGTCGGCATTGAAATTGAAATCGAAACCACGACCTGTTTACCGACCAAAATTATACTGATAGGTATTTGTTTTTGTAAAAAAAATTATTTATAAAATATTTTTTAAAACACTTTATTCGTCGATTTTTTATGTACTCATCATGTGCAAGATCTTTAATTACCTATGTAGCTACATTTCTGATTGTACAATACCTTCTATCTGAAATCCTGATATTAGTAAAATTGCGGATGTCTCCACAAAAAAGAACTGAACTGAACATTATACAGCTATTGTACTACCAAAATATTGGTTGGCCTAAACATTTAATAACATTGTTTCAATGCTTAGTAACCTTTAAGGTGCCGACATTTTAGCAATTGATAAGTAGGTATATCATTATTATACGAGTCCATTATTATCATTAAATAAATCATAAATATGTTTAGAATAATTGGACACGACTTGTGATTCTTAGTTCGCGATAAAAGGATATTGGATTAACCCATGTATTTGCGGTTTTATTATTAGATTTATTAATAACTAGCGACACGCCCGGCTACGCACAGGTGCAATGCTGATATATATACCTGCATATATAACTTTCTCTTGAATCACTCTATCTATTAAAAAACTGCATTAATAACCGTTGCGTAGTATTAAAGATCCAAACATAGGGACCGCTGACCGTAGGGGAGGGGCCCACTCATTGCCCCTCCCGAGAGGAGTCTCTCTTGAGACTTAGACGCATGGTGGAGGTCCTGGTTGTCGAATCGACACTCCCGGGCACTTGAACTGATCGACAATGTCGATCAGTTCAAGTGCCCGGGCCTACTACCGTGGTCATTTTAGTGGTGGGTAACCGGATGCCCCGACTTGCAAGCTCGGACACGGCCCCACCGCCAAAAAGGTACATAGGGACAGACAGACATCGTTAAGCGACTTTGTTTTATACTATCTAGTAATAAAAATAAATTCTTCTTCTTCAACAACAACAACCAGTTGCCAACAACAACTTGGCAAGCCGTTTGGCAGGTGGATTGGTGATCGCAGTAAGATGTTCAGTAGCCTTGAGCTGATAGCTGCTTCCCATACATGAGGCGTATGTTAGTTTACTCTTAGTTACCTCTTACGACACCCAATGGAATACATGGAGCGATCTATTCTTATCAGGAAACCAAAAAAAAAAAAACATTTGCCTCCATCTTCATATTCAGCATTCTTTTCGTCATATGCATGTCATCAGTCATCCCTACGCATAACGTGCCCATACCATCCTCAGCGATTTCCTGCTCCTGTGTTTTAATATAATAAATGTCTTAAATATAAGTAATCATTTTATTTACTTCAATTAGTTAGAAAAATAGTCCTATTATTCTTAAATTACAATATAAAAATATTACAATACAAATTGAAGTAATTATTCGTTCAGGATACAGCTTAATGACATTTTTTAGTTCTGTATTGTTCTAGATAGTCGTAGCTTTAGATTTTGTGGAACTCATCATGCTCAAGATCTAAATTATATACATTTTGGTCGTACAATCTCCTTCGTTTGACGTTCTATCTAAAACTCTGACATAGGCAAAATTGTGGAAGTCTCTTCACAAAGTCCACAAGAAAAGAATTGAACTGAACCGTAATTTTTTAGTTTTTTGACATAATATATGATGTATAGAATGATGTCAGTTAGTTTGAGCCGAGGTCCAAGTCCCACAGGACGCCTTGCGCAGGTGGCCTAGATTGTAGTTTTTTGAAGTAGCAAACGCCTTCTACATAAAGTCTGTCCGAAAAAAAATTGCAGAATTGAGTTTGACTAACGTACCCCACTCTCCGTAATCCGTTTTAAAATCTTTATTTATATATATACATAAAATACATAGGTACATGAAATGTATTTGTTGGTCTATAATGTTATTAGTATTTATATTACATATTTACACGATCTTCCGTTTTAACCCTTTCTATTTGAAATCTCACAGCTCAATATGAGGAATCCTTTATGAATGCTAAGCCTTTGTTGGGACAACTGTGCTTGTGAAGCTTAGTAAAATTAATTCAAGCTTGTTTATATTACATGGGCTGAAAATTCCCGGGCCTAACAAAGAAAACTCAGTTTTTTTGGTTCAAAATTAGCTTTATTCATCAACGTAATCTCCATCAAGAGCAACGCAATCATTCCAGCGCCGCTCTAACATTTCAATAACTACTCAGAATCATCAACACGTTCTCGTTTTTGGTCAACAGTGAGCAAACGCGGCACCCACATTGAACAGAGCTTTCTCATAGTCAAATGCTCATGCAATATAAAGCCAACACGTTCTTTTGGTATCTTTACGATGTCAGCTAACTCACGCAACTTCACTTTTCGATCATTCAAAACGATTTTGTGGATTTTTTTGTGTTTTCTGGTGTTACCGCCTCATTTGGACGTCCACTGCGTTCTGCATCATTGGTGTATTTACGACCACGTTTGAAGTCAGCAAACCAACGTTTTATTGTTGTTTCTGATGCAGCGGAGTCCCCATAACACTTTTCAAGCCATTGCTTCGCTTGAACGGTATTTTTTCTCATCAAAAAGCAGTGTAAAATTAAAACACGAAATTGTTTTTGATCCATTGTTGTGAAAATAACAAAAGTAGCGTCACTCTTAGCACAATAACTCACAAACTAATGAATAGAATACCATGAAATTTTAAAAGCTGTCTTTTGAAGGTTAGTATTAACTGAAAAAAAGGTGACTGCAATAAAACTAGCGCCATCTATGTGTTAGGCCCGGGACTTTTCAGCTCATGTGTTTAATTAGAAGTTAAAACTCTAAACATTGATTGGTATGCATAACCAAAAATCATTTAATTAGTTAAACTGCATTTGATGTCAGAGTCAAAACAAAATCAAAACCTTTTTAATGGATGATGAATATTTAGTAAAAATTGTTTTTAAGGATTCCATACCCGAAGGGTAACAGCGGGACCCTATTACTAAGACTTTGCTGTTTGTCTGTCTGTCTGTCTGTCACCAGGCTGTATCTCAAGAACGACTTTAACGAGACAGTTGACATTTTCACAGATGATGTATTTCTATTGCCGCTATAACAACAAATACTAAAAATAAAATAAATTAAATATTTTTTAATTTAAAAGTTTTGTGTATACACCAAACTTTTTTTTTTCTCGATGTCAATAACGTCAACAAGTAAGCCGCTTGAAAATGGTACGGAACCCTTCCAGAGCGAGTTCGACTCGCACTAGGCTGGTTATTTTTTATATCTATAATATTTTATGGCCACTCTATTAAAAAAAATAAACAGGAGTTCTAATTTCAATGAAAAGCGCATTTAACACAGGAGTATTATTCTATTGCAACGAACCAATTGTATCGTTTCTTCACTACTCTTATTTCAGAAACTACCGGACAAGCAATCTTGTCACAATCTGACTCGGTACCTAGGTGCTTTGGAAGCAGCCGAACGCGCCAGTTTAGCCAACAAAATGTCTCAAATAGGTAATTTTAAATATTTGCTTAATTGAATTTAAAGCTGCAGTCGTAGTTTTAAATATAGGTATAGTTTGGAATCATGAACAAAGATATAAAATTATATGTCAATGTATTTTTCAGGTATCAGCGTAGCCACTGATGGTCACACGATGCGAGAAGACTCATTAGCCACTTTTGGAAGAGTGACCACGTCTTTAAGTAAGTTTATTTCGTTACTTGATTAGAAATAACTATTAGTTAAGTGACTATAACTAGTCAAAGCTTAAATATATATCGTAAATAGGTTCGCAGGCCGCATTTTGATGACCACGGTATTTAAACCAAACTCAACAAAACATGTATTCAATTCGTATTATTATGCGGCAAATGATAATATTTTGCTACTGTGATACAATACCTACTACTGTGATATACAACCACCGTAGCGTAGCGGTATTTGGCTCGCCTCAAATCTCGGAAGTCGTGGGTTCGATCCCCACACCGGACAGGAAATTTTTGTGTAAATTCTAAGATTTCTTTCCGGGTCTTTAGCAAAAGCCTTCTACATAATGTCCGTCCGAAAAAAAATAGCAGAATTGAGTTTGACTAACGTTACGCACGTTAAGCAGTTGGTCCCGACATACAGGATAACGCTGCTGTCCGTTACAGCAGCGTTATCCTGTATGTTACAACAACATGATACAGCGGTCACCAACCTGCCTGACTGAAGACTGAAGCGTGTCTATGACAACAACCAATCCTTGGGAAGAGGCCCATGTTCAGCAGTGAATGTCATACCTGCTGACGATGTTTGATTGTGCCCCTCAAGAGCAACGTAAGCAATTGCTTTTGGGCTCATCTGGAACTAACTCCGTTGAACGCTACGCTCCTTGCGTAGCTAACTGTAAATAATTTTTCAAATTGAACTAATAGTTCTTGACATTTAAACCAACACACAGACAAACAAACAAACTCTATAACTTTATATATTAGTAGGTTAAAACAATTATGTAATATAGTTAATAAATTTAACTATTAACTATATCACATAATTGTTATGCCTGTCCAATAAGGTTTAAAATTTAAAAAAAAATCGATTGAAAAATCTTTGTATCGTTCCAAATCAAAGGTATTTCTAAAGGTATTCTATACTGTGTTAGCTAAGTCTTGAATACCAATTGATTTGCTATTTCCAAAGTTCTCCCTGTTTCATTTACACCATTTTTTGTATATAATAAAACACGTACTAATTTAAGTACGTTAATACCCACCTACGTGTTTTACAATGACTAATAAGTAGAGATCGTTATCGGATAGTCGAGTACATATTATTTTATTATACCTACTTCGAGGAAACATGTTATATAAAGTGGTAAAAACACCTCTAAAATGTCGGTATCACGATTTTAATTTCGGGATTTGAAAATCATTAATTATTTATTATTGTATATTATAGAAATTTATAAATACAATAATCGTTCATGATGTTATGTTACAAAATGTTACACTTTTTGAACATATGTCACGAAAGTTGCATATGCGGGCATATATTCAAGCAGGTCCAGCCTTATTCTCTCCATGTTACCTAAATACTACAAGTTTAGATAAATATGCACTAAAAGTGAAGAGGAAAAATAAATAAATACGTATTTTCATAAAACCTAATCAAAAAACCAACCATCGGCAATACTCTACAACTTCCTAGTAAGAATATTACTACAGTTGTATGAATAATTTAATTACTAGTTTACTACAAACACATTGTTTGAGTCACATACATATATGTAGTTAATTATGGATGATGAACCATAAGCTAAGTCGTATCATCAGCCCGTGTAATGTTCACTGTTGAACATAGGCTCCATCCAAGGGGGTATTGATATAGTCAACACGCTTAGCAGGGGTCTTGGTGACCAAATGAGCACTGTAAGTGTGGCTCAGGAGATCCCGCGGTACCATATTGGCCGCTGGTGCCGTCGGGGTGCCGGATTGCTCATGCGTACCCGGCTCCCGCCAACGGCGGATCGAAGGAGTGTCCGGGGGTTTTAGTGGTGTAGGGTCCTCTCCTCGTGGTATGAGTTTAGCATACCACGCTATGGAGAGGGCGAGTCCCACATATCCCACCGCCAGCGCGCGAATACGCTGCAGCGGCGGTGGGAATGCGAAAATGCATTTACAACAAAAAAAATTAAAAAAGAGGCGTCTTGGTGAACGCAGTTTTTTTTTTTTTGGATGGACTTACGTATGTAGCCACGAAGCTTTTGCTACTTCACCGGGCATAAAGGCGAGCAGAGCTCTAGCTTTAATAAATGGTTTAAAAACTACAAAGTTAGTAACCTGTGCAAGAGTGCGCCCACTGTTGGGCTTGGACCTCGGCTCATGGCGGTCGCTGGCGATGAGATTGAGGGATTATGACTTTTAGTATTTTAGGGGAGTTTTGTGCAACTGTCACTCTACTTTACAGTTCGCGGGCCTCTCGGACTTCGGGTCGACGAGGGTATCGGATGGGTGACCGCAGTGTCATGTATATAATCAGGTAAATGCTGCTATCCGTTACCTGGTAAATGATTATTGTAGATGATGTTGTTACTATAGGGGACCAACGGCATAACCTGCTTTCTGAGGCACGGAGAAAGAGCTACCCTTAACAAACCCAGACCTAAAAAGAAATCTTGGCTTACATATAAAGATTTTTGTCCGGCGGCGTCGAAATCTTATCCTCGTTTTGTGAGGTTTAGGGGCCGGGCCGCACGGCGACTGCGATTTCGTAAAAACAAATTCACGTGTTTATATGAACTGAAATGAAAACGTTTATTGATAATGTAGACGAATCGATCGTACGATTATAAGTCAAATACAATGATACAAATATAAAAAGAAGAAAAAAATTCTTGACTAATTAATTAGTATACATTTCAACAGTCATGTTATTAAATAGAATTTAAATCTACCAATGTGGCATGTGATAGTCGCGTACTATAAATATAATCAGAATCAACCAGCGTGGGCTGGGATTCGGTCAGAAGCATAGAACGCGTCGCGAGCCTCGCCTTGCAAGGACGACCGGACCCTATCCTAGCTTCCTACGAGTCTTTCTCTATCTACCTACGTTGTGACACCCGGAGAAGAAAGACTATAAGAAACTCCGAGATCATTCTTTTGTCATATTTTAAAGTCTTTGATTAATCATTTGTACATCTTTTAAAAACATTTTAGTATCTAGGTTAGTGATCCCCGTACATCGATATGTAGGTACCTTTAAGTAAGTATCGAGTATAGGGAGCGCTCCTCCAGATTTACATTTCATTTTTTTTACAACTGGAACATACCTACAGTCTGATCAGTTGTCTTACATATAGATTAACAATTACTAATTTATAAATTACATAGAATAGACTTTTAATTTAGTTGCAAATTCGGTGTGATAGCTAAAAGGTGCCAGTCTGCCGCAATGTAACCGATGGACTCATCCGTCAAACATCTCCATTCTCCATGTATTCTTTGATATTGTAATAACCGCTAGTCATAAGGACCTTTTTAACATATTTTTTTAATTTATGGTCCGGCAAAGCTGTTACATTTAGAGGAAGTTTATTATAGAATCTTATACAATTTCCAAGAAACGATTTACTTGTCTTAGATACTCTGTAAAAAGGTGTAATGAGCTTATCTTTGTTTCTAGTATTAAAATTATGTACGTCCTTCCTCTTTCTGAATTTATTCATATTTTTACGGGCGTAAACTATATTTTGGTATATATATTCAGAAGGCACAGTAGGTATATTTATTTCTTTAAATAGACTACGAAGAGAATCGCGGCTTCCTTTTTTATAAATACCTCGGATAGCTCTTTTTTGTAATATAAAAATAGTTTGAATATCGGCGGCCGATCCCTATAATAGGATCCCATATGACATTACACTATGAAAGTAAGCAAAGTAAACTAACCTAGCTGTTTCTAAGTACATCAGTCATTTTTCGGATTTTCCAGACTGCATAAGATGCAGAGCTAAGTTTGTCAGCTAATCTTTCAATGTGTGGTCCCCATTGCAACTTGGAGTCCAGAGTAATTCCTAAAAATATTGTTGATGGAGTTAAGTTAAATAGCTCCCCATTTAGTTCAACATTAGGAATGCTATTTGACAGATTTGGTAATGAAAATCTAATACATTTAGTTTTACTTGCATTAAGAAGATTATTGGCGGAGAACCATTCCGATATTAAGGTAAGTGTGCGATTTAACTCAGTAACACTTTTATCTTTTCTGTTTACATTAAATATAAGAGACGTGTCATCTGCAAATAAAACGATATCGCACTCATTCTTGACCACATTTGGAAGATCATTAATATAGATTAGGAATAAAAATGGACCTAGGACAGACCCCTGTGGAACTCCTATTTTGACGGTAGAACTTTCAGAAGTTACATTATCAATAGATACTTTCTGTTCTCTATCTGTTAAATACGATGTTACAAGATCAAGTGCTGAGTCAGTGAATCCGTAGTATTTTAGTTTAATAATAAGCGTGTTATGATCAACGCAATCAAAAGCCTTAGAAAGGTCGCAGAAAATACCTAATGCATCCTGCGATTTCTCCCAAGCTTTAAATACAGATTCTATTAGACTGGAACCGGCATCTTGGGTTGATTGGCCTTTCGTGAACCCAAATTGTTTGTTGTTCAAAAAATTATTTAAGTTAAAGTATGCCAGCATTTGATTCAACATTATTTTTTCAAATATTTTACTTAGCGCTGGTAGTATGGAAATGAGTCTCAGAGGTCGTGGGTTCATTCAAATCATCAAATCATTGAGTAAAATCTTAGATTTCTTTCCGGGTCTGGTTAGTTGGGAATTACCCTTCGTGCCTTGGGAAGCACGTTAAGTCCCGATTGTTATAACATTGTAGAGGAACGGTTGGTGGTGTTCCTCCACAGAAAATGAAGATCTTCTTTGCCGAGCGAGGTGGTGTGCCCGACGGCCGACGGCCATTTGTTAATGTTCAGAACTTGTATCTGTTCGAATTGGCTTGTGAACTTGTATTGCGCGATACATGTTAGTTGGGATGCTAGGTGTTAGATGGCGTTGCTTGTCTTCTTGTTGTTTATGTCAATAACCCGCCTGCCAAGCGTAGTGACTGTGGCAAAACCCGCCCTCGGGAAGAGGCCCATGTTCAGCTGAGGATGTTTTACGGGTTGATGATGCTTCCGCGCGCAGTTTCACCCCAATATAACGTAGGAACTTCATAATTAAATAAAGCCTTTCATTAGTTTATTAGTCTTTCATTCATTCGTTCCATCGTCCTATAAAAAATGTGACTTACACCACAGAATAGCTTCCACATTTAATTTCACTATTTAGGTTATGAGTGTAAAGCTTTATCATCATACTTTCTTTCTTAACAGCTGAGTCCTGTTAACTGCGATGTTATAAAGTGAAATCAACCTGTTTTCATTATAAAACAAGTATTTATCGGAGCACACAACGGTAAACGATCAATGTAGTACAATGTAATACAATACAATATGCTTTATTGTACACTAAAATAAAACATAAGCGAAAGAAAACTTACAAATGTGATAAATAATGTACAATGAGCGGTCTTACCCTTCCTTATAAGGTTGTGTGTGTTGTGTGTGTTACCCTTCTTTATAAGGTTGTGTAAAAAATCGCAGCCATCAGGCTGCGATTTCTTACACAACCTTAGAATGGACAGGAATTATAAGAAGGATGGATGTTTGTTTCACACCAAAACTACGGAACTGAACTGATGATGATGATGATGGAATTGGCCGAAATTTTGCACCAGGATAGGTTATACGCTGGATTAACTATAAAGGCAGAGTAACGTCGGTAAAGCCGCGGGGCGCAGCTAATTTAAAATATTTTCAACCTATATAATATAAATAAATAAATAATATTTTGATTTTGTTTTGGACTGTTTCACTTCACTTCACCAGCCCGTTTATATCCACTGCTGAACATGGGCCTCCTCTTAACCTTGGCAAGCCAGGTTCGTTGAGATATTTCCATAATCACCTCGCTTGGCAGGCGAATTGGCGATCCCAGTAAGATGGAACCTCCCGATGCCCTCGTAGACCCGAAGTCCGAGAGGCCCGCGAACTGTTAAGTAGAGCGACAGTTATCTAAAAGCCATAATCCCTCAATCTCCCCGCCCCGAGCCGAGGTCCAAGCCCCACAGGGGACGCCGTCTTGCGCAGGTTGCTTAGTTTGTAGTGTTAAAACCATTCATCTAGGCTGGAGCTCTGCTCGCCCTTATGCCCGGTGAAGTAGTAGCAAAAGCCTCGCGGCATATTGCAGGACATATGTCCGTCTAAATGGGCCACTGTAAGTGTGGCCCAGGAGATCCCGCGGTACCATATTGGCCGCGGGTGCCGTTGGGGGGCCGGATTGCTCATACCTACCCGTACCCGGCCCCCGCCAACGGCGGATCGAAGGAGAGTCCGGGAGGTTTTAGTGGTAGTAGGTCCTCTCCTCGTGGTATGAGTTTAGCATACCACGCTATGGAGAGGGCGAGTCCCACATATCCCATTGCCAGCGCGAGAATATGCTGCAGCGGCGATGGGAATGCGTAAACGAATGTCTCCCCGGACAACAAATAAAAAATATATTATATATATACGTCATATTACGTCCGTCTGAAAAAAAGAAATATGCAGAAAGATGGTAATTAACCTGGGGCTGGTAGATGCTGCTGCCCATCCATCAGCTCTAGGTACCTCAGTCGCCACTTACGATTCCCATGGGAAGACACACGTGACCTATTCTTCGCCGGAAACTTAATTGTAAATACTTATTAATTATAAAAGCTGTTATTTAAATCGTTAAAACATGAATCATATAGTATGTTATCGGCTATCGTTAACTATTAAAGATTATTTAATAACTAATCAACATTTACAATAACTGCTGCTGCAATTAGATAATTGCGTTGTTATTTTTATTCAAACCTATTTATTTTGTTTATTAAATTGTTTTGGAGAGTTTTTGCAGTCTACTAGTATTCTTGTTAATCCCTCGTACTAAGCTAAAATGCTTGTGGTACGAGTGGGCTCGCGTCGGTAGTGCAATGGGTGGGGCTCGAACGAGCGACCACAAGATCACAAGTCCGACAAGCCTTTAGGCTTCGGCTGCTTATTACTTCTCTTAACAGCCCGTTTACGTGTACTGTTGAAGTCTGCTCTTAGTAGACCTTCGCAAGCTAGGGTTATTGAGGCCATAATCACCACGTTTAGGACTGGGGATTGCAGTAAGATGGTGAGAATCCTTGAGCTGATAGTTGCTGGGGCCCATCTATCAAGCGTGGTGATCATCATCATCATCAGCCCGTACAAAATCCACTGCTGAACGATGGCCTCCCTCCCGAGGGAGGGCTTTTGCCATAGTCATCACGCTTGGCAGGCGGGTTGGTGACCGCAGTATTATGTTGTAACACACAAGGAAACGATGCTGCCCGTTCCCTGGTATACAATTGTTATAGATGATGTTATAACAATCGGGATCAATGGCTTAACGTGCTCTCCGACTCACGGAGGGAGGCCCTCAGCCAACCAGACTCGGAAAGAAATCTTAGAATCTTTACAAAGATTTCTTGCCCGGAGTGGGGATCGAACTCACGACCTCCGAGTTTTAAATCGAGCCAAATACCGCTACGCTACGGAGGTTGTCGTGGTGATTATAGTAATGTCCCTCAAAGCCTCTGGCTTGTTAAGGTCTATTATGAGGAGGCCCATGTTCAGCTGTAAAAGTTAACGGGCAGAGGAAGTAAAAAGTAAAATAGGTAGCTAGTGAAAGGATGCAGGTTAGCTAGGGTAGGATTCTCGACGGCATGACCGAGGACCGCGTTTTTGCTTATTCCCCGAACTGTGATGTCGTGCCAGCGATCATCACCACTGTTCGTAAATCTACTCTTTACTCCAGTGGCACCCTGGGCGTTGGTCCTTACACCTTAAGGGTGCCCTCAGGTGGATGTCGCTTAGACTTTGGCCGGATTCTTGGAAGTTAATTTTAAACCGGTTACCATTAAGGCATTTTACTATAATCTCTCGTGCGATAAATGACAAATGTACACATATTTGTCATTTATCGCACGAAAGAGTCTGTCCAGACTGATTAAAAAATCTGTAAGATCAAATAATTTTAACAATGTTTTTAGCTACTTAAGTGATGCTTTTGTTAGATTTACTCTTGCACATTGTAATTTTGACGAGTACAAGTGTATGTAAATACCTAAGTGCTAAATAAATTTCATTATTTCATTCATTATGTTTTTAGGAATTTTTAAACCTACCTGAAAATACATTATTGAAGCGAACTCTATTGATTGAACGAGTCTACTTGCTAAAAATAAACTTTATTTATTTAATTATTTTTTTGGGATCAGTATCTCCTTGGCCTGGCTTCTTAAATTTTGAAAGCATAACGGTTAATTTAATTTAATACATAAGAAAGATTAAATTTTTATCTCGATACCATCGCTGGGAGAAAGTTGATGGTTGACTTTGTCATTGGGATTAAGTAAAATTAAAGATTTGTTGAATATAACACACTAGCTGCGCCCCGCGGTTTTAACCGCGTTACTCTGCTCCAGAGGGTCGGGGCACATTACATCTGCTTATAATCAACGCAACGGACCGCAGCGATAAGGGTAATTCTTTCGAGATGCTATAAATTATCATAAAATATTCTGATCTAAATTAACAATACCTAGGTGTGTTGTTAATGGTGTCATCACAACCACAAGATTAAGGCTGTCGCAACTCACAAAACCATAAAACCCATACTGGTAAAGTATGTCCCAAAAATAATAATAAATTTGATATTTTATTGTTAATTCCGTTACAGTTTTATATCTAGTTTGAACCCAATACAAGTTTTATAAGAAATAATAACTGTGATACCAGGTTGCTGGAAAAATATTATAATTTGTTCGAAATAATTTGTGAATACATATTTATGAATCGACTATTGTAGGTTATGGTGTAACACAACCCGCTTATGCTATATCGTCGGCAATACCTACTGCAACACCGCCCAAGCAACAGTTGCTAATAAAGTGTAATTTCATCTGGTAAGAAATATTTTCTTTATATATCTATGTTTTAAAGGTAGAATAACAATTTGCTACCTACATTTGATTTTCACTGCTTCCGGCGCGGTTTCACCCGCATAATTCCCTTTCCCGTGGGAACTTCACATAGTCTTAACAAATGGGCTAACTAACACTAAAATAATTTTTCAAATCGGACCAGTAGTTTCTGAGATTAACGCGTTCAATCTGCCGGCCAAACGAGTTAACTATGGTCAAAACCCTTTAATATAAAATAAAATAAATTGTATTTACGAAAACCAATTACAGACACCTGTGAATAGTCAAACATGAATTAGAAATTTTAGTAATTAAATTGGTAATTTATTTATATCTATGAAATTAATTATTTTAGTTTATTTATATTGTTCTTAGCGACGCAAAATGTGTTGTTCTGTCTATATTATGCCAAAACAATTGTCATTATTTGGATGGACCATGAGATCATAACGACGGACCCGCTTTATTGTTATCTTTTACTTGCAGGAGGATCTGAGTTCAGATGTAGACCTTACACAGGCTGACGAAGATGATAGTCAATACGAATATTGGAAAATACTAATGCCCACAATGATGAGTCACTAAAAAACAGTGACAGATACACAAATACAACCGGAAACACAATTAGTAATGGTAGCGAATTGTGCTCGCATACGAGTATTTGTCTAATGCTACATAGTAATATGTCTATTTCCGGAAAGAAGTAGTTGATAAAATATGGAGAATATACTCATTTTACCTACCAAGTGGCGCCGGCGTAGCGAGCCTGGACAAAATTTGTTGGAGAGGCCTTCTACTACTTTCGAGGTCCTTATGGCCCGGGATTTTGTAACTTTGGTACGGCCTTCATCAACCAGCGCTTTAAGTCGCTTTCAGTCACGGTGATTGTAAGTTTTATTCTCGCGCCGTTTCGCCGTCTTTCCGTTTTCGGTTCATTGAAAACTACTTCTGTGCTTCTTTTTTTATTTTTGTTGTCCGGGGGGAAATGCATTTAAGCATACTGCAGCGTTTCCGCGCGCTGGCGGTGGGATATGTGGGACTCGCCCTCTCCATAGCGTGGTATACTACTAATACCTCAAGGAGAGGACCATACACCACGAAAATCCCCCGGACAATCCTTAGATCCGCCGTTGGCGGGGGCCGGGTACGCACAAGCAATCCAGCACAAACTAAATTGACCTACGAAAAATATATTTATTTAACTTCTAATATAATTTATGAATACGAAGTCATTCCTCCAGTAGCTTCCTATATTCCGTTTTATCTTTACCACGAATCATATCATTCAATAAACAAGGAAATCAGAACTTATGTGAGTTGGCAGTAATTTCAATTGTAATGTAGCTAACTGGATTTTGGATTCAATAAACTGAAATAGGATTTTCATTATCGCTTAAGGTATTTTTTTAAATAACTATTGTTATGAGAAAGGCATTCAAATAAATATAACAAAGTTAACGTCAACCTAGCTTATAAAATCTGATAGAAATCTTAAAAAATATCAAAAAATATTCTGGGCATAGGTATTTACTTAAGTGGTACAATATATATGTCAATTATTTGAGTACCTATTGCAGATTTTATAATATGTCCGTATAGACCGAATAGCCTTTTTTTGCGGACGGACGTATTTAGTTAGCCCCGAGGCTTTTTCTATTTCACCGGGCATAAAGGCGAGCAGAGCTCCAGCCTAGATAAATGGTTTAAACACTAGGGCGTCCGCTGTGGGACTTGGACCTCGGCTCAGGGCGGTCGCTGACGGGGAGATTGAGGGATTATGGCTTTTAAGGAAGTTTGGTGCAACTGTCGCTCTGCTTTACAGTTAGCGGGCCTCTCGGACTTCGGGTCTACGAGTGCATCGGATGGTTCTTAGCAAACTAAGGGTCGGGAGGGCGACATGGGTTACACCAGTCGTGGTCACTATTCATTGTAGTTATTGTGGTTATCATTCAACAAAAAGGTAAAGATTTGCCTTAAAATTGTACTATATAATACTTTTAATTATGCAATTTATTCAGGGCTTAGGTATTTACATAAGTGCTAACTACAATGTATAGGTAAATTATTTCAGTTTTGCAGATTTTATAATATGTCCGTATTGACCGGATAGAGAAGCCGATATGTACCTACAGAATCTTTTCTTAACATTCAATACAAGCCAGGGTCGTTGAGGGATATTGCATTGCATGCTTGGCAGGCGGAGTGATGGTCGCACTAAGATGGTGAGTGAGCTGATAGATGTTGCTGCCCATCCATCTGGTGTATGTCCCTAAGTCTACTTTTTCAACACCAATGGAAAGACATTGGGTGGTCAATTCTAAGCCGGACAACACACAGCAGAAAAAGCAATAGTTCACACGTCATTTTGGAAAGCCCAAAAACGATTTGATCGCTTTGCGATAGGTAAGCGATCATTCTATAGCAATGTAACTTGTCTAGGTCCTCTGCAACCTTTCTTTAGTTCAAGTAGCGTCGCTCACCAAAGGCAGTCCCATCTTTCAGAGAATGAGAGAAGTAGGTAACAAAAGCATCTTGGTTAACTACACAATATTATTATGTTCTTACGAAAATGTTTCATTTATTATTTTTAACGATAAACTTGAACTGAAATAACTAAGTAAACATTCATTCAAGCTAATTTTCCATTCTTAGAACTAGCCCGCATCTAAATAATATTAGCAGAATACTAGAACTGACTACCAAGGACGAAACGTCGGTGATTGCAATACCGCGAAAGTGACAGTTGCTAACAAGGTATAATTTAATCTGTCAAGAAATATTTTCTTTATATACGTTTAAAGGGCAAGCAATCAATTTGCTACATTTGATTTTCAACCTTATCAGCTAGTGAATAAAAGTGAAAAAAGAAGTTAAAAGCACGTGCTATTGCAGTATCACCGATGAATAACAATTATGATTGTCACTAATGATATGGTGGGTATGGATATGATTAATTAGAAAACCATTTAACTATATACGTTGCTTTGATGTCATCGATTGAAACAAAATAACTAGAGCTCATAAGCATAAGGTCGAATGTGCCATTATACGTCAGAAACATTCGTCGTATGTGCTTTTATCGTTTATGGCGCTTACGACCACATGCTTCTGAGCTATTGCTAAACACTACTTAATAATGTAAGGTATAATATTCCTTACATTATTAACTAGCAGTTACTGCTTTCTAGTTATAAAATATTAGATTCCTGCGCGCGGCTTTCCCGCGTAACTCCCGTTCCCGTGGTAACTTCATAATTAAATATAGCTTATGTTATCCGATTTTAGAGTAGCTTTTCAACGATGAAAGAATTTTTCAAATCGGTCCCGTAGTTTCGGAGCATATTCCATACAAACAAACAATTAAATCTTTCCTCTTTATAATATTAGTACGTACATTTAGTTAGACATGTGTCATGATTATTTTTTTGTTTGTTTAATAACTTTAGCACTATGAAAGTACTCTTCTTTCCACATCGGCATCAATCTTTCCATCTCTTGTGAACATACTTCCTAAAAACACGAACTCATTTACTTGCTCCACACTTTTATCAATAATTTTCACTAAAGTAGTGAAAATTATAAAATAGAAAAAGATACCATAGAGGAAGTATTATAATATTTTTTCTCTTTTATATAATAACATCTTGTTCTCATTATTACGATCACAACTATCAGCCTGATTGCTGAAGTTATGCGTGTACATACATTTTGAAGATTGATTTTTATTGAAATAGATAAGTAAATGTACCTATTAAGGTTCAGGTAGCTTACATAATGATGTTACAATAACTGGGACCCGAGTCTACTATCGTAATAGTGTGTCGTGGAACTGTCACTGACGTCTCGATGGTCGGTTTTTTGCACATTTGGTAATCTACTAGTCTAAAAGACAAAGAAAACCGACAAACCATCGAGACGTCAGTGACAGTTCCACAACACACCTTTACGATAGTAGACTCAGGCCACTGTAATGAAGACATTTTTATCGAAACAGTAGGCATGGAAATCTGCTTAGCATTATAAATCTTCTATACTGCTCTATTCTATTTTATAAAGCTGAAGAGTTTGTTTACTTGCACGCTTTAATCTCAGATACTACTGAATCGATTTGAAAAAATCGATCAGTATTCGATAGCCCATTAGCCCGGAAGCCTATAGGTTATATTTTATTATGAAGTTCCCACGGGAACGGGAGCATCGCCAGTGCAACCGCGCTCGGCAGCTAGTCTATACTAATATTATAAAAAAAGAAAAGTTTTTATTTTTGTATGTTTGTTTCGAATAAACTCAAAAACTACTGAACGGATTTCGATAATTCTTTACCATTAGAATGCTACATTATATCTGAGTAACAGTTAAGTTTTAACTAGTTTATTATATAAGATAAAAAATAAAGAATAACAGTCTCCGACAGCGTCGGGGTATATGGAACTCCCCACTTTACTTTAGTAAATACATTCAAAACTATTATTATGGGACGTTACGTCTTACATCATCCATTTGATATTGATAAATAAAAAAAAAACTTGATTTAACGTTAACATCGGATGAGTAGACACGTCAAGTTCAAGGTTTGAAGGTCAACGCCGCTCGTCGTAGTCTGCAGGAAACCGTATTTTTTACATAATTCGTGAGCGAAAAACATGCGATATGAATCTAGGGTGGATAATACTGAGACGAAAAATCCTCAATAATCTAGGGTGTCCGGCTATAACGTTTGGCTACCTGGCATAAATACATTCAATAGAAAATCCAAAATTATACGACCATTGCCAATACCGAAATCTTATTGTAGAGGCCTCTACCATCTACTTGCGAGGCCCATGTAAATATGCCTCTATATTGGGGTAAATCTAATACTAATATTATAAACGGGAATGTATGTTTGCAAAAACTACTGAACGGATTTGGCTGAACGCTTTTCATGCGGATAGTCTATAAGCTGGATTAACATATAGGCTACAAAATATCACGCGCCGACTCAATGCAGCAGAGTGCGTCACTCTGCTCTGGGTTAACCGCGGGGCGCAGCTAGTGATCACCATAAAAGATAAAACATGATTATAAAAAGCTTTAAAATAATGAATTGTTAAATTGTATGTTCTTTTGATGTTAATTAGATGTTTTTATTTTATTTTTAGTTCACTTACACAAAGTTTTTGTGTCTACATTGAGTGGTCAGTGATTTACGTATTAATGAAGTGGCGAGAAGATCCCTACACAGAAAAGTACAGCGATTACGTAACATTGTATAGGTACCTATTGAAATTGCCATCATTCGGGTTGGGCTTATATCTGCATTTGGTTTTATTCCGATATAACAAGGATATAACATTGTTTCTTTAATTTCTGGTGTAGGTACGTTGAAACTTTATTAGTTTCAATTTGATGTTTTTAATGAATAAATCTTGAAATTAAAGTAGTATTCGTAATTTTTGCCGTCGGGGGGCGGGATTGCTCATGCGTACCCGACCCCCGCCAACGGTGGATCGAAGGAGTGTCCGGGAGGTTTTAGTGGTGTAGGGTCCTCTCCTCGTGGTATGACTTTAGCATACCACGCTATGGAGAGGGCGAGTCCCACATATCCCACCGCCAGCGCGCGTATACGCTGCAGCGGTGGTGGGAATGCGTCAATGCAATTCCACCCTTACAAAAAAAAAAAAGGTATTCGTAATGTTAGCTGTTATTTTATTACTTATAAGTATTTTGTGTAATCGATCCAGTAGTTCCAGAGCCTATTCAAAATAAATAAAATCAAAAATAAAATAAATAAAAAAAGTTTTTATTTACGTAAACCTATTACAGGCATTTGCAAATAGTCAAAACATATTTGGCTCATTAATATAATATATTTAATTAATTACTTTAGTTTAGTTATTATAGTTATCATAATAATAAATAGTTTGTATTAGATATTTATTATAGCTTTAGCGTAAAAGCTGTCAGGTATGAAAATATAATTTTATTTTTTATCTAAAATTTAATAGTCTAAAGTTCTGTCCTTTGAGTAGATATGTTATTATTTAGATGGACCATAAGTATATCGTCGGACGCGATTTTTTGCTACCACCGGATCCAATGCGCCCCAACTGAGAAGACCCGGCGAAACAAACTCAGTGGGGTATTCTACTGCGGGTTTCATCGCGGCCTCATTGAGACGATCCGGCTAAACATACTCAAATGGGCATGTCAACAATATTTAGGTCCAGTTACTATCATTATTTAGTTAATTGGCTACACAATTTACCAATCGGCTGTCTTTATACAACTTTTATTTTTATTTTGTTAATTTAACAGATCAGATAAGTTATTTTGAGACAGAACATGTGTTATTTTTATGATTATGATTACAGACAGTAGACAGAATTCACTATCATGATCTTTCAATTTCAATGCTTCATCAGCTATAGGGTATCCGATCTGGTGCACGAGGCCAGCCTGCCATACATCTTTTTCTTAATTCTACACATAAGGATGAGTTAAAAAAAATATAGATATACAGATAGATATAGATAATTGACTCATCTGTATGATTTCACATCCGCTTGGTATTTCCTACCGGAAAAGATGATAAACTTAATTGAATAATTGCCATAAGTATTTATTGTGAAAAAGATTTACATATTTTTTTATTTAAGTTGTTGATTATGATGATGATTGATGACGAAAATCAATTAAATAACACGTCGAAAAAGCTTATAAAATTCTTGTATCTAAGACTGGTTCTAGAATCACACTGATCATCAGATTCCATTATGTATGGTGTCAGCGGTGACGGTCCAAAGACGGTGGTCAGCTAGTTCAGAAAACTCCCCTAAAAGCAATAATTTCCCAATACTCCCGCCAGCGACTATCTTAAGCCGGGGTTTAAGGGCCTTAGAAGAACAGGAAGCGAAACTACAAACTAAACATTTTATTATGTAAGAGGGTCTTACGTAAGATGCTTAGTTTGTCGTTTATACACCATTTAATAAGGTTATGTTAATGCATTATTATTTGAAAAAAAAGGTTATCGCATATTAGAGGGTCAGCGACGTATTCCATTCAATTATTTAGTTTCCAGGGTTGTTGTAATATAAAACTACATAAAACATAGCCTAAAATATAAGCTAATATTTTTAATTTGGTGTGTTTGTTGGTTAGTTTTTAAAAAAAGAATGTATTAGATGTTATTTTAAGTAATCAAATTCACACATAAAACTTGTTTGGTTAATGGAAATAATAAAAAAGAACTTCTTCAATTCACCTAAGTCTTTTTAGGGTTCCGTAGCCAAATGGCAAAAAACGGAACCCTTATAGATTCGTCATGTCTGTCTGTCTGTCTGTCTGTCTGTCTGTCTGTCTGTCTGTCTGTCTGTCTGTCTGTCCGTCCGTATGTCACAGCCACTTTTTTCCGAAACTATAAGAACTATAATGTTGAAACTTGGCAAGTAGATGTATGTTGTGAACCGCATTAAGATTTTCACACAAAAATAGAAAAAAAGCAATAAATTTTGGGGTTCCCCATACATAGAACTGAAACTCAAAAAAATTTTTTTCATCGAACCCATACGTGTGGGGTATCTATGAATAGGTCTTCAAAAATGATGTTGAGGTTTCTAATGTAATTTTTTTCTAAACTGAATAGTTTTCGCGAGAGACACTTCCAAAGTGGTAAAATGTGTGTCCTGCCCTGTAACTTCTAAAATAAGAGAATGATAAATCTAAAAAAAATATATGATGTACATTACCATGTAAACTTCCACCGAAAATTGGTTTGAACGAGATCTTGTTAGTAGTTTTTTTTAAATACGTCAAAAATCGTAAACCGCAATTTAGCTTTCATTCAATCAACTCGAATATAACAATATAAAATAACATTTCATTTCATAAACATACGCTTTTTTATTTATTCTTAATATCAAAAATAGGTACGCACTTGTAACTGAAACGGAACCCTTCGTGCGCGAGTCCGACTCGCACTTGGCCGGTTTTTTTATTTTTATTAATGGACAAAAAATACAGACGAGGCCCAAGAATGATTCCATCAACCATCAGCTATTAAAGAAACAGTACTTATTCTTATACTTAGTTTCTTTGTTATGAAACTATGTACAGTCGACCAAAGAAATAGGTTTACCTTTTGTAGCAGTTAATATAAATAAACATATCGATGTCAGTACGGTAGCGGTAATTGTTTTATAATTATTTCATTTCATTCTTCTTCTTATTTTTAATTCTTTAGATTACCAGATCGCCAATCTAATAGTTGGACAGTCCAGCCACACTGGCTTTACATTTGGGTAACTTTACCCAAAATAAAGCCACACTGGCTGGACATCCTCAATAATGGGTGTCCGGTTATTTAGCCGGACACCCATTATTGAGGATGCTGTGTTTCAGTATTAATAGGTACGATACAATAATTTCATGTAAAATCAAGGTTTGTAAAAACTTATGTTGCATATAAATAAATCGAATGCAAAATCAGTTAATTTATTTTATTATTAATCAGTCAAATAAGCTCGTTTGGGAAATTTTAAAAGCCGGACTAGCCGGACACCGCTTATTTTGGCCGGACGAGCAATCAAAATTTCTATCTACGACCTGCTTTTTCCGGACGCTTCGCAACATTAAGTGTTGTACACTTAATGACTTATACACATAACAGTGAACACTTCTCATATATGTAGATTCTAGACATTTAAACTTTAAAAACGTTGCACAATATCTCCTTTGCCAACTGTACATCGTACTCTAATTGTGATATTAACATGATTATTCACGGCTTTTTATAGAAATAATTTAATATTAATGTAATCTTCGTGCGGGTTTACCGCAGCCTTGAAAGAAATATCAAATAAGACGTGTAAATGATTTATGTGGCTTCAAATTTTAACTTGGCCAGTATTGAAATTAAGCATTCGCATTTTAAAACAATGCGAGGTAATTTAGAGGCCATGCAGCTATAGGAGAATAAAGATAAATTAAACTCCTATGGTAAATCGTATTCTTTATATCAGAAGGAAGGTGATGACCCATCAGATGAGTTCATTAATTTAATTCTATTGGTCGCCCAGTGGTCAAAATTCAGCAATAATTAATTCTTCGCGGGGCTCCTACTTCTGAGTGGTAAAAAAAAAAAAAACCACGAAGACTAAGGCGGGAGCTCCGCTTCGCTTCGCTCCCGCCTTAGTCTTCTAACCTAACTTATCCCAGTCGGACTGCACTGACAACAAACACAACGTTTATTTTCTACACTACATTACACCAATTGAATATTCGATAAAATATATGTTATACCACCTGAACATTACATCAAATGAACATTATACCTTTTGATCATTAGCACAAATGTTGTTATAGCAAATAAATATTCGACGAACTGAAAATTCTGTCAAACGATATTATACTAAGTGATGATTTTCTTAAACGTTGTTCGATTTAGTAATATTATATCAAACGTTGGTCGACCAAACAAGGGTGAACCTAAAATTAATTGTGCCAGCCGTCGCGTCGTCGCCTTCGCTAAATAAAATGGAAGGAGACGGCTCACGTTTTGAGTTCGTTAATATATATAATAATGGGGATAAAATGGGATAATACCTACTGTTAACTCTGTCGATATTGAGATTTATATAAAGCTTTTCTTGACACACAGAGGATTTTAAAGGTTACTACAAAATAACTAAACCAAACATATCCTATATGATTTGGATCCGGAGAGTTCTGGGTTCCCCCCTCGCCCCTCCTGACCCTTAGTTTGCAACCTTCCGATGCCTTCGTAGACCCGAAGTCCGAGAGGCCCGCAAACTGTAAAGTAGAGCGACTCAGGGGAAGCCCTCTTGCGCAGGTTGATAAGTTTGCAGTTTTTAAACCGTTTATCTCGGCTGGAGCTCTGCTCGGCGCCCGGTGAAGTAGCAAAAGCTGCAGGGACAATTGCAAACAGCCGTAAAAAAAAATTAGGCTACTGTCGCTCTAGTACTAAAATAATATAAAAAATTGTGATACATTTTTTTTTAATTAAAGGCTTTCTAATTATGAAATCTTTTCATTACATAATTAGAAACAAACAAATAATGTAATAATGTTTACTGTTATGTGTAAATATATATATTAATAATAATAATTCCGTGAAATTTAAATTTATAATAATATTTTTTTAGTACCTGCAGTTATGAAATTTCATAGCAATTGATGACCTAACACAACCACGCAATAATTAAAAGTTATCATCATCAGCCCCTGAAACGTCCACTGCTTATCATTTTGTGATCCATTGTCACCACGCTTGGCTGCCGGGTTGGTAACCGCAGTAGTACTGTTGAAATACACAGAAACTCTGTTGCCCGTTTCCTAGTATAGGTACGTTAGTTATAGATGATGTCATATATATACCAATTGGAACCAACACCTTTACGTGGTTTCCTAGGTATGGAGGGTAGATAGTCCCTCAACCAACCAGACCCGAAAATAAATCTTAAATATTTGCTGAAAGATTCCGAAACTAAAACAAAAGCTAAAGAAATTGTTAAATAAAATGCATAAAATATAATATAATATGTAATTATTTTTTAACAAATAAACTAAAAACCAGAAAACTGATGTTATGCTGATTCAAACGTTAAAATCTTTAATAACAATTATAAAAATAAAACTACCAAGAGCATCAAATATTACTAGAAGCGTTCTGTTCTCTGTTTCCTGTAAAACACAGTAATACAAATATTGCGTTACGCGTGATACAATTCTATACAATGTCTAAATGCAATGCCATCCTGCATGCTCTGATTCCTTTACATGACATAAATGTGTTCTATTCATTGAAATATGTCACGCCACCATTTTGTATCAGTCCACTGCTGGATGTAAGCTTCCCTTCATTTGCGCTATTCCTCTAATCTCCGCTGCCCGTGCACCAGTTATCTTGTTCAAGACATAGGCACATCAAGGCAGGGGGTCTTGTTTACCTAACGTCACCACTCCAGTACACATCTGCGCCAACAGCTATCGTCCTCCTGCAAATATGGCCAATTATCATCATGCATGCTCTGATTCCTTTACAAGACATAAATGTTTTCTATTCATCGAAATATGTCACGCTATTTTTTGCCACCATTTTGTCTCAGTCCACAACTGGAAGTAGGCTTCCCTTAATTTCAAATCTTCGATCTTCACTGCCAGTCTACTCCGGCAACCTTCTTTAAGACATTAGCCCATCAAGGAAGGCTTTTGTCTTACCTTATGCCACGCCACCGCTCTAGAATGCTCCAAAAGCGTTGGTCCTTATGCAAATGTAGCCTAGCAATTGCCACTTCAAATTGCTTACATCCGGTTTCTTAAATATCGATCAAAGCAACAATCAACTAACATGGTTTTTAATGTAGCTTTAAGGCTGACTTCACGTGAAGCATGTGAACGATGCAAAAAACGCGAGCGCCAAGCTCCGACTCCATCATGCCGTACCCCTGCCGTCATCCACATATGGCATCACTCGAGAGACACGCTCGCGGAATGTAATGTATGTAGCCTAACATGCTTTATAAAAAATCTTCTTTGTTGATTTTTGGTAGATTTTTTCGCAAATTCTAAGCAACATATATGAATGGGTTACTTAGAATTATGATGATAGTGAGAACCATATTGGACTGTCGTCAGTCCAATATGGTTTTCACTATAATTCAGAAAATTTAAACTAGAAAGTTTACATGTGTCTAGAATAATATGCGGGTTAAACCGCTAGGGAAAGTGATAGGTAATACCCGCGCGATGTATTATGGACTATTTACAGAAGGCCATTGCACAAGACAGGCTTATCAGATTTCAGAAAAAAATAGTCATGTCAATGGCATGAAGATATTTAGTTCAATGCTATGTATTGTTTTGTTATATAATAGGTTAATTGGATTGTTTCCCCGATGTTTGGTTTTTTCGGAGAAACATATGTTATATTACCTACAAGGTCTTTGGTACTTCAATTAGCATACAGGCGAGCAGGGCTCCAGCCTTATTAATTGGTTAAAAGACTACAAACTAAGCAACCTGCGCAAGAGTGGGACTTGGCTTTCGACTCAAAGCGGTCGCGCTGGCGGGGGATTGAGGAATTTTGTGAAACTGTTACTAACTTGTTAACTCTACCTACTGTTTTCGGGTGGGTCGGACTTCGGGTCAAGTCGGGAGGGAATCGGTAGGTTCTTTTCAAACTTTTTACTTGTACTTCAACAAAGATTGTCGACAGAGTGCACAACAATGTAACAAGTCTGTACGAACCTAACTGGCCGAACACTACTCTTAAGATACAGGGTCCGCCCTAGTTTAAGAGGACAGAGTTCCACTTATTATGCACAGATTAAAAACCAACGAAAATTAATCATTGCAACTTGAATGATTTTGTAAATGTTTTTGTAACAGTAATTTTTTGGTGAAATAAAGTTATTATTATTATTATTAAACTAAGGGTCAGGAGAGTCCGGTTAATTCAGGCTTTATATTCAATTTAGGACAGAGATAGGAAAGGAAAACCTATTTGTTCCCCTTGGGATAAATAAACAATTTTTCCCTGGACCAAACCACAGGCATAAAAGCAATACAGTCATTAATTACCCTCATTATTCTTAAACTTAGTTCAACATCCATTTTTAAATAGGTAAAAACTTTGATATGCGCATGCGCAATTGAATATATATGCTTAGGTTTCGAGCGCACGTCTTGGAAATACCCAGAATTTTGTATATTTTAAAGGATGAATTGTTAGGTTTTCCTTATTGGTAATGCACATAGATTATCAAAAACATGACAGCTGATTATTTGGAAGGAATACTCAATATAGTTGAGTCACAAAAACTGGCGGGTATTACAAAGTCCTTATATTATTAAAATTTGCCCTCCAAAATGTAATTAATAGAATCAGAAGACGTATCGAAAATCCATAGGTACTAATCTAAATTAGAAGAAACAAGATCAAATGTTCATTCCGCTCTAAAGTAAGTCTTAATGCAATCAACAGCAGAACCTAGGTATTTATTATCTTTTTCTTGTAAGTTGATGATTATATTAAGATGCATTTTATATTTTTGCATGATATTTGATAATTCTTTATTTTGTTGGCCGGTGTGGTTTCTGGCTTAGATTAAAACACCCCATTGCTTCCGATGTGTGTCGTGAAAGGCGACAAAGGGGCATACAGCTGGTGGATGGGCAGCAGCATCTTACTACTTAAGGATACCTATCATCTTACTGCGTTTATTGCGGGCTGGACAGGAGGGCAGTGCAAAAAGTGAATTCACTTTTTAATTTAGCCTCCAATACTATTTAATTTCTTGCTACGTTGCGTACCTCTGATTACCAGAAGGCTCATTAAACAATTAAATATCTTAAAAGCTTATGGTGTATTTTACGATCTTATGGTCCATCTTATGTTATACTTATGTTATGCCTTAAAAACGACAAAAGGACAAACATGAAGATACGGATTAAATGTAGAAGAGGTGAAAGTGGTAAGTCAAGTGGAGGGAAGTGGTAATTGCCTAGTCCTGTGGGAAGGAGACCTGAATGTATGTGTGTATATAATTATGTAAATACTACAAACTAAGTAACATGCACAAGAAGGGTCGCCCACCCTTGTCAGGACCTAGGTTTACGGTAATCTGTGGCGGGAGGATTGAGCTTTGTGCATCTGTCACTCTACTTTGCAGGTCAGGGGCCTTACGGACTTCAGGTCTACGAGAGACTTGAAGTCGGAGGAGGGTATCGGAAAAGAACTAACTACTAGTAGCCTTGTACCTGCATTATTTTTTATTTCATGTTTTATTAGCCATAATTTGTTTTATAACTTCCAAGTATAGGTTACTTGGTGATAGTACTGATAATATGTAAATTGCAATTTTTGTTTCCTGTTTATTTTCATGTTTAAAGTTGTGTGTATGACTAATGTTTTATGTTTAAAACAAAAAAAAATATTTAAAAGAAACAGGTTTTCCTTTAAAGATATAGTCTCCATAGTCATAGGTTCGTTTCTTTGTGTGAAAGAGATCTGGATGAAATTTGACACTGAGATTTGAAGACTTCAATACTATCTACATATGTTACAAACTACTTTAATCCTGGAAAGATGTTCATTTCTCTGTTATAAATTATTTACATATACGTACTTTTATCCTGAAAAGATGTTCAGTTCTCTGTTATATAAATTAATTACTTACGTATTTATATCCTGGAAAGATGTTCGGTTCTCTGTTATAAATTAATAAAATACTTATATAAAGCTGAAGAGTTAGCTTGTTTTCTTGAACGCGCCAATCTCATGAACTATTGGTCCTATTTGAAAAAATGTTATTTCAGTGTTAGTAACCCATTTATCGAAGAAGACAGTAGGCTATATTTAATCATAAAATTCCTACGGGAACCGTGGAAAGCTTGTAGTTAATAAAATATATTTCTGTTAATATTGCTTAGGTTTAAATCATTTATTGTCATAGAAGACAAAAAAACATTCAGTAAACTTATTTTAGGTAACCGTAACCAAAGTATATGTATAGTATATAGTATACTATATGTGACGTATAGAATTAATAAATATATATATATAAGTGTATAGTAGTATGTATAGAAGTGTATAGTATTATATTAATTTATTCCATACTCATTCAGCAGTGCAATTCTCAAACATAAAAGTGCATTTGATTGCTTTAATCGTACAAGCGTGTTTCTGTTTTAAGTTCCACGCTCATTTTTCTCACGTCAATGCAATAAGGAGCCATCATACTTGTCATAAAATGATCTAGTTACTTTTTTAACTACACCTAAGTCGTTTTAGCAGGTAATTGCTGATGCGGGAGTTCTGTCATGTTTATTGAAAATAACTGGGTCAGACTAATGTCGTTTTCTATGAGGGCCTTAAACTCATCAAGGTGTTTTGTATATGGTGTTTCATTACCTAACATACATATAAAAACTTAGCAAGGGCGAGTATTTAATATTTAACTGAATAGAAAGAAAGAAAAATAATGTATTGAATGCATTTACAAAATACCTATTGGCTGCAGTGGGCTGCGCCACCACGTACTCATCGATAGCAGGGCTGAAGGCACGCAGAATATGGTCCATCCTCAGATGGGGTTTGCCTTCTCCACGGTTTGCAGGCGGGTTGCAGACCGCTGTAACATCACAGGGTATTTTTGGGACTAATCCCTCCCACACTCTTGAAATAAAATCGCTGTTACTCCTGTAATCAGAGATTAACAGCGACACTGAATTAATCGGCTCTAAGCTGTACGGCTCAGGCTGATCCCAAGACACTTTATCATCATCAGCCCGTATAACTCCCACCTCTGAATATGGGCCTCTTCTCAATGGAGGGTTTTTGCCATAGTCACCACGCTTGGCAGGCGGGTTGGTGACCGCAGTATTATGTTGTGACACACAAGGAAACACTGCTGCCCGTTCCCTGGTATACGATTGTTATAGATGATGTTATAATAATCGGGACCTACGGCTTAACGTGCTTTCCGAGGCACGGAGGGTAGTCCCTCAACCATCCAGACCCGGAAAGAAATCTTATAATTCACACAAAGATTTCTTGTCCGGCGTGGGGATCGAACCCACGACCTCCGAGATTGAAAGCGAGCTAAATACCGCTAAGCTACGGAGGTTGCCAGGACACTGCCACTGCCAGGACACTGCCACTGCCAGGACACTGCCACTGCCAGGACACTGTCGCTGCCAGGACACTGCCACTGCCAGGGCACACTCCTGGATCCCGCAACAAAATGCATTCTCTCCGTCTGTCCTGCAGCGTCTGAGGGGTATCTTATACTAAAATATAAAGCTGAAGAGTTTGTTTGCTAAATTATCTGAGGAACTACTGTACCGATTTGAAAAATTCTTTCAGTGTTAAATAGTCCATTTATTAAGGAAGGCTATAGGCTATACTTAATTATAAAGTTCCCGCGAGAACAGGAGTTACGCGGGTGAAAAATAGAATAGCTAATGTAAAATACATGGAAAGTGTTTTTGTGTTAGCCACAGTGATAAATACTATGCGATCGCTTTTTTTCTTTTCGATCAGTAACTAAAATTGATAATAATAACTTAATAATAATGATTAGCAAAACCGTGATAAACAAATTTTGACTGCACCGGTAACTGAGCGGTTACGGCAGTTGCTTCTGCGACCTGGTTTTTCGGATTTGATTCCCATCTAGGACCAGCTGTACGGCTCAGGCTGATCCCAAGACACTTTATCATCATCAGCCCGTATAACTCCCACCTCTGAATATGGGCCTCTTCTAAATGGAGGGTTTTTGCCATAGTCACCACGCTTGGCAGGCGGGTTGGTGACCGCAGTATTATGTTGTAACACACAAGGAAACACTGCTGCCCGTTCCCTGGTATACGATTGTTATAGATGATGTTAAAATAATCGGGACCTACGGCTTGACGTGCTTTCCGAGGCACGGAGGGTAGTCCCTCAACCATCCAGACCCGGAAAGAAATCTTATAATTCACACAAAGATTTCTTGTCCGGCGTGGGGATCGAACCCACGACCTCCGAGATTGAAAGCGAGCTAAATACCGCTAAGCTACGGAGGTTGCCAGGACACTGCCACTGCCAGGACACTGCCACTGCCAGGACACTGCCACTGCCAGGACACTGCCACTGCCAGGACACTGCCACTGCCAGGACACTGCCGCTGCCAGGACACTGCCACTGCCAGGGCACACTCCTGGATCCCGCAACAAAATGCATTCTCTCCGTCTGTCCCGCAGCGTCTGAGGGGTATCTTATACTAAAATATAAAGCTGAAGAGTTTGTTTGCTAAATTATCTGAGGAACTACTGTACCGATTTGAAAAATTCTTTCAGTGTTGAATAGTCAATTTATTAAGGAAGGCTATAGGCTATACTTAATTATAAAGTTCCCGCGAGAACAGGAGTTACGCGGGTGAAAAATAGGATAGCTAATGTAAAATACATGGAAAGTGTTTTTGTGTTAGCCACAGTGATAAATACTATGCGATCGCTTTTTTTCTTTTCGATCAGTAACTAAAATTGATAATAATAACTTAATAATAATGATTAGCAAAACCGTGATAAACAAATTTTGACTGCACCGGTAACTGAGCGGTTACGGCAGTTGCTTCTGCGACCTGGTTTTTCGGATTTGATTCCCATCTAGGACCATAATTGTGTGAACCACATATAAATGCCCTGAGTCTGGGTGTGGTTTGTGTCCGTGTTTTTAAAGTCCTATTTAATAGTAAAATGTACTAATGACCTAAAAACCTTTTTTATCTTCAGTGTTAGATAGATATAGGCTATATTTAATTAAGAAATTCCTATGTGTAAGGGAGCTACGCGGGTAACACCGCGGGCGGGAAGCTAGTAAAATACATTTTTTCCGCGTCAATGCAATGACGACTATCAAAGTACTCCGACTGATGACCTAAATTTGCGGTCGTTGAGAGACTTCACGCACAGCTTGTGAAAGAGGAAAAGCGACCGCGAAAGGGAGGAGCAATGGCCCGGGTACGGTGCGACTGCTGATGCCGACAGCGGAGACGCCACGGACGACCTGGCAGCGAGTCCGTCGCATGTGCGTGTAACCCAAGATGGGACACGTAGATAGAAATTTAGCCCCAGAATGGGGAGAGTGGGAAGCTGGTCACAACATAATATTGTAGGGAGTCAAAAAAGTACGCGCGTGAAAGAGCCAAGAGCAAGTAGCGCGCGCATCTCCCGTGATTCGCTCCATATAACCGTAAAGTTGGTGGGAGCATGGGAGGTGCTGGCAAAAGTGATGACCTAAAAACCCTTTTAAGGTCATCAATCGGAGTACACCGGATGCGGAGGGCGAATAACCGGGTCTTATGGCGCAAATTAGGAAAGGCTTATGTCCAGCAGTGGACAGAGTAAAGCTGATTATTGAAAGTCCCCCACGGTACAGGAGTTAAATTCTCTTTTTTTTCGGATGGACATACGTAGTTAGCCACGACTTTTGTTATTTCACCGCGCATAAAGGCCAGCAGAGCTTCAGCCTTAATAAGTGGTTTAAAAACTACAAACTAAGCAACCTGCGCAAGAGGGCACCCCTGTGGGGCTTGGACATGGGGCGGTCGCTGGCGATGAGATTGAGGGATTTTGACTTTCTTTCACAATTAGAATGATATAAGATTTAATTATAAAGTTCCCGCGGGAACGGGAGCCAAGCGAATGTAACCATATGCAGGAAGCTAGTCATTTAATATCAGATATACATAAAGTTAAATTTTCTAATTGGCGGGAGTTGTCGTAGTGAAACTAAAAGTCATACATTTTATTCAGTTGAAAGTATTGAAGAAGCCTTTTGTCCTACAGATAGAAAGTAGGTACTTACAGTGACAGGAAAATGAGCCGATTCGCCCTTCAGACACGGAATTCTGAAACATCCTTATTGATATTTAATAAATAAATGCATCTTTTAACCTTAAAGATAGGTATTCAATTAAATCTAAGTTATTGTTACGTCAACTATCGATGGAAACAATGTCGTTTTGCTTCAGTAAAAAACGAAAGAAGTACTTAGAGTTTTATTGTGATGATGTTTCGGCGTATACCTATGCTCAATGTCTACAACCTCCGTAGCGTATTTGGCCGCACAAGAAATCTTTGTGTAGATTCTAAGGTTTCTTTCCGGGTCTGGTTGGCTGAGGTTCTACCCTCCGTGCCTCGGAAAGCACGTTAATCCGTTCCCGATTGTTATAACATTATCTATGACAATCGTATATCAGGGTCCGGGCAGCAGCTTGTGTGTTACAATATAATACTGCGGTCACCAACCCGCCTGCCAAGCGTGGTGACTGTGGCAAATACCCTACCTCGGGAGGAGGCCCATGTTCAGCAGTGGACGTTATACGGGCTGATGATGATGAATGTAACTTAACATCTCACTGCGCTCACCAACTCACCTACCAATTGTGGTGATTACAGCAATAACCCTCATTAAAACTGGCTTGCCAAGTTTTTAAATGAGAACACCCATCTTCAGCAGTGGACGGAAACGGGCTGTCTAAGAAGTAATAGTATATTCAATGTTCGTCCTTTACAGTGTGATGGGTATAATATAACAATATATTAGGCATGGTAACCAGTGTATAAAGCTTAAATCGACAGACTCATCTTCGTTCTACAGCAGACAATCCCGCGTCGCGCGTGCAGGCGGTAGCACGCATATCTATGTCGCGGCTGTGATTTAAAAAATATTATTTTTTTGGAAATGTATGGAAAATAATTAATTATTTAGTGGTTTTTGTGATAAAAATATTATAGATATATAGTGTTTATGTGATATTTTTGTGGTGGAAGTATTGGAACAGGTAAATTGAATAAATACCTAAATTTTTTTTAGTTTTTATACATAATATTATACTACATCCCCGGCCACTTAACTCACGCCCACGTATTCCTACGTGAGCGTCATAATTAAATATAGCCTTTCTTGATAAATAGGCTAACTAACACATAAATATTTTTTCAAATCGGTTTAGTCGTTCCTGAGATTAGCGCGTTCAACCAAGTAAACAAACTGTTCAGTTTTATATATTAGTATATATAAAACTGATGAAGCCTAAGTTACTCCACGTTTTCATATGTTAACAATGTATGATGAAGTACAAATGTATCTGCGTCAAAATAGATGGTTATCACATCTTTTTTTATATCTTTGAGCTGTTATCGTGACTTCATCTGTGTAAATTTTGATTTCTCCATACAAACTTGGGGTCCCTGTTTTTACAATAAAACAATTGAATTACATTGTTACCCCCCCCCCCCCCCCCGTCGATACTGAAGTAAAAATATAAATATCAGAATATCTTCAAAGTACAGATTTTGATGCATAGATAGAAAATAGGTGAAAATGTTATCAAGCAAATCATTGGGCTCTCCTTAGATCTTCTGTTCAGTAGATGCAGGATTTAAATTCTCTTAAATTATTCTACAAATAGAAAGCCATATTTTAATATGAGGTTCCCTCGGGAACGGGATCTAAGCGAGTGAAACCGACCAGCTAGTATTATTTAAATTTAAATAGGTAATACAGAATACAATAGCCAAACATAATATTTACCTACTTACTTTTCTTAATGAAGTGAAAGCATAAGTATTTCTTACTCCTCCTAATATCTTTCTGATTAAATTCGTAGCGGGTCCCAAGGCAGTTTAACTTTTTTTCGGGACTTGGTGACCCTCGGTGCTCATTGCCATTACCAGTGTGTGCCACTGTTGATCCTGGCTTGCAGGAGTTGCAGTGGTGGGATTAGTCCCATTATAAACAAATTACTGTACTTCATCAACCATTTACGTCCACTGTTGAACATGTGCCTCCTCTTTAACAGACCTTGGCAAGCTAGGGTCGTTGGGATATTTGCCGTAATCACCACGCTTGGCAGGTGGATTGGTGTTTGCAATAAGATGGGAGTATTTTTGAGCTGATAGATGATGCTGCCCATTTATCAACTGTATGTTCCTAAGTCGCGTCTTACGACAACCATAGGAAGATATGGGTGGTCTATTCCAAGCCGGAAACACTTTTTTTTTCGGATGTACATATGTATCCCTGAGGCTTTTGCTACTTCACCGGGCATAAAGGCGAGCAGAGCTCCAGCCTAGATAAATGGTTTAAACACTACAAACTAAGCAACCTGCGCAAGAGGGCGTCCCCTGTGGGACGTGGACCTCGGCTCAAGGCGGTCGCTGACGGGGAGATTGAAGGATTATGGCTTTTAGTTTCTTTAAGAGAGTTTTGTGCAACTGTCGCTCTACTTTACACTTCGCGGGCCTCTCGGACTTCGGGTCTACGAGGGCATCGGAAGGTTCTTAGTAAACTAAGGGTCGGGAGGGACGGAACCACACAGCTTCCATAATATAATTCGCTAAATATAGGCTATATTATAAATGCATATTATTATGTTATGCTATGAATATAAATAACAACAAAATATGTAGAAATTGTTAACATTAAATTTCATTTTTCGCTCTAGTAAAGTTGACCGTTCTTAAAATTATTCAAAAATATTAAATTACATAAAATAAACTTCTTATTTTTTTATTTAATTAGTTATTTAATAAGTAAATAATAAAATAGTTATATAAAGATTCGAATTATAATTCTAGACCTCAGAAGAATCAGGCCGGATTTACTATACTTCAGAAGCATTTAGTCGTATGTGCTAGTTTACGATAAAGGCACATACGACGAATGTTTCTGCCGTATAATGGCACATCCGACCTTATGCTTCAGAGCTCTAGAATTATCTATGGGTAGGTCTAAACAGCGTGTTCGAATCAGAAATGAAGAGATCCGCAGGAGAAAGAAGGTCACTGACATAGCTCAACGGATTAGCAAGCTGAAGTGGCAATGGGCAGGGCACATAGCTCGAAGAACTGACAGCCGATGGAGCAAAAGGTTCTCGAGTGGAGACCACGAACTGGCAAGCGCAGCGTAGGACGACCGCCTGCACGATGGACCGACGACCTCATAAAGGTCGCGGGTAGTCGGTGGATGCAGGCCGCTAGCGATCGTTCCCGCTGGAAATCGATGGGGAGGCCTATGCTCAGCAGTGGACTTCAACAGGCTTATGATGATTATGATGATGATGAGGTCTAAACAATAATGTTTTTGTGCGTTTATGAATATGTATATACATATTATCATGTTGTATATAACTCCGGGAAAAATATGTCGTTGATTTTTGTTTATTCTTTATTTTATTTTATTTAGAAAGTTTTGGATGTGTTTCCAAGTAATTATACTCCGATATTTTATAATTGTAGATAAGTTTAATAAATAATTAAAATGAAAATAATTTACCTATTTATTTATGGATAATCTTTAGATCATAGGGTAAACGGAGGTATAATTGGCCGCTTTTATTAACTGGCCACTATCCACTTCAACGACATAAATTAAGAGTTATCCACACGGTACGCCATGTATGATACCTAATTTTTCATAATTTTGATGATAATTTTTATATGGCCAATTATTAGTATTTTGGTGGCTACTTTCAAAATGTTATGGCCAGTTACTAGTTAAAATTAATATTTTTCATTCGATTAAACTATAGCTACGCAATTCTGTTTAATAAGATTTTTCACAAATCAATTTCAATAAACTAATAGACGCTTTAACCTAAGGTAATTAAATAATAATAATTTCTTTACACTGACTTGAACTGGCCGGTGAGCTTAAGTGGCCAGTTACTGGTGAGTTTACCCTACTTAAAATAAAATACCTATATTCCAACTATGTTGTCTTACCTATTCTTAACAGTCATTGAGTAGCACTATTATCTATGGTACTTACTGAAGGCAAAAATTGCACATCAATTAATTATTGTAAGAATTATTACAAAATAATTTGAATAGACCTCACCAAAACCAATTCTTTACTTCTCCTTAATAAAGTACTTTATTAAGTACGAAGAATAAATTGTAAAAATAATCCTAAAAATACATCGTTACATTGTTATTTGTTATATTTTTCAGAAAATTTATTCGTTACAATTAGACACGATCAAAATAAAAATAAAACGAATTTATAAATCGACAACAAACCACGCAATGTCTCCGTGTAATTCTCGGAGAAATGAACTTGACCGATTACCATTGACGGCGTCACGGAAACAGGTTTTAAAAAGTCCGTAACTGTATTTTGTTTAAATTTAGTTTTTGCGGATTAAAATTCCTTAAATAATCAAAATATTATATAGTTTTTGTACTATAGAAAGAAAAAAGCTTAAAATAATCCGAAAAGTAAATTGCTACATTGTTCTTTAATTAAAATTATTCTTAAAATTCAACTAAATTCGTAAATGGAAGTAAAGGTGAAATTAAAAAAAAGTACAAACAGGAAATGTGTCCGTGTTTTCGTTTTCCGAAGAAACGAATTTGACCCATTAGGTATTGGGTGCGTTCCACTAAGCGTTCACAACGATCACGCACACGACCGCAGTTTTTCCCGTTCCACTTGCTTGTGAGCGTTACTGTCGTAAACTCAAGTGGAATGGATTATAGAGCGTTATGAGCGTGGAGGTAAATAATACAAACGGCGAGTTAATAAAAAGAATGCAAAAGATTTAAGAGGTTAGGTCATAATCGCCTAACCTCTTAAATCTTAAAATATTAATACTTTAAAATACCTATTAAATCGCCTAATATAGCCTTAAAAATAAACAATTAATTATTGTTTGAATCGATTTATATTGAAAAAAATTATAATTTAATTTTTTATATTTAATATTAGTGGTGTTTCACTTGTACTAAAATATCTCTTTCCGCATAAAATAACGCAAGCTTAACGGTCGCCATTTTTGGTGCTTTGAGTTTTGAAAACGCCGCTCATTTTCTCAACGATCACTTCGACCCACCTTTTTAGATGGGTCATCGTGAGCTTCGCGTGAGCGTAAGTCATGACGTCATAAGTGACGTTTTCGCCGCGACCACAACGACCGCGGTCGTTATGTGGAACGACTAAAGGAGCATTTTGAGCGTTGTGGGCGCTTAGTGGAACGCACCCATTATCATTGAGTGCTTCACGGAAACACACTTTAAATAGGTAGGTATACTGGGGGTATAGGTAACTATAATATACGTAACTCTGTGCATTGCTTTATTTATTTCAGATTGAAAATGCATAACAAAATAATTAAAATATTTTTTTCTTGATTTGCATGTCATGTTTTAATTATTTTAAAAAGAAAAATCTGTTCTCTTATTAAAATGATAAAATAAAATACAATTGAATTCACCATAGATATAAAAGACGATCAAACTAATAAAAATAAAAAACTATTAAATTTTGTCTCTATGCTCGCGTTTCTCGAAGGAATGAACTTGTCCAATTAACATTGACTAGGTCCCGCGCTTTGTTTCTAACGAGGCGTAACTTATTTGTTCCTGTAGACACATCCATTATATATAGCTAATGTATCCTCGATAAATGATATCTAACACTGACAGATTTTTTCAAATCGGACCAGAAATTGCCTTCATTATCGCGTGCAAGAGTAAAAAAAAACAAACAAGCTTTATCAATAAGTAAGTAGGTACCTTTAGATTTCTTCACGTAGACAGCCCGGCTAGCATAGGCAGCGCGACTCGAGTCACTCTACGGAGGCCGACCAATCACATTGCAGAAACGCACTGTCACGTGACACTTGCTGCAATGTGATTGGTCGGCCTCCGTAGAGTAGACTCGAGTCGCGCTGCCTATGCTAGCCGGGCAGGCTTAAAATATAGGTATTATTAGGGTTCCGTAGCCAAATGGCAAAAAACGGAACCCTTATAGATTCGTCATGTCTGTCTGTCTGTCTGTCTGTCCGTCCGTATGTCACAGCCACTTTTTTCCGAAACTATAAGAACTATAATGTTGTAACTTGGCAAGTAGATGTATGTTGTGAACCGCATTAAGATTTTCACACAAAAATAGAAAAAAACCAATAAGATTGGGGTTCCCCATACTTAGAACTGAAACTCAATTTTTTTTTTTTCATCTAACCCATACGCGTGGGGTATCTATGGAGAGGTCTTCAAAAATGATATTGAGGTTTCTAATGTATTTTTTTTTCTAAACTGAATAGTTTGCGCGAGAGACACTTCCAAAGTGATAAAATGTGTCCCCCCCCCCTGTAACTTCTAAAATAAGAGAATGACAAAACTAAAAAAAATATATGATGTACATAACCATGCAAACTTCCACCGAAAATTGGTTCGAACGAGATCAAGTAAGTAGTTTTTTTTTAATACGTCATAAACTGTAAACCGCAATTTACGTTTCATTCAATCAACTATTATTAACATCGATCAAAGTTACAACGAACTACAAGAACTTTTATACTATGTTACTTGTTGTATTCTTGATATCAAAAATAGGTAGGCACTTGCAACTAGTACGGAACCCTTCGTGCGAGAGTCCGACTCGCACTTGGCCGGTTTATTATTATATTGATTTATTTTATTACGAATGATTTGGTGAATTTTGTCTGCCTCGTTAGTCTAGTTGGGCACCCAAACCTTTTTCTTGTAGATCCCTTTAAAAAAAATCCTAGTTTTTGTGGACCCCATGTTCTTGTGATCGTTAACGTAGACCCCCGTCATGTCTCCCGGGGACCCCTGGGAGTCCACGTGGACCACTTTAGGAATCACGTCTAGCGGTAATATCGGTCCCGGGTCGAGCAAAACAATGTGTAATGTATGAAATTGTAGGTTTGATATTTTAAGAATTAAACTCATGTTTTTTTTCAGACAACTTCCACGCTAGTGAAATTACAAATACCTACATAATTCACGGACACAGTGTCAGAATATCTATTTATGGTTCACACAAATAGTTGTCCCGGATGGAAATCGAAACCAGACCACCAGTTCTGGTTTCAATTCTCATCCGGGACAAAATTATTTGATGATATCCCTGATCTCATCGATGAGACTTGTCTCAGAAACCACTGCCGTACATAACCACTGAGCTATAAATAACATTGCACTTTTTCGTGCCCTTATCTCATAAATCATTCACGTTTTGTTTGTATAGGTATCGGGGACATACATGTGCTAAATTATATTGCTTTGTATTGAAATGTTGTTTGGCAAAATACGGAACAAATTTAAAAAGCTAAATCCACATGCATGTTTTTCAAATGAAGCGAAGTTATTGAACTTGATCACTTTTAGCATTTTTCAATGTGTTTAATATTGAGGCACGTAAGTGTTTTTTATTTTTTATGCTAAACTCATACCACGAAGAGAGGTACACCAATAAAATCCCCTGGACACTCCTTCGATCCGCCGTTGGCGGGGGCCGAGTACGCATAAGCAATCCGACCCCCCGACGGCACCCGCGGCCAATGTGGCACCGCGGTATCTCCTGAGTGGCCCATTTGCCCAATTATAGGGACGCCTGGAGTGTAGAGGCGTCCCTACTCCTCATGGGTCAGCCTCGAAGGGACCCCCCCCCCCCCCGAGAGGGTGCCCCACTCCCCGAGGCCGAGCCTAGGTCGGTAGGCGGCGGGTGCCCTCACGATGCGATCCCTAGTTTACATTGGTCTTGCAGACCAGAAGTTTGAGAAAACTGCGATCTAAACTAATTAGAGCGATAGTTGCACATAATTCCCCTAAAAAGCTTGAAAGTCTTTGCTACGACTTGCTGTACCTGCATTGCTTATAACACGGAAACGGTACCACGAAAACATATTTATAAAATGTAACCTTTATGTTATTTAAGGATAACTCAGCCTGTGTAACGTCCACTGCTGAACATGGGCCTCCTACCTTTTTTTTCGGACATGTAGTTAGCCCTGCGGCTTTGCATGCATTTCACCGGGCATAAATGCGAGCAGAGTTCCAGCCTAGATAAATGGTTTAAACACAACAAACTAAGCAACCTGCGCAAGAGTCCGTCCCCTGTGGGACTTGGACCTCGGCTCATGGCGGTCGCTGACGGGGAGATTGAGGGATTTGTGCAACTCCCGGCCTTTCGGACTTCGGGTCTATAAGGGCATCGGAAGGTTCTTAGCAAACTAAAGGTCGGGAGGGCGAGGGAGGACGCGTTGGGGCCTCCTCCCGAGATAAGGTTTTGCCATAATGAACACGCTTGACAGGCGGTAACCGCAGTATTATGCCGTACCACACAAGGAAACGCTGCTGCCCGTTCCTTGTTATACGAATATTATAGACTAGCTTCCCGCGCGCGGTTTCACCCGCGTAACTCCCGTTCCCGTGGGATATTTATATTTAAATATAGCCTATGACACTCAGGGTGAATGTAGCTTTCCAATAATGAAAGATTTTTTTAAATCGGCACAGTAGTTTTTGAGTTTATTCATTACAAACATACACACACACACAAAAATAAAAACTTTCCTCTTCATAATATTAGTATAGATGATGTTATAACAATCGGGACCTTCGGCTGAACGTGCTTTGCGAGGCACGGAAGGTAGTCCCTCAACCAACCAGGCCCGGAAAGAAATCTTAGAATTTACACAAAGATTTCCTGTCCGGCGTGGGGATCGAACCCACGACCTCCGAGATTTTAAGTGAGCAAAATAACGCTACGCTACGGAGGTTGTCAAACACAAGTATAGACAAACAATTAACTGCATAGTATCTTAGTGAACTTAGACGAAATAGAAAGTCTTACATCCTCGATTAAACTTTTAAATACTTTTAATCACAGAAAATTAATGAGCGCCCATGGGATAATTAAAAAACCATCGGCATCAGCTTGTGCACAATAAAACCAGCTTCAGTGCATTGTTCAATAGTGCTCCGTCTTACTTTTGGTCTGAGTTATTCACACTTTTTGACGTCAAAACAAATTGTAAATCAATTCGAAATAGGTATACAAGCCAGCAAGTTTATATTCGAAACCATAAAGTTTTATATCTACTGCAACTAACGGACGAGAGTGCGTGGAGAATCGAAAACGCAAACACCGTTATTTTGAAGAATACTAACTTGTATTTTACCTGACATGACTTCAACTACGGATCATAAATAATTTACGCGCTCTTTTGTGTATTTGATGTTCTTACTTACAGTTTGACGGTATTTTTCATTATTATCTATTTGAATGTAGAAGAAAAACGTGCTAACTGTTAAGGCCTATGTGACACCTTTGGGTACAATTTTCACACAAAGATTTGTACATCACTAAGATTTTTCGACACGCAAATTGGACCCATGACGTTCTTTACAATCGAATAAATAGTTGTATTTATCAAAACATTTCATTTAAGCACGGTTACTCAAATACCAAGTCTGTGGCGATGGCATATGGAAATTTAAAATATTTTTAAAGATGACTGCCGTCCATTAGCTGCCTATGTTTATAGGCTAAACGTCGGGTCCATAATCCATAACTTATGAACGACGATACCAATAAAGGTGATTCTTTTTTTATCGTTTTCATACTTATGAGTACCACCATCCACTTTATATGAAAACATAAATAATATAAAACCCGTTGTCCCGGGAAGTACAGGAAGTGGGCCTGAAGCTGCGAAAAAATATTGCTCTGCAAAATATCTATTTACTGGATAGGATTAAAAAGTTATTAAATAGTGTTTATTTTCTAGTGATTACGCAGAACACGACGCCCGTAGGCCAGATTAGACCAGACAACATTTTGTAAAATGGTCTTTTATCGCTTAAACCTAGAGCAAGATTCGTTCCCTTTTGATACGTGGAAGAGTGATGAATTTGCCAGCCAGTTACGCATAACCAGTGCTTTTCCAGTTTGATATATGTACTTCGTACATATAAATCGTTGCTCCTGTCCAACTACATAATGACCGTCCAGGAAAAAAAGAAATAAAGGGGCTAAATAATTATTAATCAAGGCGTTATGGGTTTTACATAGGCAGTTGTTTTTTTATGTATTAAAAAAACCCATATACCTATCTTCATATCGGTTGTAGAGACCACCAGTAATTTTACTGGTGGCTCACCATTTTTACTTTACTATTCTACTATTTATATACTACACATCTATTTATATTGGTGTTATTGTATTCATTTCGTGATAAATACATTGAACCTAAATGGGTTGTTGTTTTAATGGCTTTTTTTGTTCCAGATAAGAGTGCGCTTTCTTCAACATGATACGTGAGCCAGAGGTAAGTCTTGTACCAATATTTCACCTAAACAACTTTATAAAGAAGCGTTAGGTACATAGATTAGTTAGTTACGACAAGAACAAAAGGTACAAAACCGTGTCCTCCAAAGTCAGTTTATCAACCAAATCGTGATTTAACAAAAACTAGTTTATCTGATAGTTACAACATAAAGTCATTATGTTATTTTGCTTGCATGTGTTATATCTGAATTGGGTATTAGCAACTTTTACCTTATTTATTTTGTCTGTACAATAAATCTTTATGACAATAAATAATTCTAAATCTATTTTTAATTATTTTTGTCGTTAGTCACCCACTGTCCATAATTCAATTAAATTGTGGTAAAATTGGGATTTTTTTGCAATTCAGCTGTGGTAAAATTGTTTTTTCTTTTAAATTAACTTATGGTAAAATTAGGATTATTCAGATAATGAAAATCTTTGATCGATCATCGAACCCGCCGAGCGGGGTGGAATGCCCGGCAGCCATGCTTGCTAATGTTTAGAACTTATATATCTTGGAATTGGCTTGCGAACTTGTATTGTGAGATACAGGTTAGTTGGGATGCTAACATAGTTATTTGACAACACATGAGAAGCAAAACACTTAATTTTACTGAAATACCAAATGTACAAAAACTCGGTTGTGATTCCTTTAGAGAGTTTTTATATAACAATGTTCTTTTTTTAGTCGTGCATAAGTAAGTAGTTAGATACGGCTCTTTTGTAACGTCTCTGGGCATATGACATTAGTCACGTGATCGTGCGGGATTATATTTTAAAAATAAGTGGCATTAATTGAGGAATTGGAGATTTCTTCTGAGGATCGAGGATTCGATGGTTCGGATTTCGGTTTCATAAATCGAACCACTCGTTTGAAAGAAGAATCAATCGAAAAATTGCCGTCATTTTTAAATGGAATAGCTTGATCACGTGACAGATGTCAAGTACCATTTGCGTTAGCGATCGTGTTGCTGTAGCGGCATTTTGTCTAGGTCCTCTGGCTTGCCGTGGTCAATTAAATGGAGGATGGGATCAACGGCTTAACGTGCTTTCTGAAGCACGGAGGGTAGTCCCTCAACCAACCAGACCCGGAAAGAAATCTTAGGATTTACACAAAGATTTCCGGTCCGGCGTGGGGATCGAACCCACGTCCTCCGAGATCTACAGCGAGCTACGGAGGTTGTACTAGAAAAACATGGTTTTTGTTAAACAGTCATTACAATTATCTCTATGAAGCAACAGTCGATCGTTGCTAATAGTCAATTTAATAGATGTCATTAAGTCAATTTAATTTAGCCCTTTGTGTTTACAACACAAAATTCTTATGTTGCGTGTATTATATAGGAGCTAATAGCGTAATAACATAATTACATACATGTACTTTATGTCATTGTTGTTATTATTTCAGTAATTAATTAATTTCCGTGTAACTTTTTGTAACTGATTATGCAAAGGCAGAAGAAAATATCAGAGGGCCTTAGGTATACCTTCTTTATTGAAGAGCGATTCTTAACACTAGCTGCCGAATCGTTTTTGCGCTAGCCAAAAGGACTTAACTAAATTATCAGTTTTCGAAAATACGATAGCTAAATAGTATAAATATGTATTCCAAATCATGTATTTTTCATTAAATCTATATGACTTTATTCGATATATGATAATATTAAAATCCATAACAGTAATATTTAAAAAGATTTCCAAAGACTTCGTAGCTTTATTAATAGGTAATGTATCTTGGTTGTAAAATCTAAAAAGATCAATAAAATATGCCTGAACATAAATTGTGAATATCAAATTCATATAAAATGGAATAAAATATAAGTCAAGTAGGTATATTAAGTGTTTTCTTTATAAAATATTAAAATGTATTTTTAATACCTAGTGTTGTGCTAAGTGATTTTCTGTGAGAGACTTTTGGGTCTATTGGGAAAAAAGTATATTTCAATATCTCGTTGAAACGAATATTAAAGTATTCTGCATTAAATTGACACGCAGGAAAACTTACAATATCTACCTATAATATGTCATAGAATATTTACCATTATTATGGCGTGACGATCTAGACGCATTCATGAGAGAATGGCCGGAGAAAGTCGCACACAGGGAAGAGTGGAAGGTTATGGGGGAGACCTTTGCCCTGCAGAGGGACAATATAGGTAAAAAATATATATATATTATTTTTATTTGGAGATTTAGTTACCCTTTGAACTAATGTTGAGATTTCCATTCATATATAATGTATGGATTCTGTTGCTATTATTGAGAGAAATCAAAAGCAATAATAAAATTCAATATGTTTTCTTTACAGGCATGTCCGTGCCCCATACGAGAAGTAGGTCCTTCAATGGTGTCGGCCTGCCCCAACCAGTTCTTGCTTTTCATGACGATTCTCGAAGCGTACATCAACGGACGTTGTGACTTGGCCAATCCTTGCAACCGAATGACAAGTCGGGACCCGCCGGACGACGCTTACGATTTCGTGGTTGTTGGAGGGGGTACTGCGGGCGCAGTTGTAGCAGCGCGGCTTTCGGAAAATCCTCAATGGAAGGTATGATAAATGGTTTTGTTGTCGTTTTCTTCTGACATTCTACTGTCTGTTTTTGAGAGGTAATTAAGAGTGTGCACTGCATTGATAGCTCTGTATTAACGATAGTTGTTTCTGTTTCTGAGATCTGGTGTTCTAGGTTTGATGCCCGTGATATTTGTTTTAAAAGTTAATTTCTGTGCACCACGGCTGATCGCGACTGACGCGCTGTTGCGACTATAGCTTTAAGTTTTGGGTGTTCTGTGTCGGCGAATATAATTCGCTTGTAGGTACCTACAGTCCCCTGCGACACAGGTTTTTATTTCTGTAATGAGGGAGTAGTCTTTTTTAAACATGCAAAGTATGTCTTTTAATAGAGCCGTCGTAACTGGGGCTGGCTAGAACCAACGCTGCCTATTTTTGACAAACAAACTTGCCTGCTGACAAACAAACTAACAATCAAATCTGTCCTCTTTATAATATTAGTATAGACTAGGTATAAGATCTCGTGCTTTCCTTGACCCACGGTTAATTTATAACGTAAACAATGATAGAGTTAAACCTGTCACGAAAAAAATCTAACCTAATCCATCAGCTGTTTAGACAATTGTTATCTCTTTCTATTAGAGGTATTGTGATAGGGGCATGACTTCGCGGTACATTTCACATTGGCTAACAATAGTAGCTGAGTACATTTTCGGAGGTCACACTTACCACGGTGGAGCTATTTTAAGTTTCATTAGCTATTTAGGTAGATAAGTATTATTATATATAACATGTAGCTTATAAATACCTAGTTTAAAGTTGAATATTGACTTAATCATAATTTCTCGTATTTATAATTATTTTTTAAATTTCTATGAAATTGCCTATTTTAATTTAAACAATACATGTTTACTTAAGTAAAACCCAAATTACTTAAAACCTTACTAATATTCACATACATCGTTTCTTGTATAACGGAGTTAATTTACCAGGAATCTCTTTAACACTTTTGACATCCTAAATAATAATAATGTTAAGAAGTTTAATGAAGAAGGAGTAAAATAATAATTAACATAATTTAATTTTACTAGGTGACAAGAACCAATTTTAAAATTAAAACTCGTATACCCCTAAGTCACGGTAATATTATTATTACTATGCCTAAGTGTTGTATTTATACTCCAATACACTTAATACGTTCCAATAGACTTTCAATATTCCATAAGTACTTACTACTAAGCTTTTATCTCGTAGCCCATTAAGGATGCCCTCAAGCGTATGTCGCTTATAAGTAAAAATATTGTTTGAAGACGTGTCGTAAAGACGACTCTTTCTATAGAGTTAAATTATATTAAGATTTTAATTATAGAATAAATTATTGTTAAACTATACATATGACGTGATACTAGACTGTCAGACAGACCATTAGCTAATCCGCAATAGATTTTATTTGCGATATTTTGTTTTTAATTATGTTTATCATATTTCATTGTGTATAATTGACAAGTACAAGTGTATGTAAATGCCTAAGTTCTGAATAAATATCGTTTAATTCGTTTCTCTCTAAAAATATGAATATTTTATTGACGACACGAAGTTCAGTTACAAATATTTGCAGGTAGTTTTGTTACACTATAATGAGACATCGACAACAATGGTCAAACATTCATGGTTTCACACGAACACCATGCATTGTTGTACGCAAGGACGATCTTTGTCTAGCTGTGTCTTCCTTGATGGAGTCGATTTCATGGCATTTGAATTGGACGAGGTAAAGACGGATATCCGACTGCTGAGTGATAACTAGTTAAAAAGATTATATGTTGATGTCTTTAATGGACTGTAGTAAAAAAAATATCTTTATCGGACTTCGGGTCTATGAGGGCATCGGATGCTTTTCGATCACCAACCCGCCTGACTAGCGTGGTGATTATGGCAATATTCTACAACTACCTTGATTTGATAAAGTATGTGAAGATGAGGCCTATTTTGAGCAGTGGCCGTAAGCGGGCTGTTGAAGAAATCAAATAAATATAATGAATGTGTCCAATCCGATAGTAAAGTGACAGTTGCACGTTATTCAATGTGTCTTTCGTATGTTCCTCTAGTTACACTCCTACTGGTTATGTTAGGATTACAAAACACTCATTGGACTGTGCGCAGATGTCAAAAATCGATCGGATTGCTAGTCGCAAAGCAAACGTTATCCCACTGCGATTAGAATAAAAATATATTAGTTATTTTACATAGTGATTCTGAATAAATTATCATTTTGTGAGCATAGTTGTAAGTAGAATACCTAAATAAATAAATTATTACCTACATTAAACTTGTAAGTAGATCTTAAGAAGCGTACACAAAGTGCACAACAAACGGCGGTCATGCGTCTATAATTTGCTTCCAATCGTATCGGATAGCTGTCACACGAGAACAAGGCCAAAGAAAGCTCTCAGCTACACAAATACATGATCTGTGGTCTGCCAAGAAAGTCGTGACGATGGGTTTCCTACAACTCAAATACGTAATTGCACCATACAGCTCACTATAGTAATTTCAGACTCCACAAAGAGCTGGTTTTATGTCCTACATAAATACCATCATATATTTAAAAAATACTAGTGGTTGGATAGTGGTCGACATTCGACCGTAATTAATAAGAGTATTATTGTATTCTGCACTCCTCTATAAGTATAGGTAAACTATATCTAAGTGTGGGAAATGTCATAGGTACCTAAATACTCCTTGGTTCACGCATTTTTTGTAAAAACGGGTCCCTACAAAATCAATATACATATGCCTATGGCATGTAAGGTCTATAACAATGCCGATTAATAGTATATTTGACCGCTGGATTGTGGAATTATGACATTTTAGTAGTTTTTTTTGGTATAATTTGTGAAACCGTCGCTTAATTATACTTACTTATCTACAGTCGGGTACAGGAAGGTAGTTTAACGATTCAGAACTCGATTCAAGTCATAAAATTCTAAGTCCCCCGGAACGCACGTAATTCAACCCATAAAGAATAAATTACCTCGAATTCAAATATAACACACATATTTACATTGCAACACTAGCAACAAAAGTGGTAGTCGGCAATATAAACTTCTTTCTTGCCCACCAACACGGCATTGTTACAATAGGTTACTGTTCGACAGCTTAAGCAAACTAATGAATTACCCAATCCACATCTATAGATACCCCGGTATCTATAGATAGCCTGCCGTTTTGCCGAAAAGATTTTGACAAAATTTCACTACCCAAACTAATTTTAGAAACCTTTTTTTGATATATTAATGCATTATTTGGAATGATTTTAGTACCTACTTACACACTTTTTCATTTGGTAAAATTTTTACTTGGCAGAATATTACCAAGATAATGTCATAATGGCATTTAGTCTTTAATCAAATGATTTGCTATGAGAAAATAAATAATTTTATTTTAATATAATCAAATCCGAATTAGTTAGACGGTGTTAATTATTTAAAAAAAATATGGTTAGGTTAGTTTAGAACTGTGACCTCCTACGCCAGAAACGACTAGATTATAGAAAGAAATATGGAAAAAAAAACCTAAAAAGCTTATTTTATTTTGCATAAAATGTGTTATTCCAAGTGAAATATTTCACTACTTAAAAATTGGTAATCGTAGGTACTAGTTGGTAAACAAATTATTGCTTAAACGTTCACTTGTCAAACATTAGATTTGCGTTACAATTATTTATTTTGTGAAGAGATTTTTTGCTAAGTAAAAATTTGGCAAATGAAATTATGCGGAAAATTGTTTGGGAAGTGATAATTTGTCAATTTCTTTTTGATGAAATATAGGTAACCTATCGATACTATATATCGATTTAGGTATATAAAAAGCTAAAGAGATTGTTTTTGCCACTGTTTTTGAGACTGTGTGATTTGCCAACGACAACTCATAATCCGAATGTTTTTTATAATGCATTGTTCAACAGTATTTACGAAGAATTTTGCAAATGTTGTAAAGTAAAAAATATTAAGATCGACCCTAATAAATTAAAGTTTAGTATGTGGGCAACTAAGGGTATAAGAAAGAGTAGAGATTTTCTTTTTGAACTATATGACATTAGGTCCTATACACCTGATGACAGTTTTAAAGTTCGTGTTAGAAACTACTCAAACATATTTAAGAAAGTTTGTATACAAGCTAAGGCCTTACATGTAAGCGAAATTATTAAAAAATCAGATAATAAGATAAAATCTACTTGGAAAATGATTAATACCGAAACTGGGAAAAAAAAATCATAGACAGATCAGTTCACTTAAATATTAATGACGAACTCGTTTCAAACAAATTTACCATTGCTAATTATTTTGCCAATTTTTTTTCAAATATTCCCATAGATACCACCAAGAGTCTTGCATCGTACACTGACGAAGCTGAACGACTTCTAATGAAAAGCATTACTAATACAATAATTCCCAAATTTTTTTTTCAATTAATAACAGATATAGATGTAATAAAAGCTTTTAAGACCATTAAAATCAAAGGTACAGAAGATCTATGGGGACTGTCCGTAAAGGCTGTTGAACCAATTATACAGAATATAGCTCCAATCCTAGCAGCCATCTTCAATGGCTGTACAATTGATGGAGTCTTTCCTGATTTAATGAAGATAAGTAAGGTACTTAGTTCCCATTTTTAAATCAGGCTGTGCAAACAATGCTACAAATTATAGGCCAATATCTATACTACCTACTTTAAGTAAAATATTTGAAAAAATTATGCTCAACCAAATGCTGTCGCACTTCAATAAGAATGGGATACTACATGACAAACAATTTGGATTTACTAAGGGCCGTTCTACGCAAGATGCAGGAAGCACTCTAATCAAGACCATCCTAGAGGCTTGGGAGGGATCACAAGATGCTTTGGGAATCTTTTGTGATCTTTCCAAGGCATTCGATTGTGTAGACCACAGAACGCTCGCTGTCAAGTTAAAATACTACGGAATTTCCGGTACATCTTTGGACCTTGAAGTATCCTATTTATCTGGTCGCGAACAGGTAGTAGCCATAAATGGAATAACTTCGTAAGCTTCCCCCATCAAAATGGGGGTACCCCAGGGTTCAATACTAGGTCCGTTTTGGTTTTTAATATATATAAATGACCTCCCATATTTAGTAGATAAAATATCAAATATAGTTATTTTTGCTGATGACACATCCTTGATATTTAAAGTAAATACAAAAGATAAAGACTATACTGAACATACAAACACACTTAGCTTAATATCGAATTGGTTCTCAGCTAATAACCTTTTGTTAAATGCAGGGAAAACTAAGTGTGTTAAATTTGCACTTCCAAATGTAAATAATGTCACACCTACCATTTCACTCAATAATGAAACGTTGGATCTTGTTCCTTCCACGGTATTTTTGGGAGTAACATTAGATTCTAAATTACAGTGGGGTCCTCACATTGAGAAATTATCGGGTAAATTAAGTTCTGCTTCTTATGCCGTATGGAAAATAAAACAATTGTCGGATGAAGCCACGGCTAGGTTAGTATACTTTGCTTACTTCCATAGCATCATGTCTTATGGCATCCTGCTCTGGGGGTCAGCTGCTGATATTAATACTATCTTCATTCAACAAAAGAGAGCGGTCAGGGCTATTTATGGACTAGGTAGCCGCGATTCTCTGCGAACCTTATTTAAAGATATAAATATATTAACTGTGCCATCTGAGTATATCTACCAGAATATTTTATTTGTTCGAAATAATATAGATACTTTTAGTAAGAAAAGTGACTTTCACAATATAAATACTAGAAATAAGAACAAACTAGCTATGCCGTGCTTTAGGGTTAGCAAAGTTAGTAAGTCATTCATGGGAAATTGCATTCGATTTTACAACAAGCTTCCTTCTTATATTATTGACATGCCTGATTCATTATTTAAGACGCACGTCAAACGAATCCTAATGACTAGAGGCCACTATAGTATTAAAGAGTATGTAGATGATAAAGATGTATGGGAAGTTGGACCTCCTTGCACTAGATCGGAACCCTATAGCTGTTGAAGCATTGAAAGACCAAGATAATATATTCTGTATAAACCTATTCTGTGTACTATCTGTAATATATATTCAGTATCAGTTCTGTCTTTAAATAAATTATTTAATCTGTTTTTTAATGAAAATGTAAATAAAATTCGTATAAAGACAACCGATTGGTAAATTGTGAATGCCAACTAAATAATAAAAGTAACTGGACCTAAACTTCTTGGACATGCCCATCTGAGTATGTTTCGCCGGATCGTCTCGATGAGGCCGCGCTGAAACCGGCAGTAGAATAACCCCACTGAGTTTGTTTCGCCGGATCTTCTCAGTTGGGGCGTATTGGATCCGGTGGTAGCACTAAAGCGCGTTCGTCGAGATACTTATGGTCCGTCTAAATAATAACATACTCAAAGGACATAACTTAGATTTAATCATAGATATAAAATAATAAAATAATATTGTACTTTCATACCTGACAGCTTTTAGGCTAAAGTTATATAAACTTTTATTATACGTAGCAATAAACATAATTAATTAAATCAAAAATAAGCCAAATATGTTTTGACTATTTACAAATACCTGTAATAGGTTTACGTGAATAAAAACTTTTTTTATTTATTTATTTTATTTATTTATTTGTTTACGTAAACGCGATAATGTCAGGAACTGCTGGTCTGATTTGACTTTTTTTTTTACTGGTTTTTATTTAATCAACAAACACCAATAAAACACATAACTAAAAGTAACTTTGGCTCCCGGTCCCCACGGCCCAAATTTGAAAATTATATATTTCAAATCGGACCAGTGGTATTCATTTTTATATAGCCTATTTACTATAGGTAATGATGAAGTTCCCGCATGAACGGGATTTACGCGGGTGAAACCACGCATGAGAAGCTAGTAAGCTATAAAAAAACATAAAACTTATAATCTACAGGTAAATCCATGAAAATCTCCGCTAGTTATTTAATATAACAACAATAAGCAATCCCTGTTTCTTCAAATTTTTGGGCAATAAAAACTTAATTATTTAGCAATGGTTAAATATGTTCATGGTTAATACCTAACCAATTGTACGTATACATGACGTCAGAACAAACAAAAAAAAAACAAGTTTTCCAATAATATAATAGTTAAAATTGTAGGTAATTACAAATAAAGCAAAAAGTACGAAGCTAATTTTAAGAATATACTTCAAATTAGTTTAGGAAAACCCAAGGGTATCTCGTCTCTCTCTCTCTCCCTCTCTCATCGCATACTTCGAATACCTACTTGGTTTCGAAGTAGGCATGCACCCAAAGTCCGAGAGGCCCGCGAACTGTAAAGTAGAGCGACAGTTGCACAATACTCCCCTAAAATACTAAAAGTCATAATCCCTCAATCTCATCGCCAGCGACCGCCCTGAGCCGAGGTCCAAGCCCCACAGGGGGCGTCCTCTTGCGCAGGTTGCTTAGTTTGTAGTTTTTAAACCATTTATTAAGGCTGGAGCTCTGCTCGCCTTTATGTCCGGTGAACTCCGGTGAAGTAGCAAAAGCCTTGCGGCTACCTACGTAATGCGTAAGTCCAACCGAAAAGTAGGCATGCAATGAGAAACTTTGAGCCTTTATAAAATCACAAAGCATTCACACCTGCTAACCTGAATGATCTTAAGATCATTGCTATTAAAAGAGGATCTTCTTTTGGTCGGGCCATTATGTAGTCAGCCACGAGGCTTTTGCTACTTCCCCGGGCCTGAAGGCGAATAGGGCTCCAGCCTTATATTAAACAGTGGATCGATCGCGTGTTAATCTATTACCCATTTTACGAAAATTCCGTCGTTAAATTTGTCCGCGTGGTGGTTGTTATTCCTTCGGTTTTTCTCATTAATTGCCTGTGTTAAAAAGTATTTAAAATGTTTGCCGGGGATGTAAGGTACCACCAGGCAAAATTTCATTTAACCGACACACACACACCACAGTTTCGGAGATTTGCCCACACAAACAGACAGAGAGACAAAAAAAAATAGAAAAAATCTGGATGTGTTCTAATTTAATTTTAACATCCCAAGACTCAGTTTTTAGCGTTTTTTTTTTCTTTGTACGGACTTTCGACCTCAACAGATTTATTATATTATAGTTTATATAGAGAAGGAGTGCAGAATGCTATTTTAATTATGGTCAAATTTCGACCACTGCGCGACCACCAGTATAATACATAGGTATACTTAATAAAATAATAAAAACTGATATAAAAGAAAGCAAGCAGAAATGTTATTTTTTTTCCTTATTCTTAACTACGGAGGTATCAACTTGTTATGATAACTTGTTATGACTTTTTTGATTATGCAGATAACATGTTCTACAACACATGTTATAGTCATAATTTAGTTTTATTGTGCGTAAAATTTTAATTATAACATAGGTAGCGCCTTTTTTTAGTTAAAGTTGTACGTACTATTATGTATTCTGCGGTTAAAGCCACGATTGTGTGAAAAGATTTATAATGCCTTGCCCAAGAATATTCAATCATTACCTTTCTATAACTTCCAAAAACAATTGAAGAAATGGCTATTGGAAAAAACATTTACACACTCAAAGAGTATTTCTGTTGGGGAAAGGACTATATACCTACTTAAGCTAATATTTTACTACTAGTCTACCTAAATTTGCATGCCTTGTCTAGCAGGCGGAACATATGTCACTATGTGTGCTAAACCATCTGCAAATGTATTTTAAAACTTGTATATTCCTGCAAATAAATGATTATTATTATTATTATTTGTGAGCTTTGGCAAGTGGACCGTCTTTAAATAATGCGGATGGCAACGTGGCAAGTCTTGTACCTACTAAGTATGTTTTTTTTTTTAACTATGCTAATAAAAAAATTGTAAATTGTTTTAGTCATAATTTTGATGGATAGTAAGATTCTAATTATAATATAGCGGCTTCTTTTAGTTATTTAAAGCCTCGGTTTCGGGAACTTTGATAATAACCGAACCGTGTCGACATAACAACCGTAACTTCACGACTTACGATAATCCTCAACAAAGTAATTACTTAACTGCGTAGATCGAGTCTGAGGAAATGTTTACAAGACTTTTCTATGGAACGCTGTGTAAAGTGAGCATGACAGGCTAAAGGTTCCGTACCATTATCTACTTTTCTATCGGACGCTGTGTAAGGCGGGATGACAAGCTGAAGGTCTCGTAGGTACCATTATATAAATAAAGTGAATAAACAACTAAATATTCTGTAATAATTTGAAGCACCTACCAGTTGCCGTTATAAATACCGAGCAAGAAAAGACAAAAATATTACATAACTTTGTTGTGTGAAAGCCCCACTTTAATATTAATTATATTCTATTTTTAGTTTTGTTGCTATAGCGGTAACAAAAAATACATCTTCTGTTAAAATTTCAACTGTCTTACTACCACGTTACAATAGATACTTACAAGATACAACCTATTGTTGTACCTCTAAAAGGTTATTATTATTATTATTATTCCTCTTTAACTATGGATCCCTAAAAGCCAGCTTCTATATTTCGGCTTGCCTTATCTGCTACCATCGCAGTGTGCAAACAAAAAATATGTTCATATTACATACATTCAATAAAATGCATTTAGAAAAAAACATATTAGATTTAGTGCAACAGTGCAGTTAGTAAAAACATATTATTTTCTATAACATACAAATACTTCAATTTTATTTATTTGTTTGGATTACAATATTTTTTTTAGCCCGTGATTTTGTCCGCGTGGAATAGTGACTGAGTAGCAATTTTAATTATATTATGTAGGCTTAAAAAATTATGATAGTTCCATACAATCTTCTTTCCCCCCTTTTTTCGCTATAAAAATTAGCATTATGTCCTTTCTCAGGTTCTAAACTATGTGTGTATCAAATTTAATTTAAATCATTTCAGTAGTTTTGGCGTAAAATGCCGACAAACAGACAGAGTTACTTGCGGATTTATAATATTAGTAAGGATACTAACTTCACCTCTTTTTTGTTTGTTCAAGGTGTTATTAATAGAAGCAGGAGGGGACGAACCAACTCAGTCAGGAGTACCGGCGTGGGTGACAGCTTACTGGGGTCGAGATGAAACAGACTGGCAGTACCACACTGAAAAGCAGGAACGAGCGTGTTTAGCGGAGGGCGGGAAGTGTTACTGGCCCAGAGCGAAGATGTTAGGTGAGTGATAATTGACATTCAAAATTAAAACAATTGAGGACTATATACCTACAAAATGAAAACTATTCTAAGTTTATAAATAAAATACGTCCGTTAGGCCGCCACCCGCAAGCAGGGTGCCCAAAACGCTGGAACATACCCCTCTGGATAGCCAAGCTTATTTGTTGGCTGAGGTAAGTGCCAGCCCTTTAGTTATCCGACTCCACCAGGCGTCAGGACAGCTCCTGCAAAAAATGCCGGGCGTCTGGGCCCAATGGATCCATAGTTTTGACCCCAAACGGAAGAAATATATCCGTCACCAATGGATACATATTTCCTCCGCGGCACCCGCACCGCTCGAGACGTTGAGGGAAGGTGGTAGGCCGCCAGAGTGTCTACACAAGTAATGTCCCACACCACCGGCCATTTAAGCGCAGGCCACACCGCCAGCGGGCGGGCGAGCGAGCTACATACTTTGGTTCACACCACGAGCTACCGACTAACCTACGTCAGCGATGCGAGCGAAGCTAACGAAATATCCAACGATTCCAGCGAAGCTACTCGTTCACCTCATTAGGTTAGGTTTCTAACCCCATAGTTTAGCTCGCCAATATTCCGCATAGTTTGTATAGTTTTCTTCTCTCGCTTCGCCCGCCCGCCCGCTGGCAGTGTGGCCTGCGCTTCAAAGATGAAATATATGTATTTGTTTACTAGCTTCGCGTAACCCCCGTCCCCATAGAAAATGTATCATTAAATAAAGCCTATGTATCTACTATGCTATTTACAAGGTTTATGGAACCGAACGATTGAATTGCTTGTTTCAAAGAAGAATCAACCAATGCATGCCCGACTTTTTTTTTTAAAGTATTGCTGTATCTCGTGTCACATGTTAAGTTGGTACAATACATTTGCATTGGCGATTTTATGCTAGCGGTCGCTCCGCTGAAGTGGCATTTTATCTAGGCCCTCTGGTTAGGTGAGCGACTACCATCCGTGCCTCGGAAAGCACGTTAAGCTTATTTGTTCCGATTGCTATAATAATCGTTTACCAAGGAACGGGCAGCAGCGTTTCCCTTTGTGTTGCAACACATTAGGTATGTAGACTAATAGGTATCCTATATTTTTTGGTAACCTAAATGTCGGACTCAATATTTTTTTTTGTCTATATCCCTTTTATAACTGCGGTCAATAATCCGCCTGCCAAGCGTGGTGAGTATGACAAAGTCCAGCAGTGAACGTTGATGAACGTTGAACGGCTGATGAATAATTTGATAGATACCTACCTACTGCCAATCTTAGGTATAAATTTTTTGGGCCGGATTGCGTACCCGGCCCCCGCCAACAGCGGATCGAAGGATTGTCCGGGGGGTTTTAGTGATGTAGGGTCCTCTCCTCGTGTTATGAGTTTAGCATACCACGCTATGGAGATAGCGAGTCCCACATATCCCATTAACAGCGCGCGAATACGTTGCAGCGGGCGGTGGGAATGCGTAAATGCATTTCCCCCCCGGACAAAGTTATAATATTTTCTATATACATTTTGTTTTATAGGTGGATGTTCCGTTATCAATGGTATGATGTACATGCGCGGGCAGCCAGCTGACTACGATGGATGGGCGGTTAACGGCGCCACCGGCTGGTCGTGGTTCGAAGTGTTGCCATACTTCTTGAAGAGCGAAGATAATAAAGAAATAGGAAATGGTGTCAGCGGACAATATCATAGCGCCGGCGGACCTATGCCAGTGCAGAAGGTAAGCAACAGGCAGTAAAGACCTTTTGTAAAAAACTGAGGTGATGGAGATTTATATCCGGATAAAAGCGGCCGTAGCCCAATGGCTAGGGCGTCGGACTTGTGATCTTGTGGTCGCCGGTGCAATTCCTACCCATTGCACTACCGACGTGAACCCACTCGTAACACAAGCATTTTAGCTTAGCACGGGGGGTGAACAAGAATACTAGTAGACTGCAAAACTCTGCTAATAATCTTAATAAAAACAAAAAACTATCTATTGTTTAACTTAGACTGACTCCATATTGCAATATATCTCTGCAATTTCAATAACTAATATATTATACTTATATAATGCTGACTCACATTGGGTATATTGAGCACATAGGGCGTCCTCGTTGGACGAGGTGTGGACGAGCGCTAAGATTTTGACCCCGTCACCCACTACCCCCGCTGTGACAATCGCCCAAAGATCGCCCACGGCGAATGTTTTGTCAGCCTTACAGTCATTGAAATCGCAGAGATTGGTCATTTGGGTTTAAAGATTCTTTATTTATTCAAAAGAACATACATTGTTCACTTAGCGAATAAATACATAACTAAGGTAAGTGTAGTCCAGTAGTTTTGTTTTATTTTTTAAAGTATGTAGGTACGATGTCGCATTTTGTGTGCAAGACTAGCTTAATAGTTTTGTGTTGCTAGTGACGTACTGCTTGAGTTTAGCTTTAAATATGTTATGAGAGGATGTGGTCCTTATATCTGCCGGTAAATTATTATAAAGTAGTACACCTTCGTATTTTATATTTCTCCTGCCATATTGCGTCCGCGGGGGGCGCGTCTGTATTTGGTTGGGGTTTCTTTGGCTGTATTTGGATGTTTTTATGTTAAAGGATAATTGTGTGTGTATTGTTTTGTTAAGAATTTTTCTAATGAGAATGCAGGAATTGAATGTGTAAAGTTGATGAATACTCATTAGTTTGGTATGTTTATATAGTTCGGATGTAGGCGTGTGATAATCGTAGTTGAATAGAAGTTTAATTATTTTATTTTGTGCTATTTGTAGATCTTTAATAGTCGATTTGGTGGCGCATCCCCAGATTTCGATTAGGTAATTTATGTGTGAGCGAACTAATGAGTTGTAAATATTGTAGCGGATTTTTTTTGGAATGTTATTAATGTACCCGCGCATTGATCCCATTAGCGATGTTATTTTTGTTTTTATGTAATCAATATGTTCTTGAAAAGTGAGTTTGTTGTCTAACCTGAGTCCGAGATATTTTTCACAGTTACTTTTGATGATTTTAGTGTTGTTTATGTGTAAGGCTGGGTGGTCAAGATTTTTTTTATTTTTAGCTGAGAATATTATGTACGATGTTTTTGATGCGTTTATGGTGAGTAAATTAGAGCTAAACCAGTTGTATAATATGTCCAAATCTTTTTGCGCGTCAGCTACAATGTAGTTTATATTGTTGCCGAAATAGAAAAGGCAAGTATCATCGGCGTACAAAGTTAGTTGTCCTGTTAAGCCTAAGTCTTTAATATTATTTATGTAAATAGCGAATAAAAGGGGGGATAGCAAAGATCCCTGGGGAACACCGAATTCTATGTGAGATGGTTTACTCATCGTGTTTCCTATTTTAACAATTTGTTTTCTATTGTCAAGGTATGAGGAGAGGATATTATATATTTCTCCGGTGATGCCAATGCTTTTTAGTTTTAATAATAGGATTTTATGGGATACCGTGTCAAACGCCTTTTTTAAGTCAATAAAAATACCGAGTGCAATGTTTTTTTTGTCAATATTTGTTTTAATGGTGGTGACTAAATCAATTGTGGCGCATAAAGTGTTTGATTTGGGTCGGAAACCGAACTGCCGATCATAAATATAATTAATGTCGTTTAGGTATTTTTCTAGTCTAGTGTAAATTAAACGTTCAAAAATTTTTGATAGTACCGGTAATACTGATATGGGTCGATAATTTCCGGGATCTGTCTTTGTGCCGGATTTGTATATAGGGTTGACTTTCGCAATTTTGAGAGTATTTGGGAATGTACCACTCTTGAAACAGTCATTGATACAATTTGTTAGGTTGGCCACTATTAGGTTTTTTATGCATTTAATAGTTTTGGTGGTGATGCCATCAATTCCTGAGCTGCAACTGGGGTCCAAATTATCGATTATTTTTATGATTTCAGTGCTAGTACAAGGCGTTAGGGTATCTAATTGGTTAACTGTATTAGGGTTATTATTAATTGTGGTGTATGTTAGGTTATTGTGGAATTTGTGTGGTATTTGACTGGCTAGGAGCTTCCCTACGGACGCAAAAAAGTTGTTAAAAGTTTCGCATACCTCGATAGGGTCGCTAATGGTTTTGTTGTTTACGTTTAGCTTAGGTATGTTGCAGGCGGTGACCGGATTGTTATTAGATAGATAGTTGATTAAGGACCACATCCTCTTTGGATTTGATTTGCATTTAGAGAATTTGTTAAAAAAATATTGTCTTTTTTCTTTCTTCATAAAGTGTTGCACTTCGTTTCTCTTTGTTATAAAATCTGTTCTGAAGTCGTTATTGTTTTGATCATTTTTAGATTTCCTCCATAGTATATTTCGCTTGTCAATTTCCCTCGTAATTTTCCTGTTGATCCAATCGTCTCTGGGTAGGTTTAGGATTTTAGTTTTATTTATTGTGTTTGTTTTTACTTTATCCTGAATAAAGCTCTCTAGAGCATGGTAGTCGTTGTTTGTTGTTATGTAGTTGGCATTAGAGACATCTTTGTATAGATTTGTGTAGTCAATGGCTGTGTAGTGATGTATTTTTTTGGGTGGTCGTTGATATTTCTTTAGTTCCAGGTATATATGGTTGTGATCAGATAAGGATGATTCAATGACAGCCATGTGAAAGTTGTCTTTGTAGAGGTTTGAGCAGACATGGTCTAATATTGTCTTGGTGGTACTGGTAGTTCGAGTTGAATATTTTTTGTTTGTTTTGTTCAGTATTTTGTATCCAGTCTCCTTGATCATATTTGTGTAGGTTATCGTAGTCCTGTCCGGTTTTAATAAGTCGAGGTTGAAGTCGCCGAAAACAATGCATCGTCGTTTCTGTCGGAGTTGTGAAGAATAGTACTCTATAAAGTTTTTGCAATTCGTATCTGGAGGTTTGTATATAATGCCGACGTTCAGCATATATTTTTCCAGGAAAATCCAAAGATAATTGTTGCCATCAATGTAGTTTTGTTGAATATCTTTGTGTTCAAGGTCATTGTGGACGAAGATTGATACACCTCCGCCACGCCGATCAGTGCGGTAATTGTAATGATGAGTATAGTTTGGTATGTATAGTGATGAACCTTCGGAGTCAGATTGAATCCATGTTTCACTCAATAAAATCAGGTGAAGTACGTGCGGTGTGCTTTTCAAGATGCATTGAAGTTCATCCATTTTCCCTTGTTTTGATAGGCTTCGTATGTTGATATACAAGAATTTAAGGGCTTGCGCGTCGGTGTTAAGTTGAGAGTAATTGTCTATTGCTTGATATGTTGCTATGTTTGGATTTGGACAGGTTATTGTTGAGGTTGCTGTGGATATTAGTTTTTTGGAGGTATGGTGCTCACGATTTTAGGTAGGCCTTTAATATATTTTATGATTATATTGGTTTCTCCCTTCTCTTGACGACGCTGTAGCTCTGTCCTTAAGTCGTTCAGGTATTTTTGTTGGTTGGGTGTTTGGTCTGAGAATATTTTTATATTTGACTTAGTGAGCTTGTTCTTATTGCGTAGTATGTGTTGAGCTATTTCGCAGGATTCCAGGTATATTTTGATGAGTCTATTTTTATCGGCATTGTATTTTCCGAGGCGCAGACATTTGGTGATGTTAGGGCACTTATTGTCGCCGTAAAGAGATTTAAATATTGTTTGTATCTGTTGCTTTTCGAGATATTCTTGATCTGCCTTGTTTGGGTCTAGTTCCAAAACTCCCGCTATAATTATATTTTTTTGTCGGTCGTGTCGTTCGCGCATTTCGTGAAGTAGTTCTTCTTGTTTGAGCATGAATGTCGGTTCTGCTTTTAGGGAAGACATTTGGGATTCGATTTGTTGTAGCTTTTGTTCGGTTATGTCACTTTTACATGCTAGCTGTGATAAATCAGACTTTAATACTTGTTGCTCAGTTACCAACTTATCCGTACGCTGATTAATGCTCGATAAGTCAGTTTTAAGATCACTCAAGTCTTGTCGTATTTGTGACATATTGTCTGACTGCGTTTTTGAAAAATTTTCTAAGGAATCAAAGATATCCTTACGAAAATTGGTTATTAAATCCGTGAATTGAGTATTCATGGTATTTATTTCCGTATGTATTTTGGTTATCTCCTCTTTGAATTCATGGTCAAGCTCAGGCCTTTTTCTTTTGCGTAAAGTAATAGACTGTAAATCGTCATTCTGATCTAATTTACGTAAATCCGGGTACGACGACGATGTAGATGCAGCTACCGTCGGCGTGTTCGTTTTCTCGCTAGGCGATCGTACCACATTCATTGTTATGAGTAAGTAAAAAGATGCTATAATTGAATGTTACTTGCTTTCGTTACTGCAGCGGCACCGGTGTTGGAGAGTGCGAGCGGGATCAAAAATGTGGTTTGTCTCTTTTACCCGCGGGGGTGAAGAGCGCCGCTTGTTGACCACGCACCGCGTCGTCACCGTAGAAACTATGCGTACAGTCCTTTTTTGCACAATAATTAGCACTATAATTGGCACTGTCACTTCTCAGTTTTAAGGTCCAAACTAGGGTGGTCGTTATTTGTATTTAATAAACTACTTTTTTACGAGAGTTTGGCACACGTCTGGTTGCGCTGGCTACTGGACGTAAATTTTTTGAATTTAGATAATGCGATCACGTGTTTCCGTTATTTCATAGGTTGAATGAAATTATTTAGTATTTATATAACACCAATCGTTAATACTTATTATATTCGTGTATGATTCGTAGATTCTATAATGAAGACGTGAGTGGATGAAGGTGATAAGTCACAAAATCACAATTTCGAGTAAATCGAGTTTACAGTTTCACTTTTATTTTTTAAGATAAGTCGCTACGAAACAGATTTTTTAATAAAACTATGATGCCAAGTTGTGTAAACAACCTGAAATATTAATGGTACGTAAGCAATTAAACAAATTAATATTTTTTATTATATAACTTCTAAAAAAACTACACATAACTCCTTCTTCCATAAACAAAAGTCAACTTTTCTGCACGTTTAGTTAGGTATTAAAGTAGGAATGTAAGTTGTACTGTCTTAATTATAATATAAATATTATATTTTACTTTACTTATATAATATTATATTGTTTTAGACACTTTTTAGTATATCCCACAAATGTAAGAAATTTCTTTAGTGATTCCTCCGTTTTTTACGTTGCACTTATTAGCGTTACTGCGTATTTCTAAGGTGTTTTTTCGATTTGTTTTGGTTTGTTATATATTAATATCTCAGAATCTTCACGTTCATGTTGGTTACTAGTAGAAAGAATAATAAGGTAATTTGCCTTGTACTGCTTGCTCACTTACATTACAAGAACTACAGATCGAAAGGCATTCCGCAAATAAAATATCATCACTACCCAAAGGAATGTTCTAGCATGACCGAATGGTTAAGGTATTAGGGGCTATACATAAGATGCAGGTTCGAATCCTGTCGGTAGTCTAAATATATTAGGCTCAATTCAAAATATTCTAAAATTTAAAAACGTAAATACGGGGGCGGTGTCATCGTTTAAAAATGTAATTCCAAGGCAACTTTGGACATGTTTGTCTTGTTAACTATTATCAATAGATGGCATCTGATCTACGTGTTACCGTGTTAGACGTGTTACAAAGAGGTTGATAAATTTCAACTACCGGTTGGGTTCCACTGTGGCCAAATGGTCTAGGCATTAGAGGCTAAGTATACCTAACATGCAAGTTCAACTCCTGTACTACTCCTGGTCGTGTAAATTTATAAATGTTTTAACTTTTAATTTTAACTTAAAGAAACTAAGACTTAACGCCATGTTTTTAAATTATCCTTGTAATCATCATTGATTTTTTTTCCGTTACTGGGTGACCATCAGCAGTATTTTAACAATATTTTTTAGTATTTTTTGTTAAAGCGGCAACAGTAATACATCATTTCTTAACATTTCAACTGTCTAGCTATCGCAGTTCTTGAGATACAGGATACAGCCTTGTGACAGACAAATAGACAGCAAAGTCTTAGAAACAGGGTCCCGTTTTTACCCTTCGGGTACGGAACCCTAAACATGCGCGATAATGTGACAGAATGAGAATTAAAATAACTAAATGTAGTGAATAAATGTATGTGATATGCATGTCACGTAACACCTTCATTCACGAAAAAGTGACATCGCGTCTTTCAATCATCGTAAGCTGAGTGGAAGAAGGTGTTATGTACGTACATATCACTTTCTTCCACGAAAGAAAAACAAAGTCTTTACTTTATTTATCTGGAAGAAAGTGATATGGGCCCATATCTCTTTCATCCAGTGCCATTTTCAAAGTTAACTGTACATAACACCTTTTTCAACATATTATTTTGAAAAATAAGCCTTAAATCGACGGTTTAAGGCCAGTAGTCTGTAGTCATCGACATTTCAAGCTCATCTATGCAAAAAAACACAAAACCTTAAAAATGCGACATATCACCTTCATCAACTCACGTCGTTAATTATTTAAATCACCATTGTTCGTGGACTGCAATAGTTTCGGCAAACATTCTCCCGCCCTCACGACCCTTAGTTTGCAAATAACCTTCCAACGGCCTCGTAGACCCGAGAGGCCCACAAACTGTAAAGTAGAGCGAAAGTTGAACAAAACTTCCTTAAAAATTTAGGAGTCATCATTCCTCAATCCGCTAGCAACCTCCTTATGCCAAGGTCCGAGTCAAACTACAATCTAAGCAACTTGCCTAGAAGCAATTAAGACTGGAGCATTTTTTGTCTTTATGCCACGGAAAATCTTGTTATTTATCAAAGCCATAATTACAATAAGCTGTTCCTACGTCTGTCTTTAACTACGAAGAACTAAATAAATATAAACATTTTCGAAAATTCCAGTTCCGTCATGCGCCGCAGTTTGCGCATGATGTAGTGTCGGCTGCTATCGAGCTAGGGTACCCCCCCACCAGCGACCTGAATGGAGAGACTGCCACCGGTTTCACTATCGCACAAGCTTTCAATGAGTGAGTACTCAATATTAATAACCTAATGTCTATTCCAAAATTTATTTTAAATGGGAAACACTATGGACATCCAGTCAAAGTGAGGCTTATACCGATTCTCCACGGAGTATCGGTATAAGCCTCGCTTTCACTCTCGGAGGTCGTGGGTTCAAACCCCACACCGGACAAGAAATCTTAGTGTCAATTCTAACATTGCTTTCCGGGTCTGTTTGCTTGAGGGACGTAAGCCGTTAGTCCCGATTGTTATAACATTATCCATAACCAGCGTATACCTACAAGGGAACGGGCAGCACCGTTCTCCTGTGTATTACAACATAACACTGCGGTCACCAATCCGCCTGCCAAGCATGGTGACAATGGCAAAATCCTCCCTCGGGAAGAGGCCCATGTTCTGCACTGGACGATTTATGGGCTGATGATGATGATGTATGCAAGAATAACACTTGAGACTATGAGTCTACTCGGGAATGGCAGGTGTCACTCTGACACTACCACCATGCATATCTGAATAAACAAAGCCGCGAGCGATCAATCGTGCGGCTGATGTGACAATAATCAAAGCATCAGAATTTATGAAGCCGTTTCCAAGTTCTGCATGGGGCTATCGGCAGCCGTCGGCCTCCGACTATTGCTGAGTACCTACATGCAATTAATAGCGTGGCACTGCGATCGGCGGCGATGCACGGAAATGAATCTTAAGGAATACTAAATTTGTCTTGCGATAACAGATTTGATATAATGTCATAAATTTAGCAAACAAGTATACCTACGGGTCTTATATTGAGTGATTAACGAAGCCCATGAACGTATGGAATATAAAATGTATTAATAAGGTGTTACCGACCCTAATCCCTAAGCGTGACCTCACGCATAGGAACGCTACATTAATCAACAACATTATGCTTTATTATTCTGTAAGGTACGCCCATTATGCAGCTTATAGACGTGTTAACGCGAGGGCTATACCCTCCTTCAACTTCATGAAATTTAACAACTTGGTCTTACTTCTTCCAGTGGTGGTATTCGCTACAGCACATCACGTGCCTTCCTGCACCCCGTGTCCAGTCGGTCCAACCTGCATGTGTTGTTCAACGCACTCGGCTCCCGAGTCGTCGTTGATCCTGCCACTAAGAAGGTTACTGCCGTCGAGTATATCAAGGATGGGGAGACTAAAGCAGTTAGAGTGAATAAAGAGGTAATATATATTGCAGTTAATTATGCTAGTACCTATACCATTGACCTCTACAGAGACTTAATACGTAGGAAGGAAGAGGAACCCTTATTAATTAATTATTTGAACTCTACCGTGCGCCGTGTTATTTCATCTAATCTCTTGCGACAACCATGGGAAAGCATTGGGTGGTCTATTGAAAGCCGGAAACCACACGGCACTCTAAGCGGGAAACATAATACTAAAACAATGTTATAATAGAAAGAAAGATAAATGAATAGTTCTGATACAATGAGGATCTTCTGATACATTTACAATCAGATTCAAATATTCCTCTTGATATATTACATTCTCCTATTACAGGCAATTTTGTCAGCTGGAACTCTGAACACACCACAAATCCTTTTGCTTTCTGGAATTGGACCTAAAGAAACGTTGGACAAATTCAACATCCCAACTATCATGAATTTGCCGGGAGTTGGGCAGAACCTGCAGAACCATGTTGGAGTATCTTTGGACTTCACCCTGATGAAAGAACCTCAAGTTAATGACCTCAATTGGGATGTGGCTACCCAGTACTTGCTGAATAGAAGAGGACCTTTGTCCAGTACTGGAATGTCTCAGGTTTGCTTTTATTTTCTCTCCTTCTAAATCTTAAAGAGATAGTTTTTTTTTTAAATATTTTGCTCAATCCGTCGGTTTGTTCCCTTGATTTCGAAGTGATGACCTTCGAAATCAAGGGATTCTTCAATCCCCCCGCCAGCGACCGTCCTGAGCCGAGGTCCAAGTCCCACAGGAAGCGCCCTCTGGCGCAGCTGGTTGCTTACCTTTTAGTATAAAAACCATTTATTGAGGCTGGTGCTCTGCTCGCCTTTATGCCCAGTGAAGTAGCAAAAGCCTTTGGCTAACGTCTGTCGGTCATAATGTATGTCTAAAAAAAAAAGTGCCGTGCGTAATCATCGTCTTCTCTCTACTCCTCAGCTTACAGGTAAAATCAACTCGCGGCTCGCGTCAGCTGGTGGTCGGCAGCCTGACGTTCAATACTTCTTCGGTGGATACTACGCCTCTTGTGGAGACGGCGTGATTCAGGATCCCAAAGAGAAGAACATGTCCGCTGATAGGAGACATATCTCGTAAGTTAAATGATACACACCCGTGTTTTTCAAACTGCGGTCCGCGGGCTTCATTTGATCCGTAAACGATATTTGAGCGGGGTGTGAGCTAATGGTTTTTATAGCATAGTGTGACCTAAACCCGCATTTTATGCACGCTTTTCCGTTGCCTATTTCTACACGATGCATAAATTAATCGACTAACTTCACACATGCATGAAAAATGAAAGCAAACACTATTAAATGTCATTTGAAGTTTGAAAATACACAGCGAACAAATGACTAACTTCACGCCGTGCAATAATAGGCTACTTAGGTCACACGTATCGTAATCCACCACCCCCCATGAGTCCGGGGCGGGTTTATAAAATAGTATACGATACTCGTGACCTAAGTAGCCTATTAAAGCACGGCGTTTAGCACCCTCGCTACAGTCAGGCGCTAACTTCACGCCGTGCAATAATAGGCTACTTAGGTCACACGTATCGAAATGTACTATTGTAGTTAAGCTGCAGCAACACGCTGTAAATAATACAATTTTGCTTTCAGAATCTCAGCGATAGCCCTCCAGCCACGCAGTCGAGGATACGTGACGATTCAGTCCGTGGACCCCACGCAGCCCCCAGTGTTCCAGCCGAACTACTTCTACGACGAACATGAGCTTAACGTGGTGGTCGATGCTGCCAGAACTGCTTACAGACTTGCTAACACCACTGTAAGTTTATTGATTTAAGGCGCGGTGAATAGACGACTTTTACGTATTAGTTTTGTCACTGTTGCTCCGCGTAGAAATGAAAGAGAAGCGAAGAGACGCCGCGATGGCGCAACGTTTCGTTCGACTCGTTCGAGTTATTAAATACATTAATCCTTGCAAATACCTTATTCCAATCGATAAATAAAAACAACAGTTCCCTTTATTATTATATATTACATCACTGTTATTAATATTATCAAGATTTGTTTATAAATAATACAGTTACAATTGCTACAATTTCAATTTAAATGGTTATTTTATGGGTTTTTTTTATCGAGAAAATTTACCGAAAACGTGTTTTGAACACAATGGTCCCCCCATAAATATGATCAAGATTAACATATATTTTTTTAGCTGCTCTAAAATGTAAACATTTGGCTAAAAATCTGTTTTGTGAAGCCTATTTTGACTGAGTACAGCGCCTTAAACGACATACATTACCCACAGTTGCCCAGTGCGTTAGCGTTGACATAACATTCATAATTTATAATGATTTCTTACTAAGTTTAAGAAGAATCTCCTACCAAAGTGAATTCAAATAGATTCTTCAGTTACTATAACACATCAATACTAATCCTACTAATATTATAAACGCGAAAGTTTGTAAGTATGGATGGACGGATGGATGTTTGTTACTCTTTCACGTAAAAACTACTGAATGGATTTGGCTGAAACTTTGAACGGGGATAGTTAATAAGCTCGATTTATATATAGGCTACTAAAAATCACGCTTCGACCCACTGGAACAGAGTAATGCGGGACAAACCGCGGAGCGCAGTTAGTATTTATATAAAGAGGAAAGATTTGATTGGTCGCATTGAATAGGTACCGGAACTATTGGTCCGATTACAAAAATGCATTATGTGCTTGTTGGTTTTAATTGTTGAAAATAAAACGGTTTTTATTAAATATTAGCTACCCGCGCGCGGTTTCACCCGCGTAACTCCCGTTCCCGTAGGAACTTCATAATTCAATATAACCTATAGCCTTCCTTGATAAATGGGCTATCTAAAACTGAAAGATTTTATTAAATCGGTCCAGTAGTGCCTGAGATTAGCGCGTTCAAGCAAATAAATCTCTTCAGCCTTAAATATTAGTATAAATAAAGATAAATAAAGTAATCTATTATATTAATTCGATCAAATTTAAAAAAAAATTGAAAACACCGAATATTTACCTACTTATACAACTTCCAGATTCTTAGAGAAAAATACGGCATGGTACCCACTGAGGGGTATGCCAGAAAGGAGTGTGGTGACGGGGGTCGCGACCCTACCGATGAATTCTTCAGATGCTTAGCGTTCCACCACACGGCTCCTGAAAACCATCAGGTGGGCACCTGCAAGATGGGCCCTGAGAGCGATCCTATGGCCGTGGTGGATATGCAGTTGAAGGTGCACGGAATTCAAGGTCGGCAAAAATTAATTTTTAAATTTAATTACTTTTGGTTCACTTTGATTAAATACTATGTTTAAACCTTTCAGAACAATTTTCAAATTATTTTTTTTATACAAAAGTCAGGGTCAGATTTTTTGTATTGGCAAAGCGGAATTTTCAAACTTTTTTAGTCAAACAAAAACAGGGTTATGTTAAGGGACATATTTAAAACATGTAGGTACATAATCATATATTTTTAAAAAGCTAGGCACTTGCATCTTTTATTTTAGTTTCGAATAATGTTTGAATTAAATAAGATGGAGGTAAAACGTTTATTTTATTAATAATAGCCATTTTAAAATTAGATTTACCAGTTAACACCCCATGAGGGCCTTATGGACTAAGATAGTCCTAAGCGAGACATTTAATTTCGAAAGGAATATAAATAGGGACATCTGGCAACGTTGACTTAGGTATATTTGAAAAAATGCTTATAAAATGACTACGCTCTTGATACTGACAAGTTGGAATTATTATTACAGGATTACGGGTGATTGACGCGTCCATAATGCCGACTATAAATTCAGGTGAGTACTTACTTCATTTTTGTGTAATAAATTATGAAAACCTACCACAAGGCCATACCAGAAGGCTATAGTCCATTACAAACCTATATATGAATGAAAGAAAATGAGTTCTATCAACATAACGTCGCGTCGGTGATACGGTAACAGTTGTTATAAGGTGTTATTTCAACTGTCAAGAAATATTTTCTTTATAAATGTTTTGAAGGGCAAACAATGAATTTCCTACACTTGATTTTCAACCATATCAGCTACTGTCCCTGATGCGGTATTACAGCATCACCAACGATAACCAAAGTTTAACAGATAGCTACTACTTTTTTTGACGTAATAAGAATGATACATATAATTTATATATGGAGTAAACAAGGTAGCTCCCCGCGGTTTTGCCCGCAACACTGCTTCAGTGGGTCGGAGGGTGATATCCGCGTGCCAGCCAAATCCGTTCAGTAGTTTTTGCGTGAAAGAGTAACAAACATACATACATTCTTACAAACTTGCGCGTTTTTTATATTAGTAGGATGTGGCTAAATACCTTCTAAATATTTTGATATCGTAGTCAGATGTTAAGCACTTTCATCGATCATACAGTATTTTCCTTCAAATGTTTGTTTCATTTTCCAGGCAACACTGCAGCTCCCGTCATTATGATAGCTGAGCGCGGCTCAGAGTTCATATCCACTAGGCAGAAGCAGTTGGACCTCGGGAACCGATTTGGAGGTGATGACTCCGATGATAACAGCAGAAACTATGCCAGTAATGAGGAAAGGTGAGTAATTAAAAACATTTCAATATTTAAATAAATACCTTTTCTTTTTGTCCCGAGGGAAATGTTTTAATGTTACGCATCCCCTCCGCCATTGCGGCGTTCCCGCGCCGGCGAAGGGGTTGGGGGCTTCCACTACATAGCGGTTGTAGGTATGCTAGTCATACCACGAGGAGAGGAACCTACCCACTAAAACCTCCCAGGTACTCCTCTGTCCGCTGTTGTCGAGGGGCCCAGGAACCCATCAATATATTCATACGAACAAAACGTAGTTACCGAGACGTCACTATTTCTTACTGTTTTATTGTAGAAGCTCCATCATCATAATCATCAGCCCGTACAAAGTCCACTGCTGAACTCATACTCCTCCTCCGAGGGAGGGTTTTGTCATAGTCGCTACGCTTAGCAGGCGAATGGTGACCGCAGGACTTGTTGTAACACACAGAGAAACGCTGCTGCCCGTTCCTTTGTATACGCTTGTTATAGATGATGCTATAATGGTCGGTATCCGGGCTTAAAAACTGGCACTACAAAACTAAGCTAGTTGGCACACTCTTACGAATATCTGTCTCGTTTTTGCACACGCTAATTATCATGTTGTCTCGTTTACTCCTTCTTAACAATGACGTAACTACCCCTTTTTATTATTAATACATAACATCATGGACTGGCGATATCTAACTTTTGTGTATTTTATTAAATTTGTCAATTTACTTTCAGGTGGAACAACCAGAACTTCAACGGCTACGCTTACCACGCCCCCACCACCAAGTTACCAGACAACCAACCCAACAAGAATTACAGATGGGATCACAGATGGAAACCCTGGGACAAGAATTGGAACAACAACAATAACCAGTGGCAGACCAAGAACCAAGATTGGCACAGACAGAAACAACAACGGTAGAACAAAAAATTATATGAAATAACTTATTATTTATTAGTTTGTATTAGGAAATAAATGTTTAAGTTAAATTAAATGTTGATTTATTTATAAAACCCATTATACGGAAATAGAAGTAAAGTAAAATACATGTTTAGTATATCTACTAATATTATAAATCTGAAGAGTTTATAATTCGATCGATCGCCACTACTATCGCTACTACTCCAGAATTGTGCGTAAAGCGGTTGAAATTAAGAAACGTAAAAATTTCAGCCGGGAAGATGGTTTTAAATTATCGACGACATGGAATCCAATTATCAAAAAGTAGACACCGCGTTTTGTGCAGGCGGTATTTTTTTTTGTACTCACTTAGTTAATTGTTCAACCGGTCCTATGACTCTAAATAAATTAAAACTGAGGGTAGTTGGTAACTCGCCGCCCTCAACTACGGAGCGACACCGCCGAGCCAGACCGCGACCACGATCAATGTAACTTGATTGAAACGTTGGGTAATATAAAAAGGTAATTTTTATCGCGTTAATACTTGTGTGTAATGAATTATAATTACGATACGCGAAAGTTAAAAGTTTATACCAAAGAGTTTGTTTGCTTGGACGCGCTTAAAACGAAAATGAAATTAAAACGCGTGGGAAGCTAGTAAATAAATAAAAGGTTTAAATATAAAATAAAACTAAATTTAAATTAATGCTATTTAATATTTGTTACCTAAAATCATTTATTATTTTTTCTTTGTGTTTCGTTTGCCTTTCTTTTGTACTTCTGGTTCAGGTTCAACTTCAGATCTGTAAGAAAATAATTATTATCAATTAGGTTTGATTAATATGAGAGTGTGAGTTTTAATTAGTATGAGTATGGTCACCAACTCGATTACCAAACGCGGTGATTGTGGTATACCCTCAAAGTTCAAAATCATGTATTCCGTAAAAATGGTTACATTTGTATGGAATCGTCATATTTTTTCCCTACCGTGCAGTGCGTGACGTGGCGTCTACTGAGAAACACTGCCAAAAACTCAGTTGAACCCTCTGCTTCACACATAATAATATTGAATAATATCTTGCAATTAACATTGAGATTGGGGCGACACATTCCAAGCATTTTTGTCACTCAGATAATCCGCAATTTTATAATAAGCCCTGCTACTCAATTTGGCTCTAACCGTTTAACTTATTTATTGACAATTCTCTAATATTATTGGGAAGTTTGTTTTAGAACTCTCTCGGGAGAAGGCCCATGTTCAGCAGTGATATATGGGTGATTATGATGTAATATTAAGTACAAATCAAACCAGGTGCCATATCAATTAGTGACTTACTCTTCACTTGCATCTGGAGTTTCTGGAATGGTGACATTGCCTTTGGACTCACGGCGGCTTTCTTCTTCCGACTCATTTAGAACCGACTGGACCTGCGCACACATATATAGTTAGACACAAATACTAAATAAAAACATTTTGAATGACGTAAACCAATTATAATTAAATAGAAAATTCATCTATCATCAGTCTTAATGAAATAATGAAATTTATTCAGCACTTAGGTATTAACATACACTTGTACTTGTCAAAATTACACTGTATAAGGCCATATCAAACAAAAGTATCACTTAAGTAGCTAAATACATTGTTAAAATTATTTGATCTTACAGAATTTTTAATCAGTCTGTCCGTCTGCCGTGCGATAGCAACAAATGTACACATTATAGTAAGATACCTTAAAGGTAACAGGTCTAAAAATTCCAAGAATCCGGCCCAAGTCTAAGCGACATCCACCTGAGGGCACCCTTAAGGGGTTAGGACCAACGCTCTTGGTGCCACTGGAGTAAAGAGTAGATTTACGAACAGTGGTGATGATCGCTGGCACGAGATCACAGTTCGGGGAATAAGCAACAACGCGGTCCTCTGACATGCCGTCGAGGATCCTACACTAGCTAATCTGCAACCTTTCACTAGCTACCTAAGTGGACGACCCGGAGAAGAAAGGAAGAAAGAAACTCCGAGATATTTTTTTAGTCTCTTTTGCTCAGTTTCTTTTTTTTTAAATTGCTTTTGTTACAATTAATTTAATATAAATATATATATATTTATATTAAATTAATTGTTATAATTAATTTATATTGTTGTTAGCGATGCAAAATGCTTGTTCTGTCTATATTATGTCAAAACAATTGTCATTCTTTGGGGGGACCATGAGCGGGGGTTTGATCCAATTATTTCTCAGTTATATTTTAGAAGGCATACACATTAATTGCCCAAACTGTTGTCTATATACACTAATCTGTAGTGAATTATGTAAATTTGGTTACATGTTGTAGGAGCGAACACTTACCGTGACGCTTTCTAGCGTAAACTATTCGGTTATTAGTTAAAACAGTAGTTGATGTTAAAATAATTTATGTAAATTTTTTCAATTGTCAAATAAATAGTATCTGAGATATAAGTTTTAAATTTGTCAAATTTTGAATTGTGTTAAAAGAAAAAAATATTACTTTCATAATTTTTATTTGTCTATTAAAAAATTCAACGTTTTAATGAAGTGGCACACGTATGCGCTTTGTTATTGTTATGTGTACTAAAACACAGTACTTTAAGATGGAATACTCTTTATTTGATACGACATGACGAGCTTTTTAGAATAATCTTAGAAGGGAAAATAGAAGGAAAGAGAGGAAGGGGAAGACCTAGACGAACTTTTAGTCAAGTCGTATCAAGAGGTTAAAATGAAGGCTGAAGATAGAGAGCTGTGGCGATTTCTCCACTGACAAGAGCTGAGCTCTTAAATTAAAGAAGACTCTTTATTTATTGTACACATAAGCAAACAAGACAAAGCACAATACAAGAAAGAAAACATAATAGACAGTACAATGATCGGTCTTATACCTTTGGATGGATAATGAAATTCATTAAGTGAATTACGTAGATAGTGTGCGTGTGATGTGTTAAAAAACGAAAAAAAAAAAATATAGAGACAACCTTTCATCATAGAGTCATCGTTTTAATTACTTTAAACATGTATGTAGGTAATAATATGTACGTCATGGTTAAACTTACAAGTTCATTGTCGTAAACTATGGTATGTAGCATGGTATCGTCGGAATCGTCGAGATGCTGAGAGCCACAAGACGACCGCGATCCCATCGAAGAGCGTGTCTTGCGCGTTGATTTTTCAACTGCAATTTTGTTAAAATACATACATATAAATTATCTTATCGTAAGTTTTACTATCTGTTATTCTCTGATTGCTGCTCCAATGGCTAGTAGCGTAATGTTTTTTTTTTATTATTCTATTTTCATCTAGGTCGTTGATTCTCTATTTGGTCTAGGGAAGACTCGATAGGAGTCTACGCAGGCCGCAAGTGATGTTTTTACTGGGTAACCGAATGGCCCCAGCTCTCAAGCAACACAGAGCCAGGGAGCAAGTGAAAGAGTCTCACACGCCCCCACAATCTTTTCCCAGACGGTGGGAAAGATCTATAAAAGATTTCCACCACGAACAAAAAAAAGTTGCAAACCACATGTGTCAATGTAACTTCAAGCAAAAAGTAAGAATCATTTTCTGAATAAGTTGGCAGGTTGCTATATATTAAAAAAAAAGAAAACAGAATTATTTTCTTACTTAACAAAATGTCTAACACTACAAAAAGACTTACAAACAAACAGGTTACAAAAAACTTACCCGGATTCTTTTTGGCTTGTGCCTTATTCTTAGCGGGATTACTGGGACCCGAATCCGAGTTGGATCCTGACAGAGTACCCCTTGTGGACCGTCGTACTGTCACATTAGAACTGTCTAAGTCTGAAGGGGGTGATGATTGTGCTTCAGGGGAGTGAGGTTTCGGAGGCTTGCTTTTGTTTTTCTGTTGTTTCTCTTTGTCTTCTTTGGCTTTAGCTTTAGCTAATAAAGTTAAATTTATAATTATGAATAAAATAGGATCTTTTTTCTCGGATAGATAACATTTTATTGTGTCCTATGTGTTCACATCGGTCTTGAAATATGCAGTAGTAAAAATGGTTATGGTAAAAAAATAGCATGATAGAACAAACCGTAAAATCGCTATGAACTGACTGAGTATTTTGGAGTTATGCTAAAATTAAAACCTATTTGAAACAATGAATAACAAATATTTTGTTTCCTGAATAAGCTATTTGTAACAATATCATAATAAACCTTTAATTACAACGTTTAAACTGAAAAACTACTGTTTTCTGAGTATGTTATTTGAACCAATATCATAAACAGTCCCTTGTTAATATATATATAATGAACTTATTGTAGATAATATTTTACCATTACAAATTTACAAAATCCAAGATTAAGATAATGTACATTTAATTATGAAGTTCTCACGACAACGGGTCGCGCTGTAATCTAGTAGGATATATTTCTTAAAAAAATAATCATAGTAAATGGAGCTAAGCTGGTTAAGCCGTGCAGTAAAGCTATATTTAAAATAGGAATGATCCCTGACAGCCGGATCCCTGACAGCTGTAGTTGCACATACATTTTTTTCTTTAATGAAAACCTCGTTATAGTATGTTTTTAAATATTGTCTACGATTTTTGCTGTGAACTTTATTGTCATTAGATAAAGTTCTATTTCCTATATAAGCTATAGCTGTCACAGTACTATTCCTACGTGAAATGGTGTACAGAGTATCTATACTAATATATAAAGCTGAAAGGTTTGTTCGCTTGAATGCGCGGAAGTCGGGAACTACGGGTCCGATTTGAAAAATGATTTCATTGTTAGATAACCCTTTTAGCGAGGAATGCTATAGATAGGCTATATTTAATTATAAATTTCCTACAGGAACGTGAGCAAAACCGCGCGCGGGAAGCTAATAAAAACTATAAATAGCATAATATACATGATATTTATACCTCTTTCCACATCTACCAATGATCGCTGCGACCGACTCCGTTTCACTCCGCCCTTGTCAGTTTCCTTGTCTTGTTTACTTCTGGCCGCTTTGTCTTTGGTAGCTTTTGGTTCTGTGTTATCTGTGTCGTTACTCGCTCCTCTAGTCATGGACAACTTCTTCTTTTTGCCTGTAGAATTTATTCATAAAGGTGTTTACAGAAATACAAGTTTTTTTAGTTTTGTTTCTCAAACGCGTTTTGACTATAAAATTAGAAAAGAATTGTTTGTAAAAAAGTATTTTGTACATTAAAACATAATGATTCAGTATAGGGCTTGGCATTTCACCTTTTCTATATTTATTTATTGGAAATACAAAAATTGTTAAGAAACTATACAATAAAAATATCTCCAAACACCTTTGTATTTAAGACTGTGTTACTAGAATTTTCTATTCAGAAAAATCGTCCCACCAGGTTTTGTGAGTAAAGAAACAAAGAGACATATAGTGCAAACACAGGTGCAGTGTGTGCACTATAATATGTCTAATGTATGGGCAGAGAGATGCCCAATCTCCTTAGAGTTTGACCGGCGCGGCCGAAATCGCTCAGGAGAACTATTTTTACCTTGATTATATTTAACATGATACCACAATCGTATGTTACAGAACTTATCAAAATAATTTACCTTTAGTAATTTTAGCTTTTTTAACTGGCGATACACCGCTACTGGAGTCAGACGGTGGTTCTTGTGGTTCTGTCGGTGCCGTATCAGTTTCGGATGAATCTCTCACTGCACGACTGCTTTCAGCTTGAGGTTGTTCTGTATATAAGATTATAACGAATGTTGTATAGAATGTTTTTGTTTTCACAAAATATTTTTTTAGTCTTCAAAACCCTTTTCTTTGTTGTTATGTAACTTTAGTTTGGCAAAAGCACGTACTTACAATGCAATGGGCTGTTATAGCACCTAAACAGATTTTAAGCCTACGCGATATTCCATCATTCTTTTCATAGTACTTTCGTCGTAATTTTCCATATGTATTACTATGGACACGTAACATTAAGATTTAAAAAAACAAATGAGCTTCCCTCGAAGTAGACGTCAATCATATTTACATGGAAAAATGAGTTCTAGTGGCTTGCACGGGTGTGAACTCATTTTTATCTGTAACTTTTAATTATATTGAAAAATTGATATCAAATCATTTCGCCGAGTGTTAGCAACGGTGCATAGTGATTGTAACTTACCCATAGAAAGTTGGGAGATGGCCTCAGTGGGGGAAGTTTCATCGATTTCGACCTCTTCCTCAACCGTCTCATTAACCACCACGTGAGTACTGCGAGCTATAGGTTGCGCTGTGAAAATGATAAAAATAATATAACATTTTATAAAAGTAACTCCTACATTAGTTAAGTAAATATGTATCCGTTGCCGGGGACTCCACAAACACATAATATTCACGAACTCAAAGTGCGCCTATTATCTCAACAACTAAGATACCGTTGTCTACAAACGACTTGTCTTACAGGAAGACTGGTTATGTTTTTTTGATATTGTACAGTCTAGAACAGAGGCCATTACACTTTTTTGCTCAAGGACCACATATAATCTGAAGGGTATCCCAGTAGCAAAATATTATCGTTTGCCGCATAATAAATATAATTAAATACATGTTTTGCTGAGTTTGGTTTAAATACCGCGGTCATCAAACTGCGCCCGGCGAACCCATGGACGATATTTATGTTTTGACTAGTTATAGTCACTTAACTAATAGTTATTTATTCAAGTAACCATTTACGTACGAAATAAACTTACGTAAAGACGTGGTCACTCTTCCAAAAGTGGCTAATGAGTCTTCTCGCATCGTGTGACCATCAGTGGCTACACTGATACCTGAAAAAAACGTTTACATTTAATTAATATGCAAGTTCATAATTCCAAACTATAACTACGTTAAAAACTACGTTTGCAGCAAATAACATATTTGGAATTACCTGTTTGAGACATTTTGTTGGCTAAACTAGCGCGTTCGGCTGCCTCCAAAGCACCTAGGTACCGAGTGAGATTGCGACAAGACTGCTTGTCCGGTAGTTTCTGAAATAACAGTGGAGAAGAAAATATAATAAAATGTGGTTGCATTCGCTTATGTTATGGACATTAGAACTCCTGTTAAATTTTTTTAATAGAGTGGCCATTAAATGTTCTCGAAATAAATATTTATTTTTCATCAATGAAAAAGGTCTTCGATTTTGTTTTGACGATCAAATGCAGGTTATGCATGCCAATTAATGCTTAGAGTATAATTAGTTGTGCAGTGAGTTCGTGTGTTCGTAAAGACTCTCAGAATTGTTTCCCTAGTGACAAAATTGAATGTTTGTATTTTGTGCAATTAAAAAATAAATATTTATTATCATCAACAAAGGCGTAGCATTCATAAAGGATTCCTTAAATTTCGCTGTAAGATTTGCCTCCAACAAACGTTGCAAATTGAACAAGATCATGTAATATTTTTACACCATACTTACCAAACACACATCCGGTAACATAGCAGCTAGCTCGGAAGCGAGATGAGCGTCCCGCGGCGGAGACAAGAGCGCGAGCACGCGACACGCCAGCGTCACTTCGGGAGCGCTCGGGCGACGCACTATGTACTGACATAGCACTGTAGCCATGCCGCCTTGACTGTCCGTTAGCTGGAATAAACAATACTTACCAAACACACATCCGGTAACATAGCAGCTAGCTCGGAAGCGAGATGAGCGTCCCGCGGCGGAGACAAGAGCGCGAGCACGCGACACGCCAGCGTCACTTCGGGAGCGCTCGGGCGACGCACTATGTACTGACATAGCACTGTAGCCATGCCGCCTTGACTGTCCGTTAGCTGGAATAAACAATACTTACCAAACACACATCCGGTAACATAGCAGCTAGCTCGGAAGCGAGATGAGCGTCCCGCGGCGGAGACAAGAGCGCGAGCACGCGACACGCCAGCGTCACTTCGGGAGCGCTCGGGCGACGCACTATGTACTGACATAGCACTGTAGCCATGCCGCCTTGACTGTCCGTTAGCTGGAATAAACAATACTTACCAAACACACATCCGGTAACATAGCAGCTAGCTCGGAAGCGAGATGAGCGTCCCGCGGCGGAGACAAGAGCGCGAGCACGCGACACGCCAGCGTCACTTCGGGAGCGCTCGGGCGACGCACTATGTACTGACATAGCACTGTAGCCATGCCGCCTTGACTGTCCGTTAGCTGGAATAAACAATACTTACCAAACACACATCCGGTAACATAGCAGCTAGCTCGGAAGCGAGATGAGCGTCCCGCGGCGGAGACAAGAGCGCGAGCACGCGACACGCCAGCGTCACTTCGGGAGCGCTCGGGCGACGCACTATGTACTGACATAGCACTGTAGCCATGCCGCCTTGACTGTCCGTTAGCTGGAATAAACAATACTTACCAAACACACATCCGGTAACATAGCAGCTAGCTCGGAAGCGAGATGAGCGTCCCGCGGCGGAGACAAGAGCGCGAGCACGCGACACGCCAGCGTCACTTCGGGAGCGCTCGGGCGACGCACTATGTACTGACATAGCACTGTAGCCATGCCGCCTTGACTGTCCGTTAGCTGGAATAAACAATACTTACCAAACACACATCCGGTAACATAGCAGCTAGCTCGGAAGCGAGATGAGCGTCCCGCGGCGGAGACAAGAGCGCGAGCACGCGACACGCCAGCGTCACTTCGGGAGCGCTCGGGCGACGCACTATGTACTGACATAGCACTGTAGCCATGCCGCCTTGACTGTCCGTTAGCTGGAATAAACAATACTTACCAAACACACATCCGGTAACATAGCAGCTAGCTCGGAAGCGAGATGAGCGTCCCGCGGCGGAGACAAGAGCGCGAGCACGCGACACGCCAGCGTCACTTCGGGAGCGCTCGGGCGACGCACTATGTACTGACATAGCACTGTAGCCATGCCGCCTTGACTGTCCGTTAGCTGGAATAAACAATACTTACCAAACACACATCCGGTAACATAGCAGCTAGCTCGGAAGCGAGATGAGCGTCCCGCGGCGGAGACAAGAGCGCGAGCACGCGACACGCCAGCGTCACTTCGGGAGCGCTCGGGCGACGCACTATGTACTGACATAGCACTGTAGCCATGCCGCCTTGACTGTCCGTTAGCTGGAATAAACCATACATATTATCATATAAGCCTGTTGTTGTCCACAGCTAAACATAGGGGGGACGATTCCTAGCGGCCTACATCCACTCACTCCTTTATTAGGTCGTCCCACGCTGCGCTTTCCCGTTCGTGGTCTCCACTTAAGCAACTTTCTGTTCTATGAGTTCTTCGAACTATGTCAGCGACCATTCGTTCTGCGGATCTTTTCATTTCTGATTCGATCACACAGGGAAATGTCGATTAAAGCTCTTTCTACAGCTCGCTGAGCGACATTGAGCTTTTTATGAGGCATTCAGATTCATATATTTACTTGATGAAAATTAGGCAGGCTAATTATTAATAGACTCGTTTTAGTATATCTTTTGAACAATTTTTCAAGTGGACAAAGATGTAATGTTTTTGTAATATATGTAGTAAAAGAGGCGCTAACACACAAAACGTTTTTATTACTTTCGAATAGGAGGATAGGATACTATGTAAACAGTAATAATAACGCCTTAACAAGCCGTTATATACAAACAAGTAATAAAATTTGCGGTAATAACGGAATGTAATAATTGACTGCTGTCACAAGGCTTAGAAATCGGCCATACTGCCTTGACAGTTACTCTTGTTAAATTGACCTGGGACCGGGAGCCAAATTAATTTATAAAAATGTCGCAGCGGCTCACTTTAGTGCGGCACGTTTTCCGAGTGCTGGTATTCACTTTGCATAGCAGGTAAGCATTGCCATTCTACGGGGTAATGCTGGGAACCTTGCCAAGTAGAATAAATATAGAATAGTAGTATTTTATCAGTAAGTTATATTTTAAATAAGCTACTCTTAGTTGTATTCAATAAAGTTTAAATTGCAATAATTGAACTCTTGGTTACCTCATGGTTGACCCTGGTGAGTGACACGATGAACTTAACGACCGCCTCTTGATCTATTTCGGCTAGCGGCGAACTGGATGGCGCGTTCACTAGTGTCCTCAGAGTTGGTAAAGTAGCTTTCTGGCAACAGAAGAAAAAAAACAATGCGTTACATGAAGGAATAATAATACTGTACTGTATCAGCCCACGTCCACTGCTGAACCTGGACTTCTAAACAGACCTCGGCAAAGCCAGGGTCGTTGAGGGTATCACCATATTCACCACGCTTGGCAGGCGGATTAGTAATGGCAGTTTTTTTTTCGGATGTACCTACATACTTAGGTAACCACGAGGCTTTTGCTACTTCACCGGGCATAAAGGCGAGCAGAGCTCCAGCCTTAATAAATGGTTTAAAAATTTCAAACTAAGGAACCTGCGCTGCGGGACGCCCCTTGTTGGGCTTGGACCTCGGCTCAGGGCGGTCGCTGGCGATGAGATTGATGGATTATGACTTTTAGTATTTTAGCGGAGTTTGTGCAACTGTCGTTCTACTTTACAGTTCGCGGGCCTCTCGGACTTCGGGTCTACGAGGGCATCGGATGGTTCTTTGCAAACTAAGGGTCAGGAGGACGAGGGGAGACGCGTCGCGTTCGCGGGCGCACTCTTCTCCGGCGAGTCGGATAGAGTGGTCTCTGTGTAGTGGTGCTAGTATCTTGCAGTCTTTTTATTGCTAGTTGGTAAGTTGTGATCTCGTCATCCAGGACGCCTCGAGGCCGAAGGTGTTTAAGACGCTTTGTGGGCAAAGGCCTATAGTCGGATGCTGGTGATGGCAGTAAGATGATAAGTATCCTTGAGCTGATAGATGCTGCTGATCATCCATCAGGTGTATGTCCCTTAGTCGCCTCTTACGACTTACATTGGAAGACATAGGGAGATCTATAACTAAGCCGGACACCACACAGAATTAGAAAAGAATACTTTTAATTGTACACACATAAGCAAACCTAACAAAAAACATAAAAAAGAAAACATATACTATAATAATAACAGTAAATGGGCAGTCTTATCAAATTAAACAATTTCTTTCAGACAACCTTTGGATGATTAACGGAATTCATTAGTTAAATGACGTAAATAGTATGCAACTAATAAGTTGAGATCTATCTATGCTAAAGAGAAATGATTTATGATATGTTTGCATTAAATAGGCTCCGGAACTACTTGACCGATTTCGAAAATTCATTCATAATTCGAAAGCTATTTTATCTTGGAGTAACTTAGGCATTTTTAATTATGAAGTTCACGCGGGAACGGAAGTGACGCGGTTGAAACAGCTCGAGAAATGTTTTCAGTTCAAGTAGCGATGGAAAAAACTAAGTCAATGTGTTAACAGATTATTGTAAATGTTTTACCTGTATTTGTTCCTGTGCCCCATCCACTGTCGAAGGAAACGTTTGGAAGAAAACACCGATAGTTTGTCGTAACATGTCTTCATCGACTGTAACAAACGATACGAAACTATTTTTAATTTATCACATTCATACTCGGTCAAATACTTTAAAAATAAATCCAAATTCTGTGATTTCATGTATGAGTATGTTAGTTTGTTTAAAAAGAAAGTCATTAGGGCACAGAATATATTCAAATATAAAATTTCTTGAATTTATTATAATAATGGAAAAGTTATTTAAAACTTCACCATGGTTCGCTATGGGTCAAATATTTACTTTCGGAGTAGACTGAATTTATTAATATTAAAATGAAAATTAATAAATAAATATTTCTCCACTTTCACATGACAAATTTGGTCGTTCGAGCCGAATTGGTTTTGAACTCTAATACAAAGCCATTGAATATTTATATATTGACATCTATTTTACCAAAGCCTTAAAGCCTTAGCTTTGGTTATAGGATTTTAATTACAGATATTAGTAGGTATTTACAAAAATGTATTTATTATCAACATTTTTTTTAAATCTAGCATCATGTAAAAAATATTATCATTTAAGCGATGTGGGAGTGATATTTCAGCTTACCAGTAGCTGGGTTAAACCATAACAGCAGCAATCTGCTGAGAATAGACGGAGACTCGAGGTGACCCAAGTGTAGTAGGCGACAAAGACCTTCCACGATTATCATTCTGTAGGCTGCACACTGCAATAATAATCTATATATTAATACATTAAGCAAAAACTTAGTACCCCTTTATACAACATTGCGCGGACTGAGGAGTATAAAATTTCGTGACATAGGGATTCATTTTTCTAAAGTGGGAGTTACCTTTTAAAAAATAATCTTATTCACGTAGCCCAAAATAACCTTTTCCTTTCCGGCATTAGTTACCGCTCCATCCTTCTTTATATTAACATAATATGTAAGGTTCAATGTTGAGTTCAGCCTAATAAATGACTATCAAATGAGCGGAACCGCTTGGTAGAAATGTGTACCAACCATGATGAAAAAGCCACACGTATGTTTTCTTTATCTTTTAATCATGGTTGAATGTTACAGTAGACATGTACATATATAAATAATTATAAACTCACAGTGCTGTCCATAATTTTGAGTAGTAGCTCTATAACGGTGCTGTGTGCCGGTGACATAGACAGCGCCGATTCTGATATTGTTCCTGTAACAAAAATAAAACAATTGTTTTCTTTATAAGTACCTATAAGCCGCGCCAATAAAGAAACGAATCTAAAATGGCGTCCCTGAATGTCACTGACAGATGATAGGGTCAGCAAATAAAAAGAAAGATAGAAAGAAAGTTTGTTTATTGTATATGTAGGTAAAATACAATTGTTAGTTTTATGTGTTGAAATGTGTAACGTATACAAAAAGATACATAATCTTTCATAAAAATTAGAACTGTTTATTTGGTTACTTTTCTTTAGCATTTTTTACCTTAACCGCTCGCAAGTAAGTCGTTTTTTTCCGTTAGCTTTCTTTACGGATTTCTTTTTGCATGCAGTACGCGCCGTGTGTGACTAAGATATCAACAGTTTAGAGTGAGAGCGCATGATTGCCGCTGCCATTTTAGATTCGTTTCTTTATTGGCGCAGGTTATACTAGTAGTCTAAAATTTTGCATTGCGATTTATTTTAGGTGCTCACTAAGATGGGAGTTTAAGAAATTCAATGCGGTTGACAAAGTTGGAATAAAATTTCTAATAGTTTGGTGGTGTAGACATTGGCGTAGGTACGGGGTCGTAAGTATGAGCGAGGTGAGTTATGAGCCAGTAGTCTTGCCATAGCCACAAGCCTTGATCATATGTCATATATAGTATGTGTATGGTCATAGATGATTTTATTGCAAACAAGACCAAAAGTTTAACGTGCGTAGTCCTTCAACACACCAGAGCCGCAACAAAAGTTTAAGCTTTACACAAAGATTAACGCGACGCATAAATTAATATGATATAATGAAACTTATTCAGCACTTGGGTATTTACATACACTTGTTCTTATCATAATCAGGAACAAGTGGCTTCTTGGCTCTCCTTTATGCCCGGTGAAGTAGCAAAAGCGTCGAGGCAAATAAGGTATGTCGGTCCGAAAAAAAAGCTCACCATCCTCGTCCAATATACTGGTGTGATACGTGCTACGTTTCCGCGTCGTGTTCGCCGTATCATCTTGGCCTTCCTCCTCGAATAGCTTAGCGCCGTGCACACAGAGCAGATCCACTATACATTTGAGTACGGTAGACACTGTACGCTCATTTGATGTGTCGATAAGCTGGTGATAAAAAAAGCACACGTTATTATTGTATACTATCTGCACGGACAACCTCCGTAGCGTAGCGGTATTTGGCTCGCTTTGAATCTCGGAGGTCATGGGTTCGATCCCCACGCCAGACAGGAAATCTTTGTGTAAATTCTAAGATTTCTTTCCGGGTCTGGTTGGTTGAGGGACTACCCTCCGTGCCTCGGAAAGCACGATAAGCCGTTGGTCCCGATTGTTATAACATAATCTATAATAATCGTATATCAATGAACGGGCAGCAGCGTTTCCTTGTGTGGTACAACATAATACTGCGGTCACCAACCCGCCTGTCAAGCGTGGTGACTATGCCAAATACCCTCCCCGGGAGTAGGCCCATGTTCAGCAGTGAAAGTGATACGGGCTGATGATGATGATGATGACCTGCGCGGTTCTACCCGCGTTAATCTGTTCCAGTGGGTCGGCACATGATGTATTGTTGTCTATATGTTAATCCAGCGTATAAACATTCCGTGTACAAACTTTCAGACAAATCCATTAAGTAGATTTAACGTGAAAGAGTCACAAACATCCATCCATCGACACATACTCACAAACTTTTGTTTATAATATTAGTAAGGACTATCTTGGTCCGTAGTAACCGTGTTGTGATGTTACTCTGCACTATTTGGTCATAGTGTAATTACTATATTATAATTATGAAAGTAACTCCGTCTGTTGCGCTTCGCGTCTAAAACACTAAACCGATTTTAGATAAATTTGGTACAGAGATAGACTAGACATTGGGCTGGAAAAAACCAAATTCAAATATATTATGTTAAAAATGCAGTTGAATGAAAGTAAAAACTTTTAAGATTTATGAGCTAAAACTTAAGAAATAAAATAATAGGAGCTATATCACTACATAGTATAAAACAAAGTCGCTTTCTCAGTTCCTATATCCCTATGTATGCTTAAATCTTTAAAACTACGCAAAGGATTTTGATGCGGTTTTTTTTAATAGATAGAATGATTAAGGATGAAGGTTCGTATGTATAATACATCAGCATTGCGCCCGTGCGGAGCCGGGGCGGGTCGCTAGTTATAACTAATTTTACCCGTAACCCTGGATTTTTTATGCCGAGTATAAAATAAAAATAAACTTACATTAGCAAAGAAAAAGGCTTTATTTTCCTTGGCAAATTCTTTATCCAACATGCCGTATAGAGCGACAGTTTCTAATGCAGTCTCGATTATTTCCGGGTTCTGGAATATTTCCACCTGCAGAAAAGACATATTTTCTAAATCAGATACTAAACTTTTGAAATGATCAAGATAAAAAATGTATGCATTATTCTAGATAAGTTCTAGAGAATATTAAAACTTTAACCTAAGCCTAACTTAAGTATACTATGCAGAAAAATCACCTTTAATTTTGAAATTCATTTATATTGACAATTAATATAAACTATTTTTGTGTTTTAAGCCGATTATTAGCCAGTTTCGGCTTCAGCCAGGAATCGGTCAACAGTCGGACACTAATATCTATACTATGAAATAATGAATTTATTCCGCACTTAGGTAAATACCTAAGTGCGGAATAAATTAAGTAAATACTAAACTGAAGAGTTTGTTTTCTTGTATGCGCTAATATCAGGAGCTTTTGATTAGAAAGCTATGCTATCCAAAATGAGCTTTGGAGTAACATTGGCTATAGTTAACGAAAAACTCCGTAGCGTACCAGTATTTGGCTCGCTTTATATCTCTGAGGTCGTGGTTCGATCCCCACGCCGGACAGGAAATCGTTGTGTACTTTCTAAGATTTCTTTCCTGGTCTCGTTGGTTGAGGGACTATCCTCCGTGCCTCGGAAAACACGTTATTATAACATCATCAATAATAATCGTATAGCAAGGAACGGACAGCAGCGTTTCCCTGTGTGGAACAAAATAATACTGCGGTCAGCAATCAGACTGCTAAGCGTGGTGACTATGGCAAATACCCTCCCGCGGGGTGAGGCCCATGTTCAGCAGTGGACGTTATACGGGCTGATGATGATGAATTTCCCACATGAACGGCAGTTGGGGGGTGAAACTGAGCGCGGGAAGCTAGTCAATCATATAGCTATTTACCTCAAGCTCGCTGAATATCATCTGCATCATAGGAGTGACAGCTTTCAACTGTGGCGTGTCCAACGCACAGTTTAATATGGTCAGGCATTTTATTAACGTCTCCGCATCCGATATCTTTTCTTTGATTGTCTAAAAAAAATAGTATAAAGAATTCAGTATTCGTTTTCAAGTTGAAGCGGCCGTAGCGGCCTTCTAATGGCTAAGGCTTCGGACTTGCGAGCATGTGGTCGCCGGTCCTCACCCGTGCCGGTGCATTAACGACGTGAACTCACTCGTAACACAAGCATTTTAGCTTAGTACGAGGGGTGAACAAGTAGTGTGGAAAAACTCTGCTACTAATCTTTTTTTTTTAAAACGTATATCAGTAATCAAAGAAAATTTTATCCTTCAACCAAGTATTACTTGGTTGAAGGATAAAATTTTCTTTGATTTTTTCCAAACCAACCTCAGGCACCAGTCTCACAATGTTACGTTCATATTAACCACATCAAAATTCCGGTCTAGATTTAAGGTGAACATTGTGAAGAGATAAAATAAAGTTTTATATTAGTAAATATAATTAAAATTTATTGGTAGAAATTGAACTTTATTACAAGACTATAGGGTTCAAAATATTATGGGAATTATATTCCCATTTATGGTTTGAACAATTAATAAAAATATATTTAACTTACTGGAATGGCGGACGGAGGTGGCGGTGCTGCAGGCTGTACAGTTAAGTCGTCGAGTTTTTTCTGTATGTCTTCTACCTATAATATAAATGAATTCCGTTTAAGTTTACATTGTGCATTAATAAACAATAAAAATCGTTACATTTATTTGGAATCGTCATATGGTTTTCCTTAATATACAATGCCTGACGTGGCGACTGAGAACTGAGTAAAACTGCAAAAAAAACACTGAAGAACCTTCTTTTTTAAAATAATATTTTTTCACAATAGTTTGTGTTTTACATTGAAATTGGAACGACTTAATCGTAACCAGTTTTGTCACAAACGTAATAAACATTTTTTTATAATATTCTCTGCTATATAATATGCCTTAAGTAAATTATTAGAAATGGTAGTTGTATATAATTTATTCAATAAGATATGTGATCTTATTTATCTAACACTAATTGCAGAAATACATATACAAGTTGCGATCATTTAAAAATCAAACTTTGGTGAATACTAACTGTTGCCCGCGACTTGCTCAGCGTAAATTTCGAATTCTCCATACAAAATAACAAAAATAAAATACTCTGAAGTGGTTGAAAATGGATAGCCACCCTTTCAACCTTTAAGAGTGGATATTTTAAAACCTTTTCTTATAGGATGCCTATGTCTTGTAGATAATACACCTTCCAAGTTTCAGATTTCTACGATCAGCGGTCTATGCTGTGTGTTGATCCGATATTCAGGTCAAAGCGTTTTATTAATATCATCATCATCATCATCATCATCATCATCATCATCAGCCTGTTGTAGTCCACTGCTGAACATAGGCCTCCCCCATCGATTTCCAGCGGGAACGATCGCTAGCGGCCTACATCCACAGACTTCCTGCGACCTTTATGAGGTCGTCGGTTCATCGTGCAGGGTGTCGTCATACGCTGCGCTTGCCAGTTCGTGGTCTCCACTCGAGAAAATTTTTTTTTTGCTCCATCGTCCGTCAGTTCTTCGAGGTATGTGTCCTGCCCATTGCCACTTCAGCTTGCTAATCCGTTGAGCTATGTCAGTGACCTTCGTTCTCCTGCGGATCTCTTCATTTCTGATTCGACCACGCAGGGAAACGCCGAGCATAGTTCTTTCCAAAGCTCGCTGCGCGACTTTGAGCTTTCTTATCGGGCACACAGTAATAGAGCACGTCTCAGCTTCATATCGTCGGTGATATTGCAATACGGCGTATGTGACAGTTGCTACTAAGGTGTGATTTCATATGTCAAGAAATATGTTTTTTCTTTATCTTTTAGGGCAAAAAATATAATTTGCTATATTGGATTTCAACCTTATATATTGTCATTTACGCGGTATTGCAATATCACCGACGATATGTCATCACTGGTAACACACACTGATTGAAGACTTGTCTTCAGGCACTGAGGTATTTTGGACGAGAAGATCTCGATAGTATAAATGCAAAGAAAATAGGCTGTTACTTTAAAAAAGTTACTTTGTGTTAACAGATATTGAATTAATACAAATAAGTGTTACCTTAGCCTTACATTCGGCAGCTAGAGCATAGTTCTGATCCCTTACGGCCTCTTCCTGAGCCTCTATAGCTACGTTCAGAGATACACGCAGTCTGGCTTTCTGTAAACAAAACACGCATTTATAGAGTACACAAAATTAAAAATGATTTATTAATATAGACACGTGTACATATATAAATAACTTAGCTTACCTCTAGCTGTGTGGTTAAGAATAGACTACCCCATGATTTTTCATGGGTGTCATAAAAGGCGAAGGGACATACAGCTGACATGGATGGGCAGCAGCATATCAGTTTAAAGATACTCACCATGTTACTGCGTTAACCAATCCACTTGCCAAGCGTGGCTATTATTAGAATATTCATCAAAACCTTTTTTTTTTTGTTAATGGGGAAATGCATTTATTTACGCATTCCCACCGCAGCTGCGTATTCGCGCGCTGTCGGTGGGATATGTGGGACTCATCCTCTCCATGGCGTGGTATGCTATACTCATACCACGAGGAGAGGACCTTACACCACTAAAACCCCCCAGCCACTCCTTCGATCCGCCGTTGGCGGGGGCCGGGTACGCGGGATCTCCTGAATCACATTTGCCCAATTATAGGGTCGCCCGTCGCCGTCTGCGGAGCGGGTGGGCGGAGAGATCGTCTTCCCTTCCATACATCGACGACCCTGGCTTGCTAAGGTTCACACTGTACAGTACATACTTATAAATCATGTTCTTATAAAGTATCCAACTTTTGTTACTACCATAATTTCGGAACTGATGAGAAACTACACTGCATTGGTGGCTTAGTGGTGATGGCAGTTGTTTTTGAGACCTAGTGTTCTAGGTTCGATTCCCACTCGGGACAGTTATTAGTGTGAAGCACAGATGTTTAGTATTCTGAGTATGGGTGCGCTTTGTGTCCGTGAATTGAGTGTTTGTATAGTCTTTGCGATTCAGAGATAATTTCTCAAGTGCGTGAGTTGTCTTTAAAAAAAACCTTATCCCTCATTTTTTACGTAGGAGGAGATCCAGACTAAGTTCGATAACGGTCCATTTGCAGTCAGATCTCGGTCTGTTTAACTATTTTTAAATGAAAAAGCAAAATGTATACATGTTTATTCATACTAGCCGTGTAAGACCTTCTATTGTGGATCTAGGTTAATTGGTACGTACCAGTACTGCCGATTGTGGAAGGAAGAAAACGACTAGGAAAAACAAGATAAGACAAGAACATGCACGTTACCTGTAACTTGACCTCCGCGGAGTCCACGGGCGGCGGGCGCGCGGGCGGCTGGTCCGGCTCGGGCGGGTCGCGCAGCGCGGCGACGACCCCGCCCACCACCTGCACGCGCGCCGACACGTCACTCACCACCAGCTCCAGCGCAGACACGAAGGCGCGGATCACGTCACAGTTTAGATGACCGTAGTCGCCTGGATTTTTCATTAAATTTGGTTAAAATGAAAATTTAAGCTATTTACAAGCTATGTAACGTTGAGAGTCTGAATATGTATTAGTCAATTAATGTATTGCTTAGTTGTAACCCAAACAAAATATGTTACGCGAGTGATTACAGACTATAAGCGGCCGTAGCCCGATGGCTAGGGCATCGGACTTCTGATCTTGTGGTCGCCGGCTCGAACCCTCCACCCATTGCACTACCGACGTGAAAACACACGTAACACAAGCATTTTAGCTTTGCACGAGGGGTTAAGAATACTAGTAGACTGCAAAACTCTGCTAGTAATCTTAAAAAAAAAAGTGTTCAATGACGAACTTTTATAACTACCTAAGCTAACCATTGTTCATTAGAACAATGCTTCTTCCTCAGCGTTTTACTTACATGAATAAGTGACGATACTTATGTCATTTTGAGGATAAATCCTTTAAACATATATATCTATACCTCAGAAGCACAAGGACGTATGTATATTATACTTCAGAAGCAGTTGGTCGTAAATGCCAGTTTACGATATAGGCACATCCGACCTTATGTTTCAGAGCTCTGATGTACACACCAGTGAGCACGTCAGTGATGAGGTTCTGCAAGGCGGTCCGTCCCGTGGGGTCGGTCGCGTCGTACACGCGCAGCAAGGTGCCCAGCTCGTGCAGCACGTACTGCCGCGTGCTGAACGCCACCGGGTCCGAGCTCTCGGACGGACACGGGGATTCTACTATGCTGTAGACAACAATAAAAATATAAACTTTAAAATTTTCGCGTATCATAATTATACACATGTATTTACGCGATAAAATTTTCTTTTTCACGATTTTGACCACGATCAATGCAACTTGATGCGAATCGTCGGGAAATATAAAAAGGTAATTTTATCGCGTTAAAAAAAACTGCTACCCGCTACTTCATCCCCACAAAGTAAAGATTTTATAAGCTACCTTGAACAATGAAAGTGCCGTCTAAATCAATAGATACCATCGTTTTGGATCTATTAATATTATGCGGAATACGCGCAACGATTACTTTCCGGGTTTGGTTGGTTGAGGGACTACCCTCAGTGCCTCCTCGAAAAGCCGTTGGTGCCGATTGTTATATCATCATCAAGACCAAGGAAAGGGCGGAAGCAGCGTTTACCCGTGTTTATACAGTACATAAAACTGCGGTCACCAACCCGCCTGCCAAGCGTAGTGTTAAGCACTGGACGTTATTTGGGCTGATGATGAAATACTTACGCTCTTATATACCCCGTGAGCACCACGAGGTCCGGCAGTATAGTCTCGAGTGTCTCATCATCGTCGATCTTCTGTAGATGTTCCGCAAGATGGCGCCAGTACCACGAGGTCTCTTTGTTCAGCTTCTCGGCGGGTATTAGACGTAATTTCTTGTCTATGGGCAGCCATTCAAGCAGCTCTGATATTGGGAGCCGTCTGCAATTCATAAGGTGTTCCATTTTTGAGTATGAAATATGAGACATTTTCATTAGGGTTCCACAAGGAACCCTTATAGTTTAGTCATGTCCTTCCGTCTGTCTGTCCGTTCGGGCTCATACTCCGCCGTTACTGCACCGATTATCAAGAAAATTGGTGGAGAGATATATATTAAAGATTCAAAATTCGGTTTTTAAAATTATGAAAAATATTTTTTTTCGTACCGATACAACGAAAATTGAATTAAACAATTTAATTCGAGTAACCCTATCGTGTAGCGTATTTTTGGAAAGGTCTTTTGTAATGCAATAAAAACTGCCTTGGAATTATGTAGATCAAACCCCCCAGTCTCGAGATAACCTAATACAAAGTAAAAAAAAATTGGCATTTTAGATATTCATGGCTACGGAACCCTTTTATGTGCGTGCCCGACATGCTCTTGGTCGGTTTTTAAAGTACTAGGAAATTAAAAAAAATAGGATATATTACGCCTAAATTACTGTTACGATATACTATAGCTGACTGATGAGGTAATTTCGTATAGAGGTCTAAACTAAATGACCTCCTTAGTCATTTTAGAATGTCAATCTTTTCATTAAAACAATTTTTACTTATTTACAACAATTTTTTTCTCTATTTAATTTCAATTAATTTTCATCATATTCATATATAAAAACCTTCACAATAACACACATCATAATTACGTAATAGATTTCCAAAAAAGTGGTAGGTAAGTATGTCAAGATGGTAGCGAGTGGTGAGAATCGGTCTCTTCCTACCCCTATGGGAAAATCTTTATGTATTTTGGCCTATTGCTTAACCCTTAAACGAGCAGAGGGCATATGACTTGAACCCACCATATTTTGAACTTTATGTACTTGTAATAAAGATCAAAACCAATCAATTCTAAGCATACCTACTGCCCGTTTAAGGGTTAAGGCATACTGCATACACATCCCCAACTGAGTTTCTTGTCAGTTCTTTTCAGAGTTGCCAAGTCTTGAAATGGTGGTAGGAAAAGAAATGAACGCATTATAAGAAAACATGTTTTTTTTTTAAATTGTGTCTATATAAATAAATAAATTATTGACTTTGACTGTCAGAATTTAGAGATAAGGGCTCCTTCAAAGGTAAGTTACGTCGAAAATCAATATTTTACCAACTAAGTAATACAATTCTTACTTGAACAAAGACTCCAGCAGTTTCCCAGCAACGTACTGCGAATCCTTAGCATCGTGCGCGTTGTCCAAACGTATGGCCTTCAGTAAGTCCACTATGTTCCCTTGGAAGGTGCTCAGCCAACCAGGGATGAGAATCTCTTCTACCACCCGCCTGACGCGGAGACTACGTTCTGTTAGACCCACCTATAACAAATTCCTAGTTTATAATATACTAGCGACATACATATAAAAATTGCTCTTGAATCCCTCTATCTATTACAAAAATCTGCATCAAAATCCGTTGCGTAGTTTTAAAGATTTAAGCATACATAGGGACATAGGGATATAGGGACAGAGAAAGCGACTTTGTTTTATACTATGTAGTGACTAGATTATTGCACGCTGTTTCACCCGCGTAACTCCCGTTCCCGTAGGAACTTCATAACTAAATATAGCCTTAAGCTTATAGCCCTCGATAAATGAGCTATCTAACACTGGAAGAATTTTTCAAATCGGATTATTAGTTCCTGGGATATTAGTATCATCATCATCATCAGCCCATATAAAGTCCACTGCTGAACATGGGCCTCCTCCCGGGGGAGGGTATTTGCCATAGTCATCATGATGGCAGGCGGGTTGGTGACCGCAGTATAATGTTGTACCACACAAGGAAACGCTGCTGCCCATTCCTTAATTTACGATCGTTATAGATGATGTTATAACAATCGAGACCAACGGCTTAACGTGCTTTCCGAGGCACGGAGGGTAGTCCCTCAACCAACCAGACCCGGAAAGAAATCTTAGAATTTACACAAAGATTTTCTGTCCGGCGTGGGGATCGAACCCACGACCTCCTAGATTTAAAGCGAGCTAAATACCGCTACGCTAAGGTTGTTATCATATATTAGTTTAGATATAGATAAATAAGACGCTTGTAAAACATACCTTTAACAATAGATAATTTCAACCAGTCAGTAAAAGAATACATTTATTCATTTATCAAAAAAAAAAAATTTAAATATAAAGTTACTGTTAACCTTTTGAACGCCAGAGCAAAAACGCATGAACTTGCCCTCAACGCCAGGCCACAAATTCACCGCAAATACCTACGAAAAAAATAGGGATTCCAAAACTTCATCGATAATCAATTTTATTTTCATTTTCGTCTTTAATTTCGAAATATAATGTCCTTATAACATTGAAATTTAATTCAACATTACATTTCTTCCTATTAAAGTAATAGTTATACACTATTTACAGACTTGTATAATACCGTAATAACAGATATGAGACTACAATATAGTTAAATATAATAACTGTAGGTACAACACTATTCTTGATCTGCTGTCTTCATATTGTGACCATGGCGTGGACGGCCCGCCATTTTAATAACTACTTCGCTTCCGAAATAAGGATGTGGCAACGTAATATCTCGTTTATCGATGTTCTAGTACAATATTATTTTATAATAAATGAAACACGTTTTTTAAATCAGATTTATAATTCCGAATGTAACAGGTACTTAAAAATATATGATTGAAATAGGTTAAGAAGGTAAAGAAGCAGATAAAAATAACTTACCTCTAAATCAAATTCGTCCAAAGATTCTGTTTCCAAAAATTCTTCGTCATCTGAGACTCCTTCTAATATGCGAAGAAGTTCTTCCGTAGTCATTAAATTCCCACTCATTATAATAGTCACTTAATATAAATCTTGAACTCGATATCACAAGTAAATTAATCATAAATATTATTCATTCACTTCACTAATTTCTGGTCGCCGCGCTTGTGACGTCACGATATTGTCGTCTAGTCGTGACCATGGCGTACAGGGTACTGATAATTCGGGTTGCGTTAGGGATGCGCTTGAGTTGGGATTAGTGAATATCGAAATTCGACCCAACCAAATTTTATTTTTGACTATGTAGCTTATTGAATGATTTTTAAGACTGGTTTTATAAAATTAATGCTGCTTTATCCTAGTACCAAATTATGCCTAAAATAATATATTCCAGAGGAAAGTTTCGAATCGATCTTTGATTTGAAATAATGATATTATCCAACATGCGCTACATCACTAGCGGTCACGCAGTTATGACTCTGGCGTGTGAGGACATTCTTTTTTCAGAGTTTATTTCTTTCTTTTTAACGTAAAATTTCTCAATATTTATAATGCAATTTAATTAGTTTTATGGAAATAAATAAATTTTGGACCTTCTATTTTACAGGTATATAAATAAATAGGCATTAAAGTAATGTTTAAATAGTTTATTTCGTGTTTTAATGTACCGCTGTTTTTGTCACATATTTGTGTCGTTGGCGCTCAGGGACAGTTTTCGCTTGTCACGTATTTGTGACCCTGGCGCTCAAAAGGTTAAATAAAGTCGTTTACTAATTTTGAAGATAACCTAACCTTATCCAAACATCTTGAAGGATGCCTTCGTACAAGATGGACCGATAATATGAGCCGGGTATTCGACGTGGACTGGATGTGGAAACCGAGGGTTATGGCGCAATTTAATGAAGGCCTGTACCTACCAATATGTAGTCAGCTACAAGGCTTTTGCTATTTCACCGGGCATATGAAATAGACTGATGGGTTGGATTGGTTACCTTATTGTATTATCCTTACCTTCAACGTGAGGACTCTTTGTCTAACTCTCAGTTGTGTGACATTAATAGCCGCTATGTACAAGAAGGCAGCGCGTCGCACCGCCTCGTCGACGTCACACAAACGTTCTAGAACGAACGGCACGTTGCGACTGCATTTCGCAATCGACATTACTATAGCCCTGCGAAATAAAAGACATACTTAGTTATAGGTAAGTAGGTAGTAGTAGACAATCACCGTAGCTTAGCGGTATCCAGCTCGCTTCAAATATCGGAGATCGTGGGTTCAATCCTCACGCAGGACAAGAATCATCTTTGTGTAGATTCTAAGATTTCTTTCCGGGTCTGGATGGTTGAGGACTACCCTCGGAAAGTATTTTAAGCCGTGTTTCACAGCTGAATAACAAATCTATACTAATATATATGTTACGACTAATAGCCGAAGTGCGGCTACACCTAGTTTTAGCCGGCCACATGCGGTTAAACTTAGATGTATCCAACTTATCTTCGGTTAGAACTAGGTTTAGCCTTCATCATAGCGGCTAGAACTAGGTGCAGCCGCACACCGGTGGTTAAACCTAGGTGTATTATGCACGGCACAAAAAGGTGTTGGGGTGGTTAAAAAAAAATAACCTAAACCAATGGAGTTGAACAGGGACTTATTTAGGTTGAAGTTGAAGTATTTGTTCTACGTTACCATACATCTCGTTTAAGTAGGTGATGTTAACATTGTGTTACCGCCACCGTGTTGGTTATGAGTAGGGTACATCTAAGTATAACCGCATGTGGTTGGCTGCACCTAGTTGTAGCCGGCTAAAAGTAGGTGTAGCCGCACTTCGGCTATTAGCGGTAACATATATAAAGCTGGAGAATTTGTTTGCTTGAACACTCTTATCTCAGAAACCGATTTGAAAATTATTATTTCAGTGTTAGTTAGCACATTTATTGAGGAAAGCTATAGACTTAATTATGAAGTTTCTACAGGAACGGAAGTAACGCGGGTGTAACCGTGCGCGGAAAGCTACTTGAAAATAATGTCACTTAATTTCATCAGGACAGGATCTCACCTCCTAACCGAGGAGCTAGGGTCACAGCTCATGTGGAACCGGTAAGCTCTGGTCACTTCATCATCCTGCTCCATAGGATTCTGTAGCCGCTGCAACGCGAGGGCGGCGCGACAACGTACTGCGCCACGCGTGTCTTGTAAACGTTGCATCTGGGGACATATGGATTATATTATTATATAAGTAAGGAATTGTTTTGCTGTATTTTTCTTACAACCTCCGTAGCGTAGCGTAGCGGTATTTTAATCGCTTTAAGTCTCGGAGGTCGTGGGTTCAATCCCCACACCGGACAAGAAATATTTGTGTAAATTCTACGTTTTCTTTCCGGGTCAGGTTGGTTGAGGGACTATTCACCGTGCCTCGAAGAGCACGTTACGCCGTTGGTCCCGATTGTTATAACAACATCTATAACAAGCGTATAACAGGGAACGGGAAGCAGCATTTCCCTGTGTATTACAACATAATACTGCAGTCACCAATCCGCCTGCCAAGCGTGGTGACTATGTCAAAAGCCCTCCGTCGGGAGGAGGCCCATGTTCAGCAGTGGATGTTGTACGGACTGACAATGATGATGATTTTTTCTAACTATATGCAGATATGCGACATCTATACTAATGTTATAAAGGTAGGTAGAAGAGAAGCTAAACGATTTCGGCCACAGCAAACTAACACGAACACAATTGGTCAGAGGTAGTTTCTACATTTTTCCTTTGCACCCAAAATTCGTTTTAACAACAATACCACTGACAGATTGGATACAGGATCAATTTGGCATCTAACCCCAAGCAAACCCAGGCAAGGTTTAATTGCATTAACACTAGATCAATAATCCAGTAACCAATATATGGCTATTCTTTATGAAAATCTCACATGGAAGTGGTAGCTGTGCAAATAAAAATATCGGAAGGTTCCAAGATGTTGTCAAATAATATGCTGTGTGTAGTAAAAGTATGTCATTTCCGTTTATTTTGTTTTTTCAAGTTTGTATAACAATTATATTGTTGCTCTTACCTGTGACGCAAGCAGTTTATCACACAAATCATCATCTAGTGAGGCGTCTTCGCCAAGTGCTGCTAGAACAGCCGCTAGCACCTGACTGGCGCGATATCGCACTGACTGTCCGGATACACATTGACACTGAAAGAATAATATGTTTAATTAAATCATAAGATTCGAGAAAATCCAAATTATACTTGAAAACTGCAGGGAAATTGATATATTTCCATAAATTGGGGGTAATTTTTCCCTTAGGAATGCAAAATAAAGTTTGGCAATGTTTGATTTAGAGAACATAAGATTTGGATTTGATGAAGATGGAAAGAACTCGACAACCTCCGTAGCGTAGCGGTAATTGGCTCGCTTTAAATCTCGGAGGTCGTGGGTTCGATCCCCACACCGAACAAGAAATCTTTGCGTAAATTCTAAGATTTCTTTCCGTGTCTAGTTGGTTGCGGGACTACCCTCCGTGCCTCGGTAAGCACCTTAAGCTATTGGTCCCGATTGTAATATAATAATTGTATATCAAGGAATGGGCAGCAGCGTTTCCTTGTGTGGTACAAAATAATACTGCGGTCACCAACTTGCCTTCAAAGTGTGGTGACTATGGCAATACACTCCCTCGGGAGGAGTGGTCCCATGTGGTCAGCAGTGAATGTTATACGGGCTGATGATGATGATGATGATGGGAAGAAGTCAAAGTTGAATAAATAATAGAAACTTTACAAAATTATTACTCACATCAAAAATAATCTCAAATATGAAGAGCAGGAACTCCTCCTCATCATCCAGGGATGTACAGAATGAAGCCACAAACTGTACCACACGGTCAACATTAGCACTTGTGTCTCCAAAAGTAAATAAATACATGAGAGCATTCTTGAAACTCTCTCTGAAGCTGTCTTCATCTAGCTGTGAAATAAATTATTTGTTTTTGTTAAAATTAAAAGTAATTAATGTTAATGTTTGTATGAATAGAACTTTTCAAATCTACAGACAGGTGTGAATGCAATTTGGAATGTGTTAAAAAAGTACAACAAGACATTTAAATGAAAAACTGTCTCATCATTGATGCCTTGTTTCATTAGTTTTTATAATTCAAAAACTGGCCAAGTGTGATTTGCACTTGCACACAAAGGGTTCCATAGCATTGACTAGGTAAATAACACTACTCTATATTATAACCTTTTTTTTATGTTTGTTGTATGAGAGCCCTCCCTAAATATGTATTTTATTATATTTTTTATTAAAGTAAATATATACAACTAAGTATTTGGTAAATATTTCAAGTGCCTAACTGTTGAAAGAAAGAAAGAAACTGCATTTATTTAAACATTTATCTGTCCTCAATATCGTGTTTGTTGTATGAGAGCTCCCTTTAATATTTATTTTATTTTGTTTTTAGTATAAGTTGTTATAGCAGCGGATTATTCCACTTTGTTCACCTGGGTGATATCACCTAGGTGAACAAAGTGGAATTGATTAGTGTACTTTGATCACCTCGGAAATAAATCACCTGGGTGATATCACCCAGGTGAACAAAGTGGAATTGATTAGTGTACTTTGATCACCTCGGAAATAAATCACCTGGGTGATATCACCCAGGTGAACAAAGTGGAATTGATTAGTGTACTTTGATCACCTCGGAAATAAATCACCTGGGTGATATCACCCAGGTGAACAAAGTGGAATTGATTAGTGTACTTTGATCACCTCGGAAATAAATCACCTCAAATCTTGGATCTCATGGGTAAATCAGTACTGTAAAATAAAACCCAATGTTAATAGGATAATGAATATGTATCTATTGTTTTTGAGAGAACAAATCAGATAGTTTAAATCAGCAAGAACACAAAAATAACTTATTCTACAGCAATCTGTTATAAAATTGTAAAAAAAAAAAAGTTATCAGAGATTTTCTAGAAAATGGCCAATGGACATATGGCCATAAGTTATTTTTGTGTTCTTACTGATTTAAACTATCTGATTTGTTCACTCAAAAACAATAGATACATATTCATTATCCTATTAACATTGGGTTTTATTTTATAGTACTGATTTACCCATGAGATCCAAGATTTGAGGTGATTTATTTCCGAGGTGATCAAAGTACACTAATCAATTCCACTTTGTTCACCTGGGTGATATCACCCAGGTGATTTATTTCCGAGGTGATCAAAGTACACTAATCAATTCCACTTTGTTCACCTGGGTCATATCACCCAGGTGATTTATTTCCGAGGTGATCAAAGTACACTAATCAATTCCACTTTGTTCACCTAGGTGATATCACCCAGGTGAACAAAGTGGAATAATCCATAGCAGCAACAGAAATACATCATATGTGAAAATTTCAATTGTCTAGGTATTATGGTTCTTGGCATACAGCCTGGTGCCAGACAGTCTGACCGGGTCCTGTTTTTATCCTTTGTAAAATTTAAGTTAATTAAAGTATAATTTCTTTTGTGTTTTAATGATAAATCTCAATAACTAAATCTCTAATTAATACCTAATACACAGCAAACAAAAATACATAACACTTCGTCAAATATTTCAAATAACGATAAACACAACATATTTATAAATAGGTGTCTATACAAAATTTTCAGCATAACATACACTACATGAAAATGCTGTCACGGTATGGTCTCCAATATAGTGTAGCAGAAAACAATTAGGTGAATATCGGTAGGTATTCCGATAATTATTACATAAAGTTGAGTTCACTACAATAAGTCTAATTATTACACAAAAATGTTGCATTACATAGTCTGCTAATTTAATAAGATTATAATCTTATAGCTTAGAGGAATGGCCTACTGATTTGTATTAATCAGTGCACAGTTTAAATATGTGAATAATAACAACAAACAAACAATATATGCCTATATAAGTTGAAACGCGTGGTTTCACCTCGCAATGCGCATCACACATTAAATAAACCCTAATTATATTATCAGACAGTGTTAAAAGCATACAAATCCATTGTTTAGTTTGAAAGAACAGTAACTATGCCTACAGAGGGTCAGAGGCGGCAAAACAATTTTTTTATATTATAAGTATCTTAAAAAATATGTAAGTAATATTAATACATACCTTTTTATATAGTTTAACCATCTCTTTAATATATTTCTTGTGTTGAACAACATTGTATTGTACGTTTTGAAATATTTTGAACATAGTAGCATTATTACGCGGGTTCGGTTTTGCCGCCGGGGTCGGCTGAAGAACATCCGCGTCCGTTGGTGGCATCGTTTAAAATTTAAATAAAAGTATGGAAAACTTAGGCCTCAGTGATTATTACAATTGTTACTATTTTAATTATTAAATGAAGAAAATAAGTTTGTACGATAACAGGCGCGCGACCGTTTTGTTTTGAAAATATCGCGTTCTTTAATTTGACACTTCAATGTTGACAGTTTTGTTATTTTGTGGGGTTGCCAGCATGAGATGTTCGATTCCTCATTCCCGTTGTAGTAATCAGTAAATATAACTTGGGAAACAAGCTTGAAATTGCAAACACTGTTTGAAACGGATTCTCGGGTTTTTCGCCAATCGCTTAAGTAAACTTTAAATGATTACACCAGAGTCTATATGATTACATTAATCTTTAGATGAATGGATTTTTTTTAGTCTACAATAGTGCATGGATTGTTATTGTAAGCCTGTAATTTTCTTATTGCGGTATCTCCATAAAAAAATCATTGCGATGAAGTCAAGCGACTACGTCAGTAAGTATATTTAAGCTATTCATATCGAGAATAATTCATTTAAGCAATGCCGATAAACTGCATTTAAATTCAAGGGATATGTGTACCCAACACATAATAATGACGTTTGCTGATGTTTGACGTTTGATTTATAGAATGTATGCCTAAGTTAATAAAGCTCTGGCTATAGGTATTAGCTTTTTTAGAATTAAACTTTATATAGATTTACAAATAAATAAAATTGGATCACCAAAATATATTATTATGTAAGCGAAACATTTGAAAACGAATAGACCAAATTAGCCGTTTCGTTTTAATTAATGTTTAATGGATTAAAATCCCGTATGCAAGAAAAACACTTGAGACTATGAGTTTACTTGAAAATTATTGATGTCACTTGGATGATCTGTTACAAGTATTGTTGAATACCATACCACTGTAATAAGCAGTGGCATTAGATGAACAAGATAAGCTAAAATTTTATACTGCAGCTAAACCTGCAGCTAAACCAATACCGTAAAACGGGGTGTATAGAAATTGCGGGGCGAATAGAAAAAATATCAGGAAAGTTTTCAAGGTTAACATTTTATTATTTTGCGTTGAAGAATTTTGGTAGAATTTTAAATTTTAACATATCAACATTTTTTCTTTGCGATGGCAACAATTTTTAACTGTCAAAATTGGCATTTATCCTTCAAACTGTATTCAAAGTGTACTTTCTCTTTACGTGTTTTATTTAACTGCCAAAACTTATGATTTTAGGTCTGAAAAACTAATGGGTTGTGCTATTTAATGTGTTTATCTCATCAGTTGTACGATAAATTATAAAAATACAGTGAAGGAAAGTGAGAATCCGCTATTAAAGTTCAAAAATGGTTAAAATCACAGTATATGTAAATTTATTGTATAAAAGGGGTCAATAGAATCTATTGAAGGGTAAATAGAACTGTAGTATGGGTTTAATGGAAACCTAGTAGGGAATAATAGAAACGCTTAATGTGTGAATAGTAACTAATGAGGGGTTAATAGAGATAAATAAATAGGGTTGTCGAATCCTTAATAACTACCTACTTTTATATTTTCTGTATTATTTAATTGTAAGTTCGTATTATTTAGATGAGATTTGTAGGTTTAGTGATTGATATGTAAATAATATTTTTTAAGTGATAATTTTCATTGACAGATACATATCACCGTAGGTATCATGTCGCGTGTATATTGACCCGATACTACCAAAAAAAGATATAAAAAATATAGCCTCGAAATCGTAAAGTCGCTGTGGAAGAGTATGACTGAGTATGCATCTTCTATAATATTAAATTAGAAGAAGTTGCAAAAAATACGGTATATACAAATCGGTGTTGTATAGTCACAGTACCCGGGTTATAAAGCAACATGGAGGCCAAAGAGCTTTATCCGACGAAACTGAAATGTTCTTAATAGAAAACATAAACAAATGTGCAGAATGGGGTTATCCCTTAGTTACTTTGGATCCCAGGTACATAGTAAAAATGTATCTTGCTAAGATAGGTATAATCCATAAAAGATTTAAAGACAATTTTCCAGGACCGGATTTTGTGCAGAGCTTCTTTTTTAGGCACAATAACGAGATTTCTCAAAGCGAGTCTTAAAGCTTATAAGCGAGCGAGTTTATGTATAAGCGACTTTTAATTGAGATAATAGTTTTTAATTTTGTTATTTTATTTAATTCAAATAAAAATACGAATACCTATCTTGTGTGATTTTTTGAAAAGAGATAATATTTCGTAAAAATAATATCGATCAAAATACACGCATCCTTAATTATTTATATTTATACACATAAATGGACAAATTTTGAATTTCATTTAGCATTTACAAACCAAAACAGTTTTTAAATACACTACCTTACATTTTTGCATGTTGGATAACTCATTTTTGGCAGCGCTAACAGTTTTTCCATTCACCCCTTTATGCATTTCTATTGACCCCAGTTGTCGGGTGAATAGAAATTATACATATTTTATTAAAAATCTACAAAAACTTTCCTTTAAGTTAAAACAATATTGGTTCAGCTCTTTCTTTATGGTACCGGACATGATATAAAATAACCCGTGATTAAAAAAATCAATAACTGACAACACATTCTTATGACAAAGTTGAAAATCATTGCTATTCACCCCGTTTTACGGTAATAAACGCCTTACCTGGACTGCTCCCAAATCAAATGATACCGACTTATTTAGTGCGAAGATCACAGTTTAGTTATCATTACGAATCCGTACGGAAAAATGCATTTTAGGCAATAGTAAATTTCGCCGTGTGGTTTCCGGCTTAGAATAGACCACCCCGTGTCTACCCATGGGTGTCGTTAACGGCGACTAAGGGACATATGGCTGATGGATGGGCAGCAGCGTCTATTAGCCCAAAGTTAACATATTACTGCGATCACAATCCTTCTGCCAAGCGTGGTGATTATGGCAAAATCCCTCAACGATCCTGGCTTGCCAAGGTCTGATAAGAGGAGGCCCATGTTCAGTAGTGAACGTAAACGGGCTGTTGATGATGATGATGAAATTTACGGCCAAGACATTAACTATTAAGCCTTTTTAGACGTACTTAACTACCTTTATATTAGGTTTTAATAAAACACAAAACGTAATTATATAAAAAGTTTATTGTGTAGGTTTTGTAATACAATAGTATAGGTACTTACTTTATAAATTATTATTAAAGTTAATCTTAAATAATATTATATACAAATCACATGATTGCAAAATGAGTGAAAATAGATTAAGGCGATAGATTAAAATGATGATCCCATAAAATATAAAAAATAGGAAATAAATAGTTACAAGTTCAAGTTAATTAAATTCATTCGCCTATATAGCAGATGCAATTTATAATTAAAAATACCTACCTATAAAAGAAAATAAGCCGGCTCACAATTTAATTTTATTTAAAAATATTTTAATTTTCTAAAAGATTTCTGAATGATTCACAATGTTGTTATAGGCGTAGCGTGTGCCTCATTAAAAAGTTTGTTATATTTAAATATTAACTCTAATATTGAGCTAACTACCTTATGTTAAAAGCGATAAGTTATTATTAAGGACATTTCAATTATTATTATTACAGTCATTAACATACCTATAGATATTATTAAAGATAGGGGCCGGTACCTAATTCAAGTAATGCTTGCATGCTAAATGGTTACTTCCATAAATTCGGGGGATATTTTTTCCTTGCGAACATAATTTAATGACGTTTGTTTGCCGATGTTTGAATTTTTTAAAGTTCTGACTGTATTCTATAACAAAAGCTTTTATTGTGTAGACCAATGATTCCCAAACTGGTCCAAGGGGATCCTAAGAATTCCACTGGAGACTCGACGGGAGTCTACGTTAGCGTAATCGTAATTCCCAAGTTGTAAGTATGTAAAGAAAAAAGAAAAGGAGAAAAGGGTTTCACCGAAATGACTTAAGTTTTTAAAGGGATCTATGAGAAATGTTAGGGCCCTTCTGGTATAGACCATAGAATTGAATGTACATATAAAAAAACAAGACCGTGCTTCACCGTTAATGTCCTCAATAGTACTTACATAGTTGTAATTTTGAGTAAATATAATGCTTGCTTATATACAGTATGTAATGTTTATGTGAACAGGCGATAGTTCCGTAAATATCACAGATATTAAACAACTTTAAAGAAGCTAAAATCTTTTTACTGAACTCGTACTAAATCTACGTGTATTTTAATTAGTTATTGATGTCATTTTATTAATTAGGCAAAAAGTCGATATCAGTCTAAAGTTTGTTGAAATCTATATTAACGGTATTATCGCCTGTGCATACCTACTTAACCATTACACTCTGTATACTTAAAGGTAAATATCAATCGATTACTTAATAGCCAAGTAGGTACGTCATTTTGTTGATGCATATAATATTAAATGTATTATAATCTAAAGCTATCCCATCTATAACTTTCATATACATATCCCAAGAAGTATTAAGACCTAAGCCGTGGCATTTCATTACTTCATTAGCATCATGCTTTAAACGAACATTTTCCTTTATTGAAGACCGTCACTTAAAAATCGTTCCACAGTGAGGCTAATAAAAGATACAACCTAGGGATATACATCACCATCAGCCCGTATAACGGCCACACTTGAATATGGCCATCTCCCGAACGGAGTTTTTCCCAAAATTTAGGTGTTTGTTTTTGAAATCGAATGAATGGTAAGTACTTACTACTGTGAAAGATGTGACTGACATTGGAAATTGAAGTTTACTAAATGACAATAAGGTTATTATTGTCTATAATATTGCTGTGATTGATATTGATGACAGCCGCTGCTATCACAACATCATTCCTATATCAAATGAAGTCGAGTGGCTGTTACATTGGTCTAACGGTAATGCGAATTTATAGAAATATTCTTAAATCATCTAGATACGGGTTTGGTGATTGGCGTTTTGCAAATTTTCTGTGTCGTTCTATTCCAGATCGTCAATTAGAGAGTCTAGTTCCTTCTGCAGTGCGACTGACTCTTCCCTCTGTTTGAGGACATCGTCTTTCATACGGTCTACATTGGCCATTAGTAGAGCATTGCCTTTCTTTAGCGCATGGACTCTAGTTTCGTGTCGTTTCATCCGTTTCGTGAGATTATCCTTCTTGTTGGGAAGAGGTGCATCCTGGAAATTGAAAATATTTGTTTAGCATAATTTGATTAATTACACAAAATATTCACAAAAATTGCTCATTAACTATAGGCTTGGGCCTAAAAGTAGATATTACGGCATAGTATAAAACAAAGTCGCTTCCCGCTGTCTGTCTGTCCCTATCGATATATAAAACTACGCAACGGATTTTATTTCCTGGGTCTGGTTGGTTAAGGGACTCTCTGTGCCTCGGAAAGTACGTTAAACCTTTGATCCCAATTATCTTAACATCTTCTATACAAACGTATCTACTACTAACTAGGTGGCAGCAGCGTCGTTCGAGGAAGGACCATGTTCAGGGATGGACGTTATATGAGTTGAAAGATTGATGTTTCGTACGCAAGTAAATATATTTTTTACCACGATGTGTCGAAGATGTTGTCTCGCAGATTCTATCATAAAATATGTAATGATAAATACCAACCTCAGGTTCACTTTCGCTCTCCGTTTCACTCTCGGTGTCTTGTTCAGTCTCAGTTTCGGTTTCTTCCTCCTCTGACTCTGACTTCTTCTCTTCATCAGATTCTTCTTCTTCCTCCTCATCGTCTTCATCATCAGACCCTACCTCTTTCATCATGGCTGCCATTTTGTCTACCTCGCGTTTCAATTCTTTGTATTTACGTTTTTCGTCCCTGAGCGGTATAAATTTCGTTTAGTCAAAATATGTGTGTTAATTTCTTTTACTGGATTATTAAAGCGTATGGTTGAATCTAGTAAGCTGTTGTGCTTTAGGTACTACTAAGGTACAACAAACAGTTTTTTGTCACAGAAAAGACTAGGTACCTAGAGGCTTATGTCTATGCACAATACTTTTATATGTTTTTATCAAGGCATCTTATAAATAATAATAACTTACTTAAGCGCTGCTTGTTGGTTCTTGAGTGACATCTTGAAGGCCATTCGTTCTCTCTTCATGTAATCTTGCTTCTCTTTCAGATACCGGATTTTGTTTCTCATGTTCCGAACTTCCTTTTCAATTCGCTTCTGTTTCTTTTCTTCGCTTTCTTCCTGTAAGTTAATTTTAATTGCATTGTTATTATTGTCGTGAGTATGATTGGTTTAGGTTTTAATCTTGAACAGACAGTTTACGCCCACTGGTAAACATAGGCCTGCTCCTAAAGACCTTGGCAAATCAAAGTCGTTGAGGGATATTGACATAAACACCACGCTTGGCAGGCGGATTGGTGATCGCAGTAAGACGACTCCTCATGAGCAGATAGATGCTGCTGTCCATCCATCAGCTGTATATCCCTTGGACGCCTCTTGAGACACCCATGGGAAGACAATTTTAGATGACATTTTGTTTTACTTTGTAGGGCATACAGAATATTCGGTAGGTATCGAATCAAATTTACTAGTTACTGGTAGGTTACTTCAAAATTATGACAAAATTTTTAGTGTAAAAATCCTCTGCATGATATTCTTCAAATGATCAATACTATCACCAATATAATTGCAAACATTTACCAACAAACTTAGTAAAGTTTTTTTTAATAGTTAGGAATTTAAGAGGACACTTTCAGTGTGGTGTATAATTGGTGTAGTCTTTTTTTTCAAAAATGTTTTGAAACAAAGTTTTAATAGCAAAGCTTTATATGGAAAACCTCTACCTCTTCAGGCTCCGACTCCGATTCTTCCTCAAAGCTGTCATCTTTGGTGACTGATAGCTGTTTAATGGCGTGGCTGGACCGACGAGATCCCATGCTTGTTGGCATGATGCCCTGAAAATTTTAGCCGAGATAATATTAATTAACTATCACCTTGGCTCGTAACAGTTTTTTAACATGCAGAATATAAAATTGAAGACAAAATGGATGATTATCGAACGAAAAATAATATATTATTATGTAGGTGCTAACACAAGAGAACTATTTAATTTTTAATTTTAAAATAGGTAGTCGAGCTGTATTATGCTCGACGGGAACGAACGAGGTGTCGATCGTTCCCTATCCGGGATAATAATCCCGGATCAATAGATGATAGGACATTGATATACGTACATACATTCATACATAAGCTCACGCCTGTTTCCCAGCGGGGTAGGCAGAGAAAATGGACCTCCACTTGCTACGATCCCTACACACATCTTTCGCTTCATTCACTCTCATAACATTCTTCATACAAGCACGTCGGTGTAGGGTGGATCTTATTTGACCTTTTGCGAGGATGTCTCCGATTTAGTCAGAGAACGTTCGTCGAGGTCTTGCCCTTCCGACTGTGCCACTCACACTTGCCATGTATAGGTACCTGTTTTGTCAATCTTTCTTCATCCATTCTTTCCACGTGACCAAACCATCTCAACATTCCCTTCTATAAAATTGATATTAATATTCTGTAAAATAAACGCCCACGTTTATTTTTTCCCATTGTAAATATGGTGGTAGTTAACAATATGTAGATTTCGAACCATTGGGTTTAAGTGTCGCCAAGCTTACCTCTTCAATAGGTATGTTAGTGCAAGCGTTAGATTTAGCGAGATTGTTATTAGCGTCAAGCGTTTTTCTTCGTAATTTGTCAGCTTCAGGTGAATTGACTTCAATGTCCAATAACCTGCATTGTTTTTCGAAATCAAGCTGTCGTTTCTGATAGAACGATAGAGGCTCCTCTGATATCATGAGTTCTTCCACATTATTCTGCAAATAGTTAGTAAAGCCAAAAACATTAGTGCAAAGCATTATGAATTAAAAAAATAGTGGTTAGGTAGGTGTACTTAGGTATTTCGCAATAAGCAAAAAATCTGTTACATAATATTACTGAATGGACAACCAACTTCTTCTTAATGTGTCTATATTGTTGCTTATATCATAAACAACAATCAAATAGACACATTAAATTACTGTTTGGTTCCATTTCACAATATTGCAGTGCTTATTACTGTAAGTCCTAAAAAAGGACCTACTTACCTAGCTTTTATTAACCTTAAAAATAATGACTTGGGCATTATTTTCTTTTGTCCTCTGCTGAACATGGGCTTCCCCTAGGCAGGCGGATTGGTAATCGAAATACGTCGGTAACTAGCCTTGAACTGATAGATGTGGCTGCCTATCAATTAGCTGTATATCCCATAGTTGCCTCTTACGTATATTCTTAGTTGGAAACCACACGGCAGGAAATAATAAAATACCTTCCATTATAATTTCTAAATGAAAGTTATGGAAACTCAAAGTATAAATTTCACCTAATTTAAATGCTTAACGATAACGCAAAAGCTAAAATCCAAAGAATATGTTTAAACGACCTTACCGCCATTGCCTGTTCGAGTTTTTTCTCCAATTCAGCGTTTCTTCTCTTCACGTCTTCTAACTCTGTCAATGCTTGATCTCTATCTTCCGCGGCTTGTAAGTACTGTTTTTCTAAACTATCGGCATTTTCTTTTGTTTTTTCTACTTCCATCTTAAGGCTATTTACAAATCTTTCATCATAAGCGTCTGTTACAGATATTACAGTCTTGTGCTGTTCTTGTTTCATGAATGCCCTTTCTCTTGCCAATTCGGCTTCTAGATTCTGTATTCTTGTGAGTAGTCGTTTGTTTTCTCTTTCTTGGGCGTCTTTGTTTCTGTAAAATTGACATAATATTTCATTACGCAAAGTCAAATCATTGTTTCCTTTTTTAAGGATGTTCACCGCATGGACCTAGAAAACTCACTAGTATGTTTGTGCTAGTGATACCACTATGGCAGTGATCCTAAGAATTTGCACTTTTAACAAATAAACCTATTAAAATATATTTTGAGTAAAATTTGACTGCATGTTTTAAGAAGATTTGGGTGATTTAGGTTGAATTGCTGTTATATTTCTGATCCAATTTGTATTAGTTGGAGATTATTTATACTTGCCTTAGTTCAATAGCCAATAATTGTTTGGTAGATTGAAGATCATCACGAACTTTGTCAATATCATCCATTTCATCAATTTCATCCTCTTCTGGTTGAGCGGGTACCTGAAATTCATAAATTAGAAAGGTTTATGATAAAAAAAGATTACATACTTTTACTTGAGTAGTGTCATTATGTTTGTGTTTTGAATGTTTATAATTTTTAATTGTTTATATTACCCACTTTTACTGTAGTGTTTTCTTTGTTTTTGTTGTAACTTTTACAATAAAAGACGTGTTTTCTAAACAAGTAGTCTAGTGAATATAATTAGTTACTATGGTTTGTTATTGTCTAAACTACAGTCTGAGGTCAGCTCTTAACAACAAATAAGTATAGTGTAAAATGTAGTGGTGTGGTACATACATTTGTAGTACTTGCCTCTGGTACAGATATAATTCCTGAAGGTGACGCCGCGAGATTCGCTTGCGACATCGATTTTTGCACTTGCTCCTCAATAGTCATTTGTCTCCTGAATTTCCGCAAACCTTCCAGATTTGGTTTACTTCTATCATTAGTTTTAGTCTTTTTGAGTTTGACTCCCTTTGAGATCTCTCCTAAGAGCTTATTGTGTGAGTTTGGCTTCTCAGATTCAAATATGAACTGGTCCTTGTTCTTTACAACTGATGCTTTAGTGATGATTGGATTGGATCTGTAATTTATAGTTTAATTTATTAATGTAAGTGCTGCGATTTGTCAAAATATATATTTACTTACGATTGCTGTTTAAATCGTTGTTCTAAAAATATATATTATAAAAATATGCTTTAACTTAAACTAGAAAGCAAGATTTGTATAATCATCATCACCAGGTTTTATATATTCATTGTTGACTGGATACAGACCTTCAAAGCTTGTTTTTTTTAATAGTTAATATGGAAATACCTATCCAATTTTACATCAAGTAGGTACGTCTTGGATTGAAATTATTTGTTACAATTTCAATAGTGTACATAATATCATCGACCTGTATATCGTCGACAGTCGAACATTGACCTCCTCCCGAAGGAAGGTTTCGAGGCATCAAGGGTAGTTCCTCAACCAACCAGATCCGGAAAGAAATCATAATTTTTTTACAAAACAAAATTCTGGCATGGGGATCGAATCCAAGATCGATCTCCGAGAAAACTTAAAGCTAGACTTATACCACTACGGCGCGTAGTTTTTTCTTTTTATGTACTTACAAAATATTGCAATTTACCTGTCATTGCACACAACATGTTTAAGTTTTCTCCCCTCTTCGACTTCTTTCATCATGTCAGTCCAATCAGGCCTTCTTCTAGGTCTGCTGCGGAGTTGCTCCAGCCTCTTCAATTTCTCAGGGTCTATCGGCGCCTTTTTGAATTCAGGGGGTGGAGGCATTTTTGGTGGTAAAGGTGGTGGCATCGGTGGTGGTGCGGGCTTAAGAAGACCTGATAATCATATTACAAGTTTAGGCGTTAGACTTTTTATAGACTTTGATTCTTAAATTGGCTCTTTGCCTTTAGAAGACAAAGGAAGTCTTTAGAGTAATATTCAATGACTCATTCAAATCAGACATATAAGCATGTAAGTAGCTAATAATAGTAAGTGGATATTTTTTGTAAAATTTCATGTTGTTTATTTTTCAATTCAGATAAATTAATACTCAAATAAGATAATATGATTATTAAAATAACTATCTTTATATACATTGTGTAGTTTTACTGCATTTTTATTTATTTTGAAACGATTTAAATGTAAGATTTTGATTGTGATGTAAATATTTAGCTACTTCCTTTTGAATAAGCACTAATGTAACTTTATTAAATTTAGTTTTGTACCTTTCTAGTGAAGGTTTTAGGTAACGGTTTTAGAAATGTATTTATATTTTTTTAAATATTATAGAAATGCTTTCTTATAGTTGTGTTTTCGTGTTTAGGTATAAGTTATTCAATGTAAACATCATCTTTATTTCAGGTAAGTATTGCTTAGGTATTTGTTTAGGTAAGTATTGATTTACATTTGTCTTTCTATTTATTTTAAACATTGCTATTTTAGTCTGTAAAATGTTGTTCGTGTACGTATAATTTATAAATATGTTTTACAAAATGAAAAAGCAATGTATACGTCACACGTATCGAAATATATTATTTTCTATTTCGTGTTATAATGCGGAGTTATTCATCATAGGCATGACAAATGTAGGTATTTCATATTAATAGGTACACATACTTGTTTATCATTTGAAAATGTGTAATAAGTAAAATTGATATTGGATTCAAAACATTTACTTGATCGGTAAAAGGGCATCTTTCACTTTTTTACAGATTGGTAGTTAAAGCCTCAATCAGTCGGGAGAATTATGTTTAAATATTAAAATGATAGCGATACTAAATGAAACTTAAGATGAAGGCACCCATAAGGAAATGCCTTTTCCTTTTTTGTTTATTTGCGCGTTGTTTGTTCTCATCTCATCATTTGGTAAAGTAATCCCGTAATAATATGATTTGATTTGAAACAATTGGTTTTGTCACTTTTTAGTAGTGATGTGTTTAAAAATAAGTAGATACATTTTATATAGCTTCGTACCGGTCCTGAACAGTAAAATAAATGATCATTCATACTTTATATTACTCTTATCTAACCTTTGAATAGACTTCCATTTTCGTCTGCCATTTTTGAAACAATCACAACACAGATCACACAAAGAAAAAATCCACTTTTCACACAATCACTAGAAGTGTTTAGTCTCTATTAACTATGAAAATAGTCTTGAATAGACTTGAAGAGCAGTAAGTTCGCATGTTGACTGGGATATGGGTGCATTTACACCTGATCTACACGACGTGCATGCGGAACTGACCGAGGCTATTTAAGATCACATATAGACCAAAAACTAGACGGTCATACAGGAGATCAAAAGGTAGGGACGGCACTTGAAGACATGTTAAATATATTAGGTATGCACCTAATTATAGTTGAAATTATGGTTTAGTGTGTGCTGGAGGTGGAAATTTAAATGTAAGGGAATACTTTCTGCAGTCTTGGACTATTTTACTTCGACAAAGTGTACGTTGGTGTTAGATGTTATTAAGAAACTAAAATCTGAGACTAAGTGGTTTGATGAATTTAGAAGATCAATCATCTATTGAACATGAATTTAAATAGAATTTCCAACATCGAATTATAGTTTTATACTTTTTTGAGAAGCAGATTCATATAGGCCAGCAGGTAGTATTAATTTATTTAGAATATTCGTTTAGTTTACTTTTTGTATAACGGATTTTTTTTATCAAATAATCAAAGAATGGTAATTTCATTTAACTGCATTAACTTTCAAAAATATATCTTCAAGAAGATCTTTACACAATTAATCTCGTTAAGTCCATGCTATTAGAAAACAGTGCCAACGTCGATTGGGATTTATGTCAGTGAGCTGACGACAATCACCGGTTAATTATATACAAGAGACTGCTAGCATGTCAATGTTGATGTCACAACCAAGCAAATAGAAAATAAAAACATATCATTGTCTCTATTCCAGATTAATTGACTCATCTGATCTATCTTCTATTTTTATTGGACGATGTATTTTTAGATTAAAGACACTATTAACAGACGCCTCAGATTTTGCATTTGGTGCAGTCTTTGTATGTCATATACCTAGTCACGATGCTTAAAAAAGGTATAATTTTATAAAGGCTGGAGCTATGCTCGCTTTTATGCTTGGCAGCTTATGACGTAGCTATAATGATAAAACCGCAAATGTCTCTAGCTGCAGCAGAAATTCGGTATTAATTTAGAGCATACCAAGTACGTAGTCAGACTCAGTCGGCTCAGGTATGTGATCATTGAATTTTTTTTATTGTTTTTATCATAAATATTTTGGCTTCCTGCAAATTCTATTAGTTTGACTTGCGATAAATAATGAGGTGGTGACTAATATAATATAAGAGTGTAATCCATAAGCTATGATTTACAGATACCTATGTATATGTATATGTAAATTAGTTATTAATTCTTAGAATTATCATTTATTATAAAAAAAAAAAACATAATAAGTATTTTTAAACATATAGAACAACTATTTTTAACTAGCTGAGCCCCGCGGATTTAGCCGCGTTACTCTGCTCCAGTGGATCGGAGCGCGATGTTTTGTAGCCTATATGTTAATCCAGCGTACACCTATCCCGGTGTTAAATTTCAGGCAATTCCGTTCAGCAGGTAGTTTTGGCGTGAAAGAGTAACAAACATCTATCCATCCATACTTACAAACTTTCGCGTTTATAATATTAGTAGGATATAATCTAATTTTGTTCTTTATTAATTCTAACCTTATCTTTTTCATTTAATTTATAATTGTTGTTTATTTACTCATTAGCACGTGGTGTCAGCCTGTAATTGGACGGTGCACAAGAAAATGTATATGGTAGGTACCCATGTTAAAATATACCAAAATCGAATTCAATGTTAGAACATTTTTGGCAGATCTAATAAAAAAAAAAATGAAATTGTTTATAATTCATATAAACAGTTGATGATTGTTTCATGAATAAGGGATGTCTCAGATTTGGCATCGTCCAAACACGATCAAACATCCGTCATATATCATTAGTCTCTTATTATTATTAAAAATCCATACTTACTTCGTAAGCTTTCATTCTTCATAAGTGTGTGGCCCTTGGGAACTTCGTTATTCAAAGTTTTATCAATGTTCTCCTTGACACGTTCGTGAAGGGGATCTCTCCATTTCTTGACTGGTATGTCATCTTTTGACGGCTGCTTTACGATGGATGGTTTACGCGGTGGAAGCTGAAATGTTGAAATTATCGGTTGTTTACATAGTGATTAATCTCAATGTTTGCCGTAAAATGTTCTAAAATTAAAAATGATCATCTTTGAAATATTTACTTCCAAATTCAACTTTTGTGTTATTTATTTAATGTTAACAATTATTAATAGATGGAATCTACGTCGAGACATCTGATTAAAAGATGTATAAATTTAATCGAAGATGCAGGTTCGAATCCTATCTAAATTTATTGATCTAATAAAAAAAATATAAGTTTTTTTTATTAAGCGACATGGTCGAAATGTCGCTTAGTAAAAATAATACGTATGTCTGGGGTCAAAAATAAACTTAACCTTTGGTGTAACTCATGTCGAAGTAGGCATTCTTTGCCTTAAAATTGTACCGCAGTTCAGATTGTACTAGAAATTTTGTGTACAATCGCTTTCAAAGTGCCTTTCTTTAGTAGGTACCTACTTCAACGTTAAGATCATAATATTTTAATTTAAACTTTGTCGTAAACGTTCTGGGTGATAAAACTTATAGTATGCTAATAAAATATATTAATATCTTACTGTTGTCTAACGAAGGAAGGAAAATAATAGCAACATATCTGTTTAAATGGTTTTCAAGATATTTTGGCCGGAACTACTGCTTCGTCATTGGAAGCATAGCATAGCAGCCTTATAGAGTACATGTAGCATTAATTTAAGGTTATAGATTTGTTACCTTTGAAGGAGTCTTCTCTAACGGTGTGGGTGGCTTCGTAGCCATTTTCTTGTTTTCTGATTTTTCTTTCACTACTTTTTCTGTGGTTGCCGGTTTAGGTTCCGATTTAGGTTCAGGTTTCAAAACTGGTGTAGGTTTTGGTTCTTGCTTTAAAGTTGGAGCAGATTTTGGTTCCGGCTTAGTGGTTGTGGTAGACTTCAGCTCCGGTTTGGTACTAGATGTAGATTTAGGCTCAGGTTTTGTATTTGTTGATGATTTTGGCTCTGATTTAACGGATACTGGTTTAGACTCTACTCTTTCAATTGGTTTGATTACCACGTCTTCAGTTATTTTCAAAGTAGGTTTTTCAAGACCTGCTGTGGAAGGAGTTTTATCTTTTAGTAGTTTTGGCTTAGGCTTAGGAAACTTTGGCAATATTATGCTGTCCTCAGATTTATCACTTAGTGTACTATCTGTTTTAGAAAGACCGTTCTTCTCTGGTCTCTTATCAACAATAGTCACTGACTTTTCCTTAGCTTTATCGTCGATAGTTCGGACAGTTCTCAAAGTTGGTTTATTAGGTACTTTTTCAGGAGAAACTTTATCCTCAGACTTTGCGGCACTTTTAAGTGCAGATTTTGTAAATCTAGGCTTTTCATTAGTGGGTCTGGAAGCCTGATCTGCCTGCTTCGCTGCTGAAGGTTTGACAAGGTTTTCTTCAACTGGTGCTGATACACCGTTTTCAGATTTTTCTTTAATTGTCACCTGCTTCTTTAGCGTGGCTGAAATTCAATATGAATAGGTTATTAGAAACAATAATTAAGTTTATTATCGGAAAAAAGATTTTAGAAAATTTTAGCTATGTCATTTGAAGGTAGGTATACTTTGAAAACATGATTCCAACTGACTAAGTAAAAATCTTATTTTAACATTTACATTACATTTTTAGAGAAATGATATCAGAGTTGAAAATCGAATAAGTACCCAATTCATCGTTCATAAGATTCACAAATGTTTGAATGATGTGAGAATGTTCTCGTAACAGATAATTTTGTTCCAGTTGTAGATACTTCACGTCCGCATCATTACCATCATCCTAATCTATATTTATACGATGATTACGTATAAATATAGATTAGGATGATGAGGAGCTAAATAAACAGTCGTAGGGATTTAATAATAAAATAAACATGGAAGCTTAAATTGATTCGTAAAATGTAGAAAAGTAACAATTTAAGTGAACAGTGAAATTGATTGTAGCACGTGTTACGGCCCCGACGCGGTGCATTTTGATGGCATTCGCGTACGTAAATAAACATGGCGATTGCCAAGATGGCCGACCTTCGCTATTTTAGCTCGATTACATGTCAAATTCCCTATGAGTTGGCCTTACTAATACGGAAAAAATCTACTTCTTCTCCAATCTAATCTTTGAAAATTACTTTGTTGACTATAAACGCACCACTATGTACAACAGAGACAGAGAGTAAAAAGTCCATAAAAGAAAAAGTTTTTGAAAGACGTAACAATAATATTTAACAAAAATAAGAAGTAAAATTTTTGTAACAGAAAAAGCCTTATCCACAAACAACATCTATTAGTTGAAATCAGAATTCGCGATTCAGTTACACGTAAAGCGACATGTATGTTCTTGAACTCCATATTACTCAAACCATAATAATGAAATAATGGACACATAATTCATTAAAATTGGACACAGGCACAGATTGTTAAAATCATAGTTAACTAAAATGCATAATAAGCTCGGTGCAAAAAGTGCCTTCCAATACAAGATAATCTAGTTTGTAGAGACGGACCGTAATAAGTAGTGATTTTAATCTGTAATTTTTATGTATATCATAATAATGTAATGTACATAGTACAATCGATCTATGTAAACCCATTCAATTGGAATGATTTTATAACTACCAAATAGAAATAATTTCGCATAGTATTGACACGTCGCCACAAAATCACGGTGGATTATTAGCAAAATAATACAATTTATTGACCAACAATAATCCTTAAATAATATAACAAGTAAAATTCCATTGTTGAACTTGTGAGAAGTATTTTAGTAGTATATTCCATTTAATTATCATAAGGTTCTTTGAATCCAGAGTGAAAGCGATCCACAATTGTTCAAAGCAAAATTATAATTTTAGTCTTTATTGTGTAAATCTAGGAAAAATTTAAGGCATACTTTTTTAACGAATCAGTCTTTATTTTTTACTTTTTAATGTTTACAACAATATTGTATACCTACGAGGGAAAAACACCGCTCCATCTGACGTATTATAAACAAAGTAATTTGAACTATAGGTACTGTGTTATATTTATATTTGGATTTCATTCAGTGAAAGTCAACTTGAATCTATACATATTCTTGTCAAATCATATTTAATGTCAAACTGCACGCGAACAAAATTGTGTGTGATGATGATGTTAGTTGTAAATAAATGAGATCATTGTAATTATATTTAGATTTAGAGAAAAAATAAAAGGTCGTATAAAAAAGTTTGTGCCAAACATAATTTTTTATACGACTTAAAATATTTTTACTGGAATTACTATACTGACTAGACTGTCCAACCTGACGTAAATTCTCGCATAGTTAGTTTAAAACAATTTAATTCATACGTAACGTCGAGTCACTCTTATAATTATGGCTCTCTATAATACGCATTTGCGTAGTGTTCTTATAAATCAGTAGCTAACTCCAACATCGTCGTTTATTTTGTAAAAAGTCTGTCCTCTCTAAAAATATCGCGGATGGTCGGCGTCCGTGCCCGAAATATCTCCTTAACAACGTTAACGTCACTCCAGAGCGACCGCTGAACATTTTACAATTCACTTTTATTTTTCTGTAATTAATTTTGTTTTTTTTAATACTTAGTTCGATTCGTAACGTACGCTTAGATTGATTAGTAGGTAATCGGTAGGAGTGATTATACTATCGACGAATATTTTGTTTTAGATATTTTTTTAAGACAATTAGTTCATAGCAGAATAATGATACCTACGTATCTTTTATAAGATAAATAAGTATATTTAAATATTGTTTAATTGTAGTTACCTCTTTTTAGACAGCTACTAATCGTTAAATTAAATGATGTGTCGCGAAGATACCTACATTAAAAAAGAATTATGGAGTCACGCATTGTAACGAATTCGCAAAGAACCGTTGTTTATACGACGAAAATTTCGTTTAATCACGTTTTTTTACAAAGCTTTGCGCGGACTTTGGCAGGAAATATTAGGAACATTAAAACGCAATACCCGATTTTACGAGGCCGTTCAATGGCAAATCTTTTTATTTTCAATATCACATCAACTTTATTACCGTCATGTAAACAGTCTAGATTAGTTTAATAGAGAAAATGAATTACCGATGATCAGGAGTGCGCGATAGAAGTGCGCTCACAAATACAGAACACTTTTCACTAATCATACACTAGTAATATTCTTACAAAATTCGGAAATAAACTGTTGTATGGACCGCGAAAGTCCTTCAGCGATATAAGAGCGAACACGTCACGCCGTCCCGCACTCCAGACTAAAGCAACTGGTGAACGTTTTCGGGGAGACTCAATTATTCAGAACCCGTGTCTTTTGCCAAAGTTTTGGCCAGGTGGCTGACGTCATCATACATCTACATGTAACACATACTCGGATACAATGTTATGCACTGTGAAATATGGGTTTCATGTAGCGTTGGTAAAAAAACTTTGGAAAGGAAGCGGGTAAGTGATTTCTATTTTGGTTGCAAATTCGTTACTGATTGTTAAAGTTAATGACGTTGATCTGTATTTCCTGTAGCATCCGTTCAGATGCATCTACAGCTCAAATATTAACTGGCTAAGAAAAACAACTGAAGTATTTCTTTAATGTCAACAAATAAGTCTTACTAAGTGTTTGTATTACCAAAGCTATTCGTAAATAATATTAAGAAATAAATCTAGAGCTCAAATGCTTAAGGTCGGATGTGCCATTGTACTTCGGAAACATTTGTTGTATGTTCCTTTATCGTACACTGGCACTTACGACCAAATACTTCTGAATAATAATACATCCGTCCTTATGTTTCTGAGGTCTAAAAATATATTGATAATAATAGCGATCGATCTTTAGGACACTTATCAAAATGTTTTCCTTCAAGCTGACTGTACACTTAATTGCCAATATTAGGCCGTAAGTCAAAAAAAATGGTGCTTTATCTATTATATATTACCTATTTATTAAAAAAATTGCGCGGACGGAAGAGTATGATATTTCGCACACTTAAAGTTTACAGCGAAGGAGTACATATATTTTTTGAATGATGGTCGAATTTTGACCAATGGGCTACCAGTTACAAGAGGTGATTTCCTGCTTCAACTTTAAAATATTTTACGGAAACAAAACAATAGTTATTTGTTATATAAGAGTGCAAAGTTGCTTTTTAACCGCGTGTTCAATTTTGATGACCGAGCAAGCCAAGGATTCTAAAATTGAATCACGAGCACAGCGAGTGATTCAAAATTAGAATCCTGAGCGTTAGCGAGGGAATCAAAAGAGCACGAGGTGAAAAATCTTTGTACTCGAGTGCAACACGTAACTTTTCATACCACCTCAGCGAGGAAATGCGCATTATTAACAGTTTCAGTCAATCAGTTTCTGTTGGCGTCAAACAAACTTCCTCGTCGCTAGAATCACTCATTTTAGTTTTTTCACTTGTTTTCAAGTTTCTTGTTTTTAATATAAGGTTTAAGGCTCGAGCACACCAAATGCGTATGCGTTACTACGGCGTAATCACGCCGTAGACACGCGCGTAGCTACGGCGTAACCCGATGTCACACCGAGTTACGCATACGCTTACGCATCCGAGCCGAGTACGCAACGCACATGGCCTATTGCGTAGCCGGCTAAGGCAGCCATATTTTATTCTGTTTTCGAAGGTTGTGTTGTGCACGATGTCTGACATGACGAGGAAGAAGCAATATTAATACTATTGTGCCAGAATAATCCTGCGGAATATATATATTTATACGATGCATTTTTGTAGAATTTACTTTTTGGATTGTAGATACATTCATAAATACGCACAATTTCAATAAGTTTTTCTATTCATTATAAAAACAATACAAAACACCACTACGTGCCAGTATATTTGTAAAAAAATACAACTGACTGCAAGTTACGCGCGTAGGGCTACGCACAGCAAAGGTACGTGTACACGCACGTACCTTTGCTGCTCGGTGTGACGTCCAATAAGGCGCGCCATTGAATACAATGTCATCATGCAACGTTGCCGCTCTGCTCTGCGCAAGGTACGGCGTAGGTCACGCAGTCAGTTTGTGCCTTGGGAGCTGCATTGCGTAGGGCTACGCATTACGTCTACGCGCACGTCTACGTTACGCAAGCGGTGTGTCCTGTCTCATACGGTTCCATACATTACAACTCAGCGGTACGTGCACGTCTACGCTTACGTCTACGCATACGCATCCGGTGTGCTCAAGGCATTAACAATGACGTGAAAAAATGCCGCGTAAAGAACCGCGTACAAAGCAAAATGAAAAAAGAATACCAAGAAGGTTCCGAGTCTGAGATTTTAACAAATTAAAAAAAAGTTGTATGATATATTCGGCACCATAGAGGTAGCAGTAAATAGGTTTAATGTTTTTTTTAATTCACAAACTTAGTGCACACGATGTTCTAAATTCAATTTACTTTATCCTCTAGAGAATAAAAACGGCTTTTCCACTCAGATATTGAAGATTAAAAATACTCTTTCCGAGATGGTGGGATGAAAATGTTATTACTAAACACTAGCTTCCCGCGCGCGGTTTCACCCATATAACTCCCGTTCCCGGTGAAACTTCATAATGAAATATAGTCTCTAGCCTTATTCGATAAATGGGCTATCTAACACTAGAATAATTTTTATAATCGGACCAGTAGTTCCTGAGATTAGCGCGTTCAAGCAAACACACAAACTCTTCAGCTTTATATATGTATAAAGATATACTATAGATTGTATTCGGTATAGCATTGGCAATACTAATTTTGGCAACTTTGAGTTATTCGAAACAACTTAAATGCATTGTCAAATATTGTCTAGTCACCATTTTATTAACAATTTTCTAAAATAGGTTGACTACGACAGATTAGGAATGTTTAGTTATTTTTGAAAATTAGGTCAATATTGTCGAAAGCTAAAAGTATATTTAAAAGCTTAACACAGTCTGTAGTCTCACGTCAAATTTCCGTTTTGCGTTGTCTGGCCCTGATTTTATATTTTACGAGAAAGTATTTTTATATCTTGTGCACATAACTAACATTGTAATTGACTATACAGATGGCTCAGTGATTATTATAGCTGTTCTGTGGGTTCGATTCCCACCCGAGACAACTATCAGTATGAACCACAGAGGAATAAAATATACAACTAAAAGTAGCTAATTTAAATTAAAACTAACTTATAAAATACTACTTTTCTACTTGGCAAGGTTCCCAGAATGCTGGCAGCATTACCCCGTTTCATGGCAATGCTTACCTGCTGTGCAAAGTAAAAACCAGCATTCGGAGAACGTGTCGCACTAAAGAGGGCCGCTGCGAGGTATTTATGAATTAATTTAGCTCCCGGTCCCTACGGCCCCATCGTTTCGTGGCTCCCGGTCGCCACGGCCCCAATGTTTCGGGGATTGAATTCTTAAATTATGTATTTGTAATGTTTCCCGCGATACAGTAACATGTGTGAATAGAGAGGAGCGGTCTAAAAAAAAATCCTCTGATATGTTTTATACGACGTTTAGGCAAAATCGGAAAGAATAAAAACAAAAGATTTCTTTTTTGTACTTTATAAACATTACTTTTTTTTTGCAAATATCTTGTTTTGTATTAATTCGTATATAAAAACAAATTGTTTAAAAATCATTGTTGTTTATTTGCTGACGGTACACGCGAAAACGAATGTGACATAGCATGAAGTGAGGAAATATGATTGTCTAACAAAGAAATACCGGAAGAAACTTTTAGTAACTGGATAATTTTGCTGAATTTATATTTATAGGTCACATTGAATTAGTAATCTGCGTAATAGCAGTAACAGGCTTAATAAACATTGGTCGTTGTGGCTCAGTAATAACGATAGAGACTTTGTCTTGTGGGTTAAATTCCCACCCGGTACAATTATTTGCGTGAACGACGAATAAGGTAAGTGTCCCCTGTTTCGGCATGTTAAGCCACTTTAGAATCGTTTATTTTTTCTTAATATTCCTAAACGTAATAATACTTTGAAAGCTTTTTAGTGATGAATATTGACTATTTCACAGTAATTTAATGCATGAATTCATTTCAGTTCGAACTTTTTTATATAAATTTATTTGTGGACGTCTTATGTGGCTTCTATTTCATGATAACATTTAGTTCTGCTCTAAAGTTCGTGAATTCGTGCCCTTGGTTCGGTATAAAGATTTTTAGAGTAAGTGATCAAAAAAACAAGATTTTAAGGAATGAGGGTAGGGGTAATGAATGAAGTAAGGGTTAATTTAAAAAAAAAACGTTAAATTGGGATCAAGCTTACGGTTTTTATTTAGAGTTCTTTCGTTATCATTTCTGACTGAAGCTAAAGCCTGATCAAGATGTTCAGTAGGTAACCTAACCTAATAATAATGAAATAATGAAATTTATTCAGCACTTAGGTATTTACATACACTTGTACTTGTCAAAATTACACTGTATAAGACTATATCAAACAAAAGTATCACTTAAGTAGCTAAAAACATTGTTAAAATTATTTGATATTACAGAATTTTTAATCAGTCTGTCCGTCTGTCGTACGATAACAACAAATGTACACATTATAGTAAGATACCTTAGAGGTAACAGGTCTAAAAATTCCAAGAATCCGGCCCAAATCTAAGCGACATCCACCCTTAAGGGGTTAGGACCATCGCTCGGGGTGCCACTGGAGTAAAGAGTAGATTTACGAACAGTGGTGGTGATCGCTGGCACGAGATCACAGTTCGGGGAATAAGCAACAACGCGGTCCTCGGTCATGCCGTCGAGGATCCTACACTAGCTAACCTGCAACCTTTCACTAGCTACCTAAGTGGACGACCTGGAGAAGAAAGGAAGAAAGAAACTCCGAGATTTTTTTTTAGTCTCTTTTGCTGTTTCTTTTTTTTATGTCAAGTCTTTTCACAATCATGTAATATTTTACAATGTATATATGATGTGAGCGAATGCAAGCACAATACCATTTATTACCTGGTCAATTAATACCGACCAGGTGTCCAATAAGACAAGAAAAATTATAATAATGTAAATACTATAATGTAGAATTATTATAGTTTACTCAGGCACAGACAATCTCCTACAAAGAAATCTAATGGCGGATGCATTCACACACATTTACAATATGACAATTTACACAAGTTCAACCAAAGGCTATACCTATGTCTATATAAGTGGTAGATAGAACACACCTCTATCTGTCTCGATCTTATGATAAAGTGTCATAACCGGTCTCTTAATACATGTCATTTATTTTATACAAAATAATATTTATTACCTATCCTTTTTGTCATCAATACAAAAATAACTAAAACTAACTATTAACCTATAAACAAAACGGTTCGGACGTACATACCTACGCCTATTTACTTTAAAATTATAGTTCTGGTAGGTAATAATATATCGCGAGAATAGGCATGGAGACTTCAAAAATCTATTTAGTCCGTCAGTTAGATTACCAAAATATATTGGACATGTATTTCTTTATCGTTCCTTAAACAAAAAATTACGAATGTTGATACTTCGTGTGACGTCACTTCTTGGTACAATTTTTAACACGCTTTTATTAGCTTGGGTTGTACGTAACGGAATCTTTGAACTTAATTTTCACCAGTTTCCAGAAGTCTGATTAATTTGAAACTTTGCATACGTATCAAGGACCGATGACAATGCAATAATTTGATAACAGTTTTCCATTATCCTTAAAAAATAAAAAATAAATAATAATTTAAAAAAAACTTAAAAAACACGCTTTTATAGCTAACCGAACTAAAAAATAGAAAATAATTTTCACCTCAAAATAAAATTACAATAAAGTTTAAGTTATTAAAAGAATAATTCAATTCAGAGTGAAAAGCGTGGGGTGCCTGATAAAGAAAATGTCACAATCATTCTATTGGCAACTATCTATGAGAGGAGAGTGATGAAAAGTGGTAAAATGCACCCCACGCTTTTTACTCAGAATTGAATTATTCTGTTAATAACTTAAACTTTATTATAATTTTATTTTGAGGTGAAAATTATTTTCTATTTTTAGTTCGGTTAGCTATAAAAGCGTGTTTTTTTAAGTTTTTTTAAACTATTATTTATACTTAGTAGTGACATCACAAGGCCCCCTCTCCTGAACTTTATAGTTTTTTGTTGCTTTGTGTCAATGTTTATTGATTTGATAAATAAAAAAATACGGGTCCAATATTTTTTAGTAATCTAACTGATGGACTAACTAACTAAAAATTAACGAACACTCACGTTTTAGCGTCTTTGGAGGCGAGGCTGCCGGTTCAGGCTCAGCAGTTGTCTTTGCAGCTTCAACCGGCTTCAGTTTCCTCTGCATCCAAGCGGGTGGAGACTCTACATCTTTGTCTTTTACCCACGGAGGACGGAAGGTCTCACGCTTCGGACCACTGTCTCGGCTCACGTTACCGATCGGCATTTTGGCGATCTGAGGACAATAATTAATTCAATATTATATAGAGGAAAATTTGTGGGTATGTGTGAATGGACGGATGTTTGCAACTCTTTTACGCAAAAACTTCTGAACGAATTCTGCTGAAATTTTGCACGAGGATAGTTTATAAGCTGGATTTACATATGGGCATAATACATCGCTCTACAACCCAGTGCAGCAGAGTAGCAGTTCAGCGCGGGAAAAACTGCGGGATTTATTAAGCACTCGGGTATTTTAACATATCGTCGTTTAAGTTCTAACACCACGTATGTCAGAATTAAAAGTTTTCAGGAGAGTGAAAAAACAATAGAATTTTACATAGACATCAGAACAATACCAGTTTACTTTTTAATTTATTTTACGAGTTTCTATGGGTGAATTGAATTTCGATGGGTGTTTCTAATTGGCGATTCCCAAGTTCCAATCCTTCTAGCAAATGGCATCTTAAATCTAATGGCGTCAAACCCGCTAAAAACTGACTTAGGTGTTGTTAAGATTTAAACGACGATATAGGTACTGAATACTTGTCAGAATCACAATGTAAAAATAAATATTAGAACTTACTATAAATTACTTAACAGCAAATCTAACAATCTTCGGACTACATAATAATGTACTCCGTCCATTAATAAAATTTATAACCATAATAACCAAACAAACACATTCAATAACTAATACATCGTCTAAATGTAAAAAAAGCTAAAACCTAACGATATGACTTTGAACTTTGATAAAAATTATATCTGACGAGGAAGGACGAGCATCGTTGTTTTTAATAAGGTGTGACGTCATCATTGCTGACGTCACATTCATCAGGATGGTTCTCTATCGAGGGTTGTTGATCCATAGTAACAGCAAAACTCCATAATATGGTTTTCAAGTTTTATTCCAGTAAATTGAGGAGCTCCGTACAGTCCGGCAGCTCGAGTGAGACTGAATTGCAATCGGTCCGCCGGCCGTATTTATACTAAACGAGCGGCTCACAAACAGTAAACAATTTAGTTTGATAATTTTCAAACTATGTGAACAGATAATTATTTCTACAAATATTTCAACGATTTACAAATCATAATTTGATCCTGAATACTTATTTATTAGTCTAGTATTTTATGAACATATTTGTGTTTCTATCAAATCATGCATTGATTCACAATTTATTTATTTTGATGAGACGAGTAATTGTATTTATGTGTTTATCATTAATGAAGTGTTGTTGCTATGCTTATTTTATGTGGTTGCGCCGATACGGCCATTCTGACAGGCGGTGCGCGCTCTGCACCAGCCTCGTTGATTCTCGTCGCGTAATTGTACAATTTTATTTATTTTATTTTATTATTTTGCATCTATGATTAAATCTAAGTTCTGTCCTTTGAGTATGTTATTATTTAGACGGACCATAAGTATCTCGACGAACGCGCTTTAGTGCTACCACCGGATCCAATACGCCCCAACTGAGAAGATCCGGCGAAACAAACTCAGTGGAGTTATTCTACTGCCGGTTTCAACGCGGCCTCATCGAGACGATCCGGCGAAACATACTCAGATAGGCATGTCCAAGAAGTTTTGGTCCAGTTACTTTTATTATTTAGTTGGTATTCACAATTTACCAATCGGTTGTCTTTATACGAATTTTATTTACGTTTTCATTAAAAAACAGATTAAATAATTTATTTAAAGACAGAACTGAATAAATATTTGGGAGTATTATTTTTATTATTACAGATAGTAATTTCTGTGTAAGTCTAGGAATATCAATGCTAATAAGGTGTTGGAAGTTCTCGACGAGTTCTCGGAGGTTCTCGTAGAGTTCTCGGAGGTTCTCGTAGGGTTCTCGGAGGTTCTCGTAGGGTTCTTCGCGAAATCTGCAATACTAGAAATAACTTTCTCTGAGTTGGGTATCTGTGAGCAACTTGTTGTTGTTATGCAAAAACATGCATTTCTATGTTAGTCTAGGAATATCAATGCTAATAAGGTGTGTAAGGTGTTGGAAGTTCTCGAAGAGTTCTCGGAGGTTCTCGTAGAGTTCTCGGAGGTTCTCGTAGGGTTCTCGTAGGGTTCTCGTAGGGTTCTCGGAGGTTCTCGTAGGGTTCTCGGAGATTCTCGTAGGGGATGGAATGATGCTGTGCTCTGGGCGGTCCTGTTCGCCGTGGTACACAGAGGCTCTACTGGGAGTATGGAACTAGGTTGAAGGTGTTTATACACAGGTTCTAAAAGAGTTAAATTCAAGGTAATATTTTGTAAATATGTTCAACTCACAGTTTATTGTGGCAATGAATCTTCTTCACTTTGATCTCGTAGTTTTTGCTGAGGCAACCCGTCACTTGATGTGCTTGGTACGGGGCTCTATTTCTATTTCAGGTGATGGTAGTAACTCATCTTCTGCCGATACGGTTACCTGATCACCAGGTTGTGATGCACGACGAAGTTTAAATTTAGGCTTACCTCCAGAACATAGCGCTCCGGAAAAACTGACCCCGGCAGGAGAACTCCACTCCTCAGCCGTCCGCACCACGAAAGAGGAAGCAAATCGCCTCGTGCGTATCGAAGGAATGTCAACAACAAAAGGGTGAAACCGCTCGCCGCACCCAGTCGTCCGGTGATGGAAGGGTGAAGGGGGCATCAGGTTATGTAGAACCTCCGCACACTCCCTGAAATGTAACCGATAAAAAACCGATAGGCAGGCCACTCGAGGCTCCGAAGACTTGCCTCCACAAGTGAGCCATTGCCTATGACTCTTCGCTCGACGCCCCAATGCATCCAGAGCATCCAGCTAATATCTGAAGATAGATAGAAAGATGTGAAGTACCGCCCCACCCTGGAGAGGAATGTCGTCAGGACCACCAGCCTTATTCACATCCAGAGTGCAAAGAATGTTTAAGTACCACTTTTTGCCGAATGTAGAAGTCCAATGAGGTAACCTGAGTGGACCTCTACCAGCAGCATCTAGTTGTGAATTCTTAGTAAATAGAGATGCAAATAAGTCTGCTTTCTCCTTGGCGGTGTGAGCTAATGAACCGTTCGGCTCCTGCAGTGGCGGAAAAGAGGACCGACAGAAATAGGCTTCGACCGATTTGGCAAGAAACCAAAAAGCTTTACTCCCAGATGGGTAAGATGCTAGTGTGGCTCCAATGCGTCCAATATGGTCAAAGCGGGCCCTGCGTAGCGCACGTTTGCAAGACTTGGCAGCACCATTGAAGGCTCTCTTCAGCCCCCGAACATTTCGCGCTTTGCGGGCTCGAGCATCCGCCCACGCTCGGCAAGCAGAGCGCTTATGTGCTTCAGTACTATCACACTCAGCGCCGAACCATGAACGGGCCTTGTCTCGGAGTGAGACATCAGAAAATGGAACGAAATATTCCATAGTCTGGCATATCACCCCAGACAACAGCCTCCGCGCAGCAAGTTGGGTCGTCTGAAGAGAAGCATAAGCGCAGCCAAGGGTAAGACGCGAAGAAATACCGCATCCCATCCCAATCTGCTGACTTGTATCGCCATACTCGCCTAGTCCCCTTGAGATCGGGATCGGGTGGCGAGCAGACAGACACAGATTTCACCAGACAGTGGTCGGAGCCACCCAACGGCGAGGAAACCGCGACTTGACATGGGTCTGGATCAGTTGTCAGCAGAAGGTCCAAGCAACCGGCCGCATGCCATCAATGTCGGGCACCCGTGTCAATCCAGTCACCAGTTGGGAGAGACCAAGCGTCAGTGCGAATGCACACGCCAATCCCCCAGCATGGCCGGTGCTCCGGCATGGGCACAGCCACTCCTGGTGGTAGGCATTGAAGTCCCCCAGAACAACCAGCTGCGCCGATGGGCACCTGAGCTGAGCCAGTTCAGCCGAGTCCGAAAGATAGTGAAACAACCTGGTTGTCCCCATGTTGTCGGTGTGCGACCGATAGACACCAGCATAGAGTATCTGCTCCAAGCGAGAAACTGGAATCCTCAATGTTACGGAGACACCGACAGCAGATGTCATCGCGAGCACACACGCAGGCGCCAGCGCGTGGCTTAAAACTGTGCTCCAGGGTGTACCCCGGGCGGCGCAAGCATGCTGCGTCAGCCGGACATCTGATTTGCGTCTCCATGAGGAACAGCAGATGTGGTTTTTCGGTCTCATGGTGGTGATGGACCGGTATGAGATCGGAGTGCAGACCTCGGATGTTAGAGAGGTGCATTTTTTTTTTGATCATGAGCGACTTTTCGTGTTCGCCCTCTTCCCACAACTCTTGCATAAACGCTCGAACATTTGCTGATTCATTTGCATCATGTGCATGAAGAATTAAGGTGGCACCCCACCCATGGACGTATTGGGCATAGGTACATTGATCATCGGCTGTTGCCCCTGTTGCGTAGACCCCATTGCTTGAAGCCAAGGTTGAGTCGCAACAGGTCGTGATGAAGCAGTTCCAAGGATCACTTCGAATCCCACTTCTGATGACGAGGAAGGACGAGCATCGTTGTTTTTAATAAGGTGTGACGTCATCATTGCTGACGTCACATTCATCAGGATGGTTCTCTATCGAGGGTTGTTGATCCATAGTAACAGCAAAACTCCATAATATGGTTTTCAAGTTTTATTCCAGTAAATTGAGGAGCTCCGTACAGTCCGGCAGCTCGAGCGAGACTGAATTGCAATCGGTCCGCCGGCCGTATTTATACTAAACGAGCGGCTCAAACACAGTAAACAATTTAGTTTGATAATTTTCAAACTATGTGAACAGATAATTATTTCTACAAATATTTCAACGATTTACAAATCATAATTTGATCCTGAATACTTATTTATTAGTCTAGTATTTTATGAACATATTTGTGTTTCTATCAAATCATGCATTGATTCACAATTTATTTATTTTGATGAGACGAGTAATTGTATTTATGTGTTTATCATTAATGAAGTGTTGTTGCTATGCTTATTTTATGTGGTTGCGCCGATATATCTTATTATATTATATCTAGAAACGCATTTCCAATGTTGTTTTTACTGTATTTATTGAATCTTTATATATTAACTTAATTAATAGACTTATCTATACTAATACTATAAAAAGGAACAATTTGTATTTTTGTAATGAATAAACTCAAAAACTACGGTGTCGATTTCAAAAATTCTCTCACCATTGAAAAGCTACATTCACCCTGAGTGACATAGGCTATATTTAATTATGAAGATCCTACGAGAACGGGAGTTACGTGGGTAAAACCGCGCGCGGGAAGCTAGTTTTATCATTGTTATCAAAGTCTATAAAACCATAATTTGAAAGATCGAATCGCTCGTTTCAATGAACAATCAACCAATGAATGCCCGACATTTTTATAGAGAATCGCTTTATCACGTATTAAATAGCGATCGCTGTAGTGGCATTTTGTCTAGGTCATCAGGTGTATGTATATCTTATTATTTTAGCCGTGCGACTTCCAGAGCTGGACATAGGCCTCCCTCATAGGTCTCCAGTTGTTGCGGTTAAAAGCGGCCTGCATGATCCCGCGGCTTTAACCAGATCATCCGTCCATCTAGTAGGTGGTCGTCCTACGCTACGCTTGCTGATTCGCGGTCTCCATTCGAGAACTTTTCGGCCCTGTCGGCCATCTGTTCTCCGTGCAATATGACCTGTTCATTGCCATTTTAACGAACTAATCCCTTGGGCTATGTCGGTAACCCGCGTTTTTCTACATTTCTGAATTGATCTCGTAGAGAAACCCAGAGTATAGCCCTCTCCCTATCTCGATGAGCGACTCTGAGTCTGTTCATAAGGCCTATAATGAAGCACCACGTTTCGGATCCATATCCATATGTATATCTAGCAACATTGATATGCTTAAAATTGATACTATTTATTGAAATCGCGACGGTATTTATAACGCATACCATTCCAACACTTGTTAACATATAATGCCGATAATATTATTGTTACTCTAATTCATGTATGGATAACACATTGTATTGAGTCATTCATATTTTAGTTTTGGTATTTTGCAACAGTGACTTGTTTTAGTCTGGTAAATAAAATAAAAAGTAGAGTAGTAGTAGCTACTGATATTATTTGTTTGTTATTCAAATATAATTATATCAAAGAACAATGAGCGGTTTCATCCCAAGTGTTGTATCATTTTCCTACCTATATCATTTGAAAGATCTTAATCAGTGTTATGTTTTTTTGTATGGGCGTAACTCTGTATCTCGTGCAGGGAAACTATTTTAGTGGTTTCATTAATTGCATTGCTGCTGCTCGTTTAAATACATTTAGAGAGCCGTTAAAAGACCATCCTCGAGCTAACGATATAATACAAGTTTTAAATGGGAGGATTCATATGGCCAGCAGCCTAAGTGACTATATCATCGAAAATAATATAAATCGACAGCGAGCTTCTTTTCGCACTATAACCTCGGATGACAATCAATTATTGCAGTATCCAGTACTAACAGAAGAAGACCTTTTATTAATTTCATTAGGCAGTTACCAAATAAAACACGCCCGGTCTTATTTGAGTGAACACTTAAGAAATGGCATGTACACAATCGAAATATGCATAGGAGCTATTCCTAACCTTGTGCGATATAATGTAAATATTTCAGAAGGTTTTCTGTTGAGGGGGCGGATAAAATCGCGGCATGTATCTGGTAGGATTTATTATTTGTATATTTTGATAAAAAATAGAGCAGAAACGGCGAGAGATGCAATTGCTCATGTTTAACTCGAAAAAGAACAGTTGGTACTTGCGCTCACATAATGAGTATCATTTGGTACCTTGGCTGGGCTAAACAACAGCCAAGCATATTGTTACCCGCGACCTTTTTGAGACGATATTTTTATAGATAATAATCACTATTAAAAGTACCAGTAAACAATTTGCATATGTTTAAGCTGTACTCTTACATAAGGGAATTATTATTTCCTTTGTTATTTATATATTTCCAACTGTGCGTTTATTAATAACTGTCAAAAAATAAATATGACTTACTGCCTGTGATTACTGTACAATTATTATGAACGTAATAATTATATTTATATGTTACACAAAATGTAATAAAGTATGATTAAAGTATTATATTTTAAAACTAAAACCTTTTTTTCACTTGTAGCCCAATAACTTTTGACCTGCACGCAATTATAATAAAAACTTGGATTATTTATCATAAAAAAGTTTAAATGAACATGTTTATACTAGTCACAACCTGTTACAAGGGTTGCGCAACTCATACAATAATGCCCATTGTCCTTTATACTAATATTATAAAGAGGAAAGATTTGTATTTTTGTATTTTTGTGTGTGTGTATGTCTGTAATGAATTAACTAAAAAATTACTGTGCCGATTTTAAAAATTCTTTCACCATTGGAAAGCTACATTCAACCCGAGTAACATAGGATATATTTAATTATGAAGTTCCCTCGGGAACAGGAGTTACGCGGGTGAAACCGCGCGTGGAAAGCTAGTATTTTATTAACTAACTAGCTTCCCGGGCGCGGTATCACCCGCGTAACTCCCGTTCCCGTGGGAAATCAGTAATGAATAGCCAATAGCCAATAGCCTTTCTTGATAGACGGGCTATCTAAAACTAAAAGAATTTTTCAAATCGGACCAGTAGTCCTGACATTAGCGCGTTCAAGCAAACAAACAAACAAATCCTTCTGCTTATAATTTGTATAACCTTTACCCCCATAAGCCCCGGTCCCAAAGTTTTCTAAACTTTGTTAGCCGTTCTCTTGCTCTACTGTATAACCCGATTAAATGCTTTTGATTACTAATAAATACATGTGTAAAATAAACAACTGACCCAACAGACGTTGTTCTGTCTTAACTAAAACACTTTATTTAATTTCACATGATAGCTCTAACCGTGATGTGCACTAAGAGCAGCACGCATTCTATCAATATTATGTCAAGCTGAGATGAATAGGCCCGACCTTAAATAATAAATAGGGAAAGTGAAAGAAAAAGAAGTAGATATGTAGAAAGGTAACCTCCGTAGCGTAGCGGTATTTTTTTAGAGGTGTTTTGTGCAACTGACGAGATGAAAGAAGAGTTACCGAAGAAGTATATCGAATGAGTGTGAACGGGGTGGACGGGGGAAAATGTCGACCAAATTGTCGTCGTATTAAAAAAGGGTCAAATAAAATACCTATGACCGGCAAGCATGCATGAAGAGACTGATGAATGTGGAAGAAGCGAACGAGGTATGCCAGAATCGAGTCAGGTGGCGTTCCTTTGTCTTTGCTGACCCCTATAGGAGGGAGGCGTGACGATATGTATGTAGTTACAAATATATATTATGCCCTAGTTATTTCAAGACCAGTGCCTTAATACGTAACTGCTCCAACAAGGGAAAATAATCAAATAATCTAAAAGATGAATATAATTCACCAAAAGTTTTGGAGCAGGTTGCAGCGTAGTATCATCGAGCTGTATTTATCATAAAGATGACTGCATTAACAGTAATTTTTGGCAGCATTATAGCCTCGTAAATATTAAATGCAACGCAAGAAGATTTAAAAGGTACATGTTTGTTTGGCGATACACTTTACTTCCAAGAAATTGTTTATGAACTGTTGTTTATCCATACTAATATTATTAACTAGCTGCGCCCCGTGCACCCATGTTACTCTGCTCCAATAGGTCGGAGCGTGATGTTTTGTAGCCTATATGTTAATCCAGCGTATAACCTATCCCGGTGCAAAATTTCAGCCAATTCAATGAAGTAGGTTTGGCGTGAAAGAGAACATCCATCCATCCATACTTACAAATTTTCGCGTTTATAATATTAGTAGGATGTGAATGTCCGTTTGTTTGTTAAGCTTTTACGCGAAAACTATTCAACCGATCAACATGAAACTTTGTACACATATTCTTGAAGGTATTAGAAGTAACATAATGTCATTGGGTTCAATGCGAGCGAAGCCGCGGGTAAAAGCTAGTCTATTATAAAGAGGAAAGATTTGATTGTTTGTATTGAATAGGCTCTGAAACAACAAGACCGATTTGAAAAATTATTTTACCGGTGGAAAGCTACACTATCCCCGGATGACATAGGCTATATATCATTATGAATTTCCCACGGGAACGGGAGTCACGCGGGTGAAACCGCACGCGGGGAGCTGTTGAACACTTAAAAATCTTGAATAATGTGCTTATTTATACTTATATGCTAAATGCTACGCTCGCATATAATGGATATAATGGGGAACATTGCTGACGAACATTTTTTTTTACAAAACTTTACTAGCAGAATTTTACAGTCTACTAGTATTCTTGTTAACCCCTCGTGCTAAGCTAAAATGCTTGTGTTACGAGTGGGTTCACGTCTGTAGTGCAATGGGTGAAGATCGAACCGGCGACCACAAGATCACAAGTCCGACGCCCCTAGCCATTGGGCTACGGCCGCTTTAAATGAAAAAAAGCATAAGGATGAATAATTATACCTCTTTATCCTTTGGCGAGGATTAATTATAACCAGCTTCTGCCTACTATTTCGTCCGCGTAAAATAAGGATTTTATAAGGTAGGTCCAATGTAATTCCTGCGTCCCGACTAAATGAGTACGACCGTATTTTTTGGGAAATCAATTTAATATTTTTAAAGCACACCCAGGCTCAGAACAACTATCGTATTTGCCTTGGTTGGTAATCGAACCCAGAGCACCAGGGCCCCGAGTCTACTATCATAATGGCGTGTCCATGAACTGTCAATGACAGTTCAATGGTAGGTTTATTTCCCATTTGGTAATCTACTAATTCAAATGACGTCATAATGGTATCACTATGAAGCCATGATGACATTAGCGTAGTTGAGTATAATAACAAAAGATACATTTATAAGTTTTGAAATCGCTTAAATAAACATTACAATCTCCCTAACCATCTCCCCTGCTACTTCTGTTGACGTCCTTTTTCTGCGGTAGCAACACCGACTGCCATTCCAGCGCCGACACCATAGTGACTACTATTAGTGAGATTAGTAGATTACCGTTTTTGGCATATTGATATCATGATGGCACTACGGTGGCACAATACTTAAAGAAATTGCAGACTCGGCCCCCAGGTCTCAGAAGCAACTACCGTAACCAATGGGCCAGCGTTGAGCCACTTGCAACATTTCGCAGTCTTCTTCCACTTCAGGTTTACGAGGGCATCGGAAGGTTTATTGCAAACTAAGGGTCGCGAAGGCGTCAACAAATCTCTACTCTTATTGAAAGATGTTAATTAGAGTGTCATAGCGTCGGTGATACTATAATGCCGCGTAAGTGACAATAGCTGATAGGGTTGAAATCAAATGCACCAAATTGATTTTTTCCCCTTTAAAACATATATAACGAAAATATTTGTTGACAGATGAAATTACACCTTATTAGCAACTGTCACTTACGTGGTAATACAGTATCACCAAAGATAGGTAACATGTGTTAAGAGTAATTAGTACGGTTGAGTCTTACAAATATTTCTTAGAGTCATATACATATCACTTCTCTAATTTATTACTGAGATTGCATCGCTTATTCTTGCTGGACTCATTTTCAGTCTATTTTCTGTAAGCTTCGCCAGTTTTCAAATGTCACCGCTAGTATAGAATATGTATTAAATTAAGCTATTTCTGTAGTTAGATTCTCAGATTTTTTGTAATAAAACATTTAAATTTAGAATTTCTTATCATAGAAACTTTTTTGTAGGTACTTTATAGTTCGTAAATCCGTAAAATATAGAAAAAAGTATGTTTTACTTTTTTATGGATATTATAACCTTGCAATCTAATTTCAAAATATTTATTTACTTTTTATAAAATTTAACCTTTAACGGGCAAAGGGACTATAGAACCCATCAAATATTGAACTCTATGGAATTGTAATAAAGTTCAAACCCAATGATTTTGAAACATACCTACTGACCATTAATTTGTTAATTAAGTAGGTATATTATTATCGACAAAATGCGTTTCAGCGGTAAGTTATTTTTTGTTTAATTATAAACTACTTTTTCAGCATGATTGATACTATACAATAAAATAGAAAATAATTACTTGACAATAATATACTATTTTTTCATTAATTTTCTAAAGTTCAATTTTTTTGATTTTATTTATGCACATACCTACAATTATTTATGCTAAACTTTTCCAACTAACAATATGTATAAAGGAAACATGAGTTAGATCAGTACTTTCGTAATACATGATATCGGAACTTGCAAGAAAATCTAGAAAACTCACACATAAAATGTATAAATTAGGTAAACATATTTGTACAATGACATAAAATGAACGTGCCGCGATATCATAAACAATTTAGCACATCTCATCACATCTATTCTAGTTATCTACGTTTGCAAAACACTATTTCTGTTTTCAGCTCTTGAAAAGATAATAATACGCTTTCATTAATAAAACTATCTTACTTCAAATTTTTCTTGTGTACGTGTAGGGTTGCTTATTCACAAATAACGCACTTTTTAATTCACCAAGCACAGGTCAGAGTTAATTCAGCCGATCATTTTTATTTTTTCAGTTGGAAGGAGGGTCGGTATTTTAAGAGACGCGGAACCGGGATCGCGTTTGGTTTGCGACTAGCAGAGGAATTTCATTGGTGAACAACTGGAGTTTATTAATAGGTGCGTCCCGACGTCGTACCACCAACATTTTCTGTAAACCATCGCTAGGTTTTTAAGACAGTGGCTTTCAATCTTTTTGATTTCGCGACCCCTTTACAAGATGAAAAAGTCTGGCGACCCCCTTCTGCTATAGACAGCCAAATAAATAAGTTAAAAGACTTACGTAAAGATTCGAGAGTTTTGTCAAGCACGACAACGATTTATGCTGGTGACCGCTCGACGGCCTTGCGACCCCCAGGATTGCCGCGGCCCACACATTGAAAAACACAGCTTATGACATTGGGAAGCTTATAGTTGGCCCCATGCATTGTTTTTAGGGACGGAAGGCATTAATTATATATGATTTTGAATGTCATTTTTGATTACATCACTTGAAATGGAACGGAACGAGAAGCGAAAGTACCTAATGGCTGAAATGTTGGTAGCACGTGAATAAATTAAATACGATAAAAAATTAAACTAAATAGTTTATGAATAATTAATACATAAATTATAAACGTCTCATGAAAATTATTGTAAAAAAATCTATGGGACAGTGTTAATCATTGTTAGTTAAGCAAACAAATAAATAAATAATATAATGCGCTTTATTAGATTAAGTGCATATTTTTTAATTTGCATATTTTAATCGTCATCAACGAAAACCTCCGTAGCGTAGCGATAATTGACACGCTTTAAATCTCGGAGGTCGTGGGTTCGATCCCCACACCGGATAAAAATCTTTGTGTAAAGTTTTTTTTTTCGGGTCTGGTTGGTTGATGGACTACCCTCCGTGCCTCGGAAAGCACGTTAAGCCGTTGGTCCCGATTGTTATAACATCATCAATAACAAACGAACCAGGGAACGGGCAGCAGCGTTTCCCCTGTGTATTACAATATAACACTGCGGTCACCAATCCGCCTGCCAAGCGTGGTGACTATGGCAAAAACCCTCCATCGGGAGGAGGCCCATGTTCAGCAGTGGACGTTATACGGGCTGATGATGATGAATCGCCATCAGCCCGTATAACTTCTGAAGAGGGGCTTTCTCTTGTGAGACGGTAGGTAGGTATATAGTATCGTGGGCCGGATTGCTTCGTGCGTACCCGGCCCCCGCCAACGACGGATGGAAGGAGTGTCCGGGGGGTTTTAGTGGTGTAGGGTCCTCTCCTCTTGGTGTGAGTAGCATACCACCACTATGGAGAGGGCGAGTCCCACATATCCCACCGCCGCCGCGCCGCCGCCGCGCCTGCGCGCGGATACGCTGCAGCGACGGTGGGAAAGCGAAAATGCATTTCCCCCAAAAAAATAAAATATATGTTATCCTCACCACCAATAAAATAATAAAAATTAATAAAATCTGTTTATATCTGATTCAAGTTCCATATTTTTAACACAGTTTCTTCATATATTTTTCTTCACGTAATTTTTATTTTATTTTTAAGTTTAGGTACTGGCAGTTTTGGAGTCTACTAGTATTCTTGTTAACCACTCGTGTTAAGCTAAAAAGATTGTGTTACGAGTGGGTTCATGTCGATAGTGCAACGGGTGGGGATCGAACCGGCGACCACAAGATCACAAGTCCGACACCCTAGCCATTTGGCCACGGCCGCTTCCGTAGGTATCTAAATAAGATTATAATGCCTTGTACATAAGGTTGGTATATAAAAAAGAAATAAAGTGCTATATATACCTTAATTTCATCGCGCCAAGGTTAATATATAAACACTGTATTTAAATAGACTATTAAATTACAAGCCATTGGCCGCGACTTCATCCGCGTTGATTTCGATTTGAACTTTGTCACTCGTTTTCGTTCTCCCTTTATAAAAATTCGTATCGGATGTCTACATCATATCTATACTAAGACATAAATATAGACTAGACTTCTCATCATTTCAACCAGTTATCTACAATAATACTGTTGTACCTTTTAGCACGGATGTCAAGAATCTGGGTCTATTCGTTGATAATAAGTTTCGCTGGATCTCTCAAGTGGCTAATGTAAGTCAAAAAGTTACGGGGATTCTAAGGACTCTGTATCGATTGAGAACTATGCTTCCAATTAAATCTCTCTAATCTCTAATCCTCATATTCCCTATAATTGACTATGGTGATGTGTGCTACCTCGACCTGAATGCAGATCTTCTCAATAAACTCGATCGCCTTCTGAATAACTGCATTCGATTCGTATTCAATCTAAGGAAGTATGATCATGTTTCTGAGTTCCTATACGTGAACGAAGAAACTTACGGGCACTGACCACTCTCTTTTCTACACTCGATTCTCCCAATGCCCCCAGTTATTTATCTTCCCTCTTTCAATATGTTCATACCAACCATAACAGGTTTCTTCGTTCCACTAACAATCGCCTTTTAAACATCCCAACTCATCGTCCGCGCAATATGCGCTCCTCTTTCATTGTCCATTCCGTTCTCCTCTGGAATGATCTCCTCCAGGAAATCAGGATGGCAAACAGTACGTATACTTTCAAAAGAAAAGTACGTGAGTATATATAGGTTACGGCTAATAGCCGAAGTGCGGCTACACCTAGTTTTAGCCGGCTACAACTAGATGCAGATGCCGCTAGGTAATTTTTTTTTAAACCACCCCAACACCTTTTTGTCCCTTGCATAGGTATTGTTTAATTTAGAGTTAACTTAGAGGAACTTATAGGAACTTATTAAGGTTGACCTAAGTTTAACCGCAAGTTGTCGGCTGCACCTAGTTGTAGCCGGCTAAAACTAGGTGTAGCCGCACTTCGGCTATTAGCCGTAACATATACAAATCCACTAGGGCAGGTAATTAATTTTATGAAATTGGCATTGACAATATGTGTTTATTATATTTTGACAATTTATAACAGTATATATTATTATTATTTAAGTATATATGGTTATAATTTATTATATTTATTTATATAATTTATTTATTATAAAGTAAGTTTTCTCTTTTACTCGTTTTGCTTTTATATGCACCTACCAAAATATCTCTGCATCACCCAAAGGTAGACTGGTAGATAATGCTCCTGGCATTAAGTCCGCCAATGTACATGTACTGTGCATGAAGTTTAATAAATAAATAAAGCTGAAGAGTTTGTTTGCTTGAATGCGCAAATCTTAGGAACTACAGAACTGATTTGAAAAATTAAATTCCTACGGGGATTGGAGTTAGGCGAGTGAAACCGCGCGCGGGAAGTTGGTAGATTTAATATACCCTCCAAGATTTAGGTTTATATGATCAGCGGTTTTGTCAGTCAGTTTTTTTTTTCGGATGGACATATGTTGTTATCCACGAGGCTTAAAGGCGAGCAGAGTTTCAGCCTGATTAATGGTTTAAAAACTACAAACTAAGCAACCTGCGCAAGAGGTCGCCCCCTCGGGCCCTCTCTGGGCTTGGACCGATTGGCTCAGGGCGGTCGCTGGCGATGAGATTGAGGGATTATGACTTTTAGTATTTTAGGGGAGTTTTGTGCAACTGTCGCTCTACTTTACAGTTCGCGGGCCTCTCGCACTTCGGGTCTACGAGGGCACTGGCGGGTTTTATGCAAAATAAAGGTCGGAACGGCGATGTTTGACTATTTACAAGTAAATATATAAAATAATTTCTATTTACGTAAACCAATTACAGGCGTAATTGTTTTACGTAAAATAAAATGTTATTTTATTTTAGTCTGACTTTAAGGACGAAACGTTTAGATATATATAAACATAAACGCGTTATTAATAAACATTGTATTATTACTCGCGACGCCACCCCGATTCACACGTATTGGAGCTGCTTAGACTCTGTCATTGTAATAAAGTTCAAAATCAATAAATTCTAAACATACCTATTGCCTACCTAACCTTTAACTCGTGAGTTATGGTCGAAAGTGGCACGTGTAACCCAGTACTACTAGAAATAGGTATATTATGTTGATGGTAAAGCCCCGAGAGGAGAGTGACGTCATATAATATGCTTATTTATGAATTGTGAAGGCTTTATGTTAGAGGTCTATGGGTCCGGCAACGAGGCATGTCATAATTTTCCCCGTTAGCTGTTCGTGCTCGTGTCGTATTGACATTTCCCGTGAATTTTCCCAAATTTGCTTTCATACCAAATAAATGTTTATGTTAAAGTTCCTTGGTCCGGTAGTAATTAAAAAATCTTTCACTATTAGAAGGCTACGGTATCCAGAATAAAACAGGCTATATTTTAGGGTTGCCATATATGTTTCAGCGCTGACCGGGACGATGGCCAGAGGGGGGGGGGGGGAATGAAACAATAACACATTACACGGAGCCCCGAAAAAATAAAAAAGTCGGTAAGATTGTTGGGGGATGGTGCCATAGTTACCACGTTTGCCAGGCAAATTTGTTGAGTTGATAAATGCTGCTGCCTATCCATCATTTGTATTCCCTTAGTCGTCTTTTACGACTCCCATAGGAAGATATGGGATGGTCTAAGTATTCTAAGCCGGAAACCACTTGGTAGAAAGATAAATCGAATCGATAATCGAATATATGTCGCATTAACTTACTCATTTATATTTTTACTAGCTTCCACGCGCGGCTTCACTCGCGTTACCCTCGTTCCTGTAGGAATTTCATAATACAATTTTGCTTATAGCCATCTTCGATAAATTAAGGTAGGTACTATGTAAAACCGAAAATATATTTTTTAATCGGACTAGCAGTTCCTGATGTTAACGCTTCCAAGCAAACAAAATAACTCTTTAGCTATAAAGATTAAGTATGAAGTATGTATTATATTTTTTTAAAGACTTTTCCTGCACTACAGGAATGAATCCCTTCTAACTCTTCTAATTAAGGCTGGAGCGCTGCTCGCCTTGCAGGGGCTTTACAAACATACAAAGCACATATTCATTTAATTCTAGTTTAATTCATCATCAGCCCGTATATCGACCACTGGTGAACGTGGGCCTCGTCCCGAGGGAGGGTGTTTGCCATAGTCACAGGCCACAGGCATGGCTTGGCAGGCGGGTTTGTCACCGCAGTATTATGTTGTACCACACAAGGAAACGCTGCTGCCTGTTCCTTGATATACGATTATTATAGATGATGTTATAACAATCGGGACCAACAGCTTAATATGCTTTCCGAGGCACGGAGGGTAGACCCTCAACCAACCAGACCCGAAAATAAATCTTAGAATTTACACAAAGATTTCTTGTCCGGTGTGGGGACCGATCCCACGACCTCCAAGATTTAAAGCGAGCCAATTACCGCTACGCTACGAAGGTTGTCACAAAGCACATACTCATTTAATTCTAGTTTAATTAGTAACGAATATCAAATTGTACTTAGATGTTCCTATTTCCTGATAATCATACGCTGTCCCTTAGTGCCGGTCTACCGGTGTCCTTGTAAACTTAATTACTTCATACTTGAGTAGTCCTAGATGATTGGGTGCGGCATTAGGTAAGACAAGGCGGTGCCCGGATACCAAAACTATTGCACATAGTTATTTGAGAGCACAGCATAGGTTTAAGCGTACTTATTGAAGCATCTTCCAGCGCGCAGTTTCACTCGCGTGTCTCCCGTTCCCGTGGGAACTTAATGATAAATATGTAGCCTATAGCCTTCCTAGATTGACAAAACAGGTGTACATGGCAAGTGTGAGAGAAACAGTCGGAAGGGGAGGACCTCGAAGAACGTTCCAAATCGGAGACATCGTCGCAAAAGGTCAAATAAGATCCACCCTAAACCGACGTGCATGTATGAAGAATGTTATGAGAGTGAATGAAGCGAAAGATGTGTGTAGGGATCGTAGCAAGTGGAGGTCCATTGTCTCTGCCTACCCCGCTGGGAAACAGGCGTGAGCTTATGTATGTATGTATGTGTAGCCTTCCTCGATAAATGGGCTCTCTTACTAAAATGATTTTACTAATCGGACCAATAGTTTATGAGATTAGCGCGTGCAAACAAAAAAACGAACTCTTCAGCTTTACCTATATATTATTAGTATAGATTTTGAAAGCTCTATATAGTTTTTTGATGAATAATCGTATTCTACATTATCTATAAACATTTTCTAGATGGCATGTATTTAAGGTCATTTGATTTTTTCGTTTGCCCATCGATTTAATCGATGTTCGATACGAACACGTATCGTGATTTTTAGATCTAATACCTACAAATCTACATAAAAAACATGGGTCACCAAAGTGTTTGTACGCGCGTAACTTGAGAATGAGTTGACGAATTTGGTTAATCCTTTCACTTTGTGTATAGTGTCGAATCTCATGGTGTCAATTCAAAGAGTTATTAGTATATTATGTATTACTAGGTTTCCGCGCGCGGTTTGGTCTCTAGAAATATTAACTGATCTCTCACCGGTCAGTGATCGCCGGCCTCGGGACGTCCTAGATGACCCGGACGACGAGATAACAACTTACCAACTAGCAGTAAAAATATTGCAAGAAACTTTCACCACTACACAGAGACCACTCTATCCGACCCGCTGTAGAAGAGTGCGCCGGCGATCGCGACGCGTCCATATCCTACGCAGTTGACTAAATTCCTTAGAATTTGGCCCCCGTGGCTAAATTTGCGAGCACAATCTACTAGTGTATACCTACTATAAAACGTAGTGCTATAAACCATCACAGAATAGGCAAAAGAAGGGCTTACCACAAGGCATTTGTTTAAAGATTACTAGTAGTTTTTGCTCACCACTATTATTCTTGTTAATCCCTCGAGCTAAGCTGAAATGCTTGTACTACGAGTGGGTTCACGTTAGTAGTTCAATGGGCGGGTATCGATCCGGCGACCACATGACTGCTAAATTGGACGCCCTAGCCATTGGGCTACGGCCGTTTCCATATACATTATGCATATAATTAATAAATATACATAATATGGATATCCTCACGCCTTTCTGCCATAAGGGTAGGTAGAGACGAAGGTATTTTACCTGTTTCAATCCTGGCACACCTTTTGCTTCTTCCATATCAGTTTCTTCATGTCTGCTCGCCAGTTATAGGTACTTTTGATTAAGCCTTTTTTAGGGTTATATTACTAAGAATTATCTGTCAGTCGGCATGTCTGTATGTCTGTCACCAGCAACTCAACCGACTATTGCTAGACAGTTGACATTCTCACAAATGATGTATTTCAGTTCCCGCTTTAACAACAATTATTAAAAATAAAATAAAATAATTAATTAAGGGGGGCTCTTATACAACGAACGAAATTTTTTGCCCCTTTTTTGCTCGATATCAATAACGGCAACTGGTAGTACTTACTTGACAATGGTACGGAACCTTGCGTGCGCGAGTCCGACTCGCATTAAGGCGGTTTTTTTGAAATGGGTAGAGATAACAATGTATAGAGAAAATTAGTACCTACAAGTTCTAGTAAAGCATGTTTGTAATCAATAACCTATAAATCCATAATAATAGCATCCTGGTCAACATATTATTATTAATTTCATCATAATTTAGCTCGTGACATCTCTGTAAGTCCCCTCCAGATACCTATTTTGTTGTTTTTGTATAAGAATGTCACACTACAAATTATAAAACTAACGAAGTCCATCGCCACGTATGTCGGTCTGTCTGTTCGCATTAAACTCAAAAACGACTGCACGGATAGCGGTTTTTAACAATAGAGAGGATTGATCCTAGAGAAAGGTTTAGATACATCATTCGTCAAGGCTTAAACTTTGTGTTGACAAGCTACCCGTGCGGAGACGACTCTTCTCCTTCAACAACATAATACTGCGGTCACCAATCCGCCTGCCAAGCGTGGTGACTTTGGCAAATACCCCTCCTACTAATATTAAAAAGAGGAAAGATTTGATTGTTTGTTTGTTTGTATTGAATAGGCTTCGAAACTAGTGGACCGATTTCAAAAATTCTTTCACCGTTGGAAAGCTACGCTATCCCCGGATGACATAGGCTATATTTAATTTATGAAGTTCCCACGGGAACGGGAGTTACGCGGGTGAAACCGCGCGAAGCTTGTACTAAATAAAGGTACCTAATATATAACAACTCATGTACCTACTCATAATGAATAATTATGCAATATTTAGGTAAATCACCTATTAAAAAAGTCATAAGTATTTTTCTGGTAAGCTTATTAATATGGCTTCCCTGACTAATTGCGAATGTTTCCCCTTAATTCGATTGTCTCTGCAAGAAAATATATATTTTACAGGAAACGAGCTTAAGTACCTACCTAGCTATAAGTAAATTGATGATTGTACATAACCTTCGTGGTGCAGCGGTAAAAGATCTGCTTTAAATCTTGGAAATCGTGGATGCGATCCCCACGCCGGACAAGAAATCTTTGAGTAAAATCTAACATTTATTTTCGGTTCTGGTTGGTTGAGAGATTGGGATCCTTGCCTGGGATAGCACTTTAAACCGTTTGTCCCGATTGTTATTACATCATCTTTAACAATCGTATACCAGGGAAAGAGCAAGAACCTTTCTCTCTCACAGCATAATTACAACTGCAGTCACTAACCCGCCTTTCAAGCGGGATGACTGTGGCAAAAACTACCCTTGGGGTAGACCCATGCTCAGCAATGGACGTTATACGGGTCAATGATGATGGCGAAATATGTTTGGTATGTAACCCACCAATAATAAAAGCTCGATCGCTCTCCAACAATGACATTACAAGAAAAAACATAATATCTTCGACGTCAAATGCATTTAAAACGCAATAAATACTGTTTAATTAAACAAGTTCTGTGCGTCAACTTATTAATAAACCAATAAGAACCTCAAAAACAAGCCAAGCTATAAATAACTTATCCCAAAAAAAACACTTTTATAATTACGACATCATCATCATCATATTCTACAAAAACCCAACCAGTTTCTTCAAATAAATTGCGGACCTCACAGAAAAGGTTATTACCCGAACACTACTCGCATCGTTATAAGTAGGTAGATATAAATCAGTTTATCTTGACAAATTTTCATATTATCTAGTAAAGAACCTACAAATTGATAAGTAAATGACATATTGTTATAAATATATAGTGTGGCGTTGTTTATATAAAACACATTATTTGATAGGTCAGTGGTAGGAAAGTGCGTGGTTAAAATTTTTGAAGACAAGAGGAAAATTGTGTTTATATTAATAAGGTAACATTTTATTAGATTATTAAATGTATAACGTGATTATGATTGGTAGGACGATTTGCCATCTATATTAATATAATAGAGAGGTAAAGTTTGTAAATAGTTTGCGAGATTGTATGGGTAATCTCTGAATCTATTAAATTGATTTTGCAAATTCTTTTACTAATAGAGTGCCACATGATTTGTGAGTGTCATAGTCTATATTTTAAGGCAAGGTTTTCACGGGAACGGGATCTAGGCGGATGAAACAGCGGGGGACAGCTATTAGTAATAAATATTTAAAAATTAAGATTTTTACAAAAAGAGTTTTCCTCAAGGAGTTCTCTTTAAAGGAAACTTTTCAATATACATTAAAAATGAGATCTAGTGCCTCGCAATATAAGTTATATATATTCTAGTTAGTTCATAAACTAACGAGATTGCGGGTCGTTAAAAAAGATAACTTAAACCTAAACCAATAGAGTTCAACAGGACTTATCGAAGTTGAAGTCTGGTTAGCTTAGATTAATTATGTATGTAAGTACTCCCATAAAAAACTAAAAGCCATAATCCCTCAATCTGATCGCCAGCGCCTGCGCATGTTGCTAAGTTTGTAGTTTTTAAACCATTTATCTAGGCTGGAGCTCTGCTCGCCTTTATGCCCGGTGAAGTAGCAAAAGCTTCGTGGCTAACTACATATGTCCGTCCGACCGATTATTCTTTAATAACCCTGGCTTGCCATGGTCTGTTAAGACGAGGCCCATGTTCACCCGTGGACATAAAAGATCTGATAAAGTACAGTACAATTTTTTGCCCAAGCCGAGACTCTTGTAACGGCCGAGTTTACCGCTACACAAACGAGTCAGTTGATCTTATCTCTTATCTTATCAGAAATAATATCAATAGTTATTTTTATAAAATTACTAGCTTCCCGCGCGCGGTACTACCCGCGTAGCTCGCATGTTACACCTGGATAAGTGGTAAAACATCATTGAAATCGGTCCAGTATTTCCGGAACCTACAGTGCAAACATGAACAATGACAACCTCCGTAGCGTAGCGGTATTTGGCTCGCTTTATATCTCGGAGGTCGTGGGTTCGATCCCCACGCCGGACAAGAAATCTTTGTGTAAATTCTAAGATTTATTTCCGGGTCTGGTTGCTTGAAGGACTACCCTCCGTGCCTCGGAAAGCACGTAACATCATCTATAATAATCGTACATCAAGAAACGGGCAGCAGCGTTTCCTTGTGTAGTACTTATAACATAATACTGCGGTCACCACTTCGCCTGCCAAGCGTGGAGACTATGGCAAATACCCTCCCTCGGGAGGAGGCCCATGTTCAGCAGTGGACGTTATACGGGCTGATGATGATGACAGTGCAAACAAACAATATTTTCTAACCTCTTTATACAATGAGTATAGATATACAAATCTATATTTATCAAAGACACTAGAACTCCTACTCGTACTATTAAAATTTCTTATCGCAAAATTTCCATTTCAATTACACAGTCATGTTTCCGTACACATGTTGTCGATAGCGTGCCATTCATGATATCCAGAAGTGGGTAAGTTTTATCTCAAATAGCTTTTGACCGTGATTTTGTCCCCGAGGTATAAGTTGTTAGTTCTATCAAAGTACCAAATTTAATAAAATAAGTTTTAGGTTAGCATACATGCCTCTCAAGGCAAATAAAAAGTGAAGACCGCCGGTGTTTTTTTGTTGCTATGATTTTTCATAGTACGCTAGACACAATTCGGCATTTTTGTTCACAAATAATGAAGTTTGTTATGACAAAGTAAGGCATAGTGTTGCACTATAGTGCACGCCAAAGCAGAGTTTTATCGACTTCAGTGCGTTACTCGCAGCGCTCCGTCTTTATCTACATTTTATTAGGTCTGCTGAGACAGACCTTCGATGTGTGGTATCCGGCTTAGAATAAACCACTCCATATCTTCCTCTTATAGTCGTTCTAAAAGGCAACTAAGGGACATATACCTGATGGATGGGCGGCATCATCCAGCTCAAGGTTACTCACCATCTAACGCATCATAATCATCCGCCTGTCCAGCGTGGTGATTATGGCAATATCTCTTAACAACCTTGGCTTGACATGGTCTTTTAAAAGGAGGAGTTCATTTTCAGCAGTAGATGTAAATAGGCTGATACATACCTACGTTAGAACTTTTTTTTTAAGTATTGCTAGCATTGGTACCTAGTTTTTGTATACACTTCTAGTATTCTTGTTAACCCTGCGTGCTAAGCTAAAATGCTTATGTTTCAAGTGGGTTCACGTCGGTAGTACAATGGGAGGGGTCCTGGCGGTATTGCTTTTACGCTCTCCCACCGCCGCTGCAGCGTATTCGCGCGCTGGCGATGGGATATGTGGGATATCACGCCCTCTGCATAGCGTGGTATACTAAACTCATACCACGAGGAGAGGACCCTACTGCACGAAAACCCCCCGGACACTCCTTCGATCCGCCGTTGGCAGGGGCCGGGTACGCATGAGCAATCCGGCCTAAGTCCGACGCCCTAGCCATTGGGCTACGGCCGCTTAATATTTTTAGGATGAAATAAATAAATTGAATTTTGTATTATATTTTTTCAGGTACAATGGCTTTACTACTTGAAGTTCTACTAATCAGTATGATCGCTGGCACGATGGCTCTTCCTACACCTACTGAACGGTCTACTAGTAGTAAGTATACAATGTAAATATATATATGCCATACCTTTTATAGGAGACAGTTTCACATATTATACTGATTATATGAGTAAAGTTTTTTTTTGTGAAGTATGACATTTTATTTTTCGATTATATCGTATTTAGTTCTTAAAGAGGAGAAAGGCTTTTTTTTTGTTACCACAAACCTTTCGACTGGTTAAAAATTGTTTTGTTGACTCTTTTTTTATTTAAAAGCTAATCCCATTTAATTAGGTCCAGTTCTGACACATGGCATCCATGAGAAAACCATATTTGCCATAACCAACCAATTTTGACGATTATTTTTTTATTGCGAAGTACATCCCTACTTCAAAGGTAGTTTGATCAGAGTTTATATTAGTTTGGTCCTCGGATTTTTTTTACTTTTAAGAGCACATTAATTTGTTTTATATATAGTTTTTTTCTTTGAAGTGGGTGTATTTACAAAAAAAAAACTGTGACAAAAAATGATTGGCGAGACTTCTTAAGCGCAAGTCAAGAAGCCTCGCTACTAAGAAAATTTGTTCACAGGTTATCCCTTCCCCTTCATCAGTCGCGAAGAATGGGGCGCTCGTCCAGCTGAAAGTTTCACAGCTCTAGAGCTCCCAGTGCCGTTTGTGGTGATACACCACACGTACATACCTGAGGCGTGTAGCACGACGCAAGCTTGTAAGAACAGCATGCGGGCGATACAAAACATGCATCAACTTACTAATGGATGGTTGGATATTGGATATAAGTAAGCAGATTTTTTTTTAATTCGTATGTTGTGATGTGAATCCCTATTGTTATAATATTTTCCATCCTTTTTTTAAGATTTCTAGCAGTGTTTTTGCATACTACTACTATTCTTGTTAACCACTCGTGTTAAGCTAAAATGCTTATGTTACGAGTGGATTCACGTCGTCGGTGGTTCCATGAAGCACCATTGCGACTGCAGACTTGGGCCCTTTGTAAAAAAATTGTATTTTTTTACTTCAGCTTCGCGGTTGGTGGCGATGGCTCCGTTTATGAAGGTCGAGGCTGGAACGCGGTTGGCGCTCATGCCGTAGGCTACAACTTTCAAAGTATCGGCATTGTTTTAATAGGAGACTTTGTTGGTGCGTATCTACCGATTAACGAGCATTTTTACTTACCTATACTAGAAAACATTGAAAATTGAGAGAACAAGAAGAGAACATTGAGTTCCTCCTATACACTTTTCGATTAAATTAGTTGCGGGATCCTAAATATATATAAAAAATTCAGTAGTTGCTAATACTCAGCGAAATTATTTATTATTTCAACGTTCATTTCAAGATTGCAAATTAAAATTATTTGTATTAGACCTGTGTTATTTGTACAACCAAGATTATATTCTATTGCAAGGCACTAGATCTTATTTTACCATATATCATTGCCGTCTCCTTGAGAAAAACTCTTTTTGTAAAAAACATATGTTTATGTATATCATTTTATTATCAAGTTTCGATAGTATTACTGATGGCAAATCGTCTCTGAATCTAATAAGACTAGGTGGTTCTCTTATATATGCGCAGCTGTAGATCCTAGCTAACAGGAGTAATCGTGGCAGGAGTGTAGACTAGTCCTAAAATATAACATTGAGCCAGATTTGGCCAACGAATCTAAACACCATTAAAGTCTGGCTTATAAAGCATCCAGTAAAAGCACCCATAAATAAAATCGTCCTCAAAAGTGTTTATAGACAACGGAATTTTAGTGACAAATAGTATATCATGCAGGTCAGCCAAGTCCTGATTTTGTGGCAATATTCGTATTTCTTTGTTTGGCTGTCTGATTATATTATCTGTCAACTCATTTCAGATAATTATCGGCGCTCCAAATGACTAATTAAACATTTAATTCTACAGAAAATACTCCGCCTAAAAACCAGATGCAGATGGCTAGAGAGCTGATTAAGGTCGGAGTAGATAGTGGCTTCATTAGTCCAAGTTATCAACTGATTGGCCACCGCCAAGCATCGGCTACGGAATGTCCTGGAAAGGCATTGTTCGAACAAATCTCAACGTGGGATCATTTTCAATCTGCTTTGTAAATTTATCTAATTGTCAAAGTTATTTGATTGTCATAGTTTAAGTTGTAACTGTAAGTGGTTTTATTCACCGGTTTTATAGCACTGCCAAATTGCTTAGTTAATATAGATCTTAAAGTGAGTATAGACAAGAGCCTTTACTTGTAACAAAATATTGAACATTCGCCGTTTCATTTCAACAAGAACCGACCGACAAATCTCCGGTGATACTGCAATACAAGTAACAGAAGTTATAAGGTGTTAATTCATTTGTCAAGAAATATTTTCTTTATATATGTTTTAAAGGGCAAACAATCTATGTGCTACATTTGATTTGAACCTCATTAGTTATTGTCACTTTCGCGGTATTGTAGTAACACCGACGAAATGATGAATTTTCGATGTTTTGTTACATGTAAAGGCTATATATCTATACTCACCTTTAAGTTGACTGGTTTAAAAGGCATATTATTGGGAATAAGGGTCGATCCGAACGTACCACGATCATACCAATTAGTAATAACAAAATGTGGTTAAACAGTAAAAATAATCGAGTAACTTTCAACTGATTTAAATGATTAAAGTATTATTTTATCGAAGTTGACCGGTTGAATGTGATCACGGGACTAGATAAGGTTCTTGCTCACGTGTCCACTAGACTAGATTATCTAGATTATTTGGTCTAGTGGTCCAGCAGTTTTTTTAAGGGTATATCAGTTACAGTGCCGGATTATTCTGACTGATTATAATTTATATAGAAAAAGAGCTGGTTCTCTTTTTATCTGCGTCAATAATATTGATGAGTAAATAATAATGTATGTTTTTTTATTGTCTTTATGTAATTCAAATAATTATTAATTATAAATAATTTCAACTGTAAATATGCTATAGCCTAAGAAAGGAATTTTATGTACTTTATTGTTTTACTTTTGAATGTGTACATTTTCATTATACCTACTTAATAATATTTTACACTTGAGAGCAATAAAATCGCACACGTTGACTTTTTGTTGTTAAAGCAGTTTTTTTCATGAATGTGAATACATATTAAAATAAAACTTACACTATTTGAATGTTTACTTCAGTACCTTTCTAATGATATCAAATACAGTGTAAAAAAAGTACCCATAGGGAGTTTTAGGGCACAAAACCCAACATACGGATAAAATTACCCAATTTAGCTTAAGAAAGAATAAAAATAAAACTCAAAATGCTTGATCAAATTGTTTTTTAATAAGGTGTATTCCCTCCCCTAGCCTTGATTACAGCTCTTAATCGGTTTTTCATGGACCGTATTAATTTCACCATGAAATCTTGTGGTATGGCGTTCCACTCCTCTTCAATGGCAAGTTGAAGCTCTTGGAGGCGCGTAGGAGCAGGGCTTCTTGCTCGAACTCTTCTTTTTAGCTCATCCCAGACATGCTCAATCGGATTGAGATCAGGACTACGAGCTGGCCACTCCATCGCGGTGATTCCAACGTCTTCCATGTAGTCGCAAACTGTTCTAGCGACATGCGGTCTGGCGTTGTCGTGCATTAAGAGAAAATCTTCTCCCATAAGCCACGCAAGCGGCCTCACATGTTCTTCGAGCACTTCTTCGACGTATCGTGCAGCCGTCAAACTTCTCGATCTCGGGCCGGTATTCGCCGTAGTGATGAATACAATGTCAGTTTTAGTGTCCAACATTATGCCACCCCAAAACATACACGATCCACCTCCAAAAGCCACACGTTCGCTTATGCAGCATTGTGAAAATCGCTCTGATGACCTTCTGTAGACCCTAGAGCGTCCATCATGACCATGTAAAATCATTCTGCACTCATCAGAGAACATAACAGCCCGCCATTGGTCATACGTCCAATTTAAATGTTCCCTAGCAAATTGTAGCCGGGCTTGTCGGTGAGCTGTGGTCAATTTGGGACCATTTGCTGGGCGATGTGAAGTCATTCCTGCTTCACCTAGTCTTCTTCGAACTGTCCACCGACTTATACTGACATTGCGAACTTCTCGAAGCTGTTGTCCCAGTTGAACCGCGTTCAGTTGCCGATTTCTCAAAGACCTTGTCACAAGAAAGCGGTCATCACGCTCTGATGTTGTGCGTCGCCGGCCAGATCCTGGTCGCCGAATGTAGCCACCGGTCTCTTGGAACCTCTGGTATACACGACGAACAGAGTAGCGGCTCAAATTTAGCCGTCGAGCAACTTCACTTTGGTTATGGCCTGCTTCGAGCAAGGCAATAACTTGAGCGGCTTCTGCGGGCGTGGTATCCATATTTTTCCAGTAAATCCGTATGCTTCCAGTAGAGATGTTATCACGTTGACCTTCGGTATGCAACTGATTAAAAATTCCAATAAACCGACCTTTTTATACCTGCGGCTAAGGGTGCAAGTAGTGACAACGCAAACGCGTGAATTTGGGGAATTCGGTGTACGGTCGGTTTTTGTAAGTTACGTAAAGGTCAATGATTTTAATTTTATGTTTTTGTAAAGCTAAGCTTGTATGCTTTAATTTTGTCTAATGATTTTTACTCAATATCTTTAGATTTTAGAAAACAATCAGTAATAAACCAAATTACAAGGGGTGTGCGATTTTATTGCTCTCAAGTGTATCTACATGTATAGAAAATACGGTAACACTTATTTTTTTCAATGTTATTTTTAATGTCATCTATATTCATTTGTAACTCTTAATAAAGGTCTGATTTTACAATTAAGTAATTTATTATATTTTTAATAGTTACTTCCCTCTAGTTTTATTTTTTTCTTTAAGTCTTACAACAGAAAAAGTAATCAAAAATACTTCTCAGGGTATTTGTTGGCAGCGGATCAACTGCAGCTAGGCCATTCAAAAGTTTCAAGAATTTTGTTTAAATTGATTGTGACACATTGTAATATTGTCTATTATAAGTTGAAAATCTCTGCTTAGTGGCATAACATTTGCCTTAAGTCTGAGTTCAATTCCGCGCCTTAAAATAATGTTTGCGAAGATGTTCAGCAAACCCAAAGGCTGGGGCAGCAAGCCTTAGGTAATCCTTGACTAAAAGCTACACTTTTGAGCGCACAGCGACAAAGGTCCAGTCGTTCAGGGAGTCGATGATTGAGGGGATGAACTCGATCTTGGAAGCTGTCTCCTTATCGGGTGATGCCAACCTGGTTGGGTTTAACCCCTCAAAAACACAGGCGTGTCTTTTTTCGGCGAAACGGAGTCCATTCCAACTGACTCCGACTTTCCGGAATGTCTCCGTTCCGATCAGCGACCATCTTGAGCTCTTAGGGCTTGACCTCTCTTCTAATCTAAACTTCGGTCACTACATCGAGTCCATTGCAAACACTGCAGCCAACAAAACTTGGCATTCTCTCCAGGGTGAGGCGGTACTTCACATCGGAGCAGCTCTTAAGTCTTTACAGAGCTCAAGTTCGCTCCTCAATGGAATACTGTTCTCATCTTTGGGATGGGTCTGCTAGATATCAGCTGGATGCTCTGGACTCATTGGAGCGCCGAGCGACGAGAGTCATCGGCAATAACTCACTGGTGGAGGCAAGTCTTTAGAGCCTCGAACACCATAGACGAGTAGCCTGCCTATCGGTTTTTTATCGGTTACATTTCGGGGAGGTTCTACATAACCTGATACCCCCCCTTAACCCTTCCATCACCGGACAACTAAGCGCGGCGAGCGGTTTCGCCCTTTTGTTGTAGACATTCCTTCAATACGATTTGCTTCTTCTTTCATAATACGGACGGCTAAGGAGTGGAATTCTCTGCTGGGGTCAGTTTTTCCGGAACGCTATAATCTGGACATTTTTAAGGCTAAAGTGAACAGACACTTTCTAGGCAAGCATGTATCATCTTAGGCCTTATCTTCGCCTTCCATAAAGCGAGATTATGGTCAAACGTAAGCCTATACTTAGTAAAAAAAAAAGTGCTTTAATTACGCTCAGTCGTCATTGCCGTTAAAAATTACGCTATTACGATAATAAGGTTAGGAAATAGGTAAACGAATTCTAAAATAGATTTACTGCAGTAGATTCATTCGTAATTGCAACTTATACTACGACCTCAAACTGCCTTCCATCAAGCAGTGGAAAAAATAGTCGTCGGGACGCCTCTTCGAATCTACCCTTTGTTGCAGCATCCGATTATAGACTATTGACTATACCTACTATCCGCCTCGTCGTATCGTAAGCACCCTTGGGGCCGTAAATACTTAACATCATAATTCTTTAATTAAAATCATGATTGAAATTTCAATTCCTTCCCCATTCTCGTTCACATTCTCATTCTCATTTTTAAGCGTGCTGGACAGGTGACGTCTACGGGACGGTGCCTCAGCATATTTACTATTACAATTATCCTTCCTCCAAATTTCTCTAAGTTTCTTTCCTGTTGAACTCAGAGTTGCCACATCCACGATTTTGATTCATAAAGTCAGTAGGTTTATTATGTTTATTGTAGCTATTGCAGAGATAACTTCTTTACTATTCAACAAAACAATAACATTGATAAAATAAGGTCAATTTCATCAAGCTCGGTACTTTACCGACGTAAATGCGAATAAGGATAAAACAAAATCAAATAAAGATGGACAAAGTAATTAAAAAGTTTAAAGGGCAACCAAATTAAAACTAGATACATAGACAGCGGACAACCTCGGTAGTATTTGGATTGCTTTAAGTCTCGGAGGTCGTGGGTTCGATTCCCACGCTGGACAGGAAATCTTTGTGTAAATATTAAGATATAGGTACTAAGATTTCTTTCCGGGTATGGTTTCATTGAGGGACTACCCTCCGTGTCTCGGAAAGCACATTAAACCGTTCGTCCCGATTTTTATATCTTCATCTATAATAATCGTATATCAAGGAACGGACAGCAGCGTTTCCTTGCGTGTTACAACATAATACTGCGGTCGCCAATCCGCCTGCCAATCGTGATGACTATGGCAAATACCTATGTTTAGCAGTGGACGTTATACGGGCTGATGATGATGATAATGATGATGATGATGATGACATAGATAGTTGTCCAGAGTCTGGGTGTCATTTGTGTCCTTAAATTTAGTGTTTGTAAAGTCCTCCGCGATACAGGGATTAATTTTCCAAGTGCAGGAGTTGCCTTTAAAGCTTTATCCCTACATTTCATCATCTATTACAATCACCGATCCGCTTGCCAAGTGACTATGGCAAACACATCCGCAAGAGGAGATTCAATATCAACTGTGGACGTTATACGGATGTGTATCTAAATGCTATCTAAAAAATAAGAATTATTATAAATCGATGCGTAACCGTAACTTTCGTAGCGTATATTCCCTGTGTATTACAACATAATACTGCGGTCATCAACCCGCCTGCCAAGCGTGGTTACTTTGGCAAAACCCTGCCTCGGGAGGAGGCCCATGATCAGCAGTGGTCATTGATTCATTCAACTAATGTTATATTTTCCTTATTTACATGAGCTTGAATCAACGTACATTTCTCTGAATTAGTCCCGATAATTTTGGAGTATCACCTCTTTAAAAAACATGAACGCTTTACAATTAAGTGTGATAAGGGTTTTTGGGATTCCGCAGAAACTTCAAAAGGATAAATTCCAGTCTTGTAGGAATATTTTGGTGTTCATTGTCTATAGATTCTGACAAAATGAAATAATGAATTTATTCAGCACTTAGGTGTTTACATACACTTGTTTTTGTCAAAATCACAATGAAAAAATACTGTAAATTAATAGGTTATAAAAAATGGAATTCCTATTAGGTACCTAATTCTCTTTGACCTGTAGTCAATTGCTAAAACAGAATGGCAAAATGCCAAATGCAATTCTCCAATGCCTCCAAGAAATAATGTCGGTTGAAAACATACAATTTACGAGAGCATCATAAATTCATTCGATTTAAAAATATATTTTTAACCCACCAACTTACGTCACGCTTAAATCATTAGGTCATTAAAATGTCTACTTATTCGCATGTCTTACTTACTTCAACTTACTTCATCATCATCATCATCAGCCCGTATAACGTCCACTGCTGAACGTGGGCCTTCTCCCGAGGGAGGGAATGTGCCATAGTCACCACGTTTGGCAGGCGGGTTGGTGACCGCAGTATTATGTTGTACCACACAAGGAAACGCTGCTGCCCGTTCCTTGTTATACGACAATTATAGATGATGTTATAACAATCGGGACCAACGGCTTAACGGGCTTTCCGAGGCACGGAGGGTAGACCCTCAACCAACCAGAACTTACTTACCTTACCTTATTTTGTCATGCTCGAGTACTACTAATATAAAAGTACACCTAGATCTCATGTAAGGAATTTTAACTTTTAAAATGTATTACGGTATTACACGCAAAGCATTTGCAATTGCAATGGCAAAATATTTAAATATTTATTTAACATACCTACAGACTGTTCGCCGCAGTTTTATCCGCTTAGGAAGTAATATTTCCTCTTTATCTCCAGTCTGTCAATTTCGAAAGACAAGTATCATAAATACTAGAGATGGGCCGAGTACTCGGTTGATACTCGGTACTCGGCGTACTCGGCGGGTGTTTTGATACTCGTACTCGGCCGAATAACTCTGTTTGAATTTGAACGCCGAGTATACTTTGTTTAAGAAAAGCAATAAATATATTGCTTTTTTAAATAGATATAGCGACTGGTAGTTGAATGGGGCGGGGCGGGGTGAGGGGTGTATCAACGCGAGCTGGCCTCTCGACCGGCGCGAACCTGTTTGTACTTGTTTACGCGCGCGAAATGGGAATTTGATAGAACCGAGTTACTTGGCCGAGTACTCGGTTGAAAAAAAATTGAGCCGAGTAAAACTCGGTACTCGTTACTCGGGAAAAGTGTTACTCGGCGCATCTCTATTAAATACATATATGTATAGAAAATTATTTTCATTTAATATATTATATTACTGATATATTTTATCATTATTATATTATATATCTCATTGAAAAATCTTATACTAATATAAAAACCTAAAGAGTTCGTTTGTTTGCGTGAACGCGTTAATCTCAGTAAATAAGGGTCGGATTTAAAAAAAAATATCAATGTTAGATAGCTCATTTTCGAGGAAGTTACGAAGGTGAAACCGCGCGAGAAGCTAGTGTGTATACATATTTGTATGTAGGTATATTTTTGCGGACGGCCCTATATAGTTAGCCACGAGGCTTTTGCAACGTCATCAGGCACAAGGCGAACAGTGCTTCAGCCATAATGAATGCTTTAACTAAAGCTTAGTTACAGCTCGTTTAAGAGGGCGCCACCTGCGGAGCTTGGACCGCCCTGAGCCGAGGTTTGAGGCCGAGGATTGAGGAGTGATGACTTTCAGTTCATCATCATCAACAGCCCGTTTACGCCCACTGCTGAACATGGGCCTCCTCTTAACAGACCTTGGCAAGCCAGGATCGTAGAGGGATATTGCCATAATCACCGTTGGCAGACGGATTGGTGATCGCAGTAAGATGTAAACCTTGAGCTAATAGATGCTGCTGCCCATCTATGAGCCATATGTTCCTTAGTCGCATTTTACGACACCCATGGAAAGACATGGGGTGGTCTATTCTAAGCCGGAGACCACACGACTTTCAGTTATTTTAATTTAAATATTCGTAAAGATTTGTATCTTCTATCACTAACATCCTTTCCTATCTATATTAAAACACTCTATATCTTTCATACAGTTTATAGAAATGCGTATGGCTGACACGCACTTGGCCGTATTTTTACCATGAGTAATACAGTAGGCATCGATTATATCATAGAGCCAAGGGAAAGTACCGGGATGCAGTAGTGATTGTGTGTAAGAGATAGGCTGCCCAGAATTGTATTCGGATTTAACACAATCTAATTAGTGTTAGAATTAGTAATATTATTGTATAATATACTAGCGACCCGCCCCGGATCCGCACGGGTACAATGCTGATGTATTATACATAACCTTCCTCTTGAATCCCTCTATCTATTAAAAAAAACCGTTGCGTAGTTTTAAAGATTTAAGCATACATAGGGATATAGGGACAGAGAAAGCGACTTTGTTTTATAATAGCCAGTCAAACGTCCGGGCGACTATAAAGCTCCTTTTAATAAGAAATATTGTAAAGAATAGTGATAACGTTAGAGAAGTACTTAATTTCTGTGAAATAATAAATGGATTTCTTTCATACAAAAAATTTAATGATATTATGATACCTATGTTTCTTTTTCTGAACGAAGTCCAATAAGAGTGAAAGAGAGTCTATTTGCTATTGTATAATGTTCTTTCAATACTCAATACTTTATTGCGTTTCACAATGTGTTTACAGGTGTTTTAACATTATAGTAGTACCAATTATGGACCATGACGGGCACAACAACATAGTTAGATATAATCTAAATTAATATCAAAGAGGAGCCTACTTATATTATAATGCACGGGCAATTATTATTTGTGACTGATATTATTTATTATTATTATTAAAGTAAAGTATAAAACATGTGTACCTATGTGAAAAATACATTTATTTTTATACTTTTTTCCCTAATAGCTTTTAAATTATTTTACTTATTTATTTAAATGTAAGTTTATTTAAAGTTGTTTTTTTATTTAATATATTATGTATTTTAACATAATAAATTTCTTTATTAACCTAATCACTACACAGGTATCATAGTATACCTGCTATCATGATTTCTCTTTCTATTATTGTCTCTTTCTACTAAATTTTTATACCTTCATCATCAGATATCAGACGAAACTGAATCTTTTATTTGTTTAAGTAAAAACTCAAACAATGTTTTTTTATCACGCGAATCGAATGCTTGACTATTGAACCCTTCGGCTATAAAGGTTATCAACTTATCATATATGTAACAACGGTGGCCAATAATTATAACATGATTTAATTTATAGTAAACACGACTCTCAATCGTGGTAACATTTTATGGCAAATCATTACCTTTTTATAAATATATTCATGACCACGACTGGTGTAACACATATCGAAATGTCGGATTAATAAAAGGGTTGCCTTGAAATTGTACCCGTATTGAGACCCGTGTCTACTATAAATAGGTTATTCACTGACTGGACACATGAGGCTGGACACGAGAGTGTTCAGTTGGTGAAACTCTGAATTAGGATCACAAATTATTTCTTCATCTGGATACGTCGAGTTAAATGAACATATAATAAATGTAGGGAACAGCCAATTTTTTTTTCGCGATTTCATATGTTGTCCCATAGTAAAAGTTGTTATACATAATGTATAATTATGAGTACAATGGCCTCTTAAGAGGTTGTTGGTGTTTTACAAATAACCCTGTATAAATTATCGTTAGTATGTCCCTCTTCCCCGATATTGTGTAGTTTATATACAGTTAAACAACAAAACAAAAACTCCAGCACGAGTATAAATATTATCTCGTAACAAAAACATTCAGATGTAACGTTTATCATTCAATCATGTTTGTACGTTCGTTAGTGAGTGTGGTGTGTCTGTGTGTTTGTGTCGCTGCATCTCCGAGATTTATATTAAGAAGTAAGTTACCTTTAGGGGCCGTTCAAGTATTACGTAAGCAGATTTATTACAATTATTTACCCCCCCATCCCCCTTGTCAGCAAAAGTAAGCAAAGCTCTTACCCCCTCCCCCATGCTTACGTAAACATTTTTCAATTAACTAACTTTTGTACATTTTGTACTTTGTACTTTCTTGTAAAGCGAGTGCCTAAACGTATGCATTATTTGCGGGAATCCCCGAAAATGCGTTTCGTTTTCAAGCAAAGACAATGTGAGGGTTGCCATTCGTGTAAAAAAGTAAATAACTACCGATGACGTAATCATCGTCTAGACTCCCCTACCCCCCATGTCATCCAAAATAAGCAAAGCAAAGACCCCCCCGCCCCCCTATAGTGCTTACGTAATACTTGAACGGCCCCTTAAACTAAATTGCACCATTTGTCTGATAGGTACTATTGTACCTATCAGACAAATGGTGCAATGGTGCAATGGACAAATAGATGTTATATATATATAGATACATCATGTTCAAGAGTAAACAGGACAACATAAAAAGTAGTGTGCGAAAACGAGACAGACATACGGTCAAGTGTGCCAATAGATTTACTTTCGTGGGGGCATTTTTCAAGCCCGGGTGCAGTATCTATCCCTTTTTTACTATAACATCATTGGATAGGCATATGTAAAGGCAAGGCCGCAAGGCTGTTTATAATCATGCTGGATTGTTCATGCGTACCCGGCCCCCGCCAACGGCGGATCGAAGGAGTGTTAAAACCTCTCGAACACTCCTTCGAGTGATCTATCTCTATCTCTATCTCTATCTCTATCTCTATCTCCATCTCCATCTTATCGACGTGTTAGTTCAACAAACAAATGTGTGCCTATCTTTATAATGCCATATAAAAACAGGTCTAAAGAATAATATTATCACTTTACAAGTCATTAAGAGTCTTTTTTAATAGTTGTACCTATCGGTAAATGTTTTAGAGCATGAGGTATTTCATTGTATACCTGGGCCTCGATACCGAATAAACTTTTCTTCATAAGTGCAGTTTTATACTTGCTTGCATAATGCTTGAAACACCACATGAAGTCAAAGTCAAAGTCAAAAATTCTTTATTCAATATAAAAAATATTTCAGTGTTAGATAGCCCATTTATCGAGGAAGCCTTTAGGGTATATTTTATTATAAAGTTCCCGTGAGATCGGGAGTTATGTGGGTATACCCGCGCGCGGAAGCTAGTCTTTAAATAACTATCAATTTTCCCTAGGACCTCAACACCCCTACCCGCTGTACTCCAAAGTTGATTGGGGGGGCAAGCAGTCCACCGATGTCCGACCCCTCACCCTGCCAGTACCATACGTGGTGATACACCACACGTATATACCAGCAGCTTGCAACACCACGGAGGGGTGTGGGGCAGCCATGCGCTCTATGCAGAACTACCACAATGGACTGGGATGGGGCGATATTGGATATAAGTAAGTGTATATTTTCACATATTATTTTTATTATTCACAACCTTCGTGGCGTAGCGGCATAGGTCTCGCTTTGAGTCTCGTGGTCGTGGGTTTGATCCCAACACCGGACAAGAAATCTTTGTGTGAATTCTAAGATGTCTTTCCGAGTCTGGTTGGTTGAGGGTCTATCCTCCGTTCCTCGGAAGCACGTTAAACTAGTCCTGACTGTTATAACATCATCTATAACTAGCGCATACCAGGTAACGGGAAGCAGCGTTCAGCAGTGGTCGTTATACGGGCTGATGATGATGGTAATATTATAAACGCAACAATGTACCTAATTGATAAAATTTCACCTGAAGTTCCAACGAGACCGGAAGTTATGACGGTGAAACCGCGTACGGGAAGCTACGGAGAGCTAAGGAATCTTAAGTTGGGTTATTAAGTATTATTTAAATATTTTTGTTGATTCCAAATAGATTTATTACCTACATAAAGTTCACACTTTTAATGACTTTAACATATTTTATGAGTAACAAAATGTATCGAAATATGGTTTTTCCTGTTAAGATGAAGAGTTGTCATTGACTATTAGTTATATCCTCATAAACCACAACACGTGAAATATCTAGTTATATTAATAAAGCGCTTTGTCTTGAATGATGGATCAATAACATCGACTAAACTGCTGATAGCTGTAACTTACGGACTGTCGTCGTTGAGATCTAAGGGCAAGGCAAAGGCAAAAAACGCCTAGGCAAAATACCACTACGGCGTGGAGCGATCGTTAGCTTGAAATCGCTAACGCTAACGTACTTGGCAATAGTCACGGGATAAAGCGATTCTTTAAAAAAAAAGACGGGCATCCATTGGTTGATTTTTCTTTGAAACGAGCGATTTGATCGTTCGGATTTCGGTTCCATATACCTCAGCGGTCACTATGCATGCAAAGAATATTTTAAGTAATATGTAAAACTTAATACAAGTTAATGTAGGTTCAATAATATACCCATAGCGGGTGCTTAACACTCGCGATGGGGCCAAGGGGGGGGAAAACTCTCGCCCTTTTACCGGGGCGAGAGTTGTTGATATACTCTGCCGTGGGGGGATGACCAAAGGCCCATATGGTTCTTGGGTCCCCCTCACACTATACGGCAGACGGAGGAACGCCCGGGGGCTTTTTTAGTGGGTATGTCCTTTCTGCGGTGCGACAGCGCACCGCGTTCTACAGAGGAAGAGCCCCACATGGATCACTGTATAATAGTGATCCTTGCGCCAGCGAGGAAGTGCGACTACGCATTTTTACCCCGGTCAAAAAAAAAAAAAGATTCAGTAATACAGTAGCGTAGCGGTATTTGGCTCGCTTTAAATCTCGGAGGTCGTGGGATCGATTCCCACGCTGGACAGGAAATCTTTGTGTAAATGCTAAAATTTCTTTCCGGGGCTGGTTGGTTCAGGGCCTACCCTCCGTGCCTCGGAAAGCCGTTGGTCCCGATTGTTATAACATCATCAATAATAATCGTATATCAAGGAACGGGCAGCAGCGATTCCTTGTGTGGTACAACATAATACTGCGGTCGCCAATCCGCCTGCCAAGCGTGGTGACTATGGAAAATACCATGCCGCGGCAAGAGCCCATGTTCAGCAGTGGACGTTATAAGGGTTGATGATGAATAACAATCAACATAGGAAATTACAATTACACTGACCCTACATCAATCAATCTATTTTTATCGTGATTTTTGTTGTGTTTCAGCTTTACATTTGGTGATCGTATTTGTTAGTAAACAATGCAATATGCTATTGCATATTGCATTGTTTACTAACAAATACATATAGATAAAAAGATATAGATAAGATATAGATAATAAGAGGGCCCTTCATATTTTGAACTCTATTCGATTCTAATAAAGTTCAAAACCAATGATTTTGAAACATACATACTGACTTTATTATACTTTTACGTTACTTTAATATTTAATTAATTAATTCCATTTGAATCAAGTCAGCCGTGTGGTTTCCGGCTTAGAATAGATCACCCAATGTCCTCCCATGGGTGTCGTAAAAGGCGACTAAGGGGCACATGGCTGATGGATGGGCAGCAGCATCTATTAGCTCAAGGGTTATATCCTTCTGCGATCACCAATCCGTCTGCCAAGCGTGGTGATTATGGCAATATCCCTCAACGATCCTGGCTTGACAAGGTATTTTAAGAGGAGGCCCATGTTCAGCAGTGGACGGAAACGGGCTGTTGAAGAAGAAGAAGAAATCAAGTCAGTTCCATTTAAATAGGCAAATTATGAAAATGTTACTAACTTCAATAAGATGTTCTGCAACATTTTTTGAAGATTACTAACTAATTAAGTATAAGGCAGTATAAGGTAAAACGTATCTCGAGGTAAATCCATGACGGAGGCAATTCCGCCTATTTCAAGATATTCTTAATTTTCCTGATTTGTTTTTTAAATAGTTTCTTTTTAAATTAAAGCACTAAAACATCATCTAAAACTTAAGAGAAGCTTCCTAATAATTTTAATCCCTGACACGCATTTACGTTAAGAAAGTATTTCATTTTTACTAAACTAAATAAGATTTATTGAACAGACCTTTTATCATTTCTTTTTTAACCTTATGAGAGTTCGTAGGTACCAAGGGAGTAAAGGTCCCAGCAATCGTTATAGGTATTTATGCGCAAGAGTCACGGGGCGTGGTTTTCCTGCGGTGACATCATGTTTATCATACTATGTGAAGAGTGAACCAATCCCGCTTGACATGAAATGATCGCATTAATACCTATCGGAAGTCGGAAATCATTTATTTTGTTGGTTGTCTATAAATTGTACTTAACTGAGCGTTACTCATATATTTATTTTAATGGAGATTTGGGAGATTTATTGTTGTTATAATATGCAGAATACCTAATTAAATAATCTGTCTTGATGACAGGATACGTAGCTTTATCTCCTTATTGATTTCATGGAATGAAATGAAATAGGTCGTTTATTAGTAAGGTAGACGATTAATTCGTCTCATTATTATAATTATTTTACAAGGCATAAACATTTTTTAAATTATTTATGATATTGCATACAGAAAGTGGCTACTTAATACTAGTACCTTGATACATATAGTAGAAGATCCGACCCTACATCGACCATCACCGAGCTGATAATAGAATGAAACATGTTTTATAATAAATTAAGTATATTAGAAAATATATTAAAAATGGGTTGGCTAAAGTAATCCTGGACAGACTTTTTTTTAATGATTTGAATTAAATTAATTAATTTGAATTAAATTAAATCATAAAAAAAAAGATAAGATAATAAGTAAATTTTATTATTACTAAAATTATTAAACGTATAGAACGTTCAGCTGTTAGGTTGGACCTGGACGAACTACTGGGTTACTAGGTACAAAATGGTGTGTAGATGACAGTTACTTTCACTTGATTGGATAATTACAAAATTATAATAACAAACAAGCGCTGATTCTGCGTTAATTTAATTTAATCTTTTTAAAATTTCATTAAAATATTTTTTTTAAATAATAATTAAAAATAGTCTGCCCAGGATTTTTTTAGCCAACCCATTTTTAATATATTTTCTAATATACTTAATTTATTATGAAACATGTTTCATTCTATTATCAGCTCGGTGAAGGTCGATGTAGGTTCGGATCTTAGACTAATATTTTTTTAATTAAAAAGGATATATTAACTGTATGTTTATCAATTTATACAAATCGTTAATGGGTTTGACAGATTTACATTAAAATAACTACACTAATCTTAAACCAATTTAAGTAGATTTTATTTATTTTTCGGACTGACATATTTTACTTAGCCACGAAGCTTCTGCTACGTCACCAGGCGTAAAAGCGAACAGGGTTCCAGCCTTGTCAAATTATTCGAAATAAATAAAATATAAAATAAAATAAAAATCATTTTTATTTACGTAAACCTATTACAGGCACTTGCAAATAGTCAAAACAATAATTTAGTATTAAGTATTATTTAGATAATATCATATTTTATAATATTATTATTATTAATTATCATATTTTATAAAATTTCAAATTAAACAAGTATTTAAGTTATTATTTTAATAATATTTTAGTCTTAACGTCTTAGTTTATTATTTAACTATATTGTGTCAAATAGCTTGTTCTGTCTATAGTAGGTTAGAACAATTGTCATTATTTAGGTGGACCATGAGTATATAACGACGGACGCGCTTTAATGCTACCACCGGATCCAATACGCCCCAACTGAGAAGATCCGGCGAAACAAACTCACTGGGTTATTCTACTGCCTGTTTTAACACGACCCACATGAGACGGTCCGGCGAAACATACTCAAATGGGCAGAACGTAGGTTTTGGTCCAGTTACTTTAACTATTTATTGGCATACACATTTTTTGCCCAAACGGTTGTCTTTGAAATATTACTATTATATTAATATTAATATTTACTACTACCGTACTACTATTTTATTTGGGTACAGGGTCTCTAGGAAGTGTTACGCAAGTAGGTTTATGAAGCCAAACGTCTTTATCCTCAATATAGTCCTTAATGCTATAATAGCCTTTAGATATGAGGACCCGTTTAATATATACTTTAAAAGTTGGATCAAGCAAATCAGTTACATGACTAGGGAGAAAATAAAACAAGATGCGTAATAGGACGCCCCCTGTGGGCCTTGAACTCTCGTCTCAGGGCGGTGAAAGGGAGACTGAGGAATGATGACTCTTAAAATTTCTACGGGAGTTTTGTGCAACTGTCGCTCTACTTTACGGTACGCGGGCCTCTCGGACTCCAAGTAAAGTCTTCTGCGAGAGTAATCTTAAAAAAAAAGTGTTTATAATGTTATATTTTATAACTTCTTTTTAATTACACATTTTATTCTACCAATTTAACCACGGGAAATAACCGCAACAGCTATTAATGGTGGTCATTAAAAACTATGTAAAATATATAGGTATCACTGAGTAAAAACTGGTTGTTAAGAAGCACGTGGTCAATGCCTCTATCCTACTAATATCACAAATGCGAAAGTTTGTATGTGTGGATATATGTATGTTTGTTTATGTTTCAAACTAATGAATGGAATTGGCTGAAAGCACGCGTATAGTTTATAAGATATATACTACAAAATTTCACGCTCCGACCCACTAGAGCAGAGTGACGCGGGGAAAACCGCGGGGCGCAGCTAGTTTAACAGTAAATTTAACTCCATTACGTAAGCTTAATTTCGCAACTGGTGGAATTACGGTTGATATTTTAAGAAAAGATAAACTAAAGCTAACTTATAATATACCTACTATTCTAAATCTATGTTTATCTTCTGTGAAAAGTAAATGCTAGCACTTGGGGACGCTAAAAGGCACAAACACAGCCGCTAGCAAGTACGTTATACTTATTTCACGGATTCAGCCGCCATACCAACCCTACTCTGAGTCCTGGAAAGATAGAACGGTGTGAGGATGTTGGCGCGCGTAACGTCCCACACCAAAGGCCGTCCCATCCTCCATGGCACCAGAGTCATTCAGAAATATTCATTGTTGAAATGGGTATATCAAAAACAAAACCACGCGGGAAAGCTAGTACAGAATTATATTTTTGATTAGGCTATTATATTTTAAGGGAACGGATGCTACGCTTGTGATACTGCTGATTTTACGATAAATTTGTTTTTTTCTGTAGCTTTTGTGTGGGCAGCGAAGGCGGCGTGTACGAAGGTCGGGGCTGGGACCACGTGGGCATCCACGCAGCAACTGTTAACAGCCATAGCATTGGCATCTGTTTAATCGGGGATTGGCAAGGTATCATCATTAATTATGACTTCAATAATAAGTAGATTATATCTCTGTCATAAGCGTACTGTGACCATCATGCCATTGCACTTAAAACACTTGTTCTGTGTCGCACCACAAATAAATGGCTCCTAAAACTTTCAACTGCCAAGTGAATTGTAGGAGGCTTAGTCAAGAGAAAAAATGTGTTTAGATTTTTCATGTGAAGCTGGATTGGAGGGATTAATTCTTAAAAAATATAAATTAAACTTAATTAAATATGTCAGATACAAGGATGATTGTTATGAATCTGGGTGTAGGTACTAATAAGTAATCTATGCTAATTTAATATTATAAAGAGGAAAGATTTGTATTTTTATATGTAGGTATGTAAGTTACGAATAAACTCAAAAACTACTCGACGGATCTCAATAAATCAATCACCATTAGAGAGCTACGTTATCCTGGAGTAACATAGAGGTACATATATGATAGGCTGAATTTCCCACGATAACACGTAAAATCAGATTGACATTGAGAAAATTTGGTCAGAAGGTGATTTTTTTTCTTTTCTAAAAAGTCCTATTTCTTCCACAGTGGAACTACCACCGCAGCAACAACTTGAAACTGCAAAGGCCTTAATCGCAACTGGGATGGAACTGGGTAAAATCAGCCCAGACTACAAACTCATTGGGCACAAACAAGCGTCGCAGACCATATGTCCTGGACCGGCTTTGTTCCAGGAGATAGGTACCTGGGAACATTTTCAACCAGGACATGAGGATTTTAAAGAGTTTAAGAGTACAACGGTGGCGACACCTGTTAAAGTGGCGTAAATATATGGTATAAACATTTATTCATGGAAAAGGCCTGTTGATGATGTTGTGAGAGACTGCCACTCAAATTATATCTCGCAATTTTTTTGTTTGGATATGTATCATAAGGTCAAAAAATTTGAAGGTATAATGATTAATATTTGAATATTGTTTTGTAGTTAGCTTAAGTTTAAGTAATAAAAAGTGCCTATTTATTGACGTTTTTGATTTAATATATATTTATTATTTACTCATACATATTTTAACACAATCAATCTCCGTATCGTAGCAGTGTTTGGCTGGCTTTAAATCTCGGAGGTCGTGGTTCGTTCCCCACGCCGCGGAACAAGAAAAATCTTTGTTAAGATTTCTACCGGGCCTGGTTGGCTGAGGAACTAACCTCCGTGGTTCGGAAACACGTTAAGCCGTTGGTCCCGATTATTATAACTTCATCTATAACAATCGTATATCAGGGAACGGGCAGCAGCGTTTCCTTGTGTATTACAACATAATACTGCGGTCACCTATGGCAAAAACCCTCATTTGAGGAGGAGGTCCTTGTTCAGCAGTGGACTTTATACGGACTGGTGATGATGATGACGATGTTTACCACCATACTATCTACAGTTTACATTGACATACCTTCTGATGCTTTCATCTGAACTAACGAACAAAGCGTAATCACCGTCGGCCTTGGGGTGTCCTAGAAGATCGGACGGTGTGATTTCAACTTACCAACGAGCGGTACAAAGGATGCAAGAAACTAACACTACAGAGGCCACTCTATCCAATACACCGGAGACGAAAGCGCCTACAAACCACCTCGCCCTCCCGGTCCTTAGTTAGCAAAGAACCTCCCGACGACGCCCTTGTAAACCCGAAGTATGGAAGCTTACTAACTATAATTATATTGCGTATCAGTAGATATCCTATGCTAATTATTTACCAAGGTCCCATATCAACCCCATGCAGTAGATGCAATCACGTTAACCTTGCACTTGATTAAGTAAGCCTTATGTTCCTAGGTTATGTTTTCACGGAGCATCTTAATAGCGCCATATAGCAACATCATAACAGCGCCATCTATTAACGCACTTATAGGAAAAGTAACAGGACTTAGATGAAACAGTTTAAAATCATTTTAAAATGCACGCCATCTCTTGACGTTTTAGCAAACTAACTGGACTCTAATGTGTGGTGTTACAGTTTCAAATAATTTAAGTACGCTTGCTGACAGTATTTTCATGGTCAATTACCCATAAAAAGTATGGAGGCTTGTCATAATGAACGAATACCATGTGGCGTCATCTTCATCATCATTAACTCTGTAAACCTGAAGATTTAAATGCTTCCTGTCAATTATTTCATGAGGCAATAAACATAAGCAAAGTGTAAAACGTTTCAGTTTGCATTTTGTTATAATGGATATATAAGGTGCATCTAAATTATATGCCTTAGCTTTAACAGTGTTATATGCGACACTATGTTTTTATTTTTCTAACAGTAGATAGCGTCGCATAAAGTGCCTTTTACCTTCCTTCCTTCTAGACAAAAACTAAAATTACCTTTATATTAAAATACCTATTTGTAATTAATTAAGTTGACAATCAATAATTTGTCGTAATGTGTAATCGTTGTGAAAGGGAACACCTCTCGATTTTATTATATTCTTGTTTTCCGTACGCGGTTTCACCCACATACCTCCCGTTCACGTTCACATTGATCCGTTTCACATTGATAGTGTCTGGGTTGACATTGTTTAGGTCTGTTTATTTTAACTGTAAATGTGGATGGGGTGCAACCGACGTTATTTTCCTAATGTGCAAGAGTTTTCATACGCTTGAGTAGAACAATTATCTTTTTTGTTTATTATTTTATGAAATAACTGTAAGGGGCGTGCCCCAGCCCACATACTGTTCAAACTGTATTAAAATAATTATACATGAAAAAAAAGATACAGAACAAAAGAAGACGGAAAAGAATAAACCGGAGTTTCTTTCTGAGTTTCTTCTCAGGGCCGTCCACTTAGGTAGCTAGAGAAACCTGCAGGTTAGCTAGGCTAGGATCCTCGTCGGACAGACCGAGGATCGCGTTGACCCTGATCACCTGTCGTGTGATCCAGTGCCTGTAGTCCGTGCCAGTGATCACGTCCTCTGTATTTCTCTTTACTTCTAGCTTCAGCGGCGCCCTGAGTCGTGGTCCTTACCCCTTAAGTGCCCGCAGGCGTGTGTCGCTTAAATTTAATAGAATTTGGCTGAGGACGTCTGATCTCGCCACTTGACCGGTCATTGCACTCTAAAATGTGTTATAATTTTTTTTTTTTTTATTCATAAAATGTTTGAATAAAATAAATATAGTTAATAGATATTAACGTTAATATTAAGACCTTGTTTACTGACACAAGACTGACAGACTTCTAGCACACCTGAAATAAATTAAACATAATTTAATAGTAAATGTTACCTGTTTGTAATTAATTTTATATGCATTGTAAATTAAAGTGTATGTAAATACCTAAGTGCTGAATAAAAATAGTTTATTTCATTTATTTCGTCCGTAGGAACCTCATAATGAAATATAGCCCTCCTCTATAAATGGGCTATCTAATACTGAAAGAATTTTTCAAATCGTACTAGGAGTTTCTAAGATTAGCGCATTCAAGCAAGCAAACAAACAACTAACAAACTCTTCAGTTTTCTATATTAATATAGATTTTAATGTTAATTTATTCAGAAAAACATTAAGGGATGGCATATACTTTAGAAGTACCTTATTGCTGACAGCAAAAGGTCCTTGTTTCAAAGTATATTTTTAGTATACCCTAACAAGGTGTACAAATCTCGGAGGTCGTGGTTTCGATCCCTACGCCGAAGAATAAATTTATTTCTGGGTATGGTTGGTTGAAGGGCCTTAGTGACCCGGAAAGCACGTTAAGTTTCAAGCAATCGGGACAACAGTCCCGATTGTTATGTACCTTCACCTACATCACCTACAGCAATTGTAGACCAGAGAACAATTCCGTTTCCCTGTGCGTATTATTTCATAATACTGTGGTCACCAACCCGTCTGCCAAGCGTAATTACTATAGCGAAAATCCTTCCGTCAGAGTAGGCTCAAACTTATAAGTGGATATTATACGGGCTGATGATTAACTAGGTATGAGTGCTATCATAGAATAGAATGACACTGTCGTGGCCCTCATATCGCAGGGTCAATATCGATCAATCTATTAGCATATTATAAATGTTTGAGTTATAAGTAGTACTATATGTACCTACTTAGATTGTATGCTTTATTAATTTATGGTATATGCTTTCTGAAACACACATAGCAAATCGTCGATGATAGTATGATACCTTACGACAATTCGCCACTGTCACTTACGAATCATCATCATCATCGTCATCATCATCATCATCATATTAGCCTGTTGTCGTCCACTGCTGAACATAGGTCTTCCTCATCGATTTCCAGTGGGAAAGATTGCTAGCGGCCTGCATCCACTGACTCCCTGCGACCTTTAGAAGATCGTCGGTCCATCGTTCCACCGGTCGTACCACGTTGCGCTCGCAGTTGATCTCCAGTCGAGAACCTGCTCCATCGGCCGTCAGTTCTTCGAGCTATGTGTCCTGCCCGTTGCCATTTCAGAGTGCTAATCCATTTAGCTATGTCAACGACCTTCAGTGTCCTCCTGTGGATCTCTTCATTTTTGATTCGATGACGAAGGGAAATGCCGAGCATAGGCTCTCTCCATAACTCGCTGAGCGATTTCGAGCTTTATTATGAGGCACGCAGTAAGAGACCATGTTTCAGATCCATATGTCATTGAACTTTCACTGGTTGAAAACTTTAGAACAGAAAAAATAACATATTTCTTGACAAATTAAATGATACTTTATTACACACTGACACGTTACGGTAGTGCAGTATCCCTATACAAATAAATAAAAAGGAGTCGTTTTGAAAAATTAAAAAATTAAAAAACCCCTGACCCAACAATCTTAGCTTACAAAAAAACATGTTTAAAAATATTTTTCGCGTTTTTAGATTTCATTTCGTTAGTTAATATACCTCATTCCCTTTTAGTATAAGTATAAGTACATGATTCTACTATTCAAGAAATTTCACACACACACAGACACATCAAACTTGTAACACCCCGTCTTTTTTGCGTCGGGGTTACTAATAACAATCTTTTAATAAATGCCCTACACTTATACATCCTACTAATATTATAAATGCGAAAGCTTGTAAGTGTGTGGATGTATGTACGTTTGCTACTCTTTTTACAAGCAAAAACTACTGAATGGATTTGGCTGAAAGTTTGCACGCGGATAGTTTATAAACTGGATTAACATATAGGCTACAAAATATCACGCTCCGACCCACTGGAGCAAAGTGACACGGGCTGATGACGATGATGATGCCTTTAAAATCAAAGCACCTTACTCGCATCAACCTACATAAAAGGAATAATTAGTAACTTTTACCAAAAAATCATGCCGAATATCATGGCCTGTTACTCCATCGCTCTCAGGGGATTTACCTGGCCGAGTAAAAACGCTATATAACATGTGCGAAGCTCGATATAGAAACAGTTGATTCTCTAACGTTTGGTTGATATAAGTGCCTTGGTCAAAGTAATTGACTGATTCGTGATTTAATAATTTATTATAATAATTATTATCGTTGGTTCATAGACAAAAAATAGAATTAATCACGTGTGAGTGCATGTGAGTTTTAATGTTTTGATTGTGTATAATTATTGTTTTTTATTCTGTTAAATACGTGTGGTGAATGATTGTAATGTAAGTTAGAAGTGTATTTTTTAATGAACATATCGTTGCTTTAACGTAATTATCGTCAGCCCGTATAACGTCCACTGCTGATGTTTAGCAGTGGGCCTCCTCCCGGGGGAGGATACTTGCCATAATCACCACGTTTGGCAGGCGGATTGGTGACCGCACTATTATGTTGTACCACACAAGGAAACGCTGCTGCCCGTTACTTGATATACGATTATTAACCAACCAGACCCGGAAAGAAATCATAGAATTTATACAAAGATTTCCGGCGTGGGGATCGTACCCATGACCGCCGATACTTAAAGTGAACCAAATACCGCTACGCTACGGAGGTTGTTTAATTGAATTGTGACACAAAATAAGGTTATGATTCAACGGAAATTGATCTGAAACATCATGCGACTAAATCTCAAATAAAACATTTAATTTATAGTAAACGCCTTAAATCAAATTTAAGGCAAGTCTTTACCTTTTTAATAATCCGACGTTTCGACATGGGTTTCACCAGTCGTTGTCACGGATAGAGTGTCGAAACGTCGGATTATTAAAAAGGTAATGATTTGCCTTAAAATTGTACCGTGGTTGAGACCCGCCGTCTACTATAATTTATGTGTACAAATCGCGAAAGTTGTCTTTAAGTACATTTGTTTTTGAGTCACTATCAAATTATAACAGCGTTGTGTAGTTAGCCTCTTATGTGTCACTTTATTAGCCTGCTTACGTCCACTACTGAACATGGGCCTCTTTAACAGACATAGCTCGCAAGCCAGGATCGTTGAAGGATATTGCTGTTATCACCACGCTTGGCAGGCGGTCTGGTTATCGCAGTAAGATAGGAATATTTTTGAGTTGATAGATGCTGCTGCCCATCCACCTTTAGCCTATACGACCCATGGGAAGACATGGGGTGGTTTATTGTAAGCCGGATACCACACGGCCACTCTTATGTGTAATAGAGTCTTTTGATACTCCACCGTGCATAAAAACGAGATGGTTCAAGCATCAATTAGTTAAAGGTATGTCCACATAGTATACCGTGTGGTTTCCGGCTAACAATAGACGCATCTATCTATACATATATACACTCGGTTCCAAAAATAACGGGTCAGTCACATAAACCCGAATATCTCCCGAACTACGTATGCCATCCTAATGAAACGAAGACTGTTCAATTGAGAATTCAATTATACAGATAAAAAATAAAATAAAACTTAGTTGCACCCACAATATTAATCTCTAAATTAAAAAAATACTAAAGTAGTCATATTTTTCTTAAGATTACATTTTTTTAAGGATTGTTTTTTTGCTGTTTTTCATCACTTTCTTCATTTAATACTTTGTATTGCCTCCACGAGCTCTTCTGACAGCTTCCAGGCTATTAGGCATGCTGTACACCAAATTTCGGAGCCGGTGCTGAGGAATACCTTCCCATTCCTCCACCAGTGCTTGTTTGAGCTCGGGAAGCGTGATTGGTGGGGGGTTTCGACCTTTCACGCATCTCTGAAGCTCGTCCCAGGCGTGCTCGATGGGGTTTAAGTCCGGGCTTCGCGCTGGCCACTGCATGAGTTCGATACCGACCTCTTCAAGGTTGTACAATTCTGGCGGTATGGGGACGCGCATTATCATGCATTAATATGCCATGCCGGTCCATCCTGGCCATGAAAGGACCTACATATTCATTAAGGATCTCTTCCACGTACCTCTCTGCATTTAGAGTTCCATTTTGAATGAGTACCAGCTCGGTGCGGGCCTCAGCAGAAATCCCAGCCCAAACTTGTACGGAGCCTCCACCGTACGCCAGTTATTCCTCCACACACGCTTGATGGAAGCGCTCCCATGGTCTTCTGTACACCAACTGCCTACCATCATCCTTATAAAGCATGAATTTAGACTCGTCCGTGAACATTACCCTAGACCAATCGTCTAGTGTCCAGTTTAGGTGCTCGCGCACGTATCTCTGTCTTGCAATTCGATGTCCCCGTTCCAGTTTGGGGCCATTTGCGGGCCTCAATGGTTTCAAATTTGCTTCAGCAAGACGTCTTCTTACTGTTTGAGCACTTAAATTGCCACCTCCAAAGCGAATAAAGTGAGTTTTTAGACCAACAGCAATTTGAAAACGATTTCGGAGCATTGTAGCCACCAGTTGTCTGTCTTCCCTGGCCGTTGTGCATCTTGGTCTGCCATTTCCTGGTCTTCTAAGCTGTGATCCGGTCCCTTGGTACCGCTAGACTACCCGCTGAACAGTCGACAAAGATACACCAATGTTTCTGGCTGTTTCACGCTGGCTCCGCCCAAGTTCCAAAAAAGTTAGGATTCTTGTACATTCCTCTAGCGTGACTGCCATGCTTCACCTCACAGAATAATAATTATGCACTTGGAAGACTTTCACGATATTTTTTTTTGTGACAGAATAGAAATACAGCAAAAAAACAATCATAAAGAAAATGTAATCTTTAGAAAAATATGACTTCTTTAGTTTTTTTTAATTTAGAGATTAATATTGTGGGTGCAACTAAGTTTTATTTTATTTTTTATCTGTATAATTAAATTCTCAATTGAACAGTCTTCGTTTCATTAGGATGGCATACGTAGTTCGGGAGATATTCGGGTTTATGTGACTGACCCGTTATTTTTGGAACCGAGTGTATATATATATATATATATATATATATATATATAGATAGATGCGTCTATTCTTCATATTATCTATTACTATATAGCTCAAAGGTACTCCCGGCTCTTACTGCAATCACCGATGCGAATGCCAAGCATGGTGATGTTGGTGGATGTGTTGATGGTTATGGCAATATCCCTTTAAGACTCTGGCTTTGCCAAGGTCTGTAAAGAGGAGGTCCATGTTCAGCAGTAGACGTTAACGAGCTTGAAAAGTCAAAAAAAAAATGATTAAGAGAAGTAGCAAAAGCCTCGTGGGCCACAGGCTTTTGCTACTTCGACAAGTAGCTAAGAGTCGTGGCTACTTGTACTACATAAATGTCTACTACATAACGGTCGGTAAAAAAACTTGTTATAGGTGTCTAGATAACGGCTTCTTAATAATTCCATAAACCGCTAAGCAGTTATTTTTTAAATTTTAAGCGGCCGTAGCCCATATGCTTTCGCGTCGGACTTGTGCTCTTGAGGTCGCCGGTTCGTACCCCGCCCATTGCACTACCGACGTGAACCCACTCGTAACACAAGCATTTTAGCTTAGCACGAGAGGTTAACAAGAATACTAGTAGACTGCAAAACTCCGCTACTAATCTTTAAAAAAAAACTAATTATACAGCACGCTCTTTCTAAACTAATTTAGTGAAGTAACCATGAGTAGATAAGTAAGTACCTACTTATATTTTGACTATTTTGTTTTACCAAGTACATTGACTGGTCGTACGTTCTAAACAGAACCATACGAATTTAATGTTACATGTATTAAAGTTAATTATCCACTTTTCAGCTCCACAGACTATCTTTATTGTCATTCTGATTTTATCTGTGAAACACTAATGAGTTTCTAACAGGTTAGCGAACAATTTTACAATTATTTTAACTATGTTTTTTAATATGTTACTGACTTTTTGTTTGTGTTTCGAAAATAGTTTTTCGTGATTTAGGTACTTGGCTTGAAAATAATTTTAATAAACATAGGTGGAAAAGGGTGGTTTTTTAAGTAGAGAGATAGATATATAAGGTTAAAAATTACAATATACATACATTAAAAATATATACCAGATATATATTTTTTTAAAGTATTGAGAACATTACTAACGTTGATATATAAGTGGACATAATATTTAATCTCTAAATTATAACAAGTATAAACTGTTGTGAAGTTGTATATTAATATTAATCTTATGTTAATAATAGAAGGCGTGTCCCCTTTCATTTTGTAGGTTAGTTAGGTAGGATAACTATATATATTCTTCAATATATATTCTTTTAAAGACACAGAAACAATACAAAACCATTGATTTTTGTGTAGGAAATGAATTAAATAGTTTCAGCCGCCTTTCTAGCCGAAACTACTGAATTTTGCCGAAACTTTTTAATAAAAGTTTCATTTAAATCCATTCGTCATATAGAATGGAATTAATAATATTATGATATCTCATCAGGGTGCGCCAAAGTTCACCTAAATTTTTAACTCCGATAATTGGAAATACGAAAATGTTCTTCCTAACATTTTTCATCCTAACAATCACAATTCCTAACTACTCTGTCTCTAACGTTCATAATTCCGAAGCATTCAACTTCATAATGTCAGTAGCAATAAACATCTATTATACTTTTATTTGTTTTCCTATATTTTCTCAACATAACCATCTTTTAGACTATTATTCAAAGTCATGTCTTTTTTGTTTAGATATATTTTTATTTCTAATAATCAGTATTATATACATTAATTTTGCGTAACTTTTACAGCTTTAGTTACTAAGTTATTTTCACATATATGTATATACCACGGTACTATTTATAGTCATTGGTTTAAGTTAAGTTAGAACTGCGACCATAACGCACGAGCCGAGCGAGCAAAGCCAGAGTCCCGCTCCAGTCATTCAGTCAAGTTCCAGAAACAAATCGGTCCTATTCATAATTATTGGTTTAGGTTAGGTTAGAACTGTGACCACAAAGCACGAGCCGAGTGAGCGAAGCGAGCGTGCCGCGGCAGCGGCCGGCTAAGTGCCAGAACCGAATCAGTCTTATATGTAGTTATTGGTTTAGGTACGGTTAAAACTGCGGTATAAACTCCCAGGCCATAGACATAACCGTAAATGAGTCGTGTTTTATGAATTTCATTCATTTAAGACAAAAATCTGTGAAACGACCTTTAATCATTCTAAACATACCTATATTTTTTATTACACTTGGTAAATGTTTCTTTCTGAGTATGAGTGAAAATATTATGGTAATTATGTTTAGGGATAAAAGTGTTATGATAAAAAACAGTAGGAGTTTAAATATATTTACATTAATGATATTATTAATTACAATTTTCGGAAACCTAAGTGTTATGAACATAGCCGGTAGCACTACAAATAGTATGAATCAAAACTTTAGGATGAACATTTTAGGAAGAGTGATCATTCGGATTACAAATCGTTAGGAAGAACAATTTCGGGTAAAAAACTTTAGGTGAGCCAATATAAATATGGACCCATCTCATCATAGTACCTACATACTAGTTACCTACATAATTTGTTGTTTGCTTAGGTTTTGTTATTGTTTTTTTTTTATTAAAATATACCTACCTATAATATATATAGATAACGAATCGTAATTTACGAACAATTCTAGAACTCGATGTAAATTCAATATATCAATATGCAACGTCATTGACACATAATTTATACATCAAATAAACATATATTATTTATATAAAACCAACTTACATACGTTGTTGTGACGTTGTATCGCATCATCATACTGCGTGTAAGATAGCATGTATTGATAAATTGATTCATACAATAAATTTTATCAAAATATTATAAACAAAGTCGCAGCTTTCTGTCTGTTTGTGTCTTTGCGCACATATTCTAAAAAAAGTTTTTGTTCACTCTTACTTACCGCTATACTTAATATCTACAAGGTTTATGCAACCGTAAACCGAAACATCGAGTCGATTGTTTCAAAGAAAAATGAGAACCTTTAATTCCCGTCATTTTTTTAGCGCCCGCTTCATCACGTGACTAATGTCAAGTATCCATACATATGCGCTAGCGAACTTCTACTAGCGATCTCTCCGCTGTATTGGCATTTGGTCTAAACCCTAAGTCATCAATTCAGATAATTTAAGTAAACAAAGAAATGTCATTGTCAAAATGACAGGACAGTGGTACAAAACAATTTAATATTAAATTTTTCTATCTTTTAATTACAGTTAACTATTTATACGAGCTATGCAAACAAAATACCGTAGCCGAACAGTGTTTGTTCTGTGTCGGAGTCGCGGCTTATTATCATCATAATCAGCAATCAATTCAGTCAAAATCAAAGTCAATTAACAAATAAAACTTAACAAAAACACAACTAAAACAAGGAAATATAACAACTAACAACAAGATGAAACACTTAACACGATGATAATAAAGCACAATTAACAAAGACGCAGCGAATAGTATTATCCGGGAAAAGAAAACGAATGTTGTGAAAAGACGCGACTTTGTAATTATGTCAAACGAAATTTGAGAATGTTGGGAACTCCGGTAGTGTTACCAGTATCATAAAATATTTTATACCACAAAATTTTCTTTTTTTAATAACTTTGATTAAAACCGAAAACTTATAAAAATTAACACGGTATAATAATTTTTTAATTATTATTTTTAAAATCAGAACTTAAAAGCAAATCTAACCTTGTTTTCCGCCATTTTATGTGAATTACCATTAAGACGATACTTTTTTGATCTGTTATCACATTTGTTTACATAAATTATCTGAATTGATGACTTAGGGTATAGCCCACTGAACGTTGAGATTCCTAAAAAAAACTGAAAATTAATTACTGCTACTTTTTTGGTTTGTTTCTGTACGTGTTTCTACAGAAACAAACCAAAAAATATATCATGAATATACAACGTAAATATCTAGTAATACAGTATGATATGTATAATAGAAATTATACAGTATATACGGCGCACCCTGGAAGCAGCTAGACCCGGTAACGCAGGATCTAGGTTGACTAATCTCGTCGACGATGTTTCAGCAATAAGCTGAAACAAAGATACGAAAGAAGAAGAAGTATGATATGGTACAATCAACTAAAGATATAGGTTTACACATTGTAAAACGCATTTTTAATTTATATGTACAGGTTTAATAGAAGTGTTATATGTATTAGTACACAATTAGCAACGAACTCTTGGCCCATAAAGATTTACCAGCTGTCGTAGTGACATAAATATATTTATTTACATTATATGATACTGACGGTGTAAACCTATCTATTTTATTGAGTGTACATATGCGGGAGCAAGGGAAATATAAACTAGCTACATGAAATTATAATATTATCTTCCGTACCTACTGTTTTTCACAAATTCAGTGCATACTGAGTAAAAGTAGAGCGAGCATTAAAATCCTTTTAGGATTTTTACCTATTTCCATAATAGGTAAAAATCCAAAAAGGATTTTAATGAAAAAAATACAGATAATTCAGGTTATATAACACGGATTTTTTGGATGAAAATAAATAACCAAATACTTAAACATTTTTTTTTTATAAAATTATTTTCCTCCAAAAAGTCCATGCTATTTATGACCTGAACCCGCGTTTATATACTAGTTCCTGATAAGAGATGTCCCTTATATCAACTATCAACTCTGATGTTACAAGCGGTATAACGTGTGGATCTTCATATTAATTTGTCGTGTATTTTCACAGATAGCTGTACCGAAGTATTAGAGCGATGGTGTTTTATTTCTTGGTGCTGTGTTCTGTGTATGTTGCGAGTGTCATCGCTATGCCAACTACTACAGGTAAGACTTGTCTTATAAATACACTAACTATTTCTTAGCACAATTGTTCTACTGCTCGTATGTAAGTAGATAACTTACATACGATGAAATATACCGTCGGTGATAGTGTAGTACTGTGTTAACGATAATAGTTAGTAAGGTTAAAAATCGAATGCAGCAAATTGGTATTTCGCCCTTTACTACTCTTATAAAAGATAATATTTCTTGGCGGACGAAATTACACCTTATAAGTCGCAGTCACACGCGGTATCACACTACCTAGGTATCTCCGACGATGCTTGTCATGTTTTTTCCGATACAAGTATTAAATGTTACCCAACTAAAAATGGCCTGATAATGGGTTTGAATCTTGTGATTTTATGTTGATTTGAGATATAGGACTGGAATTTAAACACGCTTCGATTTGATATAAGAATGTTGATATCTCAACAAGGGTTATTGTTGAATTATAAATTATTCGTCGACTAGCTTCCTACGGGAACTACAAATACTACATATAAAATATTCTATAGCCTTCCTTAATGAATAGGTTATCTAACACTGAAAGAATTATTCAAATCGGACCAGTAGTTTCTGAGATTAGTGCGTTGTAACTGCAACTGCCTTTTTAAGTAAAATGCATAAATTTATTTTTATCTTCGGTTTTCAGAAAACTCTTTACAAAACGAGGTGTACACCTATAACTTTCCCTTCGTGACCCGGGAGCAATGGAACGCTCGAACCCCCAAGAAGACCCTACCCCTTCATACTCCAGTCCCATATGTGGTGATACATCATTCATATACACCCGCAGCGTGTTACGATAGAGCTGAGTGTGATGCTGCCATGAAATCGATGCAGAACTTTCACATGGATGATCGGGACTGGTGGGATATTGGGTATAAGTAAGTTGTGTTTAATTGTACATTGTTTGCTCGATATCAATAAAGACAACAGGTAGACGCTTGAAAATGGTACGGAACCATTCATGCACGAGTCCGGCTCGCACTTGAATAGTTTTTAGATATTTTATTATTAGTTTGATTTTTTTAAGAATTTATCAGTCACAATGTTCACTTAAGCTGATCACGTAGCTTTCATTACAGTCGTCATTTGTTTTAGTAGGTTCTCAGTGGTGATTCGTTTATGCGGGTGATGTGAAACATTATAATTAAATAAATAGTAATCATTTAGTACTTAACTAATATTATAAATGTGAATGTAAGTTTGTTTGTTACGCTTTCAGGCGATCATCATGACATTTTGTACACATATTCTTGGACGTAATAGAAGTAACATAGAGACAATGGCTACAATGCGCAGCGTGTCCCTGTGGACAGGCTCAGGGGCACACTGCGCATAAGCGGGTAATACCGCTTGAGACATGGCTGACTATAATAATATAGTCAACAGCATCAGCCTGTTGTCGTCCACTGCTGAACATAAGCCTCCCCCATCGATTTCCAGCGGGAACGATTGCTAGCGGCCTGCATCCACTGACTCCCTGCGAACTTTATGAGGTCGTCGGTCGATCGTGCAGGCGGTGTTCGCACGCTGCGCTTGCCAGTACATAGCCTCCACTCGAGAACCTTTCTGCTCTCTGCTCCATCAGCCCTTCTGTACCATTTTAATTTTGTGTAGGCTTAGATTATTTTGGTTTTATCTAAGGGTGTAGGTTAGGTATATTGAGTAAATCACGCGACTACATTTTGGAAGTCCCGTTATAAAAGATGAAATAATGAAATAATGAATTTTATTCAGCATTTAGGTATTTACATACACTTGTACTTGTCAGAATTACAATGTAAGAAGATAAAATAATAAATAATTATAACTAACAAATAATTCTTACTCTATAAGATATCCGACTAAGTAATTAACAGTAGTAGCAAATCATATAAATCTACAGACTGCAAAGTCCGTCCGTCTGTCCTGTGATATTTATTGCAATTAACTAATTATTATTATTATTATAAGAAGAAATTAAAATCGCATCCAAATTGCAAGTGGTCACATTATATCTAAGTGGCACACCTGAGGGCACCCTTATGGGGTTTAGGACCACGACCCAGGGTGCCACTGAAGTAAAAAGGTAGATATATAAAGAGGATGTGATCACCAGCACCGACTACAGGCGCTCAATCACAGGGCAGGGGTAGGGGCGCAACGCGTTCCTCGCCGGCGAGAATCCTACCCTAGCTAACCTGCAACCTTTCACTAGCTACCTAAGTGGACGACCCGGAGAAGAAAGGAAGAAAGAAACTCCGGGGTTGTTCTTTTTGGTCATCTTTTGTTGTATTTTAGTCTCTTCTTTTTTTAAAAAAAGCTTGTTAATAAAATCTCATTGATTACATTGCAATTATACCATGTGCGCTGATGTACGCCCTGAAACATTTCCATTAGTGTAGGCGAAGTATTTACTGGATTTCCTCAAGCAAAAGAAAAACAGCCTCTTGCACATGAAAACGGAGGATGATTCATTGATTCCAATAGTAGGTATTTATCGTTTAATTAAGAATTGTAGGATCCCCCACATTCTAGGAACAGTATATGATACAATAATATTTACTGTACACGGTAATAGATATTTTACATTAATTTCCTTCTTAAATATGATTGATTACCTATATCGGTGACTGTGAGCGAGTAATCAGTCTAGCCTATAATTAAATAATGACAACCTCCTTAGCGTAGCGGTACTGCACTCGCTTTCTATCTCGGAGGTCGTGGGTGCGATCCCACTCCAGACAGGAAATCTTTGTGTAAATTCTTAGATTTCTTTCCGGGTCTGGTTGGTTGAGGGAGGTTGAGGTGGTTGGTCCCGATTATTATGATTTAATCTATAAAATCGCATATCAAGGCAGCAGCGTTTCCTTGTGTGGCACAACATAATATTGCGTTCACCAACCCGTCTGCCAAGCGTGGTGACTATGGCAAATACACTCTCTCGGAAGGAGGCCCATGTGCAGCAGTGGACGTTATACGGGCTGATGCTCATGATGATGATGTGTTGAGTGTAGCGTTGCCAGGCATCCGAACTAAGCCGGTTATAGTCAGGCTTTAACAGCGTATCCGGCCAAATGAACGGCATCCGGCTTATCAAAAAAGCTTGATTTTTTATATTTTTATACTCCTCTGTCAACGCAATTTTCGTGAAAAGTGATAGTTGCACAGTTTTCGCTTACCTTATTAATAAAAATATTGTAACCTTTTATATAAAAATCTACACTTAATATTATAAAGAGGAAAGAGTTGTATGTAAGTATGTTTGTAACGAATTGGCTTAAAAAGTACTGAACCGATTTTAAAAATTCTTTCACCATTTGAATGCTACATTATCACTGATTAGTTAGGCTATATTTAATTATGAAGTTCCCACAGGAACGGGAGTTACGCGGGTGAAACCGCGCGCGGGAAGCTAGTACCTAATAAATTTTGAAGATTGCTTACTTATTCTTTGACTTTAGGATTTTAAAATGTGGTTGCAGGGAATATGGTTTGAAATATTTTTATTCGTTGGATAACAATATCTTTTTTTTTACAGTTTCGGCGTAGGCAGTGACGGCGTGGCGTACGAAGGCCGAGGCTGGAATATTTTGGGGGCACACTCGCTTCACTTCAACACCGTCAGCATCGGGATATGTCTTATAGGAGACTGGTCTAGTAAGTAAAACATTATTTATGTAGTTTAATATATAAAATGTGTGTACATACATAAGTTGCTAAAACCACAATTGAACGCGAAACTAGATACCAACGGACTGCACGGCCATGGACATCACATGGCCGGGCAGTCTGTAAGTATCTGTATTCTAAATGAAAATTAATTCGCTTCTGTTTCTCCGCAACTATACTCATACAACGACAGCTGCACAAAACTTAGTCATAATCCCTCAAATCCTCCGTCAGCGCCCTGAGCCGACGTCCAAGTCCCACAGTTGACACTCTAGCGCAGGTAGCTTGGTTTGTAGTTTTAAAACCATTTATTAAGGCTGGAGCTCTGCTCGCCTTTATGCCTCATGGCAAACTACATTATTATGTTCGCCCGAAATATGAATAGTCTTGGTCTGATGCCTACTATTTTATTGAGAAAAACCCTCTTTTGTAAAGTCGCCTTAAATAAAAGTGTTAAGTAAGAATCGATATCTTTTTTCTCGAATATTGTAATCAATTTATGAAAGTATTCAATTAAAGTCCTCGAGTTGACGTGTATTTCATATTTCTCATTAAAAGACGACCTTTTTAAATAATAGCAACATCCAAACCATTTTCTTAATTGCTATTACATCATCAAACTCGGAAAATATGTTAAAACCTGAAATAAGTAAATTGTCCAAATACATGAACAGTTATAACAAATACTGTATGCACGTAAATATCAAGTGAAAAAAGGCGCATAATTGATTTAATGCCAACTTACTTTTGACGGTCGGCCTTGGACTAGTGCAGCTATTTACAAAGGAGCAGATATGGGTTAAGGAATGCGTGGGCAGACATGCACTTTAGTAGGGATGGGGCTGACATAGGCGAAGGAACGCATACCCTTACGCCGGTGATACCACGCGAGACTAGCAGTATATAAATTGAGAAACTAATTATTATTATTGTTATAGATGAACTGCCACCATCAGACCAGCTAAAAACTGCCCAAGCTTTAATAGCTGCGGGCATAGAACAAGGTGCCATCCAACCTGACTATAAGCTCGTAGGGCATCGCCAAGTGAGAGCGACGCTCTGCCCTGGAGACGTACTTTATGAAGAAATACAAACATGGCCGCATTACACACCGTTTCCTGCTACGAAAGATGATCTGATAAATGTAAAAGAACTGCCAGATTTTGTGAAAAATACTTTGAAAGGAAACTCTACTGTTATTTAGTGTTAGATAGCTATTAGAATAATTCAGTAGGATAATAGAAAATTGTATAAGTTCTAAGAGACCCCCTCAATGTATTAAAAAAAGTGTGTGCGTTACCCCAGCAAAAAAATGTCGAAAATAGTCATTTAAATGTACTAAATAAAACATTTATTACATGAGTAAAGTACATAAACATTTATTACATGAAAAAAGTAGCTAATTTAAAATAAAACTAACTTATAAAATACTATTACTATTCTAAATCTATTCTATTTGGCAAGGTTACCAGAATGCTGGCAGCATCACCCCGTTGAATGGCCTTGCTTACCTGCTATGCAAAGTAAAAATCAGCACTCGGAGAACGTGCCTAAAGAGGGCCGCTGCGAGGCATTTATAAATGTTATAGATAATTTGAGACCTACCTTCTGTAATTGTTATGCACATTTTAAATACTTAAGTTACACTTATAGTTTAGTTATTTGACAAAAACATTTCCTAATTTATTTTATTGGGGTAACGCACACTTTAAAATACTTCTTAAGGAATAGTTGAATCTGAAAATATGTATCTGAGTAAATATGAATGACGTGCCTGCTCAATAGATCATAGGAGTATTTAATACATACCTAAGTAGCTATATACGTAATGTTATAAGTAAATAAAACACAATATTTTGTATAAAGAGGCTGTGATTATTAAGATTATAATAAATAGTAATTAATGTATTTATTTTGTTTTTTTGCGGTACCTTTAGTGTTATTGCCACGAACATATAAAGTTCAACTGTACCTATAACCTGTAGGTTGCATGTATGCCACGTTCGTGGGCTCAATCGCCACGCCGCGCGCCGGTCAAGAAATCTTGGTGTAAAAGCTTCGTGTCTTGAAAAGTACGTTTAGCCGTTGGTCCTGAGCAATTGTATACCGGGGAACAGGCAGCAGCGTTTCACAGTGTTGATGATGGCCTAATGTCTATTCTATTCCTTAATAAATGTAATTTTAGTTACTGTGTGTTACTACAATAAGGATATACGTACCTATATGGTCACCGTTGCCGTGAGTTGGAATTTTTCGTTGGATGTGGGACTATTGTTCGTGCCTCGTGAAGCTCGTTAAGTCATTGGTCCTGACTGTAAAAACACCTATGACCAACATAAAGGTACCAGGTAACGATTAGTAGCGCTACGGCCGACCCGCCTGCCAAGTATGGTGACTATAGGATTTCTTCTTCTGGAAAAACCAGTTGTGGACGTTATACGGGCTGATTATGATTATATCGTTCGATAAGAAACAAACGAGGTTCCAAGTACCTACGTCACAAACCAGTATATATGTCATTGTATAAAATTTATATAACATACTGTACTAGCCGTCACCCGCGTAACTCGTAAATATTTCATTTCGTTCCTCACATAACTCAAAATTTTACCTAAATCATAACCGATTTTCAAAATTATTTAAGATATCAGAGCTGCGGCGGCTTATTATTGTGTAGCGTAGTGACTACCTATAGCAAAACCCTTCCTCGGGAGGAAGCCCATGTTCATCGATCGATCTTATACCGGCTAATTCTGATGACATTTCAGCAAGAGGTTCTCACAACTTCGGAAGTTCCGCGGGTGCAACTGGTGGGAAATTAGGTACCTACAATTCATATTAAATACTGATTGATACGGTATGAGTAACCTCGTTTATTCCTTATCGCACGATTAATTTGTAGGTCAGATAAATTGAAGATGACCGATAAAATATACTTACAACTATTGACGTTGTGTAAATACCCTAATCTATCTTGTGTCTATTACAAAATGTACCAATTATAAAATACTTACAAGTTTATGTAACAATCACTTGACAATGACAATCATGAGTTATGAATGTGTTACCGGAAATTTCCGTGGATGTATCAGTCTGTTAACGTCCACTGCTGAACGTGGGCCTCCTCTTTAAAGACCTAGGCAAGTCAGGGTCGATGAGAAATATTACCATAATAATCCTACCGTGAGGAGAATAAAAATTCTAATTTTTGGTCGGCCTATTACAGCACCAAATTTCTGTTTTCAGCACTATATGAGCCTTAAATTTTGGCCTATAAAACGAGTGATTGCTGTGCTGACTTGACCTTTCTGCAGACGTCATATGCTATCGGATGATATTAGGCATCTGCAAGTGTCATCAAGTGACTCAGTTGACTCAGTCGGTGCTCTCGACCAGACTCTTAACTTCTGGTCGAAAGCCAGATATCATTTTTATTAACTCTTGAATAAACGATGACTGATAAACTACTTGAAAGATTTTGAAACTAAAAATGTTTGCCAACATAATATACCTCATGATGATCAATCTTAGATGAGTCGATGAGTCAATCTAAGATAGGTTTTTTTTTTGAAACCGGTCATTTCAGATACCTACTTAATAGTGATAATAAATGTACCAATAACAACATTTAAATAATGTAGATACATATTATGAATTTATGAGTCATATTAACAGAAGTCCCAAGAAGTGGTCAATAATAAGCTAATTAGTTACCTAATTATCTTTTTTATGTTATGTTTACAAGAAGTATACAAGGTACACATTTAAAAGGGATTTTATTTAAAAAAAATGTCCAAGTGCAAATTGGACTGGTGTGGACAGAGTTCAGTACAATTCCAAAGTCAAATGTTTTTTTTTTGTGGTAGATTTTACAATTTCACCAGTTTTAGTCCGGTAGATTCGGAGCAAATTGGCCGTGACAGATGGACAGACACACAGTCGAACGAGTGATGCTATAAGGGTACAGTTTTTCATTTTTGTATAATAATAATAATTATAACATCAAACAATCTTCATGGCCTAGCTGTATTTTTAATACCTTAAGTTTCGGAGATCTTGCCAACGAGAAAGGTTAGAATAAATTTTTTTTGAGGTTTTCTGATAACCTCTTACTATACTAGAACTACCACTGGTATGGTGGGTAGGTACTTTTTGATGAGAAGGCTGCATCTCAAAACAAATAAAAATTCTCAAGAGAGCCTCAGCAAATAAGTTTGGGAAGCCCTGCTATACATTATACTGTGGTTAAGCAACCCCCACCTGCCAAACATGGTGGCTATAGCACCCCCTTTGAGGGAGGCACATATTCGGCATTAAACGTTATAAGGGCTGATGATAAATAAAAAACACATGAATGGAAACACATTTTAATGACAAAGATGACTTTCATAAAAATAATAGTTCACTATAAATTGTTCTTAATCTATATACTTTATTATATTGATTAGTTACATTTTATTTATACTAGTAGGTAGATAGAATACAGTGATATCTTTGTGTGGGGTCGAAGATTTGATGAGAACGTTCGAATAAATAGAAGCAGAACCGCAATTCACAAAAGTTTAGGTCACTATAAGTAACAAGCATTACTCGTCCTATTTCTTCAAGGAAAACACGTTTCGAATGCATTTTTGCAGAGTCGTCTTAAGTCATTTTGGAGTCATGGGATCACGGAAACATTTAGCCTTTTGAAAGAAAGGACTTTGTCAGTTTTTTTACATAAAGGACATCATCTTTCAAGCTACCCTTTGAGTGGGGGCCGTAGGTAACGTAACGTTATTTATACACCCCATGTGATTTCGGTGACCCCACAGCCCCCACAGGAAGGAGGGGGCGGGGCGTAGCGGGTGGGGACAAACTCTGCACTCACATTGTTCTCACGCTGGGTCAGCTTTTATAGTAAACTTTAAAGACTTTATGGTTGCCTGAAGGACAAGTGTGGTTCTTCAGACGTTCATGTGTCCACAAAGTCTGTTTAGTTTTTTAGAGCGCAAAAAGACAATATTTACACTCTGAATGCATATGGGAAGTATTGACAAAATTATTGATACACTTCCATATTAATCTTTGCTATTAAGTATATTATAAAGAGGTTAATGTTGTGAGTTTATGTTGTAGGAGTAAACTTTGGAAGAATAGAACATAAAAAAAAATAGCAATTGAAATGGGCTATATTCTAAAACGGCTTCCCATAGGAATGATATCAACGCGAGTAAAATTGCGTGAGACAGCTAGATATATAGTAAGATTTTAAAACTACTGTGCCGATGTCAAAAATTCTTCAACCATTAGAATGCTACAATCACCCTGAATGACATAGGCTATAATTCTGACGTTCCCACTGGAGCTATGCGGGTAAAACCGCGCGCAGGAAGCTAGTGTGAAATACAATTAACATCTCTTTTTATCATGATTGCGACATGTTAAACGGTTCTGCAAGTATTTATTGTGGCAATCGACAAAAACAATCTAGGGATAGATAAAAATAAAAAAGGTTTATTTATTAAAAAAATATATCGTATGCCAAAAATGGCGAACAACTAGTTTTTTTTTTACTTTTTGTAACTGTATAATTTTAGATCCGGTACAATTACTAATAATAATTTTCTTTTTTATGGAATGATTATGAAAGGGTTACATATGAAGTTAAAATTTCATAACGAAACACTCAATTCTACTGTACATTACTATATAATGTAAATATTTTATATTATTGACATTCATTAAAAATGGTATTTTAAATATATTCCGTACAAACAAACGTTTTTCGTAATACTAACATTTATATTTTCAATCATTTCTAAGTTCGAAGGAACAAATTTGATACCTAGATATTTTGTTAGCTGATGAATGATAATGGTATTTGTAATTGTTTTGCTCATATTTTAAATAATAGTAGATCAGTTCTTATATATTTTACAGAAGTTTTATCCATGGCATATTGACAATATATTACAGGAAAATAATTTTGTTCATAAATGTTCCTCGATCTTATTTTTATAAGTAGTGAAATTTTATAGGCGTGAAGACAAAAAAATATAGATTTAGTCCGTCAGATTACTAAAAAATATTGGACACGTATATTTTTATTTCTCAAATCAATGAAAAATTAAAAAGATAAAGAACAAGAACAAACTATAAAGTGCAGGAGAGGGGGGCTTGTGACGTCACTACTAGGTAAAATTATTGTACCGAGAAGTGAAGACACATGACATTTCAACACGCAGTATTTTCGTCATTTTTTGTGTAAGGAACGAAAAAAATTTGGTGAAACAAAAAAAGTGTCCATTATTTTTTGGTAATATAACTGACGGACTAAATAAAATTTTGGAGTCTTCATGCCTGTTGTTACTATTCGTGTTTAAAACACAATTTGGCTTAGTTTGGAATTAGGCCAGATATATCATTTTTTTTTTTATAGAGGTTCACATCAAAGTTAACGGTGTATTCTTTTCATTAATCTAACATAATCATCTCATGATAATATGTTCATTTTAATATAACGAATAATACATATAAAATATTGTAATCGGAATGTATCGAGTAAAAAAGATACAGAAATACATAATGCAGTAATTAAACTGCACTGATATGTGTTTTTTGTCTCTTTTACACCTATGGTAATGATAGAGATAGATACTTTAGTACTTCATGATTTTGCCCTTTGATGTGAACGTTGAATTAGGTAATAGTTTAAGCGTATGATAATCACAATAATTTAATTATGTTTTGATAGACACCGATATTTATAACAGCACAAAACATCAAAGAAGCCTTAAATATAATTTACAATATACATAGAAATCTATATTTATAAAGTCGATATCAGAATATAGGACACAATAGTAATTTAAATAAATATGTTTCATTTTGTATTTGCTTATACTAGGGATTATTATAATAAGTAATTTAAAAAATATTTCTTATGATTCTTAACAGGGATTTAATTTGTATAAAAATATTACTCAACGGTAGGAATGGATGACGGTATAATTAAATAAGTTTGTTTTTTTAAATATTTAAGTTGTTTCGTATAAAAAATAAAATCGGTCCATATACTATTGGATTTTTATACGAGATAAACCAAAACACTGATATATTAATATATACTTTGCCTTTCAACGACACAATGCTGAAAGCATTCTGCGAATGCATATGAATAGTTTGATTAAAACCGCATGTATCGCGTCTTAGGAAAGCGCGGCGAAGTGGGGGCCGGGGAAGAAACGAGGGACCAATTTCGTAAGGCGATATACTGCGGTTTTTTTTTAATAAAAATGTAGCATACCTATTTGAATTTTTTTTTAATTTAATTATTTAATTTTAATTATAACAATGATGTGATATTTTAGTTAATATATTTTTTAACATTAATTCGATAATCGATTTTACTTAATTTACTACCGTTGAGAACGAGTAATTACAAATAACAAATTTTGGAAGCGCTAAGAATAATATTATGAACTAACTATGGGTAAATACAAATAAAATTATAAGTTAATCAATTAATTTATAAAGTAGGCTTGTACTGAATCACGGACGAAATACAAAAAGCGCAGACACAATATTACAATAGCTTAAATGTATATCAAACGATTATATGTAATTTTTTCAAGGTATTTCAAAAATAAAATATATAATGCTATCCGATTTTTCTCTTAAAGAGAAAAATCGGATAGCTTTTTATATGTGAAGAAAATTCTGTGAAATATATATTTTTTTGTAAAATACATTATATACGCGTGAAGTCAGTGCCTCCCCCCCCCGTCTCGTCCCGCGAGAGTTGCTACACCGGGAGGGTAGGAGCGACCAGCACTGGACATGAGATGAGTTTAAAGACATTAATTTTATTGAAAAAAAATTTGTACGGTAGTGATATTCAATTTCGCTTTATTTAATACAAATTTGAATGACTTACAGTACTTGTGTATGTTTGTGAAGTGAGACTTCTAATGGAAGGTAGAATATAATATATTTTTCTTTTATTTTAATGGAATTGACACCAAAATAGTTGACAACATATTCTTTGTTCAATGACAATCAGTTTTTTTTTCTTTTAAACATAATATTTCTTATTTATATTAGGTGCTTGCAGGTTTTTTTTTTCCTAACGTTACAATATACAGAATACGCTATTGTAGCGACCGACGTCATACGTCAAATGACGTCACGAATTCTATATCGCGCAATAGAAGTTCACACGCTGCTTAAGGCTGTATATAGGTTCTGAAAAGTAACAAATGGCCGTCGGCCGCCGGGTATACTACCTCGCCTGGCAAAGAAGATTTTCATATTCTGTGCAGAAACACCTCCAACCGTTTCTCTACTAGATACAATGTCATATGTTGTTAAAGGATAGGCATATATTTTGGTAACACCTTATATATGAATATAATATATAATAACAATTTATCTACTATTAAATAGTTTTGATAAATATGACAATATTTTCTTTAGTAAAATTAAGTGATTTTTTATAATTTATTTTGTCGTTATGCGTTCCGTCTTGTACCAGTCTTATTCCATTTTATTAAGAATAAATAACATCTATTAAACAATAAAAAAGTTAGGTATGTATTGAATATATTATAGGTAAGTAATATAGGTATATATATGATTTTTATATATTTGATATAGGATTAATAATAAATATAATAATATTTTTACATAGGACTAGATATAACAATGGGTCTTGAGTGGAAATAGTACTAATATTTATTTTAAATACAAATATTTTTATATCGGGGATTTACAAAAAATCAGTTACCAGATTATGTTTTTGACAAAGCGGTATTTGGAATCATTTTGAGTTAAAAAAAAGTGGGATTCTTTCGTCGAAAGCGCGATGAAATGTCCCGCTCAGAAGAGCAGAAAAGAATCAGGTTTTAAAAACTTATGTTTTCTTTTATTTATTAATTTTATAAAATAAGTCAAATATGCATAAACTATTTTGTATATTTGGTTTTAAATGTGGCAACCCCGACCTCGATCCTTAGATATGAGGGACTGACTACAGAGAGAGATATACAGGGTTTGTAAAACACCAACAACCTCTTAAGAGGTCATTGTACTCGTGTATTTATGATGATCATAAACAACTTTTACTATGGAAGCAAACCTGAAATCACAAAAAAAATAGCTGTTCTCTGCATTTTGACGAGTTAAACGAACATAAATGTTGGGAACAGCTGATTTTTATTTCGCATTTTCCCATAGTAAAAGTAGTTAATAATTATGCGTACAATGGCCTCTTAAGTGGTTGATGGTCTTTTACAAATAACCCTGTATATATAAAAACAGAAACTGTCTGATTGATCGATCAACGCACAGCTGAAACCACTGGGATAGAACCATAAAATTCTGCACAAATATTCCTTAAGTGACGTACGTAAGTGTGTACTAAGAAAGGATTTTTGAATATTCGACCCCTAGGGGGTGAAAAGGGGTGGAAAAGTTTTTATGGAGAAATCTAAATATACACGGACGAAGTCGCGGTCTACAGCTAATTATTTAATAAGAACGTCATCAGTATTTAATTATGCATAAATCAATTATGCTCTTAGAAGAATTTTAATTAAGCATATGCAAAAAAAGTAAATCCCCACAATAGTTATAATTCAAATGAAATATATGTACCTATATATAATTATGATTGTTTTTCATTAGGTATTATTAGTTAAAACGATTCGGTGTTATAATAAATTGTGATATGAAAAAGGCACAGGAGGAAGTTTTGTGGTCGGAAAATATGAAAGGATACGAAAAATATATATTACAATGTATATATTATGCTTATGTAGAAGGTATGTCTTTATAACTTAACGTAGGTACGTATTTAATTTATAACAGAGTGTTGAAGACCAGATTAAAGGGCTACCGGGGCAACAACCTCGGGGCCCCCACATTAGAAGGGGCCCCACCAGTAGAAATTAATTTAATTCGCGGAAGAGTGCTCAATATATAACTTTTGGGTACGAACTCTACATGCTGAAATTTGAATGGGTTTTCTAAATGACAGTGAAGAAGACTATTGAAGTATAAGGTTTATTTAATTAATAAGCGGCAGTAGCCCAATGGCTAGGACTTGTGATCTTGAGCTCGCCGGTTCGAACCCCACCCATTGCACTACCGACGTGAACCCACTCGTAACACAAGCATTTTAGCTTAGCACAAGGGGTTAAAAACAATACCAGTAGACTGCAATAATTCTGCTAGTAAAATAAAAAAAAAAACTTAACATTGTCTAGGTTTAATTTTCGACACTTCACTTAGAATGACCCCACTTTGGACGTCGGACGTCGGCGGAGGTAGCGGGTGGAAGGGGTTCTTTTGTCTGAGACAAAATAAATAAAAATCGCTATGACTGTAAATTGGTTTATAGTAAGTAATTTTATTTTGGCATCTTCGTTAAGATACTTTTGTAGGTAAGAAAGGTCAATTTAGTGACGGTAAATAATTGTATATACTTATTAATAGTTAAAAACTCTTAAAGCCGCTTGATTATATATTTTTTTTATATTTAACACATATAATTACTGATTAATAAAATTTCACATCTATATCTAATCAAATATAAATTTTCGTGTTAATTTTTATAGTTTTTATGATTTTTAGACAACGTCATCCTAATCTACTAATATTCACTATTTAATTAGCAAATATTTTTCTAATTTTATAAATTTCAAAATATTTATTTTTCTATTACACTACTTAATACCTACTATTTATTGATAGAAACTCCAATAATTTTGATCCATTTTATATACAAGAATGCAATAGTACAATATTAATTGATATCATAATTTGTTTTAACGCCATCTAGCGATGAAACATTTTTAAAAATTATCATATTTTGTCATCTCTATAAAATTATTGATTTGTCCTGTCATTTCGAGGTTAAAAGCGTTAAATCAACAAACTCAATTCAACATTATACTAAAAAAATTATATTAAGATATTTTTTTAAGTGTTTCGCCGTTTGCATTCTTCTATCTAAAATGTATATGAACCAAGAGTATAATTTTCTACACGTGTACTCTAAAGTTATACTTATTTGTTCTCTATTAGGGTTTGAACTTGTAGAACAAGGTCTCTTGCTAGAGATAGTACGGCGCCTGCGTCGTGACGCTCTGCCATTTCTGTGAATCAAACATAAAAAAAATCACATAAGCAACAATTTTCAAAATTCATTAAACTAAAAAAAATTGTCGATGATTATTCCATAAAACATACCCATTTTTTAAGGAATGATCATCGTCAAAATTAACTAATCATTTGTCAAAAGTTTTATTAAGAGTCAAATATATAAGATTTACTAAACTATGATAACATTTTTTCGTTACAAATCGACTGTCAAACATAATTGCTTGATACTGAAAAAAAAAATTCTTAATTACAAACTGAATTTGGTTTGACAGTGATGTTAAGTTAACACCTATGTAATTTAATTGTTGCCTCGATTGATAACTCGCAAAGCGGGTCTCCACGTACCAATGTCTCTCTGCGAATATAACAGCTGTACCTGTTTCTAAATATCACATATATAAAACTCACCGTTGAAAAACTTGATAATGTCAGTGAAGTCCATGGTGTTGGCTAGAATGACGTCACGGTACGTCTCCAGTAAAGCCAGGGCTATGAACAAAACCATATGTTCTGACGACACGTGACGCGCCACCCATATCAACTCCCAAGCGGAAAACACCTGGAACAAACAATACATTTCTGGACCTCAGAAGCATAAAGACGGATGTACCTACTATTTTATTCAGAAGCATTTGGTCATAAGTGCCAGTTTACGATAATGGCACATCCGACCTTATGCTTCTGAGCTGTAGATTTTAAATTGTATAACTTTAAAGTACATGGAAGTCATAAAGCGAGCCCTGCAGAGTTTGAACTGTAAACACGAGTAATATGACTACACCGGTGGTTACGGTAGTTGCTTCTGAGACCTTGTGTTCTGAGTTCGATTCCCAGCTTGGACAATTATTTGTGTGAACCACAGATAGTTGTTCTGAGTCTGGGTCTACTTTGTGTCCGTAAAATGAATGTTTGCATAGTCCCATGCGACACAGGGACTAATTACCCTAGTGCGGAAGTTGTCTTTTTAAAAGAAAAATAAATGAGTATAAATAGCACCGTATAAAATATTAATCGTCATATTCTCCGTAGTAATCTCCGTGATTGACATAACAGACCGAAGGGATACTAATACATAGAGTGCATATAGAATTATGTAACACAACTAAAGGACTGAAACGTCCCCAAAAGCATAAAAGTTATAATGACGTAGGAATTTGCGAAAGAGGGTTTTCCGCAATTGATCTGATTGATCTCAATTGACCCTAAAAAGATTAAAAGTAGCCAAAAGCTAGTGGAAAATAATGATGCAGTGAACATACGTCTCGATATAGCAATTCCCGTTTGAAGTCCAGCAGGAACCATCGGTAGCAGAAGTAAAAGTGGGTGTAGTCGCCGTGAGCGTGCATCAGCTCGTACAGTTCACAGTCCAGGATCTGAATCAGTGACCTGAGGGATAAAAAACAAAAAGCAATATAGCACAAATAAAGCAAAAAGGACATTAAGGAACCGACGGTTAAGTATAGAAGAGAGCATCAGGTGTATGAAATATGCCCTGGAGGTCATGCTGATCCAATTCATGAAGTCACCAGCGTTTCCTACTCGCATTTTAGTGCGTGATCTCCTTTGTAAAGAGTAGCATACTATTGCAATAGAGAGAGATGCGGTATGCAAAATGTATTACAAATGTCGGCGAAAAGATGAAATTGCAGGTGAATGAAATCTGTGAATACATTTTCGCCTGAAGGAGAAAAAGAAGGTGATAGAATCTGACATGTCTACACATTTCATGATGGTTTATGGCTATAACTATTTTCCTTCTAATCTGTCCCAAAATTATGTTAAAAGTATTTTTAGTCTTTGTGCTAAGCCTAAGTCAGATCATAGTACCTTTAAGTGAATTAAGAGACTTGTTCGGATGGCAGCGGAAGGCTTAACCCCCCCCCCCCCTTCCCAACACTAACCCTCCTTTCGGATGCTGAAACTGCATCAGCATGAACATCCAATACTTTTGACTCTAAGTAAACCCTTTATTGATTGTACCTATCATCTCATCACCTATCAATCTTTACCTCATGTCAGCGAAATGTGCATCCATAGCTTGTCCAGACGGGAAGTTGTCAGTAGCTCGTTTCATGAGGCTGTTGAACAGAGCGTGTGCTGCAGCCTCCTCCCGCATCATCACGAGGAGTGGAGCCGCCAGGTCACACATGCCTTGCATGTAGCCTATTTCAAGGTGCTCCCATACATAGCTAAAAATATTACAATGAATTCGTTTAATTGTATTTTTATACTTGAATATACTTTTCAGTCTATGAAAATAGAACTTAATTATCATCTGTACTTATAAAGTCCACTGCGGACATGGGCCTATCCATGGATCAGAGGCGTTTTGTCCACAAATGGACATGGGCTGCGATAGGAGACACGTAACAGAAAGAGAATCCGTTCCCTGTTATACGATTGTTATAACAATCGGGACCAACGGCTTAAAGTACTTTCCAAGGCACGGGTGGTATTCTCAACTAACCAGACCTAGAAAGAAATTACATTTAAAGAAAGATATATAGTCAGGCGCGAGGATCGAACCCACAACCTCCGAGATTTATAGCGAACCTTTTACCGCTAAATAGGTTGCAAAATAGAACTTAGGTACAGTTATGTTATTTAAATATTAAAAAAAGCATTATAGATCTGATTTACGCTTTGCTGAACTGTTTTTTTAATTGTTTTATTTTTATATCTAAATCAGTAAATACTTACGTGCACATAATATTTCTTAATTTGTCGAGATTTTCGTCCGTGAAGAAGGGGTAATTCCTGTCACACCGCTGGACATCTTTCTCAATACGGTGCAGGTTCAGCGCGAATGATTCCACTAGCTCATTCTGTTAAGGGTATTAGAGTCCTACTTAGTTCATTGTTTTAGCGTCTAGAAGGTTTATTTAACGTTAAATATAATGAGGTAAGTATTGTTGTATTGCTACGAGTGATTAAAATTGTCTGAGCTTATTGTGGAAAAAGTTATAATATTTGATTCGGTTTTTGGCGCCAGACACAGTATGTTCTTAACTCAAACAATACAATGGTTGTCTGTAAGTTATTCAAAATCATCATCCGCATTAGGTCAGGGATACACTAGGGGACAAACGTCGTACAATAAGAGTCACCCGCAATATCGGGTGATGTGATGTGATGTTGTCGGATGTCCGACAAAATCGCGCGGCACTTGTCGTCGCTACAGAGATAAGATGCGCGATGTCGCCAGAGTTCAGTATACTATGTAAATGACTTGGGAGTAATTTGCTCGGGAATGACACTGCTGCTTAACAATATTGTATAAATAATGATAAATTGATCATTTAAAAAAGGATTCCTCTGAGTTTCTTCCCAGTTCTTCAAAGAGTTCACGTTCTAAACTGGTGGTAGGAAAAGAAATGGACGCATTAGGGACAACCATAAATTACGTAACACGAATTTGATGATTTTACCCTCCCCCGTACTTGACACATTAGGGAGACTATCCCCCTCCCTAGTGTGACGTCGTTTAGGACCGCTCCTACACCGTTGTCACACAATGTCACACTCCGTCGATCCCCTTTCTGCCCCTTAACTTGTGACGTAATTTATAGATGGCCCCTTTTAAATTGTGTATGAATATGAAAAAAGAAATTATTGACTTTGACTTTTGCTTACTAACAGAAATCGCCCTTCTATACCTTGCCTTATATTTTCTACATTTGTCCGTGGGACATTGGTCCCCTAGTGTATCCCTGGCTTTAGGCACCGGGGTTTGGAGTTCGAACCAACTCTTACCTACATCACTTCTGTAACTATAAGTATGAAACAACTGACTAAAAGTGAAGTTATACCAAAATTTAACTCACAGAATAAACCCCTCCATTAGAGCTGGCAGGGGAGACACAATTAGACCTGGTATCAGGTGCATGTCTGTCTGCCGGCTCCAGAGTATCGAAGCTGGCACCGGCTGACTGAGACTCCTCACGCACCACACCTAGAGGACTGCGGGCTGGACTTGCTGTTGCTAAGAAAAAAACAATTCAGGAAGTTAGAAAACTATCACGATCAGCCCATATAACGCCAACTGCTGAATATGGACATCCACCGTGGGGACTTTTACTAAAGCCTAGGCAGGTGTTTTGGTTACCGCAGTATTATGTTGAATATATGGTATAGGTAAGCACTTCTGCATATTCCCTGGTTTACGGTCATCATCATCGATGATTATGACAATGAATCAGTACCAGCAGCTTAACGAGTTTGTCGAGGCATGTTTAAGTCCTTAACCACTATAGAAAAAATCACATAATTTAGCCACTTACTAATTTTAAATGATGATGACAATATTCAAAGATCTCTTTATTTTTAGTCGTATTTATCCATTTTTAAATATATTTCCCAAAGGCAGTTACTATATAACTACTATTGACTTAATTTTGAACTACAACGCACTAACCAGAATGACTTAAAACAATTACAACCAGTATATACAATCAATAATGAAACATAGGAGTATAGGACCAGATTCTTACCAGTAGTTCCACCAGAGGCAGGAGACCCTCCCGCTGCCAAATCAACCGACGGGTTCGTTATAATAACACTCGTGTGCTGCTGATGTGGACTGGGCTGACTCTCGTCTATCGAATTTCCATTCACATGGGCACTATCAACACTGCACAACAAGCCTCTTCCTTCACCCTTCTGAACAATCCCTTCAGCTAACCTTTTTATCTCTGCTATACTCTCTCTCCTCATATCAGGGTTCTCAACCACACTCTTCAAATGTACTTCGTCATCTTCTTCTAAGTCTTTTAGACTGTCTATATCTCTGTCTATATCTAAACTTTCCTTATTATCACGGCTGTCAGTCTCTCCGTTGAGTTTGGTTTCCTTACTTTCTGAATCTAGTTCGATATTGTCGACCTCATCTATACTGGGTGCTCGGGATAGGACCGGTTTGTCCGGACGCTTTTGCTCATTTTCGCTGGGTTCTGGAGAAACTACTGGTGGATTGTCCGATATGACACTGCAGTCGTCTTCGAATACCTGTAATAGAAAACGATGAATGAGGTAAATTTTCCGATTTCACTTTCTTTTGGCGGGAAGCCATAAACGGCATCTCTGTACGCCAAGCCTTATATAAAATTATGTTTTTCATCATAAAATATTTGAATAAATGTTATGTATTTTTGTATGCGGTGTACTTGTTTTAATAAGATTATAATCAGGGATTCAGAATTTGAGCTGCATCATTAAGATAAACAAAAGTAATGATACAATATATTTATCTATGACTTGTTTTGCTGTCGATATTATTATAAAATTTCATAGATGTATTCGGCGCACAAGGTACAGTTACACTTATCGAGTATGGCCGACATTGGCGTTCAAAAGATTAAGCATGTGTTTTTTCATCTAGATTTAATAAGTGATTTTATGAAGTACATAGCTAATCTGTAGAAAGAACCTGACTTTCCTGTATCCTTTAATTGTATTTAGCTTATTCGTGTACTTTGCTTTTGTACATGTGTCTTCTCTAAATACCTTAATAATTATTTTACAATAGTTTCAACGCACCATTTTTACTTAGTAAGTACTCTCTTAGTTACAACTGAGTTACTCTCAGTTACTCAGCTGTTAATTGGGTTTGAACTTGAGAGATCACTTACAATAGTCAAATGTAATACAAATAAGACAGTCTAAATTTACTAGAAAATAATTGAAAAAGTAAAAGATAAAAATTAAGCTTTATTTCTTACCTCGCTAGGTTCAGTATTGTCTTGAGGCTGCAATTTGCCAGAGGCCTCAGTTAGCCGCGCAATAGATGCAGCAGTAGCTTCTTTGTCCCTCTGTCTCACTATAGCCTCGACACACAGCCATTCTGACATGGTGGTCTCATATTGTCGACGGCAGGCTGCGTCTTGTTCCGTTCGTTGTTCTGCTGTTGAACCGAATCTGAAAGTTGAAGATAATTTTAGCTGAAAATGTTGATAGACATCTTGAGAGAAACGCACTTTATGCCACACTTTATTGCCATCATGAACCCGAAATTTGAGAGGTCTGCGAAGTGTAAAGAAGACAGTTGCGCAAAACTCCTGCAAACGAAAGGACATAATATGCATTTAACCACGAGGTTTTTGCTACTTCACCGGACATACAGGCGAAGAGAGCAAGTTTTAATTTTAAAGGCAATTTTGTGCAACTGTCGGTCTATTATACAGTTCGGGTATACAAGTATTCGGAAGGATAAGGTTTGTTGTATGACGAAAGTTACCAAACAAGAACAGCTTGTATTCAATACAAGGTACTTACTCATAATACCCCAGTAGGTACGGCCACACTTCTCTCCTGATGTCGTGTTGAACGCCTCCGTAGTACACCAGCCGGTACACTTCGTCTCTATCGTGGACCGCGCCTTGTTCATCTGTCATCGAACGCCAACGGTCTTCTGTTAGACCACCTTCGGCACCCTCTGGAAAATTTATAGAAAAATGTTTTATTGCTATTAATACTTTTATTTCTTAGTCTCTCTGTACTTTCTCTGTTCTTTTATAGCCCATGGTGAAAGAAAATAATGATTAATTGACAAATCACAAAAGGGAAGAAAAACAAAAATCTGCAAAATATTTTTATAACTCGCAGATATTTATATTTTTGAGTAAGTATTCACTACATACATATGACATACTAAAATACACCTAAAAGTAGCATATTTTTACTAAAACTAACATAGTATAAAATACTACCTAATTATTAATTATTTCGATAGTGTAGTCATATACTAAGTCTGTGAATATTTCAACCCAGAATTCTGCCATAATTATGCGGCCGTAGCTTGCTACGATTAATGGCCTACCTATGGTATTTAGAAATGTCATGAAAAATAACAAAGGACACCAACCTCTAGGAACAATATTAGGATGAACAAGCCCACTGAGATGTGTTCGCACCGTTGACAAATGGCGGCAGTAGGCCAGCCAACCGTAGAACGCACGAGATATAATCTGGCGCCGCATAGTACTGCAAACCAGCTCGATTGAGGCAGACTGAAAGCGTACCAAAAAAAAAATCTTTATCTTATATTAGAAGTATATAGTCACTACGAAATCTAGATACTACAGGTGATAAAAGTCTTAAATTTTACATGGAGTTTTGCAAAATTCTACCACTAAGGAGGCAAAAAGCAATGACGCAATGAAACGATGACAATGAAAGTTTGTATGAAACTTCTATAGCCTTCTATATCGCGTGAAAATTTAGACGCGTGGCTAAACATCTCAATTTTCACACGAACGATGTCACAACAAGTATTGTATATTTCTAAAGGAAATACCAAGAAAGATGCACGTTGAACTTATTAATGGAATAAAGTAAAAAGGTTATTAGAGCTAAAAACATTAGTTAATGAACCAATAGGTATTTTAAATTATTTACACCTCAGTGTTATTCAAATTTTTATATATTTTATAGAATATAATTTGCTTTTAAAGATAAAAAGTAATAAACGATAGTTACATGCTATTTATGAATTTAAAACTTAAAATATTGAAGAACTTTATGAACTGAAAAATATTCAATCCCAGTTTGGGCGCCAGTAGTGGAAATGCTTAATGGCGCCCTAACTGGGACATGGACTACTTTTAGCTTTTTGTAAGATAATCTTGATTTTGATTTTAAATGTATATCAATGTTGAACATACATTAATAGATTATTTAATAGTATGGTGGAGTGATTATGCCCTAATAATTTGTATTAATCGGTAAAGAAGGGTTAATATACGTTTTGTTACCAAACTATCGATATGTATGTGTGATAATTTTGTAAAACAATGTTATATTATCATTTATTTATATTGTTTATATTATCAAACTATAAAAATAATATATTTTTAATAGTGTATTGGTTAAGAAAAAAACTACTGATAAAATAAAGGACGAATTTTATCTAAAAAAGGACAATAGGTTTTACTCACTTGCTCAACCGGGTGATGTGGTATAGGAGTCAAAGGCGGGTGTCCATTGATACCCGCTGATGGTGGACAGTCGACAGACATGGTGGAGGAGTCTGATGATGTAGTGGATGTGGACGCTAGTGTCCGTCGCGGAGTGCGGGGGGGAGAGTGTATCGCCCGCTCTAGGAGTGAGTGACGCATAGCTGAAATGTAAAACATTTTATAATGAATGGTTCTAATTTTTCATACGTGAGTTCTGACACTACGAATTATGAGTTGGAGTCGTAGATAGGTAGATTCTCCGAAATATAGTATCCAAGAAATCATCCTTTAAATGTGATTTACATTTTTTAAGTTATAAGTTTTAGAAGTGCTTTAAGTATAATCTTAAAAATCTGTAGTTTGTTAGGTTAAGGTCATCAACCTTAATCTTCATTTTTTCTTTTTGATATGAATTGCAAATTTAAACTATGGTAAGTTTTTTTTACAATAGTATTCTACAACATTATAGACGCTATTAACAAAATTGTGTAGAAATATACTACCTTCTCTATCTGCGATAGCATTATTGACGATCCTGAAGACGTAGTCTCCAGCCGCCTCCTCAGTCTCCAACTCCTCGGCTTCACCACTCTCACATAGTGAAGGCAATGGTCGCCGTCTCGGCTTGCCTCGGCCGAATACCTGTTAAATTTTTGGATGGCTTAGTAACCAAGTTTTACATTGACAGGTTATATGTACCAAAATTGATTATTTTATATAAAGCTGAAGTGTTTATTTGTTTGCTTGAACTTAATAATCTCAGGAACTACTAAGACCAATTTGAAAAAATCTTATAGTGTTAGATAGCCCATTTATCGAAGAAGGTTAGGTTTAGGTTTAGGTTTAGGTGAAGGAAGGTTTTAAATTTGAAGTTTCCGACGGGAACGGGAGTTACATAGGCGAAACTGCGAGGGGGAAGCTATAAGATATAAAAAAGATGCGTTTTGGCATTTTGATGCCGTTAAACTAGCTAGCAGCTGCATTTTCTGACATACGTGGTGTTAAGCGTAGGCGACGATAAATCTCGGGGACTAAGAAATGTAGGTATTTGGTAAATAATTAATAGAAAATGATTCTCCTGTGATGATATAGTAAACGAAGTAAAAAAAACCTGGGAACCTTGCCAAGTAGAATGGATTTAGAATATTAGTATTTTATAAGTTAGTTTTATTTTAACCTAGCTACTTTTAGATGTATATTATGTATTTTATTCATGTAATAAATAACCATGTTGTAGTTTAATGAGTAAAAAAAGCAATTATAAAATGAGTTTTCTTTTTACCTTTCCGGTTCCCCTTTGTGACCAAAGAGGAGGGTCTAACTGCCCATGAGGTAGTAGTCCCGTCTCTAAATTACTCAAAAACGATAGAAGATGTCCGCCTGAAACAACAATACTTTGATGTCTTATTGATTGTCTTAGTTGTATTTATGTTTAAAAAAAAAGTTAAATACAAAGGTCTTAATTTCAGTCTCAGAAGTCATGGGTTCAATCACAGCGCCAGGCAAGAATTTTTTACGAAAAATATATTTTCATTCCGTACAATGTCCACTGTTAAATATGGGCTTTATATTCAGCAGTGGACGTAACAGGTCCGATAAAGTAAGGTTTTAAATTTGCCTCAACTGAATTCCTTAATTGCATTGTGGTAACTTCCTTTGAGCTGATAGATGTTGTTGCCTATACATCAGCTGTATATGCCTTAGTCGCTTCTTACGACACCCATGGGAAGACATGGGGTGATATATTCCAAACCGAAAACCACACGGCCCGGTAATTTAAAACCTACCTTTAGGGAAATGTATAGGCGGCCGTTGTACGCCATCTTGTCCCACCAGTATCAGCGCGTCGCTTGCCGGCGACCGATGCACGTGTACATACACCACCTCCCACACACACACCTGCAGTGACATCGCCCAGTACACGCTGAAATTATAAGCCAGATATCAAATTTAAATACTTAGTTATTCCTTTTATTTGAAGAGTAACGATTTCCTGAATTATGCCTATTGTTAGTATTCGTCTATTGACTTACATTTTAATATACTTAGACAATTAGCTGGTGAGCGCTTATGTCTGCGAAACATTGTTGGTTTTGCTTTTATTAACATTCTAATAAAGATTTATAAGTTTGCAACGTTCTTATTTCTAACGTGATGTATCATATTCTTTCATAAACCTAATCTATACTAATATTATAAAGAGGAAAACTTTGTATTTTTGTATGTTTGTTTCGAATAAACGCAAAAACTACTTAACGCATTGCGATAATTCTTTCGCCATTAGAATGCTCCATTATCCCTGAGTAACATAGGCTATAAAAGTCTACCCGTGCAAAGCCGGGGCGGGCTGCTAGTATAATATAACTAGGCATAATGCGCTACATAATAAAATAAAATTTAAAAATAAAAAAGCTTCTAAATTCAAAACAAAAACGTACCAATCAATGCACAATGGTCCAGAACATCGACGTCTAAACACAGAACACGGTGCGACGCTGCACAGAACACACGTATGTTGACACGCTGACGAGTGCACTAGGTGACAGCGGACACTACACATGCACTACACAATATACGTCAAGCCAATCACAATAACACATATAAAATAAAACGGCACAGAATAAAAAAAACACAAGCTGGTTCAGGTAGAATATAAACTGAGGACTATTTTAATAGTGTATAAAACTATTAGAATAGTTTAATTCTGGTATATACTAGATATCTAAAATTTCTACAAATGTACAACAAGCACGATTGGGGATGTTGGCTTAACCCATAGGTATTTGTAAAATTTCTGAGTACCTACTTTAGGGAAAAAATTGCCAATTATTAAATTAAAAAAATTGTCATTAATAAATTTAGACCAGCGGCAGTTTGCCAGGAAACCAGCTTTTACTGGGGGTGATAGTGGCTTTATAAGCAAAGGGTTCTTCGACTGTTACTACACCCACCTAGATGTAGTAACAGTCGAAGACCCATTGGAGATAATTATATTTAATATGTTATTATATTTAAAGGTAGGAGAAAGACAAATGAAATTTGTATTTGAACTGTTATGTAAAGGGGGGCGCTAGAAAAAAAAACCAAACGAAATTATACAATTTAAGGTCAAACGCTCGCGCTTCAGGTATTACAAGTCATTTTTTTATCTCTTAATTTAATAGACAGATATATATGCTATTTTGATCTAATTCTCCGTTCAATACCTAAAGTGCAAAGTTTCACCATAATTATAACATAAAATTACCATAACAAAAAAAATAGAAATAGCACAGATTAATAAACTAAGAAGCGAAAAGAGGTAGCGCTATTTTAAATAAGCCGATAAAGTCATAATGAAAGCTGAGCTGAAATCCGATACACGCATTTGCAAATTAACATTTGTGGGTTCTGCTTTATTTTGTACTAGATTTTACCCGCGGCTTCGCTCGCGTTACTACAGCTACAGCTACAGCTATGTTGCTATGTTACTTCTAATATCTTCAAGAATATGTGTACCATGATGATCGGTTAAGGAGCCAAATTAAATTAACCATCGCCCAGATAATAAAACCATAAATTTACGACAATTTGATATCCAAGAATTTTAAATTTGGAATTTCTCTCTAGTTAAAACATTGCGAACATGTATTAATACTAAAGGCGATTTAACAAGGAACTATAATGAATTTATCTTCTAAATTCTCGATCAAAATATTATAGAATATGATATTTAATGGTTAAATATCTACTGGTATTATAAATTCGTAGAGTAAATCAATTGGAAACTTACGTAACAACAAAAATAATAAAATTGTAATAAATTATCTTATTGATAACTTTTTATACCTACAAAGTAAGAAAGCGAAAGCTTATAAGTTCTGAATGCTTTCACGCGTTACTTAACAATATTAAATTAAGTACTCCGCATATTCTGCGATCAACTTTTACATCTAAAATATAATCGTTGTATCAACTTTGTTCAAAACTTGTTAAAATTTCCAAGTATTTTCTTCGCTGCAAAAATTCTTTCGCCACTTCTGAGTAAGATGGAAAACAAAAGAAAAGATTCTGTTCTAAATTTGATGGTGTTCTATTATTACTAATCTACAACAAAAATAAACAAAGAAATATATTGTCATTGTTTTTTAATTTTAAACTTCGAACAAGCTATAAAAAAGTATTAATAATGTTAGACAACATTTAATTATTGGTCTCGTGTGGCAGATTACATGAAACCAATAATATATTAAAATGTTGGCACTCGGTATGTAATTAATTTAACTTTTTAGTTAAATGTATTGTGAAATAAAATTACTGATACTCTTCTTAATATTATGTATTACTAACAAAAGCTATCAAAGCTATTATCCACACAAATACTAGGTAGGTACCTACTGAAAACTATTGATAACTTGGCAAATGTTTATTATATATTTTTTCGTTTTTTATATAAGTACATAATCATGTTTGGCAAGAAGCTAGGTATTAGTGGAAAAAAATCTGTAATTCGTTTATTTTTGTACAGACGAATATTTTTCAGAAGGTACCTTTTTTAATTAAAGCATGTAAATAGGTAGCATCAATAATACACATCTATTTACAAAACTACATGTTATAGTTCTAATGTCCGTTACCTTTTGTCAATGCCTTCGCTCTCAGCGTACCCGTTCATGAGCTGATTGGGTGTCCACTTGATGATGAGGCCGGCAGTAGTCTGGTGCAAGCTCAGGTATCCAGGCATTGGCTCTTCAACCTCTTTCTGATATAAAAAAGTATTGTTCATTTTAATAATTTAAATTAAAAATAACCACAAATTAATTAAAACAACACAAAAATCTCATAATTCTCATAATCTTCTTCCATTTAATAGAGAGAAAATACGTGTACTATTTTACAAGCAATAATTGGTAAAGTGATTATTTTTTTGCCTATGACGAATCTCTCTATCATTATGGTGTATCTGTAACTTTGGCGCGAAATTTGAAAAACACATTTTACACTCTATAGAGCTTTTTTTTAAACTTTAGTAGAGTTTTTTATTTTACATTTATAAGTTTTTACGCACTTAGTTTATTTAGTAAACACGACTATTGGCAAAACACTACCAAATATTTTACAAAGAAATATTTCCCCCGTCTCATACGTTTAACCGACATTTTGATAAATAATATATATTTTTTTGTTTTTCCTGTTTCTATGATTGCCTAATTCTCAAAGGACTCTCAAAGGACCTGTGCTCATGACCCGTATCCGAGTAATTTGATAAAGCCATAGAGGCACACACAAATTAAAAAAGTACCTTGTGTTTTTCAAGTTCTTATATTAACTCTTACTCTAAAGAAAAGTACTTAACGCATATTTTGTAAATTAGGAGGCACGATTATAGGATAGGTATATTATATTATACAATTGTATACACAAAGACAACATTCGTGGCCTAGCGTTATAGGTCTCGCTTTGAGCCTAGGAGGTCGTGGGTTCAATCCCCACACTGGACAACAAATCTTTGTGTATATTCTTATAGTATATTCTTAGATCACTTTCCGGGTCTGTTTGGTTGAGGGACTACACTCCGTGCCTCGGAAAGCTAGTTAAGCCGTTGGCGTTGGTCCCGATTGTTATAACAATCGTATACCAGGGAACGGGCAGCAGCGTTTTTCTGTGTATTACAACATAATACTGCAGTCACCAACCCTTTTGCCAAGAGTGGTGACTATGGCAAAAACCCACCCTCGGGAAGGCCCATGTTCATCAGCGGACGTTATACGGGTTGATGATGATGCACAAATACAGATACATTATCTATTCATTTACACTTAAAATCCGGTGGGACGGTCAACAGAACCGATGAATGATAAGGCGGAGAACTGGCAGCTAAACGTACATGGTACACGTAATTAGATTTTTCTCAAGAGAATATGTCTACTAACACATTTTTTGAGCAAACATTATTTTAGCGACAAGACCAATGAGACAGTATACTTTCATACGTGACGTCATAAATAATATTCAAAGAAAACAAATATATATTTACTAATATTATAGGTATATACACTCGTGTATTATTTGGTAATTTTAGTTTTTGTTAATAACAATTCAACGACGCTAAATAAGATCATAGCAGATCTAAAGCTAATAAAAAAAATGATTAGATTAATTAATTTTTACGCCAGCTATCGTGTTTCAAACGAAAAAAAGTGTTGATTGAAGGGGTTTTTTTTTTCTATTTCTATTTTTTTTTCCGTTTCTGTTATCTTAAATCAATTTTTACTAGTGACACAATTATTCTCCATTAATTTATCTTTAAAATGGTGCGCAGATTGAAGAGATTACGTGGATTACCAATCGAGAAATTAATTAAATAGTCGCGGAACCGAGGCAAATCGATTTTTTCGGTAGTAGAGCACTCTCTAATGCTTCGCATTATGAGTCGTGCAAAATATAATTTAACTTACTGGTTGAACTCTGACGTTATTCTTCCCGTATAAAAGTGTTGCTGTAGAATTCTGATGTAGACTCTCCACGTAGTCCTTCGCAGTAGAACCTGCCGTTTTTCCTGTTCCTGTGGATAAAATATGCTTTTAAATAAATATAGGTATATGTTACAGTCAAAACTTATAATCGGTCAAAACCACTATTGACTGCAATAATAATTTGTATGGAATTTGGATCTGGCTGTGAGCCGGCCGCTGCCGCGGCACGCTCGCTTCGCTCGGCTCGTGCGTTGTGGTCACAGTTCTAACCTAACCTACAGAAGTTGGAATCCTGATGTTTTTTTTAACCTTCCAATATGGACCCGTCAAAACTACTTTTGCCTGATTTTTGCAGTCAAAAGTGGTTTGAACGATTATAAGTTTTGACTTTAACATAATAAACTGTTAAGTATGACCTAACGAACGTGTTTGGACTTGTATAAAAGTGTAAAAAAACCGATATTGTGATTGTTCAATACAATGTTGCGAGCGATAATAACCGAAAATGTAATTTAACATACCTACAGTCCACATTCTGCATATACCATGTAAGAATGTCCGTCGGTCAACGGATGAAACCCAACTTGCCCTTGATACCCGGTGAAGTAACAAAAGACGGACTAATTATGTCCGTCCAAAAACTTACGCATGAAATGTGAATGTATTTACTTTTCCCCACAAAAGCAACGTTCATATTCGATATATTTGGAATGTCGCATGTAATTAGAATCAGGTTTTTAACTCCTATAAACTTTTTGATTCGCTTCTCAATATGGTCAGAAACGCCCTGACAGCCTATAACGTGTGACTTACAGAAGTTACAGAGTCAACAATATGGCTAGTAATCATAGAAAAATTATAATAGGTAATAAAACGTTTTTTGCACCCATTTATGGCACATTTAACCATCTTATTAACCGAATTTTCTTTCTTTCTAAATGACTGATGGATTAACAAATGGCAAAAATGCTCAAAATTTGTAGATACCCGACATTTAGAGGGCGTATCCTCTATATATAGATTAAAAAAAAAATCAACCGTAAGAGGATGAAAAAGTGTGGCACATATAAAATAACAATAAAAGATTACTACACACAACTAGTATTTTTATTGACCTCTCGCACTGTGCTAAAATGCTTGTGTTACGACTGTTACGACTGGTACTGTTAGGTTCAGGTCAGTAGGTAGTGTAATAGGTGGGGATCAAAAATCCCGATGCCCTAGCCCCTATACGGCCGCTTCAAAAATGTTTTGTTTTAAGAAATCGAAATTTAATATCTACTACGTAATAACTAACCCAGGCTAAACAGCACTACGTAGCTATCAAGTGGGTACCTAAAATACCTATAACAATATTCTGAATTTCCAATATCTAACATAAAAGTTACAACAAATTAAACTAGAAGACGGTCCTAAGTTGTTAAGTATCAAAGTCTTAGTAAACTTTACCTTTAGTTACCGCGCTCCCATCATCAAAAGCGTTCCAACTTCGCTTAAACTTTAGGATTGGTTTCCGAACGGACCCAACTTCTTGCAAAACTAGATTTGTGATCGACGCACCATACATAACTCTAATACACGATGTCTAATCCCCCCCCCCCCCCCATGAACAAAAATGTGTTTTTTCTTTTATTTATATCTAAGCTATTAATTTTACTATAATTCTCGCCTCACTCTTTTATTTTAATATATTAATATGGCTATTATACTATGAATATTTCTTGGGGGGTGAACCCCATACCCTGCCCTCAAAATTTTTATTTTTAAACTTTATTTTGTTTCGTCTCCTTTGATTTAATTTCCTCGAAATTACAAAACGGAATGAAGAATAGGATAACTCCGTTGTACGTCAAACCAAAACCTATGCGGTACTCTGGCGGTACTTTCCATTGATACAGTGTCACAATGTAAGTGGAGAACAAAATCTGGAAAGCCGTTTATTTTTATACCTACGGTTCCCTCTATACGGCTTTTTGTAGTACACATAGGTACCTACATAATTATAATTAAAATCAATTACTTTGCCAAAGCTGGACCAAATCTACAAATATTTAGTGGGTATTTATACAGCCTATACTGTCTTAAGACTCTTAACTAGTTTAGTATCAGTATACTTTACCAGTATTTACAGCGCTGCCATCATCGGAGGAGGCGTTCAGACTTCGCTTGAAGTTGAGGATCGGCCTCCGAACGGAAGGCGGTGTCGTTGTGCCGGCAGACATCCTGTGTCTTTGAACCTGACAGAATCAAAAGTGGTTGTATGTTATTAACCTACTTTATTATTAAAAAAGAATTACATTATAAATCTATACCTACTTAAATCTACTGGTTTCTCTATCGAATCCGAAATGAGGAGATACGTAGAAGAACGCGGGTTGTCGACATAGCCCAATGGATTAGTTCGTTGAAATGGCAATGGGCAGGCCATATAGAATAGATGGCCAAAAAGGTCTCGAATGAAGACCGCGGATCGGCAAGCGTAGCGTAGTACGTCCACCAACTAGATGGACGGATGACCTGATAAAGGCCGCGGGATCACGGTGGATGCAGGCCGCCTCCAACCGTCCACTGCTGGACTCGCAGATTTCCAGTTACTAGGAAATCTGCGAGTCCAGCAGTGGACGTCCTTCGGCCGAAATGTTGATTAATACTAACCAACTCGTCTGCAGGAGGATCTGTCCAAAAGCAAGCAGGTGCTTTCGCCTTCGAGAACTCCAAAGCGCAGGGTCCGACCAACAGAGAGCTGAGGATGCTCCCGTAGTCCGGGTCAGCAACCAAAGCGTCTCTTTCGTAGTAACGGGGGGCGTTAGTGACCAAGTGCTCAATTATCTTGGCCAACTGACGCTCGAAGAGGGCTATTCGAATCCAGAGGTACCTGTGAACAAAGAGCATTGAAGAGTATGTAAGTTTTCATCACTGATGTGACATTTTGAGAGGTTTAGCCTTGGAATGCTTCTGGGGAAGTGCTTCCTTGTTACAGAATACCATGGCCAAACAATATTATTGACTAGCTGCGCCCCGCTTTTATCCGCGTCACTCTCCAGTGGGTCGTCGAGATATTTTGTAGCCTATATGTTAATCTACGCGGATAACCTATTCGCGTGCAAACTATCAGCCTTAGTTACTTTCAGCAGTAGTTTCTACGTGAAAGAGTTACAAACATCCATCCATCTATACTTACAAACTTTCGCGTTTATAATATTACTAGCGACCCACCCCGGCTCCGCACGAGTACAATGCTTATATTATACATATAAACCTTCCTCTTGAATCCCTCTATCTATTAAAAACAACCGCATCAAAATCCGTTGCGTAGTTTTAAAGATTTAAGCATACTTAGGGACATAGGGATATAGGGACAGACGACTTTGTTTTATACTATGTAGTGATTATAGTAGGACTTGCTGCTGCCCGTGCCTTCGTCTGTCTGCGTAAAATAAGGATAGTAATCTAACAATGAAAGTCACGTCTAAATCGGTACTATGCGAAATACACGCAAGAACAAACACACAGACAAAATAAAAAGAAGCTTATATTATCTATAGCTTTTTTCCCAGGAGTAAATGCATTTACGCATTCCCACCGCCGCCACTGTGGAAAATAATGGTCTGTTTCTGATTAAAAATCAATAACTTCTTTATTTCTGAATATTATGTTCTAAAATTTTGCACAAATATAGAATAGTGTATATGGCTTCAAATAGAATGTAATTTATTATGATTAAATTTAAAATAATAAATTCAAAAATAAAACAAATTCAAAATTATAAAAAATCTCCAATGTTTATTTCTTAACAGTGAATACTATTATTTTAATGTTTACAAAAACCAAATATCATATAGTACATCAAAATAAAAATCAAATAAAATAAAAAAAGCATTTTTTTAAAGATTAAAATCGAACACAGATTAATTAATTAATTGTACTGTTTACTAAATGTTTTGTTATTTATACTTGATGAACTTCGGGATCTAAAATTAATCCGTTCACTTTCAAAAGATCTAAGGTGTCTTCATCAAGTTCCTTCACGTTTTTAGTATACGGTTTTCTAATGCTGGTAATGTAAGGATCTGAAGTATAAAGAAGAGTATGAAATACATCTTCGTTTGTAGCGGATCTTGAGCATTTTCTAGCATGATGAAGACGAAATTTTTTATAATCCTTATTGCGAGATTCTTGTGCATCTTCCGAAAGTTGACCAATAGGAAGTACTGCAAAATGCTTTATGACACTTTCTCCATGAATCAAAATTTTGTGATCTGAAGATGGCATGTAATACCATTCATAATTGCTCACATAGATCCTAGCAGTCTCCATAGCATAACTGCCAAATTTTTCAGCATTTATCATTACACCCGATGAAAGAGCTTGCAGAATTATGTAAAGTCGTTTAATCAAATTTATATCCACTCCTGTAATTTCAGCAGAGCAGCTTGCATTGTGAAAAAATCTTCTGGCAGTATTACCGTCATTAGAATTACCACTTACTTGTCTTGGTTTGTCGATGATCAATCCTAGCTCTTCACGGAAACGCCTTTGTACCAGGGTTTTCTTCTCTTACTTTAGTCGTTTCTTTTCTTCACTTGTGGCTGACCATGTTTGGAAAGACAGATTATAGGAAATATGTAAAATCATTTCCATACAACGAATCCAGGCGTGCAAAGTAGACAGTCCGTATTGATAAGAATCTTAATTTTCAGGCCTAGCTGTCACTTTTGTCAAATCGTTCATTTGGCGTGGAGTAGCTCCACATAATGTACATGTGGAACCCGAAGGCGTATCTGTTAATACCTTAACTACTTTACCATCTATCATTGTAAGGAAGAGATCATGCTTCACTTGCACTCCCTCACCTTCTTTGTTAATTAATGATGGACTCAAGGAATTTATTTGACCCTTTATTTCATCCACAACGGCTTTAGTTTTCTCGGGAGTTTCTTTACAAAATTCTATTAATATAGGCCGGCAAAAACGAACAGATGAAGGTACCGGATTTTGCCAGACAACATCACCTGTTAGCTCGTTAATTAACTTAATAGGCACCAAAGAAGTGATAAATAAATTCGAATCAGAAATAAGTTCAGACTCTTCTGGCAGTTTCTGTTTGTACTGGCTTTGACCGGATGAGTGGCTCATCCCGAGCCCCACAGCCCCATTTACTATACAGAAGTAAGTTATTCAATCCTTTCCTATAGACTGAATCTATTGTCAATATTCTAGCTGCAGTGTGATCTAATAAATCTTGAAGTCTTTCTATTTTTGCACTTGTGTCTGTAATTTCTATGGCTGAAGACGGTGGATAGCAAGTAGTTTTAACTTCTTGCACTTTGTAATATGGTGGAAGCACAAAACATTTTCGTTCGTTCGTTAAATTTCTCAAGTACAAATATTGTGCTTTCGTTAAATCCAAGTCAATAAATACGCTCAATGCTTCTTCATCCGTTAACATTTTGGTCTGCCTTGCGTCTTCTATGAGACTCGAAAATAAGGTCTTATTTTCACTGTCAGCAAACCTTAATGTTTCCACAAGTTTAGCTTCTGTTCCTTCTCCTATCGAACGTAACCCTTGAAGATATGCATTATAGACGTGTTCAAATCCATATTAATTAAGTAACATTGTATTTTTTCTTCTTTTACTGGATTCTGACAAGTCTGGATAAGATACGCACGTTCTTCCACGTTTCCCAGAAGAGGTAGATGGTGTGGAGATGGTTGTAACGTCTTCAGAGTCCGGTAAAGTTATTGAATATTCTGATTCCAACCAATTACTGTTCTTCATTAAAAATGTATCCTTGTTCCGTGAAGCTTCGTTCCAGCGTTTATTAAAAGCGGGAATAATATGTCTTTGAAAATCACTGAGGATGAAACATAAGTTGTCTTCAGAGACATGATATTTTTCTTGCAAAACTGTTGCAACGATTTTCCTCCTTCGATATACGAAAGTATTATTTCACGTTTAGATCACTTGAAAGTAGACATTTTGAAGAGTCAACAAATGTAATTACACTTCTGTTAATTCACCACTATTTTGTTATTTACAATGGAATGAAACCACTGTTTATATACTATTTGAAATATGAGGGTAATGTGCATTTTGTTGATTAATATTTTCACACGCAACATGAGTGCAAAAAAGATATATGCCCTAATATCAATGATAAATTACATTATTGATGTAAACAGCAACATTTCAAACCGCAATAGATAGCTAGCGGTTTTCCGTTTTCTGACTCTTATCACATTTTTATTAATTACTCCGAAACCCGCAAATATCCGCAGCTGTTATTATTAGATTATGTTTATGGATAGTTCGGCTACAAATCAACATTAAATGTAAAGCAGGGGTAAACGTGGGTAACTGTCAAAAGTCTCGTTGAACTTTAAAAAATCTTTTTTTTCACCATATTTTATTTTGCAATTATTTTAAGGTGAACCTTAACATAACATTAAATACATATTAGCTGTTTCATATTCTTCAAAAGACGAGGTTTCCAGAAATATATAATACATTATACCTTTTCCTGTAACGTATAACAATAAAATCAATTTAAAAGTGATGAAGTGAACGGGCCTGACATGGACGTCCGTCAAAACTATAAAGTTTGTGGTGTTGTAAAAAAATCATTTCATTTAATATTTATAATTTTTTGATATTATAGTCTAGTTTGGTCCTTAAACTATTGAGTAAAATAAAAAAAGCATGCCAGTAGCGACATTGACAAAAACCATTTTTAATCAGCAGTTGTTCTACGATTTTCCGCGCCGCTGCAGCGTATCCGCGCGCTGGGGGCGGAATATGTGGGACTCACCCTCTCCATAGCGGTGGTATGCTTACTCATACCACGAGTAAAGGACTCTACACCACTAAAACCCCCCGGACACTCCTTCAATCCGTCGTTGGCGGGGGCCGGGTACGCAATCCGGCCCCCCGACAACACCCGCGGCCAATATGCGCGGCACCGCGGGATCTCCTGGGCCATATTATCTATACTATAACCTAGCTACTATTATTTGTTTGTGCTTGAACGCGCTTATCTCGGGAAACTGTGGTCCGTATGATTTGAATTATTCTTTCAATGTTAGATAGCCCATTTATCGAAAAAGGCTATAGGCTGAAATTAATTATGAACTTCCCGCGGGAACGCGAGTTACACTTGTGAAACCGCATGGAGAGAGCTAATAAAAATAAAAATATGAGGTAAAAAACGAAGCGACAATGTGGTACAGGAACACAACTGATAGTGTCTGCAGAAAGCGTGGGTGTATGCTTGTCAAGATAATATAAGGTGCTTTCAAAATATAAGCCATCTCTTTAACAGTTGATAATTGGTACCATGTAGTGATTTCGTTGCGAAGTTTAATAATCTGATTTATTAAATCAAAAAATATATTACATAATATGAATGGACTGTTTAGTTTTATGAAAATCTGTAAAATATAAGAATGAAATGAATGAAAACACATTATTGTGTGATCGTTCGTTGTTTTTTTTTTTTTTTTTTTTTTTAATCATTTATTCAGAACACAAAATCAAAATTACAATTAAATTGTTTCTCGCCAAGCGACAGAGCTTGTTGGCGAGACGCGCTCACTTACATAATAATAAAGGTATATCACAATTATTATTGTACTTACTTAAATATTTTAAATTCTTAAATCTATGTTAAAACTAAGAAAATAAATGTATTCGGTTCTGAGTGAATGTTGATGTGTGTTCATGATGACAGCTGCCGTGGGCAGGCTATAGTCATGTCCATTAATGTTGTACTCCGACAGGGCACATGTATTCAAAATTAACAATGTTTTACTGTACTGTAATTTAAAGTCCAGTGCTGAACATGGGCTTCCTCTTAACAGACCTTGGCAAGCCAGGATCGTTGAGGGATATTGCCATAACCACCACACTTGGCAGACGGATTGGTGATCGCAGTAAGATGTAAACCTTGAGCTAATAGATGCTGCTGGCCATCCATCAGCCATATGTCCCCTAGTCGCCTTTTACGACACCCATGGGAGGACAAGAGGTGGTCTATTCTAAGCCGGAAACCACACTGCAAATGATGATTACATCCGTGATTCTTTTTTGTAAAATATTTTTTCATACGTGACACTAACTACTATAAATGGAATGGCATATACTTTAGAAGCACCTTATATAATGTAGACGTTCATTACATAGGTTAGTAGGCCATTATACAGAAGCAATAATAGCTAAAAATAAGGGAAACGACCTTGTTGTAGGTTGTAATGTATACAAATTAATTTAGACTATACAAACTTTGCAGTTTAGGTTGTAAAGGTGCGGTAAGGCACTTAACCAATTAATTCTCTCGTCACGTCGTTTGATACCTATACCTATTACAAAACTTTTTTTTTTTGTGATTTCTAGCAATGTTTTGCATTCTACTAGTATTTTTGTTAACCCCTTGTTCTAAGCTAAATTCTTGTGTTACAAGTGGGTTGACGTCGGTAGTGTAATGGGTGGGGTTCGAACCGGCGACCTCAAGTCCGATGCCCTAGCCATTGGGCTACGGCTGCTTCCGTTTTCTTTATATAATAAAGCTGAAGAGTTTGTTTGTGTCCTTAAATGTGCCAATCTCAGGAATAATGGGTCCGATTTAATAAAATATTACAGTGTGAGATAGCCCATTTATCGAGCAATAGACTATGTATTACGACCAATAGGAGCTGAGCTGAGCACCAATGTCAAATGTTTCAAAATCGGGGTTAGCAAATAGAAACTATTCCACAATTCTATAAAATACTTACAGACGCAAACTACATACATTTTAGTTTATAGTGTAGTAATGTTGTCACTATTGAAAATTAGCGCTACTGAGTACTTTTCCCGGATACTTCTCGCGTAAATATCTAAGTATAAAAATAAATGTATTAAATTAAAAATAAAAACATTTTATTTAAAACTACCTTCCCCCGCGCGTTTTCACCTGCGTTACTCCCGTCCCGTAGAATATAACTAAATAAAATTAAAAACATAAAATTTGTAATTTCAAAGAAATTTATGCACTAATATAATCACTATAATCTTACTATATTTTCTTCTGCGGGCGTTTTCACCCGCGTAACTTCAAAAATAGATAAATATAGTTTATGTTACTCCTAAATAAAGTATCTTTCTGACGGTAAAATAATTTTTAAAATCGGTCCATTAGTTTCGGATCCAATTCAATACAAATAAAACAAACAATCAAATCTTTCCTCCCGCAAAACTTGTTAAACAAGATTAAAATAAAGCAAATCGTTCGAATATAAGAAAATTCGTAGCAATTTTCTACCCAATTTCGCAACTCAAAGCAAAAATAGATACATTTTTCGACTGACTCATATGATTACGTGACTCAAATACAATATTATAACCAACGTTACTTGACACCTGCCTACATACTGATTTCTCTTAGGGACATTTCAAGTTACTTATGTTTAGTATTACCAAGACAAGTACATGGTAATTGTCTTTCTGGTGAAAAAAATCCATGCGTGAATTTCACTTACATATTTTTACGAGGGCTAATGAAATAAGCTTCAAATTATATTTGACTAGCTTCCCGCACACGGCTTCATGAGCTTCATGGATAAATATAGCCTACTAGCTACGCCCCGCGATTTTATCCGCGTCAATCTGCTCCAGTGGGTCGGAGCGTGTTTTTTTGTAGCCTATATGGTAATCCAGCTTATCAACTACCTGCGGGAAAACTTTCAGCCAAATCCATTCAGTATTATTTGCGTGAGAGAGTATCAAACATACATGCATTCACACAATAAGAAACCTATGTTATCCACATATACACTCTGGATAACATAGCTTTCTTATGATGAAATTTTTTTTTAAGTAGGTCCAGTTTTTTCAGAGCAATTTTAATGCTAACAATAGTATAATATACAATTCGATCTACTTCAAAAACTTGATTACTTATTTTTTGTCGGTGGAAATGCCTTTTCGCATTCCCACCGCCACTGCAGCGTTTCCGCGCGCTGGCAGTGGATATGTGGGACCCGACCTCTACATAGCGTGGTATGCTTCTCATACCACGAGGAGAAGACCCTACAGCGCTAAATCCCCCCGGACACTCCGGCCCAAGCTACGTTGTCCAGTAGTAACTTAGCTATATTTAATTGATAAATTCGACTGCACCGGTGGCTCAGTGGTTACGGTAGTTGCTTCTGGGACCTGGTGTTCTGGGTTCGATTCCCACCCGGGACAATTATTTGTGTGAACCACAAATAATTGTTCTGAGTCTGGGTGTACTTTGTGTCCGTGAAATGTATGTTTGTAAAGTCCCCCGCGACACAGGGATTTATTTCCCTAGTGCGGGAGTTGTCTTTTAAAAAAAAAAAAAAAAAATATGCAGTTCCTCAGATACTGAAGCTATGCGGGTGATACCTTACGCGAAAAGGTAGTATTTAATTAGTTGAGTACTTTTTTAGCTTGAGCTTTGCTTATCCTTCAAATTACATCATATTATTGCCCATTAAAATAGACACAGAAGCAATAAATGTTGATATAGGTATCAAATCTTTTTTAGAACAAATGAGGAGGATATTTTTAATTTGAACCATAAAAATCACCTCTATTGTTTTCTTTATGAGATTATTTAATGACCTCATTTGATAAAGGTACAACCTGACAAAAAAAATAACTTAGGTTGTAAGTTCGTATTACACGAAATAAAAATCGGGATCACATACCATCAGTACATTACAATATTGAGTGGCTGCATTTACGGAGCTATGTATATTTAAGGTGGCGCAGTACCTAGTCGAGCGTGCGAGACCAATCATTTAACAAGATTACAAAATAAATCAAGAAACTTTAACTCAAATAAGATTAATTATATACGCTTGTAAAAGTATGTACGGATACGTTATAACAAAAAATCTATCAGAAGAATCATAGCCCGTTGTTAATTAAAAAGTATCTACACAATTAATTAAGAGGAAAAGAGCACGCTTATCTGTTGAAATGAGAACTACCGAAAGATCTTCAATAAAGCTTATTTTGTTGACCCCACATTCTTCTAGTGCGTTCGTCGAACGTGTGTCACATAAAGACTATGTACTAGTGAAGTCGGGGTCGGCGAATGCGCACTTTAAGTCAGTCTTAGTTTACTATCACACAATAAAAGTTGTAAATTAAAGAACCACTGAATATTTAAGCTTCTAGATCTCACTACAACGAAGTAATAGGTGGTCTAAAATGACACGAATGGGTTCGAAAATGCATGACTTAGCGGCAGCGTTGCCAACTTCCACGATCTGGATTACCCAAAAACCTAACTGAAAATCCCCAATTTTGGGGAAAATAAAATCGATATTTTCCCAACAAGATAAAGCAAAGAAATAAAAATACTGTTCATATAAATCAAATATATTTATAACTTATACTAAAGTATTTATATCAAGGTATTGGCTCTTCATTGCGCCAAATTTGTTTTGTCAACATATCATTCGACGGATCAAATTTTAGGCTTCCTCCTTTCTTCTTAATACCTTCTCTAGTGGCCATTAGCGCTACTACAGTGTCATTGGGACTTCCCTGATAAGCGATAAAGTTTGATGGACATAAATGTTGCCATAAAATAAACTCAACCTTCCTGCCGGATAACTTGAGTTAAACTTGAATCAAATATAAATAATCTATAAATTATACTTACTTCTTATTATCTTATACTACTTTTAATACTTCTAAGTTCAGCTCTAGTATAAATGTCTAAATTCCCCGCATTTTCCCCACATAAACGCTCTCCCCACACTCTCACACTCTCACAAATTACCCAATCGAACTGAAAATCCCCACAGTTTGGGGAATTCCCCACAGATTGGCAACGCTGCTTAGCGGGAAGACGGGCCCACAGTTAAATTTGTATAAGAAATTACACTATGGCACATTTGTTTTTTTTTTCGGTGGGACATTAAGTAGTTAGCCAGGAGGCTTTTGCTACTTCACCGGATATAATATTGAGGCACAATTGTATGCGCAAATATATGTTGACTATTCATTCTTTTACTCTCATAATAGTATAGTATTACCGACACCAACGGTAAGACATCAGGCGTTGATTGAAATGCTAAAAGTCCTCTTTAAAGCATGGATGAAATACCATCAAGTACCTGACTTCGGGCTGGTAGATACTTACTTAGATTTTTCTCAAAAGAAAATGTCTAAAAACACTTTTTTTCGATAGCTAGCAATCAGACATATTGTACACTTATTTTCATCATGAAATACAAGTTTCATAACATCATTATATCGTATTTTTTCATAAATTTCGGGTTATGACTCCGCTCCGTGAGTATTTACTGCCATTTTATGTTTGATCGTAACCGGAACGTAATAAAAGTTCTATTTTGTTCCATTTTTAAAACTTAACTTCGTGTAGATGATATCGCTTTATAACATTTTATGTTTAAGGTTATGATAGATTTATTAAACACTAAGTACATTATATTATTATATATAAGCTACTCTATAGCTTCCGCGCGCGGTTGCATCCACGTAACTCCCGTTTCAATTGGAAGTTCCTAATAAAATATAGCGTATAGCATTCCTCGATAAATAGGTTCTCTAACAGATATTTTGTTTTAAATTAGGGCGTTTAAGCAAACAAACAAACTCTTCAGCTTTTCGGTATTACAACTGGTCAGGTCCGGTGGAGGACCGAGTAATCTTGTCTTTTAGATCCTTTTTTAATTAAGCGGCCGTGCCCAATGGCTAGAGCGTCGGACTTGTGATCTTGAGGTCGCCGGTTCGAACCCCACAACACAAGCATTTTAGCTAAGCACGAGGGGTCAACAAGATTACTAGTAGACTGCAAAACTCTGCTAGTAATCATAAAAAAATAAAATACAGCTCTAAACCTTGTTCGATGCCCATAGAGTAAATGGAGGACTTACATGGAAAAATTACTAAATCTCGAGGATGCCATGTCGAAGTACAATATTATATTTAAGTTGTATAATTTTTTTTGATTTTTGTTCCGTAATTTGTGACGTAGTTTCATAAAAAAAATTTGTTTCATAATTTTTTAACCAATATTTAAAATAAACATCATCCACTATACTTAACAAAGCATTAGTCTTTATAATTCTCTAAATTATAGCATAATTTATTAACTAATATTAGCTTTCGTATCAAGCTCATGAATGAGGTTTCATAACAATGTCAACACCAAATCATTCAACGTCTCATGTTTAGTTAATCACTCACACTAACTTATATTAGTATCTAGAATAAACATGGCTGAACAAACCAAACTAATTAATTCAAATAGATGATCAACTTCCGTCTTGGAAGCCTTTCGGCAAACATTCTTTGAACTACGCACGAGTACGTAATACTCACCCAAACTTTGGTTTAGGGCCCGCCTTAGATGTCGCATGTCGTGGTTTCAATTACTGCTCCGGACCAAATATCTTTGATTTATTTCTGGGTCGGGTTGCTTAAAAGACTTTCCTCCGTGCCTCGGAAAGTTTCACGTTAAGTCGTTGGTCCCGATTCTTATAACATCATCTATAACAATTGTATACGAGGGAACGAGCAGCAGCGTCCCCTTATGTGTTACGACATAAAACTGCAGTCACTAATCCGTCTGCTAAGCGTGGTGGCTATGGGCAAACCAAGACCCATGTCCAGCAGTGGCCGTCATACGGGCTGATGATGATGATGATGACGTTATACTCTATCTAATATGTATGATATGAAGTATCTATGTGATGATATGAAGGGGCTATTATCATATCATTAATAAGGCTAGCTCGCCTTTATGCTTCCTTTCTTTATATAACTTTCGTAGCGTAGCGGTATTTGGCTCGCGTATATATCTCGGAGGTCGTGAGTTCGATCCCCACGCCGGACAGGATTTTTATATGATCCTTCACGCTCATTGCTGCTTCCTGTCCGTTATGATGCTGATGAATATGATGATGATGACGTTATACTCCATCTAATATGTATGATATGAAGTATCTAGTATGATGATATGAAGGGGCTATCATATAATTAATAAGGCTAGCTCGCCTTTATGCCCAGTTAAATAACAAAAGCCTTGTGGCTGACTACATATATGTCCGTTCTCAAAAAAATCATATAACACAGTTCTTTGTACCAAAGTAACATCAGTTTCTACTACAACTCTAGAGCTCAGACGCAATAGGTCGAACGTGACATTATGGGCCTTTACCGTAAACTGGCACTTACGACCAAATGCTTCTGAAATAATTAAAACGCCAGCGCGCGTAAATGAATTTCACCCCGGAAAAAAAGGGTACCACTGAAGTAAAAAAAGCAGATACATAAAAATGATGTGATTAGCACCGCCAACAGGCGCTTAATCTCAGGGCTTCTGCTTCTGAGGTCTAGAATTGTATAGTAAAAAAGTAGTTCATATATGCGTGGATAAGTATAAGTGAAACGTAGTTTAACACCTTAGTGATATCGCCCGCGCGCCCTAGTCGCCCATTAGCAGCCACGATAATGACAGGCCTCCACATAATAGGCACTCGGGTAATGGTTACAGCCTTTGTCGTACGTGAGCCGCAGACTCGAGCTAACTACTGGATTCATATTTTACTTCCCTTTGTAACACTATAACTGACAGTTGTCCATGCCCATTTAAATCTTTTTTTTTTAATTATTTTCTTTATATAACTTCCGCTGCATAGCGGTATCGCGTTATATTTCGGAGGTCGTGGGTTCGATCCCCACGCTGGACAGGAAGTCTTTGTGTAAATTCGAAGATTTCTTTCTGAGTCTGGTTGGTTGAGGGACTACCCTCCGTGCCTCGGAAATCACTTTAACCCGTTGGTCCTGATAATTATAACATCATCTATAATAATCGTATAAGGAACGGGCAGCAGCGTTTCCTCGTGTGGTACAACATAATACTGCGGTCACCAACCCGCCTGCCCAGCGTGGTGACTATGGCAAATACCCTCCCACGGGAGGAGGCCCATGTTCAGCATTGGACGTTATACGGGCTGATGATGATGATAATGATTACGATGATGATGATGATAATAATATATATACAAGCGTTGACGACCTAATTCTTCGTTACATTCCTAATGTACAAACATTTAATGTATTCGTACATAAAACTATTGGTACGTATTACTATTAGACATTATATGATCCTTCACGCTCATTGTTGCTTCCTGTCCGTTATACAATTCAACAATCCCTCATAAGTTTAATAGGACACAGGTGCACCTACGTTGTCAGCCCTCGTTATATTAGGTAACCTCTTATGACGGATCACTAATGCATATTGTGTATGGCTAAAGCAGAGGCTGAAAGGGTTTTTTTTTTATAGAGCTTAATATTTTTTTGTCAGGTATAGTATTGTTTTTATTATGATTTCAAATGAAAATAGCAATGCACCTCGACTATACTTCGAAGACAAACATAAAATAAATAAATGAACCAAAAATTGTGAATAATTTAAACAATAAATCAAGTTTAAAAATTCCTTCCACTTAAGCCGTAGCCCAATGGCTAGGGCGTCGGACTTGTGATCTTGAGGTCTTCGGTTCGAACCCCACCCAGTGCACTACCGACGTGAACCCACGAACATCGGAAGAACCTCATCTGGCCACCTTAAATCTTTGATAGATACCGTTCGTAAAGTTGCAACGATTGTTTTACAGTGTATAAGTTATATACTTTTCCACCGGTTTATAAAATTAAAAGCAAAGACGTAAATTCTTAGCAGTTTATAAAAGGTACAGAATTCATTTTTACGCGATATTTTCTGACTTAACCAAAAACTTTTTTCGGCGGATCATCCACCCAACAATCGCGGTACATACATCAAAACGTATAGGATCGGAGGGAGATGGAAGATCGCTGTTTGCATCTTGTTTATATCCATAGGAAACGGCATAAGTAACTACCGCTTCCACCATTTGTGAGCGTGTCAACCACTCTTTATATTCTCCCTTTACGCATTTGAGTTATAAGAAAAGGGAAGTCGAATGAAAAGTAAAATAAGCCAAGAACAAGTTTTATCAAATTAACAACACGCTAGTAACAAAGTCTAACAAAAAATACTTTTCGCTCAGTTGTGTTGCTAGTAACAATGTCGAAAAGAAAAAGTTCGGTCCTGAAACGTAAGAAGTTTGAACCAAAACATGAAAATAAAGTTTCTCGTTTGATGTCTGCTAGGAATTATAATTAAATAATGAGGTTCGCAACAATATATGAGCTACTTACAATGTTTTTTCAAGATCTTTTATGGTTATTTTCCACGAATACCAGCATTGCCGAATGATGTTTAGATAGAAAACTTTTCTGTCTTGAAACTTTTCCCAATTTTGACAACATGACCTACATTGAAAGTATGGAATTTGGTACCAATAGATGTCACCGGAAAATAATAAGAATTGTGAGTTGATCAACTTTCTAGTAAGATGATCAACTAACAAGGTGTCGGATGGTTAAAAAAAATCCCTAAACCTAAGCCAATGGAGGACTTATTGAAGTTAAAGTTTTTTGTTTTCTTACATCACTAGCATAGTCTCGTTTGGTTAGATTAGGTCAAGTGTCGTAATAATTAAGTAAATCTATATATATAAAACAAAGACGGGTTTGTTACAACACTTATAACTCGAGATCGGCTGGATCAATTTTCATGGTTTTTGTTTCGTTGGATTTGTCTACGCCCTGAATAGCAGAATACATTTTAAAAACAAAAGAAAGTCGTGTTAGTTACACTATTTATAACTCAAGAACGGCTGAACCGATTTGGCTGAAAATTGGTAGGGAGGTAGTTAAAAACTGGAAGAAGGACATAGGATACTTTTGGGTAGGGGTAGGGTAGGGTAGGGTAGGGTAGGTGTAGGGTAGGGGTAGGGTAGGGTAGGGTAGGGTAGGGGTAGGGTAGGGGTATGGTAGGGGTAGGGTAGTGGTAGGGTAGGGTAGGGGTAGGGTAGGGTAGGGGTAGGGTAGGGGTAGGATAGGGGTAGGGGTAGGGTAGGGTTCAGGTAGGGGTAGGGTAGGGCAGGGGTAGGGTATAAGAGTCCACCCGTGCGAAGCGTTCACTGAAACTAGCAACTAAATTTAACAATATGAGTGGCACGAAAGCTGATCAACTATTCGTATTATTTTCCGGTAAGATATACAAGATTAAAGCCGCAAAAGGCGCCTTTTTCTTGTTTTACTTTCCAGAACTTACTTGTAGTGCAATCTATTCTTCCCCACTCCATCCCCGCTTTGAAATGTTTTTGTATGGTATCTAAAATACTTTCAAAAAGCTTAACTTCGGACCGGCATTGAAAGTTTGAACTTGTTGTGGGTCTGGTATCTTATTATAATCTAGATGTAAGTTTAGTACACGTTAGATTCTTTAAACTTAGCAAGTTTCGGCCTTAATGATGTGACGCCTCGAGCGATCACATAGACTTTGCAAAGCCTTTAAGTTAGTTTATACCTTTTCATTTAATGATATATTTAAGGCCTTTGCGTTTACTTTGTTTAACTGAAATAATAATAAGTGAACATAATTTTATTATAAGTATATTCATAAATTTTAGTCAGTAATTGTAAATAATTTCATAATGAGTTACAAAAACGTATTTCAGATTGTCTAAACCGAAACGCAACGGCAATTCGAGATAATATTTCTATTTCGTATTCCATCGGTAGCTGTTCGGAGCCATCCATGGCCATACCACGCGCAATTTCCTGTACCACATTGTAAAATGCCGTTTAACCCGAGCCTAAAATAGGTAATCAGTCTGAATAACAAGAAAGATACAATTCGAACTGACCGACTCAAAATAATTTCACTTTCACAGCCCGTATTCGTCCACTGCTGAACTTGGGTCTCGATTTAATAGGCCCAAGGCCTATTAAATCTTGAAATCCTTTCATAATTGAAATATCCTTTAACAACCCAAGCTAGGGTTGTTAAAGGATATTTCAATAATCAACACACTAGGCAAACAGATCAAGAATTGCAGTAAGATGTAACTATCCTTGAGCTGATAGATGCTGCTTTCTATTTATTTTATATGTCCCTTATTCACCTCTAACGCCGATGGATAAATATGAGGTGGTCGGCTGAACGCGCTAATCTCAGGAACGATGGTCCGATTTTAAAAATAAATTCTTTGTGTGTTAGATAGTCCACCTATGGAGGAAGGCTAATAGGCTGTATTTTATTATTAAGTTCTTACGAGAACAGGAGCTACGCTAAATCTATATATTAATACGTGAAGAAGAACTTTTCACACTTTTACACACATTTACACCTTTTTACGAAAATTGCGCAGACGGAGGTTTATTGAGAGAAGAAGTGCAGAATGTTAATATTTAGTTCAATTAAAGTCGAATCAAATGCTTGTAGTTATTATAAATAAGAGTTGCTAACCGTCCTATTTTCTCAGGACATGTCCTGGTTTTATTAATGTCCTGGGAAGTCCTGGATAGTCTTTAAGCAGCATCCTGGGGTTTTAAAAGCACATAGGTAATGTCAAGTAATATAAATTCGCGCCCCAATATTACTTAAAATGAATTAACTTCATCTACTTTTTCTTGATATTAATTGAAATGTTGCTGCGTCCTGTTTGTAAAACGAATTTTCCTAGCATTTTCAACTTTAAGTCCTGATTTTGAAATAGTGGTTGGTAACCAACCAAAATACATAGGTATTTATTTTCTTCGTTAAGGATGAAAGAAATTTTTAAAGAATTTTCTTACAACAACCCATTAAATTAATTTTTACATTGTATCAACTCATGTCCGTATTACTTAGTTATACAAAGAGAAAATTCTCCAAAATGAAATACCACAAAGATATTAAAAGTTAATTTTATACACGAATTTTCTTTTACTAAATTCTCCTTGGTTTAGTTATCTTGCCTTTGACTTCGGATGAGTAGATTTCTCTCTACAATTTTCCTCTCGTTTCACCCCATTAAGGGTTCAATTTTGGATAATACTAAGTTATTTTATTTTGTTATTTTTGGGTTCTTTAGGAATTTTATTAGTATAGTAATAAAATATAGTTTACCATTAGGTATATAGTAAACTTGTCTGGAAATATAGTTTTTCGTTAAACTATCACAGGCTTATGAAAGCGAAATCCAAACGACCTAATCGCTCGTTTCAAAGAAGAATCAACAAATGAGTGCGCGTCATTTTTTAAATAGAATTGCTTGATCACGACGTAATAAATGTCAACTACTACAAGTCAGTCCTGAGATTAGTATCTTCCCGCGCGTGGTTTCACCCGCGTAGCTCCGGTTCTCGTTGGAACTTCACAATAAAATATAGCCTACCCCAATAAATCAATAAATAGGCTATGTAATACTGAAATAATTTTGCCTATCGGACCAGTGGTTTCTATTCCAGCAAAGAAACAGACTCTTCAGCTTAGAATATTAGAATAATTATCTCTTTTGATTTGATTTGATATAACTTCCAAAAAAACAATAATATATCTAAATCTAAGTAGAGAACAATGGGTATACATATATATATATAGCGGAATAAAAGTCCCTTCTATTGTTTGTCATACGATTCTTATTGACGACACCAGCTTTTGTCATAATATCCCTTATTGTTCTAGCTAACGTTTCACTGGCCACGTGTATAATGCATTCAACGTACATCTAAGTAGATTATATGAACAAAAAACCGGCCAAGTGCGAGTCGGACTCGCGCACGAAGGGTTCCGTACCAGTTTCAAGTGCTATTTTTGATATCAAGAATAAAAAAGAATATTTTTATGATTTTTTATTTTTATTTATTTGAGATGATTGAATGAAGATTGCGGTTTACGATTTATGACGTATTAAAAAACTGCTTACTAGATCCCGTTCAAACCAATTTTCGGTGGAATTTTGCATGGGAATGTACATCATATATTTTTTTAAGTTTTATCATTCTCTTATTTTAGAAGTTGCAGGGGGGGAGACACATTTTACCACTTTGGAAGTGTCTCTCGCGCAAACTAATCAGTTTAAAAAAAATGATATTAGAAACCACAATATCATTTTTGAAGACCTATCCATAGATATCCCACACGTATGGGGTTGATGAAAAATTGAGTTTCAGTTATAAGTATTATCCCCAAAATTTATTGTTTTTTTTGTGTGAAAATCTTAATGCGGCTCACAAAATACATCTACTTAGCAAGTTTCAACAGTATAGTTCTTATAGTTTCGGAAAAAAGTGGCTGTGACACACGGACACACACACAGACAGACAGACGGACAGACAGACATGACGAATCCATAAGGGTTCCGTTTTTTGCCATTTGGCTACGGAACCCTAAAAAGTTCTTATGGATGGTAGTTACTGGGTATTTCACGCAAAAGCTTCTTTCACTCCTATATCGACCCATTTACGTTCACTGCTGAACGTGGACCTCCTCTTAACAGACCTTGACAAGCCAGATCCGCTGGACGCTGATATAGCTCAACGGATAAGCAAGCTGAAATGGCAATGGGCAGGACACAGAAGTACTGATGGAGCAGAAAGGGTCTCGATTGAAGACCACGAACTGGCAAGGTACCGACGCCCACGGTGACCGCCTGCACGATAGACCGACGAGCTCATAAAGATCGCAGGGAGCTAATGGATGCAGGCCGTTAGCAACCGTTTCCGCTGAAAATCAATGGGGAAGGCCTATATGTTCGGCAGTGGACGACAACAAGCTGATATGATATGATGATTAATAATAATATTGCTTTTTTCTTCTTAATTTTACTCTATCCCATAATAAGAGACTATGATATAACAGCTCACTAATTAAGGAAAGGAATTTATTTCTATTCTCTCTTTTGTACCCGCAAAGGTATGTCGAATTACTCGGCGTGCGTCGTAATTCTGTTGTAATTTGATTTCCATTCAAAGGACGAAACACGGTGTCTCGTTTGGTTGCCATGGTTACCAAATCGTTGAACTATTGCGGTAATATTTAACGTTTTTTATTTGAAATTCAAAAAGACTTTCTATTGTCTTGATTCGACTCTTTTACTTCTTACAGAGATGGAAGTTCTAAGAAGATAAAATATACGCGTATCAATTACCAATCTTTCTAATAAAATCTAAGATGCTGATAGACAACCAGAACGTTATTCATGTATATTGTTGCGTGATGCGTGACGTAGGTACTATGACTTCGATAAAAATATCATCATTACTGTAGCTTATTGTAATACATTTTCTATGTTATTATCACTGTATTATTGGATTTACAGAAACCAGACGCAGATAGTATTAAATAAAACAAATACAAGTACAAGCGAAATCTGAAACTAATAGGTTCCATAAACTCTTTTTTCATTGCAGACATTTATTCAAAACAGTGTTTCCCAAAGTGGTCCCGCAGCGAAAGACTCGACGGGGGACTACGTAAGCTTAAAAAAATCGACAGTTGTAAGTGTGTACTGTACTGTATCGGCCCGTTTACGTCCACTGGTGAACATGGGCCTTCTCTTAAAAGACCTTGGTAACCCTGGCATACCGTTTAGGAATATTGCCATAATAAACAAGCTTGGCAGGCGGATTGGTGATCGCAGTAATATGATGAGTATTCTTAACCTTTAACTACCGACCTATACGTCTCACAGACGTCATAACTTTTAATTTTGAAATATTTCTAAAATCACGCCACCTTTAGCGTCGCCCTTCCCGCTACCTTCCTCCCTCCGCGTCGCAAGCCATCAGTCGACGCTGCGCCCGCGGCGAGTGCACACGTCTCCGTATTGAAGCGATCGACGTCTCACAGACGTAAGTACGGTGTTTATGTACTAAATTTCGTACGTCTCTTGGTCGTCACCTCGGTAGTCATGTGTGGTAGCTTATAGTGTCTGATTGACGTCACATCGGCTTTAAAATTATACTTTTAATTGCAGAATGCCTAAAAGGAGAAACATCACGTCTAGTGAGCGGAAAAAACCTGCAAATGATGACGGTTCAGTTCCCGAGAAGCCTCCGAAACTGCGAAAACAGAATAGGCGTTTAGAAGATAAAGAGATATCTGAAAATCTCATAAACGAGAGTGACGACAACTGTAGTGATTTTGACGACGATGTAGGCGATCCTGATTTTATTTTAGAGAGCGATCACAACACGGAATCCGAACAATCCGATGAGGATGATGTTGAGGTCGCGTATCCCTATATTGAGGAAGTTTACCACGGAGAAATCAACCATAATCACGACAGTGAAGAACAAGAAAGAGAAGTACGAGCTCATGGAAGCCAGGACTTTACAGAACAGATCGAAGAGGAGACAATAGTCAGAGAGGAACACCATGGCGCAGCAGAGACTAGAACTGAAGAGATCGGAGAGGAGCAGAATAGCGAAGTAGAGACGCGAAATGACCAGGGTAGTGAAGATTTTAGAACAGATCAGGAGCCAAATGAAGAATCAACAGGAGAGCTGCCGCGCTACTTTTACGGGAAGAATAGGTACAAATGGGCATCGGCGGAACCATCCCGAACAAGTCGAGTACGCGCGCACAATATTGTCAATGCACCATCTCAAGTAAGTCCGATTGAATTCGAATCTTTCACGGAATTATGGAAACTGATGTTTAGTGATCGCATGATTGAAATGATAGTAACTTACACAAACAAGAAACTAGATAGCTATAGGGCTAAGTATAAAGACAGTAGCAGATCTGAACTAGGCTCAACGAATGAGACAGAAATAAAGGCTTTAATTGGGCTATTGTTTTATACATCAGTATTCCAATCAAATCACGAAAATTCAGACTTTATTTTTGCAACAGATGGCACAGGACGGGATATTTTTCGCTGCGTTATGTCCAAAAACAGATTTCTGGTCTTGTTAAACTGTTTGCGTTTCGATGATACTCAAACAAGATCTGAACGACTAAAAGACGACAAACTTGCCGCTATTTCAGAGGTATTTCAAGAGTTCATCAGTAATTGCCAGAAAAATTACACTTTGGGTCCTTACATTTGTATAGATGAAATGCTTGTAGCTTTTAGAGGGCGCTGCAAATTTAGAATATATATGCCAAACAAGCCAAATAAATATGGATTAAAAGTTCTCCTGCTGGTTGACGCCCAAAGTTTTTATATATACAATGCTTACGTATATTATGGCACAGGATCTGATGGCAATGGTCTTAGTGATGCAGAGAAACGCTTCTCAATTCCCACACAATCTGTTCTACATCTTTGTAAAGGGATCGAGGGCTGTAACCGAAATATAACAGCAGATAACTGGTTTACCTCGATAGAACTACTGCAAGCACTGAAAGATCGTGGATTTACTTACTTGGGCACTATGAAAAAAAACAAGAGGGAGATCCCACCAGAATTTCAACCTCACAAAGATAGAGTGGTTGGTTCTTCGTTATACGGATTCACCAAAGACAATACTATTCTGTCTTACGTGCCTAAGCCTAAAAAAGCTGTTTTACTGGTTTCGTCTATGCACCATATCAAAGAGACTGATTCTGCAACTAATAAGCCTATTATGATAATTGACTATAACAAGACAAAAGGAGGGGTGGATGAAGTGGACAAGAAATGCTCGAATTACTCGTGCTCTCGAAGAACTCGACGTTGGCCTATGACTTTGTTTTACAGGTTGATAGATATGAGCGGTGTTAATACTTATGTATTGTACAACAAGTGCACAAACAAGGGCGACATCAGTCGTGGCCGATTTTTACTCCTGCTGGCACGTGAATTAGTCCTCCCGGAAATGAAATTACGCGTTTACAATGATAGGATCCCACGAGAATTGCGGCTAAGTATCGAGCGAGTTATTGGACCCACCGATATGCCCGAGCCTCCACCACCAAAAACTTATCAGAATCCCGATTCAGGTGTTAGAAAGACATGTGCCATCTGTCCCAGTCGGTTGAAAAGGCGAACGAAGTACTGTTGCTGCAAATGTAAGAAACCAATGTGCCTTACTTGCTGCCTACAAATATGCATTGACTGCAAACGTACGTAGTAAATGTACCAAATATTCGAGTGCTGTCATTATTTTTATTTTTTAACTAAGAAGTAAGATTTATGTTTTATTTTGATAATAGTTTATAGAAGATAACATATTTTAAGTTCATTTGTTGTTAATTACTTAATTTTAGAGAAAAATGAGACTGAAGTAAGTCCTTAAAATTTAGTGCCAAATAAATGTGATCTCCCGAATAAATGTTGATTTTACCTGAAAAATAGCTTGTCTTTTTTTTTTAACTCTGTGGTTTGTTACCTCAAACACAAATCTTTTTAATGTATAAAATAGAAAAATGTAGCATGCAAATACACATTTTATTTCAGTACTTTAAGTTTGACGTCTCTCAGTCGTCACGTCGGCGTAAGTGCTACGTTTATACCAGGTCGGCAGCTAAAGGTTAAGCTGATGGATGCTACTGTCCATCCATCAAGTGTATGTTGCTTAGACTCCTCTTACGACACCCATGGGAAGACATGCGGTGGCCTATTGTAACCCCGACACCATACAGCTAAGCTGTAAGTGTGTAATATGATAGAAATGAAACACCGGAGGGTCTACCGTTTTTGAAGAGCAAAGCCACAGAGCTCCAGCCTTAATACTACAAACTAAGCAACGTAAGAGAGAACCCCTGGCACTTGGACCTCGGCTCAGGACCGTCGCGGCGAGGAATGATGACTTAGGATTATTAGGGGTATTTTGTGCAACTGTCGCTCTACTTTACAGTTCGCGGGCCTCTCGGACTTCGGGTCTACGTGGGCAGCGGAAGGTTCTTTGCAAACTAAAGGTCAGGGTCAGGGAGGGTCCACCGAAACCAGTAAAGTTTTAAAGAGGTATACGAGAACAAAAGTTTGAGAGCCTCTGATTTAAAGCATTCTTATGTTCTAAGCAAATCTATTTTTCTTGTGTAAGCAATAAAGAATTGTGGACAAGTGCAATGTCCATGTAAATCGTAGCTTCGTAGCAATGTTAGCGTAGAATTCAACACAAGAATTTCTTGAGCTTTTTGTAATACGGTTTCTTGGAAATGGGATTAAATACGCATAAAATTGTATTGTATGAGACAAACATTTAAAAATACTTTTTTTGAGTTTGTGACCAACGTGGCTATTGGGTTGATGTCTTTTAAACTGTATGTATATAGCCGGTAAATAAGGATGTTTTGTCTATTCTACTTTAAGAATGAAACAAAACTGCTATTTGCAGATACTAATTCGTTGTTTTATATGAATATAAGGTGGTTTCCGCCATAGAATAGACGACCGCATGTCTACCTATGAGTGTAGTAAGAGGTGACTACGGAATATATAGCTGCATTTATCAGCTCGAGGTTTGTTACCATCCCACTGCGATCACCAATGCGCTTTCCAAGCGTGATGATTATAGCTATATCTCACACCAACCCTTTTTTTATTTTTTTGTTGTCCAGAGGTAAAAGCATTTACGCATTCCCACTGCCGCTGCAGCGTATTTGCGCGCTGGCATGGCGGTGGGATATGTGGGACTCGCCCTCTTCATGGCGTGGTATGCTCAACTTGACGAGTGGACCCTACACTACTAAAACCCCCCAGACACTCCTTCGATCCGCCGTTGGCGGAGGGACTCCGTACCTCAGAAAGCTCGTTAGGCCGCTAATTCCGATTGTTATAACATCATCTACGGGCAGCAGCATTTCCCTGTGTATAACAAAATAATACCACCGTCACCAAGCCGCCTGCCAAGCGTGCTGACTATTACAATAACCCTCCCCCGGGAGGTGACCCATGTTCTGCAGTTACGTTGACGTTATACGGTCTGATGATGGTGATGATTAATATTCTAAGGCGCAATCATTAACAGACTAGAAACAATCGTATTCTACTGAAACAAAATTTAATTTCAAATAATTAAAAAAAAATGTGTTGTAGGTAATCGTAGAAAATTGTTAGTTTAAAAATAACGAAACAAATGTTGCCCGCAATATCGTCCATGTGAATTTAATTTCTCCACACAAACTTTGGATCCCCGTTTTATTCTTTTAGTGGCTGTCTTCGTCGTCATCTGCATACTAAATTTTAGCGTAATCATATTATAAAGACGATGATAAAATTAAAAAACGAATAAACCACTTTACTAGTATCTTAGTTTAATAAGTAATATATAAAGAGGTGACGTTTGTAAGTTTGTGGCATAGGTGAGTTTTTTTTTTGTTTTTTTTTATATTAAATATAGGCTTACGTTTGACCATAATCTCGCTTGATGGAAGGCAAGAAGATAAGGCCTAAGATGATACACGCTTGCCTAGAAAGTGTCTGATCACTTTAGCACTTTAGCCTTTAAGATGTCCAGATTATAGCGTTCCGGAAATGTCAACAACAAAAGGGTGAAACCGCTCGCCGCGCCTAGTCGTCCGGTGATGGAAGAGTAAAGAGGGTATCAGGTTATGTAGAACCTCCGCACACTCCCCGAAATGTAACCGATAAAAAACCGATAGGCAGGCTACTCGTCTACGGTGTTCGAGGCTCTGAAGACTTGCCTCCAGAAGTGAGTTATTGCCTATGACTCTCTTCGCTCGGCGCTCCAATGAATCCAGAGCATCCAGCTGATATCTAGCAGACCCATCCCAAAGATGAGAACAGTATTCCATTGAGGAGCGAATTTGAGCTCTGTAAAGACTTAAGAGCTGCTCCGATGTGAAGTACCGCCTTACCTTGGAGAGAATGCCAAGTTTTTTGGCTGCAAAGTTTGCAATGAACTCGATGTAGTGACCAAAGTTTAGATTAGAAGAGAGGTCAAGCCCTAAGAGCTCAAGATGGTCACTGATCGGAACGGAGACATTCCGGAAAGTCGGAGTCAGTTGGAATGGACTCCGTTTCGCTGAAAAAAGACACGCCTGTGTTTTTGAGGGGTTAAACCCAACCAGGTTGGCATCACCCCATAAGGAGAGCCTCCAAGATCAAGTTCACTGCACCGGTGGCTCAGAGGTTACGGTAGTTGCCTCTGAGACCTGGTGTTCTGGGTTCGATTCCCACCCGGGACAATTATTTGTGTGAACCACAAATAGTTGCTCTGAGTCTGGGTGTTCTTTGTGTCCCCTAGTGCGGGAGTTGTCTTTTAAAAAAAAAAAAAAAAACATCGATTCCTTAAACGACTGGACCTGTGACCCAGACTTCGCATCAGACAAGTATCTCACCGAGACTATGCTGTCGTCTGCATACCCAAAGATACCGGGAGTAACTAGCAGGTCGTTTATGTGCAGCAAAAAAAGAGTCGCGGAGAGAACAGATCTCTGAGGGACACCGGCATTAATACCAAGAAGATCGGACGAAGCGCCATCAATGACAATTTGAATCCCTCAAGAAATCCTGAATCCAGGTACAAAGTTCGAGAGCAATACCGTAAACCGGAAGCTTACCAATGAGACTTGCGTGCCAAACCCTGTCAAAAGCCTTAGAGATATCAAGAGACACGGCAAGAGCCTCACCGTGTCTCTCAATGGCTTCGCTCCAGAAGTGAGTAGTATAAACAAGAAGATCCCCAGTAGACCGGCCTCGACGGAATCCGAATTGACGGTCACAGAGGAGGTCGTTGTCTTCCAGGTATGCTAGGAGACGGTTGTTTTAAGAGGTGATTGCGATTGGTCGGTAGTTGGCAGGGTCGGAACCGGTTGAACATTGGCAATCTTCTAGGATACTGGAACTCGACCAGTCTTCAGGTACAAGCGATAGGGGCGAGTCAAAACAGAAGACAACTCAGGCGCACATGACCGCAAGACAATGGCAGGACTGCTTTCAGGCCCATTAGCCTTATTCACATCTAGAGTGCTAAGAATTTTAAGTACCACTTTTTGCCGAATGTGCACCTCAGGCATAGTGGAAGTGCAATGTGGTAGCCTGGGTGGACTTTTACCAGCAGCACCTAGTTGTGATTTCTTCGCAAAAAGAGACGCAAACAAGTCTGCTTTCTCTTTGGCGGTGTGAGCTAATGAACCGTTCGGCTTCTGCAGTGGCGGCAAAAAGGACCGACAGCAATTGGCTTCGACCGATTTGGCAAGAGACCAAAAAGCTTTACTCCCAGATGGGTAAGATGCTAGTCTGGCTCCAATGCGGCCAATATGATCAAAGCGGGACTTGCGTAGGGCACGTTTGCAAGACTTGGCAACACTATTGAAGGCTCTCTTCAGTTTCCGAACATTTGGCGCTTTGCGGGATCGAGCATCCGCCCACGCTTGGTAAGCAGAGTGCTTATGTGCTTCAGCACTATCACACTCAGCGTTCAACCATGGACGGGCTTTGTCTTGGATTTCTGGAACTACTGATCCGAGATTAGCCCGTTCAAGCAAACAAATATCAAAACAAATTCTTCAGCGTTATAATATTTAATATATATGTAAAGGAAATATATGTTTTGTATTTAAACCCCACCACATCCTTAAAAATTTAATAACCAATTATAAGATATAAATTAAAATGAAGCTTTCCTGTTTTCATAACATTTCGTCACAATTTCTGCAGCAAAATCTTTTTTCTAATTTACTTAACAGCCGCAATAACACACTTTATAAATGGAATTAATTTAAATGAACGATTGCTCGCCATTACTGTGGGCGCCATCTTGGTAATAATGGCGGGAGGTATAACGACGCAAACGAGTGTGATTTGTTACTGTCAAATGACATTTTGATAATCTGCTAATGGGTTACTTATAAACTGAGTAGCTAAAGAGATGATTAACGTTGAAATTAATAGCTAGCTGTCAAAACTCGAAGTGTCAAATGACTTTTCAAAAGCATGAATTGTTAGAAGCTACTTGATTGGATTTTATTTAATTACAATTTTTTTTTTTTTGTTAATATCCAGTACATTAAACAATTATGTTTTTAAAACTGATAGTTGACACTTTTTTGAAATTATTTTAATAAAGTTAAGAATGGTACACTAGACCAAGAAAAAAATGGAATTCTTTTGAGATCTAAAAGAGTCTAGTCTAGATCTAAAGAAGTTAGCTCTTTTAGATCTAAGTTAAAGTGAATATTTTAAAATAGACGTGACTCTAAAGATGAAAACGATGTCAGTAATTTTGGTCTATATACAGTATAATGTGTCCTGACGTCAATCCTAGATCGATGACGATATTACTGACAAAACGTAAAAGTAAGGAATCACGTTCTTGTTTTTTACGTTTCAATATGGCTGATCACGTCGAAATGGCGATCGAGAAAATATATTCATATTAAATTTATACAACCATCTTTAAGTTTTTTGAACAGAAATTGTTCCATATGACAAATACTTTCAGAAATAAACATAATTGTAACATAATTTCATATGATTCATCTAGCCTATTATTTCTTTAATTGACGTTTGAGATCACGGGAGTCAGTCTCAATTCGAATAATTGACGCTTCTAATATAATAGATGTATATACCTAGTATATATAATATTTTATGTGTATTCAGATGTAATATCCGTGGGATCTACCAAATGAAACCAATTTACAAAATAATGGCCATCATTCAAATATAAATAACGAATAACTATATTAATATATGAATATACCTCCACGTAGTCGTTACCAGCGTGGTTTTGTACATTCTATAATATACTCTACTTTCATAATATACTAGCTGTCCCTCGTGGTTTCACCCGCGGAGATCCCGTCCCTGTGGAAACCTAAACTTAAAATATAGCCTAAAACACTCTCTATTGGTAAAAACGCTTTCTATTGGTAAAATCGTTCAAATCGGTTCTGTAGATCTAGAGATTACCCTTACAACGTCACAAATTTTACCTTCTTATAATATAAGTGTAGATTAATCAAAATGAAATATTTAAATATACTTCAGTACCTACTATTTACGAATGACAACATAAGCACAACGAACGAGATAGGTACAATGAACTTTACAGGCATACAGGGGAGTTTTTTTTTTTTGATTGAAAATACCTCCTTCTACCGCTTAAGAGCATAGCTACCCCACAGTAGCGGTGGGATATGAAGGACTAGCCCTCTCCCTTAGCAATAGTATGCTATTCATACCACAAGAACAGGGCCTACCCTTATAAAATCCTCAGGTGCTTCAAGATTTAGTGAGGGTACCAGATACCGGAGTTCGCACCCTGCTGTTACCTAAGGAGGAAAGTCACTAAACCAAGCAGACCCGGAAAAATATCTAAAATTTACAAATAGTTATATGCCGACGTGTGCTGAATTGATCCTCGATCTCCGAAATTTAAGGCGAGTCTTATATCATTTTTTATACAGTGTAACACTTAAAATAACAACATTTGGAATATAGGAAATAGTCTTAAAATTTTCCATTACCTTTTTCATAGTCCTCCTTACTATTACAAAAAAATAAGCAACAACTAGCAAACATATTGTATTCCATACACTTTTTACTAGTAGCCACGATGATTAAGTTCATAATTGCTATCCCGATAGACTTTTCAGCATGCCACAAGTAACACCTAATCAAAAGTCTTTGTAGTAGTCAACAGCAAAGACAATGAGTACCTACTATATCAAAGCCGTTGAGACCCTCGGACGATGGTCGCACAAAAGCGGCTTAACTCGGTCTACAGGAATTCTATTGGGACTTAGCAAATGGATTTACCGCAGTAGTTATAAAAGGACCTTGATAGTACCTATATGTATTGGTATGATATATGTATAGTATTCGGAAATAAATTCATTACTTAATGTAATTAATTAAATGTAATTGTATTATTGTATTGAATGTATCTCTCCTATAGTTAAATTGTGTTTTTTCTGTATACCTACTAGTGTTTTCTGACGTTGGAGTACATAGATATTCCTTTTTGCAACTTTTAACAAGAGTTTTAACTACTAGGTAGAACTAATTGTATTAATGCTAAATCATAATACAACCATTGTGAAGAGAAAATAAATAAATGTATTATTATATTATTACAATCTAGTTTGATATTTTAATGTACCTATGTCCATTATATACTACATCATCATGAGCCCGTATATCGTCAACTGCTGAACATGGGCCTCCTCCCATGGGAGTTCGCCATAGTCACCACGCTTGGCCAGCGGGTTTGTGATTGCAGTATTATTAATACACATAGGGAAACGTGGCTGCCCGTTACCTGGTACACATTACTTAAAGCCTTAAAATAAAGTTATTTTAATAAAACTCTTTATTGTCAGGATAGATTTGCAACTACATATTACGTCCTCATCAGGGTAAAAGCATTTTCTTAAGATTTTGCGATAGTCACCCAGGTGAATGTTTAAAGTTTCTTGTAAACTAAAATATTATTTTAAAGAAAATTCGTAATTAGCTTTGTACCTGACCTCCCCAGTCAGGTCAAGTCAGACTGTTAGTCAATATAATATTTTAATAATAGCTTATTACGACTTTGAGTTAAATCTGTATATTAATTATACTGGTACGTAGAACGACAGAAAACTTCAAACCGTCAACTTCAACCGTCGGCTCAACGTCATATGTAAACTCGTATGGAGTTTACATTTGTTTAGCTGACAGCTCGACGTGAACATCTAAAAGTATGATTAAACAATGCTTGTTTTCTTTCCTTCGGATGGACATAGGTACGTAGATAGCCACGGGCCTTTTTCTAATTAACTGGGCATGCAGTGTTCCAGCTTCAATAAATGGCGCATGACGATAATATCTGAAGTACAACGTATAAATCCAAACGTTTGAAGTTCTAGAATACTTTCTTAGAATATTTTAAATCACTCATTCAAATTTCAATAATATCAATAATTTACTATCAAATTATTTTAATTCCTGGTACCTATGTGTATTTTGTACTTTTTTATTAATTTTAATCTTACCTGGACTGTGGCGGTCCTTGCGACAGTAATGATCCCGAGCCCCTTTTACACAAGGGTGGTCGGGGGGCCGACGGGCGACGTTCGACGCCTGAGGCAGAACGGGTAGCGGGAGCTCCTTCCGCGGCAAGTACCTTCGCGGAGACTAGGGCCGCTTCGGGACAGTGCTGTTGACAAATTATTGCAATAAGACAATGTGTTGTAGGTAACTGAGTATTCATATAAAAGGAGCCTATTTATGTCATGCATTTTCGTTTAAGATGTTTTTTTTCCCGAAAACCCCTACAAATGTAGTTAGCCAAGAGGCTTTTTCCACTTGACTGGGCCTAAAGCCGAGCAGGACACCTCATTAGCGTATTGGTTTAAAAACTACAAGTTAAGCTAACTGCAACCTGCGCAAGAAGATGCCCTCTTTCACCGGTTGCGCAGTTAGTTTAACTAGTGGGACTTAGACCTCGACTCAAACATAATAATAGAAGACAATCAATTTTGAGCCTTTGTTTTATGTTGAATCTCTCATTCAGTAGTTATTTCCTCATAGCGTAATGTTTTTCTCTTTTATGTTTATTGTGAATTGTATTGTCTGTTTGATCCTGATATTAATAAATATCAAAGTAAATAAAGTAACAACATTAAAAGAACATCTACCTAAGTCTAAAAGGTTTTGCAACGCGTCGTCACCGTTCACTCCAGTAGGTAATAGAATTACATAAATTATGTAAATTGATTCATATTAACCAAACATTATTCACAAGTTCTACAGAGTAATCGTGTTTGTTTTTGTGAATTATTATCGCAACAGTAATACATGTATTCAACAAATACTAAAACTAGATAATCCAAACTAAAACCAACTTATAAAGTAAGTACTATTCTAAATCTATGCAGGCAATGTTACCAGAATGCTAGCAGCATTGCCACATTAGTGTGAACATAGCATAACATATAGCACCTAAGCTATTTTTCAACAAAAAACAATTTTCAAATTTATTATACACTAATGTAAAGTTTGAAAACTGCTAAAAAATAAGCGGAGGGAGGCCTTTGCCCAGCAGTGGGACACTATGGGCGGATATAAAACTAATAATTACCTTTTTAATGATTTACCTTAAAATCGTATTATGTTTGAAATTACGGTCGAAGTAAAAGACTGCACTAATGAGTCAGTGAATACGGTACCAGCCTTTGAGATTTGGTGTACTGGCTTCAATTCCCACCTGACCTGAGATGTGCCTTGTGTCCATGAATTTTGTGATTGTAAAGGCCGTCATGACACAAGGATTCATTTCCGTAGCGCGAGAATTGTCTTTTCAAACAAAAGAAACATGTTGCTGTGTAGCCTTTTAGTCTAACAATAAAATGTTCTAAAATAAGAAAATGATAAAAATAACAAAAAATAAGTACTTAATCTCTTTTAATTTTCGCGGATATAAACTGTCACAAATTTACTGGGTCACACAAGAAGGAAAAAAGTCTTTTTATAAGTTTTAATTAACTTAATTCAACTTCTTGTTTGTTAAGTAGAAATTTTATAGAAAAAAACATTATAATTACTTAGTAAATTATATATTGTTGATATTTGTATACCTACCTACTTATATAAAGCTAAACGTTGGTGCGTGTGTCCTATAGAATTATCGTAGATGATGTTATATTATGTTATGTCGCCCCAACTTGGCCATAGAGAATGGCCACTGGTCATCTACGCAGGATATGTAGGTACTATAGGTTTTTTGTTTCTGAGGGCATATTTATGTATTCTGCTACAAGGTTATTGCTACTTCACTGGATATAAAGGCTAGCAGGAGGCTTAACACGTAACGATATTACAATGGCTTTGATAACATCTTCGCGAGGGATTAAGGGCCTATTCACACTACGTTTTTTAAACGCACCGTCGACGGCGCGCTTTTATCCTACAGAGCAGTTTGTTGTTCGTGCGTGTCGCGTCTGTATCGCAACAAACTAGCTTCAACGGCGCGTTTAAAAAACGTGGTGTGCATAACCCCTAAGCAGTTATTTTACGAGTCACAAGTGTACAGTGCCGTAAATATGGCGGTGCCACCAGTGCCCACCACCATTGCGACAGGGCGTTACTCTCGGGGGCGCAAGAATGGCTAGACCAGGCAGGATTATTTTTCGGTTTGCTCCAAATTGCTCATAAAAATTTAATGTTAAGCATATCAGGGTGCATTTTCAGTAGTAAAATTGCGTGAGTGAGACACAGTGGGTGGTATAATTTGCGAAAGGTCCTATATACCTATTCTAAAACAAACAAGGTCACAGTTATAGAAGCTCGCACAGGGCGCAGATAAGGTTATTTACGCCACTGTACGTGTATGCGCAAACACAGAGGCGCTCAATTCCTTTGCACTCAAAATCCGACGGCTAAAGCGGCCGTAGCCCAATGGCTAGGGCGTCGGACTTGTGATCTTGATGTCGCCAGTACGAACCCCACCCATTGCACTACCGACGTGAACCCACTCGTAACACAAGCATTTTAGCTTAGCACGAGGGGTTAACAAGAACACTAGTAGACTGCAAAAACTTTGCTAGTAACCATAAAAAAAGGATGATTCTGCCGACAGGGTGGGAGTTCAGACGAAGGACTGAAGGACCGACAGCTTAACTTCCTCTCCGAGGCACGGAAGATAGCTCCATAGCATATACAAAAGGCAACTTTTACTAAATGAATTTTATCACACAACCCAAACCACAGAAGTGATTGCGGTGAAATTTAACACCCAGATTGTTATTAAATAATTATTTCCAAAATTTACCCCGCTTAAATTTTAGTCCGAATTTTAAGTTATAAAAGTTAATTGTCATGAATGCATAAAGGTTAATTGTCATGAATGATGATTATTTGTAAAATTTTATACTTATATATAATTAATTACTTATATTATTAAGTGAAACGATATGATTGTTTGTTTGCATTTATAAGTTCCGTAACAATGGGACCGATTTCAAAAAAAATCTTTTACTATTAGAAAACTACTTTAAGCGGCCGTAACCCAATGGCTAGGGCGTCGGACTTGAGATCTTGAGGTCGCCGGTTCGAACTTCACCTATTGCACTGCCGACGTGAACCCACTCGTAACACAAGCATTTAAGCTTATCACGAGAGGTTAACAAGAATACTAGTAGACTGTAAAACTCTGCTAGCAATCTTTTAAAAAACAAAAAAAACTTTATCCAGCAGTCACATATTGAGCTATGTTAAACTATGAAGTTGCCACGTGCACGGGAGATACGCGGGTGAAACCGCGCAGAAGCTTATCTAAAATAAATTGCTGAAGCATACAATTACATCGAAATTCTTTCTTTAAAACCACAATACAACTTGTTAAATATTCACAAAAATCTTTGCAATTATAAAAAAAAAAATATTAAATTTTATTTCATTCAGTTCATTCATTCAGTATATTTCATTAACTATTAAGCTCTTTTCAATAGCAGCCCTCTCAAATGAAACGAAAAATGATTAGTACCTATCGCATTAAAATTGATTGTAACAAGCAATAGAGTTTTACCGAAACAATGTTATTAATCGTTTTCGGCGTAATATACCGAGTGCCTCGGGCTTCGGGTAGTGGCGTAACTACAGTTTAATTTTTTTTGGCATTAGCTAAGAATTTGGCATAAAGACTTTTTTTGTAGTGTCAATAGTTTATCAGGTTCAGGTGTGCCCTCAATCCTCTATGTGAGAACTGAGGGCCCAACTGTACAGTCCATAACTCGGTTATTTGACTTTCACAAAATCTGATTCCAACTTTCATAATTCTTTGGGAATGTTCACTAAATCCTAAGCACATTTTCAAAGGCTCTTACACCACATGCACATAAACCCGTGCTAAATTCACAGAGTGTGCTACAATCATTATCACGTCCACTGCAACATGGTTTGCATATAGTCACCGTGCTTGGCAGGCGGGTTGGTGACTACTGCCAGAGAGTATCCCAAGCCATAAGTCCCTCCCCCACCAACGGCGGACGGAGGAGTGCCCGGGGGTTTTAATGGGTAGGGTCCCTCTCCTCGTGGTATGTTTCGCATACCACCGCTATGGAGAGAGCGAGTCCCACATACCCCACCGCCAGCGAGGGGAAGCCGCAGCGGCCAAAGGGATGCGTAACATACATGCATTTCCTCCTGGACAACAAAAGAACAAAAAAAGGCGGGTTCGTGACCGCAGTAGTATGTTGTAACATACAAGAAAACACAAACATGTTATAGATGATATCTAGACCTCAGAAACATAAGGTTGGATGTCTATAATACTTCAGAAGCATTAGGTCGTAAGTGACAGTTACAATAAAGGCACATACGACTAATGTTTCTGACGTATATTGGCACATCCGATCTTATGCTTCTGAGCTCTAGATATTATAACAATCGGGACCAACGACTTAACGTGATTTCCGAAACACGGAGGGTACCTATATCTATATATTTATTCTTTATTGCACACAGTAAATACATTACATAAAGTTTATACAAAGGAAATAACATGTACGAAGGCGAGCCTAATTCATAAATTAATTCTCTTTTAGCATTTCATTCTTATGAAAGAGACAATTGATTGAAAGTGCATAGCTAGTGTACAACAGACGATAATTTTAATTCTCCTATAAATGTCGACTCCCGTGGCCGTGGGAACTTCGTATTAAAATATAGCCTATAACCTTCCTCGATAAATGGACTATCCAACACTGAAAGATTTTTTGAAATCGGACCAGTAGTTCCTGAGATTAGCGCGTTCAAAAAAACAAACAAACAAACTCTGCAGCTTTATTATATTAGTATAGATATGTGTACTTACATGTTTATTTTAATGCTAGTTGTCCCTCGTTTCAACGATTTTACTTAAAATATAGCATATGACACTCACAAATGACGTGGATTTCTATTGGTGATAGAATTTTCAAAATCTGATCAGTAGAATCAGAGATTACCCCCTACAACGTCACAAACTCACAAACTTAACCTCTTTATAATATTAGTATAGATGTCTGCTCTTCTTTTGTGCCCTAAACTCGAAACAGGGTAAGCCAGTGGTTGTTACCCGAGTTGACACCGCGCAGTTACGCCGCTGCCTACAGCTCAAGGTGACTGAATATCGATCGTCCTTAGCCTTAGAAACTTAGGTAAGGTAGTGTGAATAAATCAAAATAACGTTATTGGGACTTATAGTATTTGACGCACATTTTGTGTATTGAAAGGGTTAGTTGTCAAATCTATTGGAGTGCCTATTTATACAGAAAAGAGCCCAAAAGGGCCTTGGTCGTTAGAAGGGAGCGGGTGGACTATATTTAAAAGTTGGTTGGTTGTTAGTTGGTTTGATAGAATCTATACTGATATAATATAAAGCTGAAAAATTAACTTGTTTGCGTTAATGCATTAACCTCAGGCACTACTAGTTCGATTTGATAAATTCTTATAGCTAACATTAAAAAGCTATGTAATCTAGGAGTAACACAGACAAATCCATTTTTTATTTAAGTACGGAACGAAAAAAAAATACGTCTCCAATATTTTTTGGTAACTGATAAACCAAATAGAAAATGTTTCTCATCATCACTATTATTACCTACTAGTTGTGTGTGTGCCTCTGAGTTTTTTGCCAGTTGTTTGCAACTGGTGGTAGGAAAAGAAATGAATGCATAATAAGAACATGATTTAAACATTTGAATTGTGTCTATATGAAGATGTTGACTTTAACTTTGGAAGCTGTTTTGAGCTTCTGTCACTACACCTGCGACCTGTAAGGTCGCAATTCTCTCAAACTCTGGGTCTACGAAGGTATGAAAAGAAATTAATCTGTGTTATCGACTTTTTTCGACACCCTAATGTAACAAAAATACAACCTGTCCATTAATGAATCATATATACATTATCTATAACGTTTAACGTAATAACCTTGAAACGAAATTCGATCTCTGCTACATATTCAATCAAGCGTTGTTAATTAAAACCTTATATTTTCCTGGATACAAATCACTGTGACATTTAGTATGTAGATGCATGCAAATAAGATAACACCTCACGGCCACATACAGAAAGATCAAACAGAAAGGAAACTGCAATCAAAATAACTTGCAGGCTCATTTTTGAAAAACCCTTTTTATTTTCATTGATTTTTAGAGAACTATTTATCCATAGATATTATTATATGAGCTCCATTTATAGTTCCTGAATAGTACCAAATCTTCTCCTTCTTCTTTAACAGCTTGTTTACTACAAAAAGCAAAGGTCTGATAAGAGAAGGCCCATGGGCCTTCTCTTATCAGTTTCTCTTAGGAAATCATGGGCGTTGAGGAATATTGCCATAATCACCACGCTTGGCAGGCGGATTGCTGATCGCAGTAAGACGATAACTAATCTTGAGCTAAAAGATGCTGCTGCCCATCCAACACTCTGCCGTCTCTTACGTCACCCATAGGTAGACATGGAGTGGTCTTTATTATTTATTTTAATGGGAAATATATTTTGCTATGAAAAAGTATAGATATATTATTACAAAATATCGATTTAAAAGCACAGTGTAAAGTTGAAACCATAAAAGATTTATTTAGAGGAACGGTTGATTATATTCCTCCACAAAAAATGACTATGTTCTAATTGGTTTGCAAACTTGTATTGCGCAATACAGGTTAGTTATTCTTGTATGTTCTAGATGGCGCTGCTAGTCTTCTTGTGATATTCGTACGGCTACCGTAGATGTTTATCTTCTTTATAAAAACCACACATACTCTGTCACAACTGCGAACGTGCAAGTTTTACTGCTACTTTTATAGGTTATATCATATTTTACATGATGAGAAAATTAATGTTTAATGTTCAACTAGGTACGTATTAAAATGTTTATTTCGAATAGAATAACCTGTAATACCCGTTTATATAATTCTATAATTACTAAGGTCAAATTGTCGTGTCAATCCAAAACAGTAACTTTGACCCACTTGTAAAATATATGACGTTGTATGTTTTACTAGCTTCCCGCGTTCGATTTTACCCGCGTAACTCCTGTTCCCGTAGGAACTTTATCATTAATAAATATAGGCTTTGAGAATTGGGATATCTAAAACTGTTTTTTTTTTATTGGAACCGGCACCTTTTTCCAACTGCTTAACTAGTTTTTCGAGGCATCGAGGGTAGTCCCTCAATATTTTATATTCAAGAGCTACGAAGGAACATTTAAAACAAAAAATGATGCTTACATTCTAACTTTGAATAAGTCAATTATTATCTCGTTTGCCAAGCTGAGCCTCTGAGCCTTTCGAATGGAATTACGAGTATAAGACTAGGGACTTAAAAGCTTAAATGAAATAATGATACCATATTTTATTCAATGAAATCAAACTCGATATGAACAAATATTTTTTACAACTTTTTCTTGCTTACAATGTTTTTTCGGGTCAAAGGTTGCATTTTCTATCATTTCATTACATTTCAGTCGAGCAGGCCCCACTCATCGATTTCCAGTTATTACGGTTGGAAGCGGCCTGCATCCACCGTGATCCCGCGAACGGATGTCCTGGCATTTGATTGATAATATAAAGCGTGTGGTTTCAGGAATAGACCACCCCGTATCTTCCTATGGGTCGTAGTCCCAGGTGTGGGAGGCGACTAAGGGACATAAACCTGATGGGTGAGCGGCATACTCCTATCTTACTGCGATGATCAATACACCTGCTAGGTGTAGTGATTACGGCAATGTCTCTCAACTACCGTATCTTGACAAGGTTTGTTAAAGAGGAGGCACTTTTAAACCGTGGATGTAAACAGGCTGGTAAAGTTAAAAAAACCTCAGACCACTAAGATTTGAACAATAAATGAATGAAAGAAATCCGACTTCGCATTAAGGAGTTACAACTATGTTAAAAAAATATTTTTCATCCCAAGTCTGTCTCTCTTATGCATAAATTCGGGATAAAAGTTTGTAAGATGGTACTCCATAATATCAACTACATATAATCAAGTTTTTCAAATATATTTAAATTATTATTATATACTTAACGTAAGTAATCGTAAAAGAAACCTTACAACTTTAAAGTCAATCAAAAGCTGAAAAATACACAGAAGGCTAGTGGAAACTCTTAGTTATAATAACACTCGTGTAAAAATCCAGCGTAGTTTCCACTTTGAAATCCTAGTTGCCATTTGAAATTTACTGGACGTTGCTTCAACAAAGTTTCACATGGCGATGCACTTTCGCAAAAATAAAAAAACCGGCCAAGTGCGAGTCGGACTCTCGCACGAATGGTTCCGTACTAGTTGCAAGTGCCTACCTATTTTTGATATCAAGAATACAACAAGTAACATAGTAAAAAAGTTCTTGTAGTTCGTTGTAACTTTGATCGATGTTAATAGTTGAATGAATGAAACGTAAATTGCGGTTTACGGTTTATGACGTATTAAAAAAAACGGGCCAAGTGCGAGTCGGACTCTCGCACGAAGGGTTCCGTACTAGTTGTAAGTGCCTACCTATTTTTGATATCAAGAATACAACAAGTAACATAGTATAAAAGTTCTTGTAGTTCGTTGTAACTTTGATCGATGTTAATAATAGTTGAATGAATGAAAGGAAAATTGCGGTTTACGGTTTATGACGTATTAAAAAAAAACTACTTGCTTGATCTCGTTCAAACCAATTTTCGGTGGAAGTTTGCATGGTTATGTACATCATATATTTTTTTTAGTTTTATCATTCTCTTATTTTAGAAGTTACAGGGGGGGGGACACACATTTTACCACTTTGGAAGTGTCTCTCGCGCAAACTATTCAGTTTAGAAAAAAATGATATTAGAAACCTCAACATCATTTTTGAAGACCTATCCATAGATACCCCACACGTATGGGTTTGATGAAAAAAAATTTTTTGTGTTTCATTTCTATGTATGGGAAACTCCAAAATTATTTGTTTTTTTTCTATTTTTGTGTAAAAATCTTAATGCGGTTCACAACATACACCTACTTGCCAAGTTTCAACATTATAGTTCTTATAGTTTCAGAAAAAAGTGGCTGTGACATACGGACGGACAGACAGACAGACAGACAGACAGACAGACAGACATGACGAATCTATAAGGGTTCCGTTTTTTGCCATTTGGCTACGGAACCCTAAAAAACTGACTTACTTGATCTCGTTCAAACCAATTTTCGGTGGAAGTTTGCATGGTTACATCATATATTTTTTTTAGATTTATCATTCTCTTATTTTAGAAGTTACAGGGGGGGGACACACATTTACCACTTTGGAAATGTCTCTCGCGCAAACTATTCAGTTTAGAAAAAAATGACATTAGAAATCTCAATATCATTTTTGAAGACCTATCCATAGATGGATGTATGGATACACGTATGGATACACGTATGGATTCGGAGAAAATTTTTTTTTTTAATTTCAGTTCGTTGTATGGGGACCCCCAATTTTTTTTGTTTTTTTTTCCTGTTTTTGTGTGAAAATCTTAATGCGGTTCACAACATACATCTACTTGCAAAGTTTCAACATTATAGTTCTTATAGTTTCGGGAAAAAGTGGCTGTGACATACGGACGGACAGACAGACAGACGGACAGACATGACGAATCTATAAGGGTTCCGTTTTTTGCCATTTGGCTACGGAACCCTAAAAACATGTAACGGTTTATAACATTGTTATTTCATTACAAAAATGTGTATTTTACCAGCGTCTAAATAACACCGGTCAGTTCGGTACCGAAGATATGAGGAAACCCACTCCAGAGCTTTGTCAAAGACCATAAGTCAGGATAGGATGAATCTTTACCTCGGTGTTCTTCAACTTTACGCTCAAGGGATGTTGATAGTTTGCCTTCTGTGGTCGACAACATAAATCGGGATCTTGAAGCGCTTAATGACTGGTCTAGGAAGCACTATTATGTAATAATAATAAATAAATAATAATAATAGGAGGTTTGGCCTAACGGCTAATCCTCTATAGCGGAATGCTGTCGAGGGTAGACTTCAATTCACTACCTCTAATTTCTCTCAACATAACATCACTGTAATTCCCCTTATTCCTATCGTAAGAGATCTCAGTTTATTAGTCATCACGCTTGGGAGGCGAGTTGATGACAGCATATTGTATTGTAACACGCAATAAAACGCTGCTGCCTATTCCCTGGAATGCAAATGTTATAGATGATTGTATAACAACCGGGACTAAAATCTTTACGTTCTTTCGGAGGCACGGAGGGTATTCCCGCAATTAACTAAACCCGGAAAGACATCTTAGAATTGACACAAAGATTTCTTGTCTCCGAGACTTTTGGTTTTGCTACATAGGTTTCTAGAATCAGAAATCAACAATTACACATGCACCTAATCAAAAGAAAATAACAATTATAAAAAAAATTGTGAACAAAGTAGACTCTTTGTTACAAAAACACTCGAGTGTAAAAATCCAACGTAGTTTCCGTTTCGCAGCCGTTGTTGCCTCTTGAAATTAACTGAACGCTGCTTCAACAAGTTTTACACGGATGATAACTTTCATGGAAATGCAGTGAAGAAAAATTGTTATTTCAAACCTTATTTGTTGGGTACGTCGGAGGAGTAATATGTCAAAAGATTCTTTGGAAAAGAAAGCCTTCGCTTTTCGTTGCAAATTTCATTGAAAAGCGAACTATTTGAAGAAGAACGGCAAAATTTTCAAAGAATATTTGGCCTAAATACACAATGATTTTAATATTCCTTTGTTGTTAAGTCTACTTTACATTAGTAAATAGTAAAATAGTACTCCGTGGCGTAATGGTATCAGTCTCGAAAGTCAAGGGTTTGGTCTACACGAGTTGTGGATCAAATACTCGACTGGGCCGTGGACATGGACATGAGGATTTTAACAGCTTTCAGAGCTGATTACGATTAACTTTATTTGTTATTACATAGGTATGTTTATATGGTTAAATACTTATCCTAATACAATGGGATACATTTATTTATGATAACTACGTGGATTCGATCCCCACGCCGGACAAGAAATGTTTGTGTAAATTCTAAGATTTTTTTGTAGGTCTGGATGGTTGATGGACTACCCTCTGAGCCTCGTAAAGCACGTTAAGCCATCTAAAGCATGCAACGGGAACCAGGGAACGAGCAGCAGCGTTTTTGTGTGTGTTACCTACAACATAATACTGCGGTCACCAACCCGCCTGTCAAGCGTGGTGACAATGGCAAAAACCCTCCCTCGGGAGGAGGCCCATGTTCAGCAGTGGACGTTGTACGGGCTAATGATGATGATTAGATGATAGGTATTTTTATTTCAGCACATTTAATCGCAGCATTTTTTTATTATTTTCTGTATGCTTTATATTTGTTCAGAATCCTTTGATACATTTTTTTTCTTTTGTTTGACGATAGCAAAGTGCTTTACTCGGAAAAAGTTTATTTAGATACACGCGCACAAGTAAGCTTCATGTTATCTTTTTGTTACCGGCTTTCGTGAACCGTGAATTTATTTTTTTGTTTTTGTAAGAGTATTTAAGCAAATTATTATATTACCGTGTGGTCTCCGGCTTCTAGAGGCGACTAAGGGTCAAGTGCCATAGTCACCACGCTTGGCAGGCGGGTTGGTGACCGTATTTTGTATTACTTAAGGAAACGCTGCTACCTGTTCCCTATGGTATACCATGTCATAACAATCTGGACCAACGCACGGCTTAACGTGCTTTTCGAGGCACGGAGGGTAGTCTCTCAACTAACCAGACCCGGAAAGAAATCTTAGAATTCACACAAAGATTTCAGGTCCGGCGTGGGGGTCGAACCCACGACCTCCGAGATTTAAAGCGAGCCAAATACCGAGGTTGTCATCATCTAAAAACATTATATCATAAAAAGGAAATATTTGATTGTTCCGGAGATCATTCAATTCAAACAAAGTCTGAATTGAATGATCTCCGGAACTACTGAATTAATTTTAATAATTATTATACCATTAGACAGCTACGTTATTCAGGAGTAAGACATCCTATATTTTATAATGAAGTTTTTACGGAAATTGGAGCAATACATTGGTGAAACCGCGCGCACAATCGCAGGAATCTAGCATTTTATATTTTTGCTCACTAAATTAAACAGGGAAAATAATTTTAAAACGACGCAACCAAATATGGACGCTGTTGGTAGTGTTTGTGTATTTACTGCGATGGATAATATAACTCTCAGTAAATAGAAACAGAGTCAGTGTTTGTATAAAATGGAAAACTAATCCTTTTAAAAAATACAAAATGTACGAATGAAATGAAATGAAAATAAAAACGTTTAGCTATTGATAATGTAGATGAATCGAAATCGAACGTACTGTTTACCTACAAGTCTAGTACAATAATATATAAATTAGTTAACAGTTATATACCTATTATTCATTTAAATTTACCAATATTATTACGACATGGAATAGTTATAATGTACCTACTTATGTCGCGTATTATATAGAACTAAAATCTACCAGCACGGGCTTGGATAGGGTCTGAAGCATAGAACGCGTCGCGAGCCTCGCCTTGTGAGGACGACCCCTAAGTTGCGATAACCAGAGGAACTCAACGGATTAGCAAGCTGAAGTGGCAATGGGCAGGACACATAGCTCGAAAACTGACGGCCGATGGAGCAGAAGGGTTCTCGAGTGGAGACCACGAACTGGCAAGCGCAGTGTGGGACGACCGCCTGCACGATGGACCGACCCGAGCCTATGCTAACTTCCTACGAGTTTTTATCTATCAACCTACGTTGTGATAACCGGAGAAGAAAGACTATAAGAAATTCCGGGATTATTATTTTTGTATATGTAAGCTAAATCGTATAAAGTGCACCGGTGGCTCAGCGGTTAGGGTAGTTGCTTTTGAAATCTGGAGTACTGACTTCGATTGTACTCAACAATTATTTGTGTGAAATACTGATAGTTATTCTAAGTCTGAGTGTGCTTTGTGTCCGTGGATTGTGTGTCTGCCTTTAAGGATCTATGTTTACAGAATTTGAAATTTTGATAAAAAAAAGTGAGAGACCAACGATGACGAACTACGAAGACCAACGATGCAGTCAACCTCTTTCGATACTGTTCAGGGCCGGATTAAGAAGTCCGGCGGCCCCGGGGCCATAAATTAGTTTCCCTCTAAATGTGTAGAAAATTTAAAATGTGTACCTACTTTTCAGGACGATTTACTGAATGTCAAGTCAACAAGTGTAGGTGAATAACCGTTATTACAATATTTAAGAACTATTACATTAATCATGATTCTATAAAGTACTGTATGTAAAGGTACAACATCGAAAAAATAAACAAAAGAAAAGTTGTAGAGTTTACTTGTCAGAATTTGAAAGATTTTAAATCTTGATTGTGGGGGCCCTCTATTGTGTAGGCCCCGGGGCAGTTGCCCTGGATGCCCTCCCTTAAATCCGGCCTTGATACTGTTGACTGCATCGTTGGTCTGGTGGTAATCTGTCAAACTTTAACTACCGAGTTCCCAGATTCTACAGAGTCGTCAGGCATAAAAATAAGATATAGTAACAACGAATATATTAGAATGTAGATGTGTACTCGTAACAAAATACATTTTACCCTATACATTGCGAGTAATTATTCAGCACATAGTACACTTAACATACCCTAGTACCCATCGCTTAATAAGGATTTCGAAATCGTTACCATGAATATTCATTCAACAAAACGGGTACAGATCCAATCTCCACAGATTAACATCTGCTAGGACTCGTTACAGGAATCTGTAATGCGACAGAATGAAAAAGTTAGTAATTATATGTTATATACACACACACAACATTTGATTGATTGACAACAAAAAGCTGTTGGCGCCCAGAATTGTCCGTAAAAAATTCTGACTCATCTCGCTACACCTATCAGCTGTAAGTGCCCTCTCCCGATACCCTTGAGAAGACATGCACAATACTGTATCTATAAAATATATCAAGTTTAAATGTCCCTTCGTCGCCCCTTACTTCACCCACAGGAAGAAATGAAGTGGTTTATTCCAGAAACCACGCTTACATTTACAAAAAAATAGTTTTTGTGGTTTTTAACGATAATTGTTTTACAGCTTACATTCTGAAGGTTTATTTGCATGTGGCAAATTACATTCGTATGTAATTTGCCACATACTCTGAAACTTGCTTAATTCCAACCGACCAAGTATGGAAATAAGGGTAAACAATCCTAGTGTTTAAGGTTAACCTAATTTTCCGCAGACACTTGCAAAGTGTATGATTATTCGTGTAATTTGTTCTGTAAACGGCTGAACACAAAGTTAATAGAAGTGAGAAACTCAACAATGTGTATTTCTGTCAGCTTTGGGGATTGCAAAATGTTTGAAAAGCGTCCACTAACTTATAATTCAATTACGCATAATATAATACTTAAACATGTTACGGCTATCCTTGTGTTGAAGCCTCATCTTGTTTAAATCTAGAACGTTTCCGTGTAAAACTAGGTGTTACCGGTATGATTCCGGCTTGAACTAGGTACAACCATATCCTAGTGGCTATTGCAAGGTAGGAGTAACCTTTACAAGTTGCTTTTCTTGAGTGGAAGTTATACTAAATCTACAGAAGCACACATATTATCTACTAGCTTCTCGCGCGCGATTTCACCCGCGTAGCTACCGTTGCCATAGTAACTTCATAATCAAATATAGCCTATAGCCTCATCTATAGAATGAACTATCTAACACTTTAAAAAAAATTTTTTTAACACTTTATGGAAAAGTTTACTTTATACTATACTAGCTTCCGCGCGCGGTTTCACCCGCGTAATTCCCGTTCCCGTAGAAACTTAAAAAATATATAGCTTATAGCTTCCTCAATAAATGGGCTATCTAACACAGAAATAATTTTTCAAATCGGACCAGTAGTTGCTGAGCTTAGCGCGTTCAAGCAAACAAACTCTTCAGCTTTATCTATTATGGCAAATAACTCATTATTAGGTACTCGTGATAATTTCTCAACGAAATGTCCGATTGGAATAAAACAAAAAGTATTTTACTCCTACATAAATACCCTTGATAACATAATGCTTAATTTGGATAAGGATTAATATTACGAAATACATTTAACGTAGTTTCTTTCTTCAGACGATTTAATATTTTTTAATAAACATAAAAGCGGTAATTGTGACTAAACTATGATAGTTAGATATATGCTCTCTCGGGCTTTTTTGTAGATCTTAATAAGACCTACAAAGCCGTAGTACATCATTTTGTTCTATTGTCAATAGTTTTTGCAGCGCACGCATAAATAGGTTTTCGCTTTTACACCTTGGGTTACAAAATCGCAATTTTCTTACGGATCCCTAACTTTTTTGAAAATAAAATATAGCCTATAACCTCCCTCGATAAATGGACTATCCAACACTGAAAGAATTTTTGAAATCGGACCAGTAGTTCCTGAGATTAGCGCGTTCAAACAAACAAACAAACAAACAAACAAACTGCAGCTTTATAATATTAGTATAGATTAGTATAGATAGTAATACCATACTAAAGCTGAAGAGTCTGTATGTTTGCTTGAAAGCTATCTCAGGAACAACTGGTCCGATTTGAAAAATACTTTCAGTGTTAGGTAGCCCATTAATCGAGGAAGGCTATATTTAATTATGAAGTTCCCATGGGAACGGTAGTCACTTCAGTTGCCGAATCTAGTTATAAATATAGATCAACTAGCTTAATAAAGTATGACCGGCTCTCAAACCAGTATTGATCAAACATCCCAAACTAAAATTAGCTTCATTTGACCCATTTCTAGAATTAAAACAATGTGTGTCTCGTCGTAAAACACATAGTTATCCCTAATATATTAAGTGTGTATGTAACTAGCCGTTGCCCATACCCTCATAAGCCCACATAAATTAACCCATATAAAAAGGTATCTACGTCACGCCACTTGTAAGTGGAGTCACAGCAGGATTACGTTTTGCCCATGACACAACAAGACAAAATGTATATACTATGAAATGGCAAGTCTTTTTTCGGAGGAACACTTGTGGTAAGGTTATTTTTAGGATTTTGCTTATTACAGGGTTATTTGTAAAACACCAACAAGCTCTTAAGAGGTCTCGAAGAAAAAAACAGCTGTTCCCTACATTTATGTTCGTTTAACTCGTCAAAATGCAGGGAACAACTGATTTTTTTTTTTTGTGATTTCAGGTTTGCTCCCATAGTAAAAGTTGTTTATAGTGATGAGTACAAATACCACTTAAGAGGTTGTTGGTGTTTTACAAATAACTCTATAAACTGAGCAAAAAACGAAACGTGCATCGATCTTTTCATAATAGGCATGAGGCAAGATTTTGAAATCCTCTTGCGCAACGTGGGTAGTTATTTTCTAAGTACGAAAAACACAATATTTCGGTAATAAATTTAAATTTAACGAAGTTTAAGCCATATTTCTATTAAATTTTAAATAGCGCGCGAAAAAAGGCCTCAAGTGTCATGGCGTCGGCTATGACGTCACGCTATTGTAAAAAATGTCATGAGTCCGCCAAACCTAACGTACGGTAGTGGTTTAATTCTCTTTGATGGTTACAATATCGTGACGTCATGCGCCGTGGTTGGTGTTTCAGTCAAAATGGCCGATTGCAGTATTTTAATCTTTTATTTCATTAAAAATCACATTAATCTCAAGGTTATATATAAAAATAAATAAGTGTAATAATTTCTTTTTATATGTACTTTCCCCTAAAAACATGAAATCTTAAATTTTTTGATACTGTCGTCACGCCTATTCTACCTATTCTTCTTATAAAATGTTGCTAAATATTAAATGCAACCCAACTCCAACAGTAGTCATATTGCAGGTTCTACTGCAATATGACTACTGTTGGCGACTGGCTGAGGTACGACCTATATTTCTATAAACCCTATACATTTTCAATTATCATTATTATCTAATTATTTTATCTTTTATATGACACCAATTTTGTTGTCATTACTATTTAGTACTGTAATTGTCCAGTGTTCCAGCATTATATAATACATCATTCAATAGGTTAGAGTAGGTACCTACTTATTATGATTTTTTCATACTTATCAGAAGATTGAAATTGATTGATGGAATATAAAATGGTATGAGTTCACAATATGAATTTGAATAAATACTTAAAAGAGTATTATTACGTTATAACAATCGGAAGTATTGACGGCGGCTTGATGCGCTGGCTGCTTAACGCACTTTCCTCCGTGCCCAGAAAAAAAAGTTAGATTTTACATAAACATTTTTGTCTGGAACGCACGCAGGACCCTCCGAAATTTAAAGCCAGCCTTTAACCGCTATGCCACATAATTTTATAGCCTGTCACTCCATATTATAAAACAAAGTCGCTTTCCACTGTCTGTCTGTCCCAATGTATGCTTAGATCTTTAAAACTACGCAACGGCTTTTAATGCAGTTTTTCTAATAGATAGATTGATACAAGAGGTGCATATATCAGCATTTCACCAGTGCGAAGCCAGGGTGGGTCGTTAATTGATAAATATTAAAGCAATCTAATCAAGCAATCCACCTGCACATCGCCACAAAGCGATATTGCAGATTAAGCGACATTCATACTGAAAACCTACAAGCTTTAATAAATTAATGTCATGCACTCAGTACGCCCACTACACATCCGGACATAATCTTTTAATCACCTGCCACATAAAGCATGTTATTGACAAATTGGATTTGCTGCAATCAAATGATTATGTTAATTGGAATATGGTTAGATAATATCTATTCTGAATTGTGGAAACACGTTTTGAATTGTAGTAGGTAGGTATTTAGATTTCAATGTTGGATATATATAATACTAGCTTCCGCGCTCGATTTTGCCCGAGTAGCTCCCGTCCTTGTAGGAACTTCATAATAAAATATATTAATTTAGTTTCTATAAAAATTGTGTTCGCAGTGACAGCAAGCTTGCTCCTCGTGGCCAGCGCGCGGATCGGAGCTTGCACCTCGTGGCCAGCGCGCGGACTACGAGCTTGCACCTCACGGTCGACGCTCGGGCTGCAAGCTTGCACCTTGTAGCCATCGCGCAGTCTGCGAGCTTGCACCTCGTGGCCAGCGCGCGGACTGCGAGCTTGCACCTCATTGACGACGCGCGGACTGCGAGCTTGCACCTCGCGGACGACGCACGGGCTGCAAGCTTGCACCTCGTGGCCAGCGCGCGGACTGCGAGCTTGCACCTCGCGGACAACGCACGGGCTGCAAGCTTGCAACTTGTGGCCATCGCGCGGACTGCGAGCTTGTACCTCGTGGCCAGAGCGCGGACAGCGAGCTTGCACCTCATTGAAGACGCGTATTTAGCGTGCTGGCTGCTAACCGTAACCTGAATTCGAAGCGACCCCGTGCTGCAGCTGTGCCGTTGCGGTACTGGGATGGTGTGCCATGACCTTTACACTTAATGTTAGTTTTATCCATAGCAACATCGCTTAATAAGTAGTACATACAATCAAATATATTGTATCTAATAAATCATCTTTATAATAAGATTAATATATTTATACCTAAGTGTGTTTCAATAACTTTCAAGACTCGTGAGCTATCGGAAAATTGTAATATTATTATTTTCTTGCCGATTCGAACATAAGGGTATTGATGTTACTCGTATAAGTAAATTATTCATCTATATCTTGTACATAATAATATAATATAACTGTAGATGTCGAATGTCTGTACTTAGGAAAAAACTGGCCAAGTGCGAATTGGACTCGTGCATCAAGGGTTCCGTACCATTTTCAAGTGCTTACCTGGTGCCGGTATTGATATCGAGAGCCACCCATATTTTTTTTTTTTTTTGTATTTGCTGTTATAGCGGCATCAGAATTACATCATTTGTGAAAATTAGTTCTTGAGATACGTCTTGGTGACAAACAGACAGACAGACAGCTAAGTCTTACTAATAGGGTCCCGTTTTTACCCTTCGGGTACGGAACCCTAAAAACGATAAAAATGAGTCAGGGGGATGTAGAAGTAAAATGTAAAAACACATCCAGGTTTCTTCACACACAGTGGTTCAGCAAAAAACGCACACTTGAAATTTTGATTTCCTTAAGTAGGCGCCATAATATTATTGCCCGGGGTGTCAGTCCCTCTAACGCCGGCCCTGTCGTTATACGTTGTTTAGCTAGTTACATAATTAAGCACTTAAGTAATTAGTTTGGAATGCAAGATTCGCTTGTTCAAACTTTGCAAGCGCAACGATAATAACCCTCATATTTATATCACTTAATTTTGGTTTCAGTAATAGCGTCGCGGTATTTGGCTCGCTTTAAATCACGGAGGTCTTCTGAGGGACTACCCTCCGTTCTTATGAAAGCACGTTAAGCCGTTGGTCCCGATTGTCTTAACTTCATCTATAACAATCGTATATCAGGTAACGGGCAATAGCGTTTCCTTTTGTTACCAACTCGCCCGTCAAGCGTGGTGACGATGGCAAAACCCCTCCCTCGGGTGGAGGCCTATATTTAACAGTAAACGTTGTACGGGCTGATGATGATATCATTAAAAAGTATTCCAATTTATTTTACTTTAGCCTACATTATTATTACAAACAAAAGACAGAAGTACATAGAACACATATAAACCAGCACTTCAAACTGTTTAGAGCAATTCAAACGAATTTTATGATAACGAAAAGTTCAAAAGCGCTAACTCGGTCAACCAAGGCCGAAGTATTTTATTGTTATCCGATTCATTCACAATACAAAACACTCTTGGTAACATACCCAGCTGTAAAATATTGTAAAGAGATTGATTTTTCGGACGGCCATTATGTAGTTAGCCAGAAGGCTTTTGCTACTTCATCGGATATAAAGGCGAGCAGAGCCTCCAACCTCAATAAATGGTTTAAATACTAAAAAAGCAATCTGCGCAAGAGAGCGTCCCTGTGGGACTTGGACCTCGGCTCAGGGCGGTTGCTGGCGGGGAGTTTTAGGGGAGTTTTGTGAAACTGTTGTTCTACTTTACAGTTTAAAAAAAAAAATGTTCATCAACATCGTTCCCGTATAACGACGAACGTGTACTGCTGAACATAGGCCTTCCCCTGACGGAGGAACCCCATTTAAATTTTAAAGGAGGCATATGCTGCAAAAAAAAATACTTTTTCCTCAAGCGGAGTCAATGATAATTGATAAATGAGCTCTAGTGCCTTGTGCTAGAATATAATCTAAGTTGTTCGAACGAGCGCCCCTAACACAATTCGACGTCATTTTAATCTGCAATGTTAAAAGTATTGTTGATCAGCTTTCTGGTTAGTTGAAAAGTAACGAGATTTCGGGTTGTTAAAAAAAATTACCTAAACCTAAACCAATGAGGTTCAACAGGACTTATTAAATTTTAAGTTCTTTTGTTTTGTTAAAACAGTAGCATAGTCTCGTTTGGTTAGGTAAGTTTAGTGTCATAACAATTAAGTAAATAATATAATAATTATGCGCGTTCACTGAAATTGGCAACTAAATTTTACAATATGAGTGGCACGAAAGTTAATCAACATACGATTCGTATTATTTTCCGGTTACATGCACATAGGTCGATTGTACTGGCAAAAATAAATCATATCTCTGACTGAAAAATCAAGATTCTTAAGGCAGAATAATACATAATAAAACCAAAACAATAAAAATATGCAGAACCGAAAGAAATATCACATTCTGATTAAACGTAGCATGACTACGTAACTCAATCGTAGCAACATTCGTAGCAATGGGGCTACGAAACAATCGTAGCAATATTCGTAGCAAAGTGACGATGACGTCATCAACATCGTCACCGCCAACATGACCTCGCAATGAAAATTTATCGTAAACGTTAACATAGATTAAGAAATGTGCCGGTCGATGACCTCGGTTGTTTACGTAAGTTCAGTACACGTGGGGACATTCAATATGTATATGTATACGGAATCTTATCAGTAAACCATCTAGGAACAAGAGCCGCTTCTGCCAGCCAGTGTATATTCAGCATAGATAAAGATAATTTTACATGCATTACGCACTGCGCTATGGAAACTTTTTTCGGAACGTAGCTCCTTATGGTGCGTTGCGAAGTGGTACCCTTGCCGGGAAAAAACGTCCGTAACGTCACGAAATAGCGTAAGATTTTTATGTATAGTCTATTATGTATGATGCCTATACAGTGTCTAGTGTATAGTCTACGTGATGACTGTTATTATTATAAATAAAATAAAGGTGTTAAGATAATTTTGTAAAGGAGTTTCGCTGCTTTTTATCGATAAAAAAATCATAATAAGACATGTATACCCGAATAATTATTTATACCTCGAATAGAACTTAAAATTAATATTTATTTTTATGTAACTCAATAATTGTGTAACTGTCTTACGAAATGTCGAAATTGTGAACACTGATATACGATACTAGCTTTCCACTCGCGGTTTTACACGTTGAAGCTACCGTTCTAGTGGGAACTTCATAATTAAATATAGCCTATTCCTCAATGAATTGGCTATCTAACACTGAAAGAGTTTATATTTGACTGCACCGGTGGCTCCGTAGTTACGATAGTTGCCTCTGAGACCTGGTGTTCTGGGTTCGATTCCCACCCGGGACAATTATTTGTGTGAACCACAAATAGTTGTTCTGAGTCTGGGTGTTCTTTGTGTCCGTAAAACGAATGTAAAGTCCCCCGCGACACAGGGATTTATTTAAATAGGGCGGGAGATGACATAAAAAAAAAACTGCCCCTTGTTTCTGAGATTTGAGAGTTTGTTTATGTTCATGAAAATAAACAAACTCTTTTGGTTTATATTAGTATAAAATATGTTTTTCATCCCACCATCTCGGAAAGAGTATTTTTAATCTTCAATATCTGAGTGGAAAAGCCGTTTTTATTCTCTAGAGGATAAAGTAAATTGAATTTAGAACATCGTGTGCACTAAGTTTGTGAATTAAAAAAAAAACATTAAACCTATTTACTGCTACCTCTATGGTGCCGAATATATCATACAACTTTTTTTTAATTTGTTAAAAACTCAGACTCGGAACCTTCTTGGTGTTCTTTTTTTCAATTTGCTTTGTACGCGGTTCTTTACGCGGCATTTTTTCACGTCATTGTTAAACCTTATATTAAAAACAAGAAACTTGAAATCAAGTGAAAAAACTAAAATGAGTGATTCTAGCGACGAGACTTCCTCGTTGCTAGAATCACTCATTTTAGTTTTTTCACTTGTCTTCAAGTTTCTTGTGTTGTTGTTTGACGCCAACAGAATTGACTGAAACTGTTAATAATGCGCATTTCCTCGCTGAGGTGGAATGAAAAGTTACGTGTTGCACTCGAGTACAAAGATTTTTCACCTCGTGCTCTTTTGATTCCCTCGCTAACGCTCAGGATTCTAATTTTGAATCACTCGCTGCGCTCGTGATTCAATTTTAGGATCCTTCGCTTGCTCGGTCATCAAAATTGAACACGCGGTTAAAAAGCAACTTTGCACTCTTGTATAACAAATAACTATTTTTTTAATAAGATTTGCACACTATTTGTTATCTTGTTAACCCCTCGTGCTAATCTAAAATGGTTGTGTTATGAGTTTGTTTACGTCGGTAGTGGTAGTGGGGATTGAACCGGCAACCACATGATCGCAAGTTCACGCCCTAGCGATTGGGCTACGCCCGCTTCATATCATAATTCATAATAATTATAGTGCTACATAATATCCCAACACGTAAAGCTTGTTAGCACTTCTTTATTAAATAATAAGAACGAGGATAAGTTATAACGACACATCGTCTCCAACAACTATAGTTTGACATAAGTTCAGTTTAATCCGCTCACTGAGTTAGTATTCGATATTAATATCGTCTGTAAAACTTATAGATGTAATCAATTTATTTTAAACTTTAGCACATAACTGTAAATAGGCGGACTTAATGCCAGAGGCATTCTCTCCCAGTCATCCATTTGGTGGTGCAGAGACACAGGTGGTAGGTGCACTAAAGTTGTAAGCACCCGTTCGTAACCATGGGAAAGTATTTAAAATTTTTGAGTACTTTACAGAAAAGTATACCGCTTACTAAATTTCAAAATTGAGATTAATAAATTAAATATTTATTTTAAATTAAATATTTAATTCCAAATGCAACTTTGGAAATATTTGTCGAAGTAATGCTGATCATGACCAATAGATGGCACAAACGTTCCCCTTAGAGACGTGTTATAAAAGAGATTAATAAATTTCGATGATCGGTAGAGTTTCACCGTAGCCGAATTGGTTAAGGTATTATGGGCTAAATCTTAAGATGCAGGCTCAAGTCCTACCGGTGGTCGAAATTTATTAATCTCAATTTTATATTACCTATGCATGCATATAAACATATAATATTAGCATCCTTTGCATCCATCCATCTTTTTGTTTTCTTTCTTTTAGCTTAGCTAAAATGCTTTTGTACGAGTGGGTTCACGTCGGTACGATTGTCGGATTGCACACCCGACACTAGTCCGACGCCCTAGCCATTAGGCTACGGCCTCCATCTATACATAATCAACTATTACGTTTATAATATTATAAATAAATAAAATAAAACAAAAATCATTTTTATTTATGTAAACCAATTAGATTTTTTTTTAATTATATTTGTTATTTCTTTATATCTCTTCAATCAATTGTTATAATTTAATTATATTGTTCTTAGCGACCCAAAATGCTTTTTCTGTCTATATTATACCAAAACAATTGTCATATAAGTATGATTCACTATATAAAAAAAAACTGTCATATCATTTTTATCCCCAATGAATGTTTAAGGCCAAGTCAACGAAGAGTAGAAGGGTAATACAATATGCTTTTAGCAGTCATTTAATCTCATTATTTGAGACCAACCAGTAATAGAATTTGAAAGTTTAAGTACTTTAAGTAGCAACGTCTCTTTCAAATGAAGATAACCGAGGGTATCAAACTTTTGTCAATCCTAAAAATGCCCCATTTAATTAGAAGGTCGATGGTAATCGGAGGATTGACCTTGAACCGAAAGTTTGCTTGTAAATAGCTCAATCTTAGTACATAACATAAAACGATAGCTATCGATCCTTCTTTATAGATCGATTGCACTAACAATAAAAAATCACTGAGTATTAACAACAACTAAAAATGTATACAATAGTTAGAATATAGCAATTACTGGGTGCTCAAGTGGTGAACGTGAAGTTTCGTAGCATATATGGTAATCCAGCTAATAAACTATCCGCGTGCAAACTTTTAGCCAATTCCGTTCAGTAGTTTTTGCGTGAAAGACTTGTTAGTCTTCGTAGTCGGAACATTCATCCATACTCACAAACTTTCGCGTTTATAATACTAAGTATATTTTCGCACAATGATAGAGTATATTTACCAACTCTTAAATAAATCTTGGTAAGTCCACTGATTTGCGTTGAGTACCAAATAAAAGCGTTATCAGCACGCTTGGCAGGCGAATTGGTGATCGCAGTAAGATCGTTGTCGTATCGTTGAACTGATACATGCTGCTGCCAATCCAAAAAGTGTATATTATCCCATTTACAACGACCGATCGTTATAAAGATCAAAAAATCGTATGGGGAATTGAGGGTATTTCCCATACGATTTAAAAATAATAACGAGCGGATAAACGATATTAATAAAATACTGTGATAGGAGAAAAAAAAAGTTTCAGTAACAACTGGGATATTTTACCCTTTGACGCACAACACCCATAGAAGATATAGAGTTATTTATACTAAGCCAGAAACCACACGACGATAGTATATAATCATACAGACGGATTCTTATAACTTAATTTTGTACCTGTTACCTCTACTTATTACGAGACGAATGTAAGATATACGAATTGTTACGATAATGCGTAAATACGTACATTTGTCATATATCGCAGGAAAGACGGATGGAAAGTTTTGTTAGATTTAGTCTTACACGTAGTGATTTCGACAAGTAGCTACAAGCGTATGTTAATAAGTACTTTAGTTCTTGGGTATTTACAAGCACTTGTAAAATTCATCATTTCATTTTAACATAACTATGATCAATATAACAAACAACCCATATCGTCATGAGTGTATGTGACGTATTTGTTCGCAAAATAATTATATAATATTGTCTTCCTTTTGTAGCACCGCGCCTCGTAACGAGCGCCGGGTTTTTAATTAAATTTCACGTTTGACAGCTTTTGTAGGTAAAATGGCGGGATAAATGGGTCGGTGCGAAACGGTCGAAGTCAGGAAAGAAATTGCGTTTTAAGTGTTGATATAGAATAGAAATATTGTTCATCTATTCTAATATTATAAAGTGGTAAAGTATTTGAAGTTCTTTTACCAATAGAAAGCCACATTATTTATTTCTGATTCTTTCTGGTTATTTCTTTTAGGTTAAAAGTTAACTTGGTTATGTGAAAATGGTATCATCATCATCATTATAAGCCTGTACAACGTCCAACATTACGAACGGTATCTATCAAAGATTTAGGGTGGCCAGGTGAGGTTCTGCTGAGGTTCGTGGGTTCACGTCGGTAGTGCACTGGGTGGGGTTCGAACCGACGACCTCAAGATCACAAGTCCGACGCCCTAGCCATTGGGCTACGGCTGCTTCAAGGGAGCTTAAGTGGAAGGAAATTTTAAACATGATTTATTGTTTAAATTATTCACAATTTTTGGTTCATTTATTTATTTTATGTTTGTCTTCGAAGTATAGTCGATGTGCATTGCTATTTTCATTTGAAATCATAATAAAAACAATACTATACCTGACAAAAAAAATATTAAGCTATATACAAAAAAACACCCTTTCAGCCTTTGCTTTAGCCATACACAATATGAGTCATATAGAAGCAAAAGCAGCAACATTCATTTTTACTGAAAAGGCAGTAGACGTCTTCTTTTGTTAACGTTGCATGTACTAATTTTTAGTTACATTATGTTACAAGAATAGATAACTAATGATGATAGAATCAGATATTGTAAAACAGAATTCCCTATGAAACACTACATTTACCAAAATGAAGTAATACATTTAGGATGTTGCTGTTTTTGCACCCAATGTGTGGATAATACTGCTTTTGCGCCATTCTTAATTGGATGTTGCTGGTTTTGCGCCAGCATGCATGACGGATCACTAATGCATATTATGCATTAGTGATCCGTCATAAGAGGTTACCTAATATAACGAGGGCTGACAACGTAGGTACAACTGTGTCCTATCAAACTTATGAGGGATTGTTGAATTGTATAACGGACAGGAAGCAACAATGAGCGTGAAGGATCATATTATTATAATGTCTAATAGTTATACGTACAAATAGTTTTATGTACGAATGCATTAAATGTTTGTACATTAGGAATGTAACGAAGAATTAGGTCGTCAACGCTTCTATATATATTATTATCATCATCATCATCATCATCATCATCATCATTATCATCATTATAAGCCCGTACAACGTCCACTACTGAACATGGGCTTCCTCCCGAAGAAGGCTTTTTGCCATAGTCACTACGTTTGGCAGGCGGGTTGGTGACTGCAAATTATGTTGTAACACACAAGAAAACGCTGCTGCCCGTTTCCTGGTATACGATTGCTATAGATGATGTTTTAACAATCGGGACTAACGGTCCCGTGCTTTCCGAGGCACGGAGGGTACTCCCTCAACAATCCAGACCCGGAAATAAAATATCTTAGAATTTAAACAAAGAAAACCTGTCCGGCGTGGGGATCGAACCCACGACATCCGTGATATAAAGTGAGACAAATACCGCTACGCTACGGAGGTTATCAGAAAATGGTATATCTACCAGGAAACGGACCGCAGCATTTTTATTTATTAATTTAATACGACACACTACTATCATTGATATGGGGTCCATTCTAAGTCGGAATACCTACGGCAAGTTTGACATTATCTTAATGAAACCAACTAAGCAACGTTTTCCATTTTAATCCTACTGATGTAATCTCGCTCATACGCTCGGTGCGACAGAGAACCGCGTCGGTGTACCTAATCGTATAAAGTGAAAGGTTAAACCGATTTATCTCTTTGCAGTTAGTTTCCATTCCGGATATTGAGGTAATGTTGTTATTGAACGCATTTTGCCACAAAGTGCGCCGCCGTTTGCCGTTTATGTCCACTACTGAGCATGTGCCTTCTCTATACAGAACTTGGCAAGCTAGGGTCGATGTCATATTGCCAGATTCACAACTCTTGGCAGGCGGATTGGTGATCGCAATGATGACTCGCAAGATGGTAGGTAAGTAACCTCAAGATGTAGATGCTGCCCGCGAAGGGGACGCCCCACCTCCGCTTACCCTCCCAACCCTTAGTATGCAAAGAATTTTCCTATGGCCTTGTAGACCCTATTAATATTATAAACGCGAAAGTTTGTTAGTATGGACGGATGTTTGTTACTCTTTCACGCCAAAACTATTGAACGGAATTGGCTGAAATTTTGCACCGGGATAGGTTATACGCTGGAATAACATATAGGCTACAAAACATCACGCTCTGACCCACTGGAGCAGAGTTACTCGGGTAAAACCGCGGGGCGCAGCTAGTAGGATATATATTATGTCCAGATTGGACCCGTAGTTCGAGAGGCCCATAAACTGTAAAGATCAGCGACAGTTGCACAAAACTCCCTTAAAAAACTAAGTCATAATTACTAAATCGCCGCGCCTGCAACTGCTCTGAGCCTAGTCCCACAGGGGACGTTCTCTTACGGTGCTTAGTTTGTACTTTATAAACCATTCAATAAGACTGGAACCCTACTCGCCTTTATGCCCGGTGAAGTAGCAAAAGCCTCCCGCCGAACTACATAAATGTCCATCAGAAAATAATAACTCACAAACATTGAAACTTTCACATTAAAAATATTACTAGAATATTCTGTTCAGAATATTTCTATACTGTTGGAATTTACAGTTATGATATCGAGGAGAAAATATGCATATTATGTGGCCACGGCGACCTTTCAGTTCAGTTTCCAATATTTCGCTCTGTTGCCGCGTTGGTTGATATTGCAAATATTTATGTTGCTTGAATGGAAGGAATGTTGTCGACCGAAATACGAAGATTATATTGCAGTTTTGTTTATTATTTGTTTGAAAATAAATTGCATTTAAGGTATAGCGATTGTTGATTAAATTATTATTTTGGGTGATGGATATACACCTTAATTAACAAATTTAGTTTTTGTAAATAATGTTATTTCACAGAAACATCTTCACTAAAGTATTCACTAGGCTATACATTATACAATATGCTGTTAAAGTGAAGCCATATTTTTCCACGCTTAAAAAGATGGTGGTCTATTCTAAGTCATATTGTCTTCCTATGGTTGTCGTAAGAGGCGACTAAGAGACATACATCTGATGGGTGGAAGCAGCATCTATTCGCATGCCAATCGTGCTGATAATGTCATTAACGACAATTGCCAAGGTTTGTGTAGAAGAGTCCCTTTTTTCCGACAGATAGCCACGAGGCTTTTGCTACTTCACCGGGCATGAAGGCGAACAGAGCTCCTGGAACTCGACCTCAGGCGTTCGCTGGCATGGAGATTGGGGAATTATGACTTAGAGGAGGTTCATGTTTATTATGTACTAGCGACCCGCCCCGGCTTCGCACGGGTACAATACTGATACTTATACTACAGAATGTCTTTAAACCTCTAACAAACGGGCGAAATTTGGTCAAAACAAACAGAAACAAATTAATATAGGTACCTACTAAAGGTGGTGTAGGTAGGTGGGTATACTTTTATCGTATGAAATACCTATACTCTTCAGGACTAACAATACAACAAACACTAAATAAATAGGTATTCAAGTAACTATCCATCATAGTTACAACGAACACAAAACAAAAAATTAGCCATCCGCCATACATTGTTTTGTTATATCGCATAGGGTTTAGGCAGCGTTTTCGTTGAAAGCTCCCAAATGGCTTAATTTTTTCCGACACCTCTGATAAATATCAATATATATTAGTCAAATGTACACATAAACTAAACAAATCATATACGCAAACCTTCCGGAAGAATCGTTCTATCAATTGGTAATAACCGCATGAAAATCCATGTAGTAGTTTTTGAGTTTATCGCGAACAGACAGACAGACGTGGCCGGGGACTTTGATTTATAATATGTAGTGGTATAGCGGTCGCCCGCGGCTCCGTGCGGATGTCGGTTACCGCTGCAAAAAGCCTACCCAGGAAAGACACGGTCAGCAAAATGATTCCCAGGTCAATTCACAGACACCGACATAAACATCGACAACGCAGTCATTATCCGCAGGCTGCACAGATTGTCTTTCTCTGGATGTTAAAGTTGTTAATGATGAAAATATTTAAATGTAATTAATAGGCATTTTAGGCATTTTCAAATGTTCAAGAAAATATTAATACCTACCGTGTAATATTCTAGCTCTGAAAAGAACTGTTGGTTAGCCCTGAAAAGAACTGTTGGTAAGCCCTGAAAAGAACTGTTGTTTAGCTCTGAGAAGAACTGTTGATTAGCTTTGCATTGTAGGTATAGTTTTAAGAACGAAATCTAAAAAAAATCGCACGATAATGATATTATTAGACTTCGCAAAGGGCCGTGCAGCAGATATCGTAATATTTTAATTTCGCCATAACTTCAAAACTAAACGTCCAATTTTAAGAATTCAAAGACCTAAATAAAATAATTTATTTTGATAAGGATTAATAGCATGAGTAAAATAAACGCGTTTAAATGTAGTCCAAAAAAAATTCAAGGTTTCTAAATAAAAAAATGGTTGTTGTGCCTCACTCGACAAAGATAGGTATAGTGTGTCGGGGACTTTTTTGTAGATATTTATAAGATCTACAATTAGAACATTTTATGGTTCTATCTTTTATAGTTTAGGCATCGTAAAATAAGTAACTTTTCTGATTGATGTTTTACACCTTGTGTCCGAAAAACCCAAATATCTTACGGAACCCTATTTTTTCCAAAATAAAATTTATCCTATGTTACTCGTGGATAATGTAGCTTTCGAATGGTGAAAGAATTTTTTAAATCAGTGCAGTACTTTTTGAGCCTATTCATTACAACCAAACAAACAAATATTAGTGTAGATTAGGAATCAAATAAAACACTCAAAGGTTAATAGCACACTGTTTTATATTCGACAATCAATATCTGTCATTCCATTGGTGTTCTATTTTCAAAAACTTGTAACTATGGTTTACAATAGTGATGAGCGTTGAATAAACGAACTAGTTAATTCGACCGTCGACGTACTGTGAACGAATCGACGGTTCACCGTTATGCGATGGACTAGTTGAATCCGTAGACGCCTCAAAGGGCTAAACTGAAACTCGCAACGCGACGACCGACGACGCGCGACGGCGACGACGGCGAGACGAGACGAGAACGTAGTCGGGTGATAGAAATTCATTCGTCCGTTGAAATTTTAACTCTAAATCTAGTTGAAGGGTGTTGATATTTGTTCGGGTCGAATGAAATTATTGTTGTGCTATGTGAATAAAGGATGCCGAAGGAAAGGTCTATTTAATAAAAAATAATGTAGATATATAAAATCAGTTGATGTTCTAAATACGCCAGAATAGTGAATAAAACTTTATAATTAATTCTATTCAGTATTCAGCCAGTCCTAAGCATACGAGAGACTAGTCTAAGTCTATAGCCTACTTCGCCGTCGCCGCCGTAGACTTCGTCGTAAAGTGTACCAAGTTAACGCGTAAACTAGTCGACGAATTCAACTAGGTGATCGACTAGTCGATGAACGAAATTGGACGGTCTAGTTTCGTTGACGTCAAATACGTCGACGACCCATCAATAGTTTACAAGCGGCCTGTAACGCTAAGCAGCCAGTAACATACATAACAATGTTCATCAGTAAACGTATCTAAACGGGCAGTTAAAAAAGCAGTATACTGACTGGTGGATGTTACAAAACGTACCCTATACAGATTTAAATAACATAGCTTAAATTAAAAATTGTTACAAAATTAGTTGGCAACCCTTTTAGCAAACTTTTCTAAAGTTACCGCGCAAAATATTCATGTACTCGTTGTTAATTAATTTATCTATCAACGCGATGGAACAACTTGGTTGATTGGCGTATTATTAAATTCGTGAAATGTGACTTGTTTTCAAAATGGTGAATAAAATAAATTGGATTCGCTATACGATGTCACGTACGAGTGAATAAATTGAGGTTTATTCAGTTGTGATTTACAATATAAACATTCATAATAATATGTAGTATTGATGACCTTTGACTTTGTTCAATTTATTTTGGCTAAACGCCTTATTAAATGTATGATTAGAACTATTGTTTTGCCTTAACCCTAATTATCAAAACCACTAATGTTCATGTCCTATAAGTTATCAGAGATATCAAAATCAAAGCACAATACTATTTATAACTACCAGAATCATAAACACCAGGACTAAAGTGAAGCGGTGCTTATAATCCAGTCGCTTTTGCGTACACGAATTTATCCCAAATGTTGTTATTCCGATTCCAAAGCTATTCCAAATTATAATCGACTAGCTTTCCGCGAGCGGTTACACTCGCATAACTACCGGTCCCGTTGGAACTTCATAATTAAATATAGCCTATGGCACTCAGGGTGAATGTAGCTTTCCAATGGACAAAGAATTTTTGAAATCGGTACAGTAGTTTTTGAGTTATTTTATTACAAAAATACACACAACAATACAAATGTTTCCGCTTTATAATATTATATATACATAGTAATATAGTTTTGTATAGATTTTTTTTCCAGAGGTTATAACATTTATTACGTGAATAAAATACATAATATACAACTAAAAGTAGCAAATTTAAAATAAAACTAACTTATAAAATACTACTTTACTATTCTAAATCAATTCTACTTGGCAAGGTTCCCAGAATTAGTATAGATAGTATATAAGTATAGATATGTGTGCCATTTTTATCTAGATCCATTTAACTTTAAAATAAATATAATATTAGTAGTAATCGCCATACCAGGGAAAAGGCAGCAACATTTTTTTGTTCCTCTGCCAACCATGGAGACTATAGCAAAACCTTGTTTGTTAAAAATTGTTCTTTGCCGAAATTATTTACCTTTTACAAGCTAATAGATCTTGTTAAAAGCCAAAGAGCCTAACTTATTCCGGCTTTGTCCAGATGCATTCTAAAAGTAATTACAAACTATTCATTATACTAGAAGTCCTTTGACAATAAAACCACAAAGCTCGTAGTACGAGATCCGGCTGCAGAATTAGTGCGTTCATCGAGTATTTGCTAAAAAACATTTTTTTACGCCTATTTATGATTAGGAGTATATAGATATACTAGGTTGCCTATGAATATATTATCAATTGATATTCCGTTAAAAAAAAACATTCACTTGTTTTTTCGTAAAATATCGTCCACTTCACGGCAATGTATATAAATACTGAAAAATCACGGTTGTTACGAGTTGCATTTGCTCTTTGTCATGATTTGAAATTGAAAATAATTTCATTCAAAACACTAGAGGCCACATTTTGATAGGCAACCTAGTAGATCTATATTATCCCATTCCAATCATAAATAGGCGTAAAAAAATGGTTTTTAGCAAATACTCGATGAACGCACTAATTCTGCAGCCGGATCTTAGACTATCGCTATGGCATTTAATATGAAGCGACATATTATGATCATTATAGTTCCGATGTATGTGAGATAACTTCTATCATGGTTTACATGTCAGTTCTATTGTTATAGCGAACAAATGAGAAATAGTTATGGAACTATAAAGGTTCCATAACGATTATAGGTATCAATATAACTGTGTTGTGTCGGAGAATAGACCAGCCTATGTCTTCCCATGGGTGTCGTAAGATGTGACTAAGGAATATACAGTTATTGGATGGAAAGCAGCATCTATCAGCTCGAGGTTAGTTGCCATCTCACTGCCTTTTTTTTTTGTCCGGGGTGAAATGCATTTACGCACTCCCATCGCCGCTGCAGCGTATCCGCGCGCTGGCGATGGGATATGTGGGGCTCGCCCTCTCCATAGCGTATGCTAACTCATACAACGAGGAGAGGACCCTACACTACTAAAACCCCCCGGACACTCCTTCGATCCGCCGTTGGCGGGGGCCGGACACGCATAAGCAATCCGGCCCAACCATCTTACTGCCCGTATCCCTCAACGAACCTGGCTTGCCACGGAGGCCCTTAAGGCCCTTACGAGGGTGCCCATCTTCAACAGTTTACTTAAACGAGCTAATACATCATATTTCATTAATCTATCCCATATTATATCTATCCTGACCGTATTCGCCAGAGCGGCTACTAGCTAGCTACTGCCGAATCAGTATATATTAGCTATTGCCGAATAATAGTACTTACCTATTAACCAAACAAAACCATTTAATAAGTTAGACCCTTCCTTGCTTTATTAATATTAAAATTGTAAACATATTCAATCATTTCAATTGATTTAAAGTCGTTTAATTTAATGTTATTTAATTAAATGTCTCCCTCTGTCCTACTTTTACTTTGCTGTGCCCGACACACACTATATTGAACTGAATTTGTAATAATACCTACCATCTAAAAACACTGTGGAATGAAATGAATGATTGAGCATTGAGTATGCTCGGTGAAGGAGCAAAAATATCGACACATAAATAAAAGCAAATTTACAAATAGCTTTAACTCGAAAAATAAATATATTTGAACGATTAACAACTTTTAACATTAAAGTGAAATAGCATGTTCGGTTGCATTATAACACTACAGGCCATAAGATACCACTTTAATAGAATTCTTTAGCAAATAAAAGAAAAGATATCATTATTGTTAACATTTTACAGTAATTTAATGAAGTAAGGGTACTAAAATGTTACTGCAATCTTTTCTATTTCTTTTGGGTCGGCTACATATTATGGCCTGACATATTATGTAGATAGCCCCGCGGCTTTTGCTACTCCACCGGGCATAAAGGCGAGCAGAGCTACAGCCAAGATAAATGGTTTAAGGCGCTGTACTTAGTCAAAATAGGCTTCACAAAACAGTTTTTTTGCCAAATTTTTACATTTTAGAGCAGCTAAAAAAATATATGTTAATCTTGATCATATTTATGGGGGGACCATTGTGTTCAAAACACGTTTTCGGTAAATTTTCTCGATAATAAAACCATAAAATAACCATTTAAATTGAAATTGTAGCAATTGTAACTGTATTATTTATAAACAAATCTTGATAATATTAATAACAGTGATGTAATATATAATAATAAAGGGAACTGTTGTTTTTATTTATCGATTGGAATAAGATATTTGCAAGGATTAATGTATTAAATAACTCGAACGAGTCGAACGAAACGTTGCGCCATCGCGACGTCTCTTCGCTTCTCTTTCATTTCTACGCGGAGCAACAGTGACAACACTAATACGTTAAAGTCGTCTTTCACCGCGCCTTAAACATTACAAACTAAGCAACCTGCGCAAGAGGGCGTCCACTGTGGGACTTGAACCTCGGCTCAGGGCGGTCTCTGACGGGAAGATTGATGGATTATGGCTTATTTTTATTATTTTTATTAGTATTTTTTTTAGGTATAACATCCAGTGCTGAACCGATGGGCCTCGCTTCAAGGGGGATTGCCATTGTCACCATGATTAGCAAGCGGGATGGAAAGGTTTTTTTAGGACTGACGTTTATGTAGTTACCCCGAGGCGTATGCTTTGTAGATTATAAACCACTAGCTTCTCGTGCGCGGCTTGACCTGCGTAGCTCCCGTCCCAGTGGGAAGTTCATCTATACTTAACATTATAAAGAGGAAATATTTGATTGTTTGTTTGTATTGAATAGCCTCCGAAACTACTGGTCCGATTTGAAAAAATCTTTCACCGTAGGAAAGCTGCATTATCCCCGGATGACATGGGCTATATTTAATTATGAAGTTCCCACGGGAACGGGAGTTAAGCGGGTGAAACCGCGCGCGGGAAGCTAGTAATTAAATATATAGACCATGTTACTACTGCTTAATCGTGATTCGGGAAATCATAAGTTTAACATAAATATTAACAAAATAAATACGCAACAATTGAATCCCGTAAGTTTTGGCCATCCATATTGTTATTATTGACAGATGATAATTGAATCTGATGCACTAACGTGGTAAATTTATACATTGTGCTAATTAAATTCCAATTTCATAATCAATTTCACTGAACTGTTATTAACTATTTTATGTTCATTGTTTTATGGAACTGGTACATGAATTTATTTAATATAATTACGTGAAAGGAAAGTAAAACTAAAATAGGAACAATTAAAACTAATATACTTAATTAAAATGAATAAATATCAAACTAAAATAGGGAAAGAAAAAAATAGATGGCGTTAAAAATCTCTTTGCATCGATATCCGTTGGAAGAAGGCTGACAGGATTGCCACGTTTAATGCTTATAAGTATGTTAAATGCTTATGCGTTGTGCTAATTTTTATATTTCTTTCGTGGCAACAACTACAATATTATTTTTATATACGAATATATGTAGTTAGCCACACTTTTGCTACTTCACCGGGTATAAAGAGGAGCAGGATTACCTACAGACTCATTCCACTGGATGTGCATAGCAGTTTTCGGTGCCCCATTATTAGCGTTTGGAGGAGCACCCGGGGATTTCAGTGGTTACATCCTCTCCTCGTAGTATAATATATCATCGTTATGGAGAGGAGAGTCATACATACCCTGCTGCGGTCGTGGGAATGCTTAAAACATTTTCCTACGAAAAAAAAGGTCGGCAAGCTCATTAAATGGTTTAAAACTGGTAAAGTGCGAGTCGGACTCGCGTACTTTCGTACGCGAGTACCTAAAAAACACTTTTTTTATATGGTTGTCCCGCTTCATTTATTTTATTTTGTTTTTAGTATTTTTTGTTATAGCGCAACAGAAATAAGTAGATACATCATTTATAAAAATTTTAACTGTCTAGCTATCGCGGTTCTTGAGATACAGCCTGATGACAGACAGCAAAGTCTTAGCAATGATGGGTCCCGTTTTAACCTGCGCTAGATACCTCGACTTCGAGCCACTCGACTCGACTTCACTTTTTAGGGGAGTAGCAGTCCAGTGCAGGAGTAAAACTACAGGGCAAAACTAGTAAATAATACCTATTTTAAATTGTCTTTTTAATTTAGCTTGTACTTGTAAAATACTTGAACTACAGAGTATCTAACTATCTACCCGCATGCAATATTCTCTGCACGCTCAATATCGACCGCAGAGTTGAGTCGCTCGTTAATTGTTTTACGAAGTGAATAGTAATACATGTTAACGGTTTATGGCTATAAGTGGTATACTGCGGGAATTAAGAAAGTACTGTCAAGTATTCATAACTTCATTCTATGATATATGTATGTTAATATTCACAAGAACATCATCTAAGTATACTTATAATATTATAAAGAGGAAAGATCTGATTGTTTGTTTGTATTGAATAGGCCCCGAAACTACAGCACCGATTTGAAAAATTCTTTCACCGTTGGAAAGCTACACTATCCCCGGATGACATAGGCTTTATTTAATTATGAAGTTCTCACGGGAACGGGAGTTACGCGGGTGAAACCGCGCGCGGGAAGCTAGTACGTAATAAGTCACATAAAACTGCTCTATACTAAGTTACCTAAATCCTTTAAGGATTTAAATTTATTTTAAATGAATCTCTCAATATTCTTAAATAAAAAGGCATATATTCTGTAAAAAAATATTTAAATGATAAAATGATTGATGTTTATCACAAATCTCACTGTGAAAATGGTTTGCTGGAAGAAAACTCATAAATGAGCTCATGATTAAGCTCGCCATTGTACATCATCTTTAATTGTTGAACTCACATTACTTGTTTTCATGTGTACAATAAAGAATAAATAAAATAAAAAATATTTATATGCCTATCTGAGATAAAACATAGTGATACAAAAGTATTGTGTCATAACATCAAGTTAATACCTTTCACCTATGTTTAACAAATACATTGCCCGTTTCTTATTCTGAAAATTCTTATGCAGAAAATGTGGTATGCCCGACGGCCGACGACCAATCGTAAATGCTTAAATTTATTATATGGTCGAATTAGCTTACAAACTTGTATTGCGCGATATAGGTTTTTTGGTATTCCCGGTACTAGATGGCGCTGCTAATACAGTTCAATGGTAACCAAGAACTGCCATATGCATAGTAGGTATTTTGTAATCTGCAACGGATAATATGTTTTTTTTTCGGACGTAAATATGTAGTTTGTCACGAGGCTTTTGCTACTTCCCCGAGCATAAGTATAATCATCATCATCATCAGCCCGTATAACGTCGACTGCTGAACGTGGACCTCCTTTCAACGGAAGGTTTTTGCCATAGTCACAACGCTTGGCAGACGGGTTGGTGACCGCAGTATTATGTTGTATCACACAAGGAAACGCTGCTGCCCGTTCCCAGGCATACGATTGTTAAAGATGATGTTATAACAATCGGGACTAACGGCTTAACGTGCTTTCCGAGGCACAGAGGGTAGTCCCTCAACCATCCAGACCCGGAAAGAAATAATATAATTTACACAAAGATTTCTTGTCCGGCGTGGGGATCGAACCCCCGACCTCCGAGATTTAAAGCGAGCTTAATACCGCTACGCTACGGAGGTTGCCATAAGGATAATGAAAAAATAAAAATGAAAGAAGCCCAGAAGAAATTCATAAATACTTTTTGCACTGTAATAACAATTTGAAGAGTTTAGACATTCCTGAAAATTTTAAAATATGTGCTGATAAATATTGTGATAAGCTCGATCATAACATTTTGTTGGATGATATGTATAGCAAAATTGTAAATATATTGTGTGAGGCTGCCAGTAGTAGCAGGACCTCAAGAGGCTTTATAGGAAAAAATAAAGGTATAAAGGGCTGGAACAAACATGTAAAAGAATATCACACCCAAGCAAAAATTATGTTTAAAATGTGGATGTGGTATGGTCAACCAAGTAGCGGGCCTATCTTTGAAGATATGAAATTAGCGCGTAAAATGTTTAAATCAAAATTAAAATGGTGTATTAAAAACCAAAACAAAATTGAAATGGACATAATAGCCTCATTACACTCAAAAAAATCATTCACGTCATTTTGGAAAGGGACTAAAAAACTAAATAATAATACCCCAAGTCTTTCAGCTAGCGTGGATGGTCGGAATGACTGCACTGAAATAGCCAATATCTTCAAAGAACATTTTAAAATGAGTGCTCCTCTCGATACTACGGCGAGGATGAATGATGCTGAGCACTGTCGTGCTGGATCACCCCTTCGATTTTCATGTAAAGAAATAAAATCTATTATTAAATGTATGAAGAGAGGTAAATCTCCTGGTCACGATGGGCTCAGCATCGAACATCTTCAAAACGCTGGTATACATCTGCCGCGAGTGTTGACTATGTTTTTTAATTTGTGCTTGGGACATTCTCACTTACCACAGGAGCTACTGGATACAGTAGTCATACCTATTGTGAAGGACAGGACAGGGGACATAGCAGACAAGAGTAATTATAGGCCTATCTCACTGGCAACGGTGATAGCTAAAGTACTTGACAGTGTGCTTGACACCCGCCTCGGTGGATATACCCAGCTACACGACTCACAGTTTGGCTTTCGTGCTGGGTTGTCCACTGAAAGTGCCATTTTTGCGTTGAAGCATACTGTCAAGTATTATACAGATAGAAAAACACCAGTTTATGCTTGTTTCCTGGACCTGTCAAAAGCATTTGACCTGGTTTCCTATAATGCCCTATGGGGAAAGCTCCGAGAGGAGGGCGTTCCTGCTTCGCTAGTGTCTACGTTATCTTTATGGTATGATAAGCAGAGAAATTTTGTAAAGTGGTCAAATGCGCTGTCGGACCCCTACAAATTAGAGTGTGGTGTGAGACAGGGAGGTCTTACCTCCCCGAGGCTCTTTAACATTTATGTGAATAAATTACTGGTTGAGCTCAGCAACACTCATGTTGGATGCCACATTGACGGAGTTAGTTTGAATAACTTAAGTTACGCAGACGATATGGTGTTGCTGAGCCCATCCATCTGTGGAATGAGAAAGCTACTCTCGATTTGTGAGGGTTATGCTGAGCAATATGGGCTAAAGTACAACCCTAAGAAGAGTGAGCTACTGGTGTTTAGAGGTAGAAATAAAAGCCCATCATATATCCCTCCGGTAACACTGTGTGGCTCACTTTTGCAGAGAGTAACCCAGTTTAAATATCTGGGCCACATTGTTACTGAAGACCTGAAAGACGACAAAGACATGGAAAGGGAGCGCAGGGCATTGGCTGTGAGGGGAAATATGGTGGCTCGAAGGTTTGCTGGTTGCTCAGTACCAGTAAAAATCACATTGTTCAAGGCTTACTGCCAAACTTTTTACACCTGCAGCCTTTGGGCTAATCACACCAAAAAAGCAGATAATGCCCTGAGAATACAATATAATAATACCTTTAGGGTGTTGTTGAGGCTTACACCTTATTGTAGTGCATCAGGTATGTTCACCGATGCCCACACCGACGACTATTTTGCAATAATGCGTAAGAAGGTGGCGTCGATGATAAGCAGAGTGGGAGGAAGCAACAATGGCATCTTAAGGGTGTTTGCTGAAAGGCTAGATGGGCCTACCATGGGTAGGTTTATCAAGCTACATGTTTCACATGGGGCTTGGTGAACCTATCTATGGCCGGAACATTATATTTATTTTATTATTATTTTATTTCACCTGTTATTTAGATACTAACATAGCTTTTAATAATTTGTACTAACAATATGGGCCTTGTAGTCTGTCAATAAAAGATTTTTATTTTTTTATTTTTATTATTATTATAATATGTATCTGCAATTCTTGGTACCACCATTAACTTTTTTTAGCTTGTGGTTTTAAGCCCAACTCTTACGTTTGTTCTTTTATCCATCTATTCTAATAATATAAAGAAAGATGATCTGTATTTATGTTATATCATTATTATAAAGCTACATCATAGATGTAACGTGGTCCCCACGGGATCAGGAAATCTAATATCCAATTTATAGTCTACATGTATGCCAAATCTTTGAACACCGTTCACTTGTTTTTGTTTGAATAACAAACATCCAGAGAATTTTTCATAAAATATTTAATACTATCATCCTGCGCGTGGGGTCACCCGCATAACTCCTGTTCCCTTGGGAACTTCACCATTTATTATAGCCTATGTCACTCCTGGCACTGTCACTTATGTAGCTTATAATGTTGAAAGAGTTATTGAAATCGGTTCAGTAATTCCGGAGCCTATTCAATGGAAACAAACAATACATTTTTCCTCTTTATCTACACTTCTATACTAATACTAACTGCGCCCCGCGTTACTCCGCTCCAGTGGGTCGGAGCGTGATGTTTTGTAGCCTATACGTTAAAGCAGCGTTAAACCTACCCCGGTGCAAAATTTCAGCCAATTCCGTTGAGTAGTTTTGGCGTGAAAGAGTAACACACATCCATCCATCCATACTTACAAACTTTCGCGTTTATAATATTAGTAGGATTATAAAGAGAAAAAGTAAGTGAAATGTTTGTAAGGTTGTAGGGGGTATCTCTGGTTCTACTGAACAGATTTTGCAACTTCTTTTACCAATAGAGAGCCACATAATTTCTGAGCTCGATAGGCTATATTTTAAGTCAAGGTTTCCACAGGGACGGGATCTACGCGAATGAAACTGCGCGGGACTGTTAGTATTATTACTATAGATATAATATAATTACGTTTTTATAAAAAGAACCTCATTATACAGTTGTTATATAAAAATAATTCCACATAAAGAAAACAACAATTACTATAATGAATGTCTCATGTAATAAAAGTTTTAATTAGCTTCCTAAACTAATGTCGAGCGAGCTAGACAGCGCCGCAACGCTACAATCCCTCAAGGCGCGCGACAGACAAATCCAACTAGACTCTACTCGGGAGACACATTTAATTGAATTAGTTGGGGTATTATTGGAATAATTTACTGAAAGTAAAAGTAATTATGTTCAAAGTAGAAAATAAAATAATGGCACTATTAAAAATACCTAGTTATAGATAGATTTTTGATTAGGTATATACGCATTTAGGATATGCAATTTTTGACTACCTCCATGGCGCAGCCGTATATGATCGATCCCCATGACAGACAAAAAATCTTTATATTTAATTATGAAATTTTAACAAAAAAAACCGACTCCAAAGAAATAAACTAATACAAAAAATAAATACACTTTTTTGAGTACATATTATTTTTTTGTTATATTGGTTTCTTTTGTAAAAAATCCCATATTCAGAACCTAACCAAACTCGCATCTAACTGCCCTTGAAGTACATCCTTTACAATAAAAAAAACATCAAAATCGGTTGGCGTGTTATTGAGTTATTTGTCCATTTGTGGGTGTCATAAGAGGCGACGAATATACATACAGCTGATACACATAACATTTACAAATTCTAACTATCAACAAATGGCCATCGGTCGCCGGGCATACCACCTCGCCCGGCAAAGAAGATCTTCATTATCCGTGGAGTAATATCACCAACTGTCCCTCTACAAAGGTATCTCGCCTTAAATCTCCCGGACATTTGTTGGTACAAATCAAAAGTGTGCTTCGGAAATCACGTTAATCCCTTAGTCCCGATTGTCGTTACATCATCTTTGAAAGTTGTAATCCAGGGAACGAATTGCAGCGTTTACCTATATACAATACATAATACCTACTGCGATCACCAATCGGCGTGCCAAGCGTAGTCATAGCCAAAGAGAGAGGGTAACTCCATGTTCAGGAGTGGATGCTATACGGCGTGATAATGATGAACATGGACTACACTTCCACACTTTCATAGTGGGGTTCCAGAAAGTTCAACAGAACAAGTCGAGTTATAACAATCAAATAAGTATCATTTAGATTTATTTCCCTCACAAACCGTTTCTTAGCAACAATAATCAAATAAATCTTTTCAAAAAGTTTATTTAACTTCTAGATACGATCTCCTAAAATCCTTAACAAGCACAAACTTTATATCCGACATAACAAAGACGCTATCAATTTATCTTTTCCGAGGCCAAAAAATAATGTTTCTAGATCGACACGAATACAACAATAACGTATATGATAAATCATTGTCAAATTTAATTCAGGTTATTTTTGTACAAGAGCGGTTCCATATTTCATGTCATATTATATAAGAAGGTATATAATAATTTTCGTGCTTTCTACGTTTCTATAAGTAGGTATACTAGCTTCTCGCGCGCAAATATTTTTAAATAGGGTTATTTTGAAATGCAGCGGTTCAATGATGATAAACTATGTAATTAAAAGTTTTTTTAATTACATAGAATTAAAAAAATACTTGTTTTCAATTCGAGAAACGAACTAGGTCGTTTTGAAAATTAAAACTTACATCATTTGGATATCGATTGTGTAGATCATAAGCAGTAAATTTTTCTATGAAATAGGATATCTAGAATGAATCGTGTTGAGTTTATTTTAGATAAAAAAATCCCATTTGAGTAGATATTTTGGCCGAATTCAGAAAAAATGGTTAACCGCCATCGTTTATATCAAAAGCTATTGATGCAAAATGTTATAATTTTATCAATATTACCGTATATAACTATCATTTATATTAGAGTTGAAAAGACAGAAAAGAAGATCTCCTTTGCTGGGTGAGGTGGTATACCCGGCCGCTGATAATAGGAACTTTTTAAGTATAATTGGCATGTAAACTTGTATTGCGCGATGTAGGTTAGTTCTTATCCAGGGTTCTAGATGGCGCTGCTAGTCTTCTTGTTGTTTCTGTGCAGCTACTGTTAATGTCGCTACAAGTACTAAAATAGATATACGGACCGACGAATCCATAAAGAAACTAATAATATACCCATTGTTGTTCGATACACTCATCAATCATTTTAAAGCTTTCACATTGTCTGTTCTCATTCGGATAAGTACAATTGTGTGTAAAATATTGAAATGTTTCATTTCATTGAATAATTTATCTCCTGAACTAAATCCATGTAGGTACAAAACAATAGTAGGTATTACATCTAATGGTGTAGCACTCGCGCAATATACAAATAAAACGGTTGTAGTTAATAGCATTATGCATCTTGTATTAAGTTGATTAATAGGATTGTAAACGGATTAAATTTCTGAATAGCGGATGAAATGCACATGGCAATATAGATATCTATGTTATATTTCACAGAACGAATTAAATAATTTGTAATCTAGTAACTTGTAATCTTAGATAACGTCCGAAGCGTAGCGGTATTTGGCTCGCTTTAAGTCTCAGAGGTCGTGGGTTTGATCCCCACGCTGGACAACAAATCTTTGTGTAAATTATAAGATTTCTTTCCAGGTCTGGATAGTTGAGGGACTACCTTCGTGCCTCGACAAGTACGTTAAGCTGATGGTCCCGATTGTTCTAACATTATTAGTCTGTCAAACTGCCGTACTAAGCATACTTATGCTCTTTTCCCCGGGCCCCACCGGGCCTTACCGCACTTTCCTAAGCCGCGGTAAAGAGGTTTCGATCAAATTACACCCAAAGTTGTCCGAAACTGGTTGACCGAAATCAATGACAAAACACGTCAGATTTTCATAATGTACAGTATAAATAAATATATTATTATGTAATTAATACTGTTGTTTTTTGTTTATAAAACAACGTTGTCTCTACTAGGGAAAATGAAGACCTCTATTTCACGCTTGTAACATAATTACAAACCAAGTTAAAATACAGACTATAAAAATGTTGATAAAACGTTACAAAGCTCGTCGGTCGTAAAAAATAAATGTGCAAAACTTTACGTTTATTCAGAAAAGTATGTATAGGGGATGTAGAACTGAATGTGTGTCACTTGACTTTAATACTATACATTGTCAAAATTGAGAATACACAAAATAAGGATCGAGTCAATTACATCAACTTTTGTAACCCAACAGTATTATTTAAATCATTTGTCGATGATTTGCTGGAAAACACATAATGAAATACGACTGCTTCTGACCGTGCTTATTACGCAGCACCCAAGTTCTTCCTAATTCCATAATCTTTCAATCCCTTCCTACTTCCATTATTTTTAACCACTTACCTTAGCGATTTTGTGTAGTAGAGCAGTAGTAGAACTGGTCTTGAACAGGCCCAAGGCCCTTCGTCGGAGCCCTTGTCCTAAACAAGACTCAACTGCACCACACAGTGCAGTCACACCGCCACTCTCTTCGTGAACAAATTTTCTTGTAACAGCCTGGATAAGAGATAAAGTGAGAGTTAGATGTCTCGATAAACTTTTATTTTTTCTTTGTCGGGCGGACATCTGCTGGAGTTAGATGTCTCGATAAACTTTTATTTTTTCTTTGTCGGGCGGACATCTGCTGGAGCCCCATTCGCTTTTGTAATCGGTGAAGTAGCAAAGGCTTTTTTGGCGTTTGCTACTTCACCGGTTGCAAAAGCGAGCGGGGTTCCAGCTTGGTCCCCGGCTCTGCGGGGACGCTGGCGAGGGGATTTGAGGAATGATTTCTTTAAGATTTGCGGCCGTCGGAATCTTTAGTTTTCGGAAGGTTCTTTGTAAGCTATGGGGCGTTCTTCTCCGGCGGGTCGGATAGAGTGTTCTTTGTATGTTTGAGTCCCAGTAAAGCTATTTGGTAAATTATGTTTTCATCTTCCGTACCGTCTAGGTTGTCTAGTCTTTTTTTGTTAAGCTGTGGTAGAAACAAGAAAAATATAAATTCTATTTCAACGAAAGCAGAAATTTGTGCCTTTAGGGACTAACAAGAGCCAACGTACAAGTGTCGAGTCTCGTATTCATTTTAATATTTTATCTTCACAAAGAAAATTTAAATCACTTTTGCAACAGTTCATCAGCCCTCAAATTACCATATGAATAATTCGATGCATTTTTTTGTCATTAGCGTCGATTTATTCATACCGTAATTTAATACATAAAAAAACAACATAGACTGAGGACTGGAATGGAATCCCCTGTTTTCGGATAACGCTGTTTTGCCTAATATAGATTCGTATAACTATTTTGACTTTCTTTTTTGGTATCACAGAACCTATTTTATAAAAGTGGTTTTTAGTAGTAGACGGTTTATGTTGACATTATTTACTTTCAAGACGCTGTTACTAGGCATATGATCTAGAGCCAGAGCAGCGTACAAGGGTGAAGGGATTGGTCCCAACTTAGACTTCGTTAGCAGGTTATTTTTTTAAATAATTAAACATAATAATTTTTAGATATATTATGCTTATTGCTTTGTAAGATGGTATATATAAATTACGACAATTTTTTTGCAAGTAGATAGGCAACAAAAACAATTTGTCAATTAAATGGTTGGACAAATTGCTATAGTTGCATTAGTGTTAAAGGTGCTATTTTCCATTTTTTGAAATTTTTTCTGATACCAACAGATAATTACACTTCTGAATATTGTGTTTATTTGATATCTACAAAGTAATATATATATGACTTTATTGTTTAAGTGTTATAGTGTAAGTGGTTAGCAAAATACGACAGCATAATGCGGCACGTTTCCCGAGTGTTGGTATTTATTCTGCACAGCGGATAAGCATTGCCATTCAACTGGGTAATGCCGCCAATATACTGAGATAGTTGCCAAGTAGAAGATTTAGAATAGTTATAATTTTATAAGTTAGCTGTAGTTTAAATGTACTTTTATATTTTTTATTTAACAGATAGGCGAATTCATAAAAGCATTCACCAACGAAAATATTACTAGACAAAAGATTTTTAAACCAAGAAATTTATAAGTATTTGTTTTTCGAGTCGGAGCAAATTCATTTCAAATAGTTTGCATAGTGTCTCCGATCGCAGCTTGACTAACTTGGAGGTCATTGTCTGGGACATAAACAGAAAGTAATATTTTATAAATATTAAATTTATCTCGTTTTTGTAAATAAGAAGATTTTGCAATCAGCCATCTTATCGCTAAAAGCGACCTCCGCAAGAGCAAAAAAAACTGCTTTTGTCAATATAAAAAAATAACATGACAATGATTCAAGTTTAACCAACAGTTAAGGCGGAAACATATTGTTAAAACACCGCGTGTTGAGTCGAATCAAATGTAGATATTGACCATGTATTACCATGTTCTGGTCTATAGAAAACAATACATTTAATTCGACTCAACACGCGTCGCCTGTCGTCAGGTCGCGTCGCGTTTTAACAATATGTTTCTGCCTTAAATTGGTCCATGAACCGTTGGTCAACATTATATTTAAACCATTAATTAATTAACCCTTCATCCAAAGGACTTTGCAGAGCATTCACTGACATAGTTATGCTGGCGAAACGTTTGTGGATGAAAAGTCCTTTGGATAAAAAGTTAATGGTTTGAAGATAATGTTGACCAACGGTTCATGGACCAATCGACTGTTAGTTAACCGTTTCAGTTTTAAATTTTTATTGTATAAAAAAGTATAGTTTGGCGTTATATATGAAAAAATATATCTAATAATGTCCACCCCGACCACGGTAAGAAATGACGATTTTTCATCAAAGTTTGCGTTAATTCAAGTCCGTTTAATTCTGCTGGCTAGCTCAATTATGTACGAAATTATGTTCATAATTATGTTCTAGCTAAATTATGTACGAAATAAGTATATCAAAAGTTGGATCATTAATTATATACCTACATTTAACTACCCGAACATATTTAAGCGTACCCACCTAAGCCTTTAATACCCAACAACATAAAACTCAACTCCACATTCTTATTGCCATCGAGAATCAATAACTATTTGGTTCGGGTGAAAGTGTATCAGATGTAATTTTACACATCACCAACGTGTAAGAGGTAATTGACTGATTTCCGTATCGGAAATTCTTGACATCCTGGATTGCCGGATATTTAGGGAGCCGTTAGAAAGAGATATGTTAAACGTGAGTCTCAATATTTTGAAACCCAACCGGGCAAAAAGACTTGGCGTACATAAATAATAAACTAGTCGAATTGAAAACTGCAAAGACATTTCGTCTAAGCCTAACTCCATTTTGTTAATCCAATAATGGCCAATGCCCACAGTCATACCCATCATTTTTTTTTTGAGAGGACTTATGTAGCTAGCCACGAGACTTTTTCTACTTCACCGGGCATAAACGCGAGCAGAGCTCTAGCTAGCCTTAATAAATGGTTTAAAACTTCAGACTAAGCAACCTGCGCAAGAGGGCGCTCCCTGTGGGGCTTGGACCTCGGCTCAGGGCGGTCGCTGGCGATGAGATTGAGGGATTATGACTTTTTGTATTTTAGGGGAGTTTTGTGCAACTCTTGATCTACTTTATAGTTCGCGGACCTCTCTGACTTCGGGTCTACGAGGGCATCGGATGATTATTTGCAAACCAAGGGTCAAGGGTAAGAGTCAGGAGGACGAGGGGGTCTTACCCATCAAAGTATTACGGATGTACGAAAACGATTGAACCAGCAAATCCTTTTTTAATCTCCCTAAATATTATATAAAGGTTAAAAGCTATACGTACTCGCTATAATTGTATAAACCCTCGATAAATATAAAATATCAACCTAAACAATATAACCGCACAAACATTTTTCAACAAAACACTTTGCAAAGAACTTAAACCAAATAATTGTTTTAAGATATTCTGTTGGCATCAAAGTTTAAGCCGCAAAACCGTTAAGATGCTTCGCAAACGTCTTCTTAATTGAAATAGATACCATTACTTGGCCTCAGCAACTTGAAATAGCTTTTAAATGTGCTTTAGTACCAACTGAATGCCAATATTATCCTTCCTCGCAATGTTTCTTTAGCAGTTTCAGAGTTTCTAAAATTTCCATGTCCCGAAAAAAAGAGGTCAGTAGTAGTTAAGTTCTGCAAGGAGTGACCCAAATGTTACATTAAAGTTGCATGTTTTAGGAGACTCAAAGTAGTAAGCAAGAACAATACATTGCTTTAAGGATGCATTGGAGTATGAGTGTCTCAATGTCGTGGTCTCTATTGCTATGGTAATAGAAATCATCAAAATGACATCTAACATTCGCAAATAAACTCAAAGTCTCAATGTTCTTGTACGGGAGTCATTTATCTGTCGCTCCGTATTTTCCCGGCTGTCATAATATAGTCGTTATCTCCTATGTAATAATCATTATTATTATTATCTTTATTGACATAATAAAATGATTACATAGTATACTATGCAAGCTTAAAAGTGTATTACAGGAACCAGTGTCTTCTCCGAAATATCGTCAACATTGTTTATCAACAAGCTAGCGTTTTTAAAGTAAAGTATAGTATTATCTATGTGTACTCCACTTTTTTAGAAAATCGACAGAATCTCCTCCTTGCGAAGACCAAGAATTGTAATTTAATTTTAATTGACCCATATTATTAGCTAAGTATTAAGATGGGCGTTTTGCTAATTATCCAGAGCAACTTTTTTTTTTTATCATATGGAACCTCGGAATGCGGTCAAAAATGTCAAATAGGAGATTTTAAATTTGCAACGACAATATGTAGTTAGCTGCGAGGCATCGTGACTTTATTGGGCATGAAGGTAGGCGAACATGGCTCCAGCCTTTTAAAATTTTCCCTATAACAATCTAGTACAGTGACTACATAAGCATTCTGAGCTGCTAACCTATGTTTACATACATATGTATTCAGAGATGCCATACTTTCTAAACACAAGTTACGAAGCACTCTCATCCTACTAATTAGGTCGTCCTCTATTGTAAAGGCACTCCTACGATATGATTTGTCAGGCTCACATCCGGTTCAAAAGCGGGACTTACACCCGGATGACATTTGACACCGCGGAGGTTACGCCTTTTGTTAAGGGACATTCTCTCAAGGCCTTGTTTGGAAGCTAGCTTTGTGACATACTAGCTTGTGCCCGTGACTTCTTCTGCGTGGAATAGTTATAATAAAAACATTTTTTGATTTGTGCTCTGCCAATTGGGCTTGGGGTGATGATAAATGGGCTGAAACTGAAAGAATTTTTCAAATCGGACCAGTTGTTCCGTTAGTGATATTAGCGCGTTCAAACAAACTCTTCAGCTTAATAGTATTAGTACAAATATATTTAAGAAATAGTTAGTTATAATTAAGTGATATATTGTGCACATGGTCAATATGCGACAGTATTTAGCGAGGCCAACATAGACGTATTACCAACAGTATTAAAATGGAAACGCGGGCTAAGGAAGGCCTATTCTTTAAAGTTAATTTGCCAACACGGACGTGTTATTTTACAACCAAACTGTATTAAAATAATCTAGTGGAAAAGCGCCCTAAGGATTAGGGCGTCTTTAAAGTTAATTAGTCGGTCTAGCTATTACGTGTCGTGTTAAAACCTAATTTAAATATTTGCTTAGAGCTCGGAAGCAGAATTAGCATAGTAAGTATAAATTCAAGTTGGATTGGCATAGTTTATAAGCCCAGTTTTAGTTAGGATCAGATGTGGAACAAATAGTTTTATTTTAGACACCGCCTTTCCTAATCTTCGTATCTTTTCCAATATATATTTTCATCATCATCAGCGGCTGAACACGAACCTCCCCCAAGAGCTAAAATCGCCTCACTTGGCATAAAAACAAAATCATCTACGTATCTTTTCCATATATATTTTCATCATCATCATCTACGGCTGAACATGGGCCGGGGGAGACCCATGTTCTTGGGGCTTTGCCAAAGTCACTTCGATGGCAGGCAAGTTAGTGATAGCAGTTGTGATTATGCTGTAACACACGAGGTAACGCTGTTGACCGCTCCTTGGAATATTTTTTTTAAAGAAGATGTTGTAACAAACGGGACCAACGGATTAACGTGCTTTTGGAGGCACGGAAGTAAGTCCCTCGACCAACTACACCCGGAATAAAATCTCAGACATTGTTTTATTTTATGTTAATTGAACACAAAGATCACATGTCCGCCATGGATATCAAACCGCGGCTTTGTCAGAGATTTAAAAGCGTACACTTTACCGCAACGGAGTCCATATAATGTATGGGTCAAATGTGGCACAATAATTTTTCCGAAGCATTTCAAATGTTTTCCCGAAGGTCTAGTATATTATATGTACCATATTTGTATGTCTGCGTGACAAAACATAGCGATCTATCTTTTTACGTAACATCACTATTTGTAAAAGCACCTATTAGATGTTTCATAAGTAGATATCCGATTTTGATTTTGATTCCGACTCTGATTCCGATTCTGATTCTAATTCCAATTCCGATTCTGATTCCTATTCTAGATAACCGCATCAGCGCATCGGGCTGCTCTTTGATCGAGACATAATATTGTACCTGATGCAGCCAAACGTCGGTAGAATATAATAGTAATGTAATTAATGGACATTTTGTAAGTGAAGCTTTTGGTTCTTTCTTCTTTTCTTTTTCTTAGTTACATGAACTTTGACAATGTACTAGTTACTGGCAGACATTTTTTCAAGTGGTTTCAAGTGTTGGGATGTTGCTCTAAAAGAAGTGAAGCTTTAAAAAAATGCAATTAAAGACAATTACTCTTTCATGGATCATTACTTAATTTTTTTAAAGCTAATGAAAAAGTCTTAATTTAAAATAATATTGCCACTCCGGCAAAAAAATTATGAAGTTTACTTGCTAATTTTATTTTTTAATTTTATAAAATAAAGTAATTGGTGTTCTATGCATTATAGTACGTATCTAAACTTCTTTACCCTAATAATGATGTATCTAAAGGGAACTAAAACTAACCAACAAAATAATAACCATTCTAAATCTATGCTATCTACTTGGCAACGTAAGGAAAATGCTGGCAGTTTGCCCCGTTGGATAGCAACGCTTACCCTTGAGAGTGGCTATGTTTTTATGACTTTTGGCGTCGAAAAATTTAAACCGTGAAGACCGGTAGCCAAATCCTCATTAACCTCGCATTGGCTTTCATTAATACGGCATGTTCCCCAGGTACTGACATTTACTTTGCATAGCAGATAAGCATTGCTCCTAATTAAAATAATCTTACTCTTCTGACATTCTCTCACCTCTTCCATCAACTGCTTAACCTCCTTTTTGACGGCGGCTATGAGGCGCTCCTTCTGTTCAGCGCCAGGGTCCGTTGCCGTGGCTGTCGGCATATCCTCAGACCCACTTTCAGCTGCTGAAACAAATTTACATTTGAAAAACCAAGCAAAAGTCGAAAGTCGAAAATAATATCCAAAAATCTAAATTAAATGTTATAAAATGTATTCGTTTTTGGTGGCTTTAAACCTTATGAAATGTTTTAAAACCTTGAAAACTTATTTACAGTTTTCGCGATCTTATCTTTTTAGCTTAGATTTCGCCTTTCAATGCAATAAAATGCTTTCAATTTCGATTCTATCAAAATGTTTAACAGATTTAATAACGTGTCCCAAAGGATTGTAACATTTGGATGATAAAGATCATCGTAGACGAAATTAGTTACGACAAAAGAATTGTTGCTGGACCGAAAAATTTCCTCCATTTTAGACCCTTCTAATTGCTCAACCGACGCAAGCTTTGAAACTCCCTGTGAAATTACATTACTTATGTTTTAACCATTAGGTACCTCATAGTTACGTGGAATTTAAATTATTTCAAAGTTATTTCACATCACATCTCACACCCACTCAGCCTCTCTGTGATGGTTGCAACTAAATATATTAACTAAATGAGAACGAAATATACAGAGACAGACTAATACGAAAATACCCGAGGGCTCATTTTAGATTAGATACTTTAATAGTGGGAGTTGTTACTGTTGCATATAATATTTATGCCTCATTTTAGTTAAAAAGCATAATTTATTTTTTATTTTTTGTGCGTACTACCCTACCCTCAAACTCCTTTGTTTGACTCTGTCCTCGTTTGGCTGAAAGAGATCATATTTTGTGATAAGCCCGCCAATTGTACCCACCCTGTAAAACGTTTAATTTTTCAGCCCTGTTTCTGTTTTCTGTTCTTATTAGTGTGCAAAAGAGCACTAAAATATGATTTTCGACTTTGAGTCATGGAATTCAATTAAATTTCATAATTCAAAGTTATTTTGTTATATTATTATGTTAAGTAGCGGTGTGGATTCCGGCTTTGAATAGACCACCCTAGGTCTTCACGTGGGTGTCATAAGAGATGACTAAGGGACATACAACTGATGAGCAGCAGCATCTATCAGCGCTAAGATACTCACCATCTTACTGCGACTTACTTTAATTGGGAAAAATATAGTGAGTGGATGTTTAAGCTCCAAACTGTATATCATTAATATGTAATCGCCACTATTGATTATTATTACGAAAAGGATGTGCATGCTCTATCTTAGCAAAAAAATTAAGAATATTGAAGCAAACGCTAATGTTGCGATTAAAACCATAATTACAACATAGTGTGAGCAATAAGCTAGATAGATAGCTTTTTGCTCACTCTTTGTTGGTTTGCACTTTTGCTCACTCATGTGAACAATTATGCTATGTTATTGCATTTTTTGAACACGCTGGCCATTTTCCAAGCCCATATTAAAATTGGCCGATAAACGTTGCAGCCATTAGGACTTCTTCTTACACTAGTATAATGTTTTCTTAGATTATGCGTAAACTAGCTTTTTACCACGACTTCGTTCGCGTCTTTTATGATTTCTTCATACTTACTTTAATCTCTCATTTCACCCTATTAGCAGTTGAATTTGGAAAAATCCTTTAATCGGTTTATATATAAAAGTACTTTATTTTTTTTTTGTATAAAGATTACTTGCAGAGTTTTTGCACATTATTCGTCAGTTTGTCATTATTTGTCAATTGTCAGTAGTGCAATGGGTGGGGATGGAAGCGGCGACCACATGATCACAATACCGACGCCCTGACCATTTTGCTAGGGCCTAAATCACATTATATTAGAACGCGCTTTCCCACGCTGCTGCCACTACCGTTCCACAGGAAGCAAGGTTTGTGGTCGCAGTCTTGTAATAGAAAGTTTGCGCCGCTTGATCAACATTCGTCCCTAAAGTTTTGAAAGTCGCACTAGTTGTAGGAATGAAGTTTTCACAAAGAATAATAAGGACCGCGAATAACCTAACGGAAATATACTAAGGATTTTCTGTTAAAAGTTTATATATTCCTACGTTGTCTATGGTAATCTACATAATACTATCTTACGCTTACCTATTATTTCCAAAAAATGCATCTGAATTTTGATTACAGAATAATAAATATTCGATTGCATTGAAGAGTGCATTTAAATGTAAAGTATGAAAGTAGTACGCTTAGAGCGGTTTCGCACTATGTCCGATCTGAATCCGATCCGAACCCGTGAAAATATTGGTCTAGAAATTTTGAGAGAAATCGGATGACGGATCTCGGATCTAGTGCGTAAATTACCATAGAAATAGTTCTACGGCTACTACGGACCATATTTTCACGGGTCCAGATCGGATTCGGATCGGACGTAGTGCGAAACCGCCCTTAATGAGGTACTCGTCTGGCGTATTGAGTGGCTGAATGACAGATGCATGTTTTTAGCTGTGCATGACTTAGCCTGTAGAGACAATTACGTAACGATTTGGCCAAACATTAGATGAAAATATCTTTATTTCCTTAGGATCATAGTAATACATGATTTAGTCAGTTAAAGAAAAAGTCACGTAGGAATCGAACCGACGATCTCTGACACGTGAAATGAGACACATACCGGTAGACCACTGAATTTGTTATTACCTCTAGATGAGGTTTCTTAATTCATATAATTATGTTATAATTATGTATAACTAGCTGGGCTCCGTGGTTTTAACCGCGTCACTCTGCTCCAGTGGGTCGGAGCGTGAGTTTTGCCTATATGTTAATCAAGCTTATACACTATCCGCGTGCAAAGTTTCAGCCAAATCCATTCAGTAGTTTTTGTATGAAAGAGCAAACATACATACATCCACATATACAAACTTTCGTATTTATAATATTAGTAGGATTCAATCATATTAGACGAAGACTTAGATGTGACACCACCATTCTAACAAAAGCAGTAATATTCCATGTAATCTTTAGTCATACAATATTATATTACTACAAAGAAAGATCGTACAGCCTCACTTAGAAAGGTCAATAATTACATATTATTTCCTCGTACTCAGAAAGTAGGTCACCATGTCTCCAAAAGATATGAAGATTTGTGAATAAAACCTAAGAATATCTCTTTAAAATACATTTATGTATTTCAACCTTTATGCACGTTAAATACCGGTTAAGTGCGAATCGGACTCACGCACGAAGGGTTCCGTACCATTTTGCCTGCCTGCTGCCGTTATTGATAACGAGCAAAAATGGCAAAAAAAACAGTTTGTTGTATGGGGGTCCCCCTTAAATATTTATTTATGTTATTATTAGTACTTGTTGTTATAGTGGCAACGGAAATACATCATTTGTGAACATTTCAAATATCTATCGCGGTTCTTGAGATACAGCCTGATGACAGAAAGACAGACAGCGAAGTCTTGGTAATAGGGTCCCGTTTTTACCCTTCGAGTACAGAACCCTACATAACTTACAAACAACGGACTTAATGTACGTACAAAGGCGGACTTAATGCCAAAGGCATTGTTTGCCAGTCAACCTTTGAGTGGTGCAGAGAACAGAAGAGTTTGTGCACATTTATTCTAGACAAAGGCCTGATCATGGGCCTCCCTCCGAGGGAGGATTTTGCCATAGTCACCACGTAAGTGCGGGGGCACACGATGCGTTGCGGCGCCGCACCGCAAAGATTTCACCATATCGGCGGGCACACTCGACTAAAAAAATATAATTAGCCGGTTCGTTAAATTACTAAAAAATATTGGACACGTTCTTTTTTATCCAATCAATAATAAATTACAAACATACAGAGCTTTATGAGTACCAGTTGTGTCGGCTGCACTTATCAGTGTATTAAGAATAAGTGGGTAAGGGGAAAACTTGACCAAGCGCTTATCATAGTAGGTACAAACAAACTATATAGTTCAGGAGTCTTGTGACGTCACTACTAGATAAAATGGTGCCTATAAGTAACGTCACACTAAATTTCAACGCGCTGTTCTTTGTCATTTTTTGTTTGAGGAACGAAAAAAAAGACGTATCCAATATTTTTTGGTTATCTATTTGACGGACTAAATATACCTAATGATTTATTCTTCATACCTATTAGACCTAGGAACTAACAACTTTTCTGTGGCCATCGCTACAACCGGTACAATACATCTCAGCAAAGCCTTATTCAACAAACACAGAAACCGACTAATTAGGTCATTAATTAAAGCGTTCTCATCACTTCGAACAAAAGAGAATTAATGGCTAATTTAATTTGTTTTGTTGGTAAAAGGATGCCGCCCTAGTCTGCGAAAGTTTTCCGTTCGGTAGACTGCGAAGTCAAATAAGTGTTTGTAATGAGAAACACAATTTATTGGAACTTTTAATATACTGATTTGTAAAGAGTTTTTTTTTATATCTTATTGCTAAAGGACAATTAGCCAAATCGTTAATTTTGGGTGGACAAAAATACTATATCACCTGCTTGATTTTACGTCAGCTAAACTGAAAGGACTTACTATAAGCCAAATAGTTAACCATTAAGTGATGTTAATTTAATCAACGATTGGCCTAGGCGTTCAATTAAATATCGGTTTTTGATCGGCGGGCTGACCGTCCTATTATTGAATGGGCGACTTGACTAGATTGCTACGATTTCTACATTATACTTAAATAACCAAGCATGCATGCACGAAAATAGTCTTTTAAATTACTATCGCACCTTAAAATGACATTATTTTATACTTAGAAAAGGTAGGTACATATCAACCCTCAAGGAACCAAGGCCGATTTGTACACCGATAAGCAAAATCGGAACGAATTTTGAAAAGTGAGATTCTTAGCAATTTCGCCTCGAAAGCCCTCATTTAGTTTTAGATTAAAAGTAAAAGAAATTACTTTTCGGGCTTCCAACGTTTTATTAAATCATTTAGGTAAGGTCGGCTTCATAAATTGGTATACAGTTATTTGATGCTGACTTGAATTTCGGGATTTCTGGGAATTAGCGCAGCTTCCGTAGCCCGTTCGATCCCCACCCATTGCCCTACCAACGTGAACCCACTCGTAACACAAGCATGTTAGCTTAGCTCGAGACGTTAACATGAATACTAGCAGACTGCAAAACTGCTAGTAATCTTTAAAAATAGACGCTTAGACCAAATGGAGGCGGACCAATGATGAATGTTTTTGTTTGCGGAGGAAGTCACGAGCACAAACAATCAAGTTGTCTAAATCACGCTCATATTTGTTGGAGCAAAGTCAATTCGCGGACAAAACTGCAGATGGCAACGACTAATCGATCAATTATATCCGTCATTTCTTTTATAGGCTTCGATCAATATTACAGTTCAAGGCCACTGGAATTACCTACTACTCGACTTACAACTAGCAACGCGCGCTACGCTGTTTTACCTGCGTGGGGTACCACGTGGGGTTTTTCGTGCCTCTCTTACCTCTCTTATATCTACATATATTAATATGAAGAGTTTGTTTATTTGTTTATTTGCTTGAACGCGCATAAATAAAATAAAAATCATTTTTATTTACGTAAACCAATTACAAGCACTAGTAAATCGTCAAACATTATTTGAAAAATAATTATTATTTATATTAAATTACATTTGCTGTTTATTTATAAACCTATTCAAATTACTTATTTATAATTAAATTAATTATTATAATTAATGTATATTGTCGCTAGGGGGCAAAATGCTTGTTCTGTCTATATTATGCCAAAACAATTGTCATTATTTGGGTGGACCATGAGCATATAACGACGGACGCGCTTTAATGCTACCACCGGATCCAATGCGCGCCAACTTAGAAGATCCGGCGAAACAAACTCAGTGGGTTACTCTACCACCGGTTTCAACACGGCCCACATGAGGCGGTCCGGCGAAACATACTCAAATGGGCAATTACGCGGGGTTTAGGTCCAGTTATTTTAATTTATATTTTAGTAGGCACACACATTTATTGCCCTAACGGTTTTTATTGCCATATCTCAGGAAGTGCTGGACTGATTAGAAAAAAAAAACAGTGTTAGATAGCCCATTTATCGAGGAAGGCCCACTGGTTAAACCAAGTGCGATAAGCTTGTCTTAAATAATATGTCTATCCATACACTGTAAGAAATTGCCACCATCTTTACAACGTTAGATAGGACAAATTTAAATTGTACCGACGGTCGTTGTTTATTTACATCAAAGATTTGTTTACTTTCCTAAATAAACTCGAGGAATCTATACCTTTTCCGCCCTTCTTAATCAAATTCTTGTATTTGCATTAATGTAAGCACGCAAAACGTTTATTTGTTATAGATTTTACTTTTTTTATGTTTATCTAAGGAAATCTCAAAAGTATTGGTCCGATTTGAAAAATTATCTCAGTGTTAGATACCCCATTTATCAAGTAGCAGCCTATAGGCTATATTTAATCATGAAGTTCCTGTAAGAACGGGAGTAAAACCACGAACGGAGAGCTAATCTATACTAATATTATAAAGCTGCAGAGTTTGATTGTTTGAACGCGCTAATCTCAGGAACTACTGGTCCGATTTCAAAACATTTTTCAGTGTTGGATAGTCCATTTATCGAGGAAGGTTATAGGCTATAGTTTATTACGAAGTTCCCACGGGCACGGGAGCTACGCGGGTAAAACCGCGCGCGGGAAGCTATATAATTATAAAGAGGATACATTTGATTATATATTATTTATTTATGAACTAAAAATGAAGTGATCTGGGAAATTCATTCACCATAAACGAACCACATGAACTTGAGCTACGAGAATAAATTCAAGCAGGATGCTTGTGTAAATTTCTGGAAGTGCTACGCGAGTTATTACATGCGGGATGCTACGCAAGTGTAAATTTCTGGAATTGCTACGCAAGTTCTTTCATGAGGGATGCTACGCAAGTGTATATTTCTGGAAATGCTAATCGGGTTATATCATGTGGGATGGTACAACTACACTACTATGTATACACATAACTACAACTGAATCAATCCGTCTGCTACGCTACTAAATCAATGCGGCATGCTACGCTACTAAATCAATGCGGGATGCTACGCCACTAAATTATTGCGGCATGCTACGCAAGAAGATCCATGCTATGCTACATAATGATGACGATGATGACTTCTAAAATGTATATGAAAAACATGAACATAAAATCAATCATCATCAGTCCGTATAACGTCCACTGCAGCCTATCCGAGGGGTTTTTCCAGTCACCACACTTAGCAAGCTAGTTGGTCACCACAGTTCCGATCATGTTGTAACACACGCTACCGTCCATTCCATAGTATACAATAGTTATAGATGACTCATAACAATCAGGATCAACGGCTTTACTTGCAGAGGTACAGAGGGGTAGTCCCTCAACTAACCAGACCCGGAAATAAAGATTTCTCGACCGGTAATGAAATCGAATACACGACCTCAAAGATTTAAAGCGAGCCTTTTACCGCAATGCCACGGTGTTTGAAAAATATAAGTCAGAATTATCAAGTTGAAATACACAACTGCAATGAAGGCAAACGGATAATTCTAGGTAAAGTAATTTAAAACTTTTGGCCGTCTGCAGTTTTCTTAATCAAGTAAATGTATGAACTGTAGCTGCCAAGAAGTTTTATTCAAAAGATTCTTATTAAAGTTTCTTTGGAGTGAACAGTTAATGCAGAGATTATAAGTATACAAACAGAAAGTATTTTAGAACTTTGTACATCGTCATAGCTAAAAATTCTTTTTGGTCCGTCATTATTAGTGCACCGGTTGGTTACTAGTTACGGAAGTGCCTTGTTTTTTTTTGGGATTAATCCCACCCCTATTACCTCGACTGCAACTCCTGCCAGTCAGGATCAATAGTGGCACACACTGGTAATGGCAATGTGCACCGAGGCTCACCGTTAAACTTGGTTAGGTTACAAAGTTAAACTGCCTTGGGACCCGCAACGAATTTAATCAGAAAGAGAATAGGAGGAGTGAGAAAGACTACTGTTTTCACTTCCTTCCATAGCAAAGCAGGAGACAGCAAAAAGGAAAATAAAATAATAACACATAAGTAGTCTTGAGGGGTAATAACTAGAGAAGCCAGTAATAAGGCACCACGGACGGGTAATAAATTAAACATGGGCCTACACGTGAGCTACTATTTTTGATTCCAGTAGTAGGTATGGCAAAGGCTAAAAAGCACGGAAATTCTGTTTGGGCGCCACAAAATCCATATAGTAAACAACCCCGAGGAAAGCCTCAGGCTGTCTAGCAAAATTGTACGCTCCCAATGCAAAAGAATATGATGGGCGGATTGTTCATAATTACTGTTGGACGATGAGCATGGACATAACAGTGATGGTACTAATTTGAAAGAGTTAATTTACTTTGGAAATTACCGTGACCAGTAAGAAATTGCGCGACGCAGTGATCGATTTCCAGCCAGTGCTTGGCCAGCCGGTCACGAACAAATGGAAAGAACTGGTAGAGGTGTTGCCCCTTGGCAGAATTTCCCCACCGATACTGCCATTGGTCTAGGATATAATTTTTGACTTCGCTAAGCGGTCGCGAGGTCGTTAGAAATCTGCAAGTACCGTTAGCGCTTCCATACTATTCCAGATGCATAGAAAAATCAACGCCATACGCTGACTTTGCAGTAATTTAAGTAGCGCAGCACCTATAGTGGCCCTTTTTCTTTTTGTTGTCCGGGGGGAAATGCATTTACGCATTTCCACCACCACTGCAGCGTATCCGCGCGCTGGCGGCGGGATATGTGGGACTCACCCACCTATAGTGGCCCTGTCGGCCCAGATAAATAAGTAGCACCTACCGAGGTAGGTGGCTTGATAACAATAAAAAATTACAAAGATACGGAGAAACAATTTCAGAAGACGAGGAGAAATTGTAACCAAAAGTGACGTCACATGAACAGAGCAACAACAAATTATAAAGTTCAGAAGAGAGGGGCTTGTGACATCACTCACTCACGTCACTTGAAATTTCAAGGCCAGATCGATCATATTTTGTTTACGGAGCGAAAAAAATACGTTTCCAATTTTATTTGGAAATCTAACTGACGGACAATATAGATGTTTTTGTCTTCATCCCTTCTTTTACAACCGCATTGGTATTGTGCATGCTTAGCGCTAGAAAATCGATCGCAATTGACATCTGCGTTGAATTCTCAACATAATCAGAGCATACGAAAGACGCATTGAAGTACGTGCAGTTGTCATACCATCGGACCGGTGCTGGTCGCTAAGCATACGCAAGACCTTGCTTGGTTACTCAAAGTTCAATCCAAAGGTCAATCCTTGGTACTTGTACCCAATATATAATTCAATCTCTTCAGCCCGAAAGAGGTAGAAAATAAAAAAACAAATAAAAACTTATCTCAATACAAAGTTGTATAGTATTATCTTTAACAATGCCGATCTTTAATAAAGTACAAACTTTCATCCCCTATTTCAGGACCAAGAAGCATTTTCTTTGACATAGTCAGATTTGAAAAACGCAGAATAACAAAGTTTTAATCCCCTATTTCATCCCCTACGACTATTTTCTTCTCAAAATGAAATAAATGAAACCTCTGCTTCAAATGTGTTGTGCCGCAAAAGCTAAAAGACATTGCTAATAATAAAATATTAAAGATATAGTTAGAATTATTGTAGATGTTTTTGTTTTTCCTGATTTATATGACATCAGGTTCTATAACATTATTTAAATATTTTTTTTTAATAATGCTTTAAATGTCAACTTCTAAGATTCCGACCAAAGACTAAGCGACATCCACCATCACTTTAGGAGTTAAGGCCAAGACTCACTGGAGTTAAAACTAGGTTTTTGAAATGTTAATAATGATTGTAGAGTCAGTGCACTGTCTAGAAAAGTAGTCCGTATTTGTAACATCTATCGTTAGCCATTAATATAATATGATTATATTAGATACTAACTATAACAGGAGATTACCTCGATTTCGATCAAAATTATTTTTAGGGATCCTAACTGCCGCAGCGAGAGAAAAAAGAAAGAATCATTCATTTAATCAGAATAAAGTGACATTTATAGGTGATATAAATAGCTATATAGGACCACCCATCGATGGTATACTAATCATATCTCGAATAGAAGGTTTACGCACTGAAGCCGCCGGATGCGCATCCGCACACCAGCAATGAGCACACCACAAACTGCAGATGTATGGTATCCGGTGCTTACTCGTACCTACACAATTTCCTTTAGTGAACCGTCCTAGTTTTATAGGCAAATGTTACACGTAGTGCAGTTAACATCAATAAGGTACCTACTAGGTTTCACTGACTCTGAACTGAATCTAAGAACTATAAGAATGGTAGAAAAACCAAGCATTTTCCGAAAAACATAATATTTAAGTACGACGATGTAACATTTGCATCTTGACTATACTTACAATATTAATTCTAACAACTGATAATAGATGGCATTGATCAATGTTTCTAAAAGTCGCAATCGTTTCGTTCACACATAAATACTTACTTAAGATATACATACAGTCACTTGAAAATGACAGTGTTAGTTATATACTATATTTCGTTTGTTCAGAACAGAACATCGAAATTACAATTAAATTGTTTCTCGCCAAGCGACAGAGCTTGTTGGCGAGACGCGCTCGTTCACATAATATAAAAGGTATATCACAATTATTATTGTACTATAATACTTAAATATTTTAAATTCTAAAATCTAGGTTAAAACAAAAAAAACTAAAACATAACAAAGAGAAAACATAATGACAACAAAACAGCTAATTCTAAACTAGCGGATCCACTGCATCGCGGGAATGTAACTCACTGATAACAGTGTCACATTCGCCGAGCAGTATGTCCTTAAGCTTACGTTTTATTAAATATCTACTTATTTTAGGTTCTAATCTTAGTAAGTCTATTTCGTTAAATATTTTAGGGACTAGATATTCAGTCATCCTCTCTCCATAGTAATTTTTAATTGTTGGTTTAAATAATTTTTCCTGTCTTACATTTCTAGTATTATATGAATTATTAATCTTAGTTTTATTTTCATCTCATTCTGTATAGTAGATTTCTATTGCTATTAAAAATTTTACTTTTAGGTCTATTGGTAATATTTTACATAAGGGATACAGCTTTTCATAATCTTTATTGCACGGGAATCAGGGATATTTTACCAGTGACCAGTATTTTAATGTTTAAAATGCTTAAATATCAAACATTTTATTAAGCAAGTTATAGATAAAAATATGTTACGCCATTTTAAAACATGATCTACCAACTATATCTAATAAAATAAGGTTACCTACATCAGTCTTAAAATGGCATTGACATAATTTTACAAAATATCATGGGAAATGCAGACCTCGGCATTATCACATTTATTTGCTCTTTGTATATCATAATGTAGACGAATTGATTGTACTTATTATCTTTCTTCTCTGGGTGTCATAAAGTAGGTAGATAGAGAAAGACTCGTAGGATGCTAGGACAGGGTCCAGTCATCCTCACGATGTGAGCGATGCGTTTTATGCTTCAGACCCGAACCCAGCCCGCGCTGATTGATGTTTTATTATGAAACCCTACATTTTAACTTAGAAATAACATTATAACAGTATTGGTGAACTTTATATAATCGGTAAATTGAAAACTAATTTATTTGTTAAGACATTTGCCTAAAATTAATTAACTGTTACAACTTCGTGGTGTGAAAACTTTAATGAAAACATTTTTAAGAGCTCGAGCACGGCCACTCGACACGGACTAGTTACCAATAGAATTAGTTTGTCTTGGAACTAATACTAGGTATTAGTTTTGTTTAATATTTCATCGAATATCAGATAATACCAATATTTACAACCAACTTCATCTCAAAATAGACATAGCAAAATAAGTCACATCAAACTTAACATAATTAGTAAATTTAGACTATTGTCAGGATACGAACCTGCATCTTAGACATATGCATATAACCTCCTAATGCCTAGAACATTAAACCACGATGACTCCTCACCACTTGTCAAAATTTATTAACATCTGACTCTTCTCTAATGCATTACTCGAGCAATATCTCCTTAGTTGGATTTTAATTAAAAAAAATTATTCATAAAATACTATGAAAAATTATATAAACACAATTTTCAACATCTGCGACAGATAAATAACTTCTAAGTAATTTGTAGATTTTTCTCTTATAACTCTTGAGCAGCATCAACGATATCAAATGAAACCCTCAAAAGATAAAAAAGATCTTACCCAAGAAAATCTCAACTAAAAACAGCCAAGATTAATGTTCTTACCGAGCGATATAAATTTGTTCTGTCTTGAGAAGCCTGCCAAATCGTCTTAGCCATCAATCATTCTGTTTCCATGTCATTAGGAGAAAAGGGTGGAAAAAAACCTTGTATATTGGTTACAATTATATTAGATAAAATAAAATAACCTCGTAGACCTTAAGTCTGAGAACGAACTCGCGAACTTATAACTTAGAGCGACAGTTGCAAAAAATACCTTAGTTTTTAATATAGTTTTGTGCAACTGTCGCTCTAAGTTACTAGGTATAATTAGTCCATCTCATCGCCAGTGACCGCCATGAGCTGAGAACCAAATCCCACAGGTGGCGCCCTCTTTTTGAAGGTTCCGTACTCGAAGGGTAATAACCCTTATTACTAAGACTTCAATGTATTTCTATCTGTCTGTTTGTCACCATGCTGTATCTCAAGAACCGCGATAGCTAGACAGTTGAAATTTTCAGATTAGATGTATTTCTATTGCCGCTATAAGAACAAATACTAAAAATAAAATAAATATTTAAGGGGGGCTTTTATAAAACAAACTTTTTTTATTGCCCTTTTTTGCTCGATATCAATAAAGGGAAGAGGTAGAAAATCGGAAGTCTTCGTGCTTCGTGAGTCCGCGACTCGTACTTGACCAGTATTGTAATAAAGACCACTCCCGCACTAATTAAATTAATCCCTGTGTCGCGGGCATCGCAAAATACAAAGCTCACCCAGACTCAGAACAACTATCTGTGATTCATACACCTAATTCTTAACCTCCGTTGCGTAGCGGTATTTGGCTCGCTTTAAATCTCGGAGGTCATGGGCTCGATCCCCACGCCGGACAAGAAATCTTTGTGTAATTTCTAAGATTTTTTTTCCGAGTCTGTTTGGCTGAGACGCTACCCTCCGTGCCTCGGAAAGCACTTTAAGCCGTTGGTCCCAATTGTTATATGGTTATAACAATTGTATACCAGGGAACGGGCAGCAGCATTTCCTGGTATGTTTCAACATAATATTGCGTTCACCAACCCGCTTACCAAGCGTGGGGACTATGGCAAAAACCTTTGAGAGGCCTATGTTCAGCAGTGGACGCGTACCGGCTGATGATGATGATGAGGTCTTAGAAAAATCGTAACAACGTCGTAACAACTGAGCTACTAGTGTAGTTATCATTAAGCAACAGCAGGTTAAATTGTATTACAAGTTTGCCACGTGAACACGTGTGAACTGCGCGACTAAGTTGTTAAAGAATGTGGGCCATTTTCTACTACGTAACATGTGTAATGTTAAATAGTAGACAATGGTCTGCATTATTTGACGAAGCAAAGCAACAATCGTATTAATACCAGCAGTGTATCGATTGTATAAGTATCTTATAGTAAACCTACATTAAACTAAAGAGATATTTGATGCAGATATCCGATGCGGTCCATAAAGTTGTTTTTTTAAGATTACTAGTAGAGTTTTGCATTCTACTAGTATTCTCGTTAACCTCTCGTGCTAAGGTAAAATGCTTGTGTTACGAGTGGGTTCACGTCGGTAGTGCAATGGGTGGGGTAGGAACTGGCGACCTCAAGATCACAAGTCCGACGCCCTAGCCATTGGGCTACGGCCGCTTCATTGCAATCAGATGTACCTACGGCATAGAGCTTTGTAGAGAAAATACAAATATATTTACCCACCTGCTCGTGGTTTCACCCGCGTAACACACATTTCCATTTTACTTTATAATAAAAAATATAGCCTATAGCCTTCCTCGATATACCTCCTCTAACACTAAAAGATTTTTTCAAATCTGTCCAGTAGTTTCTAAGATCAGCGCGTTCAAGCAAACAAACAAACTCTTCAGCTTTATACACTTCTCATCAGAAAAATCAAAACACCTTGCAAGTTTATGTTTAGTAAAGATTATCAGAAAAATGTGTACCTACTTATATTTAAGAATATATGTCAAATTTCGTTTAATAGTCATTAATAGATATAATTATTTTATTTTGGTCCCACAAATCGTGTCCGTCAAAATTGCGGGATCAAACCTGGAAACCAGATAATTTTGATACATACATATACTACCTAATTTCTACTATTTGCTACCTTTGGTGAAATAATTGCTACCTTGATATTTGTACAGTTATAAGCAAAATTATCTGGTCTCGCCATCTTGATATCAAAATAGCGGGACCAAACTAAACCATTCGCTGTTATTAAGTACATTTGATTTTAATATTTACTACCTCTTTCCTACCTACACATAATCATACTTACAAAGTTACTGTTGCAATAATTTTGAAGTTATGAAATATAAATTGTGGTCTCGCCATTTTGTCGATCTGATTTTATTAAAAGAGCCATTAGTCCATATGTGTTCTAATAGTTATAATATACTACCGAATCTCTACTTTACCGCACAGTCATTGAAATTAATTTATTTCAAGTAGTTTTGAATAAGATAAAAAAATATAAATGTCACCACTTTTTTATTCTATTGTCTATATTTTTATACTGTTTGACATAGTATATAATACAATATATAAATATTCTATATATCTTCGTTCTTCGTTATGCAGAGAGAAAAAAAAATTAAATAATTCTGATGAAACATTTAATAATATTTTTAACATACAAATGATGGAATAATTTATTTATAGTGTTAACAAGTCAATTCCGAACATATATAATGCAGTGCGGGATCACATAACTACTACTTTTGGTAATTATTTTTTGCAAATCGTCATAACATTCCCCATTCCCAAAAAATCTTGTACAATTCAATTTATAATGGCCTATACCACCTTCTTTGGCTGGCAGAATAAATTCGATAACTGAGACAATTCGATAAGATGCATCATTTAATGTCAAATGCGTTGGAATTTCATATTAGTTGACTGCTTCATTATCTGTCAATTCAAGGATATTATTGGCGACAAAGAATATGAAAAGTCTTAACGCCCATGCAACCAGAATAATCACAAGTTTTGATGATATCTTGTATTGTTGCCGTGACTGACACATTAAGGCCACAAATACCCTTTTCTTTCAATATATCGATATCGAGGGGCAAAAATGCAGTTTCTTGAATGTGTGAATTGACTTCAGGAACAGGCTAGAATCTGGATCTAACATTGGTAAAATTTAAGTTGGCGAATCGCGCCTGTTTGCAAACAAAGAAGCAGGCAGACCACTCGTACTCCGTTTATATTTTGTATATAATTATACTATTTCAAACAGTATAGGAAAATAGACAAAAGAATAAAAAAAGTGGTGACAAGTATATTTTTTTATCTTATTCAAAACTACTTGAAATAAATTAATTTCAATGACTGTGCGGTAAAGTAGAGATTCGGTAGTATATTATAACTATTAAAACATATATTGACTAATAATATTGTTCTTTTAATAAAATCAGATCGACAAAATGGCAAGACCACAATTTATATTTCATAACTTCGAAATTATTGCAACAGTAACTTTGTAAGTATGATTATGTGTAGGTAGGAAAGAGGTAGTAAATATTAAAATCAAATTTACTTAATAACAGCGAATGGTTTAGTTTGGTCCCGCTATTTTGATATCAAGATGGCGAGACCAGATAATTTTGCTTATAACTTTACAAATATCAAGGTAGCAATTATTTCACCAAAGGTAGCAAATAGTAGAAATTAGGTAGTATATGTATGTATCAAAATTATCTGGATTCCAGGTTTGATCCCGCAATTTTGACGGACACCCACAAATCACTTTTGCGATACTGTAGATTTCTTCATATTTACCTCAAAACGTAAGGCCCCTCGCCCACGGCGACTTTTTGCAGCGATGCAGTCGCGCGTTTCGTAAACGCGCAACAGCATCGCGACTGAATCGTGGTTTTGTGGGCGATAGCACACAGCTAGTGACCGCATCGCGACTGAATCGAGGCAAACGCGCGACATCATCGCTACTGCATCGCTGCTAAAAGTCGCCGTGGGCGAGGGGCCTAAAATGTACGTCGCCGAATTAATAGAAACAGTATTTATTTAGTTCCAGTTCATACTCTATACAGTACCGAATTAAGCCACCGCGGGGCCTGTAGCAAATTCCGTCCGGAGGCCCCTCTTAGTAATTACCTTATTAGGCCTATTAGGCCGCCTATTGTAAAGCACCATGATTCGGATCCATGGGATTATTTATTGGATCCAGTTTCATGGGTGTGCGGGGCCCCCCAATAGTCACGGGGCCTCCAAAAATCGTGGGGCCCGTAATGGCTAATCCGGCACTGACTCTGTTAGACGCGCTTTATACCTATCTTGCTTATATATAGGTACTGTAACATTAGTATGCTGTACAGCAGCCTACTAACTTATGACTGCGTAACACGTAATGTGTTCGTATAGATAAACGCCACTTATGAGGGACTTATGTTCAATGTTGCGCATCATATAAGATAATTACTCGCTGCGCCCCGCGGTATTACCCGCGTTACTCTGCTCCAGTGGCTCGGAGCGTGATGTTTTGTAGCCTACATATTAATCCAGCGTATAACCTATCCCGGTGCAAAATTTCAGCAAATTCCGTTCAGTACTTTTTAGGCAGAAATTTGAATGTACGAATGATGCGCGCATCTGAATCAGTTGCCTCCCCTCTCATCCCGCATCCCGCTCCGCTCCTATCGTGAGGTATGAAGCTCGTCTCTGGCCTATGTCTCTGGCATTAGCGACCAATCGTTCTGATAGGGGGGGTGGGGAGCTGCCCCTCCCTGCCCGTACCTCGCTACGCTCTTACCTACTAATATTATAAACGCGAAAGCTAAGTATGGATGGATAGATGTTTTACCCAAACACTACTAAACAGATGTTAGTGATGGTTTGTACGCGGATAGTTTATAAGTTGAATTAACATATAGGCTACAAAACATCACGCTCCGACCCACTGGAGCAGAGCAAAGCGGTTGAAACCGTGAGCACAGCCTACAATAATAGTACTAGAGCTCACCAGATCCACTACTCCCTCCCCCTTCCCCCCCCCCCTCCTCCCCTACCCTCCCTCCCCTCCTCGGTACGTCCTTGATCCATCCTTTTCGCTTTGCCGGAAAAAGGCGTAATGAACAATAAAAAAAAACTTTTACTTTATTTACATACAGTATCTTCGCATCTAATGGATTCCTTAGTAAATATTTATTTAGGTTCAAGTATAGGTACGTACTTTGGATAGTTTCACGGCCACAACTATTACAGTAGATCGATCTTGTATCGGTTATATGAATATTGGGTGATACCTCCTTCGTGTTTACGAAATAGGGTTACCACCCGTACTCTATTATATAGTATCGTACTTTATTTCAGTCAAATGTACTATATATTATAAAAAATATTATAGTACAAAAAGTAGGTACTATATTTTTTTGCAATACCAAAATTTACTCCATATAAAAAATTTGCCACACCCTCAGCGCGGCATATGAAAACAATGAATTGTTAATTTATTTTAATATGGATCTAACATGCTCAGACTCTTATAATTATCTTAAAGTTGTTTAACCTCGATGGCCGAAGCAAAGAAGCGGCCGTAACCCAATGGCTAGGGCGCGGCGTCGGACTTGTGATCTTGAGGTCGCCGGTTCGAACGCCACCCATTGCACTACCGACGTGAACCCACTCGTAACACAAGCATTTTAGCTTAGCACGCGGGGTTAACAAGCATACTAGTAGACTGCAAAATTCTGCTAGCATCCTTTATAAAAAAAAAAGAGAAATAGCAAATACACGTGGAAAAATGGTTTAAAATAAATGTTTACTATTTTTTTCCTGAATTTCCCAAAAGTACTATATATTTAGCAACTTTTTGTAAAAATATAAAACAAAAAAAAGGTGGCAACCCTAGTACGAAATGTTATTGGTAGGTTAATATTTATTCATGACTTACAGCTCCTTTCGTCCGCCTAAAATATGGTTTTTAAGCTATTTACGAATAAAAGTCCGGTCTATCAGAATGCACGGGCAAGCCGGACTAAAATACTTAAAGTTATTATCCCTCAATCTCATCGCCAGCGACCACCCTGAGCCGAGGTCCAAGCCCCACAGCCCTCTGTGGGGCTTGGACCTTGGCATCAGATACAACCACTTTTAATAACCTGCACGATCATCTTGGCATGACTAAGGTCTGCGCAAAATGGGTGCCGAGAATGCTCACGCCGCCGCAAAAACAACAGCGCAAAGAGTGTTCCCGTGTATTTTTGGACCTCTGCAATGAAGACAGGGATGGTGTATTGAGTCAAATGATTACTGGAAACGAGACTTGGGTTCATCATTATGAACTTGAGTCGCAACAAGGCTCTATGCAGTGGCATAAAAAGGGCACAGCATCTTCCGAGAAGTTTAAGGTGTCACAGTCAGCTGAGTAACTCATGGCAACGGTCTTTTGGGATTCGGAAGGAATATTATTAATCGATTATAAAAATAAAGATGTTTTTATAACCGGAGAATACTACGCTTCAATATTAGAGCGACTAAAAGAAGCCATTAAAGAGAAAAGATGGGGAAAATTGACAAAACGTGTGCTGCTGTTGGACGACAACGCGCCCGCCCACAAGAGCCGCGTTGCGTTGGCTGCCATGCATAAGGTGGGCTTCGATATTTTAAATCAACCACCCTACAGCACAGACCTGGCCCCGAGTGATAATTACCAGTCCAAAAATTAAAAAAGAGCTGCCGGGTAAAATATATACCACCGATAATGAAGTCAAGGAGGCAATTACGCCGTATTTTTAAAAGATTTTTTTATAAAGGTATAAAGAAATTAATCGAAAGATCTGAAAAATGTATCCGCCTTGCAAGTGAATATATTTAAAAGGAAAAATAATTTGGTTTCTTTACTTTCACCCCTTATCCCCTATTCCGCGAATATAAAAACTCTCCCTCGTAGTAATACGGTCCCGTTTTTACCCTTCGGGTACGGAACCCTAGAAAGGACAAGCCGGACAGATGTTTTTGTTATATAAGTAACCATGTACCTATACATTCATATGTATATCTAATTTAAAAACCTGTTATTTTTCTATGACAAACAGACATTTTTATTTTATTTTATTTGTATAGACAACGTCTATAGCATAGGTATACTAAGACGTAATAAAAATAAAATAATGTCTTGCTTGTAAGGCTATCTTCGTATTGAGCGTTCATATCCTTCAGAACCTACAGACAACCTTGGTAGCATATCGGTATTTGGCTCGCTTTAAATCTCGGAAGTCATGGGTTTGATCCTCACGCCGGACAGGACATCTTTATGTAAATTCTAAGATTTCTCTCCGGGTCTGGTTGATTGAGGGAATACCCTCCGCGCCTCGGAACGCACGTTTTGCCGTTGGTCCCGATTGTTATAACATCATCTATAATAATCTTACCTATATCAAGGAACGGGCAGCAGCGTTTCCTTGTGTTGTGCAACATAATACTGCGGTCACTAACCCGCCTGCCAAGCATGGTGACTACGGAAAATACTCTCCTTTGGGAGGAGGCCCATGTTCGGCACTGGACATTATATACGGTGTGATGATGATTCTTCAGTACTATTACTTTTGTGGTAGTGTTAATTAATATTTCTAACTTGCTCTGGAATGACACAGCTGCTTAATAATATCGTAAAAGTAATAAATTGATTATTTAAAAAAAGGATTCCTCTGAGTTTCTTGTCAGTTCTTCTCAGAGTTGCCACGTCTTGAATTGGTTGTAGGAAAATAAATGGACGCATCATAAGAACATGTTTTTTTTAATTGTGTCTATATGAATAAATAAATTATTGACTTTGACTAACTGTATAATAATATTTAAAAATAGATTATTTATACATGCTTTGAATTGGTTTCCAACAATAAAGCCTGTAACATTTGGCACAAAAATGTACACCTACATATAGATAAAGAATCCCAAAACTGATAATTTCCCATCGCATTAGAATCAGAAGTTTTCATTAATCCTTATTTTCGTATTCCTTGCGTTATGTGCTTGCGTGTGTACAAAAAAAACGAATCTTCTAGACCTTTTTCGCAGTTTTATTTACCGTCCAATTTACTTAAGCAGCTCGTTAAATCGTCTGGCAAAATCTAATTATTCCTTAGTAGGTATATGGTTAGTAAACATATAACTTAATAAAATATTATTTTATTTCCATTTTTTAATACGAACTCTGTAGTTAAAATTGGAATAATTTTCACGTTTTGAGAAACTTCGTACATTTTTCTTCTTATCTCTTTTTGTTAATAAACAAAATTAAATTTTAGCGAATAAGGCGTTGTACTACTTTTGTTGACCGCATACCTACAAATTAAAAATAAAATCCTTATAAGTTATTTAACATTTACTCGTAACGTAACGTAATGTAGGTACCTACCTACTTTAGGACGTAATTACACTACATTGTACTTTAAGTAAGTAAGTACCTACCAACCTACTCAATATTTTACTACATTTCACAACTTATAATAAGGGCGTATTTGAATTTAATTTACGTATACATAGAAGTCATTTACAAGTTTGCACCCGTATAAGAATAAAATTATAGGTACCATTTTACACGTTTTTTTATATTCAGTCCTGTAACTATTAATTAAAATTTAATTACTTAAATAATGACCACCGATAACAAAGCGAACCATAACAACCATAAATGAATAAATGTTTGTTAAAATATCTAATTAGGTTGGGAAATATCTTTATCTAAAGCAGAATACACACATGTTAAAAAAATAATTTGTAATTAATGTTTAAAAATAACAACGAAAACTTTACTAAAAAGTATTTTTCCATTACTACAAAAAACGGCAACTCAATCAAATCAGTAGGTATTTTGTACATAGTTTTCTATATAATATCTACAGTTAAGTGGGACAGTGAAACCTGCCTATAACAGCTATAAAAACACGATTGCAAACACTTCTCACATGGACGTATCGCCCACACACATTTTTATCGTAAAACGAACGTCAAAACTACGATATCAACTGAAACACACTGCTACACACACAGAGACCGTAATCAACAAAATACATACATTTTCTACGAAAATTAACAATAATTACACAATATTAAGACACTGGCATACATTGAATTGTAATTTAAAGGAAAAATCTGTCACGAATCCGACTTACCTACCTTTATTTTGGGCGGCCATAGCTATTTTCTGCCCACGGAAAGTGCCGCATATTCCGTTTACAAACTTTCACATTTCACTACAATATCCCGTTAAATACAAACACTTTAAATGTCCACTTGTTTATGAAACGTGTTTACAATGAGAAATGGGTTTATACTAGTTTGTTTTGTGGGAAAAATCGATGTGCGCCGCGCGCACCGAGTCTCTACTAGCAAGTGATAAGGGTCGCGGCTGGAAGCCTGCCTCGTTCTATCTACATAGCTATAGTTATAAAAATATAGGCTTCTGTGCTCGCTAGAAAACTTTCAGTGTTCAACTGTTGCGTTTGTACTGTAATGTCAGTTGTTGTATCATAGTTTGAGGGGCGTATCCCTATGTTTTAATTAAGCGATGATAGACGGTACGATGCTTGGGTTATGTAGTAAAAAGGGTTAACCAAATTAAATGTATGCGTTGTACAATTTTATACTATGCTTTTTGGTTATTTTTCTTGTACTTAGTTATATTTTCTGTGGTGTTTTTTATTATTATATCAAAGTCTAAAGTAGTAGAGAAGTAGGGAAGTAGGTAACCTGTAAAGCTTAGAGTAAGTATAGGTATATTCAAAGATAGAGCGCGGGTATCGCTGCGCTCCATTGTGTCGATTGTAAATGTCGAGTAATGTATAGTATTACTCTTATTTTGGATCCGCAAATCACTATTGCATTAATAATATCATAACAAACACATTTTTTTGGTCATGACATCACTGAGCTTGTCATTCCCGTCCCTGAAGATCATACTGTATAAGGCGTGCTCTATAGCTTGCATTTTACACAGTTCCACATATCAATCCCAATAAAACGTAGGTACCTAGTAAGTTGACAAGTAGGAATGATTCCAAGGAAATGTTTGACATTTCAGTATTAATTCCATACATACAAAACCTTATTTATGAACGTTATTTTTTAAACGGCAAGCGAAGCCGTGCGTGTAATTAAGAAAAATATAAATCGAGTAGGTGAAAGGAAAAAGGGAGCTCCCATGAAGCCAGGGTCGTCAAGGAATATTGCCATCAATATTCCTTGACGACCCTGGCTTCATGGGAGCTCCCTTTTTCCTTTCACATAAACTGGCTGTTGAAGAAATCGAGTAGGTAGGTAGCATATGGGGAAAAATCTGCCATATAGGAACTCCACTGACGTGTTAAAAATGTGTCATGCATATTCCAATAGAAAAAAAGGTGGTCAAGTGCGAGTTGGACTGGCGCACGAAGGATTCCGTACCATTTTCAAGTGCCTACCTGTTGCCGTCATTGATATCAAGCAAAAATGGGCAAAAAAAAAAACATTCGTTGTATGGGAGTCCCCTTTAAATATTTATTTTATACTATTTTTAGTATTTGTTGTTATAGAAGCCACGGAAATACATCATATTTTGTGAAAATTTCAACTGTCTAGCTATCGCGGTTCTTGAGATACAGCCTGGTGACAGACAGACGGCTAAGTCTTAGTAATAGGGTCCAGTTTTTACCCAATAATAAAAACATGTTATGTTGTTGATAAAATTATGACTAAAGTTTCAAATGCCAGCTTATGCTCCTCTGCTATTATTTATTTGCTTTCAGAATCCATACGCTAGGAATAATATTAATTAGTATGTGTATGTTTTACAATAATTTTCTAGAATACTCTACAATATTTTTCGCTCATACCTTCAAAATTAAATTTCATATCAAATAAAACTCTTGCGGCCCTTAACTTCGTGTTGTGTCGACTTCATTAAAGAATTTTTTTTATTACATACGTGCTTACAAATAAAAATGTAAATTCATACATTCACAACACACAAGCTATTTAGACATGAACTGACATAATTTGTTAACTAATTCAGTTAAGACTAAATTATTATCTATTAAAAATAATAATAATCTCAAAATACTGCTTAATTTGCAAATTGATAGAATGCTATCAAATTACCTACAGATAAATTAATACTCAATTAATGTTTTGACTATTTATATGCCTGTAATAGGTTTACAGGCCGCGGCCAAATCTTGGAGAGGGATTAGATGTTGCTGCTCTTTCCAATGTCAAGTTTATGCGTTTAGCGTGCCCCAGGCAAAATTAGAGGCCAATGTTGTTTGACGTAACGATATCACTATGGCTTTAATAAAAATATCTTCGCTACTCAGCGCTTCTTATGTATGGAAAAATATATTTGATTAAGTATCTTAAAATAACAATATCATAGGAAATGTGTTAAAATAACCTTACTGTAATGACGACGATTTCATCGAAGTCATTCATATTGTTACGCGAATTGCCTTTTAGGCGGCCGTAACCCTTTGCGCTTGTCTTGTTTCATTTACTGTATGGGCAAGCCTGAGAAGAAGAGGTAGAAGGGCTATGATATAAGTACATTCCTATTCATTTCTTTTTTCGTCACATGCCAATCATCCCATCTCCTTCGTATGAAGACAAGATTTCTACCAAGACTCATTTAGGTACTCATTCCTTACTTTTTTCATTCTTATCACTCCACACATCCACCTCAACATTTTCATTTCCGCTACATGTAACCTTTTTCATCCGTCTTTTTCAAAGCAAAAAATATCATCCATCAATTCCTAACTACATTCCATTAACAACGTCGTGAGATAATGACTCCAAACACAAATACCTACTTGAGTAGCTTTAGTAAATCTACGAAACATAAACAAATGCCTGTACTTAATATTCGAGAGTTATCATCGATTACCCTAAGATACCCTAGGATAAGATTCTGACCTTGTGATAATGGGACCACTACAGAAGTAGCAATACTTTTCCGAATAAAAATGATATCTTTTCACAAATAACAGAGATGTTAGTTAAAATGCATAAAATAATACATAGGTACAGAGGGAAATAGTAACCTCCTTTTTTCAGTCGGCTAAATCAATTATTATTTTATTTTTAAGTATTTATGGTCTGTTTAATCCGGGACGTGTGGCCAAGGTATGGCCAAGGAATTTGTATCTACTTTTACATTTCATTTTGCCACATTAAATAGTGTAGCCTATTGTTTGTAACTGTGGCGGTCGTTTTTATTAGGTTTTGTTATACGAAAACTATCGGAGGAATAAATTTGAATTTTGACAGAGATAATTTTTTTCGAAGGAATATGTTTAAATTTTGTAGATTTTGTGTGGACATTGTGTTTAAATTCAATTTTTTTGTAGATGAGGATTACAAAATTGGGCTCTATATAGTCAGTAGTTATAGCGTTATTCTGAAATCCATAAAATCTACCTACCGCGGGTGTGTAGAGGCCTTAACTGACATATAATTTTAAATTATTATTTTTCCTCCATCGGATATGTTGTACTTTGTAACTTGAATTTTGTTACTATATGTAAACGCAGAAACAAAATTCAAGTTACAAAGTGAATACATCATATTATTATATAACATTATTTAACGTATTAGAAATTAAGTAACAATGCCTAAAATAAAAAATCGACTAACTGGAGACCGTATAAATATTGCATTGATAGAAGAAAAGGCAAGAAAAGAACTATTAGATTTACTTGAACTTTGTAACGGATCAAAAGTAAGTAAGCTTATATTTTAAAGGTTTTATACTATTTTTTGGACACATTTTTGTTTAAACTTATGACATAGGTAATACATAGTAATTAGGTAATCTGCTGGTAATTAAATACCTAAATATATTTGTTAGCGTAATCAACAATACCGTGTACCAATAATCGTGTCATGTATTATGACACGATTTTCCTTAAATTGAGTTATTAATAAAATTACGCCCGTGTGCGTTTTATTTGATAAAACATAATGTTTAGTTTATTTATAGAAACGTAAGTATTTATTGATAAAGCAATATTTAACTAAATTTACAAAAGCACTCGTTATTAATTCAATAAGATTTTTTTTTATTTGACGTTAAACATTTTGTGGATTCCGTATCGGTAGGATTTGCCTTATAAGCTTGATAAGTATGTTTCTTTTTTTTGAACAGACATATGTAGCCACGAGGCTTTTGTGACTTTACTGGGCATATTGGCCAGCTGGGCTTGAGGCTTATTGAATGGTTAAAAAATTACTCATGAATCAACCTGCGCAAGAGGGCGCCTTCTGTGGAATTTAGACAGAATTATAACTTTTAGATATTTAGGAAAGTTTTGAGCAATTGTCGCTTTACTTTAAAGTTCGTAGGACTTTCGGACTTCGGGTCTACGAGGGTACCGGAATATATATTATTATATATTGTAAGCTAAAGGTTAGGAGGACCCTAATCCTCTCCTAACCCTTAGTGAGTGGAAACGATGCATAAGTGCTTCACGTGGGCAGGAGAAATGGCATTGGTATAATACAAACAACTCTTATTAAATCATATTTCCAATTGCTACCTACTTAAGGTACATAAATAAAAATATGAAACCAAAAACAAACTAGTTACCTACTGCATATTTATGATTTTTTACTTCATCAGGTTATAATATGCGACGAATGGCTAGCTGGTCCTGAAAATATGGTTTTCAAATACTCTCTTAAAAAACAGGTAAGTAGGTACAAAATATCTTCTTATGAGGCTACCTGTGTAAGCTGTGTGCGCTTGATAATAAACAGTATCTTTAGTAAACCTACACTGTGATAAGAAAGACCATTTCATATTCTTGGAATGATTACAGAAACGTTATTTTTGAAGACGAGTAAAACATACGCAATTTTTTTAAGCAATATTTATTCGTTATATACCTACCTACACGTAGAGTTATTTGCAATGATATAAAACCATCCTATACACGGTTGAATATATTTGCTACTAAAAAAGCGTTCGTGTAAACATAGACTTATGTGTTATAATGCTGAAGGTGTCGCAAAATCCTCTTGAAATTTAATGTCATTTCTTGAGTTTGACACTTGACAGTGACAAGCAAAATCAAATTACAAAATAAACAAAATTTCTCAAGTATTTTTATTAAAAAATGCGTGAAACTAAAATCATGAGCACCCACCTATCCGGAGGCCGTTTAAATGTAGCCTTAATTCAAGAAACAATGAGGAATGAACTATTGAATTTACTACAACTTTACAAGGGACCTAAAGTAAGGAACATTGGACTTGGACACTTTTCAGAAGGCAGATTCTGTACAATAAAAATGTGTAAACTATAAAAAACTAGAGCACAATACACACTTACTCGTATCTACATTGAAATCATGCTTGACTCGCCAAATATGGGTGAACCTAGCTTTGTTCATGCATTACTTATCTTTACGAATAATCATCAGCCCCTAAACGGCCACAGCTGCACTCGAAGAAGGGTTTTGCTATAGTTACCACGATTGAGGGTTTGATGACCTCAGTATTATGTCGTAATACACTAGGCAAAGATAGTAACCATACCTGGGTATACAATTGTTATAGATATTGTGTCAACATTCGGGACCAATGGCTTAACATACTTTCCGAGGCATGGAAGGTAGTCTATCAACCAACTAGATCTGGAGATCTTAGATTTTACTCATAAAATTCTTATCTTAACCAGAGGCATAGCAAGCTCTAGACGCACTCTGTATCAAAACCTTTTTGAGGCCCTTGTACCAAACACTTAAGAGGCCCTTGTAGACAGGGAAACCGTATTTCCGAAATAGCGGTGGCTAGGTCAGTACACCCTAATCATAACTGACACCAATAAGTATTAACTAAATCTTGTGAATCTGCTTTACTTATCAGTTATAGTTTCTTCACATATTTGAAATATGCACTAAAATACTTAATGTTTACTTAGGTTTATACTACTAAATTACTTTAAAAAAACTGTGAAATTGATAGTACAAGCTATTTTTAAAGTACACAATTTGCTTTGCATTATCGTACTTCGAGACTTTGCAGTTTTTTATGTCTTTCCAATGATATCTTTCCACCTCTTTTTTGGTCTTCCTCTTTCTTTCGACCCAGGGATGTAAAGATTCATCACCACAGTTGGAATGTAGTCAGGAGGTCTTCTTTTGACATGGCCATACCATCTCAACCTACTATCCTATCAAACTAAGTATATATATTTTTTTATACTTTACCCTTTTCCAGGTGACAATATGGGACGAGTGGCTGGCCGGCCCAGTAGGGCTGGTAGCCCAATACTCTCTTCTAAAAGACCATGAAGTCAAAGAAATGTTTCCCTTGAGACCTGGGAGCCTGCCCACTATCTCTGTCAAACATATAGTGTTCATAGCCAGGCCTAAGTTGGCATTAATGGACTTAGTAGCAGACTATGTACAATCATTAAGGTTAGAAGTTAGGTTTTTTAATCAACCATATACTCTTGGTTATCAATGTGTACTATTTTTCTAACTTTGATGGCTGTCATATATTTACATACAAAACTTGTCTTCACTATGAAATTGGACAAGTCCATAATTTATGGGCAAAAGCTACTCATTTCTGTACATTTACGAGACATGTATATCACAAGGCAAAACGCGACGTTACTTTACTTACAATACTATACATCATAATCAGCCTGTACAACATGCACTGCTGAACAAGGGCCTCCTTTAAGCCCACCGAGGGAGGGTTTTTGCCATAGTCACCATGCTTGGCAGGCTGGTTGGTGACTGCAGTATTATGTTGTAACATACAAGGATATGCTGCTGCCCATTTATCATCATCATCATCAGCCCATATAATGTCCACTGCTGAACATGGGCCTCCTCCCGAGGGAGGGTATTTGCCATAGTCACCACGCTTGGCAGGTGGGTTGATGACCCCAGTATTATGTTGTACCACACCAGGAAACACTGCTGCCCGTTCCTTGATATACGATTGTTATAGATGATGTTATAACAATCGGGACCAACGGCTTAACGTGCTTTCCGAGGCACGGAGGGTAGTCCCTCAACCAACCAGACCCAGAAAGAAATCTTAGAAATTACACAAAGATTTCATGTCCGGTGTGGGGATCGAACCCACGACTTCCGAAATTCAAGGCGAGCCAAATACCGCTACGCTACGGAGGTCTGCTGCCTATTCCCTAATCTGCAATTGTTGGAAACCCTGCTGCCTATTTCCTGGTATACAATTGTTATAGATGATGTTATAACAATTGGGCCCAAAGGCTTAACATGCTTAACGAGGTATGGAGGGTAGTCTCTCAGCCAATCAGACCTGGAAAGAAATCTTAAAATCTTCATAAAGATTTCTTGTCCGATGTGGGTATCTAACCTATAACCTCCAAGATTTAAAGTGTGCCAAATACCGCTACGCAATTTGAAATGATGTATAGCAAGTTTTAATTCAAAATGGCAGCAACTAGAAATTCAACTTTCATGTTACATTTGATATAACTTTGCAAATTTGTTTCAGAACAAAACTAACAACACCAGTGGAATTCCACTTGTTCTTCGTACCACGTTCCAGTGAGCTGTGTAAGATCCACCTTACCAACCGAGGAGTGTACTCCAACCTCTCCATACAAGAGTTCCATTGTGACATCTTTCCTTTTGAGAGTGATGTCATGTCTTTGGAACTGCAAAATGATTTCAGGTAAATAACTGTCAGCCAAAAGGTAAGTATATTTTTGTGTCCAGATGTGTTGACTATCTGGACAAAAAAATTCCTCGTTTGTTGTTAGCCACAAGGCTTATGCTACTTTACTGGGCATAAAGGCAAGGCTACAGCCTTATTAAATGATTTTAAACTACAAATTAGGCAAACTGCGCAAAAGGGGACCCATGGTGGGAAAATTAAGAGAAGATTGTGCAATTGTCACCCTTATCGATAGTTAATTCTAGTGACTTTAACGTTGGGCCTTTATTAGTACTATTTAACTTTTACTCCACGGAACATCATTAGGGTGGTGTTAACTCTTCGAACGCTATTGCGCACTCATTTGTGCAGCAGTCGATTTGCTGGTGGTCATTTTTTAGCGGAATTACCACTAGATATAATAATATGATTTTTTAATTAAGTTTAGTCTAAGAAACTGATTGTAGAAGTTATCGGCAAACAAATATCTTTGTTCTATTGTTAATAAGTAAAACATGTAATAAGATTTTCTTTATGTTCGTCAGAGAAAACTACTTAGAGGGAGACCCTACGTGCATATACAATGCGGCACAAGCGCTGCGCACCATACAACAGTTGTATGGCATCATCCCTCGAGTGTTTGGGAAAGGAGTTGCTGCTAAACAGGTGAGGCTATCTATACTAATATTATAAAGAGGAAAGATTTGACTGTTAGCATTAAATATGCTCCGAAACTACTAAACCTATTTCAAAAATGATTATAACTTTTTTTTTCGTAAGGACTATAATTATGTAGTATGACATATTATTATGTAGCCCGCCGGCTTTTGCTACTTCACCAGGCATAACGGTAAGCAGAGCTCCAGGCTGGAGCTCTGCTTACGTAGTTTTTAAACCAATTATCAAGGCTGGAGGCTTCAGACTTGATAATTGGTTTAAAAACTACAAACTAAGCAACCTGCGCAAGAGGGCGTCCCCTGTGCCTGTGCCCTGTGCGACTGGTGGGGAGATTGATGGATTATGGCTTTTAGATTTTTAGGGGAGTTTTGTGCAACTGTCACTCAACAGTTCGCAGGCGTCTCGGACTTCGGGTCTACTTCGGCATCGGAAGGTTCTTTGCAAACTAAGGGTCGGGAGGGCGATCTTTCGCAAAAAAAAGGCTACGTTATTTAAGAGTAATATAGGCTATATTTCATTATCATGGGAACGGGAGCTACGAGGGTGCATCCTCGTGCTAAACTCGTAAAAACGCGCGGTAATACATACCGAGAGATATGGTACCTTAAAGGTATATATTGCCTTATTTTATTTTTCCTCACATGCGGTACCATTATAGGTGACCAACCTCTGGGGTGTTGCAGTATAAGTCTCGGAGGTCGTGAGTTCAATCCCCACGCCAGGCAAGAAATATTTATGTAAAATCTAAAATTCATTTCCGGGTCTGGTTGGTTGAGGGACTTCTCGACGTGCCTGGTAAAGCACGTTAAGCCGTTGGTCTCGATTATATAACACCATATACAGCAATTCTATGCCTGGGTGTATTATTACAAAATACTGCGGCCACTAATCCGCGCGCTAGGTGATAATAAAAAAAACACATAATAAGATAACTAAACACTAGCCAAATTAGTATATGTTTACTGAAAATGTTATGTGTAATAATTGTTGATGCATTTATTAAATAAATAAAATAATAAACTTGTTATATATATTTTTTTTATTTCCTAAGGTATGGGACCTCCTCTGCCGGCTGAACAAAGAGGAACAAGGCAACGGTCCCCGCGGCGCGACCACTTCGTGTATAGATCAGTTACTACTGTTGGATAGAGCGATAGACTTCACCAGCGTTATGGCCACACAACTCACCTACGAAGGACTAATAGGTCAATATCATCATACTTTTGTACAAACTTTATACCCCTTTTTACAAAATTGGAGTATGACATTTAGCACACTTATCTATACTAACAGTAATAGGAAAGATTTGATTGTTTGTTTGTATTGAATAGGCTCCGACACTAGTGAACCGATCTGAAAAAATCTTTCACCGTTAGAAAGCTACACTATCCCCGGATGACATAGGCTATATTTAATTATGAAGTTCCCACGGGAACGGGGTGAAACTGCGCGCAATAAGCTAGTCGTTTATAAAATAGAGTCACCAATGTGATGCTTGTCTACGGCGCAAAAACTCTGATAGTAATATTGTTAAAAAAACTGTATGTATTGACAGATGAAATCTACGGTATAAAGAGCTCGACGGCTTCGTTCCCTGGCGAGAAGTTTGTGAGTCCCGACGACCCCAGCCCGCAAGTGACGGCGCTAGAGAAGAAACGAATCATACTCAACTCGAGCGAGGAGCTGTTCGCTGAGATCAGGGACTGCAACTTTACAGCGGTGAGTAAAAAAAACCGGCTTAATATAAAAATGTTTTTTCATGAACTCATAGTTGTACAATGAGCATGAAGACTAAAAAAATCTATTTAGTCCGTCAGTTAGATTATTAAAAAATATTGGACACGTATTTTTTTATTTATTAAACCATATAAGTACCAATATTTATTGATTATTCATTCCTAGGTAAAATTGTACCTAGAAGTGACATCATACGAAATTTCAACGCGCTGTATCTTCGTCGTGCGAACGAAAACAATATGTATCCAATATTTTATGTGTCCCTCAAGCAATCACACCCGGAAAAAAAACGTAGTATTAACACAAACATATGCCATTTTAAAATATATTAATAAAACCTACACAGTTTATGGGCACCAGTTTTTGTTTTGCCCCAGGGCCCTTGATCACCTAGCTACGTCATTGTGTGTTTTTTTTTAAAGATTACTAATAAAGTTTTGCAATCAACTAGTATTCTTATTAATCCCCCGTGCTAAGCTAAAATGCTTGTGTTACTAGTGGATTCACGTCAATGCAATGCACGTGCAATGGGTGGGGATCGAACCGGCGACCACATGATCACAAGTCCGTACCCCTAGCCATTGAGCTGCGGCCGCTTTGAACTTTATACCTGTACTTTTTTTTAATCAAATTTATTTTTTTTAAACAGGTAGGCTCAGCTCTATCCAAAAAAGCTCGTGTAATCAAAAGTCAAATAGAAGAAAAGGAGAAAAATAAAACTGTACAAGAGATAAAACAATATGTCTCGCGTCTACCGCAGATGTTGGCCAACAAGCAGTCACTGGCCACGCACACCGCCATCGCTGAATACATCAAAGAGGTCAGTAAATTGCACAAAACTCCCTTAAAAAAACTAAATGCCATAATCACTAAACCTCCCTGTCAGCGATCGCCCTGAGCCGAGGTCCAAGCCCCACAGGGGACGCACTCTTGCGCAGGTTGCTTGTAGTTTTTAAACCATTTATCTAGGCTGGAGCTATGCTCGCCTTTTGTGTCCGGTGAAGTCGCAAAAGCCTCGGGGATAACAACATCAATATGACCGTCCGAAAAATAATTTTTTTTTTTGATAATATCTATACTTAAACTAGCTTTTATCTGCGGCTCCGCTCATCACCTTCAACATCAGCCCGTATCACCACTGCTGAACAAGGGCCTCCTCCCGAGGGCAGGTTTTTGCCATAGTCACCCCGCTTGGCAGATGTTTTGGTAACCGCAGTATTATGTTAACACACAAGGAAACGCTGCTGCCCGTTCCCTGGTATGCGATAGTAATAGATGATTTTATAACAATCGGGACCAACGGCTTAACGTGCTTTCCGGGCCATGTAGCGCAGTCCCTCGGTATTTGCCTCGTTTTAAATCTTGGAGGTCGTGAGTGCGATCCCCACGCCGGACAGGAAATCTTTGTGTAAATTCTAAGATTTATTTCTGGGTCTCGTTGGTTGAGTGACTACCCTCCCACTACACCATAATATTGCGGTCACCAACCCGCCTGCCGAGCGTAGTGACTATGGCAAATACCCTCCCCGGCCCATGTTCAGCAGTGGACATTATACGGGCTAATGATGATGATGAATATGGATTTAATCTAAATAACTTTATTTCTAATATATTAATTGTGTTTGTAGACTACTGATAGCTTCGAGTTCCACGACACGATACAATGCGAGGAGGACTTCTTGAATTGTATCGACAATGAAAAGGTGTGTCCCTACATAGAGGATCTTATATCTCAAAAGGAATCACTCACCAAAGTAAGCAACACATTTTTTTTTTTAACATTCCTAGCAGATTTTTACTTTCTACTAGTATTCTTGTTAACCCCTCGTGCTAAGCTAAAATGCTTGTGTTACGAGTGGGTTCACGTCGGTAGTGCAATGGGCGGGGACGGAAATGTTTATCAATTACTAAATTTCAAAATTGAGATTAATGAATTTAGACATCCGGCAGAACTCAAACCTGCATCTTGGGTATAGCTAACAATGCTTGAAACTATTAGGCTACGGTGGAACCCAACCGATCATCGAAATTTATCAATCTCTTTAATAACACGTCTCTAAGGGGAAAGTTAGTGCCATCTAACGGTAATGATTAACATTAATAATGACAATTATAACAATTACATAAATAATGACAATTGTTTTGGCATAATACAGACAGAACAAGCATTTTGTGTCGCTGTGAACAATATAAATAAATTATAACAATTAATTTTATAGATATAAATAAATTACCAATTTAATTAACGAAATTTCTAATTTATGTTTCACTATTTACAAGTGCCTGTAATTGGTTTACGTAAATAAAAATTATTTTTATTTTATTTTATTACTTTAATTCGTTTTCTTCACAGATACTCCGACTAATATGCCTTCAATGTGTTACCGGATCAGGGTTGAAGCCCAAAGTGTTAGAATACTACAAGAGGGAACTGGTACAAGTGTATGGTTTGAACACGTGGCTAACTCTATGCAACTTAGAGAAGTGTGGTCTGCTCAAACCGCAGCAAGGCAACAGACAGTATGCTGTGCTAAGAAAGGTATAATATTTAAGTTTATTATTTTATTTATTTATTAATACATGGAAGACTTACAGCTGTCCAATCTTAGATATATTACACGTGTAATTAACTGAAAGCCAATTACAAGTCCTCGCTTATAGTTACAGAAAAAGAAATCAAATGTGAGCACACAAAGCACAGTATTCAGAAGTCCAATGTAAATAATATACATAAACATAAAAATACACACATCCCTTCAATAACGCACAAAACAAAACGATTACTTACTATTAAAAGAAAATTTGACTCAAACACCTTCTAGCAGAAGACACACTTAATAAATTTAAATAGCGTTTTCCCGCGGCTTGGCTCAAGTCAAAGTGTTTATTCAAATTCCAACCATACATCTTTCCAAGGTAAAAAGAAGCCAATTACTTTCATCATCAGCCCGTACAACGTCCACTGCACATAGGGAGACCTCCCGAGGGAGGGTTTTTGCCGTAGTCTCCACGCTTGGCAGGCCGGTTGATACACAAGGAAACGCTGCTGCCCGTTCCCTGGTATACGCTTGTTATAGATGATGTAATAACAATCGGAAACAACGGCTTAACGGCACGAAGGGTAGTCTTTCAACCGACCAGACCCATTCTCTCAACCAAAATCTTAGAATTTACACAAAGATTTCTTGTCCGGTGTGGGGATCGAACCCACGACCTCCGATACTTAAAGAAAAAAAATATAATAAAAATTAACTGACTGATTATATTTCAGACTCTGCATCTAACCATGGACGAGTCGGAGTCGGCTGACAAGTCGTATTTATCCAGCAAATATACACCCCTGACTGTCAGATTGGCGGAACACATCGCCAAGAATAAAGGATGGACAGGTTAGTAAGAATATTAATTTCTAAAGACAGCATCATTAGCCCGTATAACTACCAATGCTGTATATGTGCGGAGGCCAACAGGCCGAAGGCGAAAGTCCCTCCGAAAAAAAAACCTCCCTCGAGAGGTTTTTTTTTCGGATGGACCTTCCTAGGTAGCCACGAGGCTTTTGCTACTTCACCGGGCATAAAGGCGAGCAGAGCTTCACTACTAACACACAACAACTAAGCAACCTGCGCAAGAGGGCGCCCCCTGTGGCTTGGACCTCGGCTCAGGGCGGTCGCTGGCGATGAGATTGAGTGATTATGACTTTAAGTATTGTAGGGGACTTTTGTGCAACTGTCGCTCTACTTAACAGTTCGCGGGCCTCAAAGATGAAATCAAAATCGTTTTCTATGTCACAGTCAATAAATCAACTCCTCAACTCAAGTGGTATATAAAAAATAGAAAAGAGTTCGCAACAGAGAGCTTTGCCATAGTCATCCACACTTGGTGGGTAGGTGACAGCAGTATTATGTTGTAATACACAGGGAAACGCTGCTGCCCGTTCCTTGATATACGATTATTATAGATGATGTTATAACAATCGGGACCAACAGTTTAACGTGCTTTCCGAGCCACGGAGAGAAGTCCCACAACTAACCAGAACCGGAAAGAAATCTGATAACTTACACAAAGATTTCTTGCCCGGCGTCGGGTTCGAACCCACGACCTCCGAAACTTAAAATGAGCTTTATACCAGTATGCCACGGAGGCTGTCATATTTGTTTTAAACACATCCCACTGATAATGTCGGTTTACATATTGTAAAACTCATTTTTTGTTTATATATTATATCCACGTTTATAAGACGAGTTACGCGCGTGAATGCGCGCGCGGGGAGCCAGTCTATACGTTAAAGTCATTGTATCATACTGTATGATAAAAATACAGTTGAGTCACCCTCTGATAATGAATGGATAACATAAAACAAACCTACCTAATTATAACACGTTTATCAGTACGCTAACACATGCCTCAGAAACATAAGGACGGATCTACTATATACTTCGCAAGCATTTGATCGTAAGTGCCAGTTTACGATAAAAGCACATACGACGAATGTTCTGACGTATAATGGCACATCCGACCTTATGCTTCTGAGCTCTAGTTATGCTAACTACAAATGCAATTTATTAAGTAAAATATACACACGAATTGTTGTACAGTCAGTGAAGATCTCCAAATTTTTACTAGTTCTTGTTATTTATAAAATAGGGGTCAGTGCCGGCGTTAGAGGGACTAACACCCCGGGTAAGAATATTATGGGGCCCACTTAAGGAAATTACCAAGTGATCATTTTTTGCAGAACGTGAAATAAAAAATCTAAAGAAAAATCCAGAAGTGTGTTTGAATACAGATAAATGGGAATAAAAGATTTGGGATATGGGAAATTCTTCTTTAAGAAATTAAAACAGTGTAAACGGTCGAAAACGCGAATTGACGGTTTTCTCGTTGCTTTATCGAGAGACGCTCGAGACGAAAGACCCAGTATACAATTCGGCGACCTCGCGCTCGAAGGGTTAGCTATTCACCACCTTCCGACACGAACCCTGGGCCGTCGCCCACCGCGCCCCCCCTTAACGCCGGCATTGATAGGAGCGCCGATGAGATGCTTGCCTACGGCGCTCTCAACGTTTAAACCACCTCTGCTCCTCCGCAAATAAATCTTAAGAGTGCGGCGGGGTTATGCTCGCTAATGATGTCATTACACTATATTATATTCCACACCTTCAGATAACACTAAAATTCATAGTATGCAGTTTAATTATGTATCGTTTAACAACTAGGTAGTTATAGACCTATGACCTATACCCATGCCTATGACTCATCTGACTCAATTAGCATAGTTATTTCGTTACAAGCATCCGCTGTTCTGAATTATGTTTAGTCTATACTATTAAAGTTACATAGTTACACCGTCCGGTAAAGTAGCAAAAGCCTCCTAATTAACATTAAATTCGTTATGTTAAATTCAAATTCAAATATTTATTGCTTCCATGGTAGGTACATAAGGTATTGGGTCGGATTGCTTATACCCGGCCCCCGCCAACGGCAGATCGAAGGAGTGTCCGGGGGTCCCTCCTCGTGGTATGAGTTTAGCATAACACGCTATGGAGAGGGCGAGTCCCACATATCCCACCGCCAGCGCGCGCATACGCTGTAGCGGAGGCGGTGGGAATGCGTAAATGCATTTCCCCTCGGACAAAAAACGGTACATTATGTCTTAAAAAATTTAATACATAAAGTTCACATGAACCCTGCCAGGCACAGCAAAATAACAGAGAACTTTTTTTTTGTATTTTAAGAAATTTTACTATTTTATGTTGTCTTTTTAATATTCATCTACGGTATAATAGGATTTGCTAATTTGTATTTGTTAAATAAATAGATATTTATTTTGCGAACATAAAAGCAAATAATTAATGGGCGTAAGTTCATTAATTACTAAAAGTTACATGTAGTAGAGTGACAACCTCCGTAGCGTCGAATATTCCCAGTCGCCCCCGCGAGGATTGCCACCGGAGGCAAATGGGACTGGGAAGTCAGTGCCCCCACTTCAGTTTCGCTGTACATTGCTTTCTCAATCGTAGAGAATAAAAGGATTAGGCAACTGATCCTAAATCTGCATCAATCTAAATCGGAATAAAAATTCCCAGTCGCCACCGGTGGCGACTGGGAATTTTTATTCCGATTTGCCTCCGGTGGCAATCCTCGCGGGGGCGACTGGGAATATTCGCGTAGCGTAGCGGTATTTGGCTCGCTTTAAGTCTCGGAGGAAGTGGGTTCGTATCCCACACCGGACTAGAAATCTTTGTGTAAATTCTAAGATTTATTTCCGGGTCTGGTTGGTTGAGGAACTACCCTTCGTATCTCGGAAAGCACGTTAAGCCGTTGTTACTGATTGTTGTAACATCATCTATAACAAGCGTATATCAGAGAACGAGCGTTTCCCAGTGCTTTACAACATAATACTGTGGTCACCAATCCGCCTGCCAAGGGTGGTGACTATGACAAAACCCTCCCTCGGGAGGAGGCCATGTTCAGCAATGGACGTTGTACGGGATGATGATGACATGTAGGAGGAGACCAAGGAATATCAATACAATGGTAATATCATAAAATTTAGATGGGAGATATTAACAAGGTTTGATTAATGATGTTGATCGAATGCAAGGCCGGATTAAAGGGAGGGCATCCAGGACAACTGCCCCGGGGCCTCCACAATAGAAGGGCCCCCACAATAGAGATTTAGAATCTTTCAAATTCTGACAAATAAACTCTACAACTTTTCTTTTATTATTTTTTTCGGTGTTTTAACTTTACATACAGTACTTTGTAGAATCATTATTAATGTAATAGTTCTTAAATATTGAAATAACGGTTATTCATCTTTACCTATTCACTTAAATTAGACACTCAGTTAAATATCAGAATTCAAATCGTCCTGAAAAGTAGTCAGTATTTGTGGTCAGGGGGCCTCTTTTCCTTTGTGCCCTGGGGCCTCCGGACTTCTAAATCTGGCCCTGATCGAATCGAATAAATACTTATAGTAATTATAGGTTAATTATTACCTTTTCATTCAAAATAAAATAATCTATTCAAATATAGAAATGTAATTTTTGGCCAAATTGTCCGTATAATACCAAAAGTCCGAATGTTTCACTTTAAATTATTGAATCGAATTGATTCAATTCGTCAATTTCTACATTAATTGAAGAAATAACGTACTGTACTTTATCAGCACGTTGACATAGATGCTGCTGCCCATCCATCAGGTGTAAGTTCCTTAGTCAAATCTTACGACACCCATAGGAAGATACGGGGCGGTTTTATTCTAAACCCAAAAACCATGCAGAAAATGTGTTTTACTCACTCATAATTTTGTTTAAAACTCTTAATGTCGACTTACCTACACCATAAAAACCTACATCTCCACCACCCAATCAATAACATTCTTTACTATTTGGGCAACTTCCTTTCCTATACTAATATTATAAAGAGGAAAGATTTGGATCTTTGTTACATTGTATAGGCTCTAAAACTACTAAGCTATATTATGCATGAGTAACATCAATTATATTTACTTATGAAGTTCCCGCGGAGATAGGAGATACACAGGTAGAAAGCTAGTATCTAGGTATATATACGTGAAACAAAAACTTTGTACCCCTTTTTACGAAAATATTTACTCCAAGTGTGCGAAATTGTATTCTGTGTACACAGAATACTATTTCGCACACTTGTGTGTATACAGGGTAATTTTTAAAACACCAACATCCTATTGCGGGTTAAAAGTACTGATGAATATAAACAACTTTTACTATGGGACCAACCTTAAAATTGGGAAAATAAAATCAGCTGTTCCATACATCTTGTCGAGGTAAGAGAACATAAATGTATGGAACAGCTGATTTTTATTCCGCAATAGGTTGTTGTTGTTTTAAAAATAACCCTGTATTAAGAAGGAGAACAGAATGCTTATATTTTTAACTTTCATTAGGCAACCACTATTAAAAATAAATGTATTTTTTGTCTCAGGTATACACGACGTGTTAGGGCTCGGCCCCACGGTCGACGAACTACAAACACTCCAACCTCGCATGGCGCGCCGCAACTCCATATCAAGTGAAAATTCTTCCTCCATGGACTCCCCAAGAGTGATTCTGGTGTTCTTCATAGGGGGGTGCACTCATCAAGAGGTGTCAGCACTAAGAACCATCAGCCAACAGGAAGATTCCAACATAGAATTTGTCATACTTACCACTAAGTTCATAAATGGCAATACATTTATTGAATCCTTGATGGAAACCAAATAAATTAACTTTTATGTAGCGATTGGCTTCGCAATATTCGTACCAAATTATTTAAATCGAAATGGATTTATAATATATTTAAGCATCTCGATTTTATTGTTGAAGGAATTTCTTTTTAATATATTCAAGGTACAGAGAGTTCTACTCAACTGTGCATGCAGCGCTATGTGGTAAACCTCTACTGAAACATGGTTTGCCCACATAAAGCACTCTGCACACAGAAGTTGAACAATTTTTAATTATAATAGGAGTTAACTGCATATTAGCAAGCTTTCTTTTATTCAAATTCCTTCAGTAATATCAGATTTAAAATAGTCACAGAGAAATGTGGAAGGCTATGATGTACAGACCATTCTTTCTTGTATTGTGGTAGAATAACTACTAGTTATTCTTCAAAATACCTTTTAAGATATAAAAAAATATTGGAGAACAAAATGTATTAGGCCAACCATATTAAACATGTATTTGTTTGTTCTCTCAATAGCAATGTTATCTAAGGCTTAAGGAAGTCTTAAAAAATAGTCTAAAGGATGGATTGCCTTTTGTAAAGTCAATCCAGAAATAACCTAACTTTATCTGTTATTCAAAATTGTAATTTGTGCCTGCTGAAAACAATATTCCGAATCAAATGGCCTGTAAAAAAATAATCCAGGTACTGTGATCTTGTATGGTAATGCTTACAGCTCCTAATATGAGCTTTATATTCCAAATTTAAATATAAAACGATATGTTTAGGATATTATTATAAATGTTTACTTATACCGAATTTGCTTAAGTTCAATTATATTTTATGCTCTGTATATTATGAATGTATTTAATAAAAGCAATTAATATAGTTTAAATAATCTTTTAATTTCTCATGAGTCCACACATTTCATGAATATGGAATAAAATTAGAAATTGAACCATAAACCTTGGTTTATTAAAATTTCATATTCATAACATGCATATAATATAAACTTCAATTTGATCAGTTGTTCTTTAAATAAACTTACAAAAATCCTGCATGCTTACTATCTATATATTACAATTTTAAAGCTTTCAGCATAATAAAAATAACTTCGTACAAACATACATACATACATGTGTAATCTAATGACTATTCTCATAAATATTCATTGCTCGTGTATTTTGTGATGTTGGACTTTTTTGGTGGTGCTACGTTTACACCAAACTTCTTAGCTAGTGCTACTAACTTCTCGTTGTCATATCCAACCTCTTCCTTATAACATCTCAGCATCAAAGGCATTGCTGTGTCTAAAATAAACTTGAAATTTTTCTGAGCATAACTAGAGTCGTTCCCTAGTGACAGCATAAGGCGCGAGTTGAATATAGCATGGATACATTCGTCCAGGACTTCCATACTGTCTTTTGTAACCATTTTCAGTCCAACCTTCTGTATCGTTATAACTGACTGAACAAACCATATTGTACTACTCGATAAGTCTACCCATGTTTCATTGATAATATACTTAGCTAAGATAAGGCCCAAATTTTCCATCTGTAATAAAAATTTATTGACTCCAGTTTTATTATGCATGTTCACAGGAGTCCATTTATCTTCTGATACTTTAGTTTTCATAGAATCTACAATCTTCTCTTTATACTCTCTTAACGCTTTAACTATATGGGGTCTTAAACAACTGTTCATTTGAAATCTCAAATCTAAACCAAATTCACAAAATAGAGTGCATTGATCCCTCAAACTCTGAATACAATCTAGCACAGAATCTAACGCACATTGCGGAGTGAACACTTGCTTAATAATTTGACTCATTAACATTCTAAGTTGCATGCTAGCCCATACTACAAAAGCACTAAGTTTATTCTTAGGAAATAGGCTTATGAACTCGGTTAAGGCATCACTCAGTGAACAGAAGAACACTTCGCCCACTTGATTTACATAACTATTAATAGATCCTTCTAGTTGGACTCCCTTGACATGAACCTTTACAGTGTGACTGCAGATAGCTAGAAACAATTCACAAGCTTGACTTGTCATGTTGAACTTATTGAGTATGTGTACTGGCTGCCGAGATGACTGTAGCCCACCCCTGGGACTCCAATTATGAGTCACATCAAGTTCTTTTAACAATATTTCAATCAAAGCTTTCTGTTTCTGTTCAATTCTTTTTAGTATGTCACTTCGCTGTGGATGAGATTTATGCTCTTCAGTATTGAGTGTTTTCTGTGCTGACACCATTAATTCATATGTTTTTTGGAAGTGTCTTTCAACTATTAAAACATCTAGCTCTTCTGTAACATCAGCTAACCACTCTGGTAGAGGGGCTATCTGGGGGGATGGAAGCTCTTCCACTGAGAGGCTAGGAGACTCCAGGGACTCTGGTTTTGGCTTATCTAGGCTCTCTTTTTTCTTTTGTTTTGAGTTTTCTTTCTCAATATACATTTTTTTGGCAACATCAAACTTGTCTAGCCAGTCTTTCTTGATAGCGAAACTGTTACACTGAAACACTCTGGTATCAGGGAAAGCCAATACTTTAAATGCTTGTTTGGTGCTCCCTAAGTCTTTCACATTGACCACAGCCAGAGTACTAATGGGGTAACTAGACTGGAACTTATATCTATTGGGACCTCTTCGGTTCGATATCCATGAGGTCAACATAACACAATCATTGAATAGATAAACATGCATTCTTTGCAAGGCAGTGTTTTCTTCGGCGTCTATCTCTAATAGGTCGCCTTCGTGTAATAAATGTCGTTCAGGAACGTCTAGTAAGTTCATGCAACCCTCAACCTTCTCTGAAATGAGGTTGAGTTTGTTCTTGCGCTGTTCCTCGGCGCGCTCCGCCTCCACGTCGTGGTTGTCGAGTGACTCGCGCGACGCGGCGTTCTCGTTACCAAGTACCGATGCGTGGGAGAGAGTTGTGAGCACTGTTCGCTGTTCACTAAGCAAATGAGAGAGTTTGTACATCTCTGCTTCTAGGTGGGATATCTCCGTCGCCGTCTCGATAAACTGCATGTAATTCTCATACACATTTTTCTTGAGGGCGTTGGCGGTCTCTTCTGCTAAGCCTTGTATCTTTTCCTTCTGTTGTTGCAACTCCTCCCCTCCGACACAAGACCTGGCCAATTCCTTCACATACCGCTCTGGCACGAAGTCGGGCACGGCGAACTTCTCCATGTTGATTTCAGACATCGCTTTGTTTAATATTTACAGGTCCTACTCGTAATTATTAGTTAAAAACACTGGCTCACTCATCATTCGATAATCGAACGACAGGACGTATCAACCCATCAAAATTCATAAAACTCAAATGTCAAATCTGGTACGTTTCGTTTTCCCATAGTTTTCCGTTATTTCTAGGTGGCAAATAACGTTTTGTGATTATTAATGTTTGAAACTTTTACACAACTTATTTTGTTCATTTTGATTTTTAAATTCAAATCAAATGTTGATTTAATTTCTATTTTTTTCATCGAGAATCCTTAAATATTATGAAGTAAAATGAGTCGTATGAATAAACAGAAACCCGTCATGTAAACTCGGTCAATTTTACTGTTTTTGTTTTAAGTATTAAAAAAATTGCCTACCTTTAATTTAAAAACATGCTTTCATTAACGTTTAAACGAATGACAAGTATGTATTTTAGTTGGTAAGCTTTAAATAAATAAATAAATAAGTATTTCTACATTGCTAGCAAAGTTGTCGTTCGCACTGACGCTTATTCTCCGATGACAGGAATGATTCATGGCAAGAAAAAAACATCGCCGCTTGAATGCTAAAATGAACTAGGTTATGCTCCCTTTTTACGTTTTACAATAAAATGCTAGAAGGGACTATGGCCCCTTTTCATCGGTGCGTTGCAACGTCGCGTCGTTAAATCTCTCTAACAATTTGGTTTTTACCATATTGTATCTTTTAATGCGAATTTATGCAATTTTGCTATGATAAAAATACAACCACAGTTCAGTTCAGTTCTTTTGTTGTGGAGTTTGAGGAGAGACTTCCACAATTTTTGTTGAGACAAGAACGAACGAGTTCAGTGCGGGAACGAGAAAATTGAAAAAAATATTGACAGTCATTTGTTATCATAGTGTGGCCACCTCAGCGAATTTGCCACTTGATCTAATATTTTTTTGAGCTGAACAGCGATTTTCAGATATCTTTGGTCACTATAAAATATTTTAGTGACTTTTAGTAATAATTTAAGTTAGTTCGATAACTCGATTTTGAGGATTTTTACAACTAAACCGCAGCAACACTTCCCATTTTTTTTTTTTTTTTCATTTATTACTTAGGCTTACAACAGTGCTTACAACAAATATTATTATAAGTCCCGCAAAACTGTTTGAATAATTTTTGATTTGATTTGGCAATCCAAGTCATAAATAATGGTTTTGTTGACGTCATCAGCATGTAGGTAGGTAACAGATGTTGATGTATCTCGGTCTCGGCGGAACGTCCAAGCGGATAGTACCTATATTGGGCGCATGAACTTTATTATAATGATTAATGTTATAGAAATAACTGTTATAAATTTTAGGACAGTCAGACGGACGAATTTTATAAATCCGCAATATATGTACCTACCTTAGGTACTCATAACGATTAGTTACTTCAGCGATGCTTTGTTAGTTTTAGTTTTAACATTGGGATTATGACATGTACAAGTGTATTTAACTACCCAAGTGCTGAATAAACTCTAATAATTCATTATTTCATTATCTAAAAGTGTATACTAAACTGTCCACTGCTGAACATGGGTCTCCTCTTAGTAGACCTTGGGAAGCTAGGGTTCAGGGTTATTGCCGTAATCACCACGCTTGGCAGGCATATTGGTGGCCGTAGTAAAATGATGAGTATCCTTGAGCTGATATATATGCTGCTGCCTATCCATCAGCTGTATATCCCTTAGTCGACTCTTACGACAAACAAGGAAAAACCGACTCTAATATTATTACATTTAATTATTATAACGTTTATCTCCAAAAAAAGTTGGACCCCGTTACATACCCTGAATTTAAGCCGAAATCCATTCTTAGCCAAGTTCGCAGAATTCGGCTCGCAAATAGTAACAATGAAATTAATTGAAAGATTTGAAACACAATCAGATCATTGCCATTGCACTTTATACCTATCAGTAAGAAACGATAGCATTTAGGAATATCTACCTATAGGTACAGTACCTAAAAGATTTTTGTTTTTTTAAACATTAAGTACTAGCAGAGTTTTTGCACATTACTAGAATTCTTGCTAAGCCCTCGTGCTAAGCTAAAATGCTTGTAATATGTATTTAGCTATCGCTATAGTTATGCGTACATTTTTTAAAATATAATTATCTCACGTAACTCATAATAATCAGGATTTTCTTTCATTCCTACACTAATATTACAAAGAGGGTATATTTGTGAATTTTAAAGGAAGTAGTTACCTAAGTAACTTCTTAAACTACTAATCAATCTTGAAAATTTGCGCTAGTACGAAAGCTTCATTATTTTCATAATTGAAGATGCGCGGAAAAGGATAGTTTCCTGAGTAGCCGACCTACAGTTACTATCAATATAAATAAAACAATACAATTTACTAAATTGAGATTTTATTAACATTCAGTAAAAGACTAAAAAATGCTCAATGGTCAAACTTCCAATCCAATTTCACCAACATTCAAATATTTTATAACTTCCTCTTTAATTTTATTTTAACCATAGACAAGGGAGCAACCAATAAGAACCTCTGACCTTACAGTCATCATCAGTTCTTATTTTCAATCTGAACTTGGATATTCAAATCAGACGTTTAAACTTTTTTTTCATTTATCCATTTTATAATTGCGTAGGCGCGGTCTTTCTGTTTTTAAATTATATTCAAGGCATTATCGTTTTATTATTTCAACAGTGTTATTACAATATGCGCGTTATTTTCTACTCGTTTCTTCGGTTACTGGTTTATTCTGGTTTCTTAGCGTCCACTTTCTCAGTAACGCTGTGTTCTTCGGCTTTAGGATTGGTGACCTCCTTCAGTTCGGTTACTACAGCAGCTGGGACTTCCACTTCAGGCTGGCTAGTGTAGTTGCCATCGCGCTTGAAACGGTAGTAACGTCCAGTGGCTACCACTGATTGGCTATCGTAGCAGTTGACTAAAGCATCACCGTTGCGGCCTGTGGAAATATGGCACGAAATTAGAAAAATAAATCGTATAAAGGACCTTTTTTGGACGCACTTTATGTAGTTAGCTAAGATGCTATTGAGCAGAGCAGAACTCCAGCCTAAATAAATGGATTAAAAATTGCAAGAGGGTGCTCCCTGTGGGATTAGGACCTCGGCTCAGGGCGGTCACTGGCGGGGAGATTGAGGAATAATGACTTTACATTTTTAGGGAAATTTTGTGCAATTAAGGGATTATTTCATTAATGTATGTATACCATCAGACATGTATCCTGGCTTGTTGGTACAGACAATAACTTAAAGCACGGAGATGCTTCCAATTAAAATTATTTGGTTATGACTGTGTTAGCGTTGGTATATGTTCATCCTTAGCTAAAAAAATCTATCATAGCTATGTATCGACGATGGAGATGGCATCAAAGATTTGCAGTAACGAGTGAAAAGAAAAAATGACTGTATAATTTCTCAATTAAAGTTGATAAATAAATGATGAAAACAGATCAAATCTTACCGTTAGGGCAGGTACAGACAGCAAGATGTCTGCGAGCCATACACACGGCACCGGATCCACATTGGGTGTTTCCGAGACAAGGGTCCACGCAGCGGTACCCGACGCAGGCCTGAGAGTCTACGCATTGGGAGTCCAACTCACATTCACCCTGTAAAATATAAATAGATTTTATATCGAAAGAGGTAATAAATATGGTTTGAAACGAAATAATTATATTCTACTGCTAAAGTTGATTCCACTGCAGTGGATCTCAAGACTAAAAAGCGTACACCTCTTACAACAATTACAAATTAAATTGAAATCGCATAACTCCCATATATTTACATGCAGAGTGCTTCCAAAGGAATATTTCAAAAATGAAGATCTAGAAAGGCTACATAACCTGGATATATATCCAAATATAATGAAGAATACTCTTTAATGCAAAGGTTTTTATTAACAAAATCGTCAAATCATGCAATTTGTTTTATTGTAAATATGCATTCAGTAACCAAGCCACTAAAATATTCTAAATTATCTTACCCGTTCGCAAGAGACAAGAGCATTGCCAATGTATCCAGTGGGACAAGTGCAGACAGGGCGCTCAGCTCCAGTACGGTCGTGACCAGGAGTACACTTGGCGTTGGCACCACAAGGGTTGGGCTCACAGAGATCACCTAATAACAGATAATTAATTTTATCAAAGGACCCACATTTATCCTTGTGGCACTCCAGACGTTGTTAGCACCAATTTCATACAACGTTTCTCTTCATATGAATCAAAGGCCTATATTAAATCTTAAATATTTTTTCTTTAATTGGTATTTCAAACTTACGGGCTTCGAAAGGCCTGCAGAATGAGAAGGGGTCTCCAGTCATGTTCCTAGGGCAAGAGCACACGGGGGTAAGGCCTCGGAGGTTGCAATCGGCGTTGGTACCGCAGGCATTGATGCAGGGGTCGACACAAGCGTTGTAGATGCAAGCGGGTTTGTAGCTGGGGCATTCGCCGTCAGAGGTACATTCGGCGGAACAGATCCTGTAGGGGTCGCCGTGGTATCCCTGGAATAGTAAATTATTATTAATTGGGTTATTACTGTTTTTTCCGTTTAAGAAATATAAAGATTTTTTGCCTTTAATTACCAAAATGGATATTAAATCATTTTCCAATATTTACTGTTACTGTTTTAAAGCTGAGAAATATTTGAAAAATGAGGAATATCTGTTTTTACACGTAACTTACTTTCGTTGTCTTAATCGCTCAATTCGCTATTTACCCAAAAAATGCATCCAACGCTAGCTAACAATATTCCACAATGTTGAATGTTGTTATTAATGGTTATTAATTTGTATTCATGTATACGATAAAACAATCGCACAATGTCAGTGAAAGTATTTATAAACTAGCTTACTCTGGGACACTTGCAGACAGCACGGTGGGCGGCCACAGTTTCGCAGTCAGCGTTGACTCCGCAGTCGCTGCAGGGGCTCACACACTTGAAGTCGCGACACGACTGTTGAGCACCGCAGTCACTGTCCGAGTCGCACTCGTGACGACACCCGGATAATGGACTACCCTTTTGATATAAATGGTACAAAAGATTAGCTTAGGAACTGAATGACGAATATCAAAATGGGCACAACTCCAATAGAAAGGCCATATGAGTGGTGCCCTTTTTGAAATTGCATATTCAAATGCCTAGACATAAATAGGTCCGATATTAAGCTGATAGGTATTTCACAAAGAAATTACAAACAATTCAAGAAGTACATCTATAGAAAAACTCGAGAATTTGACTAACTAGATTTTAATAAACAATTTCTTTGACATAAAATGTATTATTTCTTACTCTGTATCCTGGAAGACAAGTACAGATGGCTTGGTTGTTGGCGACGTGACATTTGGTGTTCTCACCGCAAGGAGATGGGTGGCAGGCCTCCTCTGAAAACAATAAAAAGTTAATTTAAGAATCGTCAACGTTACATGCACTTATTTTGTCGAAGAAAGTGATACAATATCACATAATTTAGTGCTACAATATTTAGGATAAATGCATCCTGATGTAACAACTCATAATCATCATCATGAATGAAAATAGCGGTAGAATAATAAGAACAAACAAAACAAACTTAAGAAAAGAGATTTCCAAATATAGAAACGCATAATAACACATTTTGCGGTTGAAAAAGAAATTTGTACGAAGATATCTATTTAACTGTATCTAATTATAGTTCTTGTACATACCTGGGTCAGCAATTCTGCAAGAGCTGAAGGGATTGCCGGTGTAGCCAGCTGGGCAGGTGCATACAGGAATGTGGTTCCTGACCTAATGATAAACATTCCGCAATTAAATTTCTTACTCCTTAAATTTTAAAATTAATCAAATTCGTTATGGGTTCGAAAAAGTAGTTTCACTGTTTCCTCTGTGCCATTTTCAGGCCGTGTCCTTGTTTATTCCAATTTACAGAAGTTGTAATTTTAGAATGTCAGATTTTGACATCAAGACAAAATGAAATCTGAATGATAACTTACATCGCAGTTAGCGTTGACACCACAGGCGCCGGCGCAAGGATCAATGCAATGCTGGTTCACACAACTCTGGTGACTGCGGCACTCGCTGTTATCTGTACAAATATATAATTCATTAAGTATTTAAAACTATAATCAGAAATTAACCGACGTTTTCTGTAAAAGATATAAAATTGTATCTAACTTTTCAAAATAATTTAAACTGTTGCCTACTTCATTGGCGTTTTCTTTTCCGATAAAAAAGTTTAATGCTTGAAAATTCAACTTCGTTCAAACCCTATAACATGATTTCAAACTTTGATAGCTCATTCCCAAAAATCACTAGATTTAAAACAACAGAGAGCTTAAATGGAATGAAAAAAACAAGTAAATAAGTGGTTCTCACCTACACACTCGATCCTGATGCACTGGGAGAGCGCATCACCGGAGTATCCAGGCAAGCAGGCGCACACGGGCCTTACATCCCCATGGATACAATGGGCTCCAGCGCCACAGGTGTGGGGCCCGCAGGTCACCAGGTTGTCGGAGATAGACCGACCATGCTCGTAGAGGTCGCGGCCGAGGTAGCTCCGACCGTATTTGTAGTTGTAATAGCGTTGGGCTGGAAGATTTAAGAGTTTTTTTAATAAGATGGAATTTCAAAATTGAGCCTAATAAATTTTGACCACCGGCAGGACTCGAACTTAGAAAGAAGTAAACTTTTCCGTTATAGTAGAAGATCCGACCCTACATCGACCTTCACCGAGCTGATAATAGAATGAAACATGTTTTATAATAAATTAAGTATATTACTAGTTCTGTCTCAATATCATTCAATCTTATTGAGTAAAACTAAAATAAATTATAACAAGACAGCCGTTTGGGCAATAAATGTGTATGCCTACTAAAAATAAATGATATTTGAGTATGTTTCGCCGGACCGTCTCATGTGGGCCGTGTTGAAACCGGTAGTAAAGTAACCCACTGAGTTTGTTTCGCCGGATCTTCTCAGTTGGGGCGCATTGGATCCGGTGGTAGCATTAAAGCGCGTCCGTCGTTATATGCTCATGGTCCACCCAAATAATGACAATTGTTTTGACATAATATAGACAGAACAAGCATTTTGTGTCGCTAAGAACAATATAAATAAATAAATTATAATAATAACATATAAATATATGATAATATAAAAATAATTAATTTTTATAGATATAAATAAATAACAAATATAATTAATTAATGTTTGACTATTTACAAGTGCCTGTAATTGGTTTACGTAAATAAAAATGATTTTTATTTTATTTATTTTATTTTATTAGAAAATATATTAAAAATGGGTTGGCTAAAGTAATCCTGGACAGACTTCCTTTTGTTTTGATTTTCCAGAAACACCTACTATCGTGTTTCTGGAAAATCCAATATTGAAAATCGATCACTGAATAAACAACGAGTTAATAACCATTATAAATAGTCATGATTAGCGTAGGCTTCGCAATGTAGATACAGATATACAAATCTATCAATATGACTACTAAACGATTATTATATGTCGACTGAGAACATTAATCAATTCGGAACAACGCAAAATACGATGACTCTTTAAATTCACCAACAATTTAATTAACGAGTTCTAAATAAACAAAAAAAAGGTATTTAGCCCACGCTTCATCAATTTGCATGATGTTATGCTGAGCAAAAACATCATTAGAAGCAATAAAAAAACCATAACAAAGCCTTGGATGTCCTTATACGTCGACCAGAAGGCTCGCCTACGTTAGACCTTAAGTCCTTGTTGAAATTACGTGCGATGCTGACGTGGATTTAACAACAATAATTACGTATCATAAGTAGGGTAGTTACTAGTTAGTCCGGTAAAAATATTTCTTGAAGTAACTTTTTAAGAAGTTATTTTTGGCAATTTTTTGAACTAAAACATTTTAAGATCTAATCGTTTTGTATTAATTCAGTATTTGCTCAGGTCAAAAACAAAAGCCTAAATAATATTTAAATTTCAATTCTTAATTTAAGACTCTATTTTTTGCGCAAAAAATAAGCATCGCCATATGACGCCAAAGGGTGATTTTTTTATTTTTTTGTATAATTAGCTACGTTTAGTTATGTATATTATTATGTTATTTTAAGTTTTTTTTATAGAATAACGTAATAATAATAACGGTACATAATTTATTGAAATAAATAAATAAGGTTGACTAGATGAAACTTGAGAAATATATTTAAATGCCTATTGATCTATTGCACTTGAAAAACCCAGTCGATGGTCCTTACAACCAAACCCATCATTTCCATATGTGATGTGTGTATCTAAACACATGTAATCAGAAGTCTTCTCAAATACAATGGGAACATGATACATAACAATGTTATATAAATTATGCAAGTCGAACATACAGTGGGCGTATTCCGCGTGGTCACTAGAATGATACTAGGTACATAAGTCGCGTGCGAACCGACCTTCATTATAAGATGATGACATAATTATTGAGCTGTCAATAATATAGAAAATCAATTTTAATCATGATTGCTATGATTTTGTACTTTACTGACCTTTAATACAGATGATTGAACTCATATGCGTGCACGGCGCTATGTGTAAGTAGGTATGTAAAACTTACATAGATTTTATTTATTTATTTATTTACGTAAATCTTACCAACAACTAGGTACCATTACAGATCTGCGATCCAATGCGATAGAGTGGCCTTACATGCTAAATCTTTAATCTACATACATCATATAAAACCCTATATCTACAAACATCATATAAAATTAAATACTATATCCTAAATCTTAACCTAAGTCTACATTACATATGCAGCTGTTGCGAATTTACTCAAGTTGCACCACAATACATCAACCCTTTCGTGAACGTCGTTCACCAGACGCATGGCTAGTGAGATAATACCATACATAGCACGTATGTACCTATGGTTTATCTAAGGTACTTATCTAAGTATCGTATTAGTCCCTATAAGTAGATTAAGCTTTAACCAAAGGTGGTTCGATGGACCAAAGCTGGTGATGCAATATTACCTATTTCAAATGGGTGATATTGCTACACGACTAAGACCACAATTTCACTCATCTTTTAATTTACTTTTTACACCATAATGACTCTTAAAAGTTGCCTTGAACTTCAATTTATTCGTCATATCATAAGGAAATTACATTATTTGTGTGTCACTGAACATTTTTGAGTCAGACATTTCCCCAAGGTAATTCATTTATATTATCCATATACTTCCAAAAGTTAAGTAAAATAGTATTTAAAAGTAACTGTGACGTAAGTACAATGGTTGAATTACTACATGTATTGACATATTATACGTCAGAAACATTTCGTCTTATGTGCCTTTATCGTAAACTAGCACTTACGACCTAATGCTTCTGAAATATTATATAATAAATATTAGTACACCCGTCCTTCTGCTTCGGAGGTCTAGAAATATTGATCAAAAATTTTAATACTGTCATTTAGTTTACTTTTACGGTTAAAATAAGCTAAGTATATAACTTATTTTGACAATACTGGGGAGATTCATATAAATGTTGACGGGCTGATTTTTATAATAAATTTATGAATCATGCTACTAAACAAGTAAGTATACCACTTACATTGAAACAGATACCTACTGTAAAGTAATTTAATATTTAGGTAATAATCCTATAGCCTCGAAAGCTTATGATTCAAGATGAACTTGAACCTTTGACATGACTCTTAAGGCCATAGTATGCAAATGGCACAACATAAGATGTATTATCGCAATGATTTTGCGACACTGCGCCGACTGGATGCAGAATAACGCAGATAGGTACCTATAGGTACTTATCTCTCTACATGTGCATCATCATACCTACAGGACATAGCTAATACCTACTTATTTACCAAATATGAATTATAACGATGTAACTTTTATTATTTTTACGTAAAATTATTTATATTACTATAACTTAAATTGTCAGTGGAACTTACCATCAACGCTGCCCAGGACTAGAAGCACCAACGGCGCCAACAACACCATCTTGACACCCATCTGATATAAAAAAAGGGCATGAATTCTTTGGAATTTTGAGAATGTCTTAAAATTGTATTGATCAAATTGCAATATTTTATGTTATATCTACATACTCACTCGCAACTCGATTCGAATCAAATGAATGTTTCAAATCGATGCTAAAAGCGCGCGAAATTTAACAATTTTAAAAGAAGACTTGTGCCATTAAAAAAAAATATATAGGTAGGTATTATAACTAGGTATATATTTATATAATCATCAAATGTGAGTTTTAGATCCTCTTTGTACTTTGAATTATAAATTAAAATAGTAATAGGGTTCGTGCGTGCGCAAACACAGATGTAGTCTCTATTCCTTTTCTCTTAAAATTCTATGGGAAGTTTCTGCCGATTAAACCGGTGAGAGATCAGGCAAAGGATTGACAGCTTAACGAGCTCTCTCTCAGGCACGGGAGAAACATGACCAACTTTTTTTTTCTATTTGTATAAAGGCTACTTGTTTTGCAATAGTATTCTTGTTAACCCCTCGTACTAAGCTAAAATGGGTATGTTCCGTGTGGGTTCACGTCGACCACACTACACCGGCGACCACAAGATCACAAGTTTTTGCCTAACTTGACATTTGAACCCTCGCTAGTTACGATGAAACATATTATTATTAAACAAATTTTTTTTCCTGTTAGACGGTAAAGATCGTCATGACTTATTTACTTAACGTAGGAAACAAAAGATTGACTTATGAATGAGTTATAACCTCAACGAAGGCTAAGTCGGCCACTGACTCATACGGTAAATATAAATACGAATGGCCCTCACATTTTCGTCGTATATGGTATGATCGCAACTGTACAGTACTTAAATCTTGTGCAATTAAAAACAATATACGAGTACAGCGAACTATATATGATAATTAAACTATAATTATTAAATACAAGGAAAACAAACCATTTAGGTACCTACTTAGCAGTTACTTCGCATTATATGTATCGATCATCAATCAAAAGATAATGGAAAAGTAAATTAGAATTTTGAATTATTTTTTTTCATTGAAAATTGGAGTTAACTAGAGAATGAATCAAATCAAATAATTAAAAAAGGAAATTTACCTTAGAAGTATTGAACGACAAAAAATATTGGCGCGATTAAAATGAATTTATCGAACTTAATTTAATGAAAAATGCATGTGTTTTTATCAATGATTAATTCTTTATCAAAAACCGGCCAAGTGCGAGTCGGACTCTCGCACGAAGGGTTCCGTACTAGTTGCAAGTGCCTACCTATTTTTTATATCAAGAATACAACAAGTAACATAGTATAAAAGTTCTTGTAGTTCGTTGTAACTTTGATCGATGTTAATAATAGTTGATTGAATGAAAGGTAAATTGCGGTTTACGGTTTATGACGCATTAAAAAAAAACTACTTACTTGATCTCGTTCAAACCAATTTTCGGTGGAAGTTTGCATGGTTATGTACATCATATATTTTTTTTAGTTTTATGATTCTCTTATTTTAGAAGTTACAGGGGGGGGACACACATTTTACCACTTTGGAAGTGTCTCTCGCGCAAACTGTTCAGTTTAGGAAAAAATGACATTAGAAACCTCAACATCATTTTTGAAGACCTATTCATAGATACATCACACGTATGGGTTCGATGAAAAAAAAAATTTTGAGTTTCAGTTCCATGTATGGGGAACCCCAAAATTTATTGTTTTTTTTTCTATTTTTGTGTGAAAATCTTAATGCGGTTCACAAAATACATCTACTTACCAAGTTTCAACATTATAGTTCTTATAGTTTCGGAAAAAAGTGACTGTGACATACGGACGGACAGACAGACAGACAGACAGACATGACGAATCTATAAGGATTCCGTTTTTTGCCATTTGGCTACGGAACCCTAAAACTTATACACACTAAAATTCAACTTAATCCACCAATGTTTGTGCAAGTTGTTTACTATGTTCATGTTTTTTTAAATATTGAATACCTATTTTAAGCCTAAATATATACTCGGACTTAAATATAAATAACAATTATTTTTTATAACACGTTTTTACGTTACCTCCTTAATCCTTCAATAAGATTAAATAATAATTATAAACTTATTAAGTTCATTAGTTGCAATAAGATAAAAATATCTATAATTGACAACTTGTCTATTATTAACATTAGGTACGGTTACAGATAATTTAAATTTTGAACTAAACTAATCCATTACTTTTTAAATTATTTTTAATGTTGTCCAGTTTTAATTCACGAAATTATTATTGGCCTGTATTTGATTTTAGGAATGCGATCTATAAACCACACACTTCACTTTTTAATTTTAAAATCACTGAAATTTCCACTTACGTCTGTTCGATTCGTTCTTACGATGAATTAACAATCTGTGGTGGTCGGCCACCGTCCTTATACTAGCCGAAGCGCCTACGCGACCGCCTATAGATGCTTACCTGATGTTTTGTATTTACTTACATACACAACGTAGGTAACATTTAACGTAAGCCGTTGAACACTGCTCGTGATTTTCATTGGTTGCTCATACGTTGCAGGACGATTCACCATCAGTATTAATTAGGTACTATCAAAACGTAAGGCAAAAAAATAGTTTGTTATACAAAAAAAACTCCCTGAGGGCAGTATACACTTATCATTGAAAAAATGTACATGGCAAAATGAACACCTTTTTTATACAAGATGCCTAAGGTAGGAACGGGCACCCCTAACACAAAGGTTTGACGTTATTTTAGCCTAATTTAATGTTTAGTGCAATGAAAAAAGTATACCTATCTTTAGATCGATTTTACTACAAAGAGTAAATCATTTCGCTAGACACTACCAATAAAAGGTCACGGTGTATTGTGGCTTGGAAATAATTGGCAGGCATGAATCAGGGAGAGTTAAATTAAATAGGTATCTTCTTAGTGTTTTGCTCTCGGTCGGTAGTATCAGTTCCTCCCTCGCCGCTAGTTTGCAAAGACCGAGAGGCCCGCAAACTGTAAAGTAGAGCGACGGTAGCACTAAACTACCTGACCAGAGGTCCAAGCCCCACGGTGGGCGCCCTATTGCGTAGGTTGCTTCGTTTGAGATTCAATCCATTCGTTAAGGCTGTGCCATTGCTCGCCTTAATTCCCGGTGAAGCCGCAAAAGCCTTGTTGCTAAATAAATAAGTTCGTCCGAAATAAAAGAGCTTGCTTAAGATCTGGTGTTCTGAGTTTTAGCACAGAATAAACAATAGTTGGTTTTGGTAATAATAATAATAAATCTTTATTAGAACCGACATTTGTGTGACAAGTAGTTGTTGGGTCTGGCTGTGCTTTGTGTACTTGAATTATGTGTTTGTCAAGTCCCCCGCGGCGCACTTTGAATATTTCCCTAGAGGTGTCATTTTAAAAAGAAATAATAATAGTCTAGCGATATCTATAGTAACAAAAACTACAAGAAGACAAGCAGCGCCATCTACCAGCTAGCATCCCACCTAACCTGTATCGCGCAATACAAGTTCGCAAGCCAATTCGAACATGTATAAGTTCCGAACAGTAACAAATGGCCGTCGGTCGCCGAGCATACCACCTCGCCCGGCGAAGATCTCTATTTTCTGTGAAGGAACACCAACAACCGTTCCTTTACAGTAGGTTCAAGCTTCAAGGTGAGCTAGGGGCAATAGCCAACAATGCATCCATGTATCCCTTAGTCGCCTATAATCTATAAGAAGAAATGGGGTTCGATCTGTAAAATATGGTCGAGATGTGGTGTCCGACTTAGAATAGTCCACCCCATTTTCTCCCATGGACTAATGGACGTACACTATAAAGATGGGTAGGTACAAATATCTATCCGCCCAATATTACTTATTGGGATGACGAATCCACCTGCCAAGTTTGGTTAATTATGACAGTATCCCTCTACGACCTTAGACAGACAAGGTCTAAGTTCAGCAGTCATAAACGGGATGTTGAAGAATATTACTTACACTAGAAAACATATTTTATTTAAATATTTTAAATTTCTCGCAAACCTATAAATACCGTTAATACTTTTTGTGCGTACCAGGAATCGAATCCCAATATTGCTAGGTACGGTCGAACATATTACTGCTAGATCAACGAGTCACTCGTATATAACTAGGTTTAAATCTTGCATTTTAGTAAGTTTAAATCTTACTTCTGATTAGATTATAGCCCACGTCATATATGCGAAAATCTTATCTCGTCATGATAGGGGGCGGGGCGGAAGCGGACGATACATTTTGCTATACTTAGGTGCTCGTGACATATGTACGTTACATGCCAAAAGCATGACTTATATGATCACGACTACCCCGGAACCATATGCAGCACAAAAAATAAAATCATTCAATAATTTACATAGAACAATTTGATAAAACAGCACTTCCGAATTTCCGTTTAGTGCTTAAAATCTGTATTTAGTAGCAGATGGTATGTTTTTCAATAAGATAGAAAGCTTTTTATATAATTTTAAAATTGACCTATTTGTTTTAGAATGAACACGTTAGCCACGAGGCTTTTGCTACTTCACGGGGCATAAAGCCGAGCAGGGCTCCAGCCATTATAAATAGTTTAAAAAACAACAAACTAAGCATCTTCTGCCAGAGGGCGCCCCGTGTGTAACTTGAACCTCGACTCAGGGTGGTCAATGGCGGAGGGATTGAGGGATTACGACTTTTGAAAGAAAGAAAATACTTTAATTTAGCACAACACACAAGATATTACAAAGAAAATTTAGGTAAATGTACAAAACAATAAGACGCCTTGCATGTTCGGTCGAATTTGATCCACACAATAAGGATAAAAAAAATGACAACCCTAACAAAAATAGTTAAATTAAAATAACTTCTAAGTTCCATGGATTTGGGATGTCAAACTTATGTGGTGTACTGGGGTAGTAAATAGAATTATTTCTGTATATATAACTTTTCCCGAAACAGCGGAATTTTCGAGATAAATAAGAAAAAAGAAAAACCGAAAAACTCGTATAAATCTCGATCTAACAATGGTGCGAGGTTCATTTACGGACTAAAATATTTGGCATAAAATACTCCATCAATTTATCTCACATCATTATTTCGTATCATGCTTAGTTTAAGCGTAATTAATTTTTTTCTTAATATCCGGATGGAAAAATTACAATTTTCAAAAAATTATAACTCAGAAACTAGGCTTGGTAGCTAAATGGGGATTTGAAATCTTGCATTTAAATGATCATTTCTGTCAGGTTTTTCAATAAAAAAGGGATGTCCGAAAATCGGGCTTTATAAAACACTGTGCGGCCCAATGTTTCCCCACTTGATATTATTAATTTTACAAATTAATAAATGCTATGCGTAGCTAAGTAATTGAACTTTAAAAAAAAGGAATAATATCCAACGAATCATAAAAAATTAAATGTACTTTGTTATTTTCTTAGTGTTTGCAGCTCAAATAACTATCTATTACTAGCACCACACTTGCACCAAAACGACTTTAACGCGCGGGATTCCTGCGCCGGAAAATTACGCTTTCAATTTATCATTAATAATAATAAAATAAATAATCGTTGGGGACTGGCCTACCTATATTAGCCTTACTTACTACTACTTACTTCCTATATGACTTAATATTAGCCAATAACAGATTCCAAAATGCCTCAGATTCCCGTAGACTACTTATGTTGAAATTTCTGTAGCAGAAAATTACTTTTTCATCCCACCATCTCGGAAAGAGTATTTTTAATCTTCAATATCTGAGTGGAAAAGCCGTTTTTATTCTCTAGAGGATAAAGTAAATTGAATTTAGAACACCGTGTGCACTAAGTTTGTGAATTAAAAAAAAACATTAAACCTATTTACCTCTATGGTGCCGAATATATCATACAACTTTTTTTTAATTTGTTAAAAACTCAGACTCGGAACCTTCTTGGTGTTCTTTTTTCAATTTGCTTTGTACGCGGTTCTTTACGCGGCATTTTTTCACGTCATTGTTAAACCTTATATTAAAAACAAGAAACTTGAAAACAAGTGAAAAAACTAAAATGAGTGATTCTAGCGACGAGGAAGTTTGTTTGACGCCAACAGAATTGACTGAAACTGTTAATAGTTAATGCGCATTTTCTCGCTGAGGTGGAATGAAATGTTACGTGTGGCACTCGAGTGCAAAGATTTTTCACCTCGTGCTGTTTTGATTCCCTCGCTAACGCTCAGGATTCTAATTTTGAATCACTCGCTGCGCTCGTGATTCAATTTTAGAATCCTTCGCTTGCTCGGTCATCAAAATTGAACACGCGGTTAAAAAGCAACTTTGCACTCTTGTATAACAAATAACTATTTCCCTATAAATACTTAACAAAATAAAGCTGGAGATTAATCACGTAGTAACGTGACTATGATTCGATAAAAATGTCTTCATTTCTGTAGGGTTATTGTTACGCACTTCCCATGTTATTGAAGCTACGTTAACTTATACAATTGACAGATTTTTAAATTATTTTATTCAATAAATTATTAAATTCAAATTTAAAATAAGTATTTTTTGAATGCCTAGTAAACACTCAGTAGCGAAGTTTTTATCAAAGTCATCTAAGTCGTAAGTTATAATATGAAAAAAATATATCTCTGTTTTGGAAAAACATACCTACTATCTGTCTGCAAACGCCAATGCTACCAAATACAGATTCTTAACATTTCATGGAAACTGAAAAGTGCTCTTTTATTTGTACAAATACTTACCTATTTACTGCTGCCCAGGTATTTGGGTAAAATAAAATAAAAAGAGTATTGCATATGAATTAACAGAAACTCCAAAATTTTAATACCTACAATTTGCACAACTGTAGCATTTATTCTTAATAAAAATTAAAAAAAAAAAAGAACCCAGTTATTGTGACAGGTATAACTTTTCTTTCCCGCCATATTTGGTTATCGAACTTCGACGGCCATGGTCAAACAACAACAGGTGATTAATACAAAAACAAATCACGATAATATCTATGATGTCATATTTTCTTCTATTTAAATATTAATGGATATTAATAGCTGGAATAGTATTTTATTTTTATTATTATAATGGTGATTTTATTTCATTAGCCCGTTTACGAGGTTTATTGCCATAATCACTACGCTTGGCAGGCGGGTTGGGTGTTCGCAGTAAAATGCTGCCCATCCAACAGCTGTATTTCCCTTAGTCGCCCATATTAAAGACATCGGGTGATATATTCTATGCCAGATTAGAAACCACAAGGCAACTCGTTGTCTTTTATGTTAGGTATAAAAATATATCTCAAAGCGAGGCATAGCAACATAGATTTTTTATTATTGAATATCTAATAATTAATAGGTATATTAAAAGTCAATTATTATTGCTATAATTCTGTATTTTTTAATTTTAAATATATTTAACTTTAACCTCTTTATAATGTTAGTAAAGATTTGCATTTTAACTACATAGGTACCTATACTTTTGGCGGGTTGGAATACACAAGTAAACGGTTCCGCCCATTTGCTGACATACAATTGGATGTTACGACAAGCGGTTGGATTTAAGTGCTTTCCTATGCATTAAGGGTATATTTACCCCAACCAAGCAGATTCTGTTTAATATTATCGGAGGGAAATGCATTGCGCATCTCTCTCACTGTATGTAAGACTCCCCTCTCCATAGCGATGATAATTATGTCAATCATACCAAGAGGAGAGGATTTACCCACTGATACCCCCCGGGTATAAAATGACGGGTAAGACATCCGGTGCAACCAACCGGACCCAGAAGGACCCACAGGTTTTTTTTTGTCATTGCCGGATTCGATCCCACGGTCTCAAAGACATATACTACTGGCTTACGGGAGAGTCATAGATATTGTTTAGATGATATAATATAAGTACCACCATGACGTGTAAATAAATAGGTACCTACTACCTGCACACGGAGCACACACCTATTTAGGAAATGATAAGTAGAGAGAATAATTGTTTAAAGCAACTAGTGTCATGCAGGAATTACATAAGATGCTTCCGGAATACACCATGATTTGATAATTGGCAGGACAATTTACCATCAGTATTTCTATCGATAGCGATAAGAACCCAGACGACCGGACGACGAGATCACAATTTACCAACCAGCGCTGTACAGAGACTGCAAGAAACCTGCACCACTACACAGAAACCACTCTATCCGAACCGCCGGAGAAGTGTGTGCCCGTGAACTCGACGCTTCCCCCACACCCTTCCGACTCTTAGTGTGCAAAGAACGTTTCGATGCCCTCGTAGACCCGAAGTCCGAGAGGCCTGCAAAATATTAAGAAGAGCGACTGTTGCACAAAACTCCCCAAAAAAAAACTAAAAGCCATAATCTCTTAATTTCCCCGCCAGCGATCGCCCTGAGCCGAGGTCCAAATCCCACAGAGGACGCCCTCTTGCGCAGGGTGAAGTTACGAACGGGCGCCTATAACACAGGGTCGAAGTCATTTTAATCTGTAATGTTTGATACTTTTGTAAAAGTATGTTCGTAGGTCGATGGTACTTCCAAAAATAAATCATGTCGCTAAATATTAACGACAAAAATCCAAAAAGCTTATCACTTAACTATATTTCTATGCCTTCGATAAAAATGTCTTCGCTATTCATCGTTTACTACCTATGCAAGATGTAACCAAGATCCTTTGCCGCCTAAGAAGTTACGACTTTTAGGAGACCTGAAGCTACATTAGGATCAAGGGCCTGATGATCTTTGTGTTCCCAGATTCCCCTAGGAATACGGCTATAATAATCTACTTATAACCTCTGGTATAATAAAATAAAATAAAATTTCCAATGTGAAAAAGGCGTAAAAAAAAGAAAAAAATAGTGTTTGTCACCCCACTCGTTTTTTGTAAAAGACACGCTTAGCAACAAAGTAAACACTCTAAAAAATATCCATTATGGTAGTTTATAACAACATTTAGGATACAATAAAAATCAAGTCAATTATCAACTTTATCTTGAAGATTCGGAGAATATAATAGAGCTCAAATACCAATTTTAGCATAAGATTTTGGCGAACGACTAGGCTTTGATTATAACTGACTCAGTTGCTACCCACAAGATTACGTAATGTTTGTGAAACTAACGCGGTCTTAGATAGGTTTTTCCCTTTATGTATAATCTAATTGCAATAGAAATTCATTTTAAAAGGTATAACTGGTAGAACATTCAAACATTTATTTGTAGAATTCACCACCCAAAAAAGCAACCTGATTTGTGCAGAATTTTGTGTTGATCTACTTCAGCCCTTCCTCTATGGAGAATCTAATATGCAAAGTGAATCCAAATCCAAAAACTTATTAATTCCAAAGGATCATATTATTCCTAAATGATCCTATAAGGTATCCGGTTTTCCCTTTTGGATTTCGGAACTAAAAAGAGAGCTTACTACCGTGCACTAAACCCACGGGTTTACAGATCTGAGGAGGAAGCCAATGTGGTCTCTGATTTGTCCACGAGGTACTTAAACTCTTTGATCTGCAGCTTTCACTGCACGAAGAAGAAAATCAGTAATGTCTGGGCCACCACATCGGACTATCAAAAATATTCGCGTTATCTCGATCCATATATACGTGAATACTTCGGCCCTTTGTGCGTACACCGCTGTCCATCGTTAAACAATCGAGAATCTATCACAAAAAAGATAGACTTCCTGGTATCATCTCAACTGAAGATGGCGGAAATACTACCTACGTACTGAAGTAGTATTTCTCGTTGTAGGAACCTATGTCCGTTTGCGTTCACATGGTATGCTGGTCATCCAGCATCCCATTGCTAATGGACAGGATATTTCCAAATTTCCTGCCGCTGCGTAGATGCTACACTCGCCGTTATGGTAGAGAGACATAAAACAGGTATACTTAAGAAATTTGGCAGAAGAGATAGTCTTTTCTGCCGAATTTCTTAAGTATGCCTATTTTTTCTTAATCTACTGTATGCCTAATATTTCACAAAACACAAAATGAAGATCCTTTGGTGTATATTCATTACTAGCCATGTCCTGTTTTTATGCTGCATAGATCGTAGCGTTAAGCTATAATAATCTACGATATAAACTATCTTTGTACAAAATTTTGCAACAAATTTTGCGTGTGAGGATAACAACGAATATCAATTCTTAGAAACCTTTGCATTTATAACTTTATTTAAACATCATCAACAACAACATATACCATCTCACTGGTTCGAACAGATAAAAAAAAATAAGATCACAATTTTAAAATTTTGATAAATTAAATGTTATTTCCGACCGTCAAGGTTGATCGTCTATTTTTGATGGACGATCTTCAATTTATTTATATTATAAACGACTTTAAAGCCATATTGACTTAATGATACATAACTCATTATCACGAATGGTATCATCCTACGTGGCGATTATCATATAAAACGCCTAATCTATTACATCGATATGGATTGGGAGCATGCCTTTTTCGCATCACTACTTCCATGTGATGTAGGTATTTATTTATTTTTATATCGAATACACTAATAAAAACAAGAACACAGAAAACTTACAAACTAATCGGTATACAGAGCATGTACAATTGGCGGCCTTATCACAAAATGTGATCTCTTCCTGGCAACCGAGGAAGGAGTCAAACAAAGGAGTTTGAGAGAGGGGTAGTGTAAAATAAAAAATAAAATGAAAAATAGGAATAGGAAATAGTGTATTAAGTAAGTGATTACATGTATATATAAATATAGATAAATATAGTTTTTATAATTAGATAATATTTTCCTAAATAGGTAAAATCACTTCGTTTTCGCTTGCCAATTACTGCGAAAAATAAAACGTGAATAAATTTTTTACATACTTACTTTATTTATGATGTTCTATCTAATCGTATACTTATATATTAATAACAAAATAACTGGCTTTTTTCTAATAATACAAGTCTAAAATGTTTCAGAATATAAACATAGGTACATATTTAAATTATATTATTTCCACTCTTCTAGTTTTTTTGTTTGCGAAATCTTTAATAGTTTCGTGTATGTCTATATGGTCTAATATGGCCTCCTCTATGTTGCTAAATTGGATGGATGGATATCTATTGTTGCTAAATTTGTTAATCTTTCCTTGCTCATTGTTGAGCGCAGGTAATTTTTTATTCGTTTTAATTTAGAAAAGGACCTTTCCGCGCTTGCTACTGTAACTGGCATAGTTAACAAAATTTATCTAAATCTATTGTGATGTTAGGGCATACAGCTGTCAAATTGTTTAAATATATAAATTAGAGAATTTTCGCCACATCATTATTAAATTTTTTGAAAAAAGACTGACGTGGCATAATTTCTTCACACAAATCATCGGCTTTATATCCAATAAATCATTTGCTGTAAGTTTTTCCTGCAAAAGATGACAGCTAATTCTTAATTGACTTTGTTCTTGGTTATCACTTTGTTTAAATCAAAAAATAAACACGTCAATTTTAAAAGCGATTTTCAGATCATTTAAAGTGTGATCTTCGTGTTCATAATCAAAACTCTTTGGAGTCTTACGACATCTCAGGGGTCTGAATCTGGAAGTTTCAAATTCAGCCTCGACATCTAATTTTTCGGCAATTTTCTTAACCTAATTTTCAATTTCTTCAAAATTTGCATCGGTTCTAATTTTTATCAAAAACTTCTTTAATTCCGCTAAAGCATTTAAATCAACTTGCATACTCATATCGATGGACTGCAGAATTTTGCTCACAAAATTTACTTTTGTCAATATTATATGCCATATATTTAGTGAACAAATGAATAAAAAGGAGCATATTTTTTCTGCTAGACATTTAGCATCATATTTTGCCTGCTGGTCATATGATACACCATTTGATATTTCATATTGCATTTGATGCATCATACATTTCTGGTAAAATTGTAAACAGTGGTTTGATAGCATCTATTCTGCTTGAACATCTGGTTTCAGACAATGGTTTTAAGGTCAGATTTATGACATATTTTTTTAATAAATAACGAATATGGGGACGTGGCATATCTTCTGCTATTTTGCTTATATCTATGCTGTTCAATCAAGTGTTTTGGCTCTCTCGTTCCTTAAAGTCGGGCTGTCGGGAAATCCCCGTAACCCCATCCGCTTGCGTCGCTGGCATCGCATCGGTCGGGTTGCGTTCATAAACTCATTCAAACAAACTCATTGCGGCTCTTTTGATTTTAATGCTGAGTTCGTAATTATTGTAAACTAAAACCCATACCGTAAAATTAAACCACAAACGTGAATATTATCTTGGGACTCTTGTACAATAAGCGCAATATTATGTTTTGTTGTTTACGAGGCATTTGTTGCGCCTGTTATACCTACTTACTTATCGATACAAAAAATATGATGTTGTGTAATTGTAACAAAAATAATTTCGATAGCGGCTCCCCTATTGTCTTAGAGCCTGTGTGCGCCGCACACTTCGCACACAAGGGCGGCGCGGCCCTGTAAGTAGGGTAGTAGTAGACAATGAATTCTTGAGTTTCTCGCTCGATTGCGCTCAATGTCTTGTCGATCTTCTTGGCTTCATCCAACACCATACATCTAGTAATGTTTGTTGGGGCTGACCACTGACGCTTTTACTAAGGGTTTCATATAAACGGAGTACTCCCACGGGGTACTCCCGTGCCTCCGTGTATGAATCTACAAGTCATGTGCTAAAATAAGATTTACCAAAATCATTATTACTTTTATTAAGAAAACTTTAGCTCTAGTAAAAAAAATTAAAAGTCATCGCTCTAAAATTTACATCCTATCTACTTATTTTAATACCTACTTAATCTTTACACTATCCATGCAGAAATAATGTTAAATAGGCTCTTTTAAGTTACTGTAGCTTTACTTTAATGATTAAATTGTTTTATATCACCCCTTTCTAGCAGTAACTTTTATGTGGACTCACCCCATGAAAAAAAATACAAACGCTTACTCTATGGATGTTACACTTCTGTCAAATTGTACAAAATGACATTAAACAGCTGACCGCGCTGAAATATTGTTGACTTCTCTTTCATTTTCATTCAACAGGAATGCATTGACAACGAGTTGTATTGTCGTAATTCGTAACATAAAATGTGTAAATAAAATATTAAATTGTCTTACAAGTGTGGTTTTATAGACTTTTCATGTACAAAAATGTCTGCAAGCAAGTTAGACGCTGTTTACAGAAGTATTCTGATAACCAAGTTTTTTACTAAAGGTTGGGGGAAACCGGAGAACTTACGAAGGTCAGATTCATGAAAACACATGCGTCCTATCTGTTGTGTAATCAATTTACAAGTTATATATTGAATCAACCGGAAAGTGAATGATTTATAGGAGTGTTTGTTCGTGCCTTTGAATGTTGTTGTTCTTTTTAGGTTATTCGAGTTCAGAAAAGTGGTTTCAAATCGCGATGAATGTTTCAAATTGGTAGAAAGGGACTATCCTGTTACAATTACTAAGGTAAATATTTTTATCTCTACTTTGGGTTGCCTAATTATTTACTTGGGTTAAAATACCAAAATAATGAACACACACTTGATGTTAGATAATAATATAAGCCTAAGGTAAATTCATAATAAATATAAATATTTCTTCTGTTATATTAATTAATCTTCATTCTTTTATATTTATTTAAGTTTAAAAATATCTTTAATTATAAAAATAAACTATTTTGAATGTTACTTTTTTGAATTATATACATTTAAATTAATAAGTATAGTCAAATTAAGGAACCATATCAAGTGTTGCAACTGTTGCATTTATTAATATTATAAGCAAAAAAAAAACAATTATTTAATTTTATAGTCAATATAAAATTAAATATTCTCTGAATATTTCAAACATCTATCTATTACCATCATAATATCATGCAATAAACTGGAAAAACACATGTTTGTTGTATGGGATCCTCCCTTAAATATTTATTACGCTTATTTTTAGTATTTGTTGTTACAGCAGAAACAAAAGTACATCATCTTTGAAACTTTTTACTGTCTGACTATCACATGGACAGATAGACAGATAATGGAGTCTTAGTACTAGGGTCCTATTTTTTACCCTTTGGGTACTCCCTTAATCAATTGACACTGCCTCACCATAGTTTAGTTGAAGTCTTGCTCTTGAAATAACATTTAAAACCATGAATTCTATACATACCAAATGCCTGTTAATCGGCTTCAATACATAATCACCACAGCTGAAAAACGACTAAATTAAAATAAATTTTTCAGGAACAAAATTTCAGCGACTGCAAACTTCTGGAAGGTTATTTTATGTCACCATTGGAGCGCCACCTGCCTGGGATAGTGCCACCCATTGCACAGAAAGCTCACTTCCAAGTTGTTCTGCCGAACCAATGGGCGGATTCACAATGCAAACCTGTTTGTTTACATTTAGCTGGCACGGGAGACCATGTAAGTATATTACTGACTTATATTGTTAAATTTTCTTTGATTTAAACTTTTAACAACTCTTTAATTTCTTTAAGGGCTTTTTGTTAATTTTATTTTAGAAATAATATTTATCTTGTGGCTGGTTTTATCCCCACCCATTGCACTACCGACATGAACCCACTCATAACACAAGCATTTTAGCTTGGCACAACATTAACCTGAATACTAGTAGACTGCAAAACTCTGCCAGTAGGTAATATTTAAAAAAAAATGAAGTAATTGGCAAACAAGCTTTACTTAACTAATAGAAAGAATAATAAACCATTAAAAAGAAACATCTCACTACTGTTACATTTGAGATTTTGTCCACTCCAGTACAGAGGACAAAGTCTCAACTGTAAACTTCTGTGGGAGAATTAAACATTCAAATAAAACAAGTAAAGTGCACGACTAGATTATAAATATATTAAACTATTTAATTTACCACTTAACAAATATTTTTTACTTTAATTTTCATAAAGTTAATATTTTTTTACAACATATCCCCTAGCCAGCCAGTTTATATTTTAAAGGTAGAACATTATGGGAGTGGGCGGTTGGGATAAAGCCATAACCGTCCAGAGCTTTAGTAAATTACCTATAATTAGTTAAGTTAAGGATTAAATAGAAGTGGGCGCCAGAGACTAAAACAGTCTCGGATCCAGAGTCCAATCATGTAGAACAACACATAAATTGTGGTCGCACTCCGAGATCCTGAAGTTGATGATTAATTCAAACAAACTTGGATCAAATTCCATCCAAGTTTCCATTAAGGTTAATGTATAAAAAGAAAAATTAAATAAATGTAAAGAAAGAAAAAAAATAAGAAAAAACCGTCAACGCCTGCTGTCAAGCGAGGCGGAATCAGCCAGCCGTGCTGCGGTAGACTGTCGCAGGTGGTTCAGGCCCGATGCCTCGAGGAGACGGGCCTCGCGTCCGAGCCTCAGGTTTAATCTAAGTCCCGGCGGCGAGGTGAATCTCCCGAGGTACCTGTCGGTTGTGACCGGGCCTGAAAGCGTGAGTCCCTCGCGGCGGCAAATCCACGCCGGCACAATAAAGCACGGGTAAAAACTTGGATTCTTTTTTGAAATCATAAGAATAGTCTCTGTCTCTCTTAGCCCTAGAAAAGTTCATTTTATCAGGTCCTGCCTTTTTTTTTAAACTGGACCAAGATTTGGTAATTCTGCAATGAGTGAGAACTAAGAGTGATAGATACCTCTGAAGTCCATGGACCATAAGATGAACAGAGACAGAGCATGGAATAGTTCATCTATACTAATATTATAAAGAGGTAAAGTTTGTGAATTGTTTATGAGGTTGTTGGGCTAATATATTTGGATTAACTGAACCAATTATGCAAATTCTTTTATCAATAGAATTCCACACTGTTTGTGACTGTCATAGGCTATATTTTAAGTCAAGGTTTCCACATGAACCGGACCTAAGCAGGTGAAAACGCGTGGGACAGCCAGTGTTTGAATAAAATAGGTGATCTTAGAATGATATAGTCATACTATTTATATGATTTGTAGATATCCATGTGATGTTAAACCATAATAACCATGCTATATTAATTCCTCTCTTATGCTAAACTAGCTGCACCCCACGGTTTTATCCGCGTTGCTCTGCTCCAGTGGGTCGGAGCGTGATGTTTCGTAGCCTATATGTTAATCCAGCTTACAACCTATGCCGGTGAAAAAAATCTGCCAATTCTGTTCAGTAGTTTTGGCTTGAACGAGTAACAAACATCTATCCATCCATACTTACAAACTTGCGCGTTTATAATATTAGTAGGATTATATAAAGTGTTTAGTGTAAAATGCAGTGGCGTAGCTAGGTAACCAAGGACCCTGGGGCAAATAAAAAAATAGGGCCCACTGCTATCAAAACTGGTAAGGTTTTTTGAAGTAAAATCATTAAATATACAAATACTTTAAAAATGCTAAGGAACTTTATCATCAGCTCTTTTTCGTGCATGGGCAGGTAATAAAACTATTAAACACTAACAACATAAATTACAAGGGATCTTAATCGATATATTTTATCACCCCTCAAAGGCTTTGGGGGTTCTTTAGTAAGATATTACGTTTAGTTGCAGTCCGCAATTTAATGATAATTAAACTTACAAACAAGTTTGACTAAAGTAAAATTGGACTAATTAAATAATAGACAAACATAAATAACGTAACGTACGGACGTTCCGTTACACTGTTCACTGACAACGTTACAAGTTAAAGAAAAGAGAAACGTAATGATACGATACAAGACGTCGTTGGGGAATCCCCGGCAAACATTTTATCGCCGCCAGTGTTACCACATTTGACGGTTTAAAAAATGAGAAAAAAAACATCACGTATAGATTGGCAAAAAAGAGTAGAAAATCCGGGGGTCGCCACTGTGCTTTATATGGCCACCCGCTGTGGTACCAACCTATCATCTTGATACTTGATATTTTTTTATTAAAATCAATAACTATTATTTAATTGAACAAGAATTCATTATATTCATGTTACTGCCTAAAACTAAATATAATATATTATGCAAGTAATCCTGTGTGTTTTTAGAATTTTATGACAAGTCACACGTGACCAAAAAAAAAATACGCCAAAATTTTTTTAACATCAAGAATGAGCTAAGGTCTCCTAACAATTTTTTTTGTAGGTATCTCTTACGGATTTAGGTACTTATTGTACAAGATAACAGAAAATATGTTCACGGATTTCCCTGACCCTGGGACATAGATTCGTTGCTGGTGGTGACTGGAATGCCAAGCATGTTTTCTGGGGCTCTCGCTGCACCGTCACACGAGGTAGAGAACTGAAGCGTAGTGTAGAAATAAATCACTTACAGACAATAGCTACAGGAGAACCCACATACTGGCCAGCAGACCCCAGAAGGACTCCAGATCTATTGGATTTCTTTATATCCAATGGCATTAACCAACTGTACACCAGCATCAAATCGAGCTTGGATGGGTCATCCGACCATACTCCTGTAATTCTTACATTAACCACCATACCAGCAGAAAAGAACAAGCCCGAAACTCTGTGTAACCGGAAAACAGATTGGATGGAATTCCGCCGCTACATAAACGAGCAAATAAATTTGAAATTACCCCTTAAAACTGTAGATGATGTCGAGGAAGCTTGTAAATACATAACGAACCTGATCCAAAAGGCTGCGTGGATCAACACCCCACATCTAAATAAATAAAATAAAAATCATTTTTATTTACGTAAACCAATTACAGGCACTTGTAAATCGTCAAACATTATTTGAAAATTAATTATTATTTATCTTAAATTACATTTGCTGTTTATTTATAAACCTATTCAAATTACTTAATTATAATTAAATAAATTATTATAATTAATGTATATTGTCGCTAGGAGGCAAAATGCTTGTTCTGTCTATATTATGCCAAAACAATTGTCATTATTTGGGTGGACCATGAGCATATAACGACGGACGCGCTTTAATGCTACCACCGGATCCAATGCGCCCCAACTGAGAAGATCCGGCGAAACAAACTCAGTGGGTTACTCTTCCACCGGTTTCAACACGGCCCACATGAGGCGGTCCGGTGAAACATACTCAAATGGGCAATTACGCGGGGTTTAGGTCCAGTTATTTAATTTATATTTTAGTAGGCACACACATTTCTAATCAATAATAATTTCTATCTAAACCAAATGACCGGCACAAGCATCTTACCTATCGATATAGCACAAAAAATTTTGGATAAACGTAGACTTCGAAGAGTATGGCAAACATTACGCATAGCATCGGACGAAACGCATTTTAATCGGGCTGCAAAGGAACTCAAAGTCATTCTAACAGAATTATCCGAATCACTCGTGCAAGAAAACTTAGAAAAGCTATCCCCAAATGCTTATGAAGAATATTCACTTTGGAAAGCAACCAAAATGCTCAATCAACCACAGCAATCATTTCCTCCAATCAAATCTCAGTCAAGATGGGCCAGAACCGATAGCGAAAAAGTCGAAACCACCTAGAGACTGTTTTTACACCAAACGAAGGATACTACGACGATTGCGAAACAAACGAAATCCTCGACCAAGACTTTCAAATGTCCTTGACCATAAAACCTACATCGCCTAAAGAAGTGGCTAAACACATCCGATTGCCAAGAAAACTCCTGGGTTTGACCTGATCACACAAAAAATCTTAAAGGAGCTACCGAAGAAATTTATTACATTCATCGCAATACTATTTAATGCCACTTATAGAATCGCACATTTCCCAAGTCTATGGAAAATCTCCCAAATCACGATGATCCACAAAAATGGTAAACCGCCCCACGAACCAACATCCTACAGGCCTATTAGCCTCACTCCAGTTCTCTCAAAGCTCTGGGAAAAAATATTTCTGAAGCGCATCACATCGTCACTTTCATCCATGGGAATACCTATGCACCAGTTTGGATTTCGAAAGTATCACTCAACCGTAGAGCAAATAGGGTCTACGGCGTGATCAGACAAAGCTTTGAACGCAAGCAATATTGCTCCGCAGCATTCTTGGACGTGCAACAAGCCTTCGACAGGGTTTGGCATAGAGGCCTCCTATGCAAAATAAAACAGAAACTGCCACACCCAATTTTCCAGATGATATCCTCTTACCTATCAGATAGACTGTTTCAAATAAAGTTAGGCGGAGCCAGATCCACGCTGCGTCCTATAACAGCTGGTGTTCCGCAGGGCTCTGTTCTTGGCCCGGTCTTATACAATATTTATACAGCTGACATTCCTACATCCGAGGACGTGACGATTGCCACCTACGCTGACGATGTTGCGTATCTTGCATGTGATACAGACCCTAAGCTAGCTAGTGCTAAACTGCAAGACGTACGATGGCGCATTAAAGCTAGTGCAGCAAAATCGAACCACATCACGTTCACGTTGAAGAAAGAAAATTGTCCCGCTGTCAGACTGGGATACCACATTGTGTTTGTGTCAAATACCTTGGATTCCACCTCGATAGAAGGCTAACTTGGAGAGAACACATAAAACATAAAAGAGACACTGTTAACTTGAAATACAGAAACATGCAGTGTACTATTGGGAAGAAACTCAGTATTATCAGTCGACAATAAACTACTTATATATAATGCAATATTGAAACCCATTTGGACTTATGGAATCCAACTTTGGAGTGTAGCCTGCAAAAGTAGCATCTGTTTCTTACAGCGAGCCCAAAACAATGTATTGAGGAACATTGTAAATGCGCCCTGGTACACAAAGAACAATGAAGTACATGAGTACCTAGAAGTACCAACAATAACTGAAGAAATAAATAAGCATAAACAAAAGTATGCCGAACGCTTAAAAGCTCACCCAAGCCCTCTAGCCAGGGAGTTCATAAAAAGCCTAGAAGTGAAGCGTCTCAAAAGGAGACACATATTTTCATAAGGGAGACAAAAGCAAGGGCTAAACTCTCCTAAACGCCATAATAAAATCCAACACATCCGATTATAGTCCCAAGATAGATTGCGGACCATTAAAAAATAAAAAAAACGTTATCTATTGGCCAATTTAAAAGAAACCCTGTTTATGAAAACGTTAACTTGTATGTTAATAAATAATCAATGGATGAAAAAAAAAAAATTAGTACATTTCTAATTCTACTGATATAACAAACATAATTATCGCCTTATAATCACATTAAAATAAAATAAAATAAAAATCATTTTTATTTACGTAAACCAATTACAGGCACTTGTAAATAGTCAAACATTAATTAGAAAAATTTATTCATTATATTTGTTATTTATTTATATCTATAAAATTATTATTTTTATATTATCATATATTTATATGTTATTATTATAATTTATTTATTTATATTGTTCTTAGCGACGCAAAATGCTTGTTCTGTCTATATTATGTCAGAACAATTGTCATTATTTGGGTGGACCATGAGCATATAACGACGGACGCGCTTTAATGCTACCACCGGATCCAATGCGCCCCAACTGAGAAGATCCGGCGAAACAAACTCAGTGGGTTACTTTACTACCGGTTTCATCACGGCCCACATGAGACGGTCCGACGAAACATACTCAAATGGACAAATACGCGGGGTTTTGGTCCAATTAATATCATTTATTTTTAGTAGGCATACACATTTATTGCCCAAACGGTTGTCTTGTTATAATTTATTTTAGTTTTACTCAATAAGATTGAATGATATTGAGACAGAACTAGCGGTATTTATAATTAAAGTACACCATGAAATCAATTACAGACAGTTCACAGAATAAGATACAGTTCTAATTACAACTACTGTACTTGGCTGTATGGTCCTCAGGGAGGTAGGTGCAAGATGGTACCGATAGCCAAACGTCTTTATCTTCAATATAATCCTGAATACTATAGTAACCTTTCGATATGAGAACAGTTTTAACATGTGTTTTAAATCTAGTATCAGGCAAGTCCGTGATATAACTAGGGAGTTTATTATAGAACCTAATACCATTTCCCATAAATGTTTTATTAGTTTTGCTAACTCTAAATCCTGGAACAGCAAGTTTGTGCTTATTTCTTGTGTTAATATTATGAATGTCACTTTTTTTACTATATTTATCAATATTTTTTCTAATAAAAATTATATTTTGGTAAATATATTCAGAGGGCACGGTAAGTATATTTATATTTTTAAAAAGGTTACGTAGGGAGTCGCGACTACCTAATCCATATATGGCCCTGACCGCTCGTTTTTGTAATACGAATATAGTATTTACATCGGCGGCTGACCCCCACAGCAGAATTCCATAAGACATAATGCTATGAAAGTACGCGAAATACACTAGCTTAGCCGTGGCTTCATCGGACAACTGTCTAATTTTCCACACAGCATACGAAGCTGAACTTAATCTACAAGCGAGTTTTTCAATATGAGGGCCCCATTGTAGTTTAAAATCTAAGGTAATTCCTAAAAATACGGTGGACGTGACTAAATCTAATGTTTCTCCATTTAATGAAACTTCAGGCGTAGAATTGATAACATTAGGTAGTACAAATTTAACACATTTGGTTTTTCCTGCATTTAGTAAAAGATTATTTGCGGAAAACCAGTTTGCAATTAAACCGAGTGTTCTTTTATGGTCAATTAAATCGGTAACTTTTCTTTTAACTTTAAAAATCAATGAAGTATCATCGGCAAACAGAACAATGTCTGATAGTTCATTAATTAGGTATGGGAGATCATTTATATAAACAAGAAACAGGAAAGGACCTAAGATTGATCTCTGGGGCACCCCCATTTTAACAACATGTCCCTCAGAATTCACGCCGTCTATAGATACTATCTGTTTCCTATCTGATAAATAGGATACTACAAGTTCAAGTGATTTATCACAAATACCATAATATTTTAACTTTAGCAAAAGCGTTTCATGATCTACACAATCGAATGCCTTGGAGAGGTCACAGAAGACTCCTAGGGCATCCTGCGATCCCTCCCAAGCCTCCAATATGGACTTAATCAAAACGCATCCCGCATCTTGAGTTGAACGACCCTTTGTGAATCCGAACTGCTTGTCGTGCAATATCCCATTTGTATTAAAATGAGCCAACATTTGGCCGAGCATAATTTTTTCAAAGATTTTACTCAAAGTTGGTAGTATAGAAATAGGTCTATAATTAATCGCGTTATTAGAGCTACCCGATTTAAATATAGGAACAATTTTACTTAATTTCATAAGGTCAGGAAAAACTCCATCAGTTATAGACTTATTGAAGATAGCCGCTAGAATTGGAGCAATATTTTGTATAACTGTGTCTATAGCTTTTACTGAGAGTCCCCATAAGTCTTCAGTACCCTTCATTTTAATTGTCCGAAACGCCTTTATGATGTCTTTATCATTAACTTCTTGATAACTGAATTTGGAAATATTTAAACTAATATTTGTTTTAAGAAGACTTTCAGCATCTTTCGGTGATGATGAAAGATACTTGGTAGTATCTATAGGAATGTCAGTAAAAAATTTAGCAAGGAAATTGGCAACCGTATGCTTATCTGAAACCAGATTATCGTTAATATCTAGCGTTATTGATCTATCTCTAATTTTACCTTTACCAGTTTCAGTATTTATCATTTGCCACGCAGACTTTATTTTATTATCCGATTTTTGTATTTTATCCCTTATATATAGTGACTTAGCCTGTATACATACTTCTTTAAAAATACTTGAATATTTCCTAACATAGTTTGGAAAGTTTTCATCAAGTGTAAAGGACCTTATGTCATATAGTTCATATAAAACATATCTACTCCGCTTTATGCCTTTAGTCGCCCAAGTATTAAATTTCAACTTATTTGGGTCAATCTCTATATGTTTAATTTTGCAAACCCTCTCAAATTATATGTATACATTGGAATAAGGTATTATACATAATATTACAGCTACTTGAATCAAAAGTAACATTGCATAGTCTTAATTTCAAATTTTTGCTAAACTGGTCTAGATTTTTCTTTGATACTGATCTGAAACGAATTATAGACTTCTCTAATGTAATTTTATTATTTAATTTAACAATTTGACATTTGTGGTCAGAACGAACACCAGATACCAAGCATTTATCAATTACTTCAAAGTTTGTGACTATGTTATTGATGCAGGTAGCTGTTGTCGATGTGACTCTAGTGGGCTCAGAATATAAACAGCTAAGATTAAAAGACCTAAACAGACACAGAAGATTATTTTTATCCTGTGAATCAGATAGTAAATTGATATTAAAATCGCCACATATAATGACTTTTTTATTGCTTTTAACTGACTTTTTAAGAATATCGTCCATAGTTTTAATAAATAGCTGAAAATCTGAAGATGGAGGTCTATATACACATATAATATAATAAGACTGTATTTCAGTACAGGCTACCTCGCAAATTCGTTCCACAGATAAATTACTAATATCTTTCCGTTCCTTAAATTTTATACTATTCCGCATTAGAATGAGTGCACCCCCACCCTCAGCCGAAACTCTATTATAAAAGCTAGCAACTGTATAACCATTTACACTAAAAGCCATTTTGTGTGCCTTCAACCAAGTTTCAGTAAAACATAAAATATCATTATTAAATTTTTCACTAAAAAGTTCTATATCTAGTATTTTGCCAGAGAAGCGGTTAATGTTCTGGTGAGATAAGACCAAAAAATTTTCACACTTCTCCATTGTCTCACTTAATGGTTTAAATTACTATCTAAATTAATTTTAGTAACATTACTAAAATATTGTAAAAAAAATGGCTTTGTCATACTATGAATGACTGTGTTAATATGGGGTGCTAATAAAGTAGCAATTACATTTAATGACTTTTTCAGGACATACAATGTATTCCTGGTCACCTTACAACTAATCCTAAAACTATTTATATCAAAAAATATAAATTTGTCACTATAATGACTGACCAAAAATTGTATATGGTTATTCAACATATGAATATAACTATTGGTACTGTCAGTCATATTATTTATATAAGGGAAGGCATACAATATAATCTTACTACAACTTAAATCTAACATTCTTGTAAAACTGTCTGTAATATCCTTCTTTGTGAGGTTTTTGCAATTTCCTACTAACAATGTAACGCAGGACTTATCATTATGTTTTTTATTCATTATTTTATCAACTAAATCTTTAAAGTTCAATCCTGGAATACAACAGTTGTATAAGGGAACACTTAGCTTGTTGTATAACAGTGAACCCAAGCCTTTACCTATGATTCAACAATAAAGTTAAGTAGAAATCGTAAATAATAATATGCAGATATTGATATCCGACAAATTGATTAAAACGTTAATAACACTGTCAACCCACACAAATAATTTAGAGGAATTCCCTTTTTACAACTTTGGAATTTCTCACAACTGAGTTGCCATGATTAAACTCGAGTTGCCACCTGTCATATTTATTTTGAAAATGGCAGAAATTTTCAAAAGTTGAGTTCGATTGAGATTTTCTGGTAAGGATTCGAGGCCCCCCTGAGCTTGAGGGCCCCGGGGCACTGCCCCGCCTAGCCCCTTGGTAGCTACGCCACTGGTAAAATGGGTAGTGTTATATCTCAACAGTGATGCATATTACCGGCAAGATAATGACATTGTGTCTTGTATATGACTAATTAGTTTATTATCGGATCCATCAAGCTTAGAGTGTAAACAAAAACACATAGGAATTATATAAGATAAGATATTTTTAAATATATACTGTCAATATTGTATCATCATCATCAGCCCGTATAACGTCCACAACTGAACATTGGCCTCCTCGCGAGGAGGTCTTGCCATAGTCACCACGCTTGGCCGGCGGGTTGACCGCAGTATTATGTTGTCACACACAAGGAAACGCTGCTGCCCATTCCCTTGTATACGATTGATATAGATAATGTTAGTACAATCGGGACCAACGGCTTAACGTGCTTTCCGGGTTGTCTCTCGGCCACCCCCACACAAAGATTTCTTTGTCCGTCGTGGGCATCGAACCACGACCGCCGGTATTTAAAGCGAGCCAAATACCGCTGCGCTACGGAGGTTGTTAATATCGGATATATATTTCTTATTCTTTACCTCATTTAGTTACTGTCATTGGTCAATCAAATTTGGTGGAATGAATCGTAATATTGGCATCTATTAAATCATCCCGCAATCCGCCCGATAAATCTTTAAAACTACACAACAGATTTTGATGGGTTTTTTTTTAATAGATAGAGTGATTCAAGAGGAAGGTTTATATGTAGATACATCAGCGTTGCACCCGTGCGAAGCCGGGGCGGGTCTCTAGTGCCTTTATATCCGGTGAAGTAGCAAAAGCCTCCTGACGAACAATATAATGTCCGTCCGAAAAAAAAAAGAATCCTTCTTGTATGCCCAATGAAGGAGAAATAAGCCTCCTGGCTATTGACACGTGTAGAATTACTTATATCCTTCATCAACCGTACATACTATTAGTGTTTGAAAACAAATTATGTATCGTTGTGTTTTGGCATAAACACTAGACGCTGTTATGTGTGACGTCACAGCGCGCGATGCCAATGAACCAGTACCTATCGTCATAATAAATGTCATTGTGGCTTGTTTATCTAATGTTGATACATTATCTTGTACACAGATATTGATACAATGTTTGTTTAACTAAGTAGCTATAAATATAGGTCGAATTTAGAAATACATACGCCCATGAACTGTTATTTTTAAGATACTTAAATATTAATTGCATTTCGTAATAAAGTCATTATAACTCAATCACCCCGCCAGCGACCGCCATCTTGCGTGGGTTGCTTAGTTTGTAGTTTCTAAATCATTTATTAAGGCTAGAGCACTCGCCTTTATGCCCGGTGAAGTAGTAACGAATCCTTTACTACTTCAACGGGCATAAAGGCTAACTGCATATGAAATGCATATGAATGAAAATTTCAGAATTGAGATTAAGAGATAGAGACGTGCTATAAAAGAGATTGATAAATTTCGTTGATCGGTTGGGTTCCACCGTAGCCTAGGCTAGCCGTAGGCTATCCTACCTAAGATGCAGGTTCGAGTCCTGCCGGTGGTGGAAATTTATTAATCTCAATTTTGATATTCATATATTGGCTTTTTTCTTTTAGTTCTTCTGGCGACGGAGGAATCTGATGGTGAAGCCGTTGCTGAAGGAAGCGGGCATCGGTGGCATTATACTTGAGAACCCGTTCTATGGACTCAGGAAACCGACCGACCAAATGTAAGTTTCATCATCCGCCGTTTAACGTCCACTGCTGAACATGGGCCTCCTTCCTCGGCCCCACGCTCGGCAGGCAGGTTGGTGACCGCACGAAGGGAAACCCTGCTGCACGTCCTTAGTACATGCTAGTTATAGATGATGTTATATAACAATGGGGACCAACAGCTTAACGTGCTTTCCGAAGCACGGAGAGTAGTCCGTTAGCCAAGCAGACTCGGAAAGATATTAGAATTTACACAAAGACTTCTTGTCCGGTGTGGGGATCGAACCCACGACCTCCGAGATATAAATCGAGCCAAATACCCAAATACGCTACGGAGGTTGTAAGTTTACTAATGACAAACATAAAATAAAGAGCCATATTTTACATGGCAAAACGAAATCCTCGATGACGTAGCGATAAAAGTCTCGTCTTAAATCGAAACCGTGGATTCGATTCGACTTTACCCGGTTAAAATTCCGATCATTAAAATTCTGACAAATAGAGGGCTATTTGTCAGAATTTTAATTTGGCATAACACCAAGCGTGTTATAATCATAATCTTCTCTAGACGAATACAGTAGAATCCGTTTAGTACGACTTCGCATACAACAAACAACCGTTTATAGCGACGTTAGTATAGGCATATGTTTGGTTTTATTAAGAGCCTCTATGAGAGTTCATCCGTTTATTAGACTCCGCTTATAACGACTGACCGCTTTTAACGACGGAATTCTACAAAAATGACCTGTTACAACGACGACGATGAAACACGTGTTTACAAATAAAAAGTAGATTTCATATTTCGTAATGTGTAGGTGCATTAGGTGCACATTGTGAAATAATTATTTAATTTCATGTTTTTTGTCTCTACTAATCACATACATATTATTATTTATAAACATTATATAGTTATTAGTATTTAATTATTTTTATCAAAAAAACTAAAATTGAAATTGTATGTTCTTTTAGTACGTCTTCCGGTTACAACGTCGTTATATCGTAGGTCCCTTAAATTGGCCATCGTTATAGCCGGATTCTACTGTATTTTTAAGACACAAAAATTATTTAGTATAATTGTTGTTTGGTCGAATGTTTATAGATCCGAATTTACTATGGCATACTTTTAAGGTGGCAGAATTTTATTTGGCATAATTGCCTTTGGAAAAGATGAAAAGAGCGACGATTATTTGGCATACTATGAAAATAGTAGAATTTCATTTAGAATAATTCTAAAAAAAATCTGCCATAAAGGGTAGAATTGGTCTTTAGTTCGATCTCCACACCAGAAAAGAAATCTGTGTGTAAATTCTAAGACTTCTTACATCTTCGAACTACCCTCCGTGTCTCAGAAAGCACGTAAAGCCGTTGGTCCCAATTGTTATAACATCATCTAAAGCATTTGTATACCATTAGTGTTATTATATAATACTGCGGTCACCAAGCGTGGTGACTATGCCAAAAACCCTCCTTTGAGAAGAGGCTCATGTTCAGCAGTGGACGTTTTACGGGCTGATGATGAAATTTAATTAATTTAACAATATTTAACTTCTCTAACCAGTCGTTCGTCCCTACATAATGTGTCAGACATTTTCGTGATGGGCGGATGTCTGATCCTGGAGTCGCTGGTGCTGTTCCACTGGTGCGAGAGGAACGGCCTTGGACCACTCGGCGTCACCGGCCTGTCTATGGGTGGTCACGTGAGTATCGTTCGTGCACCTATTGTTATTTTTTCTGCACCATACAAAAATAAATGAAATTTATACTAATACTAGCTGCGCCCCGCGGTTTTAACCGCGTCACTCTGCTCCAATGGGTCGGAGCGTGATGTTTTGTAGCCTATATGTTAATCCAGCGTATAACCCACCCCGGCGCAAAATTTCAGACAATTCCGTTCAGTAATTTTGGCTTGAAAGAGAAACAAACATCTACCCATCCATACTTACACACCTTTGCATTAATAATATTAGTAGGATGTAACACTGAAGAGTTTGTTTCTTTACTTAAAGGCCCAAATCTCAGGAAGGTCCGATTTGAATAGAATACAGTGTAAGATATCGAGGAAGGCTATATATTTAATAATTAAGGCCAACAGGACCGGAGCACCAATGTATGTTTCAATATCAGGGTTAAAACCAAGTAACTATTCCACGCGGTCAAAGTTGCGGGCGCCACCTGGTGTTAGATAAACTGTTAAGTTCAGTGTTGTCCCACAGATGGCGTCACTGGCGGCTACGAACTGGCCGAAGCCTCTGGTGTTAGTACCTTGTTTGTCGTGGTCTACAGCTTCAGCCGTGTTTCTGCAGGTTTGTTTATTACTAACTAATATTATACATCCTACTTATGTACAAAATTATAATGTTAATATAATGTAGAACAACCTCCGTACCGTATCGGTATTTGGCTCGCTTTAAATCTTGTCGTGGGTTCGATCCCACGTCGGACAGGAAATTTTTGTGTAAACTCTTAAGATTTATTTCCGGGTCTGGTTGATTGAGGGATTATCCTTGGTGCCTCGTAAAGCATGTTAAGCCGTTGGGCCCAATTGGTATAACATCATCTATAATAATCATATATCAAGGAACGGGCAGCAGCGTTTCCTTGTGTGGTACAACATAAAATTGCGGTCACCAATCCGCCTGCCAAGCGTGGTGACCCTCCCTCGGGAGGAGGCCCATGTTCAGCAGTGGACGTTGTACGGGCTAATAATGATGATGAATTAATATTTCAGGGTGTAATGTCGCAGTCAATAAACTGGGACTTACTAGAACACCAATACCTATCAGACGGCGACTACCGAGAGAAACTATCGAAAATGGTCACAATCGTAGACGAGGCGTTCCTCGCCGGCAAGAAATTTGCACAAACATACACACATACAGTACCATTCCCGCAACAAAACGCACAAAACACAACACAACCCAGCAATACCGATAAAAATATAACTGATTCAAAACTTGATATTACATACAAAGAGACTGCAGATGTCGTTGACATTAATAAGAATATTCTAGAAGAAAACAAAGTGCCTGTGAAGAAGTCTGAGAATTTTGCTCATATAGCCTATTTAGATGAAGAACTGAAGAAGTTGCTTGAAGAAGGAAAGATAAGCGATGTTTTGTACAATAAACTGACGTCCAATGAAACATTCATTTTGGAACCGGAGGATATTGACAATATCAACAAGTTAAGCGAGCCTCGGGTTAAAGAATTGCTCTTGAAAATTAAAGTTGGTAAGTATTTCCTGGCTCGCTTAAAGTCTCGAAGGTCATAAGTTCGATCCCCACGCCGGACAGGAAATCTTTGTGTAAATTCTAAGATTTCTTTCCGGCTCTGGTTGGTTGAGGGACGCAGGGTACGTGCCTCGGAAAGCACGTTAAGCCGTTGGTTCCGATTGTTATAATATCTATAATAGTCTTATATCAGGGAACGGGCAGCAGTATTTCCTTGTGTGTTACAACATAATACTGCGGTCATCAACCCCAGGTGGGTTGCAACCCCAAGCGTAGTGACTATGGCAAATACCCTCCCCCGGGAGGAGGCCCATGTTCAGCAGTGGACGTTATATGGACTAAAAATGATAAATTAAGGTGCAACGTTCGCAATTAAGTATTTATCGATGAATATAGTTTTGGCATTTTTAACTGTTAAAATAATTGTTTATTTTGCGAATATAAAAATCAACAATGAGTCTATTGTTAATAAGCCTTTAAAGTTAATATTTAGCATCAGTAGACCAAGGAATTTCAATACAATGATAAAAGTATAAAATTTAGATAATTTTCTATGTTTTTGACCTAATGATGACTTAACATAGGTCTGTTATTGCCACTTAATTTCGCAAAATAAATATATCAGATAAGAAATGCCACTTTCCGACAATTTCTCCGTTAAATACCTGAAGTGCGAACGTTGCGCCTTAAGGATGCAAATTAGTACCACATTCACATAATACTGTCTTTTTAATATACAGATTAACAAAAATTTACGCTAAATTCTTATTCTTTGCTTCCAGCTGACCTAAAACAGCAAGTGGTTGCCGTACCAGAAACTAAACAAGATAAAACAGAGACAGTAAAAGTAAACACCCATGTTATAGACCCTCCACAAATTGTTAACGAACCGTTAAAATCTATAGAAAACACACAATTAGAGGTAAAAAGAAAACCCGAGAAAAGTGTGTGGAATATATCCGAATTCACCTCAGATTTGTGGGTGAATTTACCCTTCATGAAGGGAAATGGGAGGAAGATAGATATAAGCAAAATACATTGGCGTGACAGAGAGGCACTGCAGTTTATGAGAGGAATTATGGATGAGTGCACACATTTGAGCAACTTCTCTATACCGTTTGATACGTCGTTAATTATAGGTATGTGATACTTTATATTGTTTTTGTTTATGTGTATGGAGATACTCCGTAACTCAAGACTACAATGCCAGGATTTAAAGAAGAACAAACTGATTTTAAAAGTCAGTTCCAGTTATCTGTCGTGGCACCGGGCCCCTTCGGGTAGCTGTACGGTAAAATTTAGCATACTACATCTCAAAATTGAGATCCCTTTAGAGATGTGTGATAAAAAGATTTTGACGACTAGTTGCCGAATGGTTTATAATGGTCATTGTGGCCGAATGGTCTAGGTATTAGAGGTTACTAGAGGTCACCTAAGATGGAGGTTCGAATCCTACCGCTGCTGGTACAAATATACAGGGTTATTTTTAAAACACCAACAACCTTTTGGGGAATAGAAGTACTCATGATTATGAACAACTTTTACTATGGGACCAACGCTGAAATCGCGAAAAAAAATCAGCTGTTCCATACATTTATGTTTACTTACCTCGACAAAATGTATGGAACAGCTGATTTTATTTTCGCGATTTCAGGGTTGGTCCCATAGTAAAAGTTGTTTACAATCATCAGTACTTTCACCCTCTAAAAGGTTATTGGTGTTTTAAAAATAACCCTGTATAAGCATTTTTTTTAGTATAGTATGTGCTAAACTTTGCAGTAAATTCTTTAAAAAAATAAAAATCTAATTCTCGATTTCAGTGCCTAACTGTTAGGAATTTGAACCGGTCTCGCGTTGCCTTGATATTTCTCAGATAAGTGCGTGTTTATGTTTACGTTTTTTGAATCCACTTATACTTATATCAAAATGTAGTTGAAGAAACAAGCAACATATGGAATGAAGTGTTTTGTGTTTTTAAAAAAAACTATGCAACAAATGTTTTGTAGTTTTTGTAGTAAATGCTGAAACTGAAAAAAAGGCGGCAAATCACAAACGCAACAGCCTGCGTACCCGATGGCTAACAACGGGACCCTATTACTAAGACTTCGCTGTCTGTCTGTCACCAGGCTGTATCTCAAGAACCGCGATAGCAAGACAGTTAACATTTCACAGATGATGTATTTCTATTGCGGCTATAACAACAAATAATAAAAAAAATCATAATGGTGGCTCCCATACAATAAACTTTTTTTTTGCCCTTTTGCTAGATGTCAATAACGTCAACTTGAAAATGGTACGGAACCCATCGTGCGCGAGTCCGACTCGCACTTGGCCAGTTTTTGTTTTAAGTTTCAGCCGTTACTACCTCAACTACGCTACAAGTACACACAAAACATTGCATTTACTAAGCTGTTTGTTTCTTCAGCTGCATGTTGATATCATTAGGTTAAACATAAACACAAATGCGTTATTTAGTGCAATTCGTCACCGCAACGCGCGACGGTTGAGCGGCTTCGTTAACTGCGCAATTCATTAAAATATGGTTTGTTTTGTATTAGTACACGTCAATGTGTTATGCAACACAAAACAATTTACGAAGGTGTGATGTCTTGGCGTTCATCCATGATATTATAAATAATGGCGCCAGTAATAGAATTGTGTTATGACCATATGTCAAACATACATTAAAGATACATATTTTAAAGATTCTCTCTATCTTTTCGGACCGACATTAATGTAATAAGACTCGAGGCGTTTGCTACTTCACCGGGTATAAAAGCGAGCAGAGCTTCATCCTTAATAAACTACAAAATTAAGCAACCTGCGTAAAAGGGTGCCCTCTGTGGGACTTGGACCTCAGCTCAGGGCAGTCGCTGATAGTAGGAAAACAATGTAGCGCAGGCTGAAATATAACCCAGGAGAACATGTAACATGTTGGTTGCGGTCTCCGTCCCGAGGGCAGCAGGTTCCCTGTGCCCCCATTGCTGACGTTCAGAGGAGCACCCGAGTGGTATTAGAGGGTAGGCCTTCTCGTGGTATGATTAGCATATCATCGCTATCAAAAGGGGGGTCCTAGATACCTTTGTATAGGAACGGTTGGTGGAACTTGTATATGTTCGAATTGGCTTGCGAACTTTTATTGCGCGATACAGGTTAGTTTGAATGCTAGCTGGAAGATGGCGCTGCGCGTCTACTAGTAGTAGAAAACACATATATCCTCCTAGATACCTAATGCATTTCCCTTTAGGAAAAAAAGGGCTGAAATAAAAACTGAGGAACCTAGTCGATTATGGTAGTTCTAGTACATTCTGCGTTCGATTCCTACCAGCAGCAATTATTTATGTGAACGGTGTGTTCGTTGTTCTGAGTCTGGGCGAACTTTGTGATCGCGTATCGTGTGTTGGTTGAGTCCTCTGCAACACACAGTATTCTGCAAACGTTAAATGAAAAATATAAGAGGAATAAATTTAAATTTGACATATTTTATAAGTTCTGTCAAAATTAAAATTGATTTCTATAGTATTTTATATCTGATAATCGATATAAAAAATCGGCCCTTATAAGAAATAATAACGCAAATAGAATTTTAATTAATTAAATTATCTATCTTTGGTGGTAGTGCAATACCGCGTGCGAAGTGATAATCGTGAATAAAATTGAAAATCAAATTGATTAATTTCCCATTAAAACATATATTATTTGGTTTATGAAATTAAACTTAATAGCATGTAACTATTAGGTTCAATTTCATAAGGTGTAATTTTATAAGTCAAGTATTCTTGTTAACCCTTTGTGCTAAGCTAAAAGGCTTGTGTTGCGAGTGGGTTTTTGTGGGTGGTATAATGGGTGGGAATCGAACCGGCGACAACAAGATCGCAAGAATGAATTTTCTTTTCACTTATTCAGTATTGCAGTATCATTGACGATGTGTAATATGTCATTCTATTAAATTTGCATTACGCTTAACATTAAAAAAGTTTGTCATATTGTTTTATAGCCGTATGCGCGAAACACGACGCGTACGTGCCCCGCGACGATGTCGGCACGTTAGAGGAGATCTGGCCCGGAGCAGAGGTGCGATACGTTGATGCAGGACATGTCTCCGCTTATTTACTACACCAGTCACTCTTCAGGTACGCCTCAACAGCTTCTATATCTATTCATAGTGCCATATGGGCTTTTCCAGCGGGTGGTGGTGGTCGGAAATTTGTGTGCCTTAAACCCGGTGCCCAAAGATACGTAAATTTCGAAATCATTATGAAAGAATACACTTGTATCTTATTAATTATTTATTTGCTTTTTATTTTTTTAATGTTCATAAGTTTGGAGCGAAACAGTTCGATTCGATTGCTGGACACGTGCCCAGGGTATTCATTGGGAAACGCCTTAGTAGGTAGCTTGCTGCCCGATTCCAGGCGTACGGTTGTCCGTGGGCGGCTTAACATACTTTTAGAAGGATGTAGTGAAAATCTTTGCCTGGAGAGTCGGTATGCCTGGTGGCCGATGGCCATTCGTTAGTGCTCAGAACATGTATATATTCGATTCGGCTTGCAAACTTGCATTGCACGATATAGCTTAGTCGGTATGCCTGGTTCTAGATAGCGCTACTAGTCTACGTGAGGTTAATTGTGCTACTACTGTAGATAGTGCTACAAGCGCATTAAATCTATTGGACGCTTGCAGTTCATAGCAACTGAATATGGATGACGACAAAATGAATAATTATATATATATTAATCTTTATTTTAAGTTACGGATATAGTCCTGATTGGGCACTTATATAAATTGTAATATTTCAATGAATATACTATTTTTATCACCAGATCCTGCATACGAGAAGCTTTTGAGCGTTCAAAGAAGAAATGGAAAGATGGCGGCCATATCAACGAGACGGTCGACTGACCCAAGTAAAACGTAATTGTTTTTATAAATGAATGGGAATATCTACATTTCCATACAGACAGATGGATTACCTATTTTTCGAGATGGAGTATCTGAAAATATAATTCAGTCATAAGCACATACGTTACATAATAAATATACAACGTTAAATATATGGGTCATTTTAAAGTTTACAACGATTTGCAAAATAGCTGGAACAATTTTTATACAAATATTGCTGAATTGACAAGCGTTTCGCAATTTCACATAAGATATTTTATTACCGCCGCCACAATAAAGAGAAGGATGTATTTTAGTTTTGTTTAAGTTTGCTTTCTTAGAATTCTATGAATTGATGTTTTTTTTTTGTTTCTTTATTAGTAATGTATTCAAGTTCTGATAGTGGAATGCATGAAAAAGAAGGAAGAATACCTTAAATATAGTCGTGTCTATAGCGCTTGATCAATAAAGTCACATAGATTTGTCGTTTTAAAGCAAATTGACGAAGTTACATTGGTCGAAACCTATATAGTCTTAAAAAGATATATGAATATACTATATATACCGTAGACCGGGGTTAATTTGACATTCTGGGTAACTTTGACAGTGATGGTGAAACGAAATCTGAAAGGAGACAAAACGCCAAAATGGCATGAGGAAATGTGCTCCAGAAACGAAAGCTGGTGAATTTAGTAAAGAGATCCTCCTACCATCAAATACGAGTACATTTACACGGCCAATGTTACCCTGAATGTCAAAGAAACCCCAGTTGACCGGTACATTATGTATGCCAAAAGAAGAGAAAAAGGAAAGTTATGTATGAGTTGCTCAGAATACTGAGAAATTAAAAACCTTTATATTATATGCCTCGTGCATTTACGCTGAGAATAGAATCTATTATTTTTTTCATTTTTCTTCTAATCTTGCAGCAAATGCTGGTGCCATTTTGTATTTAACCACACATGTTTTATAAAGCTGTCTGTGATTAACGTTTAACTTAGTTGCAGATGATATTTCTACCTTTATTATATACACTACATATTACTTAAAAACTGTTATACGCATGTAAACATTTTGCTCAACGGTTGGTACGAGAGGAGCGGTATAATGCTACCTCATATGCTCACAAATTGTTAACGATTTTTTCAACAAAAGCCTTAAACTGCGTAGTCTTCGTATACAGTGCTACCGATTCACCCCATTGATAAATAAAATTTAAGTTATTTTAGGTCAAGTATTTCGAAATTTGTCATCGATTAATATTTGGTAATACTAAACTAAATTGAGTAACTAATATTCGTGTACTAATTATTAGAATATGTATGTGCTATAACAGTTTTTATTGTTATTCTACTAATACTAAAATTACATAAACCCGATAACCCGATAAACCCGACATACAAGGTGTTTTTTTTTTCGGACGGACATACGTAGTTAGCCACGAGGCTTTGACTACGTCATCGGGCATAACATACATGGTAATATTCTAAAAGGATTAATCGTTTTAAAACGAGTAAACTGTTTCAGCGAAAATGAAGATCTTAGTGTTTCATTCAAAAGCTGTATTTAAATCGGTTGATCCGTTTGATTCCTAAGAAACATGTCGGGGATGAAAAATGCGGGACTTTTCTTCGTATTATATTACAATATCATGAAGTACAAACTTACTTTAGTGTGTTCTATTTAGATAAATAATTACGAGTAGCACAATGCTTTTAGAATTATTTATTGTAGAGGTGTCTTCGTGTATATAAGAATTACTATTCTCTATTGAGAATGTAAACTATGTTGTATTTTTATAAATAAATGTTTTCATTTTCAAACTTGTTTTTTTTATTTCAATAAACTCTTTGGATACGGTTGTATCTAAATAAAGTCATATAAATTCAAAACTTATTTAAAGTCTGATAAAAAGAACTATGTCAGACATAAAATATCATTTTGGATAGTCATTGAGCTCCGGTCCTAAGTCGGCGACTTAGCTAAAAACGCGTTACCACCTCATATCGTCATGCAACTTATCCTGGCACCTAGGTTTTTTACAGTGATGTTTCAAGGAATTTCAGGATAATAATGGGAACAGTATGAGACTAGCGCCCAAACTTAAATTAATCACAATATACTGGGCAGGCATCATTAGTTTATATTTTTTTTAGTGCATGTAACAATTTGTAATTAAAAAGTAATATTTTTGAGACTCATGAGACAAACACAATTAAAGGCAAAAATAGTACAACAAAACTAATTTATTCTGAACCATCCGTCAAGCGCAATCACACTGAACATAAAATTACGAATACAAAACAAATGTTTTCAGAAAACAAGTTAAATACGGGCGGTACAACTATACATATGGTGTTTAATATTAATTCTATTTATATCTGAGATATTGTAACCGACCGTTCGTATGAGATGTCTTAGAAACCGTTAAATACATACATGACTAACTGCTTCTAAAGCATTCCGATAATTTCGCTCGATTACTTTTGAACCGTAGAAATAATTAACCACAAGTCTAGTCTGAAACTAAGGTAGTCTGGACATTACAACATTTCTGGCTAAATCCATTTATGAGCCAAAAATGATAGAATGACACGACCACTTTAATTCCAAGCAACAACATTAAGATGTTTTGTGGGAATGATTCCGAAGGCAAAGCCATATAAATAAGCATTTATCATCTTTCCTATTACTTTGTAAAAAAAATGATACATTGAATTTCAGTATCTATCAACAACCCTTACTGAACCATTCTTTTAACATCTAAAATCCCGAGAACCCTAGCCCATAGAGCTGGGGCCTGAGTCTACTACCGTAATGGTGTGTTGTGAAACTGTCACTGACGTCTCGATGGTCTCGAATAGGAAAGATGGTGAGTAACATTACGATAGTAGACTCAGGCCCCAAATATGTCACGTATACATTTAACGGGAAACATATTGAAATATACGCTTTATGACTTGAGTTACAAACTTTTATACTTGAACCTATTGAGTATGAACCATTTTTGTAAAATGGATTCCCAAACCTGGCGATATCAGAAGATATCTAGGCCTCAGAAGGATAAGGGCGGATGTCTATTACACCTCAGAAGCAATTGGTCGTAAGTGCCAGTTGACGATATAGGCACATACGACGAATGTTTCTGACGTATAATGGCACATTCGACCTTCTGCTTTTGAGCTCTAGAAATATGATTTATGTACATTATTGTACAAATACTACACGAAACGTTTTAATGTAAAATGTTTATCGAAAAATGTGTAATCACGCTGAAGTGCGACCACAAACTTTTGTGTCTTAGATAAACTAGCTCGACTACATATCACGATAGTGCGCTAGCGTAAACGTGGGAACTTAATATTTCGCAGCTTTACTGTGATAGTGACACAAAATAAGGTTATGAATTAACACAAATTCATTATTTTTTTTGGTTTTGTGTCACTATTACATTGAAGCAGCGATTTGTAGTATGTAAGACAATGTACCGATCGGTATGTGATCCCGATGTCATTATTTCTTGTAGTGTTATTTTTACACAATTTACTATGCATACTGGCATATAATTTCGATTAAATCAACATTAAATAAAACTTTAGACACGTATTCTTTACACAGCGCGTTACTAGCTCGGGTACGCTGATTTCGGCGTACGCCGGCGTATGCCGCATTTGTCAAGTATCTAGTCGTGCTCGCGGGAGAGATAATTAATCATACCTTTTTGTATTGGAAAGGTAAGAATTCGTTATAACAATGTTATATGCAATCGTTATACTGCCATATACCAACAACTTGATCAATACTATAACTATAGTTTATAAACGTGCATACCATACCAATTGAGATAATCCATTTCTTTTGATTCAAAATTATTACAATACATAAACAACAACGTGATTACACTTTTACAATGACATTATTGTTACTACGAACAACACTACTATTGTGAGGACTCACATAGTGTGAAAGTGTCGGGGAAGATTTAAATATAAAAATGATCCTATGAAAGCAAGTAATGTTGGATCATACCTACGAAACCTCACAAAATATGTTGATTGTATAACATATCAAACACCAATAATATGTAATATTTTTGGTGCTATGCAAGTCTGCATACCCTGAACATTTATTTATAGTCTGAGGTTCGTACTTAGATCTTTAAATAACGAGACGACTCAAGCTATTGGAGTTATACCAAGTAATAAACCACCTGTTTTTCAGTTAAACCCTTGCTAACAATATGCTGAAACTGCATGAAATAAGCCTGAAATATTCAATCGGAAATCAAAGTGGTGTATAGACACTACTTTGATTTATGATTTAATAGTTATAGAAAAATAGAACATGGGCCTCCCTCGAAGGAGGCCCGTCTTAAAGGAGTTTCCCTATAGTAACACCCCCTTTAAGGCAGGCCCATTTTCGGCAGTGGAAGTTAGCCTGTATAGGCTGATGATGATTCAATCACAGCTACTAAATGATATGTTACAATTATTTGCTTTCATAAATTCGGAGTTAGTATAACTCTGATAATCTGACTCGTAGAAGGCATATGTGTAGTAATTGGGAATGAATTTAAAGATTGATCTCAACCACAATTGCAAAGGAAGGCGTTACAAGTAGTTGATGTTCAATAACATTTTTCCAGTTCAATAATGCTTTCTAAAGTTAAATAATTTGATCTGTATTCATTGTAAGGCATACCAAAATGCATTCATGAGAAATAAAAAAGTATAATAATACAAAAAATATCATAATAATATACCCTACTAACAAAACAGATCAAAATTACCAACTTATTCATTAATTCTTGATACAAAACTAACAACTACTTGCTCTATCCCCTCTCTTTGCTCTCATCTTAACTAACAAGTGTATTTACAAAAATGTATGTTTAAAACTATTTCTTATTAAGTAGCAAGGTTCTAAAGTCACTGTTGGATAATGGTCGCTTGTCGTCCTTGGTGTGGTCACCGTTGGTCTGGCTACCGTTGGCTGCGGCACTTGTAGACGGTTTTAGTAACACGCTGGGTATTAAACTGCTTAGTTGTGTCCGTCTCCTGGAAACAAGTTATGATTGAGTTAGTTAGCCACGAGGCTTTTGCTATATTACCGGACATAAAAGCGAGCTCCATTCCTAATACTTTTTTTTTAAGATTACTAGCAGTTTTTGCAGTCTTCTAGTATTCTTGTTAACGCCTCGTGCTAAGCTAAAATGCTTGTGTTACGAGTGGGTTCACGTCGGTAGTACAATGGGTTGGGATCGAACATGCGACCACAAGATCATAAGTCCCACGCCAGTTGCCATGAGGCTACGGCCGTTTCTAAATGGTTTCATAATTTTAAACTAAGCAACCTGCGCAAGAAGGCGCCTTCTGTGGGATTAGGACATTCGCAGTTGCTGACAGGGAGATTGAGGAATGATGAGGTTAGATTTTTAGAGGAATGTGGGGCAGCTGTCGCTCTAATTTACAGTTCGCGGGCCTTTCGGACTTTGGGTCTATGAAGGCATCGGAATTTTAATTGTCATGCAAAAAACACACTTGAGACTATGAGTTTATTTGGGAATGTCAGGTGTCAATTTGATAATTTCTATTAGCAATAGAGACCACTACAGTGAGCCACTATATATTCTGTATTAGAAAGGATATGCAACAACTAGCTTCCAATAGTCTTCTTCAATAAATGGGCTTTTATTTAACACTTAGTTTTTTCAAATTGGTCCAGGTCACGTCACGTTCAAGTAAACAAACAAACTCTTCACCTTTATTAAGTATAAAGTATAGATTGCTCGGCAGTAATGACATTTTTTTTTCATAGCATATCGGTATATTGTTAATTCGGTTATCTGTGTATCTGTGCGTATACTAACATGCCGCCGGTGCCATCTCTCTTGGGCTGGCCGAGCGCCGGCGGCTCGGCCAGCCTGGGCGGCGGCGCGGACAGCGCGACTGCGAGCGCGTGGGCGCCGAGCTGCAGCCCGTCCGCGCGCTGCACGGCCAGCGCCGCGCCCGCCTCGTCCGCGTAGTCAATGTACGCCAGGCCTTTGGGCTTCCCGTCCCTGGGGAACGCACACATTCCAATATACTAGAGGAAAACGTCCAATTATTGGCACTTTAAGCGACATTGGTAAAATAAATATTGTTTGTGAAAATTATACGCCTTTATAAGAAAAGAGAATAGTAATAAAAAGTATCAAAAAGATAAAAAATATTTTTCAAATTTTATGTGTCCTTCCAAAATTAAATATTGACATATATAACTCTTACCACCATTTCCATTTAAATATTACTTCAAGTTTTGCCATTTGAAAAAGAATAACCATAGAAAAATCTATACATTTTGTAAATAAAATTATTGGTTGTGAGTTCTTGTTTTTTTTATTTTATTGATTTAACGAAGCTGTGCCAATAATTGGTGGGGTGTCAAGAATAGGCAGTTAGCAGGCCCTATATTGAATTGAAAACGATATATATATTGATAACGTAAAATAGTCACTGAAGTGTCTTCAAATGAAATAGTCACTGAAGTTTCTGAATTGAAACAACAGAATCTCAGTATCCAGAAATCATATACTGAGATTGAAAAATCGATTCAATTCATCAGCATGAACTATGAGGACATGAAGTCCCGCCTGAAGAGTCTGGAAGCAGCACATAAGGAGAATGTTCAACGCTTGAATGACTATGCTAAAATTGTGAATTCACAAGCTGTGGCTGCATTACAGGCCAAGATTGAGGCAATGGAGCAGCAGGCACGTTCGTGTAACATTGAAATATGCAATTTACCGGAAAAGCAAAATGAAAACATGTTCACCATCGTGGATTCCGTAAGCTGTTGGCTTGCCTGTGTCTCATAATGACATCATATCGATTCATAGAGTACCACATGCTCAGCAACAAGATCGCAAGCCTAAAAATATTATAATAAAATTCAGAACACGTATGATAAGTGATAAAATCCTTAGTGCTCATAGACAAAAAGGGCCTCAAATCTGATCAGTTAGGGATCTCTGGTGCCCCGGTAAGTGTTTATTTCAATGAACATTTAACCCTAAATAATAAAGCATTATTTCGAGATGCTAAGAGGATTGCCAATGAAATCGGTTTTAAATACGTCTGGGTCAGGAATGGGACAGTACTTGTACGGGAGCAGGATGGACTGTCATCATTTGCTATACGTTCTAGTGGAGATCTTAAAAGGATTGCTACCAATGAGAGATAGTGTACCAAAAACCCTGATTCATAGCTATAATTATTATGTTCATACAGTTTGTTTGTATTATTATATTGGGCTTTGTCCTTATCACTTTTTTATATGTTTATTTATCCGGTGTATAAGTTTAGTTGTGTATGTAAGTTTCAAATGTTATACCTATCTCTTGTCCACTAGCGTACACCACTGGTTATCTATGCTTCTAAAATTCTTACATATTATCCTAGGTTTTCTATGTCACATACGATCGAATCTTTTTGTGCTGTTTAAGTTATGTACAATATTGGAAACTACATTGCAGTACACAAATTGCGGCAAACTTATATTGTTTTGTAATTCTGGCTTATCTGTAACTTATCATATAATTTCTTCAGGCAACGGGCTTAAGCGTTACATAACACAAAGGACCATGGGCAAATATGTGGAGCCTGGGCTCACCCACCAACAGAGATGAGACCACTTTGTATATACTTGTAAAGCACTAAATATAAAGATTTAAACTCATTTTTACGAAGAATCCATGGGGTTATTTTGCTATAAATATTCACGAGTCACGAGTCGACTGATTGAGAGTAGACGGGCGCCCGCGCAGAGGCACTCGTACAAAGTTGCAAACGCTCTACACGAACATATTGAGTTCTTCTTATGACGTTATCGTGCTGACTGAAACTTGGCTTATTCCTGATATCCGTGATAGTGAATTTATTGATGAACAATATATTGTCTTTAGATGTGACCGTGACCGTGTAGCGACGAATAAAAAAGATGGCGGAGGTGTTCTAATTGCTGTGCGTCGTGAATTACGGGCTACCATACTAACAACTCAATTATATAATTCTGAAATAGAACATATATTAGTGCAGTTGCCTGCCACGCAGAAGCACACACGTCATGTAATTGGTGTCGTGTATATACCTCCAGCATCTCGTGAAGATGTATATGAACAATACTTGGATATGCTGCAAGGCATAGCGAATAATCCCAATTGCAATTCATATCACTGCTTTGGTGACTATAACTTGCCTGAAATCGACTGGGTGCAGCAAGGCAACCATGCAATTGCGCATCACACGGACTCTACTGGGCGCATATTACTTAATTTTATAAATATAATAGATGGTCTACAATTTAACTACACAAAAAATAGCTTAGGTCGTGTGCTAGACCCGATTATTTCTAACGCGGAACCTCAAACGATACCCTGTAATATTCTAGTGAATCCCAACAGCCTCCCTTTTCTGTATTGACTCTCCTGGATCTGCGTTTCAAACCAATGAAATGCCATCCAGTTCGCAGGTATAATTATCAAAAAGCCAACTTTGATTGCATTAAGCATGATTTAGGCAATGTTGATTGGGAAGAGTTACTTTCTCATCATTCTTCTGAGTTGGCTGTTAACGTTTTTTATGAAACTATATATAGAGTTATCAGGTCACATACACCATTAACACATGCTAAAAACTCAAAGTTTCCGATATGGTTCTCACCTTCTCTAATAAAAACATTTAAAACTAAAGAATGTGCTTGGATTAAGTGGAAGAATTATGGTAATCACTCTGATTATGTGCATTTCTCAAATTATCGCAAATTGTTTCACAGCGAGGTCGCTAAATGTTATAAGAGATATATGATATCAGTCGAAGTATTCCTAAATCTATTAAATATTTTTGGTCGTACGTCTCCTCCAAGAAAGGGAAAGCTAAGTACCCTGCTTAAGGCGCGGACCCACCGCGGTGCACGAAGAGGCTACGCACGTGTATTAAGCTTCGCTTTGTAAGAAAATGTATGCTACGCATGAATTGACGTCATTGATACATGCGTGGCTTGCTCGAATAGGCGGTTACATAGCTCAACGCTGTCGACGTGGGTCTACGTTTCCACTGGAGTACAAGAATATGACCCACGACTATGTACAGTTCACTTATCGAAGTGAAGCCCGTGTCCGTGGGTTGCAGTGGCACGTGCGTGGCCTCTCCGTGCGCCGTGCCACGCTATACATAGCCGTGTAGGTCTTCGTGTACTCCAGTGGAAACGTAGAACCACGTTGTCAAACAAAATAATATACACAGGAAAAATGCGCCGCGTGCCCCTGCACAGCATGCGCCGCGGTGGGCCCGCGCCTTTACATGTTTTACAAAAATGTTTCTTCCGTCGATCCCAAGGAAATATGCAACTTGTTTTCAACATTCTTTTGTTCCGTATATGAACCCTCTACCTTTGATCCAGACATATGGCAGCCGTCTAGTTGTTATGAGGACAATTCGCCTTATATCTCTGACATCTACTTGCAAAAGGAATTAATACGTACAGCACTGAAATCACTGGATTCTTCTAAAGGAGCTGGACCAGACGGCATACCACCCTCCTTCTTAATAAGTACAGCTGACCACTTATCTTCCGCCTTATACATAATTTATAATAAATGCTTGAAAGAAGGGAACTTTCCTATTGTTTGGAAACGAGCCTCTATCACCCCGGTGTACAAAAGTGGCGATAAAAATAATGTAGACAATTATCGGCCCATTTCTATTCTTTCCACTTTGTCAAAGGTTTTTGAACGAATTGTGCACAGTGCGCTATATCCTCATTTCCGTCATCTTATCATACCAGAACAACATGGTTTTGTCAAACGCCGCTCTACCACCAACCTCAAGACCTTTGTGAACTATCTCTTTGAAAGTATGGACTGCCGGCCGACAGGGTGGGAGGTGAATGACTTGTCAAATCGCAGCTGATTTAATTTTAATTTTAATAATTGTTTATTTGTAACTATAAGTCTAAATTAAGCGTGTATTGTGCACTACAAATTAGGGATAGTGTATACAAATACCTAATTTAACAAAGTGACACACCCTGCTCATGGAAAAAATTGCCTTTAATGGTATACGCGGCAATTTACTCACATGGTTCGCTTCATACATTTTCAATAGGACTCAAAAGATTGTCATTAATGGGCATGAATCTGACTCTATTGTTGTTAAATCCGGTGTTCCTCAGGGTCTATATTGGGTCCTATTTGTATTGTTCATTAATGACATTAAACATTGCTTTGTTAACTCACATTTTTTGATGTATGCAGATGATATGAAAATTTATAACACCTGTAGTAATATTCGTGACTGCCATAATTTACAACAGGACCTTGATAGATTTTATGAATACTGTCTCAAAAATAAACTATTTCTTAGCCTTCCTAAATGCTACACAATTTCTTTTACTAAAAATAAAAATCAGATCAAATTTAATTATTCCATTAACAATATGAGTCTCAATGTAGTTCAAACTGTCCGTGACTTGGGTATTACGCTTGACACTGGTTTGCATTTTGATTCTCATATTGATAATATAGTCAAAAAAGCACTTCAGATGTATGGACTAGTGATGAGATTTTCAAGCAGCTTTGTGCGACCCTCTACATTCTTAATGTTATATAAAACACTGATTCGGCCACAATTGAAATACGCTGTCCAAATTTGGGATCCTCTATATGATAAGTACAAAGATAGGCTAGAAATTGTGCAGAAAAAGTATTTACGCACCATTAGTTATAAATGTTCCTGTCCTAAAGTCTCGTATGAGCAATTAATGAAACGTTACAATGTTTTAATTTTGAAATCAAGACAAGTTCTTCTGGGTGTATTGATGCATGGTATCTGCAATAATAGATTCGACTGCATTCCGTTATCAAATAGCTTAAATTATATAGTACCTAGATCTGTCATGCGTCGTGGGGCACGTGTGCCTCGACTATTCCACACGAATTCGTGCAGGACTAATGCTGGGGTGCGCGTGCCTCTTCGTCGCATTGTTGATACGTACAATGCTCACTTTATGGAGCTTGACATATTTACTCTTTCCAAGGATTGTTTTAAGGCAAGAGCAATAGAGTTACTAAATTCATAAGTATATATATATTTTCTTTCTTCTTCTTACTAGTCTTCTACGATGCACACTGTTCGTCTGTTTTCTTTTAACTTTATTTTTTGTTAATTTGTGGACAATGTGGTGAGTTACATGTCTTGTGTAGTAACATAAATATATGTAATAGATTGTGTATGGATGTATTTTTTAGTTTTAAGCTAATTTAAGAATCTCTAGTTAAGCTTGGCATGTAACTGTTTTTTGTCCCTAATAAATAAAATAAAAATAAAATAAAAACGTAGACCAATCGACCGTAAAATAGAATAAAGTACACTCTATTGCACCAAACTTAAAATAGATACATACACATACAAATAAGATATAAAATATAATATGAAGGTACAAAAAGCAGTTATCATCACAATTTTATAGTGATCTCTTCCAGACAACCGTCAAGAAAAAAAACAACAAAAATTATCACATTTGTTGTATGGAAGACTACCTTAAATATTTACTTTATTCTATGTTTGTTCTTATAGTCATCATACATCATCATCAGTCCATATAACGTCCACTGCTGAACATGGGCCTCCTTTCGGAGGTGGGTGTTTACCATAGTCACCACGCTTGGTAGGCTGGTTGGTGACCGCAGAATTATGATGTAACACACAATGAAACGCTGCTACCCATTTCCTGATATATGATTATTATAGATGATGTTATAACAATCGGGACCAACGGCTTAACGTGCTTTCCGAGGCACGGAGGGTAGTCCCTCAACCAACCAGACCCGGAAAGAAATCTTAGAATATACACAAAGATTTCTTGTACGGTGTGGGGATCGAACCCACGACCTCCAAGATTTTAAAGCGAGCCAAATACCGCTACGCTACGGAGGTTGTTCTTATAGTGGCAAAGATTATCTGTGAAAATATGAACTATCTAGCTATCACGGTTCTGAGATACAGCCTGGCGACAGAGCTTTTACCCATTGGATTCGAAACCCTAAAAAAATATGCTACATGTTTTTATAAGCATAAAAGTTGAACTCGACTTGCTACACTAGTGCCGTGTAATGACACATGGGTAAAGAAGATTACTGGCTTTATGAACAAACTCTTCAATGTGGAAAAACTTTATGGGATTTGACTTTTTATTTTGTTAATAATTGTCAAAGCAAGTTTTAGAAAAATCACGGGGTACCGTCAACTAACAACGCCGAATACAAATAGCTGATGTTAAAAATAATAAAAATACTCACTTAAACGTCACGATCCGTATATCCGTAACTTTCCCGTACTTTTCAAATATCTCTCCTAACGCTTCCTTAGTGCACTGCGCGTACGGCAAATTCTTCACAAACAGTTTATTTTTCTCCACCTCCGTTGAGTACTTGAACGTGGGCTTGGACTTCTTCGCCGTGTACCTGGAGAAGAACATCGGCCGACCGTCGAGAGGTATCCGGTCGTGTTTTAATGCTTCATCTACCGCTTCCTGGGATTACAAAAAATAAGCTTAGTGTTTCGCTGGGTAAATGTGAATAGGGTTTAAAATGTGTATAGTTTAGAAGCCTTATTGAGAATATTTCTAAAGAAATTTTAAATTAAGGCATCAAAAAATGTTGACTTCGTAATTATTGAGACAACTAGCTGCGCTTCGCTGTTTTACCCGCGTCATTCTGCTCCAGTGGGTCGGGACGTGATATTTTGTAGCCTATATGTTAATCCAGCTTATAAACTATCCGCGTGCAAACTTTCAGCCAAATCCATTCGGTAGTTTTTGCGTGAAAGAGTAACAAATATACATACATCCACACATACAAACTTTAGCATTTATAATATTAGTAGGATAACAATGCAGTTAACGTATTGGTAGGATCCCTCGCGATCATTCGTTATATAAGTAATACATGAATTATAGCATTTAGTGGCGTGCCTAAAATTTTGCGTCACGTGTCATCAACGGTACGCGTGCCATTGGTTCGCCATCCCTGACATAGGCAATATTTTATCATGAGTTTCGGTCACCTTATTAGATTCGGTTAACTAATGAGTACTCACAAAAAAAATAGTAAAATTGACTATTGTAGAATTATTTTTTAAATATTAGTATTGAATCGTTGTGTTCAACAATCAAAACAAAAAACATTTTGTATCTTATCATATTTTTATAATGTGCCGTAAATATGTTTAAAATATATTTATTTATTTTAATATATAATATTGTTATGCTTACCGTTGTTTTATACTGACAATAGCAGATGGATCCACCAAAAGCTTTGATCCCAGTTCTGACTCGCAGCGATATAATGTCACCATATTGTGATAGTACATCTCGAAGTTTCTGTTCGTCTACCCTGAAACAAAACTCATTTATATTGATTGTCTTGATTTTTTATATGCATTCACTTCAACAGTCTATTTACGTCCACTGCAGAACATGGGTGGGCAGGTCGTTGTGGGATATTGCCATAATGACCATGCTTGGCAGGAGGATAACTGATTGGGCCGGGTTGGTCCTATCTGATCGCGCGATCCGTTGCCTGTGGAAACGGATCGCGCGTCAAAGGTGCTTTCTGATCGCGATATCAGTTTCACCTAAAACTAATATATGGAAAAGTGGAAATCTATCGCGCGATCCGTTTCCACTGAAACAATCTATTAAGTAATTTCCGGTCTGATCGCACAAATATCGAAAAAAAATATATATATATTCGTACGTCTAAAAGCGTCTAAAATTATCACTAAATCCTTATCCTTACTATCCTTATCCTTACTTCCTTACTAATCCTTACTTCCTTACTAATCCTTACTATCCTTACTAATATTATAAATGAGAAAGTAACTCTGTCTGTCTGTCTGTCTGTTACGCAAACACGCCTTAACTACTGAAGCGATTTAAATTAAATTTGGTACATATATAGTCTAGAGTCTGAGAAAGGACATAGGCTATATTTTATTATGAATTTCCCACGGGAACGGGAGTAACGCGGGTGAAACCGCGCGCGGGAAGCTAGTTTTAAATAAACAATAGTCAGTTAATACTTATTTACCTCGCTCTACCTATACATAAAAAACAAATAAAACAACTTGAATTAATCAACGAAATCATGTTAAATGTTATTTTAATAATTACTAGATTAAGTCGGAATACAAACATCTTTACAAAATATGTATTAAGGTCCGAAGAATGTTTTTTTTGTTGTAAATAAAAGTTTTTATTAACGTAATCCTATTAAGGTCTTTGTAAATAGTCGAAACATATTTTGGTTTTTAAATTTATTAAGTTAAATTACCTAATTTTATTTGATTATAATAAAATTAAGTAAGTATTAAGTATTAAGCTTTAGCCTAAAAGCTGTCAGGTATGAAAATACAATATTATTTTATATCTATGATTAAATCTAAGTTCTGTCCTTTGAGTATGTTATTATTTAGACGGACCATAAGTATCTCGACGAACGCGCTTTAGTGCTACCACTGGATCCAATACGCCCCAACTGAGAAGACCCGGGGAAGCAAACTCAGTGGGGTTATTCTACTGCCGGTTTCAGCGCGGCCTCATCCAGACGATCCGGCGAAACTAAACTATTTTTTTATTTTTTTTACCTGCGCGGTATTGCAGTATTAATATACATTTTGTAAAGATGATTGTATTCCGACTTAATTTAGTAATTATTAAAATAACATTTAACATGATTTCGTTGATTAATTCAAGTTGTTTTATTTGTTTTTTATGTATAGGTAGAGCGAGGTAAATAAGTATTAACTGACTATTGTTTATTTAAAATTAAGTGATAATTTTAGACGCCTTTAGACGTACGAATATATTTTATTTTATTTTCGATATTTGTGCGATCAGACCGGAAATTACTTAATAGATTGTTTCAGTGGAAACGGATCGCGCGATAGATTTCCACTTTTCCATACATTAGTTTTAGGTGAAACTGATATCGCGATCAGAAAGCACCTTTGACGCGTGATCCGTTTCCACAGGCAACGGATCGCGCGATCAGATAGGACCAACCCATTAGGCCGGATTGCTTATGCGTGCCCGGCACTTGCCAACGGCGGATCGAAGGAGTGTCCCGGGGTTTTAGTGGTGTAGGGTCCTCTCCTCGTGGTATGAGTTAGCATACCACGTTAAGGAGAGGGCGAGTCCCACATATCCCATCGCCAGCGCGCGAATACGCTGCAGCAGCGGTGGATATGCGTAAAATAATTTCCAACCGGACAAAAAATAAAGGGAAAAAAGCGGGATTGCTGATTGCAGTGAGATGAGGTTGAGTTTATAGATGCTGCCGCCCATCTATGTCCCTTAGTCGCTTCTTACGACACCCATAGGAAAATATAGGGTGGTCTATTCTAAGCCGGGAACCGTACGGCATCCATTATTCATACTATAATAATAGTGAAGTATGGATAGATAGATAGATTAGATAGATTCATTTATTTGCCCGAAATATGGTATTTTACAGATTTTATCACATATACTCCATACACAATAGTTCATCATATTTCGCCTACTAAATTCGGCATGCAAATTTTGTGACAATAACAAAGATTCTAATTTAAAACAAAATACTTAAATTCCAATGTCAAAAATAAGTACTAAATTAAGAATTGTCAAAATTATCAAATTACAAATGTCAAAAAAAAAATAATAATAATTCAATTAAATTTTATAAACATAAATGATAACGAAGGAAATTAAATTACAAAATATGTCAATAGCTTAAAATGAAAATGTCAAATGTAATTTAAATGTCATGCAATTTTCCTACAATTCATAAATTCCTTAATACTATAAAAACAGTTTTCTATAAGCCATGCTCTTAGATGCTTTTGAAATAAGCTGGTACGCAGTTCTCTAATAACCTTCGGTATATTATTAAATATCTGTATTGCCATTCGACTCGTGTTTTTATGGCAGTACGCTGTTCTACATCTTGGCATTGCTAATTTTGTTGGATCTCTTGACATTTTGCCCACCTTATAAACATTGACGCTATCGGCTGTACTGAATAGGTGAGGATGTTTTTTTACAAATACTGCCATTTCCAGTATGTATAAGCATGTTAATGTTAATAATTTATGTTTTTTAAAAATAGGTCTGCACGATTCTAACGGGTCTGCACCAAACACAGCTCGTAAACATTTTTTTTGCACAATAAATGCCTTATTGCTGTCATTGGAATTGCCCCATATAATTAAGCCGTATCTTAGCACAGATGAGACATATCCATGATAAGCTAACAGCGCAGCATTGCGTCCAACAGTTTTCCTGAGATTTCTTAGTGCACTAAGAAATCTCAGGAAAACTGTTGGACGCAATGCAAAGCTATTTAGCCTATTACATACTTTTTCAATATATTTTTTCCAATTACAATTTTTATCAATTACTATGCCTAAAAATTTCGTATGGTCAACTTCTTCAATTTCATTATCACCTCCAATAATTTTCATGGTTTCATTTGTCATTGTATAATTACAGAAATTAATATATTTTGTTTTGGAAACATTCACACATAAATAATTTTGTTCAAGCCATTCTATTACAGCTTCTACTGCAGCATTAATTTTATCCTCAAATTGTTCATTTTCATTATCTTTATTTATTATCAATGAGATGTCGTCTGCAAACAACACGCACTTATGCCTTGTTACTGTTGGCAAATCATTTATATAAAGAAGAAAAAGCAATGGCCCCAAAATACTACCTTGTGGCACGCCATACGTATTGGTCCTATATTGAGAATTATACGTTATCACTTCTCTGTCTTTATTAACGCCTAAAATTTCAACCCGATGTTGTCTATTTGTTAAATATTCTTTTAACCAATTTAGCGCTTTTCCTCTTATTCCGTAACTCTCACACTTTTCTAACAGTTTATCATGATTTACAAAATCAAATGCTTTGGTCATGTCGAAAAATATTGCAGTGACCGGTAACTTCTTATCTATATTCTCTGTAATCGATTTTATTAGTTGATAGCAAGCCAGTGCGGTTGACTTTCCCCTTTAAAACCCATTTTCTGCCGTGATATATCTATAATGCCATTATCTACCAAAACCGTATTTTTGAATAACGAGCAAAAACCGCGGAAAAAATTAAAATTGATGTAACTTTTCAATGACAACACTTATTTGAGAATTGGTGGTACCAAAAAATAGGTCAAGTTTAATACTTTCGAATGACTCCCCTGTCATATCGTAAATATTATTTAATTTCATGAAAAAACGTTTTTTGCATTTTAGTTTATCATCGGTGTTACCAAAATCTTATCGGTCATCGACTAAAATGCCGTTACGCATAGCGCAACGGCATTTTAGTGTATCTATTTCATAGCAAACTATTGTCTGTTAAAATGCTAAAAAAAATCTCTTTGGTGAATAACTAAAACGTCGCTAAAGCACATAACGTCTATTTAGCTTAATAATATGTAATATTGAACTGACTCATGTTAGACTTTAGTGTGTTTAACGGTACTTTACTGCTTTTAAGTCTGGTAACCTATTAATGTATTTAAATTTAAGGGAAAAACTTGAATCATTGTTAAGCTCAATCGTGGTTAAAGTAAAAACCTTATAGTTAAACGGCATTAAAGCGCAACAGAAGGTATAAAAAAATAGTGAACCAATAATATTTAACAACATGAAGTTACTAGAAATAAAGACATTTTTTTAATAAAGGTTATTATTTTATCAATCACTTAGTCAATATATTTTTTAAAGCTTTTGAAATAGGGTTTATATTTGCTCAAAGTTTCAACTTTGACAAAATTTCACTTAAAACTTGATTTATTAGGAACTTTTAGTTTTCACAAATACAATTAATATCACATCAGTTATTTATCCATATTATTTAGGTACAACTTGTTCTTTCAAAATAATATAATATAAAATAAATTTTCAATCAAATTTCTTTACATACAGAATACTTAATAAAACCTGAGATACTTTATAAAAAATCAAGACTACAGTCACTTTACCAAATAACTTAAAATAATATGACAATGTTTAAAATTATTAGGTATTTAGTTAAAATAGTTAATCAGTCTCAATAAACTTACATCAGTCTATAATTATTATTCCTATAATCAGAACTGGTACCGGATTTTTTTAAGTATGTCACCTTTTCTTTTAGATTCGATACATTTCGGTTCAGTCTTAAATTCAAATACAATAATTTACAAGTAGTGTTTGATGAAACTGTAACGATAAGAAAGACATTTAATAGACAACTACATGATTATGACAAACTTAACAATGCACTCTCTAAAGTTGTTCATTGGTTGCATGTTAATAATCTCTGTTTAAATTATAAGAAAACTAAAGTAATCAAGTTTTCAACACCCAATGTTAGACAGGTTTCCACTAATGTAAATGGCTTGGACCCTGTGGAAACTCTATGTTCTTAGGTATCACCATTGATTCCAAATTACAATGGGGACCATACATTGAGAAAATGTCAGCAAAATTAAGTTCTGCAGTAAATGCAGTAAAAACAATTAGATGGCTTACGGGTATTTGATGTTGATACGGCTAGAATCGTTTATTTCAGTTACTTTCACAGCATAATTTCGTACGGGATTCTTCTTTGGGGTAACTGCGTGGATATCAATAGCATTATTATATTGAAAAAAAGAGTCGTAAGGGCTATTTACAAACTGGGTCGCCAAGCAAAGTTTGAGAAATTTATAGAAATAAATATTGTAACCGTTGCATCATAATATATAATAATATATGATAATGTGTTATATGTAGATAAAATATTGACTCATTTTGTAAAAAAAAGCGACACACATAAGTGTATATACTAGATATAAGCATAGGTAATCTTGTGGTTCATGCTAGCCGTCTCCGCAAAATAAGTAACTCTTTTATGGGGCAATGTATACGGTTCTATAACAAACTTCCCAAAAGTATAAGAGAATTTGTCTATAAATAAGTTTAAAATGTCTATTAAAGCCAAATTTCAAAATTTTCCGAATTCTCAGAAAATAATCTGATTATCTTTGTGACAAAAATGCTTGGAATTAAATCGCTCCAATCTCATTGGCACTGTTTCTCATTAGTCGTCACATCACGCACTGCACGGTAAGGGAAAAATATGACGATTCCAAATAAATATAACCATTTTTACGGAATAAATTAATTTTGAATTTGAATCATACAAACAATGACACCCCTTCTTACTTCCTTAGGGGTTGAATTTAGCAGTATCCCGTCTCAGTTAGCACCTATGTCCTAAATGAACCCACAAAATTTGAGACTCCTAGGCCTTTGTAGTTTCTGAGATTTCGAGATGAGCGAATGAATGACCTTTCGCTTTTATATATGAGTTGATAAATATCAAACGTCAGTATGTCCATGATAAGTGAAAAAAAGTAGACCAATATATTTGTTTGCAGATGCATACGACGTTATTTCGTAGATTTTAAGGTTTAATATAGCTTATTTTGAAATATAACGAACTACGTTCAAAATTCATCTAAATCGTTAAAACTTCGTCTCGTTTGGACTTATTGGATTTTGGACATATTATGTAAATAGATATATAGATTATGACATAGATGTATCCTACAAATATTATAAATGCGAAAGTTTGTATGTGTGGATGTATGTATGTTTGTTACTCTTTCACGCAAAAGCTCTTGATTGGAGTCCTCGAGTCCTCACCCAAAAAGTGCCTGCTGTGCGATGCTCTAGTTTCACCCCCGACCCCTATGATCTCGGAACTGGATCGTTACATAGCCGCTGCCCCCCGACCCGCGCGAGATCAGTTAACGGCTTTATTGTGTATTAGTGTGAGATAACGTCATTTTAGTCTAATAATGACGGACAATTAATTTTTGTTTAGTTTTGGAAATGCCGCCACTGGCTTATAACATACGTAAAGTCAAAATACAAGTATGTCAAATATTAATCTATAATGCCGTTAAACATCCTTAATCACATGAAAGTGTAGCATTTTCAATGGGGACTGACTATATTTCTTGTCATCAAAGTTTACATCTGTCATCGACTGGTTTCACCTAATTAATTGATCTATCGCCACGAAATATTTTTATCCTCATATTAATAAAAAGTGACCTCAGGTATGAATTATCTATTTAATGTCCATAGTCAACTTAAATAAGAGATGGATTACCAATATAATTGTAGTTCATCAAGTGAATATAATATTTGTTGTTAAATTATTAGGTTCATTTCAAATAAAATAGTTTTGTCCTCAGAATGGTAGATCTGTCATCAAATAAATCGATTATGAACCGCAGATTGCGACTTCTTTTTATTTGTTAATTTGTCACCAGTACAGTAGTTACATTTTATTTAATTATTTTAGTAAAATATGACTATTTGTTACCAATTAAATAGATGAGTTTATAAATTGAGAGAAAAAATCATCAAATGGGCGGAGCCAAAATGGCGCGCTATGAAAATTGACCAATCAGGCATCAATTATGGGTCGTATGACGCGGGAGTAGGGAGATGCATGTTTGTGTTTTGTTTACTTCATTCGTGTCGATTCCATTTCCGTGTTGTGAGTGCACTTAATTAAGGGATAAAATATAATGAGCACCAAAAATATATACTTGACACCAGAAAAATAAAGTCTAAAATTATAATAGTACTAGCTATTTTAGTCACGACTGCACTTCAAATTGTATTCGAACACCAAATGTAGTTAATGATCACCAAATCTTAGCGAGCAAATTATTGCGCTATTTCTACCTTAATAAAATCAATGAAAAATGACAATCGGTTAGGTTAGGTTAGAGCTGCGGCCATACAACGCACGAGCCGAGCGAGCGAAGCGAGCGGTGCCGCGGCAGCGGCCGGCGAGTGCCAGAACCGAATAGTAAATTAGTAAAACATTTAGGTACTTTTGGTGATCATTTACTACTTTTTGTTGTTTGACTGAGACGATGTAGATGACAACCCTACATTTTTCTGGAGCTTTAAGAATTTGCATGTGTCATTATACGTAATTTTTTGATGATCTCCTTTAATTAGTTTGACTATGCAGTTATCAGAACACACCTATTATATTAAATACAAAAAAATAAATTTGGTACTTGATAATATATCCCGATGATTTTAGATGATTTATTGTAAAATAGATTTTTAATTGTTTGGCGATAACGGTTTGATGACAAATCTACTATTTTGCGGATACACCTTATTATTTAGGGGATGCGAAACAAATTAAATTGATGATTGCTTAAATAACACCCATTTTCAATTAACGGCGTTATAGCTTAAAAAAAGTAAACTTCTATAATAAAAAAAGATTAACAATAAAACAGTTAAAGTACCTTTACCGCTTTATAGTGTACAAAAGACTGTTAACGGCAACCAAGAGAAGCAAACATATGAAAAAAATATGAGTTAATGAACTATAGCGGCTGTATAGACTCACAAAGTTACTTAAAGGCATTTTTGCTTATTTCACAAGAGGAAAATATGTACGTAACGGCTTTCTTAAAATGATTATTTCCAAAACTATTCAAGGTATTGAAAATTCGGAAACACAGATCGGTAGATTTTTCTTTTCTCGTTATAATAGCATTAAAAGTTAAAAATCGACCAGATGTCGGATAACGGCATTTTAGTTATGCCACGGCAGTTTTGTTCCGTACTTATTATATTGTATTTGGATATAAATGAGACAATTCGATTATACATTGCTTTTTCGTATATTTTATATTTTTGAAATTATAGGTATTAAGGTCACTGGACGATAATTGTCTAAATCATGTTTTTTTTTTTTTTTAAATAATCGTTTTACAACTGAGAACTTTAGTTTGTTCGGGTACTTTTCTTCAAAGAAACTCAAATTAACAATATGAGCTATTATAGGAGACAATATATCAGCACATGATTTTATTATGTGGGTGGAAACGTCATCATATCCTACTGCTTTGGTATTATTTAGTGATTCAATTATGTTCTTGATTTCATTGGGCGTGCAAGGTTCGAGATATAAACTATTACTTACTTTGCTAGTGATTTTTGTAATATTGTTTTTCTTATTGGTTATGTCTATATTTGTAGCATCAATGAAGTGATTGTTAAAAGCTTCCGCTATTTCTTTAGGTTTTTTTATCGTAACGTCATTCAGGTTAATGGCCTCTATATATTGTGAATTTCTACATTTAGGTTTATTTTTAATTAATTTCCATGTTGCTTGACATTTGTTTTTTGCTTTCAAAATAAATTTGTTGGAAGCTTGCTTTTTGGCCAAGTTAATACACTTTTTTAATAGTTTAGTGTATTTATTATAAACCAGTTTATTTTGCTTAGATTTATTTTCATGATATTTCGATTTTAGATATCTTTTAGCGAGGCAAGATTTTTTAATACCTTTAGTTAACCACCTTAATGTCGGTGTTTGGTATTTTAGTTTTATTTTGTGCATAGGGAAGTTTAATTTATATAATAAGCAAAAGGTTTCATGAAAATTATTAAAAGCCGTATTAGGATCTATTTCATCATAAATGTCTTGCCATTTTAGGCTCAAGAGGCACTGCTGAAACAGGTCTAAGGAAAAATGTTTGAGAAACCGACATCAGTCTCGGAATAAAATTTCCAAGTAGCAGTACAGATACAGCAAGAAATTTACAGACACCCCGTCGATACTTTTTTAAGTAAAGGTTTTGGTGACATTTGTTTGTAGACTAAACGTTCTCGTACAAAATAAATAACGTAACTACAATTTCATAAAATCATTATCATAGTAGATTTAAAACGGAAAATATGAATATACTCACTTAAATTCTAAATTGCTAACGAAGAGCGTGCACGCGTCCCTGGTGCCGAGGCGATGCGGACTCGTCGACTCTACGCGTTTACGTTTGTTCTCACCATCTACAAACAAATTTACAGTTTAATTATTTCATACCGGTCCAGATAAAAAGATAACATCAGTTAAAAATGTAAAATTAAATGGATAATATACAAAAATTTTAAGCGACCGTAGCCTAATGGATGGCGCATCGGACTTGCGATCTTGTGGTCGCCGGTTCAAACCCCACCCATTGCACTACCGACGTGAACCCACTCGTAACACAAGCATTTTAGCGTAGCATGAGGGGTCAACAAAAATACTAGTAGTAGATTGGAATGACAATACCAGGATTCTTCAAAAAAAATTAGCTGACCCCACAATGTGCGTGTGCGTTCCATGAGCGTGTAAATACATTGTGAAGTTAGTACTGTAACGTTAAGTTAGTACTGTGTAAGTAAGACTGCACCGGTGGCTCAGTGGTTACGATAGTTGCCTCTGAGACCTAGTGTTCTGGGTTCGATTCCCACCCGGGACAATTATTTGTGTGAACCACAAATAGTTGTTCTGAGTCTGGGTGTTCTGTATGTCCGTGAAATGAATGTATGTATGTAAAGTCCCCCGCGACACAGGGATTTATTTCCCTAGTGCGGGAGTTGTCTTTTTTTTTTTATAACAAACTGTCCGTCTTTAACAAACATAAGATAAATAGAGAATACACAATACGACAGAGTACATCTAGAATTCCATTGTGTGTCTGTACTAGGAAAACATGTGTTCCTCTGGTCACCTATGTTACAGACAATCAAGGGGACAAGAAAAGAAGTGATTTCAATTTTTTTCATCATCATCATCATCAACAGCCCGTTTACGTCTACTGCTGAACATGGGCCTCCTCTTAACAGACCTTGGCAAGCCAGGATCGTAGAGGGATATTGCCATAATCACCACGCTTGGCAGACGGATTGGTGATCGCAGTAAGATGTAAACCTTGAGCTAATAGATACTGCTGCCCATCCATCAGCCATATGTCCCTTAGTCGCCTTTTACGACCCCCATGGGAAGACATGGGGTGGTCTATTCCAAGCCGGAAACCACACGGCAGTAAATTTTTTTACTATCGAGATGTGCTTGAACTTGGCTTAGGGCTCAAAAACGGAATTAATTATCCTTAGAATACTTACCATCTTCTTCATCATCTTCATGGGTTCTCTTCACGCCTCCACTAGTCCCCTCTTCAACATCCATTTCATCTTTTTTCCTTTTCACGTCCACCGCTTCATCGCCCCCCTCAGATTTCCTTTTACCTTTATTTTCATGTGCAATCTTTTTGTTGCCTTTATTTTTATCTTTTGAGTCTTCTTTACCTTTTCTTTTGTCATTTCTAGGCTTTTGTTTGTCACTCTGTTTACCTTTTTGTTTCTTGCCAATCATTTTATCTTTCATTGCTTGGTAACTGTCGCGCCATTCTTTCGTTTTCACCTGGAAAGTTATAAAAAAATTGATGACACTTAACATTTTCTCCTTTATGATAACGAAATATTATATTATTTAAACCTTAGGAATTAAGGAAATTAGGATTGTTTGCAATTTAAATAATAATTTATGTATAATTAAACCCTCGGAATACCATGAACTTTAGAAAACTTTGCCTCAATATTTTTAGCCGACTGCGCCAGGAGGGTTATTTACTATATTTAATTAAACACTTTCATCATATCTATACTAATATTCTAAAGAGGAAAGATATGTATTTTTATGTGTATGTTTGTAATGAATAAACTCTAAAACTACTGGGCCGATTTCAAAAATTCTTTCACCATTGGAAAGCTACATTCACCCTGAGTGACATAGGCTATATTTAATTATGAACTTCCCACGGGAACACGAGTTACGCGGGTGAAAGAGCGCGCGGAATGCTAGTGTTTTATATTTTGAAGGTGTCTGGCATGGCTTTATTACCATTTAATGACGATGATGCCACGAAATAGGACGCCCATCCAAACAAATACAATAACCTTGATAAACGACTATAATATATCGTTTTTTTGCGCACATATGGAAACGCTCTTCAGATCTAAGAGCTTGCTAGTATTTTGTCATATTCTTGGTACAAAGTTGGTATTTATCCCTGAAACATGCCTCGCAAGCGTCCAGACACTCTCGGAGCGTGTGCAGGTGTCCGTGGTCGCGCTCGTGGTCGGTCCACAGGCGCGCGACGGCGGGCGGGTAGTCGGCCACGCAGCGCAGCGCCCGGCGCATGAGGTCCCGCAGCTTGTGCTCGGAGGGGCGCGGCGTGCGGTTGCTTTCCAGCGCGATTAGAGCTTCCCAGTATTTCGACATGGTTTTGTTTTCGCCGTATTCTAGAAGTTTAAATGATTATTTCATATATTTATATGACATATAATATTAGTGAAAGGCATAGGGATGCGAGAAAATAACATTAATTAATAGGAGAACCTGATTAATAAGTATAATAAATTGAAGATGTATATTAAACATTTACACTTATTATATCAGTTCGAGAAACCTGTTGTTAATGCAGTTTTTAATACTACAAAAAAACTTATTTTCTTTTTGGAGTACTATCGTGATTATTCTAAGCTTACTAATAACAATGTTTAATGTATTAAACGGTGAGAATAATGTAAATATTGTAACTTACTGAATATTTCCTCGAATATCTCTTTGCCTTGCTTGGGGTCGGCCATTAGCTTGTATTCTAAGCGCGCCCAGTATAAAGGCACTTCACAGTCGTTCGCCTCTTCGCCCCAAGTCTAAAAAAATATAAGTCAGATTATAACCAAATATAAAAAATATGTATAGTGTTAGAGGGACAGAATAATGACTCACAAAAACGGATGCCGAGTGGTGGGGACGAGACTATATAACGCCGTGCACGCTCATTTCTCGTCTCGGAGCGCTACAGTTCACTTGCCTTAGTCGAATCTCTGCCCATTTGTTTAGTCATTTTTGCCTAAGATCTGATTTTATATTTTTCATTGTGATTTCGTTTAGTCGCGTTATTTTCTTTGTTGTATAAAATCATAAAATTACTGAAGTATTGTTAATTTGAAGGTTTTAATTTTGTTTTAAAATATTAATGTTTGAGAAATAAAGTAATGTGTAGTTCGTTGTATTTTTTTTTATTATTTTCTTTGTAGTAATCTAAAATCAGAAGTGGGATAAAAGAAATTTCACGTGTCCTGATCCGTTTAGCTTTCTTTGTAAAATCAGTTGACTATTATAAAAACCTTTTAACTTTTGCGTTTCATCGTGGTGAGTGAGTGTCCAGTGAAGTTAGGAAATCTTCAAATTTTTGGTAAAGTATAATTTGGAGTAATTCCTGGTGAGTACATTTTCAATTTAATAAGTGTGTTGCTGGAAAGTGTTTGTGCTTACGATACAGTGAAAAAAAATAATAATTTCTTAAGCTTGTTCGGTTAAAATATCGAGTGCTTATTTGCTATTGTGTAAAACCATTCTTATTAGATTTTTGTCGAGTACTTTAAATTTGCATTGAGGTTAAAATGCCCAATAAAAGTCGGAAATATAAATCCCAATCCAAATATCGTGATTCGCGATCGCGGTCTAGAAGACGCGAATCGCGTTCACGTTCTCATTGTCGGACCCCGCGATCATATTATAGAGACTGCCGATCGCGTTCGCGTTCCCGGGGTATAAATTCAAGGTCGCACTCTAGGGATCGTACTAAGAGAACTCGTTCGTATTCTAGAAATCTTGAAACAGTCTCTAGCGCGCAAAACTCACGTTTTCATAATACCCACAAACAAGACATTCCTTATAGCAATAATGTAACAAACCAAATGCAACAAATTCTGGACCGATTAACGTCGTTGGAAGAACGACATCGCTTGCATTCGCCGCAACCGTGTGGGCCTGATGCTGGGGCGTGTTCAACTACGCCACCGCGGTCGCAGGCGATGACTGCGGCTGCAGCAGCGAACAAAGAATTTGCCGCTATCGTACCAGAAGGATGTTCCTCTGGCACAACTCCTGGTCGTGATGACAGCGGGACTGATCGCATTATCGATGCGATAAAATCAATCAACACTACGGTGAGATCTAACCAAGCTTATTACATTTCTAATTTTGATCCAAATATTAACGACATAGATTCCTGGTGCGAGGAGGTAGATCGTGCTAAGATTTTAAATAATTGGAACGATAATGAATGCCTATCTCGCATCGGGAATCGTCTTAAAGGTGATGCTAGGACTTGGCTCAATGAATGGATTTCTAGCGACCGTAGCTGGAGTAATTTTAAAAAGGAATTTAAACCATTATGTCCTAAAAAACCTGATGTAGCCAATATTTTGTACGAGGTCATGAGTACCAACTCCGATAGATACCCAACATATGCTGATTATGCTCGCCGTTCCTTATTAAAGTTACGAATCGTTAGAGGATTAAGTGATGAACTGATCTCGGCAATAGTAATAAGGGGTATAACGGACTCTCAAATACGTGCTTCAGCCACTAATGCCAAACTCATGCCAAATGATTTAGTAATTTTTTTTTCTATTTATGTTAAATCTAATACGCCGCGTATTACTAAAACAACTACCAATGCTCTGATTGCTGATCGTTTTACTAAACAAAACTCTTTTATAAACTCACGAAAAAGGCGACTTGACGAGAAGGGCTGCTTTTCGTGTGGTAAACTGGGCCATAAACAAGCTACTTGCACAAAAAAATTTAACCCTTCTAATAATAATGACAAGGATAAAAACGTGCAATCAAATAATTCTCCAAATAGTTTTACAGTGTCTGATCAGTGTAGTTTTTGTAAAAAGGTTGGTCATAAGGTCGAGTTTTGTTTTGCAAAAATGAGATCCAATTCCCGTGATACAAAAAATATTAATTTTTGTCGAGAAAACCCTAACAAAAATGCTAAAGATATTGTGGTAGCAGTGATACATGGGATTCCTGTTGATATTCTCATCGATAGTGGTTCAAGTATATCATTAATATCCTCCTTATTATTAAAACACTTTAAGTGTGCGCGTAAACCTGCTTTTAGGGTTTTGAGAGGCATTGGTGGTCAGGAGATCGAGTCTACTTACTACGTTACTTTGCCCATAGAATTCAGTGAAATAACAATGGAGGTGGATTTACATGCAGTTTCCGCTGAATTAATGAATACCCCCATTATTATTGGTACTGATGTGTTGAATCGGGAAGGAATCACATACGTTCGCACACGAGATCATCAATACATTACTAGCAAACCCCGCCTTGCAAATAATGTTATGTGCGCAGCATCATTGGAGCAGTTTCCTATTCAGACTCCCTTAACTGGTAACGATTTAAAAAAATTACTTAATTTAATAGATGAATTTTCGAAATTCTTTATTACTGGAACCGCTACATCCACTGTCACTACTGGTAGCATGTCAATCAAATTGAATAGTAGCATTCCTATTAATTACAGGCCGTATAGGCTCTCGTATCCAGAGATTTTGAAGGTTCGCGAGATAATTCAAGATCTTCTAAATAAAAATATTATTAGGGAGTCTGAATCTGAATATGCCAGTCCAATCTTATTAGTGAAAAAGAAGGATGGATCTGATCGTATGTGTATCGACTATCGTAAGTTAAATGAGATCACGATAAGAGACCGTTTTCCTTTACCATTAATCGAAGACCAAATTGATCGATTGGGCAAACATAAATACTTTACAAGTCTTGACATGGCCACGGGGTTTCATCAGATTCCAATGGCTAGTGACTCTATACCGTTGACGGGATTTGTTACACCAGAGGGCCATTACGAATATTTAAAGGTCCCTTATGGCTTGGCCAATGCCCCTATCGTCTACCAGCGAATAATATCAAAAACCCTCCGTCAACACTTGGAGTCTGGTGAAACTCTAGTGTACATTGATGATGTTCTCATACTGAGTAATTCGATCGATGAGGGTCTGCTGAACCTTCATAAGGTACTCCGGACTTTGACTGATTCAGGTTTCTCCATAAATCTTAAGAAATGTAATTTTCTGTCTACAAAAATAGAATATTTAGGACGTACAATCAGTCAGGGTCAGGTCCAGCCGAGCGAAGGAAAGGTTCAAGCCCTCGTTTTGGCACCAATTCCCAAGAACGTAAAACAGGTCCGTCAGTTCTTAGGCCTTGCTAGTTACTTCCGCCGTTATATACCCAGTTTTGCTACTAAAACCATTTCTATCACCAATTTAACCAAGAAAGGTGTGCCCTTTATTTGGGGTAGTGAACAGGAAGAAGCACGCCAATTCATAATTTCACAACTTACAAGTGAGCCAGTTTTGGCAATTTATGATCCCAATTTGCCCATAGAGGTTCATACTGACGCGAGTTCCCTCGGGTACGGAAGTATGATTCTTCAAATTCACGAAAAGGGGTATAAGCGGGTGGTTGGGTACTTTAGCAAACGAACCCAGGGTGCTGAGCCAAGGTATCATTCCTACGAGCTAGAGACCTTAGCCGTCGTTAAAGCCTTGCAAAATTATAGACACTATTTGGTCGGTGTTCATTTTAAAGTCGTAACTGACTGTAATGCTCTTAAAGCTACACAACAGAAAAAAGATTTATTACCACGCGTAGCCAGATGGTGGATATATTTGCAGGACTTCGACTTTACTTTGGAGTACCGTAAGGGTACTTCCATGTCGCACGCTGACTATCTCAGCCGTAATCCCGTAAATGTATGCGAGGCACGCAGACAGCAGAATTGGGCTCAGATAGCGCAGTCTGCTGATGAAGAAACCCAACAGCTTCTCCAAAAATTGACAGACGGACAATTAGACTCAAATCGTTATATACAGAAAAATGACCTACTCTATTATAAATATTCCCCGGTGGGTGAAAATCCCAAACTTTTGTGTTTTGTGCCCAAGGGTCACAGACTTAGTTTACTCAGAATTTTTCACGATGAGCATAATCATCCGGGTGTTGATAAGACGATAGAACTAGTCAGAAAACATTTTTGGTTCCCTTCTTTAAACTCTTTTGTCAAAAAATACGTAAATCATTGTTTAATATGTATAACTCATAAAAGGGTGCCCCGGGCCCCTCATCAACTCATACATTCGTGGGAAAAACCTTGTGATCCTTTTGAGGTCATTCATGTAGACGCTTTAGGGCCTTTACCTCAATCCAACGGTTACAGATATGTACTTATCGTAATAGATGCTTATTCAAAATATTGTCTTTTGTATCCTATGTTTGGACAAGATGCTAATGAGTTAAAAAGACATTTTACAAATGTAATATCCTTATTTGGTACGCCAAAACTAATTGTAGCAGATCGTGGTCGTATGTTTCAAAGTTCAGAATTTACAAAACTTGTAACAGAGCTAGGCATTGATATGCATCTTATTACTCCTGAGATGCACCGTTCAAACGGGCAGGTTGAACGTTATTGTCGAACCTTACTAAACATGGTTCGCATAGAATGTAATCATCGAGGAAATGAATGGTCCGAAGCTATGTGGAGATTACAGTTAATTTTGAATATAACAAAACAGAAAACTATTGGACAGTCCCCCCTGAACTTATTGGTTGGCATCGAGGCTGCTACACCTCTTATCCGTCATCTTGTGCGAGATGTCGCTATTGATGGCTCTCATCCGAACCGTGAAGCTCTGAAAGAGTTGCACAGACAAAGCGCTTCAGAGCGTTTGTCGATAAATCAACATCAACAAGATGCAACTGTGAATGCAGATCGGAGACCCCCTCGAGTCTTTGAAACGAATTCTTTTGTCTTTGTTATAAAACAGGCACAATCTACTGGCAAGCTCGACTCGGGCATGCGCGGGCCCTACCGAGTGGTCAAGGCGCTCCCTCATGGTCGGTACGAGCTGCAACTATTGGCAGGCTCTTATGGAAAGACGACCCAGGCTGCGGCAGAGTTCATGGTGCCGTGGCGAGGGGAGTGGACTCCAGAAGCGTGTATGGCATTCTTCGAGGGTGAGTCCGTACTGTTTTTGCGTGGCAAGCAAACTTCGGGCCTAGGTCACGCATTAGCGGTTACCCATGGTATGCAAACTTTGGGCCTATGCCATGGTGTATTGTTGTTCATGGTATGCTAACTTTGGGCCTATGCCATAATGTGTAATTGTCCATGGTATGCTAACTTCGGGCCTATGCCATGTTTTGTCGTAAGGAATATGCTAACTTTGGGCCTATGTTCCTTACTGTGTGTATTATTGTTCTTAACATGGTAATTCCGCTCAGGCGACTGCAGCGTTTGTGTTGAATTATCATGATGGATGTAATTTACAGAATTATTTTCTGGAGATTACATTTTTTTTTAAATTATTTTTCTGAGTATAGAACATGTTCTGTTTCTGTCACAGGGTCAGAACCCAACGAGAGATGTGGAGTCCACACCTGAGCGACTGGCTAGTCATAACGTGCTTTCCCATGAGGGATCTCCGGATCCTATACCAGGCCCCTCGAGAGAATCCGTGCAACCGAAGACACAGGAACACGGGGACGTGTTCCAGTCAGGAGAGGCCGTGTTAGAGGGACAGAATAATGACTCACAAAAACGGATGCCGAGTGGTGGGGACGAGACTATATAACGCCGTGCACGCTCATTTCTCGTCTCGGAGCGCTACAGTTCACTTGCCTTAGTCGAATCTCTGCCCATTTGTTTAGTCATTTTTGCCTAAGATCTGATTTTATATTTTTCATTGTGATTTCGTTTAGTCGCGTTATTTTCTTTGTTGTATAAAATCATAAAATTACTGAAGTATTGTTAATTTGAAGGTTTTAATTTTGTTTTAAAATATTAATGTTTGAGAAATAAAGTAATGTGTAGTTCGTTGTATTTTTTTTTATTATTTTCTTTGTAGTAATCTAAAAATAGATATTAAAATAAGTTCGGTAGTTCCTTTTTTTACAACTCATCCAAGCTAAGTTTGCACCTCGGGTCGATAACGTCACACTTAGGTACGGCTTGTTAGTACGGCTTATGTGGACTGGGCTGCGCCGCATTCCAGCGAGGTGCAAACTTAGCTTGGTGGAGTTGTGGTTCATTTTTAACTCGAATTGAATATATAGAGTAATGAAAAAACTTATTGATATTAACATTTTTGATAAGTTCTTTGCATACAATGCAACTCGCATATATAAAGTAAGATAAGAAAATATGACACCATACGTAAAATCTAAAATTACTTTTTATAATTTTTTATTTTACTTTTCGGTAAACATCCTTTGTTTATGTAAAAGATAATCTCAAGAAGGATCCTTCTTGAGGTTCAAACATATCATATTCTAGAAACGTTTGATGCTTATGGGGTAGCATATGTACCTCCGCGGGCGAGTCCCAGGCGAGACGGAAGGTGCGGCGCAGTCGCTCCACGTCGGAGCTGGAGTCCGGCGCGTGCACTCCAGGTAGCTGAGCCACGGTCGTGTTCTCGCATACGTACCTCCGCGAGCGAGTCCCAGGCGAGACGGAAGGTGCGGCGCAGTCGCTCCACGTCGGAGCTGGAGTCCGGCGCGTGCACTCCAGGTAGCTGAGCCACGGTCGTGTTCTCGCATACGTACCTCCGCGAGCGAGTCCCAGGCGAGACGGAAGGTGCGGCGCAGTCGCTCCACGTCGGAGCTGGAGTCCGGCGCGTGCACTCCAGGTAGCTGAGCCACGGTCGTGTTCTCGCATACGTACCTCCGCGAGCGAGTCCCAGGCGAGACGGAAGGTGCGGCGCAGTCGCTCCACGTCGGAGCTGGAGTCCGGCGCGTGCACTCCAGGTAGCTGAGCCACGGTCGTGTTCTCGCATACGTACCTCCGCGAGCGAGTCCCAGGCGAGACGGAAGGTGCGGCGCAGTCGCTCCACGTCGGAGCTGGAGTCCGGCGCGTGCACTCCAGGTAGCTGAGCCACGGTCGTGTTCTCGCATACGTACCTCCGCGAGCGAGTCCCAGGCGAGACGGAAGGTGCGGCGCAGTCGCTCCACGTCGGAGCTGGAGTCCGGCGCGTGCACTCCAGGTAGCTGAGCCACGGTCGTGTTCTCGCATACGTACCTCCGCGAGCGAGTCCCAGGCGAGGCGGAAGGTGCGGCGCAGTCGCTCCACGTCGGAGCTGGAGTCCGGCGCGGAGTGTCGGCGCGTGCACTCCAGGTAGCTGAGCCACAGCGACTCCGTCTGCTTGTACGACTCCATGCCTTTGGAAAGGGCGGTCTCGAACACTGATTTCACCTGAAAGCATACATTCAAATTGAGATAGAATGCATTGTGAAGCTACGATACCACATCCTATATTGGCCGAACAAAATAAAAAAAATATTCATAATGAATTTGCAATATACACATATAGGTACCGAAGTGTATATTTAATCCTAAATGCCTTACGCTTATTGGAGTTACGGGGGTGAAACCGCATGCGGGATGCTTCTTCTTTTTCATCAGCCCATTAACGTCCACTGCTGAACGGTGGCCTCCCCTTTACGAGCCTTGGCAAGCTAGGGTTGTTGAGGGGTATTGCCATAATCACCACGCTTGGCCGGCGAATCGGTGATCGCAGTAAGATAGTGAAAATCTTTGAACTGACAAATGCTGGTGCTCATCGATCAACTGTATGTCCCTTGGTCGCCTTTTACGCCACCCACGGGACGACATGGGGTGGTCCATACTAAGCCGGAAACCACACGGCTTGCTAGTTATTTGCAGGATACTAGTTATACATGAAATACATTCTTAACTAGATAACAACGGCTTTCATCTGATGTATATCGTTGATACTGCAATACGACGTAAATAACAGTTGCTAATAAGGTGTAATTTCATCTGTCAAGAAATATTTTCGTTACATATGTTTTAAAAGGCTAACATGTAATTCTCTACATTTGATTTTCCACCTTATTAGCTAGTCACTGACCCACAAAACGAATGAAACATACCTCATTAAAATCCTTCTCCTCATGTTCGATCTGATGCATCTTATACGTCCAGAACGTATGTTTTCTCGGACAGCGTCGGACGCACGCGTCCAACACGCGAGCGTACGTGGTGCGCGACGAGTGCGCCTGGACGTGGCGAGCGAACGACACGAGCAGGTTGTAGGAACTGTCGCAGGTCAGACATTCGGTGGTCGCACGGTCGTACAACACCTGGAAATTAATGTTTAATTACGACACGTTATAAACAAAATATGATTTATTTTAAACTAATGATTGCCAAGTGGTCAAATATAATGAAAAAATATATTAGAATTCTGCACTATTTCTCTATGCTTAAAAAGGGGTACAAAGTTACATTGACAGGTCATTGAACCAAAATGAAATATGTTTTTAATATTACAAATCAGTTTTCTAATGATAAGACTGCCCTTTTTTTTTTTTTTTTTTTTTTTGTTGTCCGGGGGGAAATGCATTTACGCATTCCCACCGCCGCTGCAGCGTATTCGCGCGCTGGCGGTGGGATATGTGGGACTCGCCCTCTCCATAGCGTGGTATGCTAAACTCATACCACGAGGAGAGGACCCTACCAACCACTAAAACCTCCCGGACACTCCTTCGATCCGCCGTTGGTGGGGGCCGGGTACGCATGAGCAATCCGGCCCCCCGACGGCACCCACGGCCAATATGGTACCGCGGGATCTCCAGGGCCACACTTACAGTGGCCCATTTGCCCAATTATAGGGACGCCCGGAGTGTAGAGGCGTCCCTACTCCTCATGGGTCAGCCTCGAAGGGAGCGGGGCCCATGTCCCCCACTCCCCGAGGCCGAGCCTAGGGTGGTAGGCGGCGAGTTTCAGCCCGCCGCCGACGGCCAACACGCCGTCTGCGAAGCGGGTGGGCGGAGGGATCTACTTCCCTCTCCCGCTCCGCAGCCTCCTTCTGTGACATTACTTGTCTACAGAAGGAGGCAACCGCCTCCCACGACCTCTCGCTTTGGACCATCTTCGAAATGATGGTCGGCAGCGAGAGGTCGTCTCCCACCACGCCAACGAGCTCCTCCCGCTCGTTGGCCCACGCCGGACACTCCACCACCGTGTGCTGTGCCGTATCGTCGGCACAGTCACAGTGGTGACAGCGAGTGTCCGGCTCTCTCTGCGCCACGTTGCACAGGTAGTGGCCGAAGCAGCCATGGCCTGTTACTACCTGTGCAACGTGGTAGGTGACGTCGCCGTGACGGCGACCGGCCCACTTTTTTAGATGGGGCCGAATCGCCTCCACCGTACGTAATCCGCTCCGCGGCGCGGCCTCTAGCCGCTCCTGCCATTTCCGGAGGGTTTCGCGACGGACCTCAGTCCGCCACCGTGCAACACCCTCCGGGAAGGGGTCGCGGCCAGAACGCGCCCCCTCACACCTCCGCCGGTACGCGGCGGCTAAAACCTCCGCCTCCAGGTCCCACGGAGGGGACCCCGCAAGGAGGCAGGCCGCGTCAAACGCGACCGTGCGGTAGGCGCGGGACGCCCTGATGGCCATGACCCGCTGCGGACGTCGCAGCAGGGCCATGTTTCGCCTCTTCAGGGCGTCGACCCAAATGGGGGCACCGTAGAGCGCCATGGAGCGGATCACTCCGGCGTACAGTTTGCGGCAGGTGCTCCCGGGTCTGCCGATATTCGGCAAAAGCCGGCCAAGAGCACCCGCCGCCGCCACCAGCTTCGGGGCCAGCCGCTGAAAGTGGGCCCCGAAGCTCCATCTGCTGTCGAGGACTATGCCTAGATATCGCATATTGTCCCCGACAGCAATAGATTCGCCGCCCACTATGAGGTGGGTGCCTGCAGGTGGCGCTCGCCGAGGCCCATGAAAAGTAAGGGCCTCGGTTTTACCGAGCGCCACCTGCAGGCCCAAACAGCGAATACGGGCGACCATTTGTGCCACGGCTGCTGTAGCCAAGATGGTCGCACGCCGATGATCGGGCGCGCGGGCGGTCACCAGTGTGTCGTCAGCGTATGCTATCACGCTGACCCCCCGGAGACCGCGCATCCGCAGCGCCCAATCAAACCCGATGTTCCACAGGAGCGGCCCCAACACCGACCCCTGTGGAACACCGCGCGAGACCGCCCTCCGGCCAGTCTCGCCGCCGGACGTCGGGTACACTACCTCCCTGCTTTGGAGGTAGTGTCCCACCAGTGCCCGGAGGTACCTGGGCACCCCATGGTGCCTAAGGCCCTCCTCAATGCACGCCCAGGGGAGGGTGTTGAATGCGTTGCGGATGTCCAACGACACCGCTAACAACACCTCTCCCCGGCTGGTCGCCTCCTGCGAATGATAAGACTGCCCTGGTGGCTCAATCATGATGGTAATTGCTTCAGAGACTTGGTGTTCTAGGTTTGATTTCTTCCTGGGACAATTATTAATGGTGTGAACTATGGATAGTGTATGTGAATGATGTGTATGTTAAGCCCCCGCTACATTTACTACCTTAGTACAAAAGTTGATCTTTCGATTTTTACGTTTTTTTTTATCAATACATTATTTATCTAGATTAGTTGCTATACAAGAAAATAGAAGTCTTGCATTTATAATATAATTATAGCCAGAATGTAGACTCACCTTCAATATACCGTTACTATCGCATTCGGCATACTTGTCGTCTCGAGACAGTTCCTTTACCACTTCGATGTATTCTTGATAAACTGGATATTTCTCCTCAGGGCTCCTAAAATAAAGTTATTTTAATTTATTTCACTTTTTCTATCAAGTATAAGATACTATATAAAAGAATATGAAAAAACTCTGTGTTCTCTGTGTGGATTCATTGCACCAATTTCAATATTACTTACTAAATTATATTTTTAGTTGATGCTATTTCGGCGAAAATTAAGTCGCCAGAACTCTTTGGGTTAAAGCGCTGTAGGCTACGGCTTAAAGTCACGTTAATATAAGAAACTATTATTATTCTAATAAGTGTCTATTTGAATTTTTAATGATAAAAAAGGAACATAAAGTGACTTAAAGACGAAAGGCTAGAGCTCTGCTCGCCTTTATGCTTCGCCCGTTAAAGAAGCAAGAGCCTCGTTACATTTACTACATGTGTCCGTCTGGAAAAAAAAACGATTTAGAGGCATGCCTACTACTATTAGCCATCATCGCTGGTGAAACCGCGGTTCACGTCTAGTTTTAATTACATTTATTTAGTCATTTAATAGTACATTAAATCAAATAATAAAAGTTCAAACTCACTCTAAAGTAAGTAATTTATCTTCGAATGGTGTGATTTTATTTAAATACTCCACAGCAGCTTCATGTTGTTTCTTCACCTGCAACACATAATAATCTATAATATATACATAATAATCTATAATATAATCTAAATAGGTAGGGTAGGGTAGGGTAGGGTAGGGTACGGTAGGGTAGGGTAGGGTAGGGTAGGGTAGGGTAGGGTAGGGTAGGGTAGGGTAGGGTAGGGTAGGGTAGGGTAGGGTAGGGTAGGGTAGGGTAAGGTAGGGTAGGGTAGGGTAGGGTAGGGTAGGGGTAGGGGTTTCCCGCCGCCTACAGCCTTAGGCTCGGCCTTGGGGACTGGGAACCATGGGCCCCGCTCCCTTCGAGGCTGACCCATGAGGAGTAGGGACGCCTCTACACTCCGGGCGTCCCTATAATTGGGCAAATGGGCCACTATAAGTGTGGCCCTGGAGATCCTGCGATACCATATTGGCCGCGGGTACCGTCGGGGGGCCGGATTGCTCATGCGTACCCGGCCCCCGCCAACGGCGGATCGAAGGAGTGTCCGGGAGGTTTTAGTGGCGTAGGGTCCTCTCCTCGTGGTATGAGTTAAGCATACCACGCTATGGAGAGGGCGAGTCCCACATATCCCGCCGCCAGCGTGCGAATACGCTGCAGAGGCGGTGGGAATGCGTCAATGCATTTCCCCCCGGACAACAAAAAAAAAAAAAAAGGGGTATGGTAGGGGTAGGGTAGGGGTAGGGTAGGGTAGGGTAGGGGTAAGGTAGGGGTAAGGTAGGGGTAGGGGTAAGGTAGGGGTAGGGTAGGGTAGGGCAGGGGTAGGGTAGGGCAGGGGTAGGGTAGGGCAGGGGTAGGGTATAAAAGTCCACCCGTGCGAAGCCGGGGCGGGCCGCTAGTATAATATATACAAGGCCGAATTTAAGGGAAGGCATCCGGGGCTACGGCCCGGGGGCCCGTAATAGAAGGGTCCCCCCAATAGAGACTTCAAATAAAACATATTTTAAATTCCTATGAGTAAACAACTTGCCTTATGATTTTTTTTGTGTTTTACATTTACTAACTTTGTCATGGTGATTACTTTACTCCTATCAGATAATCAGTAAAATTCCTAATCATCCTGATAAGTACGTTCTTCTAATTTTATATGGAAATGGGGAAATAATTAATGATCTAGGGCTAGGGGGACCCCACTACTTTTTTCCGACGCCTTCAGACCTCTACACCCGGTCGTGATTTTAAGCAATGTATATAGTAAAAGGTATTATGCTTAATATAGACTGCTAATATTTTATATTTAATTTAAAAAAATATTACAAATATTAATATAATTAATATTCATGGCAAATCATTCTGCCAATTATTAGGAACGTACCCCACCTAGTGTCAGGAGCACAGTGGAGTTGAACTTTAAAAGTTTCCAATAATTGATTTACTGCATTTTTATTCTGTTCATAATTATCAAGAAATAAAAATCCACAGGAAATGTCTGAATTTATTGAAAATTTTAAACAATTAATATAGTTACTAACATCTTGTGAAAACCTTATAAAAAAATCAGGGTACCTTATCCACATACTCCTGGTCGCGCACGGTAGAGGCGAAGTCTATAAACTGGGCCATCGCCTCATCAGCGCGTAGCAGCGGTCGAGACACAGTCTCTTCTAAACACCAAAGTACTCGCTTCTGTTGCTCTTTGTATTCCTCATCTTCTTGACTGTCACACAAAAAATACATGGATTATTGTAATGAGAAAGGTGGATACAATATAGACAACCTGTATTGTTCTACCTGTATTATTATGTAAATTTTTTTTTAGTTATCATTCTTTTACCTGGTGTTATGGGTTTTTTTCGCACCCAGGACAATTATTTGTGTGACCCACAATATTATTTATGTGAACAACAACACACGGTACTTAACAGTGTTTTTCAGTGCAGTGGTCAGAACTTGAAAAAACTATACACTTATTATTATTATATGTTTTGCTATATAAGCTAATAGTTGAACAAATTGTAATAATTGTGGATAACAATAAATGGTCGAATTAAGAATAAACTGATTTCTTTAATTCTTTTACCATTAGGTTACTACATTATCCCTTAGTAACATAGTCTATATTTAATTCATCGAAGTTCTCACAGGAACGAGATTTACGCGGAAAATGCGCACAAAAAGCAAGAGTGATTTGTGAGCAATGGTTATCTCTAATAAATAAAAATATCTTATTTCTCACCTCATAGTGCCCAACTGTGCCTTCTCTAGCTCTAGCTTAGCATCCCAGAAGATCTTCCCTGACAGTGGGTCTGCACCGGCACGACGTAACACTTCGTCTAGCTGATTGCGAGCTGTAGACGCCTCGCCTACCGATAGCGACCATGAACACCACTCACTTAGGATTGGTATGGCTGAAAATAGAGTATAAGGTTAAGTTTACTTTTTTCGGAAGACATTTTAAGTTAGCAAAAGAGACTTGCTACTTCACTGGGCGCTAGATTCCAGCCTTATGAAGTACTTTACAAACTATAAGCTAAACAACTTGCGCAAGAAGGCGGCCTACCCCTGTGGAACTTTAAATCTTGGGTCATGGCATTTGCTGGCAGGTGGGAATTATAATATAAACTCATAAAATATAGTAAAACTTAAAACTCACAATAACAATCCAATGCAGCTTGTTGGAACAGCTGCGCCAGGTGTTCTCTCGACTGCTCGGTGTGTGCCAGTGTCTCTTCAGTCTGTAATCGTAGCAGCCAGTGTTCAGCTCGCAACACCGACAATTGTTGGAGTCGCTCAAATGCAGCCCGCCACCGGTCCAACTCTGATAATCCCCTGTGTAGTTAAAAAACAAAAGAATGTATACTACACTACACTAATATTATAAACTTTCTATTATGAGTCAGAGGAGTGATGTTGCTACTACAGCAAAATCACTTGTCTCTCTCTCCCTCAACTAACCATAGGGGCTAACTAAACAAGTGAAAATATTTTCTTATATATTTTCAATAGAATGTTATTGATTACCGTAGCTATTTTATTTTGTTTGCATATGGTTTTCAAAATGATTGCCATTAAGTTATGTTATCTTCATTTTTGGCTTCAGCTCAAATAGAAAAGGTGATGGTTTACTATAAGTTTTCATACAAGCTCAAGACTAATTTAGCCACCAATGTGTTTAGGATAAATAAGCAATCCCTTCACAGTATGTTGCTTACTAGGCTCTCAGTAATCTCCACCACACACCTGACCTCAATTATTGTGGAGCACTGTTTTATTACCTTTAATTTTTGGGCAAAAATTGTTTTATTAGATGCTTTTGCTACTTCACCAGGCATAAAGAAAAAGCCCAAGATAACTAACCACCAAGACCAAGACCAAGTACCAAGATACTATACTGAATCTTATAAGAAATTGCATGTATTCATTACTCAATTTTTCAATCTTACCATAAAGCCTGGATAAGCTCTACATGCTCATCATAGTTGTATGGATCCTCTGCTATCCTGCGTTCCAGCTCCACCACCTTCTTCTCCAACATCTCCTCATCATCATCATCCTAAAATGATAATCATATTACCATACATGTTGATGATAAGTAACCCTAGTTGCTTAAATAAGGGGGAAGGCCTATATTACAGTTTCAATAGCGGTATCAGTAGCAAAAGGCTTGAAAAAAATGCTGTTGGTGTTGAAAATTATATACAGATAATAAACTAGCACCCTCAGTTTCACCGTGTAACTCCAATTCCCGTAATAATTTCATAATTAAATATAGCATATAGCCTTCCTCAACCAATGGGCTATTTAACACTCAAAGAACTTATCTAATTAGACCTTGAGATGAGTGCATTCAAGCAAACTAACAAACTCTTCGGCTTTATATATTAGTTTAGATCAATATCTATACTAAAATTCATGTAGCAAAATGAACTTTTTCTGTGTGGAAAAGTGATGATGAACATGAATACTAACTTTCATTCACATCTTAGGAAGTCAGAGAATGCCTACTAACCTAGCTAACTCCTTAAACATACCATCAGATTGTGAATTAGAACCTTACATCTTTTCTCAGTCTGACCCATCTTTATGTTTACTATGAATTGTGACTAGAAAACGAATGTAAACATATTAAAACAAATATTCTTCTCATAAATTTGTGTAATGGGAACACCGAACTATTTGCATAGTGAAACTTTATATTTATTTTACTGTTAACCTATCGACCACCCGGAGTTTCCCCAATCAGATTTCTGACATGCTGTCAGTGTTTTCCAATTCAACTTTCAACTGGAAATTGCGACAGCCAAAACAAGTACTCGTAATATTTGTATCGAAGAAAGTTATTGAGATAAAATATTGAAGGTAACATTTAAAAAATAAGAACACAATGTGCACAGTGTTTAAATACAAGTTAGGAATTTAATTTCGTACATCAGAATCGTCTGAGTCTTGATCTCCATCGTCCTCCTCCACAACGACTTCTATCTCATTTTCTTCTTCAGATTCATTTTGCACTTCGTCTTCTACAATAGCCATTATTAACTATTAGACAAACAAATTATAAATAAGTACAAAGTTAAATCGTCTGCTGTTTGATAACAAAATTGGCAAACCAATATGGCGGGCGAAAGCATTTGTCATTCTATGTCAAACTAAAAAAAAAACAATCTTGTCTATGGGCTTATGTAACGGGGTGAAAAAGAAACGAAATCAGAAATGGGCTTAATACTAGCTGATCTCGCACATAGAAGGTTCTGTAATACCATTAAATATTAATTATAAGGACAAAAATAAAATACCAACAAGTTTCATTGTAAAATATACATACCTTATATATTACAAACATACAGCTTGGCAAAAAAGAGTAGAAAATAATGGGGGCGCCACTGTGTTGTTTGTGTGGCAACCCATTGCAACCGAATAGTTTATAAACCTAATCTTGATACTTACCTGGTTTTGGAACGAAGTTCCTTATCGCGCGTTGTGAAAGGGGGCTAGACGGAAAAAATTCTTACGAAAAGTTGTCACGACACTTTTTGCTATAGCCACTCAAACGTTCAAGCCGTTTAATGTTTGTTTGAACGCGCTAATCTCAGGAACTAATGGTCCGATTTCAAAAAATATTTCAGTGTTGGATAGTCCATTTATCGAGGATTTTTTTGAAAATAAAATATAGCCTGTAAGGCTATATTTTATTTTCAAAAAATTAGGGATCCGTAAGAAAATTGCGATTTTGTAACCCAAGGTGTAAAAGCGAAAACCTATTAATGCGTGCGAAAATATTGACAATAGAACAAAATGATGTACTACGGGTTTGTAGGTCTTATTAAGATCTACAAAAAAGTCCGCGAGAGCATATATCTAACTATCATAGTTTAGTCACAATAACCGCTTTTATGTTCATAAAAAAATATTAAATCGTCTGAAAAAAGAAACTACGTTAAATGTATATAATAATATTAATCCTTATCCAAATTAAGCATTTTGTTATCAAGGGTATTTATGTAGAAGTAAAATACTTTTTGTTTTATTCCAATCGGACATTTCGTTGAGAAATTATCACGAGTATAAAAACGCAAAGAATTGGTACCTAATAATGAGTTTGCCATAATAGATAAAGCTGAAGAGTTTGTTTGCTTGAACGCGCTAATCTCAGCAACTTCTGGTCCGATTTGAAAAATTATTTCAATGTTAGATAGCCCATTTATCGAGGAAGGTATATAGCTATATTTTATTATAAAGTTTCAACGGGAACGGGAGTTACGCGGGTGAAACCGCGCGCGGAAAGCTAGTAAATAATAAGGGGCACAATCGTGTTTACAAACAAATACTTTCGAAGGAACTTCGTTCCTACCTGGTGTCCCACGACACCTCTCAAGTTTTTTTTTTGACATATATTTATTCCTATTTTATTTATGTATTATTTTTTCAAATGATTAAGTAATTCTACTCATTGATTTTAATTTTGTTTATTATGAAATGACATTATTTTGGGAATGTTGCCAACAGACAAAAAATTAGTTCCGTTTCTAGACTTTTTTGCCAAGCTGTAGAAGCCTCATTTAACGTAAGGCTAAGGCTACTGACTCATTGATAGGCCGACATTACACGCTCAATCTGGATCGAGATCCGTGATCGAGATCAATGATCTCAATCCAGATTGATTGTGTGATTGACGGATCGCGACATCGGATCGCAAATTATCAAATATTTTGAAATCCATGATCTCGATCCGTTTATCGCAATCCAGATTGAGCGCCTAATGTGCAACATATAATTTGAAAGATACTATTAAAATTACTAGTAGTAATAAGAGAATAAAAATAATATATTAAAATTAATTACTACACATGCTTTTTTTGTTCAGATCCATTTTGCAATTCATCATCATCAGCCCGTATAACGTCCACTGCTGAACATGGGCCTCCTCCCGGAGAGGGTATTCGCCAAAGTCACCACGCTTGGCAGGCGGGTTGATGACCGCAGTATTATATTGTACCACACAAGGAAAGGCTGCTGCCCGTTCCTTCATATACGATTATTATAGATGATTTTATAACAATCGGCAAACGGCTTAACGTGCTTTCCGAGGCACGGAGGGTAGTCCCTCAATCAACCAGACCTGGAAGGATATCTTAGAATTTACATAAAGATTTACTGCCCGGCGTGGGAATCGAATCCACGACCTCCTAGATTTAAAGTGAGCCAAATACCGCTACGCTACGGAGGCTTTCGCGATTGTGAACACACAATCTTCATATTTTTTTATTTATTGGCAATCAGAATCCCCTGAGCACACGTCTTCATGTGATCATTGCGAACAGTCGACTGACGTGATCTGGATTGACTGTGTAATGTGACAACAATCCAAATCAGTTTATATCAATCTACCGCGATCACGGACCTCGATCCCGATTGAACGTGTAATCTCGGCCATAGATTTCAATTTGTCAAGTTAAAATTCTAAATCCCTATTTAACTGGGCCGGGAGAGCTTTGTGGAGCTATGGTCTACCTTGAAACGGAATGCTCTATCAAAGTTCCGAACTTATATCAATCGTCGTCTTCAAAATGGAATGTGAGACTACACTCAACTTTGATTACATAGATATATTTCTAAAATAATAACTCTTCCTTTGACTGTAGTCAGATATAAAAACTGTTTAGCTGAGCGGATCACGGATAATTTTATTCCTGTCCCATTTATCCTAATAGAGCTGCGCTAGCGTTACTACTACTTTAATTAAATGTTAGCTACTGCCGATTAATACTATTCTTGAACACAAGTATCATGAATAATCTCCTTATTAACCATATCTAATCGTTCTTCACGAATAGTCACATATAACACAAGGTATGTTCACAAGCGAGGGGCCAACTGGTAGCCACTTTACAATGCCTTCTTTTGACTAGTGTGGAAAGATGGAACATTTTAAATAAAATTAACGAACACACAACAAATCAAAAATAGCATTTGGATCATGATGCTAATCATCAATAACAGCCCGTATCTATCTTCGTTACTCAGCGTTAACTATGCATGCAAATACAGGTATGCCCGGCGGTCGACTCGATGGCCTTTTATAATTTTACAAAATAGAACTTCTATTTCGCGATACAGGTTAGTTGCGGTATTAAGTGCTAGATGGAGCTGCTAAACTTCTTGTAGATTGTGCGGCTACTGTATATTTTGCTACAATATTATAGAAGAATTTAATTGTTACATATGCATAATTCACGCCTCATTTCCATAGAGTAGACAGAGACCGTTTCCTTCCAATCGCTACAATCTTGACATAATCACTTTCGCCCCCCGATGTAGGGTACCTACTTCTAACTTTACCTTTCTTAAGAACGTCCCCGATTTGAACTCGTACAGTAACGGTTGGTGGTGTTCCTGCACACATAATGAAGATCTTCTTTGCCGAGTGAGGTGGCATGGCCGGCGGCCGATGGCCATTTGTTACTGTTTGGAACTTGTAATGTGCAAATTGGCTTGCGAACTCGTATTGCGCGATGCAGGTTAGTTGGGAAGCTTGGTGGTAGATGGCGCCGCTATTTCACTAGTAGTTTTGTGCGGCTACTATAGATGTCGCTACGAACTTATAACGTTAATAATTGTAAGAAATAAAAAAATAATTTATAGGTATAATTCCTTTATATTTAATATAAAAATAATATGATTACACAAGACTTACTTTCTTTCGCATAAAATGATATAGAATTCACTGCTATCAGCTCGTGTTCAGACAAAAAGAACATAAAATTAACTTACAGTTTCATGTTTATTCCGGAACTTTGGCACCAATTTATTTTCTAAAGGTATTATATTAATTACATTCGTTTTTCCAATTATTTTACATAATATGTTCTTGAGTATACAATAGCCATTGGATAATGAAACACTTATTTTTATTTTATTACGTTCACAGTTCAATTATGTAGATAAGTTTTGGCCAAAACAATTTATTCATTTATTTATTTATATACGTTTTAATACTACGTATGTAAGAGAAATAAAGAAACGCCGTTGTATGAGTGCGAGTAAGATGCGAGACGCCACTCGCCACGTTGTCTCCGTATATGGGGCCCAAGTGTCTGAAACACCCGTCTAGCATCAAAACGGCGAAAAATTACTTACGTAGTACTAGAACTTTAACGTCGACATATAATTGGTATTCATCATTAGTGGGTTGAAATTCGTAAAGTTACAGTGAATAAGTGTCCGAATATCCAATCACTAAGAATATTATTAATTCATGTATATTATTAATCATTATAGTACAAAATAAATGCACCAATGTGGGAATAGTTATTAGAATAATATTTGAGATAAGTACTAACTAAGTTCTAAACATCTACTTAAGTTTATAACATCGTAATTAAATACAATTCACATTCCAAACACCTTTATCAGCCTTCATTTTTGATACCGTCATTATAATCAATCAAATCTAATATTTACTTAAAACAATTATATAATTTCATTCATAATACTAATATCATGTTATTCTACAATAAATTGGTAAATTGACAATACAAAATGGAATACTCGAGTAAAATAAATTCAGTCATTAAAGTAAAATAAAATCATGAGAGAAGGCAGTATAAAATAACATCTCACAAATAACGTCAGTTTTATTTATGGTAATACAATAAAAAATATACTAAGTTATAAAAATCGATTAAATCATCGTATAAGAATCGATAGTAAAAATTAATTGAATACTCGGGTGATTTAATTAATAAACAAATCAGAGAACGAGATGGCACAGAGTATTATAATAAATGCATATAAGTTATCTGACCAGGCATTTATCAACAATCTTTTATATTATTACATTTCTATAATTCAACATGTGACTTATAGAGCGATTAAACATATAATTTACAACATTACTGAATAAAATATGGTCAGTTATATTTAAATGAACACATACAGACAACATACGACAAACAGCTAAAGTGGAAACAAAATAGGGGCCAAGTCTCTCTCAATGTTGTAATTACGAATTTAATCACGTTGACGTCCATATCACTATTTGGTGAAATTTAATAATCTACTACAACTGACTACAAGATATTGGATAACACTGCGATTTAGCGCTAGAGGCGCTACTTGTATAACGATGTTCGAATGAAGTGACTCATGAATTTTCTCGTTATATTAAAGCTATATCTTCTAATATTACGTTTCGTTTTGTTTTTTTGCCGATTACTGGCTGTACTAGTGGCGACATTTACGCAACACATTGCGTTTCATGTCCTATTAAATATTAAAATCATCCCACAATTTCGGCTGCCACTTCCGTTAACGGCATGTTATCGGGATAGCAACATTGATCGCGGACTCACCGGCACTAATTATGCTAATGGCAATTAGATATATTTTAAATGAGAATGAGTCTTAAAGCAATTATGACAAATTATATTTAAAAACAAAGAGACTTGGGCCCCAATAGTAATAAAATATATTTGCTGTGAACATATTCTACTTAAGTTGCACGATATTTTAAAATAATTCCAACCTTTTTCTCATATACTTAATGATTTGATATCTCAAATAGTACTGACCATCATTTTATACAATCTATGACTGTTTCTATGTATGTAGTAATCGTTATATCTATCAATTAGTCTTAATATAGTCAAGCATGAGATTCGGCATAGTCCAAATATGGTAATTTTCATCTTTAGCATGCAAATGCGCGTTATTCGCGATTTTTAAACTATACTTTTACTATCTATTCTTTTAAATGTAATATCTATTCTTTTCTCCATGTTTATTGCATCCTTAACACTATAGAGAGAGTAAAATATTTCTAGTCGCTATAGATATCGAGTAAACCTATATTACAATCATGCTATAATATGGAAAATAAAAAAAGTAAAGTAAATAATTCGAGTAATAAAATAATACTTAGATACTGCAACATTCATAGGAATATAACATTAATATTTTCTAGATATGAGTATTCTAGGAGATTTTACAGTAATGAAGCGAGAGAAAATCGTCATATCGCTGAAAATTATGGTTGCTAATATATTTAGGCCATATATCATTTTAGACCAAGGGTGGCTAACCGGTCGATCGCGATAGGCTTGTAACTATTACATTCGATCAACATATATCATAAAAGTAATAATTAAGTCTACAAATACGTGCCATAGATGCACTTAAGTTAGTGTTGTCGTATAATAATCTGAAAAAATACCTATTTATCATTTGATTGTCTTATACGAAACGTGATTCAACGTTATGTATAACATGTGATCGATCGTGCACAGTAAACAATCGACCTTAGATCTTATTAAGTTGGCCACCCATGTTTTAGATAAACAGAGTTATTTTTAAAACATTAACAACCTTTCAGAGGATGAACAGTACTGATTATTATAAGTACCTTTCATTAAGGGACCAACACTGAAATCGCGAAAAAAAATTAGCTGTTCGATACATTTTGTCGAGGTAAGTGGGCATAAATGTATGGAACAGCTGATTTTTTAATGTTTTAAAAATAACCATGTATTTACATTAAGATAAAATCTCGTATATTAACGCGATTATATTAAAGTTAGTATATTGGCATTTCAGAGGTGGTATTATCCACTCTATGTAACATGCGTCCTCGAAGTAACATGCACTCGACTATTCAATATCTAGCTATCACTTTTAGATATAGGAATACTATTTTGTCATTTTATAAGCGATATATCAGTGTGAAGATTGCAGGTACGACACTTAGGTGGAAGTGACGCAGTAGGGGATGGCGCGTAGAATGGAGTTCACTACGTCACATGATGCCAGTTGGACTGCCGTACTAACGTCCAACTGTAAACAATACACGTTATATCAATACTTTCAACAATAGCTATGTTTGTAATACATTTGATTTGAACTTTATTACTAGATAATAGAGTTCATAATATGGTTGCGTATTTACTGATAGTTAAAGGAATAAAGACTAAGTCTTGTGTTAGTACACATTTTTAAAATATAAATACCAATGTAGTAGACTTACTACATTTAAAAAAGGCATTTCTGTAATGTAAGCTCGGTCAATTGTAATTTTGCTGTTTCCTTGTCAAGTATTGGGGAAAAAATATGTTAACATAATATATATTAATTAGCTTGAACATTGTTATAAGAAAATGTTGGGCCTAACTTTCATTTAAAAGCATACATTAACTTTTGTAATTAATGTTTAAGTGAATGACAAGTATAAATTTTAGTTGGTAAGCCATAAATAAATAAATTTGATAGTAAAAATTATTCTGGCGCTTCGTAAAATCTAAATTACCATCTTGCCACATTCCCCAAATGGTGAAATTAAACCAACATGTTTCTAACTGCGGCGAAGACAGTTGTAATTTATTCAATGAATATTTTAATTCAGTTTTCGTTCAAAGTGCACCACGCACCGCTAATTTTGATTTTGATTGCCCGCCTGTAAATTCTCCAGTTCATCTTGGTTCCGTAACAATCACGAAGAAAGCCATTCATAAAGTACTAAAAAGCTTAGATACTAACAAAGGAGCTGGACATGATGGCTTACATCCCATATTTATTCGTAACTGCGCTGATGAATTAACATTACCTTTATATATTATATTCAACAAATCTTTGGAAGCAGGAATATTTCCATCAATATGGAAACAAGCTCTTATAACCCCTATACCTAAAAATGATAAAAGAAATGACGTGACTCAATATCGGCCTATTTCCAAAGCTAACTTATTTGGCAAAATTTTTGAAAAAATTGTTACTTGCGAACTAGTAGGAGCACTTAAGAATCATATCTCTATAAATCAACATGGTTTTTGCAGCGGACGCTCTGTTGAAACCTTTACTAACCTTTTGGTGGATGTTATGGATAAAAAAAAGCAGGTTGACGTCGTGTATACTGATTTTTCTAAGGCATTTGACAAAATTAATCATGATTTGCTAATAGAAAAGTTATGGACTATTGGTATACATGGCGATCTACTCCGCTGGATAAATTCATATATTAAGAACCGATCTCAAGCAGTAACTGTAAAGGGTTATATCTCAAGGTTTCTGGATATTCCTTCGGGAATACCTCAAGGTTCCCATGCTGGGCCACTATTTTTTATTTTATATATCAATGACATTAGTAAATTCATACATCATTCACATTTTCTTTTATATGCTGATGATGCAAATATTTTCAAAACAGTTGATAGCTTTGAGGATTACTTGCAACTGCAGTCTGATCTTGAACGAATATCTGAATATTGCTCATTAAACCAACTGTCTGTGAACCTTGACAAGTGTTCTGTTATAACTTATACCCGTAAACATAATCCTCTAATTTTTGATTACAAAATAAATAATAAATCTTTAAATAGGGTTCTGTGCGTGACTTGGGTATAATTATGGACTCAAAATTATCCTTTAACTTACACATAGATCACATAGTTAACAGAGCCTTTCGTCAACTTGGGTTTATACTAAGAATTTCAAAACCATTTCAAAATCCCCATACTCTAAAAGTATTATATTTCAGTTTCGTTCGATCACTTTTAGATTTCGCTTGTACTGTTTGGAGTCCATACTTTGCTTGTCATATCAACCGTATTGAGAAAATCCAAAAGAAATTTATTAAATCTTTAGATTACCGTGGCAATCATGACTATATATCCTATGAAAATTCTCTCACTCGTCACTCATTAACTACTCTTTTTTTTTAACCGACGTACAATGTTAGACCAAATTTTTCTTTTTAAAATTATAAATAACTATGTTGACGCTCCTCACATTTTAGAAAAGATAACCTTAAGAATACCCAGACCAGGTTCTCGTTCAAAAAAAAATATTTTCAGTCCCACTCTATAAAACAGTTTATACTAGTAATAACTTCTTCAGACGTAGCGTTGACACTTACAATAGTGAATTTAATGAGATTGATATTTTCAATAATAGTTTAGCAGCTTACAAAATAAAAATATGTAATAGATTATTAAATACTTAAAGACTTAATTTTACGTGATACCTGTTTGCTTTTCTGTAATTTTATTAATTTTAGTTTATTTTTTCTTCTCGAATATCAAACTGCATGTAGACTTAATTTTGTATAAATAGTATGATGAACCGTATGTAATTTACTTTTATGGAACTCTTTGGTCTATAAGTACATATTGTTTACTGATATAATATAAGTAGATGACTGTTTGTTTCCTGAATAAAAAAAAATAAAAAAAAATAATTATTTTGTCATTGAATCAAATACTAGTAATACCAAGAACGGGAGGATGACTGATGTATGTATGCAACCATAAAGGTTAGCTAGGGCCTTTGTACATTGCGGAGCACTGGGCACTTAGCCGGAGCGTCTAGTGGAACACTGGTTCGATCCCCACGCCGGGCAAGAAATCTTTGTGTAAATTCTAAGATTTGTTGTAGTTCCTGATTGTTATAACATCATCTATATCAATCGTATACAAGAGAAGGGGCAGTAGCGTTTCCTTTTGTATTACAACATAATACTGCGGTTACCAACCCGCCTGCCAAGCGTGGTGACTATGGCAAAACCCTCCCTCGGGAGGAAGCCCATGTTCAGCAGTGGACGTTATACGGGCTGATGATGATGATACCCTTCATATTATGTTGAGTTCTTTACCTGAGCCTGCGTGCACTATGCGGTGGTGGTGGTGCCGGCGGCGGTGGCCTGCAGTTGCATCTGTCGCTGCATTTGTTCCAACATCTCTTGCATACGACGCAGTTCTGCCTCCTGAGAAATAAAGAAATAGTCTTGTTAAACACCATGAGTTTGTATTGTTGCCAATAATAAAAGTACGGTTTGCCATCAGTATTACTATCGACACTACACCTGTAAGCCAGGATCAGTGGCACATACTGGAAATGGCAATGAGCACCGAGGAAATCCTGGAAAAAGAGATAAGCCTTGGGGACCCGCAATGAATTTAATCCGAGCTCCGGCCAGTGACAACATGGCAACAATATTACCGAGGTCAAAGTAAGTATGAGCCTCTATAAGGTATATAAAATACTACAAAAAACCGGCCAAGTGCAAGTCGGACTCGCACACGAAGGGTTCCATACCATATTCAAGTGCCTACCTATTGCCGTTATTGATATCTAGCAAAAAAAATCCATATTTTATTGTATGGGAGCCCCCCTTAAAATATTAGTTTTATTATTTGTTGTTATAGCGGCAAAAGAAATAGATCATATGTCTAGCTATCGCGGTTCTTGAGATACAGCCTGGTGACCGACAGACAGACAGCGAAGTCTTAGTAATAGGGTCCCGTTTTACAGAACCTTAAAAACATAGAACATACCTTCTCGCGCAATTTGTCTTCAGAGCCGTTAGTGTGTCCGCTGGAGTCAGTCTCGCTCAGACCACTCTCAGTCGATCTATATTAAAAACAGAACATTGTGAATTAAGTCCTTGCGTCAAAGTAAACCGGCCGTAGCCCATTGGCTAGGGCGTAAGACTTGTGATCTTGAGGTCGCCGGTTAGAGCTCTACCCATTGCACTACCAACGTGAACCCACTCGTAACAGAAGCATTAAGCTTAGCACGAAGGGTTATCAAGAACACTAGCAGACAACAAAACTTAAGGGACCAAGGATTTTGTATCATATTTCATTTATCCAGTTTTCTAATTAGATAGGTTTAAAATTTAGTTGTCTTATTTAAATAGGTCAAAATTTGATTCATAGTACTGACAAACACAGCATGTGCTAGAGAAATTCAAATGTTTGTAAACAATCGTGTCCAAACCTGGCCCAACCTGATAGATTGTCTCACTTATTTCTTGGAATTGAGCTCCAGAGTCCCAATTATAGAGGCAAACATCTAAAAAATCCTAAAATTCAAATCTCATTTAACCAGATTAGAAAAGTCCCATTAACAGAGGTAATACGATGAAAAATTGACGAGACCTCATCTTAGTTCTCAATAATAGAGGCTCCTCACTTATCCAGGTTTCACTGTACTTGATGAACAGCTTCCAAGGCGTAGCGTCACACTTTCAGTCTGAGAGGTGGTGGGTTCAAAACCCACGCCGGACATGAAATATTTGTGTGCAATCTTAAGATTCCTTTCGGGTCTGGTTGATAGAGGGACAACCCTCCGTGCTCCGTTAAGTACGTCAAGTATAATATAATCTATAACAATCGTATACCAGTTAACGGCGTTTCCTTGTGTCTTAGAACATAATTACAACTGCGGTCAACCCGCCTGCCATGCGTGGTGACTATAACAAAAGCCCCTCCGTGATGATGCGATGAACATTGTTAAGAAATAGCTTGCATGAATTACCTAAACGCATTCGCTCATAAAAACACTTGATTAGCATACGTTGCATCACGCAGCTATTGAGGTATGCATCAATTAATAACAATTTACTCGACATCAGTATTGGAATGTGTTTTCTACGCTTGAATGCCAATGTGCTAAGACAACTAGTTAAACAAGTCAATGATATTCTTTGAAATTGACCAAATTTTGTGAATACTTGTCTTGTTAAATCAGCCTTTCAATTTGTTCGCTCAACATACATACTCCCCGCGGTTTTACCCGCGTCACTCTGCTTCAGTGGGTCGGAGCGTGATATTTTGTAGCCTAAATTTTAATCGAACTTATCCGCGTGCAAAATTGCAGCCAAATACATTCAGTAGTTTTTGCGTAACAGAGTAACAAACATACACATCCACACATACAAATTCACACATTCGCATTTATAATATTAAGAGATTCTAGTACTACCACATATAAAACTTCCTCTCGAATTTCTCTATTTTAAAAAAGCCGCATCATAATCAGTTGCGTAGTTTTATATATCTAAGCATAATTACACAGGGACAGACAGACAGGGAAGCAACTTTGTTTTATACTATGTAGTTATGTCAAGCTCGCATTAAATATCGGAGGTGACTATGGCAAAATCGTCACTAACGAGGGACGCCTATAATATTTTGCTAAGTTCAACTATGTACTTCAAATTGTACTTATAAAAAGGCTTAAGGATCTCTTAAATTGAAATCCTTACTGGCTTTTGTGTTCTAGTGTATACAGTGACTTACTCATTTTCCGCCAGCAGGCTAATTAAATTTAGCTGCTCCTACTATTAAAATACTGAAAATTAAAAAAAAATTGTTAAATTTGCCAGTCCCTTAATTCTGCCGCCCTAGGCTCCAGCCTACTTAGCCTGCTGGTCCTAAAATCCGCCACTGAGTGTATATTCTTGTACTATGTACTCACGTGTGTCGCTTGGGCACCTGTCCGTTGCGCGCGAGTCGCTCAGACCTGTAATTCTCGTAGTGCACCTCTTGTGTCACCTCCTGCAGGTCTTGCATGTGGGTACTGTAGAATATATTATCTGTATTTAGTAGGTAATATAGTGTACGCTTTACAATGTAATACTCAGTAGCATCATTAAAATATCAAGATACCATTTTGCGTCTTAATTTTACTCGTAAGAACAATTAAGAAAATATGAACGCGAAAAGTTCCAATCACTTCTATATCTATATGTTACGGCTAAAGGTAGGTGTGAACATAAACTTAAGATTGGCCGGCTAAACTTAGGTTTAGCCGACCACATGCGGTTAAACTTAGGTTAAGGTCTCAATAAGTCCCTGTTCAACTCTAAATTAAACAATACCTATGCATGGCACAAAAAGAAGTTGGGCAGGTAAAAAAAAAACCTAAACCTAAACCAATGGGAGTTGAACAGGGACTTATTCAGGTTGAATTAAGTTTAACCGCATGTGGTCGGCTAAAACTAAGTTTAGCCGGCTAATCTTAAGTTTATGTTCACACCTACCTTTAGCCGTAACATATACATATAATATAACTTTCAATTCTTTACTAAAGAGGTCGAATAAAAATGTACATAGAAAAAAAATGCTTAAAACCGAGTCAAGGGGATGTAAGATGTAACGTAACTACCTAATTAGGTACGTATGTTTATCGTAGTAAAAAAACTATGCCTTAGACATTTATTCATATTTAAACACGGTAAAAAAAGTCACCAGTATATAATTTTTTTTAAAAACCTGTATATTACTATTATTATTGATTTATACTTTTATAGTATCTCGGCAGAATTATTATTATGCGGGATTTGTTAAGAAAACATATATATACATACATGAGCATAGTTCTCAGCTTGATAAAGTCGCAGTGCTCCGGGTTCTCCACCTCGACGACTCCCCAGGGGTACAGTCGTCCTCGTACGCGCCTTCCCCGCACTTCCAGCTGTTGTCCCGCACCGCATACCGCGAAGGGGACCGCCTCTTTCAGTTGGCGTACCTGTGGGAAAAAAATGTTTACGCTATAACTTTATTCTTATAATATAAGAAAGTATTAGAGTGGTCCCGACGACGTCGCCCATAAAAAACTAGCTTGGATTTTAGTCAAGTTTTAAAAAAAAATCCGGAGCATTCTGCAAAGAAATACTTCTTTTTTTTTTTTTTATATTAAATCTTGCCTTCGCGCTTCGGTTCATTTAACCATTAGCAGATGGGGTGACTTTCAGTGACTGGTAAAGTACATTCTTCCATTAAAGAATCTGCCTCATATTATTAATGTGCTACTAAATTGTGCGATCCCATATGTAGAATACATATTATTATGGGCTCGCACAATACGCTTGAGCCGTTTGATTTTCAAAGGCTCGCTTAGAGCTGTTGCTAAGCTATTGGTATGGCTGTTTATTCGGCTTCTATATAGGCTTGTTATGAGCTTTATTTCGTTTTTGAAAGTATTTATTTTTAGGTGTTCATGTATTTCGGAGTTTTTAACGCCTTTGATATTGTTTGCAATATTTCTAATTACAAATAAATATTTAATTGCGGATAGATAACACAGTTGTGCTATACTTAACAAATATAATATTATTATTGTTTTGCATAACATTACAGACATGACTTTTTTTACTGTTACCTGGGGGTTTGTGTATATGTTACGGCTAGTAGCCGAAGTGCGGCTACACCTAGTTTTAGCCGGCTACAACTAGGTGCAGTCGGCCACATGCGTTTATAAGTCACTGTTCGACTCCATTGGTTTAAGTTAAGGTTATTTTTTTTTAACCACCCCAACACCTTTTTGTCCCTTGCATAGGTATTGTTTAATTTAGAGTTAACTTAGAGGAACTTATAGGAACTTATTAAGGTTGACCTAAGTTTAACCGTAAGTTGTCGGCTGCACCTAGTTGTAGCCGGCTAAAACTAGGTGTAGCCGCACTTCGGCTATTAGCCGTAACATATATATTATTATAAGTTACAAGGAGAAAACTGCAAAGTGTTACCACTAGAGTCGCCACTAGTACAATACTTATTTTTATATTATGAAATGTTGGCTATTCGGATGTTTGAATGAATTCGCTTCATTAAAACATCATGCATTTTTTCATGATATTAAAAATTATTTTCAAAAATGACTTTTGCTTTTTTATTTACAGACTGTGCTATTGGCGCTATCTACGTAGATAGCGCCAATGGCGTAGTATAAACATAACAAAAACATGTTATCTATAAAGTCACCTGTTCCTTGTAGTCCTCATCTTCATCGCTGTCACAGTCTGGCAGGGGGTAGATCTTGATACCTTCACGTTCTATTTCCTCCATCACCTACAACATCAGTTACATAAGTTTATAAAGTGCTAACAAGTATATGCCATCCCTTTTAAAGGAGATAATGTCACGTATACTGATAAAAAAAATTAAAAACAGAAGTGTGATTCCGTGGTAACGCCGTGTGGTTTTCAGCTAAGAATAGACAACCCCATGTCCTCCCATGGGTGTCGTAAAAGGCGACTAAGGGACATATGGCTGATGGATAGGCAGCAGCATCTATTAGCTCAAGGTTTACATCTTACTGCGATCACCAATCCGTCTGCCAAGCGTGGTGATTATGGCAATATCTCTCTAGGATCCTGGCTTGCCAAGGTCTGTTAAGAGGGACCCATGTCCAGCAGTGGACGTTAACGGGCTGTTGATGATGATGAAAAATACAAGTTTCTTTTGATAAAGGAATTATTTCCCAATATTATCTGATTGATTGATGAGTGATTATCTGGGGATCCGCGGGGTGCAGGTTAATCGCGAAGTGAAAAGGGCCTCATCTCGCGCTTGTATTAGGTATACTTACTTTTCTAATTTAAAATATTAGTATAGTTGAAAAAACAAACTTACTCTGGACTTGAGCCTTTGCACCTCTTTCTTAGTGAGGCAGTCAGCCTTCGCGATAACAGGGACGATATTCACTTTGTTGTGCAATTGCTTCATGAACTCGATGTCCAATGGTTTCAGACTGTTTAACAGAAATGATTAAAAGCATGAAAAAGGTGTTGTAATCATATCTACTAATATTTATAAATGCGAAAGTTTGAAGGACTTAGAGCAAAACAAACTACACACAACAATCAAGGATTGTATACTGTTTGGTTTATACACTTATTTATTCTAACAGTGTGGATGTATGTATGTTTGTTACTCTTTCACGCAAAAAACTACTGAATGGATTTGGCTGGAAGTTTGCACACGGATAGTTTATTAGCTGAATTAACATATAGGCTACAAAATATCAGACTGAAGCAGAGTGACGCGAGTTAAACCGCGGGGCACAGCTAGTATATTATATTATTAAGTAGCTGCTCCAGTGTGTCGTCTATTTAGGTACGTAATTTTTGTGTGTCAAAGTTTCATTCAAACTTTCGCGTTTATACTTTTCATGGGATTGTGAAGTCATCCATTATCTAATCCTACTAATAATTTAAACGCGAAAGTTTGTAAGTATGGATGGATGGATGGATGTTTGTTACTCCTTCACGCCATAACTACTGAACGGATTTGGCTGAAATTTTGCATTTTTGGCTGAATTAACATATAGGCTACAAAACATCACGCTCCGACCCACTGGAGCAGAGTAACGCGGGTAAAACCGTGGGGCGCAACTAGTTTCAAATACATCGATTCTTACCCATGTCCAAAAGGCGAAATGAAGTAGAAGCAGCAATGAATGCGATTGTCAACAATGTTACGTCGGTTGAGTCCACTCTCATCGCGGAGAAACCTCTCGAATTGTTCGTCGATGTATTGAATTATTGACTGTAAATAAACAAACACTTATTCAACCGTGTCCAATGCGTAATGTACCGTAATGTACGCACGCAAGAATTCTGTTTCACCTAAGTGAAATAGATAATAATAGATAATTTATTTCACGAATGTAAAATGCAATAGACATCATCATCAGCCCGTATAACGTCCACAGCTGAACATGGGCCTCCTCTCCCGGGGGAAGGTATTTGCCATAGTCACCCCGCTTGGCAGGCGGGTTGGTGACCGCAGGATTATGTTGTACCACACAAGGAAACGCTGCTGCCCGTTTCCTGATATACGATTATTATAGATAACTAGCGGCCCGCCCCGGCTTCGCACGGGTGGACTTTTATACCCTACCCCTGCCCTACCCTACCCCTACCCTACCCTACTCCTACCCTACCCTACCCCTACCCCTACCCTACCCTACCCCTACCCTACCCTACCCCTACCCTACCCTACCCTACCCCTACCATACCCCTACCCTACCCCTACCCTACCCTACCCCTACCCTACCCTACCCCTACCCCTACCCAACCCTACCCTACCCTACCCTACCCTACCCTACCCTACCCTACCCCTACCCAAAAGTATCCTATGTCCTTCTCCCAGTTCTTAGCTACCTCCCTACCAATTTTCAGCCAAATCGGTTCAGCCGTTCTTGAGTTATAAATAGTGTAACTAACACGACTTTCTTTTGTTTTTAAAATGTATTCTGCTATTCGGGACGGAAACAAATCCAACAAATCAAAAACCATGGCAATCGGTCCAGCCGTTCTCGAGTTATAAGTGTTGTAACAAACACGACTTTCTTTTATATATATAAGATATAAAAATCGGGACCAATGGCTTAACGTGCTTTCCGAGGCACGGAGGGTAGTCCCTCAACCATCCAGACCCGGAAAGAAATCTTATAATTTACACAAAGATTTATTGTCCGGTGTTAGAATCGAACCCACGACCTCAAAGATTTAAAGCGAGGCAAATACCGCTACGCTAGGGATTTTAATAGACAAGTGCTTAGTTATTATTAGGACGTTATTTGCTAAACATTACCCTAAAAATCGAGAGTAATCATTTCCCCGCCAACAACCGACCGCTCTCTTGCGCAGGTTGTTTAGTTTGTAGTTTTAAAACCATTTATTATTGCTACCACCGGATCCAATACGCCCCAACTGAGAAGACCCGGCGAAACAAACTCAGTTGGGTTATTCTACTGCCAGTTTCAGCGCGGCCCCATCGACACGATCCGGCAAAACATACTCAGATGGGCATGTCCAAGAAGTTCAATAAACATACTTCAGTTATTGCCGTTCATGTTCGCGAACTACACAATCTATTAACTAAACATATCATTAATGTCATATTCGGTCTAATTGTCCGATAAATACATAAATTGCTAATGTTCCGCCTTAATCAAACATTATTAGGTAAATGTTGAATAAGGGCAAAAAATTTTGTTGCTTACACCGAATATGGATCTAGACCGCATAATAAATAGCTGTAGATGCCTAAATAGATATCTATGTAATAAATCAATTAGGATAGTATCAAACTACAGAATATATTAGTAGCCTAGCACTGTAAATATCGAAAGTCGAGAATTCAATTCTCGCGTCAACAATAATATTTGACATAGCCTCGTCTGCTGCTGAACATAGGCTTGTCTCGAAAGGGCTTGTCTATATGTCCGGTAGGGGACTGAAATCATCCTTGGATTGGATTAAAGCCTGCTGATGATTAAAAAAAATGTTACCAACACATGATAGTTTGAATTGAAATTGAACTTTGAAACTGTATAGCATTTTCGTAAAGCTTTTAGTATTTTTGGATTGGTGATCGCAGAAAGATGAAAGACAGTTTAGTAACCTAGAGCTAATAAAATTACTGTAGATAAGACTTACCCGGAAACAATCGGTGTTGTCAATAGCATCACCATACCCCGGGGTGTCCACCACGGTGAGACGCAACTTCACACCGCGCTCCTCGATCTCAACGGTGGAAGCATCTAGTTTTACTGTCTGATTCGTTTTCTCTGTAAGTGTACATATAATAAAGCACGCCACAAAACATATTAAAGCAAATAAAATAAAAATTTAAAAACTTTCTCATATCATAACGTAGCTGTAAGAGCCTGGGCGTCGACCGTCAAAAGTTCTGATAGTTTCCATGACTATTTAACAAATAAATCATAAAAACCTTGTCTTCAGAAATTACTATTACTATCATAAAAGTATAGTCATTCTGAGTTTTGCTCATACATACATTTTGAAGATTCATTTTTATTTATCTAGATTTTCAGTCAAGATGATTGTAGGCATAGTTCAAATGTGCCCTGAATTACCTTATTGTAGGTGTTTTAGCAATATAACATAGTTTTAATACAAACCAATTGCATCCGGTATGACTCTCTCAGGGTACAGATCTGTCAGGAATAGAGAGTTGACCAGAGTGGACTTCCCCAGCCCACTCTCACCAACCACCATGAGAGTGAATTCAAACCCCTTCTTCACAGATTTACGATGCACCTGGTTTGGTAAGTTGGCGAACCCCACATACCCAGGAGTTTCCAGGTTGGAAAACTGTAACAATAGAATTATATTTAGCAGCGGTCCCACATAGTTGTACTTTAAATCTCGTTTCGTAGGAACGTTGTCTTAAAATATAGCCAATGTTAGTCTCGGATAATGTAACATAGATGAAAGAATATTCAAAATTGCATCAGTAGTACAAGATATTTTCCAAAACATCCTAATTCACAAATAGAACATAATATTTGCATGGCTATGAAGATTTTTGAAGGAATAGGTAATCTCTTATGAAGGAATAACACAGACATATAACTGGTGAGAAAGGTAATGAATTACCTTAAAATTGTACCGCAATTGAGACCACTAAGAGCATAGATATGTTATTATTACTTTAATAAGGAAAAAGATACATGTACAACTGAAATAGCTAGTCAAAACTATAATCATAGTACATACGTGTAATAGAGTTCGACACCTGACAGTTGTTTGAAAATATGCAGCGTAGGTACTTTTTACTACTACTGTTTTTTTTTAGCATGCCTTTCCCAATCTTTGTCACTACATCTATATTACAGAATGCAATATCCACAATAAGTGTAATTAATATATATATTATGTATAAGTAACAGTAAGGATATGAATAATGAGCATGAGTAATGGTAAACACTATCAGTATTCATCTTACTCTAATTTTAGAACATACAATTATGACTCACGTCATTTGATTGATATTCAGAACATTAGCCTTTTCAATTCCTTTTTTTTTTTTTTTAAATGACTGTATTTGTCTGCAAAGCTGTTGCAACTTTATCAAGCACTAGCTTCCTGCGTGCGGTTTCACCTGCGTAACACCTGTTTCCGTAGGAGCTTTATAATGAATGAATTCGCGTCAAAGGGTGAAAAAGGGGGGCACCCCTTTTTCACCCTTTGACGCGAATTCGGAGATACACGGTTTTTATTTTTGATCACCATGCGCATAACTTGCAGTAAACCGAACACGCCGTTCGGTTTACTGCAAGTTAAACTGCTAACTGCTAACCTAAACTAATAAGATGAAATGAAAAACACTCTCTTTTGGAGTGTAAACTAAATATTATCATTATTACCTTAAGTGGACTTTCTTCTGACCATTGTTTTTTTTTAGACTAGTCCCGATTACACAAAAATTATAAAGTGGTAAGTTGAACCCTGACTTACGCGAATTCCACACACAGCTGTCCCGTGGTCCCACCTATCGCGTAAGTCCGGGGTATTACTGTTTATAAAAAAGACAAGCAGTGCTTCAGCCTTATCAAATGGTTTGAAACTAAGCAACCTGCGCAATAGGGTGTGCCCTTTGGGATTTGGCTCACAGCAATAGTCATTGTGGTGATTGAGGAATTATGACATTGTCTTTAAGAGATTTGAGGTACTGTTTTCTTTTTCTAAACTGTGCTGATTGACTATTGTTATCTTTAATAACAACAAGAAAAACTAGAAGCTATGCTTACTCTAATATTATAAGTGCGAAAGTAACTCTTTCTGTCTGTCTGTGGCACTTTCTAAAACTAATCTATAATAATATAAATAAAATAAAAAAATTAAATTTGGTACATAGGAGGGCAGGATAGTGTAGAACTGAGAGTGGACATACTTTTTATAGCAAAAATAAGGGTTGTACGGGTTTGAAAGGGGGGGATGAAGATTGTCAAAGTCACTATTCCAGGTGGACAAAGTCGCAGGCACAGCCAGTACTTAATAAAAACATGAAATTGACAATCGCCTAGACAATTTTTTTCAGTATCAATGTCAACTCAACTCAGTCATAAAAGCAACATACTCAATTATAATACTGCTGGTATTTCATTTGAGTAACATACACAAGCTTGAGATCTCAGGTTCTAATTAATACTTAGATAATTATAATATACAATTTATGGAATAAGGTCAACCTAAGACCTACTGACCGTCAACTTTGAATGAGTTGACCCAAATTAAATAATTATATATGAATGGTACCACAGGACAATATTGGAAAAGTTTTATTATCTTATTTATACTAAATTACTAGGTGTAGACCCAGTTCCCGTGGAAACTTTTAACTTAAAATAAAGCTTCCAATGCTCTAATTCAAATACATAAAATTAAATATGCAAGTATTATCAAAATTAACTAGTAACAGCATACAGCAATGTACAAATTTCGTTATAGAAATAGTCAAAATAACTAGTTTATTTAAGTTACTAATTACTTTAGATAATTTATGTCAACATTAACATGCACTGCAGCTATCGAGGTTTACGTACGAAGTTGTCCTACATACCGACTCAAATGATAAGTATTCAATGTACATTCCGACACACTTCCTTCAATATCTACACAATCACAAAGTATACTATAGGAAACACACAAATCGGGCTATATAATGAAACAAACGTAATAGTATCCTTCAAATTTCCAATTAATAAAAGCAAAAAAAAAACAAGTAAGTAAGTACAGTATGACTCAAAATTTGTTTGTGTTTGCTTAATTACTAATTAAATACTTACGTTTTTATTCGACGTTTCACTGGACATTTTTGTTGATTAATATTTTGGAGAGTCCGTAATTCTATTAATTCTGGGTATTGATGTCTATCTATTAAGTAAAGCTTAAATCACAACACTTTCGCCTCTAGTCGTCTCAGTGAATAATCGGCGAATTTTGAAGACAAAAGTGACGTTTTATTAAATATTTTTCATAATGCTTTTTAAACCCTTTAAAGATTTAGTCTTTTGATCCCATGCATTTTTGGTATCGTTCGATGTGGCGCCGCGGCGCGGCGCGGTGCGCGGTTTGGCGGAACGGTGCGGTGGCCGTATTTTCTTATTAACATCTAATACTACACTTAGGCTGACCCCATAATGGGCATGCGCATTCTTGCGTCATCCATAATGAACAAATTAAGGATTTACGCAGCTGTAGAAATTCCAAACATAATACCATCCACAACAGCGGTGGATATGAATAGACATTTACTTTCAAGTCTTACTTTGCTATTTTTTATAATTCGAAACACTTAGTTGGTGTAGAAGTTAAGAAATAGGTTCTCCATTACCTCAGTGAAGGAAACATAAAATGCAACGTCTATTTTATGCGAAAGGCCAAATGAAAAATGTTTATGTTTATTCATCTATGAATGAAAAAAAAACCTATGGTTTAATTTATAGAAAATGTATATACCTAGAAGCGTTGTTAGCCACTGATATAGTATTTATTCTATGGTGTTAAGCTGGAAACAAATTATCAGACGCGGCTTATGTAATGCGGATCATTACCGATAGATAGCACTAACGTCCCCGTTAGAGAAGTGTTATAAAAGAGATTGATAAATTTCGGTGACCGGTAGGGTTCCACCGTAGCCTAATTGGTTAAGGCATTAGGGGCTTAACCTAAGATGTGGGTTAAAGTCCCGCCGGTGGTCGAATTTTATTAATCTCTATTTTGAAACGTTTATTGCTACTTTTAATAATCGACCAACATTTCGGAGGAATTCCTCCAAGACCAACATATTATAAGTTAATAACTGAAAAAACTCGTCTTGCTACTATTAACAATATTTATTAAGATATTTTAAACATAACAGTTAAGCGGGAGTTACATGCAAGATCGCTATTTGCATCCTGTATTTGTTTCCTATAGGAAACGGCATTAGTTTATACCGCTTCCACCATTTGCGTTGGGGGATAACGACTCGTCTATATATCCTGCCTCTACGGGTTTAATTTAATAATTTAATTGGTTATTGATCGATCCTAGAATTGCCCAACTAACGATAGTTTCACTATCAATAGATGACTTCGAAAACTAGTAACAATATCGATAGTGCTATCGATAGTATCAATAACATCGATACTATCAATGTCACAAATTAACTAGTAATACTATTGATTGGAAGCAATAGTATCGATAGGATCGATACTTTTACATTATAGTCTATCAAAAGTATCGATAGTATCGTTTTTTTAAGTAATACTATTAATATTATCGATAGTATCGTTGTAATAAATTATTAAAACTATCAATACTATTGATAATTTATAAAACTATCGATAGTATTACACCATCGATAGTTTAATAACCGCCGATAGTATTGTTTCTCAATTATAGCTTATGTTGTGTTGTGTCACCGTTGCTATCGATACTATCAATACTATCGATAGTATTGCTCCTAAATATATGCTGGTCTTTGACAGTATCGATACTATCGATAAAATCGATACTATCGATAGACTATCGATACTATCGATAGACTATCGATACTATCGATAGACTATCGATACTATTGATATGACGTCAACTATCGATAGACTATCGATAGTTTAGCGATAGTCGACTATCGATAGGTGACACTAAATTGATCCTCCCTCACTCATCCTCCTGATTTTGTCTGTGCTGTTGTAATTAGTGTTGCCGAACCATCGATTGTTTTACTACCGATAGTTTTCATCTGAAAAACGGCATCCTAACGATTGGACTATCGATTGAACAGAACAAGACGATACTATCGAATGAGGAACAATACTATCGATAGTATTGTGCCTGGTAAACAAAGGACTATCGATAGTATCGATACTATCGATAGTATTGTTTCTGGTAAACAGAGGACTATCGATATCGATAATATCGATTATTTTAGGGTACCGATAGTCTGCGAATTTGCAATAATATTGAGTATATACTATAAGGTATCTTTTCCATAAAGAGTTCAAAACATTTAAATAATATTGAGTAAGTATGTTATAACAGTAATATAATTGGACGTAGTTATACGAAAACGTTCCAGTCCACAATGATGTCAATTTAAGAAAAACGCAATTTAATGTTTCATTGGTACACTTTTTTGCCCTAACTAGTACAGTCAAAGACAATAGTTTTTATTATAGTAAAATATAATCATTACATAATCATGTACCATTCTTTGTGATATTTGCATAAGAACGGTAAGTAATTAGGATAAATGGTATTGGAACATTTTTGCAAAATATGTTTTTGTAAGAACGCTCATTCCAAATAATTTTGCAAAAACGTTCGACAAGATATTTAAAACTTTAACATGATATTTTAATAAAAAAATAAGTTAAAATAAATTCGAAATATAAAAAGATAGGAATAATAGGAATAGTTTTATTTAAAAAGTTCAATCAATATCGTTCGGTTCTAACAATATCGTTATCGGGTATAATGTCAACGTCTTACAGCAGATGCCATTTTCGCTATACGCCAGCTGTGCGAGAAATACAGAGGTGCGCATAAAAACTTGCACATGGTATTCGTTGACCTCGAGAAGACATACGACCGGGTACCTCGTGAGGTTCTGTGGTGGGCCCTTAAGGAGAAGGTGTGCCTGGGAAGTATGTGCAGCTGATCCGAGCGATGTACAGTCGATGTAGTACCCAAGTTCGGTCCACAGTGGGCACCACTGAAAGCTTCAATGTGGCTGTCGGCCTACATCAGGGGTCGGCTCTCAGCCCTTACCTCTTCCTGATGATAATAGACGCTTTGACGTCGGACATCCAGGAGGAGGCCCCCTGGTGTATGCTGTTTGCCGATGACATTGCTCTGGTTGCCGAGAGTGGCCTAGAAGTCCAGAACAGATCGGAGGTGTGGTGGCACAGATTGGATAGTGTTGGCTTGAAATTAAGTAGAACCAAAACGGAGTACTTGTTCTGCGATTTCGGCGGTCTATCCAATCTTGTGCCTTTAGCGTTCGACGGAACACCCATACCAATCTGTTCCGACTTTCGGTACCTCGGGTCGCTCGTCCAAGGGGATGGTGAGGTAGATCGGGACGTAACACATCGGATCAACGCAGGATGGATGAAATGGCGACAGGTCACGGGTATAACTTGCAACCCACGGATGCCCCTTAAGTTGAAGGGTAAAATTTACAAGTCCGTGTTAAGACCTGTCATACTGTATGGATCGAAATGTTGGGCTGTGAAAAAGATGGATGAAAAAAGATTGCATGTAGCGGAGATGGAGATGAGAATGTCTTGAGATGGATGCGTGGTGTGACGAGAAAGGATAAAGTGAGAAATGAGTATATTAGAGTGACTGAAAAGTTGAAAGGGAATCGTTTATCTTAGTATGGTCATGTGAAGAGGAGGGATGAAACGCATGTTACTAAAAGAGTTTTAAGTATACATGTAGATGGATGGAGAGGGAGAGGAAGGCCAAAGAAAAGGTGGATGGATTGTGTGAAGAGTGATATGATAGAAAAAGGAGTTAGTGATAGTGTGACGGGTGACAGGACAGAATGGAATAAACAAAAGTGTTGCGCCGACCCCAAGTAATATGGGATAAGGGCAGGAAGAAGAAGAAGAAGTGTAATGTCAACGTCTTGTATGTCGAAGTTAAGCTCTCTGCCAAAGCCATCGACATCATCAATGATGTACTCCGAACTAGTTAAGGATTTATAAAATTGGAGACAATCCTCAAGAATATAATCATACATGGACTGCAAATTGGCTAATTTCGGTAAAGCAGCGGTCAGGCCGTCAGGCCACAACAGACAGATTTCATCTTGTCTAATTTTACGAATTTCTCCTTTTTTCTAACCTTAAAGTCTTCTTCTAATGATGACCTCATAAAAATATATGTTTTTTTTTATTCATTTAAAATTTTTATTTAACAATTCACTTTACCTTTTATCATTGAATTTTTTTCTATTCATTATGTTTTTATCACTTTAGTTATTTTACTAAAACGTTCCATGAGCACTGGAACATTCTTTACAATAAACAAAAAAATTACATGAGTTGTGGCTAAAACGTTCCATGATTATTGAGTCATTGTAGCATAATATTAATTAGGAATAGTATTAAATAAAAACGTTTCAGACGGATTAATACGTTTTATTTTACAATGAACACACTTGATTGGTAAATTTGTGTGTTGGAACCTACAGTGAAAAATATAAATATAGAAATATTACTTGAGGACTGAAACATTTTTGCTAGAATGATGAAAGGTGTCAAAAAAGCTATACTAATCAATATATCTCAATTTCGAGTGACTTGTGGGTCGGAACGTTTTCGCATAACTACGTCCAATTAAACAATACATATATATTTCTACCGAGCTGTGCAATTGCTACTGTTTAAATGGAAAAAGAAATGATACTATTGTAAATTGGTAAACTATCGATAGTCTAAAACAATCGATAGTATCGATAATTTCGATACTATCGATAGTTTATTCTTCATCAACAGTTCGTTTACGTCCACTGCTGGACATGGGCTTCCTCTTAACATACCTTGGCAAGCCAGGATTGTAGAGGGATATTGCCATAATCACCACGCTTGGCAGACGGATTGGTGATCGCAGTAAGATGTAAACCTTGAGCTAATACATGCTGCTGCCCATCCATCAGCCATATGTCCCTTAGTCGCCTTTTACGACACCCATGGGAAGACATGGGGTGGTCTATTCTAAACCGGAAACCACATGACATCTAAGCCGGAAACCACACGGCATTTTATGGTGGAAGCGGTTTATTCTTGGCGAACAATAATAATATCGATAGTAGCGATACTATCGATAGCCTATCGATTATGCTGCGATTGTTTGACTATCGATAGACTATCGATTGGCATCACTAGTTGTAATAGGCGATGTCAAAGTAGTAATTGTTTGTTTTTAAAGTTATAATATTTGTTGTGCCCACAAGCCCACGAATACTGACTAATACTGAGCTTACATCTTGAGTCTTGAGCACAGAGTACTTAGTAATATACTGAAAGTCTTGAGGTAAGTAATTTTGTAAGAATCTGTTGATTCTGTTCTATATACCTAAGTGCTGAATAAATATTGTTTAAATGTTTAATTTGTTTATCTTGGAAGGGTAGTATCAAGTTAGTCCATGCTGTTACCTAGTTATAGCTGCTTGGTTCGGTCGGCGGTAGCTATGAATGTATTGACGCTGTGCATGGCAAACCCGTTAAATATTATTTTGCGATTTTTTTATTAACGGGATATTAGGAACCGCAACAGAATGGCACGAACGGTTCCGTGCCATTCTGTTGCGGTTATTGATATCAAGCAAAAAAAGGACAAAAAATAACACATTTGTATGGGAAATACAATAAACATGTGTTTTTTAATATTTGTTATTGTAGCGGCGACAGAAACACATATTTTTGAAAATTTTAACAGCTTGCTGACAGAGAGTTAAGTCTTAGTAATGGGGTACTGATTTTACCCTTCGGGTACGGAGTCCTAAAGATGATAGTTAGCGGGGACAGGCCAACACCTCCTAACTGACATGATTCTATCCCCAAATTTATACATGTAATAGTAATTTAAGTTGATATGAATGAGGTGCAATGCTTCAAGCAACATTTTTGAATATATTTTGTTTCTAATCTGTTTTGAGAGCATTGGGTATGTAAGAGTTGGGCACTCAATGATCATGTGCTCCTCTTGCCAATTGTGTGTTCAAGTATCCTTTAAGATTATAGCAGGCTCTGTGTAGTATAATATATTATTCTTCTCCTATTGCCTAAATTCTGTATGTTGATCTTGAAAAATTTTGTTTAGCTGTTTTATAGAAGACTTGGAAATGTGGATTTATGGTTTATATATATTTGCTAAAAATGTATGAATACTAATGCGAATATTAACTGTTTTATGAATCTTAGTTAATTTGGTTGTCATATAAACACCATAATTTACCACAAATTTGTATCATGACAAGTACAACTATCTCCCTCAATCACTAACAGTTAAATAAAATCTTTTGAGAGCACATCAAAAAATTGTTTACGGTCTAAAGCTTATTGTGTAGTTGTTAATCCTGTTAATATTTTTTTATGATAATAGAGAATTTGTGAATTATATGGCTTATGTTTAACTTACCATCAGATATAGTAAAAATGATCACCAAAATTAAACCCGCATTTTAATGTAAAATTGTAACCAAAGTTTTAACATTTCGCTATCGTATTTAAGCAAAATGACTCCAAATAAATCATTGTTAACCCAAAAGTAGTAAATGATCACCAAAAGTAGTAAATGAACACCAAAAGTGTTTTACTAATTTACTATTCGGTTCTGGCCGCAGCTCTAACCTAACGTAGGTAGAAATAGCGCAATAATTTGCTCGCTAAGATTTGGTGATCATTAACTACATTTGGTGATCATTAACTACATTTGGTGTTCGAATACAATTTGAAGTGCAGTCGTGAGTATAATAGCTAGTACTATTACAATTTTAGACTTTATTTTTCTGGTGTCAAGTATATATTTTTGGTGGTCATTATATTTTATCCCAAATTATATCTTTGTGCTATTTTTGTTATGTGTATAATCACAAATAAAATCTTATAGTTTAATATTGATGGGTTAGTGAACATGTGGGATGTAGTTTACTACTATTTTGTAATTCAGTTATTCATTATAATTAGAGGTAGTTAACTACATGTAGTTATGAGTTATCGGTCTGTAGTTAATAAAGTAACTAGTAAGCACTAATTTTACGCACCCCTTCCGCCGCTGCGGCGTTCCTGCGCCGGCAAAGGGATATGTGGGACTCGTCATCTCCATAGTGGTGGATTTAAGTGGGAAGGGTCCTCAGGAGAAGACCCTACCCACTAAAACCTCCCGGGTACACCTCCGTCCGCCGTTGGTGAGGGGCCCAGGAACCCATGGCTTTCTGGGACACCCTCCGGCGGCCACACTAGTGGGCCATTTAGCCAGTCACAGAGATACCGGAGTACCAGGGCGATCCTACTCCTCATGGGTCGGCCCCGAAGGGAGCAGGGCCTATGTTATGCACTCCCTGACGCTGAGCCTAGGGTGACAGGCGGCGAGACTCAGGCCGCCCCGACGGCCACCACGCCATCTGCGGCAGGTGGATATAGGGATCATTTTCCCTCTCCTGCTTCGTGGCCTTCTTCTGGAACATGACTCACCGCAGGAGGCCACCGCCTTACACGGCCTCTCACTTTCGACCATCTTTAAGATGATGGTCGGCAGCGAAAGGTCGGATCCCATCACCCCGAAGAGCTCGGTGCACTTGTCCACACCGGACACTCCACTACCGTGTGCTGCGCTGTGCCGCCACTGAGTGTTCGTTCGAAGCCCAGAGTGTTCGTTCGCCGCCCAGAGTGTTCGTGGCGCAGAGAGGCCACGTTGCACATCATCATTTCAGTAGGAGGACGTCCATTGCTGGACATAGGCAATTTCGACCTGAAAAATGAACCTCGCGGTCGTCCGAAGACTTTGGTCGCCAATGACAAATTAAAGGCGATTGTGGAAGCTGATGATACACAATCTACGGCTGAATTAGCAGCAGCTTTCGACGTTAGCGTCAAAACAATATTGGTCCATTTGCGTCAAATTGGCAAGGTAAAAAAGCTTGACAAATGGGTGCCCCACGAACTCAATGATCGCCAGCGCGAAGTACGCGTCGAGACGTGCCTTGCACTGCTCAACAGGCACACAAATGAAGGAATTTTGAACCGCATTGTTACCTGCGATGAAAAATGGATTCTGTTTGATAACCGCAAGCGCTCAGCAAGTTGGTTGGATCCTAGTTCAGCATCTAAACAATGCCCTAAACGAAAACTTACCCCTAGAAAAGTGATGGTCACTGTTTGGTGGTCTAGCGCCGGTGTGATTCATCACAGCTTCTTACCAAACGGGGTGAGCATTACTGCAGATGTGTACTGTGAAGAACTGAACACAATGATGGAGAAGCTGGCACATCTCCAACCAGCATTGGTCAATCGCTCGTCTCCGCTGCTCCTGCACGACAACGCGCGACCTCATACTGCACAGCAGACGGTCTCCAAGTTGCAAGAACTGGGGTTGGAAGCTCTCCGTCATCAACCCTATTCACCAGACCTTGCGCCTACAGACTACTACTTTTTCCAGAATTTGGATAACTTCATGGCGGGAAAAAAATTCAATACCCGAGAGGCAGTACAAAATGCCTTTGAAGAATTTGTTGCCTCCCCTTTCCAGCTGATTTCTTTAAGAAGGGCATCAATAAACTGCCACTGCGTTGGAAAGATGCATTGATTGCATGGGTGATTACTTCGATTAATACAAATAAAAAAACCGGCCAAGTGCGAGTCGGACTCGCGCACGAAGGGTTCCGTACTAGTTGTAAGTGTCTACCTATTTTTGATATCAAGAATACAACAAGTAGTAGTTCTTGTAGTTCGTTGTAACTTTGATCGATATTAATAATAGTTGATTGAATGAAAGGTAAATTGTGGTTAACGGTTTATGACGTATTAAAAAAAAACTACTTACTTGATCTCGTTCAAACCAATGTTTGGTGGAAGTTTGCATGGTTATGTACATCATATATTTTTTTTTAGTTTTATCATTCTCTTATTTTAGAAGTTACATGGGGGGGGACACACATTTCACCACTTTGGAAGTGTCTCTCGCGCAAACTATTCAGTTTAGAAAAAAATTACATTAGAAACCTCACCATCATTTTTGAAGACCTATTCATAGATGTATCACAAGTATGGGTTCGATGAATAAAATTTTTTTGAGTTTCTTTTCTATATATGGGGATCCCCAAAATTTATTGTTTTTTTTTCTATTTTTGTGTGAAAATCTTAATGCGGTTCACAAAATACATCTACTTACCAAGTTTCAACATTATAGTTCTTATAGTTTCGGAAAAAAGTGGCTGTGACATACGGACGGACAGACAGACAGACAGACAGACATGACGAATCTATAAGGGTTCCGTTTTTTGCCATTTAGCTACGGAACCCTAAAAACATGAAAAAAAATCGTTTAATTTTTTTCATACAAAACGGCAATTTCATTGGTAAAGAACTCTTATTGTTGTCACCGGAAAATAATAAGAAACGTAATACAACTTTCTAGTTGCTAGATCAACTAAAGAGGTTTCGGGTGTTAAAAAAATCGAGTTATTATATAGTTGAAATTATTTTGTTTGGTAGGTACAACAGTCGCGTAGTCGTTTGGTAAGGTTTGGTCAAGTGTATAAGAATTAAGTTAATAATATAATAATTATCCGCGTTCACTGTAACTGGCAACTAAATTTAACAATATGAGTGGCACGAAAGTTGTTCAACTTACAAAGTTCGTATTATATATACTTAAATATATTTATATATAAATATATTAGGAATAAATGGTATATACAAAATTTAAATATTTATATTGCTTACAGGCTTCCCAATGAGGATCTGGAAATTAAAGATATGGAAGACACTCCAGACGAGCCGCTGCCAAACGAACGTGCGATGAGACCTGGTCGTGATGGAACTCAAGGTAATATATACAAATAAATAGAATTGAAGTGTCTGTTGGTATTAGTGTTGTAAAAGAACTGAGTCTTTTAGTCCTCATTTTGCGGCTATGAGTTCTTTTTGCAGAACTCACGACTAATTAGTCTTCTGAGTCCTGAGTCTTGAGTTCTTGTGAGTCTTTTCAGTTCTTTCAGTCCTAAAATTTCTTGAGTCGTTAAATTTATTTTAAGTCCTTTCGTTTTTTTTCAGTCCTTTGAGCTCAGCTGCCCGTTCCTTGATATACGATTATTATAGATGATGTTATAACAATCGGGACCAACGGCTTAACGTGCTTTCCAAGGCACGGAGGGTAGTCTCTCAAACAAACAGACCCGGAAATAAATCTTAGGATTTACACAAAGATTTCTTGTCCGGCGTGGGGATCGAACCCACGACCTCCGAGATTTAAAGCGACCAAATACCGCTACGCTACGGAGGTTGTCTTAATTTACTATGTACTGTCGGAATTTACTATTTTAAATTAATTAAGTTTATTTGATTATTGCTGCTTATTATAAAAGTTTATATAGCTTAGCTTAAAGCTGTCAGGTATGAAAATACAATATTATTATTATATCTATGATTGAATAGTCTAAGTTCTGTAATTTGAGTATGTTATTTTTTAGACGTAAGAAGCGGCCGTAGCCTAATGGCTAGGGCGTCGGACTTGTGATCTTGAGGTCATCGGTTCGAACCCCACCCATTGCAATACCGACGTGAACCCACTCGTAACACAAGCATTTTAGCTTAGCACGAGGGGTTAACAAGAATACTAGTAGATTGCACAGATCTGCTAGTAATTAAAAAAAAAAGTATAGTGACGAATTATTTTGAAAGCGCCCTAAATTTAATTACACTGCATTCATTTAAGTTGATCTTACATAATACATATATTTTTACAATTAGACTATTAATATCGTCGCACCAACCATTATTGTTTACCGATAGTACGCGGAAATCATCGTTTTACTCACTGATAAAATATCGTTCCACATGTAAGCTCTATCAGTATTAAAAACCGGGCAAGGGCAAGTCGGACTCGCGCACGAATGGTTCGGTACCGTTTTCAAGTGCCTATCTGAAGCTGTTATTGATATCGAGCAAAAAGGGCATAAAATCACGTTTGTTGTATGAGAGCCCCCCTAAAATATTTTGTGTTACTTTTCACAGATTTAACAATTTTTTGTCCTTTTTCAATATTTAAAATCTACTCTCACTAGTCAAAATTGAGTCGAATCATTAACTCTGCTTTTATTAAATCACATGCACATTTCTTTTGTGTAAAGATTGTTTAGTAAAATTATTAATTCAGTAAAATAGGTAATTAAAATTATTGTTTTATAAAATGAAGTTGTTTTTCGGGAGATATTTTATTTTGTCGGGAGTCGGGAGGGTATCCAAAAATTCGAGAGAATTTCCACCCGGTTTCCGGCATTTTCGCAAATTCCTTTATTGATTGTTATGTTACGCCTTAATTATAGGCCAGTGCAACCCCAAGCGTCGTCGCGAGCGCATGTGTCAATACATGTATCGTATCACAGTTAGTGTTAGGGGCCATCCATAAAGTACGTCACACGTATTTCATGATTTTTAGACCCCTCCCCCCTCCTTGTCACATGCCTCATGTCACATCCTCCCCCCTCCCTAGTGTGACGTCACAAATTTGCAATTTTAAATTTAAAAAATAAAATAATTAAAACAGCAGTTTCACAATTAATTTTATTTCCATTTAAATTACTTTTTTATGAAATCAAAAAACAAATATTTGACAATAACAAATCAATAAACTTTTAATTAAAGAAAAAGAAAGGAACTTAGTCGTCTTCAGTCCATGGACTCTGAATCCATTCCTTTAATTTATTTATAATTGGCATAGAAGTCAGTTCGTTCTCATTGGCGTTGTTAACGTCAGGAACATTTGTGGTGTCTACATCTTCTTCATCCAACCATATGGCATCATCATTAATATGATTCAAACAAAGAATTTCTCTGACACGTCTAGCTGCTATTATTTGAGGACGAATCTTTACAAAGGGTAAAACTTGCTGCTTCTTATGTAGTTGTTTGTGTTGGTTATTGGCTATATATGATGCAAAATAAAGACCACTGATGCCACAATTTCGCTTACACAAGTATCCCTCGACAGTAACTATCAATGACGAAAAAAAAAGCAACTCTTTGATTTTACATTCCTCTGTAAGTTTCATACAGTTTACGGTAAAGATTACCTATCTTTTAGTTTATTTTGAACTTGTTTAATTAAAATAAGTTGTAAAATAGTAACTGTATCGACAAAATACAGAACTAAAAAAACGACGTCGTTCACTCGGCGAAAGTCAATTGTCGAATGAAATAGAAACAATGAAATCACGCGAGGTTATTTTTTAATTTCAATTAATATTTCAAATTTCGCAATTTAATTTATTAAATTTGAAATGTGATGTCACAAAACTTAGGACCCCCCCCTTGTCACACCATGTCACACTTCGTCGACCCCCTCCCCCCCTTCTTACATGTGACGTACTTTATGGATGGCCCCTTATTGACAAAGGTTAAAGATGGAATGGGACTAGGATAAAACTCTGTTGTTCATTGAAAAATATCAACAATAATTAATCATTCTTGATTTGGAGTTAGGCATAATTTAGTAAAATCACAGAACCCGACTTTGTTATCCCACATTTTATTACCAAAAGCGGAGAGCAGTCCAGCACTATGCTAGTCATGAGCGAGCTTACAGGTCAGTCAGGTAATGCCGTAACGTTACACGCTCGCCTTGAATGTTACGATACGGCCAAATGCTCTTGTCAGTCGCCGGCTTTAGTAATAGGATCCCGGTTTTCCCCTTGGGGTACGGAAACTAATTTAATTACCATATTTTTTATGTCAGAAATGTCTTTTATTGCATTAAATGTACATTTATAATATTAAAACATAATAAACTATAGTAGGATTATAAAATAACCTAAATTAAGCTATAATATTTTCCTCATGTTCCGTAGGTATATTACCTATTTAAAGGAAACATGACGAATTATGCATTTTTTTTCCTTATGTTATTACTAGCGTACCGCCCCTGGCGACCCGCTTCGCACGGGTGTAATGCTGATGGCATCATCATCATCAGCCCGTATATCGTCCACTGCTGAACATGGGCCTCTTCCCGAGGGAGAGTTTTTGCCATAGTCACCACGCTTGGCAGGCGGATTGGTGACCGCAGTGTTATGATGTAATACACAGGGGACGCTGCTGCCCGTTCGGTACCAACGGCTTAACGTGCTTTCCGAGGCATAGAGGGTCCAACCAGACCCGGAAAGAAATCTTAGAATTTACACAAAGATTTCTTGTCCGGTGTGGGGATCGAACCTTCGACCTCCGAGATTTAAAGCGAGCCAATTACCGCTACGCTACGGAGGTTGTAATATACATACGTATAAACCTTCCTAGTGAATCACGCTATCTACTAAAATAAACCGCATCAAAATCCGTGGAGTAGTTTTAAAAATTATACACAGCGGGAAGCGACTTTGTTTTATACTATGTAATGTTTTTTTAATTATTTCCTTATTATTTTCCTGTGACATATAAAGCTCGGGTGTCACTGCGGCCTGTTGTGTTGATTGTAAGCGAGTGTAATGTATGGCATGGCGACTTTGTATAAATGTTTCAATTTCCTTTATTTAGGTTCCGCGAATTAATTTTGCAACTTCTTTTAATTTTGTGGTATTTATTATGAAAATATAAAATATAGGTCGCTTACAGTTCGTTCTCTGTAAGAAGTACCCCCCTCGCCCTCCCGACCCTTAGTTTGCTAAGAACATTCTGATGCCCTCGTAGACCCGAAGCTCGCGAACTGTAAGGTAGAGCGACAGTGGCACAAACCTCCCATAAAGAAACTAAAAGCCATAATCCCTCAATCTCCCCGTCAGCGACTGCCCTGAGCCGAGGTCCAAGTCACACAGGGGACGCCCTGGACGCGCAGGTTGCTTAGTTGGTAGTGATTAAACCATTTATCGAGGCTGGAGCTCTGCTCGCCTTTATGCCCGGTGAAATATTTTACCTTAATTTTACACTCTGAAAATGGTTCGCTGGAAGAAAACTCATTAATGAGTTAAGCTCGCCATTGTACATCATCTTTAAATGTTGTTTTTACTCCAATTTCATGTGTACAATAAAGAATAAATAAATAAATAAGTAGCGCTCTATATCTTGTTTATATTATTTTGAAATACTTGAATAATTAGTACTCTTTTAGGGTTGCGTACCTGAAGGGTAAAAACGTGACCCTATTACTAAGACTTCGCTGTCTGTCAGTCTGTCACCAGGCTGTATGTGAAGAACCGCGATAGCTAGACAGTTAAAATTTTCCCAAATGATATATTTCTGTTGCCGCTATAACAACAAATACTAAAAATTTAATAAAAAAACATTAAGGTCTTACATACAACAAACGGGTGTTATTTTTCCTTTTTTGCTCGATATCAATAACGGCAACCCGCATTTAAAAATGGTACAGAACCCTTCGTGCGCGAGTCCGACTCGCACTTGGCCGGTATTGTGTAGTTGTGTGATATACAATGCCTTAAAAGTTTATTTTTATTTTAGGTAAACGAACAACAATATTATTCGCAAGTTCTGTCGGATTGGGCATACTTGGTATCATACTATTGAATTGCTCTCTTTATAAAATTGAGGTAAGTCAGCATTATTTAGAAGACTAGGTAAATTGTTTGAAAATTGTATTATTTTAATTTAATAAAAAATATTATTTTTTGACATTAGACTTTATGTAATCTTGCTTTGCAGTTACTCATTGTAATTATATCTAATATTATATTCTTGTTGGAAAAAACATTTATAAACAATTTATCAAATACCTACACAATATTATATTACACTTGAGAGCAATAAAATCGCACACCCCTTGTAATTTGGTTTATTACTGATTGTTTTCTAAAATCTAAAGATATTGAGTAAAAATCATTAGACAAAATTAAAGGACACAAGCTTAGCTTTACAAAAACATAAAATTAAAATCATTGACCTTTACGTAACTTACAAAAACCGACCGTACACCGAATTCCCCAAATTCACGCGTTTGCGTTGTCACTACTTGCACCCTTAGCCGCAGGTATAAAAAGATCGGTTTATTGGAATTTTTAATCAGTTGCATACCGAAGGTCAACGTGATAACATCTCTACTGGAAGCATACGGATTTACTGGAAAAATATGGATACCACGCCCGCAGAAGCCGCTCAAGTTATTGCCTAGCTCGAAGCAGGCCATAACCAAAGTGAAGTTGCTCGACGGCTAAATTTGAGCCGCTACTCTGTTCGTCGTGTATACCAGAGGTTCCAAGAGACCGGTGGCTACATTCGGCGACCAGGATCTGGCCGGCGACGCACAACATCAGAGCGTGATGACCGCTTTCTTGTGACAAGGTCTTTGAGAAATCGGCAACTGAACGCGGTTCAACTGGGACAACAGCTTCGAGAAGTTCGCAATGTCAGTATAAGTCGGTGGACAGTTCGAAGAAGACTAGGTGAAGCAGGAATGACTTCACATCGCCCAGCAAATGGTCCCAAATTGACCACAGCTCACCGACAAGCCCGGCTACAATTTGCTAGGGAACATTTAAATTGGACGTATGACCAATGGCGGGCTGTTATGTTCTCTGATGAGTGCAGAATGACTTTACATGGTCATGATGGACGCTCTAGGGTCTACAAAAGGTCATCAGAGCGATTTTCACAATGCTGCATAAGCGAACGTGTGGCTTTTGGAGGTGGATCGTGTATGTTTTGGGGTGGCATAATGTTGGACACTAAAACTGACATTGTATTCATCACTACGGCGAATACCGGCCCGAGATCGAGAAGTTTGACGGCTGCACGATACGTCGAAGAAGTGCTCGAAGAACATGTGAGGCCGCTTGCGTGGCTTATGGGAGAAGATTTCTCTTAATGCACGACAACGCCAGACCGCATGTCGCTAGAACAGTTTGCGACTACATGGAAGACGTTGGAATCACCGCGATGGAGTGGCCAGCTCGTAGTCCTGATCTCAATCCGATTGAGCATGTCTGGGATGAGCTAAAAAGAAGAGTTCGAGCAAGAAGCCCTGCTCCTACGCGCCTCCAAGAGCTTCAACTTGCCATTGAAGAGGAGTGGAACGCCATACCACAAGATTTCATGGTGAAATTAATACGGTCCATGAAAAACCGATTAAGAGCTGTAATCAAGGCTAGGGGAGGGAATACACCTTATTAAAAAAACAATTTGATCAAGCATTTTGAGTTTTATTTTTATTCTTTCTTAAGCTAAATTGGGTAATTTTATCCGTATGTTGGGTTTTGTGCCCTAAAACTCCCTATGGGTACTTTTTTTACACTGTATTTGATATCATTAGAAAGGTACTGAAGTAAACATTGAAATAGTGTAAGTTTTATTTTAATATGTATTCACATTCATGAAAAAAACTGCTTTAACAACAAAAAGTCAACGTGTGCGATTTTATTGCTCTCAAGTGTATATAAAAGCGGCCGTAAACCAATGACTATGGCGTCGGACTTGTGATCTTATGGTCGCCGGTTCGATCCTCACCTATTGCACTACCGACGTGAACCTACTCGCATTTTAGCTTTGCACGAGGGGTTAACAAAAATATTAGTAGTAATCTAAAAAAATAATAATAAAAAGGCATAAAACAAGAAATTTCACAATTTTTATTTTTTTACTAGCATTTTTTCAGTCTACTCGTATCTTGTTAACCCCTCATGCTAAGCTAAAATACGTGTTACGAGTGCGTTCACGTCGGTAGTGCAATGGGTCGGGATCGGACCGGCGACCACAAGATCACAAATCCGACGCCCTAGCCATTGTGCTACGGCCGCTTAACATTAAAGCAGTGGTGTTCTCCTTACTTATTTCGCCTTGTAGTTTAACTTGTTTTATGTATTTTCACAGCCAATAATAATCGACTACACCAATTGTACCGCAACGGAAGAAATGACATGTGCGGAAATGATAGATGAGTATCCTAAAGAGCTGTGCTACTGTTTCATAAATATAACCGTTTCATACGCGATACCGAATGCGGTACTTTACTACGAGTTGCCTACGTTCGACCAGCAAGCTTTAAAAGATTCCAAGTAAGCAACATAATGTGTCATCATCATGATCATCATCTCATCATTATCATCAGCTCGTATAACGTCCACTGCTGAACATGGGCCTCCTCCCGAAGAGGGTAGTTGCCATAGTCACCACGCTTGACAGCCGGATTGGTGACCGTAGTAATATGTTGTACCACACAAGGAAGCGCTGCTGCCCGTTCCTTGATTTACGATTATTATAGATGATGTTATAATAATCGGGACCAACGGCTTAACGTGCTTTCCGAGGCACGGAGGGTAGTCCCCCAACCAACCAGACCCGGAAAGAAATATTAAAATTTACACATAGATTTTCTGTCTGGCGTGAGGTTCGAACCCAAGACCTCCGAGATTTAAAGCGAGCCAAATACCGCTACGCTACCAAGGTTGTTACACATAATGTGTATAATAATGTATTTTATACTTAGCCTTTCGATGTGATTCTGCATGTGTAGCATTATAAATCTAATTATATTACTACTCTGATTAACGTATCGCCTATCAATGCCAGCGCAAATGATTGATTGGTTGTAAGTTAGCTTTGAATTTATCTGTCATTGGCGATCTGTCACTGATTAACAAAGTTGGCGATGTTTTTGACTATTCCATTCCAAAGGAAGTGAAATATATAATGAATTATATTATAGGTATAGTATAATGAATAATATCGGATGTCTACCAACTCTGTATCCACAGCCGGTATAGTATAATGAATAATATCGGATGTCTACCAACTCTTTATCTGCAGCCGGTATAATATGATGAATAATATCGGATGTCTACCGACTCTTTATCTACAGCCGGTATAATATGATGAATAATTTCGGATGTCTACCAACTCTGTATCTACAGCCGGTATAATATGATGAATAATATCGGATGTCTTCCAACTCTGTATCTACAGCCGGTATAATATGAATAAAATCGGATGTCTACCGTCTCTTTATCTACAGCCGGTATAATATGATGAATAATATCGGATGTCTACCGACTCTGTACCTACAGCCGGTATAATATGAATAATATCGGATGCCTACCAACTCTGTATCTACAGCCGGTATAATATGAATAATATCGGATGCCTACCAACTCTGTATCTACAGACGGTATAATATGAATAATATCGGATGTCTACCAACTCTGTATCTACAGCCGGTATAATATGAATAATATCGGATGTCTACCAACTCTGTATCTACAGCCGGTATAATATGAATAATATCGGATGTCTACCAACTCTGTATCTACAGCCGGTATAATATGAATAATATTGGATGTCTACCAACTCTGTATCTACAGCCGGTATAATATGAATAATATCGGATGTCTACCAACTCTGTATCTACAGCCGGTATAATATGAATAATATCGGATGTCTACCAACTCTGTATCTACAACCGATATAATATGAATAATATCGGATGTCTACCAACTCTGTATCTACAGCCGGTATAATATGAATGTAGTGATATTGATATTTTATGTTTAACTGAGCACTGGCTAAAGCGCCATCAATTCATTTTCAGCTTCAATAACCACCAGGTTGCAAGCTCGTTCATCAGAGAAAAGCATATACATGGTGGCTCTTTAATATTAATAAATAATAATTTGAAATTTAAGATAAGAAATGACATTGTGAGCCTCTCTGTTGAGCGAGTAGTCGAGATTTCATGCATTGAGTTGGAGCAATTCATTGTTGTGTGCCTATACAAACCTCCTTGCGCGCCATTTGAGGCATTTTCAGATATAATGGAGGATGCCTTGAATAAATTATCCAAGCACCATAAAACTGTTATAATTTGTGGAGACTTTAACATCAATATATTAGAAAAAAACTCAATTAGTTATAATTTTTTAAATTTGTTTAAGTCATATAATTTACATAATATCTTTACTGAACCCACTAGAGTTACTGCTACAAGTGCTACTTGTATTGATAATATCATTAGCAGTATAAAACCCTTCCAGCAATCTATAATTAATAAGATTCAGTCAGATCACTCTGGTCAGTTCGTCACTTTTCCAAATTCAGTAGTGTCACAAAAAAAAGTATAAATTATATACCATTTACTGAAAGCCGTTTAGAAAGGTTTAAAACGAATATATTAGAAAAAATAGATTTGATGCCCTATCACAGCACTGCGGATCACATGTACAACTCTTTATTCGATTTAATTAGTAGTGAGTTTAGATTCATTTTTACGCCCAAAATTCTATCTTTAAGTGACCGTGTGTCGTTTAGTGACTGGGCAACTCCTGATATTTATAAAAGTCGTAATAAATTGTATGAACTTTATGAAGAAAAGAATTATAACCATTGTCCGATTTTTCAAGAGTATGTCAAAAAATTCTCAAAATTATTTAAAGAAGCCTGTTCCGATGCTAGGTCTACTTACATAAAAAATAAAATAAAAAATTCAAGTAATATTATTAAAGCCACCTGGAATATGATTAATAGTGAGACTGGTAGAACAAAAGTACGTAGTCGTGACTTTCACTTAAAAATAAGTAATGTAGACATTAAAAAAGATATAGAGGTGGCGACTGAGTTTGAATTATATTTTTCTAACATTCCGATTATAGCTACAAAGACTCTGTCGTCTTCTTCGGTATCTGCTGAGCTCTCCTCAAGCAGAGTGTAGTAGAATGCGGCACAATTTTTGAATTCTCTACAGTCAGCCCCAAAGATATTTTGAACGCCTTTAAATCCATAAATATGAAAAACACTAAGGATCTATGGGGTATATCTGTTAAAACGGTATCCTCAATAATTACTGCTATAGCTCCACATCTAGCTATCATATTCAATTGTTGTGTCGCATCTGGTGAGTTTCCTGACTTGATGAAATATAGTAAAATCATTCCGTTATTTAAAGCTGGAGATAGTTCCGACCCTTCGAACTATCGACCTGTTTCAGTACTGCCCACTCTTAGTAAAATATTTGAAAAGATAATGCTTAGCCAGTTGCTCAGTCATTTTAATAGACATAATTTACTTCACAGAAAGCTGTTTGGATTTACCAGAGGTTTCTCAACTGTGGATGCAGGAATACATTTACTGAAAAGTATATTCGCGGCTTGGGAGGATTCGCAAGATGCCTTAGGAATATTTTGCGACTTGTCCAAAGCATTCGATTGCGTGCACCATGAGACTCTTGTCAGGAAACTACACCACTATGGCGTTAGGAATAAGGCTCTCGAACTTCTGGCTTCATATCTGGGTAATAGAATTCAGAAGGTCGATATTAATGGCAAACTATCTCCGGGATCATCAGTTGTAATGGGAGTTCCCCAGGGATCAATCCTTGGTCCATTTCTGTTTTTAATATACGTAAATGACTTACCTTACTACGTAAGGGATAAACATGAGATTGTATTGTTCGCGGATGGCACTTCCTTGACATTTAAAATTAATAGAAAACTACATGATTATGACGAAGTTAACGATGCACTCTCTAAAGTAGTTCATTGGTTTCATGTTAATAATCTCTGTTTAAATAATAAGAAAACTAATCAAGTTTTCAACACCCAATGTTAGACAGGTTTCCACCAATGTAAATATTAATGGAAATGGCTTGGACCCTGTGGAAACCACGGTGTTCTTAGGTATCACCATTGACTCCAAACTGCAATGGGGACCACACATTGAGAAAATGTCAGGAAAATTAAGTTCTGCAGCATATGCTGTAAAAAACTGATGTTGATGTGAAAAGCGACACACATAGTGTAAATACTAGATATAAGCATAATCTTGTGGCTCATGCTAGCCGTCTCCGCAAAATAAGTAACTCTTTTATGGGGCAATGTATACGGTTCTACAACAAACTTCCCAATAGTATAAGAGAATTGAATATAAATAAGTTTAAAATGACTATTAAAGCCAAATTGTGCAGCAGGGCTTATTATAAAATTTCTGATTATCTTTGTGACAAAAATGCTTGGGATTAAATCGCTCTAATCTCAATGTAAAATAAAGTATATTGTAATTAGGTCAATAAAATATTGTGATATGATATAATTTAAAAAAAAGAGGGTTCTACTGAGTTTTTTGGCAGTGCAATACCACCTATCGATGCTAAAAAATCTGTTTTTTTTTTACTATTTAGGGACGACAACCAGCTGGCTGGAACCCTGTCTCCGACACCGTCCCATAGCTGTTCACCAAACATTTACAACAACATGAAGCCTATCGCTCCGTGCGGCGCTCTAGCAGACGCCCAATTTACTGGTACAGTATTTTTTGTAATTATCTATACTGATAGATAAACTGTAGGTGCTGGTAATGACATGATGGACTTGCAGAGGCGGATTAAACGTTGAGCGCCGTAGGCAAGCATCTAATAGGCGCCCCTATTTTATATATAACTAGTACTAGTAATAAAATTGATCACTGTAGTTGGCGTAACACATATGTGGTAGAGTTTACTCCAATTTGGAGCTGGCATTTCTTTATTCCGACTTGTTACTACAGGCTACTGCCTCAACTACAGTTGCTGTTCCAGCGTCTATTTCGCCCGCGCGCCCCTTTGTGCCTTCGCGCCCCTAGGCACTTTTTTTTTCGGATGGACATACGTAGGTAGCCACGAGGCTTTTGCTACTTCACCGTCCGGTGAAGTAGCGCCCCTAAGCACGTGCGTAGTTTGCCTAATGGACAATCCGCCTCTGTGGTCGTGGGTAGGGACATTTACATAGGCGTGGGAATGGACTCAGATTCAGAGTCTGGCATATTTGTCTGGTTATCAAAAAAAAAACTAAGTAAAAGTTCTGCGGGGCTTTGAATTCAGCTCAATACGGTCTATCGGAAATTGCGAAGTACTGTCATATACTTTTGCTCAAATAAAATAAAAATTAAAGACGGAGCGCTGCGCGAAATGACACACACGACTAAAACTAAGCCTTACCTTGTCAGTCGATATGTCAGTCTATTGCAGCGTTAGGTGTTTGATGTCATCACCCGCTCCGCAGGGGGCGTGTTGGCCGTCGGCGGCGGGCTGAAACCCGCCGCCTGCCGCCCTAGGCTCGGCCTCGGAGAGTGGGGCACATGGTCCCCGCTTCCTTTGAGGCCGACCCATGAGGAGAAGGGACGCCTTCACACTCCGGGCGTCCTCTATAATTGGACAAATGAGACACAGTCAGTGTGGCCCAGGAGATTCCGCAGCGCCATATTAGCCGCGTATGCCGTCGGGGGGGCCGGATTGCTTCTTGCGTACCCGGCCCCCGCCAAAGGCGGATCGAAGGAGTGTCCGGGGGGTTTTAGTAGTGTAGGGTCGTCTCCTCGTGATATAAGTTAGCATACCACGCTATGGAGATGACGAGTCCCACATATCCTACCGCCAGTTATTTTAATAACATTGGGGTACAGTGAAAAATCATAGCAACAATAGGCATGAAGAATAAAAAAATCTATTCAGTCCGTCAGTTACATTACCAAAAAATATTAGACACGATTTTTTTTTTCTCAAACAAATTTCACTTGAAATTTCATGTGACGTCACTTCTAGGTACATTTTTATCTAGTAGTGACGTCACAAGCCCCCCTCTCCTGAACTTTATAGTTTGTTGTTGCTCTGTATCTTTGTCAATTTTAATTGATTTGATAAATAAAAAAATACGTGTCCAATAATTAAAAATAAGTTCAGTCAACAAGCGCTAGGGGGCCTCGCAAAATACAATTCGTCCACTTCCAATTTAGCTCTTGCGCCGCCACTGGTTTACACCGTCAGTACCAAATAATGCAAATAAATATTTTTATCTCACAACGACAGCCGGAAATTCTTTATGGGTGAAAAGTTCGCGGCTAGCTGTGTACAAATACACATAATAGTAAACTCTTGTCATTAACATGTACATATAAATTTAAAATGCATTTAACTAAGTGTAAACCTATCTCTTTTGCTGACTGTACATTGCAATCTAGGGTTTTAACCTAAAATCTCTGAGCTAGAAGTATTTTAACAGTTTCTACATGCTGTGGTTTACAAATATTTAACCTGCTGATGGTTTTTGCAGATCAATTTTTCCTGAGCATGTACTCCAAAGACCATCCCATGTATAATGAAACACATAAGTTTGCCCGGGTAGCCAAGCGGGGGTTTGTGTTGGATGCCGAAAGAGCTAAATATCGCAATCCCCCTGGAGATCTTAAAAAAGGTTAGTATTTATTTACCCCCATAATGGTTAAAACGGGACCCTAATATAGGAGAAGTGGCATGAAGGAACCAGGTTCTGAAAGAGCCACTTGCATTATTTCGGTAGTTAAGGAACAAAATTGGTTAATGATCAGTTTTGCCACTTAAAAATATAATCACCAACCAAAGTTGTTAATGCAGTGTCTCTTTTAAAACCTGGCTCTTTCATGTCACTTCTCCACTACTAAAAATCCGTTGCCTGTCACCAAGCTGTATCTCGACCTGAACCACGTATAGCTAAATGAGAAATTTTCACTGATGATTTATTTCTGACAACATCCTTAGCGTAGCGGTATTTGGCTCGCTTTACATCTCAGAGGTCGTGGGTTCGATCCCCACGCCGAACACGAAATCTTTTTGCAAATTCTAAGATTTATTTTCGGGTCTAGTTGGTTGAGCTACTATCCTCCGTGCCTCGGAAAGAATGATTAGCTAATCCGCAAGGTTGCCATATTTTGTACTTCATCATCAGCCCGTATAACGTCCTTCCAAGGGTTTTGCCATATTCACCACGCTTGGCAGGCAGGCGGGTGGGTGGCCGCAGTATTATGATGTAACACACAAGGAAACGCTGCTACCCGTTCCCTGGTATGCAATCGTTATAGATGATGTTTTAACAAACGAGACCAACGGCTTAACGTGCTCTCCGAGGCACAGAGGGTAGTCCATCAGCCAACCAGACCCGGAAAGAAATCTTAGAATCTAAACATAGACCTTGTCTGGCGTGGGGATCGAACCCATGACCTCCAAGCGAGCCAATTACCGCTATGACACGGAGGTTTGTATTTAATTATATTATTTCATTGTATATTGACAAGATGAAGGTACAAGACTAAGGCCGTGTTCAAACCAAACAAGCCGCCGAGAGTGACCATACATATTCACCTTTTCGTTCACATCTAACCGACGATACGTTATTACACTATGCGTAGACGCTGACATTCGGCGGCCGATTAATATAGCGTGTCACTACGCTCCGCGGACGCTGATTGGACGGACGGACGTAAACTATAGCGTATTGTCAGCATACTGTGAACGAAAAATACCGTTTATTTTCACGTTTACACTGGGGCTCACAGTGAGCCTGCTTACATTCGGCGGCTGACAGTCAGTTTGGTATGAACACAGCCTATGTGTATGTAAATAACCTAAGTGCTGAATTAATATCGTTGAATTCGTTTAAATACCTAGGCCTCAGAAGCATAAGGACGGATGTCTATTATAATTCAGAAGCATTTGGTCGTAAGTGCCAGTTAACGATAAACACACATACGACGAATGTTCTCACGTATAATGGCACATCTTACTTTATGCTTCTGAGCCAGTCAATTATCATCATCATTCATATAAACTCTATCGTCCACTGGTGGACATAGTTTTCTTTGGAAAATAAGAATGGCAGTGTATATTTTAACAAAATTAAAAGAACTATTATGGGAGCGTTCAAGTATTACGTAACGCAATTTTTGAAGATTTTAGACCCCCCCTCCCCCCATGTAACGCACCGTAACGTTTTTAGGTACCCCCCCCCTACTCCCCCTCCCTAAGCGTTGCGTAACATTTAAGTCACAATTATGTTAAAGAGTATTTATACCTTTGTTATTGTATTAATTGCGTTTGCAGCAGTAATAAACAAAAGAAGAGATTTTTAAGTTTAATGTTTTTCTTTAGCCCTAAATCAAGGTAGGTTCATAAAAAAACAATTCAATTGCAATTACTGCTCCTCTGTCCACGGGTTTGCCAGCCACTCAGACTCTTTCATTATTGGTATTTGGAGAGCAGACGAAGAAGGTTTCGAAATCGTTAAACAGCTAGCATCAACTTCGTCTTCATCGAGCCATTCGGCAACCTCAGACAATGCTTCTATGGCGCACTATGCAGAGCAGCTCATTTGCCCTTCTGGCAGCAAGTCACTGTGGCCGTACTCTACTTTCACGAGGGTTTTGGGCAATCTTGCCATGTACATAACGACTGCGCGTTTGTACACCATTTAAGGATGTGAAATAAATCCTACAGGTTGCACATATTTTGTTCTTGAGATCGACCGCCCAGGAGCATTAGTCGATATGAACAGGGCGTCCAGGTTGTATTTTTTGAAATGTAGAATGACAAAATTCTTGACTTAAAGATTGATTGAATATATATAATTTATATACATTTTAGCAGAAAACTTAACTCTGGAACTTGAATTCTTGTATAACATCGTTTATATGTTCTACAAACTTTTTTTTTGTTATTTTAACGTTTTTGTAAGTAACGTACAATATTATCGAGGGAATCCCCGTAAAACATAAACGAAAAGGGTTGCCGATGTAAGATTTTAATACCCTAGTTTTTTAAATAAAATACAAAAATGTTACGTAACACTTTGTGTAAATACCCCCTCCCGCCCTAGTAACCCACCGTAACGTTTTACAAGACCCCCCCCCTCCCCCCTAAATTGCGTTACGTAATACTTGAACGGCCCCTAATAAACGTTTTTTTATTTTTCAGCGTTTGAAAACTTTTCTTCACCCATAAATTGGCCAACACCTATATGGAAGTTGGATGAGACAAATCCAGAAAATAATGGATTTCAGGTAAAATACGTGCACTATGATAAATTTGTCTTTGCTAATAATTAGCGAAATGGTTTATTCCTGGTAGAGATGTGTCAACTGATGATGAAAATGATGATGTATGATGGAAAATTTTCATCACAAAATTTCAAGACAACTAGAAACTTCAAGCTTTTTTTTAATTCCAGTACGACCATTTTTAGGGAAATGCAGCCACTTAAAAATCTCATTTTTTTCCCTTAATTTTTTCCACTATTGTATCTAGTGGTACAAGGAAAATGAACTACAATTTGGAAGAAACGTCCACTGCTGAACATGGGCCTCCTCCCGAGATGTGACTTTCTATTAGTAAAAGATGTTTTAAAATAGGTTCAGTAGATCCGGAGATTACTCCCTACAAAGTCACAAATACACAATACCTCTTTATAACATTAGTATGCATAGATGAAGGGATTATATCTAGATCTCAGAAGCATAAGGGCGGATGTACGTATGTTTCAGAAACTTAAGTGCCAGTTTACGATAATGGCACATACGACGAATTGATTCTGATGTACATGGCACATCTGACCTAATGCTTCTGAGCTCTAGATATAAAATGTTTAATTCAATGGCACTTAGCTCAATCAGCCTTTTCATCATCATCATCAGCCCGTATAACGTCCACTGCTGATCATGAGCCTCCTACCGGGGGAGGGTATTTGCCATAGTCACCACGCTTGGCAGGCGGATTGGTGACCGCAGTATTATGTTGGACCACACAAGGAAACGTTGCTGTCCGTTCCTTGAAGGTTGTCAGCCTTTTACTCGTAATTTATTTGTATCAGTATTCATAATTTATATTTATTTTATCTCATTTATTTACAGAATGAAGATTTTATTATATGGATGGACACGACGTTGAAACGTAAACCAATAGGAATGATAAAAAATACTCCACCATTCTTTGAAAATGGTATCGTGCCAAATGAATACTTACTTATGGTACAATACCGTACGTATTGACTTTATTTTTTTATGTAATATTTACTTAACGCTTAATATTAATTCTCATCAGCCTAACGTGGCCCTAATCACGCTTGCCAGTCAGGTTGGTGATCGCAGAATTGTGTAATTAAAACCCTCCCGTCCCCTGCTGCTGGCTCTTATCATTCATTATGATATAAGAATCAGGACAACAGTTTAATGGGCTATCCTAGGCACGGGGCACAGTGGGCCAAATTGCCAAAGTGTACCTGGGCCCCTCACCAACGGCGGACGGAGGAGTACCCGGGGGGTTTAAGTGGTGTAGGGTCCTATCCTCGTCGGGAGGAGCTCGTTGGCGTGGTGGGAAACGACCTCTCGCTGCCGACCATAATTTCAAAGATGGTCCAAAGCGAGAGGTCGTGGGAGGCGGTTGCCTCCTTCTGTAGACAAGTAATGTCACAGAAGGAGGCCGCGGAGCGGGATAGGGAAGTAGATCCCTCCACCCACCCGCTTCGCAGACGGCGTGTTGGCCGTCGGTAGCGGGCCGAAACCCGCCGCCTACCGCCCTAGGCTCGGCTTCGGGTAGTGGGGCACTTGGGCTCCGCTCCCTTCGAGGCTGACCCATGAGGAGTAGGGTAGCCTCTACACTCCAGGCGTCCCTATAATTGGGCAAATGGGACACTGTAAGTGTGGCCCAGGAGATCCCGCGGTGCCACACTGGCCGCGGGTGCCGTCGGGGGGCCGGATTGCTTATGCGTACCCGGCCCCCGCCAACGGCGGATCGACGGAGTGTCCGGGGGGTTTGAGTGGTGTAGGGTCCTCTCCTCGTAGTATGAGTTTAGCATACCACTCTATGGAGGGCGAGCCCCACATATCCCACCGCCAGCGCGCGAATACGCTGCAGGGGCGGTGGGAATGCGTAAAGGTATTTCCCACCGGACAAAAAAAAAAGGGTCCTATCCTCGTTGTATGATCCGCATACCACCGCTATGGAGAAGGCCAGTCCCACATACCCTGCCGTCGGCGAGGGAAAGCTGCAGTGGACTGTGGAGGGGATGCGTAAACGCATTTCCCACGGTAAAACAAAGGCACGGGGCACAGTGGTTCGACCCTGTACTAGAGGTTGGACGTAAACCTTAAAGAAACACAACACTACATTCCATTATTGAGTAAATTATGTATGCAATAGGTAATAGTAAAAATAAAGAATAACAGTAAAAATGTATTAATTTCTCTTTCACTAATTATTATACAGCGGTTTAGAAAATAAAGTTAGATACAAAAAGTACAATAATTTCTGGGAGACTGATGCCTAAACCAAGCCGAAGTATGTATCTACTATCTTAGGATATCAGGCCCCCACCACCACAAATTACTTAAACAGTATAATGTACTTCGTTTCTATCGAGAATATTTCCCTTAATAAACAAAATTATAAAAAAAAAAATTTGGTCATCCATTTTTTATATCCTAAAAGGGGCACGTTTTACGTCTTACTATTAAACCGCAGCCCGAAATAGTCAGGATTTTATGTCAATCTCATTGTGACATACGTCAGAAACATTCTTCGTATGGGCGTTTATCGTAAAATGACACATTCGTCCTTATGCTTATGAAGACTAGAGATGTATTTTTATGCTACTTATCATACAATAAGACTGTTTTTTTTCGTAAAATCTATGGGTTATTTCAAGAAAGTCATTCTTCATTTGTTATTTGTCTTTGATGGTAGTATGTATTGGTATTGTTATTTTGTGGAAATATAAAAAGTAATGTTCGTAATTCCAACCACTAGTATTGCGTCGATTCTGGTGTTCCTTAATTGATTTATCATAATCAGCACCTATAACATCCACTGCTGAGCATGGGCCTCCTCCCGAGGGAGGGTATTTGCCATAGTCACCACTCTTGGCAGGCGGGTTGGTGATTGCAGTATTATGTTGTACCACTAGGTACCACTATGTACCACGCAAGGTATCGCTGCTGCCCGTTCTTACAATGATTATAGATGATGTTATACCAATCGGGACTAATGGCTTATCGTGCTTTCCGAGGCACGGAGGGTAGTCCCTCAACCAACCAGACCCGGAAAGAAATCTTAGAATTTACACAAAGATGTCTTGATTGTCTGGCGTAGGGATCGAACCCACGACCTCTGAGATTTAAAGTGAGCCAAATACCTCTACGCTACGGAGGTTGTCATTAAGTCCTTAAGTGATTAGTTAAGTTAAAAATCCCTGAGTCCCCCCGCACTGACAGGGGGGTTTACCCACTCAGCGATTTTTTGGCTTGTGAATCGAACTCATTACATTTCTATATTAAAAATAAGAATATTGCATGTATAGCTCCAGCTGTTGCGCGCGACTTTGTCCGCGTAGATTTTGATTTCTACATACTAATTTTGTCATCCCCTTTCATCCTCTTAGGGATGATTTTTTTAAAAGTTCTTTCATATAAGTTTCAATTTTCTACGATCGGCGATTTTGGTTGTCTGATGATCCTTTTTCTTTTCTTTAAAAACTATAAACTAAGCAACATGCGCAAGAGGGCGTCCCCTGTGGGACTAGGACCTCGGCTCAGGGTGGTCGCTGGCGGCGGGGGGATTGAGGCATTATGATTTTAGTTTGTCTGTTGATCCATCAGAAATTCAGGTCAGGACCACGAGTTTTATTAATATGGTTTCATTTTCCAGAATACCCACCTAACCGGTACAGTGGACAGCGGCTGTTCATTATTGAAGCTTTTAACGAGGAAACTAATATGGGAATCTTCGTTCCAGGCATCATCCTTGTATCTATTTCCACTCTCGGAATATTTGTAGTGTTATATTATCTCATTAAATTTACAAAAATTGGGGGTTTAAAGCAGTTATTAAATTTGTGCGGGAGTCGGTCTAACTAGAACTTAGACCTTTTTGATGAATTATTAAATTAGATGTTAATCAATCAGTTATAATTTCCTCATAATAATATAATCTGTGCACGAGGTGTAAGTGTGTAATTGATTGTCAAGCTCGTTTCATAAAACTATTTGTGATATGATTATGCTAGTCTAATAATAACATAATATATCTTTTTTAATATATCGCTTTTTTAACTCAAACGGTCGGTCTTATATCGACCGTTCTTTGCGAAGGTAAGAAAAGAGAAAAGTTAGTATATAACTCTTCTCTATCTTACCTTCGATAGAATCATGGATAAAAAAGTTAATCTGAAATTTACCAAAATGATCTTATATGATTAATAGACAACCATATTGATAAAAAAGCGTTTGTATGGCTCGAAACGAAAGGACTAGATTTTATACCTTATAGTCATAGACTTAAGGTTGAATGTGATGTTGATGTAACATATTGATTACGTACTTAGTACAAGCATTTTTATTGATATTGCCTTATAATATAATCTATTTTATTAAGAGATTGAAGTATATGTATACCTATATTTATAACATTTTAGAAAGAATTTCATTCAGAGAAATAATATTTTATTTCTCTGATATTTACTAATTATATAGACTATCTTCGTTTAATTGATAACTATTCGACCAATAGTTAATTGGATATTTTGAATCTCTTCAGACTATTTATGCCAACGTATACGTATTTTTTAAAATTTTATATTTACTTGATAATTTATAACAGTACAGTATATTTTTATAATGATTAAAATGAAAATGTTATTATAGTTAATTCCTAAATAAATTGAATTGAATAAATCATTCATGTTAATAATGTTAATTTTATATGTACCACCATTTTTTTTGTGCCTAAATTTAGCAACTAAGTAAGATTGAAGAGTAAAAAAAATATTTAAATATTTTTTTATTATGTACCTATTACATTTTTTTTTTTATATTATTCATTTGCTAAATAAGCGATTGGTTTAATGCCTGAACTCTTTTGTTTGCAAATATTGTTCAGAAAAACAACACAAAAATCTGTATGTATCGTATTTAAACATAATATTGTGCTTGAACATATTTATAAATATTTTTTAGTCACTGGCCAAGCCAAAGATTTAAAACTGTGCATTTAACATGTGATGTTATTATTTTAAAAGTATGACATTATTTTGTAAGTCTGATTTATATGCAATGATGTTATAATAAAAAATAGGTAGAAGATACGTCATGCTCGTATATTGTCAAGACAAAATTTGTCCCTATAGAGTTTGTATTTGAAACGTAAGAGTAAAATAATAATAATAATATAATTTTCAAGGCACCGTATGTACAGTCAACAAAAGAGATAGGTACCTATGTAGCTAGCAGCGAACTCTTCACTACATAGTATAAAACAAAGTCGCTTTCTCTGTCCCTATATCCCTATGTATGCTTAAATCTTTAAAATTACGCAACGGATTTTGATGCGGTTTTTTTAATAGATAGAGGGATTCAAGAGAAAGGTTTATATGTATAATAAATCAGCATTGTACCCGTGCGGAGCCGGGGCGGGTCGCTAGTAACCCATAAAGAATTACCGGCTGTCATGAACAGATTTATTTACATTATTTAATACTGACGATGTAAACCTAACTCTATTGTTGACTGTACCTCTTTTTTAATATTACATCATTGTTTATTTGTATTTAAGGTAGGCATTTTTTAAAGATTTATCTACATCTTGTGCATTGTTTAGTGGTCTATAACGTTTTCGCATTATTGCCTTTCTAATGGTTGGTTTTGATGAAATATCCATTTGGATTTTGAAGTAGTGAATACCATAGTATATAAGGACACATATTAAATAGTCTATTATATAAAAAAAAACAATATTTAGGTATGTAATAAATTGTTCTTGAATATTTAAATAAAATTTACTTCCAGAATAAAAGTGCGTTTAATTCTTACTTCCTTACTAATATTATAAACGCGAAAGTTTGTATGTGTAGATGGATGTTTGCTACTTTTAAACTACTGAGCGGATTACGCTGAAATTTTGCACGGTTTATAAACTGGATTAACATAATTAACAATACATCACTCTACGACCCGCTGGAGCAGCTTTTACATCGAACGGTTACCTATTTGCGAACTAAGTGTGGGTGAAACTGCGAAAGGTGATGCATCGGGTTCGGGGGCTCACTTCTCTGGTGGGTTAAACAAAGCAGTCTCTGTATAGTGGTGTTTGTTTTTTGTAGTATCTGTACTGCAAGTTGGTAGGTAAGTTGTGATCTCATCGATCCGGGTCGTTCAGAGACTGACATCCCGAGACGGTAGGTAGGTAGGAAGTTATGACGCTTTGTGCGCTAAGACTTAAGAGTTAGATGCCGCAACAACCAAATGGTTTGGATGTTTTGTGCCGCGCATTTGAAGAGGCGGCGTCCCACGCTTCTTTCATTATTGCATTTCAGAATAATTTCATGAATGTGAGACCCTGTGTCCCGAAAGTTATTCTTGAATCCCATGTTCCATTCTAAACCTTGTCTGTGCTTTATAAAAGAAGACAAAGGCTAAGCATAATTTAGCGCAACAGTAGAAGTTATAATAATATTCGATAATTATCTATTCAACTCCCGCGTCGGGTTTTTTATTAATTCAATAAATAAACTCAAAATATTTCAAGTTGGTTCCTTTTTTAGGGTTCCGTAGCCAAATGGCAAAAAACGGAACCATTATAGATTCGTCATGTCTGTCTGTCTGTCTGTCTGTCTGTCTGCCTGTCTGTCTGTCTGTCTGTCAGTCCGTCCGTCCGTCCGTCCGTCCGTCCGTCCGTCCGTCCGTCCGTACGAACCCATACGTGTCGGGTATCTATGAATAGGTCTTCAAAAATGATGTTGAGGTTTCTAATGTATTTTTTTTCTAAACTGAATAGTTTGCGCGAGAGACACTTCCAAAGTGGTAAAATGTGTGCCCCCCCCCCTTGTATCTTCTAAAATAAGAGAATGATAAAACTAAAAAAAATATATGATGTACATAACCATGCAAACTTCCACCGAAAATTGGTTTGAACGAGATCAAGTAAGTAATTTATTTTTAATACGTCATAAACCGTAAACCGCAATTTACCTTTCATTCAATCAACTATTATTAACATCGATCAGAGTTACAACGAACTACAAGAACGTTTATACAATGTTACTTGTTGTATTCTTGATATCAAAAATAGGTAGGCACTTGCAACTAGTAGGTACGGAACCCTTCGTGCGAGAGTCCGACTCGCACTTGGCCGGTTTTTTTACTTGAATCCTGCGGAAGACTTTACAAACACGAGTCATGGTATTGGAAATAACTACCGTTACCACTAAGCCACCAGTGGAGTCGATTATGTTTTTGTAAGTCTCTCACATTGTTGCTTAAAGCACAAGCGCCAAAGGCTGTAATTCTTGTAGACCGTTTGGCGGCATACAATTTATTTACTGTGTGTTGTCTTAAAAGACTCAATTATCCAGGGCCTCTGAGTAGTTCTAATGTAAAAATATCAAAGAAGAGGTAGCTCTCAGAGTTATTTTATACTATATCAGTGAGGTAGCCTTTCATAAAAATAATATAGTAGTGAAGTGCAAATCTGACAATTCCATACATCGAATTGAATAGCTATTCAATCCGATTGCCATAATATATTCGTATAGCGAATAAAACCTAATAAATGATCGCAGCAGTCTTACATGATAATATTTATCGGTATTATTGCTATTGGGCTGTGTTTTATTATTTAGTGAAATCAATATATTTACTTTTGTTTAAATACTTTATTATCTCATTATGTTATGCTATATATTTATATATTGCAGTTTCCATAAATAAGCCTTTCATTGTATGTATATTTTAAAATTCTAATCTCACGGATATTAATACTAATGGTAAATTATCCTGCCAAGTATTAGCAACCATTAAAACGTCACGTTGCATAGAACTAAGCAGATTGAGACTCATAACCAGTACTATAATACCAGTTTAATACCAATAAGATTAATCAGTTAAATAATTTATTAAAAGAATCGATTAAAGTGGCATATATCATTCAATGTGGCACACCACTATTATTCTGTCATAGTATATTTTTGTGAAGGGTGTATGTAATGTCATCTTCGTAAATAATATTGCGAATTATAATTATTTCCTAATAATCAACTTTATTAGTGATTTATCACGATGGCGACGTCGAGTGATACGTCGGAACAAAATGTGAAATCTAGGCGACCCGCTGGTATGTTTATGTTCAGATGGCCTTGTAAATAAATATTGATTATTTCTTTAGTTTTCGTGTTTTTTTTGCAGAATCTGCGTTTAAACAGCAGCGTCTGCCTGCCTGGCAGCCTATATTGACTGCTGGGACAGTCTTGCCAACGTTCTTCGTGATCGGGATAGCATTCATTCCCGTCGGGATAGGATTACTCTACTTCTCTGATGAGGTACCTACGCCCAACTTAATGTCAAAGTTGTCATATAATATTGATGATAGTAAAAAGATAATTACATGGGTTGGGTTGAGATATGAGCCTAAAAACAATATGAATGTAGCAAGTGGATGTTCCCACACCCTTGCTTCTTTTATATTAAACATTACTCTAAGTACTACTTATTTTTAATGTTTATTTTACTGCCTTAATGTATAATGTGAAATGGACTTAGTACATAAAACTTATACACAGTTTTATGTACTACCATCATTCCACGCGCGGTTCATAATTAAATATAGCCTATATCAATTGGGGATAGTGTAGCTTTCCAACAGTGAAAGAATTTTTCAAATGGTGTTCAGTAGTTTCGGAGCCTATTTAAAACGAAATACACAAAAAATCTAATCTTTCCTCTTTATAATATAAGTATAGATGTCTGTTTCACTATACTTTATTCTTAAAACTAGCGTTATGAGTTAGTGTAATAAGTTTTCTAAGTTGTTGTTATTTTATTACCTATATTATAGATTAAACTAATTGAGTCATATGGGGAAAGTCCCAAATAGCTGTTTTATGTGCCAAGTTGTAGTTTAAGTTGTTACACAATCTTTTGAGGGTTTTGATTCATTTTATTGAAAATCTCAAATATTAAATTTTAGAAGACTTGGTCATTAAATTATATTTTACTTACAATCACCATTTATTACTAAAGCTAATGCTTTTTTTGCACATAATAATATATTTTTTACATTATAATAAATTACAGCTGGTTAGGATTCATCAAGCGTGAGCTTTGACCATTCAGCCATAATGAATTGAGGGGCTTTTACTTAAGATTGCAGGATCAAATGATTTACCTTAATATTGAAATGAATTAAACTAATAATTTCAGGTCAAAGAAATTGTAATAGATTACACAAAATGCAACAGATTCGATGAAGTTAAACTGATGGATGAGAATCAAACCTGTGCTGATTACATCAAGCAGAATGACATGCAGGAGTGCAGATGTCATATCCCATTCAATCTCACCGAGGACTTCAAGGGCGATGTCTACTTTTACTATGGGTTGAGCAACTACTACCAAAATCACCGACGTTATGTCAAATCTCGGTAAGACTATCTTCTTCTTCTTCCTGCCCTTATCCCATATTATTTGGGGTCGGCGCAACACGTTTGTTTCTTTTATTCTGTCCTGTCACCCGTCACACTATCACTAACACAGTGTCACATGTGGGTGACAGCCGGGGTAGCAGGTGACAGGGTGTGCTTGCATTGTTCACACAATTACACAACAAGTAGGAATTCAAAAGTGAAATCAGCCTTAAAACTACTTATAAGAGTATTTAGTTTCTCTAAAACAAATGTAAATGCATGCACATACAAACACATTTACTGATTCGTCCCACAACCATTTCATTGTATGAGATAAATAATAAACTATTCTAATGTTACATATTGCTTGTTACAAAACAGAGAACAGTCCAACACAATACACCGATATTACATTAAATTCCATCCAATTGTTATAGATACTGATATCAGTGCTATAAAAGTGAACTAAAATTTCTAAAATAGTAATATAAATTAGTAACAGTATTATCTTTTAAGGACATCCTCCATAGCATTGCGGTATTTGGCTTGCTTTAAATCCTGGAGGTTGTGGGTTGATCCCCACACCGGACAGGAAATCTATGTATTAATTCTTATTTTTATCCCCGTCTGGTTAAATGCAGTGGAAAGCATGTTAAGCCCTTGGTCCTGATTGTTATAGCATCATCTATAATAATCGTATATCAAGGAATGGGTTGAGATGGCGTTTCCTTGTGTGGTACAACATATTAATGCGGTCACCAACCTGTCTGCCAAGTGTGGTTATCTATGGCAAATTTCCTCCCTCGGGAGGAAGCCCATGTTCAGCAGTGCATGTTATATGGGCTGATGATGATGACGATAATTATCTTTTAAAACTTTGAGGCATGTAAGGGAGTGTTCAAGTATTACGTAACGCAATTTGGGGAGGGAGGGGGTCTCGTAAAACGATACGATGCGTTGCAGGGGCGGGAGGTGGTCTTTCTTACAACACGTTACGTAACATTGTTACTAAAAAAAAGGGAATTAAAATTCCCAAACCAAAACCAAAAAAAATTAAAAGCCAAAAATTTATAAAAAATAAACAAAATATGCAGGTGTTGCGAATTAAAATTCTCTTGTTTTATTTAGTAGATTAAAACTATACTAAGTGTAAAAACTATTACATAACTTTTTAGGACTTTAGGGTAAAAATGATCACTTGAGTGTTACGTAACGTTGAGAGAGGGAAAGGGGGGGTCCAAAAAACGTTACGGTGCGTTACATGGGGGGAGGGAGGGTCAAAAATCTTCAAAAATTGCGTTACGTAATACTTGAACGCTCCCTAACATTGAAATCTTATATAGAGCCAAGGTGAAATTGCAGTTTGTAATCAAAACAAATAAAATAAAACAATATGACAAACAAGAAACAATACTAACAAATATAAAAATACTGGTTAAATATCTAGAAAGACAATATTGTAAAAAATAAAAGTGAATTAACATTCTTGTCTGACAAAAAACTGTTTGTGGTGATATTTCAAATTTCTGATTACTTCTAAATTAATGCATTATTTCTCTCTGTGACCGATATCTTTTCGATTCACAATGAATTCTTTTCTTTATTTTCTTAAACATGGATAAAATATAACAGTTACTTTCTGAGACATCTATAACATTTCATGCTCCAAGTTTCACATAATATATTTACTCTACAGGGATGACAGCCAGCTGTTGGGTCGTCTATCACTTATTCCGTCCAGTGACTGTGCACCATTCGCTTTCGCTGATGAAGATGGCAAGTCTAAACCGGTGGCACCTTGCGGAGCTATTGCTAACTCGTTATTCAATGGTAAGTTTATATTCCGAAGCAGTCTAATTAGTTTTATGGCTGATAGTTTTTCCGTTACTTATCAGTGATGAGACATGGTCTCTGACAGTGTGCCTCACTAGAAAACTCAAAGGCGCTCAGCGAGCTATGCTCAGCATTTTGCGTGATCGATTTATAAATGAAGAGTACATAGAGTGAAGGCTGCTGAAATAGCTCAACGGATTAGCAAACTGAAATGGCAACTGGCAGGACACATAGATCGAATATCTGACGGCCGATGGAGAGGAAAGGTTCTTAAGTGGAGACCACGAACTGGCAAGCGCAGCGTGGGACGACCGACGTTGGACCGACGACCTGTTAAAGGTCGCAGGAACTCAGTGGATGCAGGCCGCTAGCAATCGTTCCCACTGCAAGTCGATGGGGTGGGCCTATGTTTAGCAGTGGAGAGTGTTTTCAGACTTAGTGGCACAGTCTGTTTTGTATTTTTAATGTAAACATATATGCTAACGAGCAACGTAAGAACACGTATTCCCGCACTAGTTTAGTGCGGGAGTACGTGCGGGGTGACGCAGTGTGATAGTGATAACTGCCTTAAACCGGCTCCATTTTGAAATATTTTCCTGAAGTGTATGGTGTTACCATATTCTAAAGCTATTTTTTTATTCCATCAGATTCACTGACGGTGTTCTCAGAGGACTTACGTGTGAATGTGTCCGTGTTCCGCACGGACATCGCTTGGAACTCGGACAAGGAGATCAAGTTCAGAAACCCTACTGGATCTGGAGACTTGAAAACCAGTAAGTGCAGAGCTTTTGTCAGAGCGTCTAGTGTTGCAGAATAACAATGAATGTAGTCAGCGATCAACTCAATATTCACACAACAATATATAATGTCCACCAGAGTTATTTGCCATAGTCACACGCAGGTAAACTACTGCCCGTTCTCTGGTATACAATTTATATAATGTTATAAGAGTTCGGAATTGATTCAGTCAGTCAGAAAACACATTAAGATGTTGACATCTTAATGTGTTTTCTGAGTAGTCCCTCAACCAAACAGACCGAGAAAGAAATCTTAGATTTTTTCACAAAAATTTCTTGTTTGACGTATCGATCGAACCTACGACCTTCAAGTCATATACCGCCCCGTCACGGAAGTTTTGATACATGCCATCTGTTTAATATGGATACGTATAACAGTATACCAACTAAAAACACTGGAATGCAATAAACGATTGAGTATACATATATTTCTACTCATCTGTGAGTGTTGCGCTATGCGCGAGTAAAGGCAAGCATAGACTGAGAATGATCGATGTTACAAGTAAATGTTCTGCTTGTAACATAACATCGATCGTTCGCAATTTGTGACATTGGTAAGGTCGAATATTGTGAAAAAAGGGCGAAAATTCGAGGTTTTGTTACAAGTAAATGCTCTAGTCTATACTCACCTTAAAAGTTGTATACAGGTAGATAAGGTTAACCCACACATATGCATTGAACTATCTTCATACTAGGCTTTATAAGATAGACCTTTAATGTAACCAATTATTTTTATTTTTTATTTAATACTACAATCTGTCACCATGCTGGAACATTAAGCAGTATATTGGTCGGGATATGAAATGGCATGCTCGGTATGTGACCTCTGTCACACACTAGGTTACAAAGCAAAAAAAATAGTATGTTCTGGGGCATTTTCCGTTTCAGTCTACGAGTCGTTTGGGCTTCCTAAATTAAGACTTGCGCCAGGCGGTTTGGGTGGTTAAAAAAAACAACTAATAAAGTCTGCTGTGTTATCGTTACAGAGTTTGCAAACTTTACAAAGCCCGTTAACTGGCGAAAGCAAGTTTGGGAGTTGGACTTGGAAAATCCAGAGAATAACGGATTCCAGGTATGTTACTTTTTAATCTATCTAAATAATGAACGAAAAGCGAGATGTCGCCTTTATTAATGTGTCTATTTGGTTAATACACTAAGTGTATAAAAAACCATATAGAAAAACAATAACAAAAAATGAACTAAAATCAATATGTTTTCTTTTATCTGAAGATTGATAAATTGACCTTAAGGTACTTAGAATAGAGGCAACTTCTTTAAATTTTTATGTTTATTTATGTTTTGTTGCCTTTTTTATATCCAGAATTTAGCTAAGTATGTGTTCATGATTTATTTTTTGTTGATCTTCATTTGGATTTGGTGGAGGTCTCATATACAATTTATATTTAACTTATAGGTATGGTTAGAATTGATAGCTTTCGGACTCTATTACAAGTACATATAGTTCAAAATATAGTAGCAACTATATTGGCACTACCCATTAAAGGGTTTAAACCAAAACGACTACTGTTTCACGTTACAAACTAAGTCCGTCATATTTAACTTATAGGTATGGTTAGAATTGATAGCTTTCGGACTCTATTACAAGTACATATAGTTCAAAATATAGTAGCAACTATATTGGCACTACCCATTAAAGGGTTTAAACCAAAACGACTACTGTTTCACGTTACAAACTAAGTCCGTCATATTTAACTTATAGGTATGGTTAGAATTGATAGCTTTCGGACTCTATTACAAGTACATATAGTTCAAAATATAGTAGCAACTATATTGGCACTACCCATTAAAGGGTTTAAACCAAAACGACTACTGTTTCACGTTACAAACTAAGTCCGTCATATTTAACTTATAGGTATGGTTAGAATTGATAGCTTTCGGACTCTATTACAAGTACATATAGTTCAAAATATAGTAGCAACTATATTGGCACTACCCATTAAAGGGTTTAAACCAAAACGACTACTGTTTCACGTTACAAACTAAGTCCGTCATATTTAACTTATAGGTATGGTTAGAATTGATAGCTTTCGGACTCTATTACAACTACATATAGTTCAAAATATAGTAGCAACTATATTGGCACTACCCATTAAAGGGTTTAAACCAAAACGACTACTGTTTCACGTTACAAACTAAGTCCGTCTTGATTGAGAGGGCCCCTTTTTGTTCTAATAATTTAAAAATATATTTTTATATGTATACTAGCAGTTCCACAAGGTTTCATACGCGTAGATCTAGTACTCGTTCCAATTTCAATTTAATTAAAAAACAATACTGCAGTTAAGTTTTATTAAAATTTCTAATGTACCCTCAACTTTATTATTTATTTCTTTGATATTAACCTTCAACTGTAGTTTCTTATAGCATTAGCTATGCCTTGAGCCGTGGTCCTAGCCCATTAAGGGTGCCCTCAGGCGTGTGTCGCTTATAAGTAAAAATATTGTTTAAAGACGTGTCTCCTTCTATAGAGCTAAATTATATTAAGATTTTAATTATAGAATTAATTATTGTTATTACTATACATATGACGTGATACAAGACTGGCAGACAGACCATTAGCTAATTCGCAATAGATTTTATTTGCGATCTTTTGTATTCGATTATATTAATCATATTTCATTGTGTATAATTGACAAGTACAAGTGTATGTAAATACCTAAGTGCTGAATAAATATCGTTTAATTCGTAGTATAAAAATCCGTAAACGTGTGATTCGATGACCAGTGGAAATCGGGATTTATTTTTATATATATCGATTATGTGTTACAATATAAAATTCATGTTATATCTTTTTCACACAGAACGAGGACCTGATAGTGTGGATGCGCACGGCAGCTCTCCCCACATTCCGCAAGTTGTACCGTCGCGTGGACCACTCACAGACCGGCTTCTCTAAGGGACTTGTTAAAGGACCCTACACACTCATTGTTGAATACAGTAAGTATAATGTTACGAGGTGTATCTTCGTTATATTTGATATTTGAGGAATGGAAACAAAAATACGTGTCTACGTCTAGCAGTTTGTACCGCTTACAGACTGTTAAAAGTAGATTCACTCGACGGGCCACCGGGGCACCGTGGTTCATTCGTAATCGCAATTTACACTCTGATCTCCAAATGCCTTCCATAAAGCAGTGGTTGTAAGAGGCGTCGGAACGCTTCTTCGAATCCGCGGCGCAACACCCAAACCCGTTGGTTGTTGCAGCATCTGACAATAGGCCTTTGCCCACAAAGCGTCGTAAAAACCGTAGGCATAGGGGCGTTCTAAAAAAAAAAAATGGTAATGTAACTGACGGACTATATAAAAAGTCTTCGTGCCCATTGTGTAAATAAGATTAAATAACAATTTTACTTGTATTCCAGACTATCCAGTAACGGACTTTGACGGCACAAAGTCGTTCGTGATCTCAACCACGTCCCTCCTGGGCGGCAAGAACCCTTTCCTCGGAGTAGCCTACGTAGTAGTCGGCACATTATGCTTGCTGCTCGGCATTGTGCTGCTTGTCATACATGTCAAATGCTCTAAGAGGTATGTTTTTGGTATATTTCACATTAAATAACTCTTTTAATAATTAATATACAAATATATATTTGAAAAGTTATTTAATATTCATGTTTGATATTTTATATAATTATATATTAATCTTGGGCTGTATAAAGCTATGTAATATATGGTGTGATGAAACAGTGATTAGTTGAATCTATAATTCTAGACCTCAAAAGCATAAGGACGCATGTACTATTCTATATCTTCAGAAGCATTTGGTCGTAAGTAGCGATAAAAAGCTCGAGCCTTTTAGCCCTTTTTTAAGACTCGCCGCTTTATAGCGATAGCTAGAAGGCTAAAAGGCTAAATAACTCTTAAGCCCTCGAGGCTTATTGTATTTATGGCTTTTGCTAGCGGTCGAAAAGGCTCGAGCCTTGTAGCCCTAAATTTAAAGCTTGCGAGTCTTTTTTAAAGGCGGACTCACAAAACAGTAGTTCTAACTGTACTTTTCGACCGCTAGTCGTAAGTGCCAGTTTACGATAAATACACATATGACGAATGTTTCTGACGTATAATGGTACATGCGACCTTATGCTTTTGAGCTCTAGGTAATTAATAAGTCAAGCAAAAACTTTGTTCCCATTTTTACGAAAATAAGTGTATGTTCAGAATGCTATATATTTTTAAAATTTATGGTCGAATTTCACCCACTGTGTGTACTAGTTAATCATGAACTGCTATTGTTAAAGAATAAAATCTTTGTAATATTAGTCGCTCCAGTAGGTCGGAGCGTGATATTTTGTAGCCAATATGTTAATCCAGCTCATAAACTATCCATTGGCTGGCCGAAAGTGCAAACTTTCAGCCAAATCCATTCTGTAGTTTCTGCGTGGAAGAGTAATAAACATACATACATCCATACATACAAACTTTCGCATTTATGATATTAGTAGGATATTTCCAAGCTTATTATAATATAGTAAATTGGTCACGTTTTCATCACACTTATTGACTTACCGTACGTACCTACAATTATATAAATTTTATGTGACAGGGAATTGGTAGCTTCACAACCATTGCTTTATGCCGAGGTGACGTAGGTTTTTATTATGTTTTCACCCTGGCGTTATCCCTTGGTTTGTCATTAATATATATAGAACGATAGGTTGTTAAAGTATTAACAAATCGGGTGTTGTGTCGCTTTTGCTGTGTATGTATTCTAATATGCGATTTCGCCACTAGGGAAACATTCTAATAGCGTATGATCGTGTTTTTCATGCTAAATCCCCTCGTTATTGGCAATTGTATGCTAGTCATACCACAAGGAGTGCGACTACTCACTTTAACCCCCCAAGTGTCGCTCCTCCATCGTCATTTAGTACCCATAGTATTGGTGCCATTAATGTTATGGAGTAATGCACTGTATAATATATTAATTAAATTAAAATGCGTTATTTGTTCATAAATGTATTAAAAATATATATTATGTACAATCTCAATGATCTGACAGCACTAATCAAATACAATAAATGTTGCTCTCATATGAAAAAAATAAAGGAATTACAAAAAAATAATCATTTAAAAAGAAATAAGTTTACAATTATTTTGAACGACATAATTATGACATATAAAATATTATATAACTTAGTGTTTATGCAAAATTGACTAACTTATAACCTGCTTTTGTGATTGTGGTATCAGATACACCCCCCCTGCACCCCAATCCTATTTCCTAGTGGAAAACAACCCACCCTCGCAAAATGCTACTGTATCCTCGTAAGTGTATTTTTATTTTGTTTTTTGTAGTTTGAAAACCTTACCTTAACTTAGTAACGTGAGATAAAATGATTAGCATTGAGAATTCCGAGTGTAGTTTGATCGAAACCGCTGCACCGCGCCTTAGGAAAGCGCGGTAAGGAGGGGTACGCGGAAGTAAGATTGATGAGTGAGCGAGAGAGACACTTACCCCGTCTCGCCAAGCGCATGCTTTACATTACATTTTTCTTTTTTTTATTTCGGTTGGAAATGCATTGCGCATCTCCTCTCGGAGGGGTATGTAGGACTAGCCCTCTCCTTTAGCGATGTTATGCAATTCATACCACAAGGACAGGATCTATCTACTCAACACCTGGGGTTCCTCCGAGTTCACTGATTACATGAGGGCTCCAGGTATTTTGCGGCTTCAGGTTTCGGTTAAACTATAAGAGCTTTGATAGGACAATTACGTTTGCATGTTAATGTGACATGATTTTGAATGAGAATTTATGGCACGTCCTTTAATATGAACGCAAGTCCTTTATGAAGTAAAAATACCCGTGTTTGAGTTATTTGAAATGTTCCCACTTGGTTTGAACATCATCACAGCCCGATTTTGACCTGATGATTAACTGTTTGATTTTGTATTTCAGCACGACCGAGATGATAAACGTGAACCCTCGCACCCCCTACTCTTAGGCCACGACCTCACCCCCTCAAGACTGTAAACCCCTGACAACTAAAGAAACTCTACTTAAGTTTGTTTTTAATTACAAGGTAAATATAATGACAAATTTAAATTTTATTTTCAATGTATAAGATATATGTAGGTTTGTAAACGCTTTGAATCAGGTGATTTTGTGGCTTGTATACCTTCTGAAATTTATGGACGTATGAAAAATAAACCAATATGGAGTACCTTATGTTCTAACATCACTTATATCAGTAGTGGCAAATTTTCAGGAAAGTGAATTAACTGAAGAATTTAACATATACACCCGAATAATATTGGTTTACTTATTACGTTATTGAACGAGTTTTAATTGGACTATGTGTGTTTATAATTAGCGAAACAACGTCTCCCATTCTCTGGCAAATTGCATCAAAATGTCCGAAGCGCCAAAAATATATATATTTTTTTGAAGTTACAAATTTAACAGCGATAGGCATATCATGCTGAGAAATAAATAATATCGAGGGGTAAAAACCTAATTGAGCTAACACGTGATATTCAATTATATATTTTATGTAATCCCTTAATAAGGTGTATAATTCTATATAGCTCATGGTGTCCCTTAAGTTAATAAACCTTTTAATTATTTTCTACATTTTAATAATGGAAAAGGTCTAATTGTAATCTTTAAAAAACATGTAATTCAAAGCTTTTACAACGAAGAGAAAAAACTGTGAACAAACAAAATATTTTTTTATACCAAAAGTTGCAGATAATTTAACTCGTCTGTAAATGAAAAAATGATTGTGGTCGAAACATATAATTTAAACAATTTAATATAAAAAAAATGCTATCAATACTACAATTCTGTTTTATTGAGGGGAATTATAATTAGTCGATTATTGAAACGGAATCGATTTATAGAATCGATATAACGTAAATTGGATTTGATAGATCAAATAACATATTGCCTAAAACGAGTCTTAAGTAGTCTGTGTGTAGTTTATTTATTGTGATAACCCGTTGTTGTATGTTATACTTATTTTAGTTATGTATGTTGTAATAATTTAGACAAATTATAAGTTTATGTTAAGTTTTGAGTTTACATATATTTTGGTGGTTTAAAAGACATGTAATTCCAAAAAGGCTTTTTTTAAATTGGGTCTGATTTCTGATATTTCTACTGAGTCAGAATTATCTATCGAATTGGAATTTATCATTGCTTTTATTTCTGGTGATTTTCTTTTATCACTAGAGACGCTAGTACACCTTATTAGGGTTTTAGGCATTCCATGAAATACATAAATATAATTAATTCATGATCTATTTTATCATCATCTAAGGATTCTTACAGACTAGCTCATTGCTGCCAGATCTAACTGTTATGACGATAAAACCAATTGCTGCTGTAAATATTGGTCGGCAGCATAATAGGTCAGTGTTTTTCAATCTGTGGGTCGCGGCCATCTACGAAACGCTTTGCGTTTTTTGTCCTATTTTATTTTTAAAAACAAAACATCCTAAAAATTTAATTAACCATAATGAAAATTCATACTGTATGAGCTTGTTCAATATTACAAGTTATTAATGTTATACGTTGTCATTTTATAATGTATTACCAAGGATTAAGATTGTTGTTATCTTTGTATTCATAATTAATTATATCGATAAAGATGATTTGGATATAGGCGTGTTTATCACGCCTACAAGTTACGTAGATCATGGACAAGTTGATGACTATATCGCATTTCAAAGATCTTGTCGTAATATTCATAAAATAATAATATTTTTTTTAACATGGACTTATTTTTTTTATAAGAAAATTTATATTTTGTCTAAATATACAAAATTATTTGTCGTAAACTAAATTCATTTTTCTACTCAGGTATTTTAATAGGCTAGCGTCTCTATTGAATAAATTAATTTTTATATTTGTTACGTATGGAATCACATGTGTTATTTTAACTTTAAAACGCCAATAGAGATTATGATTTTGTCATAAAATAACTTTAAAAAAATCTTAATACCAGTAGTAACATTAACACTACTAAAAATTGTATGAAAGATAATATGTTTTAGTAATAAAGGCCGATTATTAAATTTGGAACATAAATCTAGGCCTTAAGGTACACTTGTGTGATTGCGATCGACCGTACCGCAACCCAGGAAACTGTACCTTTAATAAGAAATTGAAGAGTTGATTTGACGAAAGTTAACACCTATTTAAAAATCGTGACGTCTAACTTTTCTAGGTGATTAAACAATGAAATTGAGATATCACGCTTAAAGATTACATTTATATGAACACGATAACAACAAGCTCATCGGGTATTTTTATCTGTATTGGATAACTGACTACATTTTAAATACAACCTTTGATTGTGGCCAATAATAGTGCGTACTGAGCACTGTAAAATATAGGCGTCGCGCAGAAACTGATTGCTATGTCTATTGTTAAGTAAATCTTATTATATATCGCACAGGATTGGATTTGATTAAAAAAGAAACGAAATGATTAACCTAAACATTATTAAACTTTCGAGTGTAATTACAATAAGATGTCACATCGAATATTGACGCCGTGCTGCCTGCGACAATGACCAATGTAACATGGAAAATAAGAATTGTTTCAGTCAATCAAAATTCAACCTTGAACTTTTGGTATAAGAATTATATATATGGATCATAACAGTCGGTTATCTGCCCAACGTCAAATAATAACATTTATTGTTAATCTAGTTTTATTTCCTGAAGTGCCTTCGTATAAAATATTTCGCTTTTGTATCACTAACGCTAAATCACTTAATCTACGTCTTATCATGTATTACTTCACTGTATTAATAGTATTATGCTTCTTGTTGTAAACCAGGGGTGGCCAACTTAATAAGAACTTAATAAGATCGACTGTTTACTGTGTGCGATAGACCATACATAACGTTGAATTATGTTTCGTATAAGTCAATCAAATGATAAATGGGTATTTTTCAGATTTTTATACGACAAACACTAACTTTGTGCGACTGTGGCACGTATTTGTAGACTCAAATAGACTAAAGTATCATTTTTTATTATATAAGTAGATGGATTGTAAAAGCTGCCGGGATCGACCAGTCGATTGCGATTGACCGGTTGGCTACTCCTGTTATAAACGATCTCCGTTGCTTGAATAAGGCTAGAAATGTATGAAGACGGCGTTCTAACTAGAAAGCTGTTTTTTTATATCGCAATTCTATAATTATTCGTAAGGATCTACGAATAAAGGTTATGGTTAAACGGTCAATATTACAGCTCCAAACCCAATAATAATTTGATTAATTCTATACGGTTGTTTACCTATAACATAATAATTAGCCCAATGGCTAATTATTATGTCGGACTTGCGATCATGTGGTCGCCGGTTCGATCCACACATATTGCACTACCAACGTAACGTAAACCCACTCGTAATACAAGCATTTTAGCTTAGTACGAGGGATTAACAAGAATACTAGAAGTATGCAAAAAAATCTCTGATAGTAATCTTAACAAAAACAGAACAATATTAAACTTGATACAAAATTTCCTTGACGGAATGTTGTTAGCAGAAGAAAGGAAAATATATCTATGTTCGCAATAAATAAATACATTTAAAACAAATAAAAGAACTTTACTTATCACTACACAGCCTACGTAGCGTAGCGGTATTTGGCTCGCTTTAAACCTCGGAGGTCGTGGGTCGCGTCCCCACGCCGGACAGGAAATCTTTGTGTAAATTCTACGATTTCTCTCCGGGTTTGGTTGGTTAAGGGACTGGTTTCGGTGCCTCGGAAAGCACGTTAAGCCGTTGGTCCCGATTGTTATAACATCATCTATAATAATCGTAAATCAAGGAACGTGCAGCAGCGTTTCCTTGTGTACAACATAATGCTGCGGTCACCAACCTGCCTGCCAAGCGTGGTGACTATGGCAAATACCATCCCCCGGGAGGACGCCAATTTTCAGCAGTGGACGTTATACGGGCTGATGATGATGACTTATCTGTATCGATATTATCTATGGATATGACGTCACGTCGTACCAATTTTTCAACAATTGAACTGTGTATTCCATTGGAACGTCGTCTAATACATTTCGCTTATAGTAAATGTGTACTATATTTAGTTTTATAGTTGTATAGCTGTTGCTAGTTACTTTGAACTAATGTATTTATTTTATAAGACTTAGTCAAAAACACGTTTTTGTTTACTTAAGATATAATTGCAGGGTTGTGCAAGTATATTTCCTTAATACACGGTACGATTACTACAGCAGCAATTTATTCTTGATTTTATATTACTTTTTCAATTCTTTTTTTGGAAATTAATGGATTTTGTAGCTTACAGAAATATCATAACATTACTAGCTTTGACATTTTTATAATGTATTACCAAGCAAGTTTAAGTTTAAGCGGTCGTAGCCTAATGGCTTGGGCGTCGGACTTGTGATCTTGAGGTCATCGGTTCGAACCCCACCCATGGCACTACCGACGTGGACTCACTCGTAACACAAGCATTTTAGCTTAACACGAGGGGTTAACAAGAATACTAGTAAGCGGCAAAACTCTGTTAGTAATATTTTTTTTAACTGCTTTTGCCCGCGAACTTGTCTGCCTAGGAGTTACTTTGGACTAAACCCGATTTTGAAATATTCTTAATTGGTTTTAGCGTAATGATATACAGCCTATAGTCTTAATCGATAAACAGACTATTTAACACTGAGAGAATTTTTCAAACCGGACCAGAAGTTCCTGAATTTAGCGCTGTCAAACAAACAAACAAATTTTTAGCTTTTTATAATATATAGCCAAAGAGTTGTTTAGTTTTGTGTAGTTGAGATGACCAAGCATTTGTTAAAGGCTTATGTTTAACTTACCACCAGATATAGTAACATATAACAGAAAAAAATTGAAAATGATCACCAAAATTAAACCCGCATTTTAATGTAAAATTGTAACCAAAGTTTTAACATTTCGCTATCGTATTTAAGCAAAATGACTCCAAATAAATCATTGTTAACCCAAAAGTAGTAAATGATCACCAAAAGTACCTAAATGTTTTACTAATTTACTATTCGGTTCTGGCACTCGCCGGCCGCTACCGCGGCACCGCTCGCTTCGCTCGCTCGGCTCGTGCGTTGTATGGCCGCAGCTCTAACCTAACCTAACCGATTGTCATTTTTCATTGATTTTATTAAGGTAGAAATAGCGCAATAATTTGCTCGCTAAGATTTGGTGATCATTAACTACATTTGGTGTTCGAATACAATTTGAAGTGCAGTCGTGACTAAAATAGCTAGTACTATTATAATTTTAGACTTTATTTTTCTGGTGTCAAGTATATATTTTTGGTGGTCATTATATTTTATCCCTTTGTTAAATTATCTTTTTTAAAATTATATGGACTATCTCTGTAGTTATGTTTCAAATCTTCGTTTGATAATAAAATAATAAGGTTCTTTTTAAATATATGGCCATCTGGCGACTTATTCAGCTATTTCTAAAATAATAAGGTTACTTGCCTACACAAAATATCGAAGCTACAATTCAATCGGAAATGACAGATTATACATATCGCACCGTGTTAAAACTATTTCTTATCCAAGACAATTATAATAGAACTAGCTTTCCGCGCGCGGTTTCACCCGCGTAACTCCCGTTCCCATAAAAACTTTATAATAAAATATAGCCTCGACAAATGGGCTATCTAACATTGAAAGAATTTTTCAAATCGGACCAGTAGTTGCTGAGATTAGCGCGTTCAAGCAAACAAACTCTTCAGCTTTATCTATTACGGCAAATAACTCTTTATTAGGTACCAATTCCTTGCGTATTTATACTCGTGATAATTTCTCAACGAAATGTCCGATTGGAATAAAACAAAAAGTATTTTACTTCTACATAAATACCTTTAATAGCATTATGCTTAATTTGGATAAGGATTAATATAACGATATACATTTAACGTAGTTTCTTTCTTCAGACGATTTAATATTTTTTTATGAACATAAAAGCGGTTATTGTGACTAAACTATGATAGTTAGATATATGCTCTCGCGGACTTTTTTGTAGATCTTAATAAGACCTACAAACCCGTAGTACATCATTTTGTTCTATTGTCAATAGTTTTTGCAGCGCACGCATAAATAGGTTTTCGCTTTTACACCTTGGGTTACAAAAACGCAATTTTCTTACGGATCCCCAACTTTTTTGAAAATAAAATATAGCCTATAACCTTCCTCGATAAATGGACTATCCAACACTGAAAGAATTTTTGAAATCGGACCAGTAGTCCCTGAGATTAGCGCGTTCAAACAAACAAACAAACAAACAAACAAACTCTGCAGCTTTATAATATTAGTATAGATAATATTTTCAATATAACGGGTAATTCAATTTCCGATAGCAAATCTAGCACACGAAGCATAAGGTTGGATGTGACATTATTCTCGTGAGGCCGACGCGCCCTTTAAATACCCAAAATAAAGATGGTGACTCAAACCCACAGCTTTTACGGGATGAGTTCGTATTAAAGCCTACTAGCCGTTTAAATGGACATATTACGAAAACATTCATATTTTTTTTTAAATTAGGCAGAAATCTTTAGCTGTTTCTACCAATTTCCGGACGAAAGAATGATGAACTTTATCATAACTATATTTAACGGCATCTATATATTATCATAACTATGCCCTGAAAGTCTCACTTCAAACCAATAACTCTAACATGTCAAATTTTCAACAACAAGTCTCAGGACTTAAGCACTATAAAACTTTTGTCCATTTTAACGAACTGTTCGGTTTTGATGCCCAGTGAACCCAAAATGTGTTTGGGTCTCACGAGGTTATACGTCAGAAACATTCGTCGTATGTGCCTTTATCGTAAACTGGCACTTACGACCAAATGATTCTGAAGTATAATATTACATTCGTCCTATGCTTAGATATGTATTCAAGTACATGAGAATGATTTTATATTGGGGTGAAGAAATAACAAACAAAAACTATTAAAATAAAAAATAAAATTACAATTTTACAGTAAATTATGTGTCTTTAGTAAATAACATGAAATAAATACTTCAACACGACAACCCTGTATTACTAGTAGTTTTTTTTTAATTATAAAAGTTACCTTATCACATTTTATAATTATATTATGCAATAATTTATTTATAAAAATCGCAATTGTTAACTGCCTACTTAAAATCCACCACTTGAATGTTTTTAATACAAAAAAATACCAATATATTTTACACTAATTCGGTATCTACATTTTAAATTGTATTGTTTTGAAATTATTAAGTTATTTTTGTAGACTTGTATTATATATACACTTGAGAGCAAAAAAAGTCGACTCACTCTAGACTTTGCTACTGAAAGGGAATTTAAGAACTAGCGTCTTTCGAGCGTCGCGTCGTGATCGTGCCGTCTCGTAGACATAAAATTAAATTTTGGTTTTAAATTTGGGTTAACAGCACTTTAAGTAGGCAAGTATAGAGTACAACCCAGTCACATTATCTGTAGACCTCGCTGGAATGTGAAGTCCCTCCCCGTTCCCCTTTCACCTCACCGCGCTCGCCCCGTTGCGTCAGTACGGTCAGCAGAACGCCGATGTGACGTCATCGACGCTAGGTCTACAGATAATGTGACCAGGTTGTACCTCAATTTATTTTTAGAGCTCAGGAGCATAAGATCGGATGTGCCATCATACGCCAGAAAAAATCGTCGTATGTCCGTTTATCGTAAACTGGTAGTTACGACCAATTGCTGCTGAAGTATAATAATACATCAGTGCTTATGGTTCTGAGGTCTAGATTTGATCTTTAGTGTAGTTTCTGATGTTATGACGTTACATCTGCCGTAAGTTTGTAATATGCACGTAATGAAATACGGTTCTAAGTCGAAGTAATAAAGTGCAATATAGCATGACAGGTGGATAGTTTTACGGAAATGTTAAATTTTACATGGCAGATGTATAATGTTAAAAACTTGCCATTCGTTGCATTCCTAAAGTCATTTATATTTATTTTCTTTAATTTGATTTTATGTAAAAGCACGAATTAACAATGTAGTTACTTAATTAAATGTTTAAATAAATTTTATTTCTTTTATTTACTCTAAATACCTATATTTAATGAATTTTTTGGCTGTTTTTTTTTCTCTCTAGCCTATACTTCCCTATACTGTTACATTGCTTGGCAAAGACCTCCTAAATCCTACAATGTATTCTTTTGAATCGAGGTTATCTCGCCTGTGCCGTCAACGGTGATCTCGTCGATCGTTTGGCACCCATTGCCTGGGTCAATGTCATATACCATTGGTTATGAATTCAATACTCGTCGACTTAATGTCATAAACAAAGTAAAAGAAGCATATTAAAAAAAATGGAGAAACTGTAGAATATCCGACTGTTCATAAAAAAAATTAATATAAAACACATATTTTAACGGAAATGAAAATTTCAATAGGTACTTTATCTTGCCTAATCATGCTTCCTTGATACTACAATAAATTAGTTTAATTACCTTCATCGAACGATTAGTGGCATATACTTACTTATAATATTGCCGTAAGTATTGTTTAAATAGTATCAAAAATTAAAAAAAATAGAACATCCTAATAATTTCTGTATTTTAACACCTCTCTCACTCACCTCTCTGGAGTTATAGATACTCCAGAGAGGTGAGTGAGAGAGGTTCCTTTACGTGTCCTTTAAACGACAAATCTTTGCTATTTTTTTATCCCAGCGCTATGAAAATAGAGATCTAAGATTATTTTTTAACAGTAAAAATGTGTAAAGAGAACCTTGAATTCCCATAAAACCAGACTCAGTTTGGGAATCGGTGCATATAAAATAAAACAATGTACAACTATTGTCATAATTGTTATGTGCGTAGCAAACAGTGTTACCATAATGGGCGGTTAGTCGTATATATATTTAAAGATGACTGCTTTTAGGCTACAGAGGCAGCTCTGTGGGGATCGAACCTACTACGAGATAATAAAAGGGGCTTCTTATTCTTTCAGACGGACATGAGTTAGCCACGAGGCTTTTGTTACTTTACCGGGCATAAAGGCGAGCAGAGCTCCAGCCTTAATAAATGGTTCTCGCATATTCATTGAGGTTAAAATATACGAATGATTACCTAAAACCCTTGAGCTTATATATTTTTAAAACTACTTTACATATTAATTGATGACCTATCTACTTCCGTGCACCTATCACTTTCTCTGCACCACCCTATGGTTGAAAATGCCTATGGCATTAAGTCCGCCATGTACTGTCATTGTGCAAAAGGTTAAATACATAAAATAAAAAATAAATAAATAATACCTTCATTATCAGTAAGTATATCCCGCTAATCGTTCGATAGAGGTAATTATACTAATCTATAATGGAATCAAGGTAACATGATTGGGCGAGATAAGGCATTAAATTGGTATTTCCTTTAAAATGTGTGTTATCTATTTATTAAAACGTGAAACAAAAACTTTGTAACCCATTTTACGAAAATCGCGCAGACGGAGAAGTATGAAATTTCGCACACTTATAGAGAGATACGGGGCAAAAAATGTAGAGTTGTTCGCTAAACCTTATATTGGTGGGGAAGCGAGCACTGAACTGATTATGACGTGGAATTCACCAGATTAAAGCCAAAAGCAATAATTGTGTGACTAAACTTTTGATCTCTAGTTCCACGGCGTCGGATGATGATGTTCAGCCCTCAATTTTCGCTGTTCGAGCCGAGTGGGGTTCGACACTCGGAACTTACTAAGTCTTTAGAATAATAGCTAGCTAGCTAGCTATAAAGTTGTTGATGATAATACCCTATTCAACGATTTAATGCGAGTTTTCAGATTTATATCAGCCACGAGGTGCACTCAGCGGCGAACGCTTTCAATCCATCTTCGAATGTGGTTTTGTGACCAAAAAAAAGTTTATATAGAGAAGGAGTGCAGAATGCCCATTTATTAAACTAGCTATTTATTTAACTAGCTGCTCGCGCCCTAACTACCTAACCTAAGTTTTAATGAAAGCTATTCCAAGGGGGGGGGGGGGGCCTTAACCTTAGCCTTAGATTAGAAATTTCATACAAATATTTAAACCCTTTATTAACCTCTTAGGGATTTAATTTTGCAGAATCCCGTCTTAGTGAGAACATATTATTATGTCCTAAAAGGCACCCCCATGCAAAATTTGAGACTGCTAGCATTTGTAGTTTCTGAGATTTCGTGATGAGTCAATTAATGACCTTTCGCTTTTATATATATATAGGTTAAGGTCGAATTTCGACCACTGGGCGACCATTCGTTTTTTTTAAACAGCCAATAACATGTTTCCTTACTAGTGGAAAGAAGCCACTGAGATTGGTATTCCTAAGCCTTTTTTTTTTTTTTTTTTTTGTTTACCGGGGTAAAAATGCGTGACCGCACTACCTCTCTGACGCAGGAATCCCTATTATGTGATTCCCGCCCCAGCGAGGGGCATGTGGGACTCCTCCTCTGTAGAACGCGGTGCGCTGTCGCACCGCATAGAGGCCATACCCACTAAAAAATCCCCCGGGTGTTCCTCCTTCTGTCGTTTGTAGTGAGGGACCCAAGTACCGGTATAGTCCTTCGGGTATCCCTCCGACAGAGTACGTCTATAAACTCTCGCCCCGGTGAAAGGGCTAAAGTTTCCTCCCCAATGGCTCAATCGCGAGTGTTAAGCACCCGCGATGGAAACCTTCCTACTCCTACAGGGATTACCGGAACACAGTGGCATCCCCGACCTACTCATGAATGTGACCCCAGAGAGCAGCAGAGTCATGTTCTCTGCCCCCCGGGGTCACCCCTTATGGCGGGAGGCGGCGGACTTCGGCCCTCCGCCTCCGGCCAACTCGACGTCTACGAAGCGGATGAGAGCTGGGATCGTTTTCTCTCACCCTCTCCGCGGCCTCCTTCTGTGCGACTACTGTCTCACAGAAAGAGGCCATCGACTCCCACGCTCCCTCACTCTCGAGCATCATCTTAGCGATGGTCGAAAGCGAGAGATCGTTACCTACCTGCGCTACGAGCGCAGTGCGTTCCGTCACCCAAGCCGGACAATCGGCCAGCGTGTGTTGCGCCGTATCGTCGACACAATCACAATGATGGCATCGAGTGTCCGGCTCTCTCCCTGCCACCCTGTACAAGTAATGACCGAAGCATCCGTGCCCCGTCATCACCTGCGCAAGGCGGAAGGTCATTTCCCCCCTCTTGCGTCCGGCCCACTCAAGCAAGTGAGGCCGGATCGCACCTACTGTGCGCGATCCGCTCAATGGCGGGTCGATTAACAACCGCTCTTTCCATTCCCGGAGCACACGACGCCGCGATTCAATACGCCACGTCGCCATGCCCTCCGGAAACGGATCACGGCCGTTCTGAACTCCGTCACACCTCCGCCGGTATGCCGCGGCCAGCTCCCTCGCCTCGAGCTCCCACGGGGGAGAACTAGCGAGGAGGCAGGCCGCATCGAAGGATACCGTGCGGTAGGTGCGAGCCGCCCGGGCGGCTATGACCCGCTGCGGTCGGCGCAGCAGGGCCACGTTCCGCCTATCCAGGGCGTCTACCCATATGGGGGCGCCGTACAGCGCCATCGAGCGTATGACGCCCGCGTATAGCCGGCGACAACTCCCCCCTGGCCTACCAAGGTTCGGCAGGAGACCACCCAGGGCCCCCGCCGCCGCTACTAGCTTCGGGGCCAACCGATTAAAGTGTGCCCTGAAGTTCCACCTGCTGTCGAGGACGATGCCTAAATACTGCATCGTATCCCCGACCGTGATGGAGGTGCCGCCGACTACTAGGCATGAACCTGCAGGGGGCGCCTGCCGAGGCCCCCGCTTATGAAAAGCGAGTGCCTCGGTTTTGTCAAGCGCCACCTGCAGTCCCAGCCTTCGAATGCGGGCGACCACCTGGGCCACACCGGCTGTGGCCGAGATGTTCGCCCTCCTATGATCGGGCCCTCGGGCGGTCACCAGAGTGTGGTATTCCTAAGCCTGGCAAGCCAAAGCCAAAGGATCTCACTTTTTATCGCAAAAATCTTGAGTTACCATCGCCATCAGCGATATCGCCTATATATCAAGTATTTACTAACCTATTAAATAAACGAAATAAATAAACGATTTTTATTCAGCACTTAGGTATTTACATACACTTGTACTTGTCAAGAAAATTAACAATGCATATAAAATTAATTATAAATAGGTAACATTTACTATTAAATTATGTTTAAATTTATTTCAGGTGTGCTAGAAGTCTGTCAGTCCTGTATTAGTAAATAAGCTCTTAATATCAACGTTAATATCTATTTACTATATTTAGTTCATTCAAACATTTTATAAATAAAAAAAAAAAAAAAAAAATATTAAAGCATATTTTAGAGTGCAATGACCGGTCAAGTGGCGAGATCAGACGTCCTCAGCCAAATTCCATTAAATTTAAGCAACACACGCCTGCAGCACCCTTAAGGGGTAAGGACCACGATTCAGGGCGCCGCTGAAGCTAGAAGTAAAGAGAAATAAAGAGGACGTGATCACTGGCACGGACTACAGGCACTGGATCACACGACAGTTCTCGGTCTGTCCGGCGAGGATCCTAGCCTAGCTAACCTGCAGGTTTCTCTAGCTACCTAAGTGGACGGCCCAGAGAAGAAACTCAGAAAGAAACTCCGGTTTATTATTTTCCGTCTTCTTTTGTTCTTTTGTTCTGTGTCTTTTTTTTTTTTTTTTTTTTTATGTATAATCATTTTTGATACAGTTTCAAAAGTATGTGGGCTGGGGCACAGTTATTTCATAAAATAATAAATAAAAAAGATAATGTTCTACTCAAGCGGATGAAAACTCTTGCACATTAGGAAATAATAAAATAACGTCGGGTACACCCCATCCACATTTACAGTTAAAATAAACATAACTAAACAATGTCAACCCAGACACCATCAATGTGAAAAGAAGACTATTAATTAGTTATAACAAGTAAATACCCTCAACTGCAAGCCGACCAGCCACCGCAAGCAGCACCCGTTCACGAGTATGACGTGTGACACAGCCATCGACTCCCTCGCCATATTAGAGGGAAGGTGACGACCCGTCCAACATCGCCGTCGCAAGAAATGACTTCCATTGGGAGCATGACGATCTTACAGTTTTGAGTATCAGAATCTAGTATGTGACATCTGGATTGAACTTTGTGTAGAATGTTTCAGTAAAATATATAAAAATAATATGCAATGTCAAATACAAAATGAATCACTACATTAAATCTTATGATAGATAAAATCATACAAAATAAAAATAAATAAAAATATTAGTACCTTAACATCTTATATCTATAATATAAAAATGAATAGCAAAATGTGTTGGTAAGCGCATAACTAACAAGGCCTGGAGTAATTTGGCCAATTCTTTTTTTATATGTTCGTTGAAGTTCAAGGATGGTTTTTACGGCGAGAAAAAATCGAATAATTGCCGGAAAAACCCTAAAAACAGCCTTTTTCTTTTTCCCATACAAACGTTTTCTAACTAAAACGTAGAGTCAATTTGAGCTTTATTTTGTTAATTAAAAACTTGAATTTTTTTGGCAAGATTTTTTAGGGTAGGGGTAGGGTAGGGGTAGGTGTAGGGGTAGGGTAGGGTAGGAGTAGGGTAGATGTAGGACACCGCATAAACGAAGTCTCTTCGGGCCATTTTATTTTATACAAATGTTTAGGTCTATTTATCGATTGAGGCAGTATGAAGTCTGCCGGGTCAGCTAGTATTTATTATATAAAAATGAATACATATTTCACTTGGTCATCTCAATACGCGTGGACGGATGGACCAATTTCGCTAATTCTTTTTTTGTTGTGTTTATTATTGCCAGTAAAATAAATAAAGTTGAGAGTAACATTAGAAATGTTAAGAAAACTTGACTGCAATAATATTTAGTGTTGCCATAAATATTATTACGAAGATTTTTTTTTCTATTGTCCGTAACTTTTATTACTAAATCAGTGTGTTAGTTTAATACATTAATATGAAATCATTAAAAATATATAAAAGTTATTCAACAACCTCCGTAGCGTAGGAACAACTCCGTAGCCTAGCGGTATTTGGCTCGTTTCAAATCTCGGGAGTTCGTGGGTTCGATTCCCACGCTGGACAGAAAATCTTTGCGTAAATACTAATATTTCTTTCCGGGTCTGGTTGGTTGAGGTACTACCCTCCGTGCCTCGGAAAGCACGTTAAGCCGTTGATCCCGATTGTTATAACATCATCTATAATAATCGTATACGGAGCCCAAGGAACGGGCAGCAGCGTTTCCTTGTGTTATTTAAAGTGCTGCAATACTGTCCTTTAAACGTTGGGTCAGCTAATAATACTAAATTTACTAGTTGACCCGACAGACGTTGTCCTGTCCTAACTATGAATGTTGAATAGGTAGAATTCGAATTGATTCGATAAAAATATTTTCATTACTGTAGGGTTATTGTAAAGCATTTCCTTTGTTGTTGTTGCTGTACTATTTAAGCTACATTGACTTATCAATGTATCTACAATAGTACAGTAACAATAAGTTGACATATTTATTTATGAGTAGCGAAGAGTGACTTTTTATCAAAGTCAGTAAATCAAGTAATATCGTTGTGTGTCTGTTGTTTTTGCATTGAGCGGCATTGTCACTTGTCGCAATAGGCATGTTGCTAATATATTAATGCCCATGAAAACTAAAAAATTTCATGGCCATTAATTAAATCTATTCTATCTATTTAATCTATTAAAAAAATCTAATTAGTCCGACAGTTAGATTAACAAAAAATATTGGACACTTCTTTTTTTTCGTATCTCAATAAAAAATGACGAAGATACAGCGCGTTGAAATTTCGTGTGACGTCAGTTTGAGCCTTTAGGTACAATTTTAAATAATACTGACGTCACAAGCCCCCTCTCCTGATCTTTATACTTAGTTTGTTTTTGCTTTGTATACTTGAAAAATTTTAATGACAAATATACTATATAATAAATGAAAAAATACGTGTTTAATATTTTTTTGTAATCTAACTGACGGACTAAATAGATTTTTTTAGTCTTCATCAGCTTCATGCCCATTTCTCTTGAATTTTTTTGTGATTATTAATATAAATTCATTATCGAAAAAAACAAACTGAAGCATATATTTACATATTACGTTAAAAATTAAAATCTCATTATCATAATAATCTGTAAATATCTTTATTACTTGATACGATAGCAATATTGATAATGGATTGTGGCTGAGTGTGTATTGGTGCGGTGATGGCGATACTGGTGTGTTTCCTGGCCCTTGTGGTCTCGGCGCTTGCGCAGGATTCCGGACTGTTTGAGCTAAATATTGTGCATTTTAATGACTTTCATGTACAGTAAGTACCTATTTATTTTTACTTTCATTTATAAAGATACTTTTGTGTCTTTAAAAAGTTGGTTTTGTATTTTACTTTGTAACGGGTGGCCCTGACTGACGTCATGGCTAGGGATTTTTTCTGATGAAATTCAAGCTTATTTCAATATGATTTATTAAAGTAAAAATAATAAAACGAACGTGATCAAAAAATGTAAAATAAATATGCCATATCGTTCCATGTATCAGTCAGTCGCGAAAATTCTTAAATAAAACTATAGTTAAGTATAATTTAAAAAAATCGCGTTTTTTTCAAACCAACAGATACCTTCAATATGATGTAGATGTAGATACATATATATATATATATATATTTAATTACTGAAAGCAAGATTTCTGGTGCATTATAGAATTTATATCTCAATACCTACTTATAATTTGCCTTATTTAGTATAGGTACAGATAGAATAAAAACATATTTATTTTCATAAAGAATAAAGGTATGATTAAAAAAAATATACGTATAATGGTTAGCATTTTAATTCTATTTCCCTATTTTCTGCCCAAAGTTTTGAGGAAGTGAGTCCTCAAGGCACAGTATGCAACCCTAGTGACGCGCCCTGTGTAGGGGGCTTCGCTCGCCTCTACACGGCAATCATGGAGGCGCTCGAGGCGGAGCCCGACTCGTTGCTGCTGAACGGAGGGGACACCTTCCAAGGCACTATCTGGTACAACTTCCTCAGATGGGATGTGTGTCAGCATTTTATGAATATGCTGCCGCATGATGCACACGTAAGTTTTGATTCTATTTCTGGTTTATTTTTTATGAATACTAACAGAGTTTTGCAGTCTATTAGTATTCTTGTTAACCCCTCGTGCTAAGCTTAACTGCTTGTGTTACGAGTGGGTTCACGTCGGTATTGCAATGGGTGAGGATCGAACCGGCGATCACAAGTCCGACGCCCCTAATCATTGGCCGCAACTCCCGCACTAGGGAAAAATCCTTGTGTTGCGGAGTTACAAACACATAGTTATTCTTCTTCATAATCGGGACACTTGAAAGTAGGGTTGCCTGCCACCCGTACTATATTATATATATATAGTATCGTGCTATATTTCAGTCTAGTGTACTATATGTTATAGAAAAATAAATTAGTAAAAATAATAGTATATTTTCATCGGTAAGTCAGCTTTTGAGCGACGACTAGTAAACGTCAACTTCTTGGCAGTATTATACTTATTCTGAGGTATTGGGCTTAGTTTCCTTTACCAAAAATATGTAGAGGCGCCTACAAATATTAGTTCAAATTTTGTTAACCAAAGACTAAAAAAAAAGTGTACAATTTGTTTTCTTGAATTGCCCAATACTATATTAATCCTAAATTTTTTCTTATGTTTTGAAAAACTATTGTAGTATCAAAAAGCGGATCGAGTTTTGGTGCTTAAATTCCTGGACGAGGGGGGTTTGTGACGTCACTATTAGTTAAAATTCTACCTAGAAGTGACGTCACATGAAATTTCAACGGGCTGTATATATTCGTCATTTTTTGTTGGAACAAAAAAAAAGTATCCAATATTTTTTGATAATCGAACTGAGACGGACTAAATAATTATATTTTTTTAGTCTTCATGCCTATTGTCACACGTTCAAAATGAACCCAGTACACCAGGTCTGAAAAGCTACTACCGTAACACTGAGCCATCAGCGCAGACTTATTAGTTGTGATAAATATTTGATAAGCCATTTTATTTGTTTTTTTTTATTCCTCATAGGCAAATGTCGCCAACTGATGTTAGGTGGCAAAGTGGTCAAAATACAAGGACATCTGTATGATATGTACCTACAGCCTACAGCACTAGGCACCCATATACTGACTACCCTTTTCTTCTCCCCGTTATCTGGCGGCTTTACTCATACACTGGAACACAACCTCACTAGCTCGTTTATATCCACTGCCGAACATAGACCTCCTCTGAACAGACCTTGGCAAGCCAGGGTCGTTGAGCCTCGCTTGACAGGCGTATTGGTGATCGGAGTAAGATTGTAAATAACCATGAGCTGATAGATGCTGCTGCTCCATCTTGTGTATTTCCATTAGTCGCCTCTTATGACACCAATGGGAAGATGTGGGTAGTCAATTCTAAGTCACTATCCACATAAAAAATACAACTATCCACCGCTCAGTGATAGGTACCTTTTTTCCGGCGGGAAATGCCTTTACGCATCCCCTCCGTCGCTACAGCGATGTGCGTGGGACTGGTCCTCTCCATAGTGGAGGTATGCTGATCATACCATGAGGAGAGGTACACCCTACGCTACAAAAACTCCCCAGGTACTCCTCCGTCCCGCGTTGGTGAGGGGCCAGGGTACACTGTGGCAAGATCAGTGGGTACCTATATATTCTTTGAAATTTCTTTAGATTTGGGTTTTAATGCTCTTTATTTCCTAGGTGTTAGGTAACCACGAGTTCGACCATGGCGTAGAAGGTCTGGTGCCTTACCTCGAGCGGCTGAACGCTCCTATGCTCGGCGCCAACGTGAACACAGAACATGAGCCCACCATGACACCTTACATTAAGAACCATATTGTGGTGGAACGACATGGAAGGAAGATTGGTATCATTGGAGTGCTGCTTAGAACGGTGAGTATTATACTTAGAATGAAGTAGACGTGCTTTGTAATATAAGTAGCCTCCTCTCCCCTATGATATTAATTTAGATTATATTATCTAACTATGTTGCTGCACCCGACAGGGTTCATAATTGGTACCAAGTTTATTATAATTTTAAAACACCTATAAACACATTGTAAATTGCAATAAAGTACCAAAGCTATTTACCAAAGTTTACCACAGGTTCCCAAACTTTTTTTTATCGTAGACCTTTATCAAATTTCCTGGTTTCGGTGGACCCCCTCTTGTTCCATGTCTATCGTATTAAACACTTACAACTTGTGATCCAGATTTTTTTACGCCAATGTAGAGAGAGCTCTCGTGGACTCCTGGGGTCCTCGTGAATAACTTTGTGAATTACTGATCTATCATCACCATCATCAGCCGTCGACTGCTGAACATGGACCTCCTCCTGAGGGAGGGTATTTGCCATATTCACCGCGCTTGGCAGGCGGGTGTGTGTTACAACATAATACTGCGGTCACCACGCAGTATTATGTTGTAACACACAAGGAAACGCTGCTGCCCGTTTCCTGATATACGATTATTATAGATGATGTCAATCAACATCAACAATCGGGACCAACGGCTTAACGTGCTTACCTAGGCACGGAGGGTCCTCAACCAACCAGACCCGGAAACGAATCTTAGAATTTACTCAAAGATTTCCTGTCCGGTGTGGGGAGCGAACCCACAACCTCCGAGATTTACAGCGAGCCAAATACCGCTACGATACGGAGGTTGTCTGATCTATGCTAATATATAAAGCTGAAGAGTTTGTTTGCTTGAACGTGTAATCTCAGAAACTGGTCTAGTACTGGTCCGATTTGAATATAATTCGACTAGATTTAAACCAATCGTTATTTCTAGTTCTCAGCTCCCATAGGCCAAGTGATAATGGAAGATGAAGTGGAAGCCATCAACCGAGAGGCCGCCATCTTGACGGAGCAGGGAGTGGATATCATCATAGCTCTGACACACGTCGGATATGATTCTGATATGTTCGTAATTTTTTGTTATTATTGTTAATTGAAATTCATCATTAGCGTGTAAAATCTACTGCTGAACATAGGCGACTGGGCCGAGGTAGAGGCCGAGGTAGCATCTTTTGCTACAGTCACCACGCTTGGCAAGCTGCTTGGTAACCGCAGTACTATGTAACAGTATTATTATAAAACTCTGCTGTCCGTATATAATCGAGACCATCGGTTCTTTCCAAAGTACGAAGGATAAGGAAGTGTTTCAACTCAACTAACCAGATCCACAAAGAAATTTAAGATTTTATACAAAGATTTTCTTGTTCGTCGAGTCTATCATAATTACTTTTATTTGTTGGTAAACTTAACTTTGTTAAATATTTAAAAGAAAAAAAAAACTATTATGTGAAGAAGAATTAAACTATACTATTAATCCTACTTATATAATAAACGCGAAAGTTTGTAAGTATGGATGAATGGATGGATGTTTGTTACTCTTTCACGCTAAAGGTTATACGCTGGATTAACATATAGGCTACAAAACATCACGCTCCGACCTACTGGAGCAGAGCAACGCGGGCAAATCCGTGGGGCGCGGCTAGTTAATTTATAAAGCTGAATAGTTTGTTTGCTTGAACGCGCTAATCTCAGGACCTACTGGTTAGATTTGAAAAAATATTTCAGTGTTAGATAGCCCATTTGTCGGGGAAGGCTAGGCTAAGCTATATTTAATTATTAAGTTCCTAAAGGGCGTTACGCAGGTGAAACCGCGCGTGGAAAGCTAGTCTTTCCTATAATCACCATATTTATTTTTATGTCTACCATACAGGAACATAGCGGCTCGCGTGTCACCCACCGTAGACATAATCGTGGGAGCCCACTCCCACACGCTGCTTTACAACGGAGACTCTCCCAATGGGGATACCGCGTGGGGAGAGTACCCCACTGTCGTCACACAGGCGAATGGACATAGGGTATGTGGTAGCAAGATCCTAATCTTCACACACGTCATAAGATTGGACGTCGATTCGAAGACATCTTACGTTCTTAAGTTATTAATATCAAAATAGATGCTTACTGTACAGGGTAGATCCAACCTTAAGAACGCGATTCGCTCTATATTTCAAAATTGAGATTAATAATATTTGACCACCGACAGGATTCAAACCTGCATCTTAGATAAAGCCCCTAATACCTTAACCAATTAGGCTACGATGGACCCACAGTCGGTCGTCCAAATGTATTAATCTCTTTGTAACACGTCTCTAAGCGGGGACGCGCTTCGCTGTACCCGCGAATGGAAATGTCGATAAGATTTCCATTTTTTCTATGGGTTTCGAAATTAAGTAGCATCTAGGACTAATTCCCCCCTCGCCCTCCCGACCCTTATTTTGCAAAGAACCTTCCGATATCCTCTTAGACCCGAAGTCCGAAAGACCCGCGAACTGTAGAGTGACAGTTGCACTAAACTTCCCTAAAATACAAAAAGTCAAAATGCATCAATCTCATCGCCAGCGACCGCCCTAAGCCGAGGTCCATGTCCCACAGGGACGGCCTCTTGCGCAGGTTGCTTAGTTTGTAGTGTTTAAACCATTTATCTAGGCTGGAGCTCTGCTCGCCTTTATGCCCGGTGAAGTAGCAAAAGCCTCGGTGCTAAGGCCATAATGTCCGTCCGAAAAGAAAAACTAATATCATAAGTGTGGGCCGCCTTTAGTGGCCTTGCCTGCCAAAAGAACATTTTGAAAAAATATACAGGAATTCTCGTAATTTTTGGTGGGGCGATAGCGGTCATGACTAGTAATGCATAGTTACCTTATAATGATGTTCTCATTTGTTTGTTTATAGATCCCGATCGTCCAAGCGTCGTGCTACACTCGTTACCTGGGCAACATCAAGTTCTTCATCGACGACGAAGGCAAGGTACAGAGTTGGGAGGGCCTGCCCGTGTACCTTGGCACCTCTATCGTACCCGGTAAGCTTGTCAGTTATATAAAAATAAATTATCTTTGAGTCAAAATGATGAAGTATGGGCTTGAAGCGTAAGTTGGGCTTTACTCGTGTATTTTAATTTATTATTACGCACATCGTCAAGCTAGGGTGTAGATTTTTTTTTAAGTACGATTCGCTCTTGTTTTTACATAAAAAATAAGACAAACACGTAATATAAATGTACCTATATATACCAGCTTCCTGCGCTGGGAACTTTATCATAAAATTTAGCCATAAACTAGTATTATAAAGATGAAAGATTTTTATTTTTGTGTGTATGTTTGTAATGAATATAATCAACAACTACTGTGCCGATTTACAAAAATATTTCACCAGCTGCATTCACCCTGAGTGACATGGGCTATATTTAATTATGAAGTTCCCACGGGAACGGGAGTTTTACGTGTGAAACCGGGAGTATATTATAAGAGGAAAGATTTGTTTTTTTTTGTATGTAATTTTATTATGAACGAACTCAAAAAAAGTGTTTTTGAGTTAATTTGTTAATGGGTGGGGCGGATTTCGATATGTCTTTCACCATTAGAATGCTACGTTCTTCCCGAATATCATAGGCTATATTTAATTATATAGTTACCACGGGAACGTAACCACGCGTGGGAAGCAAGTAATATATAAATCCTCAATATTTCTAGATCCCCACATCCTGGAACTGCTGGAACCGTGGCGCGAGCAAGTAGACGCAGTAGGCAAGGAAGTCCTCGGCAAGTCGCTAGTGGTACTCAACCGGTCCTGGTGCGGCTCGGGCGAGTGCAACATGGGCGACTGGGCTTGCGACGGCTTGTTAGAAGAGGTGCGTATTTTGTGATCAATCGTTATTCACCGTGATTTTTTAGGTATCGTTAATAAATGCACCAGTGTCGCCCCGCCAGCGACCGAAGGAGTCCAAGGCCCACGGTGAGGGGAAGGCTCTTGCGTTAGATGCTTAGTTTTTAGTTAATATACCAGTTATTAAGGCTGGGGCCTTGTTGCCTTTACGCCCGGTGATATATTATGTAACTACATAATATGTCCGTCCAAAAAAAATTAAGTCCTTATTAAATCCTACTAATATTATAAACGCGAAAGTTTGTAAGTATGGATGGATCGCTTGTTACAGTTAATGCCACAAGCGGTGGGTGACGCGTGGCACGGCGTGCATGTATGTCTCATTAACTCTGGAGGACTGCGCGTGCAGATCAACCGAGGAGGTAATTATAGTAACTTTTTTACTAATGGGCAGCAATGTTTTTTCCTTATATTTTCTTTATTTTTTTTTGAAAAAGATCACAAGCAGATTTTCTCGTCTACTAGTATCCTTGATAATTCCTCGTGCTAAGCTAAAATGTTACGAGTAGGTTCACGTCGGTAGTGCAATGTGTGGGAATCGAACCGGTGACCATAAGATCACAAGTCCGACGCCAGTGGACTATTAGTATGCAAGAACTCTGCAAGTAATCTATTAAAAAAAACCTTGTTTATTAATACAACCTCCTCCACAACCACCGTGGCGCAGCGGTATTCGGCTTGCTTTAAATCTCGGAGGTCGTGGGTTCGATCCCCACGCCGGAGAAGAATATCTAAATGTCGAATCTAAGATTTCTATCCGGGTCCGGTTGGCTGAGGGACTACCCTCCGTACCTCAAAAAGCACGCTAAGCCTTTGGTCCGGATTGTTATAACATCATCTTTAATAATCGTATGTCAAGGAACGGGCAGCAGCATTTCCTAGTGTTTTATAAAATAATACTGCGGTCATCAAATACCATGGCGAAAACCCTCCCTCGGGAGGAGGCCCATATTCAGCAGAGTGGACGTTATACGGGCTGATGATTCAGATGATGATGATGAAACACGGATGAACTGTCGATGTAAACAGATGTGACAACCGAGGCCTTGCTTATGGCGATGCCGTTCGAGAACTACGTGCAGGTGTACGACCTGAAGGGAGAACACTTGTTGGAAGCACTCGAGTTCTCAGTGGGAGTGTGGTGGAGTGAAAGTTTCTCCTCAGGAAGAATGTTGCAGATTGGCGGTGAGTTTTTTGTACAACTAGCTTCCCAAGATAGGCTAGTTGACACGTTTTTGAAATTATTTTTATATGGTTAAGCATGGTTTTGCTAGATCAAGAAAAAAATATGGCATTCATTGCGATCTAGAAAACACTTAAATAAATATTTTAAAATTGGCTTGACAGTTAGAGATGAAAACGATGTCAGAGATATACATTATCTGTTTTCAAGATCGATGACGTCATGACTCAGAAAGTGTAATAGTAAAGGGTCGCGTTCATGTTTTTTAACAAGATCTATAACGTCACAAAATGGCTGATAGAGTTTTCGGAAGTTAAAGATATAGACAAAAAATATCATTTTAATATTGAGTTTTTTCACATTCAGGGTTTTTTAAAACAGAAATTATTATTATTATGTTAAATATGACAAATACTTTTAGAAATAAATCTCATTGTAACATAATTTCATGTGTCAACTAGTCTATTAATTTCACCTGCGTAACTCCAGTTCCCGTAGGATCTTTATAATTTAATTCACATGCGATTCATCCCTCCTCTTCACATGACCATACCAAGACAACTAATTTCCTTTTTATATCTGTTAGTATAACATTTAATTTTTATATTTAAATTAATACCTGTCGTCGCGGGACGTTTGACAAACACTTAATACAAGGACACGAAGGACACCTTGACTTAGAACAACCATCTGTGGTTTACACAACATTGTGTCCCGTGATTTCCTTGGTGTCCTGAGTGGGAATCGAACCCAGAACACCAGGTCTCAGAAGCAATTACAGTAACCACTGAGCCACCGGTTCAGTGATAATAACTAACTAATAAATGAAAAATGTCACATTGACAATCTTATTCTAGGTATCACATATTATTTCTTCTTTATTACGTTTTTTACATTTTGTAACCATGTTGCTGGACTGGAAGGTTTTTTACATTTTGTAACCATGTTGCTGGACTGGAAGGTTTTTTACATTTTGTAACCATGTTGCTGGACTGGAAGGTTTTTTACATTTTGTAACCATGTTGCTGGACTGGAAGGTTTTTTACATTTTGTAACCATGTTGCTGGACTGGAAGGTTTTTTACATTTTGTAACCATGTTGCTGGACTGGAAGGTTTTTTACATTTTGTAACCATGTTGCTGGACTGAAAGGTTTTTTACATTTTGTAACCATGTTGCTGGACTGGAAGGTTTTTTACATTTTGTAACCATGTTGCTGGACTGAAAGGTTTTTTACATTTTGTAACCATGTTGCTGGACTGGAAGGTTTTTTACATTTTGTAACCATGTTGCTGGACTGGAAGGTTTTTTACATTTTGTAACCATGTTGCTGGACTGGAAGGTTTTTTACATTTTGTAACCATGTTGCTGGACTGGAAGGTTTTTTACATTTTGTAACCATGTTGCTGGACTGGAAGGTTTTTTACATTTTGTAACCAAGTTGCTGGACTGAAAGGTTTTTTACATTTTGTAACCATGTTGCTGGACTGGAAGGTTTTTTACATTTTGGAACCAACAGGAGCTGGTTGTATACTATAGACCTTCTAGACCTAGGAATTTAGAGCTCAGAAGCATAAGGTCTGATGTGCCATTATAAGTTAGAATCATTGGTATAATGAATACGAATTATTATACGAATAATTCGTATTTATTTACGAAGACGAATTCTTATAAAGTATAATAGTATACTTATTTTAAGAATATTCTTTAGAAGCATTTGGTCCTAAGCGCCAGTTCACGATAAAGGCACATACGACGAATGTTTCTGACGTATAATGGCACATCCGTCCTAAAGGCGGAAACACATTAGTAAAACGCCACGCCACGCCACGTGTCAACACCTGTGCATCAGTACGGGCGTGGCGTCGTGTCGGGTGTTCATAGTGTGTTTCTGGTCTATAGAAAACAATACATTTGATTCGACTCAACACGCGTGACGCGTGACGTGTCGTCGGGTGGCGTGGCGTTTTAATAATATGTTTCCGCCTTTATGCTTCTGAGCTCTAGAATTCTTCTTACGGTATGATGTATATGTGTCAGGCATGCGCAACGTGTACAACGTGTCGCAGCCGGTGGGGTCCCGTGTGTCGGCGACCGTGCGTTGTATCGAGTGCGCCGTGCCGCGCTACGAGCCGCTCGACCCCAACGCCGTGTACCGAGTCGTGTCGCAGAACTACATCGGGGACGGAGGTGGTGGATACACGGTATGTACGATAATTGACTACTAACACTTATTCAGCGGTAGTGGCCATTGGGCCACTGCCGCTGAATAAGTGTTAGCCATTGTAAGTGCCATTGTTAGCCATTGGGCTAGGCACCCATTGCATTACCGACGTAAACTCAATCTTAACACAAGCATTTGAAATGGGTTAACGAGGGGTTAACAATATAACTTAAATATGCCTATTTATTAAGATCATGAAGCTTCAATAATACAGTCACAATGACATAGGAAATGTGTTATAATAATCCATTATTATTTTCATATATACAAGGTGTAACGGAAAAGGTATATACATAAAAAGAGCAAGGCTTCTTTGGATCATAACAAACGATATGGCAAGGGTTTCAACTCAAAATAAAATGAAAAAGTCAGTATTATTTTGCAAACAAAAAATAAAAAATAAAAATCCCTTCATTCAGAAATACCAAGGAGTAAGAGGTTTATATTAAATAGTTCGTTGACATCGATCAGCTGATTGAGTGCTAGTGATGTATTTCTTTCAATTTGAAAAGTTTGCTTAGTGCTTAAAAAAATCATTACTTCCGGACTTGTAGAGCTAGGATTAAATAACCCTTGCCATATCGTTTGTTATCATCCAAAAAAGCCTTGCTCTTTCTATGTATATACCCTTTCCGTTACACCTTGTATAATAACACATTTTCCAATTAAGTATTAGTAAATTGTTTCTAATTAAGTTTTTTGTTCCTAGATGTTGTCTGAGAACAGAGAAAACTTGGAGTACGCCGACATCGACTACGTGATGCTGCAGCGCTACATGAGGCGACAGCAAGTCTTGGACAAGGACTTGGACGGTAGAATACAGATAGTTTATTAGTCCCAGTGAATCCTTTGTGTATTGAAATATAATATTTAGTGGTAATTATGAACTGCCAGATAAACTGAAATTAAATACATGTATCTTTTAAAACAACGCTGTACCGTACGTAAATTGGTCTAATATTTTTACAAAATATCATTTTGCTGGGAAAGATTTCTTTTAGAAATAAGCAATACCTTTGGACAATTAAATTTGTATTTTTGTTTCTTTTTTATAATTTCTGTTGTGTATTTGTACATAAATATAGAAATAAAAAAAATTGAGTTGTTGTTTATTTTACTAATTTATCTGTATTTCAAGTGATACTTAGGTATTTTATAGTTTTTCCGCATTTTTCATCACGCGTTCAAAACGATCACGCACTCGAGTTAGTCACGCGCTCGAGTCGATCACGCGCTTGAAGTCCTATGTGGCGTCAGCCTTAATCTAAACAAGATTTTTTTAATAAAGTTGAAAGGTCCGGGCGCTTAAACTCTCCGACGAAGGGCTCTTACCAATTAACCAGCCCTTCAAACGATTATATCTTTCAGCATCACTAAAATTGTTAGGTAGGTGGAAATAAAAATCGGATTCATATAATCTATTCTTTTTCTTTCACATTTATTAATAGCTAACATCAAATATTCCGAAAGTTTCTTCATTCCACAAATAATTGCGAAAGACGTCATAAGTACATGAATATTTACACATGGAAATTGAATACGTCAGTAGTATATTCACTAGTAGATCACTAAGATTTTTATTTACAAATAAACTTTACCTAAGATGATAATAAATTCATTTCTGTATAGTATATTCATTTAATATATAATACTATAATAACAATAGTTGGACAACAATTAATGAGTAGCTAGATCTATTCCTTAAATTCGTTAGTTCCGGATAACAAAATTTCCAGTCGCATTTTACCCACTCGCTATTTTTCTATTATTCATTTCCTCAATTGCATACGTTTATTTATCTAAAAGACTTTTTTCCAAAGCAGTGCTATGCGATTCAGTACGTATATATATAAATACGCGAACAGAAAAAGAAGTGAGTGCAAAAAATGTGACCGGAAATTTCGGTACGCGGTACTAACGAGTTTCGGGAATAGATTTATAAATTCGTAAGTAGCTAATACAGTGAAACTGTATTTACAATAATTATTTTGACACATAGTCAAGACTTTTCGAGTAAAATATTACACATAATTTCAATCGCGACTATTTCATGGGAAATGATACGCAAAGCATAGATGGCGCCACTAGTCCGTAAACAGAAAAAAGAGCAAAACGGAATGTCATTTTTGAAGATAGTTTTAATATCACGAGAAAATGCATGATTTGCTTTATTCGATCATCCGAATACACAACATTGATGCATTTTATTGTATGCTATTATTTGCCTTTATTCCCGTTGACCCCGTCTTACAGCGGTACTTCAATTAAATATTTAATTGATTTAAGTAGTGTACGGGGGTACACTGTTGATAAACAGTGTACAACAGAACTTTCGGGTGGTTAAAAAAAAACCTTAACCAACGTAGTTCAACCGGACTTATTAAAGTTGAAGTTTTGTTTGTCCGAATCCACGTTATGGGGACAACGGGAAATAAATTGAATCACGTCCCGCTGTCTCCGTGTCGGGGATATTGCATACGGGGACAACAGGAATACAGTATTATTTGATATTTTAAAAAATAAAATTGAAAATCTAACCTAAAACATGTCAGGAGTATTTTTATTCGTATTGTGGCGCCTCTAGTGGTAAAACTTTGCAGTTTTATTCCCTATTAAGTTTACTATTTCTAATACCGATCATAACTTTATAGTTAAGAAATCCCATTGTATAATTAAACTATTCAACTATTCTATTCATCAACCTGGTAGCAAGCCCTTGGTCATTCATTTGTCAACCAACACACCACACCCACCGAACAAGAAGCCCATCTCATGAATATATCCATGTTGTATTAGCAATAAGTGAAGATAACAAGACATACATATTCAAGAGTTGTCTATAACCTTTTATAAGACAGTAAGTAAGATTATAATTACTACGATAACGCACATTTTCAAGCTTACAAGTTAAAATTTTGAGATTCTTCAATTTGTCGCTAGGGTTCGAATCTGCATCTTAGGTAAAGCTGCTTATGCCAAAAGCATTCGGTCAAAATGAATCCCGACCGACCATCGACCATGTTTCTTTTTTTTTTATCCACTCAGCTGGGTCTATCCCCATTCTAATTGCATTGTTATATTATATAAAAATACCTAAAGCCAAAAAGATGCAATAATTTATTGTTATTATTATTTAGTCGTGTTACAAATGTTTAAGACAAGTAGTGACGGGACTTTCAATACTAATAATAACCTACATATCATATGAATACAATCACCTACGTTATAAAAGTAACTCCTATGCAAAATTTGAGAGTCCTAACATTTGTAATTTCTGAGATTTTGTGATGACTTTCGCTTTGATATATGTATATAGATCGATAAACCGTATAGAGGTCGTCCCACGGGTCGTGTCCCATTTATTTTTTGAACTATAATAATTTGAATTTCTGTAATGTGTTGTTACTATCTTACCACTGTCTCAAAAAGGATTAGAGCATAATCTGAACATAGACAGTAATATGTTACTGTTTATAATAATATAATGTTACTTGTACATAAATCCTACAACTTAAAAAACGCGCAAAGAAGCGCAATAAAGCGAAGCATAAGGTCGGAGGTGCCATTATCTTAAACTGGCACATAAGGAGCGTTCAAGTATTACGTAACGCAATTTGGGGGGGGAGGAGGTCTTTCTTACAACTCGTTAGGTAACATTGTTTTCTAAAAAAGGGAACTAAAACTCCCAAACCAAAACCAAAAAAATATTAAAAGCCAAAAATTTATAAAAAATAAACAAAATTTCAAGAATTAAAATTATATATAATATATAATATAATATATAATATAATTTTATTTTATTTATTTTATTTTATTATTTTTTATTACACAACTTTTTACGACTTTAGGGTAAAAATGATCACTCGAGTGTTACGTAACGTTAAGAGACGGGGAGGGGGTCCAGAAAAACTTTACAGTGCGTTACAAGGGGGGAGGGGGGGGTCAAAAATCTTCAAAAATTGCGTTACGTAATACTTGAACGCTCCCTTACGACCAAATGCTTCTATGAGCTCTAGATATGTCAAGAAATACTTGGTTTAAAAATGAAAGAATTTATGGATAAGTATGCCAAAAACATCAAGTAGAGCTCCGAAAAGCATTGCTAATATAACATGTTTACATCTTTTGTGCTCGCAGTGGCAGTGTGGAAGCCAATTTCAGCATTGCTCTAACTCCACTTTGGGCACGACCAGTAGAGGTAGGTCCCGATTAAATGTATGGAGGTCTTTGATAAAATCAGCGCTGTTCTCAACGGTGTCCCCAAGTGGCTGGGTCGCATCTAAATACGTTAAGTTGAAGTTCTTCGGGTCGTCAGATGTGGAGTTGGATGTATTTGAAGCTAGGTGGCCCATTACCTGAAAAACATTATAAATCATTCTTAGTGAATTCAATTAAGAACATTTGAAATACACAATTAAGAACACAAGAACACTTATTTATCCAGTTAAATCAAATTCCTACATATGTTTAATTACTTATAATAGCACACCAAATGATATTTATATATTTAAATTAACGTAAAATAGCACTACGTGAAAAATTGTGAAATCTTCGCTAATAACCTAGATTTCTGGTTTTTGAGTAAAAAGTTACGAAAAGATATTAATTAAAATGAATAGCCTATCTTAATTGCTTTAAAATGATATATGAAACTCCCAAATCTAATATTGATATATAAGTCACAATTAAAAATGTTATCCACCGAAATTGAACTCAAAAATTATCCAAACGCCCGAGGCATTTTTTTGTCTAGTCCGATACGCTCGACGGGTTTATACGTCATGTCGTGTCGGACGAATATCGTGCGATGTAAATGAAGAAAGTGCAAATACCTAAGAGTTCGGTGTGGTGTAAACTGACTGAGGTAAACAAGGTTGGCGCGAGCGGATACTGGTTGGAGTTGGTGTACGACGGCAGTGCGCGACACTTGTGACACTCGCTTTTAGATGGCTAACGCTTTGCTTGCCCCGTATCAATTAGCATATACGTTTTGTTTGATAGTCGCTTGCTAGTGCCTTCTCAACTTTTCATGGATATACGCTTTATAATATGTCTGCGTTATAAACGTAATTAAGTGCTGTGCTTACTTGGTGTTTATTTATATGGACCGTACTTTGGGCTAGCTAAGGTACCCCTGCTACGTCACTACATAGTATAAAACAAAGTCGTTTTCTCTGTCCCTATATCCCTATGTATGCTTAAATCTTTAAAACGACGGAACGGTTTTGGATGAGGTTTTTTTAATAGATAGAGTGATTCCAGAGGAAGGTTTATATGTATAATACATCAGCATTGCGCCCGTGCGGAGCCGGGGCGGGTCGCTAGTATAATTATATACATATTAACATAACATTTAAAAATAACATTTGTTTATGGTGGGCTGCTGGTACGTGTGGGGACACACATACCAGCAGCCTACCATAAACAAATAATGCTGGTTAATGCAACACTTTTTTTGTAATGTGGTTTCCGGCTTGGAATAAAGCACCTTATATATTCCTATGGGTGTCGTAAGAGGCGACAAAGAGACATACACCTGATGAATGGGCAGCAGCACCTATCAGCTCAAGGATACTTGCCGTCATCATCACCATCATCAGCCCGTATATCGTCCACTGCTGAACATGGGCCTCATCCCGAGAGGGAGGGTATTTGCCATTGCCATCGTCACCACCCTTGGCAGGCGGGTTGGTGACCGCAGTATTATGTTGTACCACACAAGGAAACGCTGCTGCCCGTTCCTTGACATACGATTATTATTGATGATGTTATAACAATCGGGACCAACGGCTTAACGTGCTTTCCGAGGCACGGAGTATAGTCCCTCAACCAACCAGACCCGGAAAGAAATCTTAGAATTTACACAAAGATTTTCTGTCCGGTGTGGGGATCGAACCACGACCTCCGAGATTCAAGGCGAGCCAAATACCGCTACGCTACGGAGGTTGTGATACTTGCCGTAATCACCACGATTACGGCAATTTACTTTTTACCCTGGCTTGACAATGTCTGTTAAAGAGGAGGTACATGTTCAGCAGTGGATGTAAACAGGTTGATAAGCTAAAGTACAGAATTTTATTAACATACCTGTACAGAGAGCTTCCTGAACATCGACTTGTTCCCAGTAGAGAAATGGTTCTCTATCCAGCTCTTGATATCGACTAGCTTGATTTGCTCAATCGCGTTAGCCTGCAGAACAATAGTTGATAATTAAGAATTGTCAAGAAAGACACATTGTACGTATTTATTTTAATAAATGATACTGAAATTAAAATAAGTTGTGTCCGTGACTATAAGCTATCTAACAATGAAAATCCGACGACTTACTGAGATCAGCCCGGACAAACAGGCAGATAGATAAAAAAATAATTTCTGGGGCACGGCAACGCCAACACAAGTCGAGTAAGAAAAAAAAATGTACTTTAAAAAAACACTTCAATTTTATTTATTTGTATATCTTAGTCATGTCTGTCTATAGACAGCAGAATAATTTTATTTAATAATATAGGATAACTCTCACCTCTGCAAATAATCTTTGGAATTTGTATTCTCTGCTTATAATCTCCCGCCAGTTTCTTTCGACCTGTCAAATAAAAAAAAAATATATACATGTAGCCACAAGGCTTTTGCTACTGGGTCTGTAATAATTATGTTCGATGAATGGAAAGTCGACTGAACGTTTTGTTCGTATGGATTTATTTCGAAAGTACCTTTTATCGACAAACGGTAACTCGACTGAACGTTACTTCGATTTTTTTAAATCGAAGTACTACTTTTTCGAATGGGTTTAACTTTATGTAAGTAAAACCCATTCGAAAAAGTACTATTAATAATGGAATCAAAATAATGATATATAACGGAGCAATCCGCTCCGTGGCGCTATATGGCGGCCCCCTTGTCATGGCGTGCCGCGTGTACCGCATGCCGAATTCTCCTAGAAGGGTAAATAATATCTGTTAATGATCTGCTAAATTGATGCGAACATATTATGAAGATAGAAGAATGAAGTAATTGAAGATAATATTATAAATCTTAAAAATTACAGCAGAAGTGAATCATGCGTAGATAATTTCACATCTAATCGATGAATGGAGGCGGCCGTACCCCAAAGGCTGGGGCGTCGGAAGTGTGATCTTGAGGTCGCTGGTTCGAACCCCACCCATTGCACTACCGACGTGAACCCACTCGTAACACAAGCATTTTAACTTAGCATGAGGGGTTAACAAGAATACTAGTAGAATGCAAAATTGTGCTAGCAATCTTTTAAAAATAATGATTACATTGACAGTTACATGGAGATGTACAGTATTACAGTGTGGGATATCTGGACGAAGCATTTCAGGTTCCGATTCAAATTTTAATTATAATAAAAGCAATCAAAACCATTTTAGATTCTTTTTTTATTGTTATCATAGTTAATTATATGAATATTCATGTGGGTGTAGGTCTGTCTTGTTTATTTTTATATGCAAAAATATTGGGATGGGTAACCGTAACAACAATAGATTAAATTAGTATTATATTCATATAATAGTTTCTTTTTTCAATTAGACGTGAATCATTGATTGAGGGGTAGGGGGCCGACAGAATGAATTACCGTCAAAAATCAATTCTTAGAGCTTAAATATAGGTTTATAATAAAACTATCACAACTGTTTTTGTCGTCGTATATAGGGTTGCCACATAAACGATAGTGGCGCCCTATTGTAACGACTTTTTTGCTGCTATATTTCCCAGAAGGAGCCCGCAGAGCGGAGAGGGAGGAAGATCCCTCAGCCCACCCGCTCCGCAGACCGGGAATGGGGAACGTGGGCCCCGCTCCCTTCGAGGCCGACCATGAGGAGTAGGGACGTCTTGGTACTCCGTGATCCCCACCCATTGCACTACCAACGTGAACCCACTCGTAACAAAAGCATTTTAGTTGAGCACGGGGGTTAATAAGAATACTAGTAGACTGCAAAACTATGCTAGTAATCTTAATAAATAAAAAACAAAACAAATAATGTATCTACGGTTCAGATGCATAACGTCGGAGGTGCCTTCGTCGTAAACTGGCAGTCCAGGTAAGGCAGTAACAGGATCCGTCCTTATGTTTCTAAGGCCTAGATATAAACAAGAAATTACCTCCTCTTTGAGCTCGTAGTCTGTGGTGTGTTTCAGCTGTATGAGCGAATTCTTAGTGGTGCTGAGCGTACGCTCGGTCAGACGGCGCATGTCACGAGCGAACTTCTTCAGGAAAGCTTCTATGCGCGAGTCCACGAACGATACGCTATGCATAAGTAAAAATAATAAGTTACTAAGAATTGAGAAACAGTTGTTAATGCAAACACCATTAACACATTTAAAAAGTAATAAAGCACATTTTCAAAAAAAATACACAAAACCAAAGAGCCAACCGAAAAGCACGCGTAACGAAAATTAAAAAGAAATGAAGCAAAAACAAATGAAGTGAGAATTGTCCGTCCCAAACGCGTGCAGCACTTTTTGTATATTTTAAATAATTAGATATGTACTACCGGCAATAAACATAATTATTATATATACAGTCCACTATTTCATTCCACCTGGGCCTTATCAATAGGTTTAGATCATTATCATCATCAGCCCTCACAACGTCCACTGCTGAACATGGGCGATCTCCCTCGAAGGGATCGTGGACATAGTCACCACGTTTGACAGGCGGGTTGGTGACCACAGTATTGTGTCATGTCAGTGAAGCATTCAAGAAACGCTGCTGCTCATTACCTGGTATACGGTTGAGTGATTGTTAGTTATATTAATTGGAACCAACGTCTTAACGTGCTTTCCGAGGCATGAAGGGTAGTCCAACCAACCAATAACCAGAAAGAATCTATGATTTTAGACAAATATTTTATTCCGGGGCGGGAATCGAATCCACGACTTCCGAGAATAAAGTAATATGACGTCACTTCCTAACAATAAATCTTGGGGTATTTATCGGGCCTCTCGGACTTCGGGTCTACAGGGACATTAGAAAATGCTTTAAAAACTAAGGATCGGGAGGGTCTGTTTCAGAGTACTGAGTTTACTTTTCGATATAAAGTATAAAAAAATATTGTTGTATATAATTATAGTATAACTACATACCTGAACTTATCAACCTGCGTGTTGACAGTGACGGAGAAGCCCAGCACTCCGAAGGTGTACCGCATCATGCTGAACACGCTGTAGCCCAGCTGCTCCTTCGTGCGCAGCGAGTCGAACACCGGCTCCTCCATCAGCAGCTACATTACATCATTACATCATTAGTCAATAGTGACAAAGTAAAGTAAATGATGACATCGTGTGACAAGTGGTGGGAGGGATACGAAGGTGTGACGTCATATTTAAAAAGCTGTAACTAGGCAGGGTCGAGAAAGCGGTCAAAAATCATGAAATTTATGTGGCGTACTTTAGGGATGACACTATGCTGCGATATTTTATTTATAGTGATATTTTTTGTAGCATATATATTAATTGAGCTTATTAACTATCCCCGTGCAAAGTTTTTTAATTACTAACACAATTTTGTACAATACTACTATTTTTCCTATTACTACTAGTATTGTAATAGGAATACGATTCTTTTAACATTATTTAAAGAGTTAAAAACATTTAAATAATGTGAAAAACGGGCGGTGTCATCGTTTAATATTTAATACCAAATGTAACTTTGGAAATATTTATCGAAGTAATGCGGATCATTACCGATAGATGGCGCTACCGTCCCCCTTAGAGACGTGTTACAAAGAGATTAATAAATTTCGATGATCGGTAGGGTTCCACCGTAGCCTAATTGGTTAAGGCATTGGGGGCTTTACCCAGAGATGCAGGTTCGAATAATGCCGGTGGTCGAATTTATTTCATCTCAATTTTGAAATATAATACTATTATTCTTGTTAACCGCTCGTGCTAAGCTTAAATGCTTGTGTTGCGAGTGGATTCACGTCAATAGTGCAATAGGTGGGGATAGAACCGGCAACCTCAAGATCACACGTCCGACGCTTTGCTTTGGACTTTCAATATATATCGCTCCACCAATTTTCGTGACAATCGGTGCAGTAACGGCGGAGTACGAGCCCGGACGGACGGACATGACGAAACTATAAGGATTCCTAGTGGACTACGGAACAAGGGTTCCTAGTGGACTACGAAACCCTCAAAATGAGTAAGTTACCATGAGCACTTCCAGCGTGGCGCTGTCCTTGTCACTCGTGAGCTCTCCCTGGTAGTAGTTGGTGACGATGCTGTTGCTGGACGCGGCGTTCAGACTCAGCACCCGGACCTTCCGCTCGCCCAGCGGCAGCTGATGCACTTGCACCTGGCAAATGAATACGATAAAGATAAACGGTTGTACAGGTCACGTCACGTAAAACGAACGTTGAGCGACAGTAGAAGGGATGTGTTTCTAATGTAGCTATTAGGTATTTGTTCTAGAATGTAAGTGTAATAGTTTTATTGTAGAATTATAACGTTACTTAGCCTTTTTAAAGTTGCTGCTTTGGAACAGGCTAGAATCAAAAATAGACACACTTACTTGAGAATTATATTTATTTCGATCATAAAGTACTTATTTAATTTGTATTTAATAAAATTAAGCTACGGGTGATATGCCGTCCATTCGATCTTCAAAAAAAAAAAGGGGGGGGGGGGGTGAAGACGGCATCACGCTTGAACGATTGGTCCGATTTCGCTAATTCTTTTTTTGTTGTGATCGTTATTGTCAAGAGAAGGTTCTTATGATAGAAAAAATAAGATAATTGCGCGCAAAATTAGACAATTTATAAATCCACAATAAAACCACCGTACAAAATTGTCGTATGTAACATTAGCTCTTTTGACAATATAAACTTTTGAATGTAATCTTATGGCGTTTGACATAACATTGACATAATGCTTACTGCTTTTGTAATATTAAAAGTTCAATTTAATTTAGTTTTAGTTAGGACAGGACAACGTCTGTCGGGTCAGCTAGTAATATTTTAAAATTGACGCGACATTTAGGGATGATAAAGACACCGGTTCCGTGCAATGGCAAGCGAATCCACGACCTCCAATATTTAAGGCGTCCCATACCGCTACGCCACTTAGGCTGTACTGAAGGAATTTAATTACGATATTTAATTACAGTAATAAAGTGTTACTCACCTGAGGCAGCTGGTTCTCCGCGAGTCCCTCCCACTTCATGTTGTTTAGCACGATGTCCGATATCTTGATAGCCTGGTGCCACGCCAGGTTACCTTCCATCAGTGTCTGTCATCATTACATACATAACATTAGAATACCAGATGTCCCGAGACCAGGTTTTCACAGGTGAAAGCCCGTAGATCCCGCTTCTTTAGAAACGTCGACTTAAAATATTATATTAATATTGGCTTCGACGAAAGAACAAAACATTTTATTGCGACATCTTTCGTTTTTCTTTTCGTTTTACAAAAGATTACTAGCAGAGTTTTGCAGTCTATTAGTATTCTTGTTAACCCCTTTTAATGGTTCACGTCGGTAGTGCAATGGGTGGGGTTCGAACCGGCGACCTTAAGATCACAAACCCTTCGCCCTAGCCATTGGGCTACGGCCGCTTCGATTCTAGCATAATATACAAAAATATAATCTAACTTTCATTACCACCATTACCAGGCTTTTTACTATTTCACTTGGTATAATAGCGATCAGCCCTACTTATTAAATTACTGGTACAATAACAACAAACTAAACAACCTGCACAGGAGGGCGTCCCCTGTGGGACTTGGTCCTCGGCTCAGGGCGGTCGCTGGCGGAAGGATTGAGGGATTATGAATTTTAGTTGTATAAACTCCTTCTTCGTGTAACTATCACTGTACTTTACATTTTGCGGGTTTCTCGGACTTCTGGGGTCACAAAGTCATCGGAAGCTTTATAATATTAGTTATATTACAACGTATGTAACTAACCTGACAGTACAGATGGCTGAGCAGTTTTTTACTAAACGCCTTCAGTTCCTCTAGCGTGATGCTCTGTATCACTTCTGCCTTGTCTCGAGGCGACACGTATGGCTTCAGCAGAATGTTCATACGGATGTCTCTGAATAAAAAATATTAGTAAAGTCAAGTATATCATATAAAGTATAATTTCACTGACATATATCTTAAGCTTACTTACTTTTATTTAAAGCTCATTAGTACGTTGATACTGAATTGGCTAACTATTAGAATAAAACGTAGTTACTTGACTAGTTTGTATTTAAATCTTACTTTGACATATAATGCGTAGTTACTCAATTGGCTCACTAATACAAACATATTTACTCAGTTGGCTAACTAATATAAACGTTGTTATTCATTTGGCTAACTTGTATTTAAACACAGTAACACTACGTGACTCACTTGGCCAACTTATGCGGCTTGATGAGCACGTTGTGATAGTTCCTGGCGCGTATCTCCCGCACCGCCTCGAACATCGCCTGCGTCACGTTGTCCGACGAGGAGCGCATCTCACGCGTCAACAGTTCCACCAGTAACTGGAAACAAAATAGCGGAAATTACAATAATTGGCACTTTAAACGACATCGCTAATATAAATATTGTTTGCAAAAATTATACGCCTTTTTAGAGAAGATAATAGTGAAAAGTAACAATAGGAATATTTTTTCGCGTTATTTTGGTCGAAAACAAATATTTTATTAATTGTACAAAAAATCTCCAATTTTATATATTTGTCAAAATTGTTTAAATGCCACTTCAAATGTTTCCATTTGGAAAAGAATAACCATTGAAAAATCTATAGATTTTGTAGATAAAGTTTTTGTGACAGCTTTTTTTGTGACAGTACGTTACTGTTGTTAATCAGCGATATCATCATAAGCCAGTATAACGTCCACTGCTGAACATGGACCTCCACCCGAAGGAGGATTTTTGCCGTAGTTACAACATGCTTTCCGAGGGGGTAGTCCCAGGCCCGGATATAAATCTTAGAATTTACACAAAGTTTTCTTGTTCGGCGTGAGAATCGAACCACATTGATACTTACATGTAAATTCTGGGAGTAGCCCTGCACCTTCATGACCAGTCCCTTGTCTCCAACGTACAGAGCATGCGACAAATCCGCCATATTGGCTGGATACACTTCTTCCTGAAGAAAAAGAAAATACTTTTTATATTAATATTTAATCCTCACTCCTTACTAATATGATAAATGCGAAAGTAACTACTGAACCGATTAAAATGAGATTTGGTACACAGGTAGTGTTAAGGGACATAGGCTACTTTTTATAGCGAAAAAAGGGTTATACGGGGTTGAAACGAGGGATTAAGATTGTATGGAACATTCGACATTTTTAAAGCTAGCTGAACAATTTTTTTAGACTGTTGATTAGATATAAATATTCTTACTAATATTTTGATTGCGAATGCTAAGGACAGGACATGATTATGCTAATAAATAATAAAATCTGCTACTCAAAGCACAGCTAGTGCAAAATAATTATACCAAGACAATAATGTTTTCAAGTAACTGATAGTTTCACTATCAGCCCGTATAACTTCCACTGCTGAACATGGGCGTCCCCCGAGGAGATTGTGGCCATAGTCACCACGCTTGGTAGGCGGGTTGGTAACCGCAGTTGTAATTATGTTGGAACACACACAAAGAAACGCTGTTGGCCGTTAAATGGTATAGGAATGTTTTAATGTAATAACCGGGACCAACGGCTTAAAATGCATTCCGAGAGGCACACAAATATTTTTGACCCGGGGCCTTTTTACCAACGAAATATATAATTCAAATAGGTAAGCGACTTGACTTCTTAGATAAAGAAAGGCCCCAAACAGCCCTAAATAGAGGAATTCATGGAAAGAGAATAAAGTCCTTCTGCCTTTGCCCTGCATTGAGAAAGTCGAAGTCATCGTTTAAGCTAAGACTTAAAAAAATACATCGAAGGTGGTTCAAAAATACTATAAAATCCTTTTCTACATACAACTAACTTTTCTAACATTAACGGTTGCTATTAAAAATTATACAAAGATCGGCGTGCGACGATTCAAAAAGCGTTCGAAGGCGTTACTTGGAGTCTGTCGTGGGGTAACCGTGTCGTTGGTATATTGCAAAAATAAATTTTGCATGAGGCGCTCTATAGACGCCGGGCGGAATCGTGTATGGGATTACATTTATGTGTTAAACAATAATATATAATCTGTGATTACGTCTCGTTATGAACGTTCAATTACGGGGTTTGGCTATCTCGTGTGGTGCAGATCACACGTCGTGCTCAACGCCCTAAAATTATTTCATTCGTAGCGCGCTTTTTGTGTAAAAACTTAACGTTGCGTTGCATGTGTATAGAAAATCTCACATATTTTGGGTGCGACATGAAATGTTAAAAACAACTTTTTTTTTAAAGAGTTTACTAGCCGTGTTTTTAAGTCCCCTCGTGCTAAAAAGCTAAAATGCTTGTGTTACGAGTGGGTTCACGACGGTAGTGTAATGGGTGGGGGATAGAACCGGCGACCAAAAGAACACAGTCCGATGCCCCTAGCCATTGAGCTACGGCCGGTACGCTTACTTACATTATTAAATGGTTAAAAGATTTTTTTTACGTTTTACCGAAATTTGAAGTACCTACTAACTGTTAAAAAAATTGAGAGTAATCAATTTAGACCACTGGCAGGACTCGAATCTGCATCTCTAAACTAGTATTTAGATGTGAATATTTAAAAATATAACTCACTTTGAGTCCTTGTTGTAAAACGTCTGTCCACAGGTCGATAAGACATGATCTGTAATGAATAAATAAAATAAAATAAGAGTACTAAGGCCACCTCCCGAGGGAGGGTTTATGCCATAGTCACCGCGCTTGGCAGGCGGGTCGGTGACCGCTGTAGTCTGTTGTAACCCACAAGGAAACACTGCTGCCCGTTCCCTGGTATCCGATTTATATAGATGTTATAACAATCGGGACGAACGGCTTAACCTGCTTTCCGAGGTACGGAAAATAGTCCATCAACCATCCAGACCCGGAAATAAATCTTAGAATTTACACAAAGATTTCTTGTTCGGCGTGGGGATCGAACCCACGACATCCGAGATATAAAGCGAGCCGAATACCGCTACGCTACGGAGGTTGTAGTATAATATAATATACTTACTCTCTAGGAGACTTGAGACTGAGGGGTGTGATAAAGTAGAAGTACAACAAAGCCGTGGGAAACCGGAACTTAAAATCCGGCTTGTACCACAACTCCATTTGGCGGTTCTTGCGGATCAAGTTGGGTTGGTCTAATCTGTGTACAGACAAAAAAACAAATTAAAATTGAAAAAAAAAAAACAACTACATACTTACAATTTGGCGCCTAAAATCTGCTATTTTGTTTTTTATTTAATACCCATGTAAGGACACTTGAGTGTTTAAGACATTAATAAATCTAATGATATCTTAAGTGTCAAAACCAGCCGTTTGGAATAAAGAAATTTACAAACATACAAGATACGCGCGAAAAACATAACCCTTCCTGCAGTCGGGTATAAAATAAGGTGTTTTTTATAAAAATATATAACATGATTGTACTTACTATTTAATGTTATTTTTTATAATATTTGACTGTAAGAGAGTCAAATATTATAAAAAAAAACATTAAATCTAGTACATCGTTTTTTTACATAATCATTATCAGTATGTTCTCTATAACTTCTTTGCGGTGAAGAAGCAAAAGCTACGTGGCTAAAAATATGTTTAGCCATATAGATTTCAAAAAAGAAAATGTATTTTTAAAATGAATAAAATAATAGTATTTCATTTTAGCATGTTGAACATAAAAGTAAACCTGTACTTATATTATGAATAGGAAAGATTTGATAGTTAGTTTGCATTGAATAGGCTCCGGAACTCCTCAGGAGATCCCGCGGTAACATATTGGCCGCGGGTGCCGTCGGGGGGCCGGATTGCTCATGCGTACCCGACCCCCGCCAACGGCGGATCGAAGGAGTGTCCGGGGGGTTTTAGTGGTGTAGGGTCCTCTCCTCTTGATATGAGTTTAGCATACTACGCTATGGAGAGGGCGAGTCCCACATATCCCACCGCAAGCGCGCGAGTATGCTACAGCGGCGGTTGGGAATGCGTAAATGCATTTCCCTCAGGACATAAAAAGGCTCCCGAACTCATACACCGATTTCAATATTTTTTTCACAATTAGATAGCGACCTTATCATGGTCTACATTTAATGATATAGTTTCCACGGGTACGAGAGCTACGCGGGTAAAACTGCTAGCGGGGAGCTAGAAAACAATAAGTTCCCATTTTCTTATTGCAATTTCAATTCATTTATACATTCACGCCTCTTTCATAGGGGGAGATCACTTCGTTCCACTTGCTACGATCTAAACATATCACTTTCTCCTCTTCTATTATTCATTAAGGATACTTTTAACCTGGCCTTTCTTAAGAACGTACTCGATTTGAACGTGGAACGTCCGCCTTAGTCTTGCCCTTCCACCACTTCCTAACATTCGCCCCATTTTTTTTTTATCGCTTGTTTAATAGAAAACAATATAATTCCTACCTGAAGTTATTAACAGTTGCAATAAGATCCTCGTGTGTCAAATTCTTGGTCTTCTTGCCGATAGCTTCTGACTTCGTGTAGATATCTTTGATGGTACTACTTGTGAGGTCCACGTCCAACTCCTCCGCCGCCTGGATGTACACAGGGTCGGGGGGCACGAGGCTGAAGTCTGTCGTTACGTACACGTTTTTCTCGGGAAGATGGAAGTGCGGTTGTGGTTCGGCGTCGAGCCAGCGGTGCAGCCATTTGTCGGGGATGTCTGGTAAAAGAAAATATGTTTATTTATTTAATAATAGCTTCCCGCGCGCGGTTTCAACCGCGTAACTCCCGTTCATGTGTGAACTTCATAATTAAATATAGCCTATGTCACTCAGGGTGAATGTAGCTTTCCAATGGTAAAATAATTTTTGAAATCGGCACAGAAGTTTTTGAGTTTATTCATTACAAACATACACACAAAAATACAAATCTTTCCTCTTTATAATATTAGTATAGATAATTACAAAAAAATATTAGGTTTAAATAACAATCACAAGTGTTGCATAATCATCGTCATCATTATCCATCATCAACATGGGCCTCCTCCCGAGGGAGGATATTTACGCTTCGCAGGCGGGTGACCGCAGTATTATGTTCTAACATACAAGGAAACGCTGCTGCCGTTTTCCTGGTATGCGATTGTTATAGGTGATATTATAGCAATTGGCAATGCCTATATCGCAGGGCAAAGGGAGGCCCTTGCCCTGCCTTGACCCTCCGTGCCTTTGAAAGAACGTTAAGCCGTTGGTCCCGATTGTTATAACATCATCTATAATAATCGTAAATCAAGGAACGAGACGATTTACGAGATAGTACTGTGGTCACTAACCCGCCTGCCAGGCGTGGTGGCAAACCTCTCCCTCGTGAGGTGGGCCATGTTCAGCAGTGGACGTTATACGGGCTGATGATGATAGATATAACTATTCAGTACTCACCCATTTTCTTATACTCAGTGCCGAACCACTTCTCTTTCTGGTCGTACTTTACGGGCGTGGAATGTTTGTTCGACAGAATCATTATGTTCGCGGTGTCGGCGCGCATGCAGTCTAATAGCTCGGTTATAAGCTGTGGTGGACAAGAAAAAATATAAAGTAACTTACTGACGATAGGATATCTAGAGCTCAGAAGCATAAAGTCGTTTGTGCCTTTATAGTAAACTAGCACTTACGACCAAATGCTTCTGAAGATAATATTACATCCGTCCTTTTTGAGTTTAGTCAAAACCTGTCCAGCCGTTACTGAAATTTGACTGTCTGCGTGTTAACAAAAACACAATAAAAAAAATGTTAGTCTGTAAACATGTTTACAAACCGACAATTTTGTTTTATTGTGTTTTTCTTATACAGGGTTGATACGACAGAGGGGCATTAAATTACGCTACGTTTACTATACGTGTTTTTTATTAATCCGATACGGTATAAAAATAAAAAGCAACCAAATTGAGATTTTTTTTCTTTCAAACAAACTAAATAGCTTACAAATCAGAGTAAAACGTAACCACCCTTTGTAAATAAATTTCACTGACCTAGCAAAGCGGCAACGTCGCGCGCGCGCCGGTGCGGGATGTTTTGCAATGATTTGCGTCAGAGCGGCAACAACGCATCGTAAGGAAAGATACATCGTGTTCAAACGGCGCAAAAACTTAAAAAATCATTTGCGACTAAACTACTGCTCCTATTTAATTGATTTTTGGTACAGAGCTTGGAAATGGTACCTAGTATAGGCAGTTTAAAGGAAAGCCCCTCTGTCGTATCAACCTATATATTATTATGTCACCGGAAAATAATAAGAATCGTAAGTTGATCAACTTACTAGTTAGTTCATCAACTTTCTAGTTAGTTGATAAACCAACGAGGTTTCGGGTGGTTAAAAAACATAACCTTAACCTAAACCAATGGAGTTCAACAGGACTTAATGAATTTAAAGTTTTTTTGTTTTATTACAACAGTAGCGTAGTCTCGTTTGGTTAAGTGTCATAACAATTAAGTAACTAATATAATAATTATGTGCGTTCACTGAAACTGGCAACTAAATTTAACAAGAGTAGCACGGTAGTTCATGATTCATGAACTTACTTCCTTAGAGACGTGTTACAAAGAGAATAATAAATTCGATGACCGGCTATGGTTCCACCGTAGCCTAATTGGATAAGGCATTAGGGGCTTTACCAAAGATGCAGATTCGAAACATGCCGGAGGTCGAATTTTATTAATTTCAATTTTGAGACATATATATCCATATGCATTTAGTAAAAATCTGCTATTTTTTCAAATAGACACTTCAATTTTATGTATTTGTAAATATAAAAAAATACTTACACTAGGACGAAATTTGTAGTACAGTCGGTCCCCGGTGATGTAATGCTCGGGAGGGTAAACTTGCATGTTTTCGGCTAAAGTCTCCACGTAATCGGCGGGCTGCGACTCCTCTTCATAACGAAAGCTTGTTTCATCTATAGTCTGTAATTACAAAATTTTATATATATCTAGAGCTCAGACGCATAATGTCGAATGTGTCAAAAACATTCATCGTATGTGCCTTTATCGTAAACTGGCACTTACGACCCAAATGCTTCTGAATTATATATCCATCCTTACGCTTCTTAGGTCTAGATATGTTAACGGAAGTATAACTGCTTTAAAACAAAAGCATAACAAATTAAAAAAAAAAACTTTACACACACAAAACAGTTTTTAATGCAAAAGTCGTAAGAGTAGCATGGTGTTTTATGTTTCAATTTTTTTATGTCATAATACCTAGGTATTCATATATACAACGCAGGATGTGTGTGTGTATTTTGTAAATAATCTTTAAAACAATATTTATTAAATTTCCTTAATAGCCTAGGACAGAGTGTTATAGTGCTAATTAGGGAAGGTCGTTGACCAGTTAACTGAGATAGTCAATTCAATTAAATTTATTGCATTCCACAGTGTGAATTTAGGTGGTAATTTAGTTACAATATTACAGTGCACAGCAATTTAGGAGAGAGATAAATATTCATTCTTTATGATATTAATTGTTGAACATATTAACAGAATTATCATTGAAGTATTTATCTATAGTAGCATTTGTTTATGATTTTTTTTAATTTTAAATCTTTTCGAATGCGATTGGAAAGTAAACTATTAATAAATGTAATGTGTGTAATGTACTCACTTTTATTTCGTCGAATATCCACTTCGATGGAGGATCATCTTTCAACATACTAATATACGAAAATATTGCTTCTATCACCTGAAACAAACATACAATAAGATATAAGTGTATTCTTATATTCTAGCAATCTTCAAAAATATAATATGTAGAGAAAATGAAGAGTACCTCATCAACATGCTCGAGTCCCTCCTTAGTGAGTATAACTTGCGTGTTGAACATACTGTACATAGTGGTGTAGTCGATACCACTCTCCGAGTTGCCGGTGTAGATAGACAACGCCCACACTCTAAGAAACAAGATAAATAAAAACATCATCATCATCAGCCCGTATAACGTTCACTGCTGAACATGGGCTTCCCCGAGGGAGAGTTTATTGCCATAGTCATCACGCTTGGCAGGCGGGTCGATAACAATTCAATAAGGCTGTAACACTGCTCGCCTATATGCCAGGTGAAGTAGCAAATACCTTGTGGCTAACGACATATGGCCATCCGAAACAACAAAACCTAATTTATAACCTACTAGCTTCCCGCGCGCGGTTTCACCCGCGTAACTCCCATACCCGTGGGAACTTCATAATTAAATATAGCCCATGTCATCCGGGGATAGTGTGGCTTTCCAATGGTGAAATAATTTTTCAAATCGGTCCAGTGGTTTCGGAGCCTTTTCAATACAAACAAACAATCAAATCTTTCCTCTTTTTAATATTAGTATAGAAAAGAAAAACAACAATAATGTTTATGTGTGGTTTCCGGCTTAGAATAGAGCACTCCATGACTTCCCATGGGTGTCGTAAGAGGCGACTAAGGGATATACCTACAGCTAGATTTTTTAATTTTTTTTTGGACTTACTTAATTAGTCACAAGGCTTTTGCTACTTCCCGGGCATAAAGGCAGAGCTCCAGCCTTAATAAATGGTTTAAAAACTACAAACTAAGCAACCTGCGCAAGAGGGCGCCCCCTGTGGGGCTTGGACCTCGGCTTAGGGCGGTCGCTGGCGATGAGATTGAGGGATTATGACTTTTAGTATTTTAGGGGAGTTTTGTGCAATTGTCGCTCTACTTTATAGTTCGCGGACCTCTTGGACTTCGGGTCTACGAGGGCATCGGAAGGTTCTTTGCAAACTAAGGGTCAGAAGGTCGAGGGGGGAACAGCTAATGGATGGACAGCAGCATCTATCAGTTCAAGGTTACTTATCATCTTACTGCGATCACCAATCCGGCTGCCAAGTGGTGATTATGGCAACATCCCTCTACAGCTCTGGCTTGCCGAGGTTTGTTAAGAGGAGGCTCATATTGAGCAGTGGACTTAATCAGGCAGATGAAGATGTAGTCAGAGGCGGATTATCCATAAGGCAAACTAGGAACGTGTCTAGGGGCGCGAAGGTACAAAAGTGACGCTGTGTCGCGAAATAGACGCTGGAACAGCAACTGTAGTTGAGGCTACTACAAGTCGGAATAAAGAAATGCCAGCTCCAAATTGGAGTAACCTCTACCACACATGTAGTAACGCCAACTAGAGTGATCAAATTTTTACTAGTACTAATAGGCTAGTTGACAGTTTTTTGAAATTATTGTTATACTAGCGGCCCGCCCCGGCTTCGCACGGGTGGACTTTTATACCCTACCCCTGCCCTACCCTACCCCTACCCCTACTCTACCCCTACCCTACCCTACCCTACCCCTACCCTACCCTACCCCTACCCCTACCCCTACCCTACCCTACCCTACCCCTACCCAAAAGTATCCTATGTCCTTCTCCTAGTTCTTAGCTACCTCCCTACCAATTTTCAGCCAAATCGGTTTAGCCGTTCTTGAGTTATAAATAGTGTAACTAACACAACACACAACTAACACACGCTCCAAATTGGAGTAACCTCTACCACACAGTAGTAACGCCAACTAGAGTGATCAAATTTTTACTTGTACTAATAGGCTAGTTGACAGTTTTTTGAAATTATTGTTATACTAGCGGCCCGCCCCGGCTTCGCACGGGTGGACTTTTATACCCTACCCCTGCCCTACCCTACCCCTACCCCTACTCTACCCCTACCCTACCCTACCCTACCCCTACCCTACCCTACCCCTACCCCTACCCCTACCCTACCCTACCCTACCCCTACCCAAAAGTATCCTATGTCCTTCTCCTAGTTCTTAGCTACCTCCCTACCAATTTTCAGCCAAATCGGTTTAGCCGTTCTTGAGTTATAAATAGTGTAACTAACACGACTTTCTTTTGTTTTTAAAATGTATTCTGCTATTTAGGGTTGAGACAAATCCAACGAAACAAAAACCATGAAAATTGATCCAGCCGATCTCGAGTTATAAGTGTTGTAACAAACCCGTCTTTGTTTTATATATATAGATGGTTAATGCCAAGGTTTTACTAGATCTAGAAAAACATGTGGCATTTATTTGAGATCTAGAAAGCACTAAAATAAATATTCAAAAATTGGCTTGACATTTAGAGATGAAATCGATGTCAGCCATGTTGATCTATATAAATTATCCGTGTTTAAGATCGATGACGTCATGACTCAGAGAGTGTAATAGTAAAGGATCGCGTTCTTGTTTTTTAACAAGATGTATGAATGCTATAGATAAAATGGCCGATAGCGTTTTCGGAAGTTTAGGACATAGACAAAATAAATAATTTTCATATTGAGTTTATACAAACATATTCAAGTTTAATGAACAGAAATTATTATATTTAGGTTCCATATGACAAATACTAACCTATTATTTATACTAATTTATATAATACTAACCTATTATTTATAGAATAGGGGCACCGATGAGATGCTTGCCTTTTTTTTTTTTTTTTTTTTTTGTTGTCCGTGAGGAAATGCATTGACGCATTCCCACCACCGCTGCAGCGTATTCGCGCGCTGGCGGTGGGATATGTGGGACTCGCCCTCTCCATAGCGTGGTATGCTAAGGTCATACCACGAGGAGAGGACCCTACACCACTAAAACCTCCCGGACACTCCTTCGATCCGCCGTTGGCGGGGGTCGGGTACGCATGAGCAATCCGGCCCATGAGATGCTTGCCTACGGCGCTCTCAACGTTTAATCCACCTCTGTGTAATGTGATAACTTATACTGACTTTTTCCTTAGATATGAGAGGAGACTGCCTTTGCCCTCGTGTCCCAACAAATACGATATGTACTGATGTGGCTTCGACTCGTATTCTGGTATCAACGACCGCATGCACCACGTTATGTGAATCTGTAGATTAAAAATAAGAATAATAATTCTTGACATCCCACCAAATATTGGTACAGCTTCGTTAAATGTAAAAAAAACAAGAACTAACAACCATTAACTTTATCTGCAAAATATAAAAAAATCTATGGTAATTCTTTTTCAAATGGCAACACTTGAAGTGATTTTAAAATGGAAATGGTGGCAAGAGTTATCTATGCCAATATTTGGACAAATATATAAAATTGTAGAAAATTGTAATTATATTATTTGTACAATTAATAAAATATTTGTTTTCGAACAAAATAACGTAAAAAAATATTCCTTTTGACACTTTTTCCCCTTCCCTTGGAAACTTACTTCAAATATAGCCTATGAAACTCATAAATGACGTGGATTTCATTTGGTAAAAGAATTTTCAAAATAAGTTCAGTAGATCCAGGGATAACCCCCTACAACGCGACAAACTCACAAACTTTACGTGTTTATAATATTAGTATAGAAGAATAAATGATTATAGTAGGGTATATAGAAACATAACACATACCTCAGTGGTATCCGCAATAGGTTTAACGTAGTATATACTGTTGAACTCTGGGGTAACAGTGTCAGGTCTGAACATAAACGGGCTGAAGTCATCAGGGGGCTGGTTGTTGGTGGGTATCATGCCGAATGTCTGGATCACGTGCTGTTCTAATGTTTCTAGGTCCATGCGAGCCTGTGAATAGGATGATATCAAAGATTATTTTAAAATTAAAAACACAAAATCATCAGTCTGTATAACGTCCACTGCTGAATATGGGCCTCCTCCCGAGGGCAGGTTTTTGCCATAGTAGCACGTCTGACATGGGGGTTGGTGACCGCAGTATTATGTTGTACCACACAAGGAAACGCTGCTACCCGTCCCGTGTATACGATTAATATAGATGATGTTATAACAATCGGGACCGAAGGCTTAACGTGCTTTCCGAGGTAAAATATTTTAAGGTTTGGTTAGGTGCCATTTGAGTCAGGTTAGAACTGAAAACTAGGTCAAAAGAACATTTTAGATCAAATGAACGTTATATAAATTGAATATTATAGATATTGAAAATGATATAAAATGAACGTTATACTAAACGTTATTATATTAAAGGAAGATTATATGATATAAAACATTAGGTCATACTTGATTAGCTGCAAACTCCAAAATTTGAGCAGTCTACGATTGCTACAAAGTTTGACTATTTCTACTGCAAAAGTCATTGTATATGCGTTGTGTGTTGTTGTAGTTGTCTTCTAAAGGTATGGGCTATTTTATTAAATTTTTCATTATCATCAAAGTTATCCCGCAGCCTGCGCAGGTTGCCCCAATTGCTTAGGCACTACTCCCAAGACTTGACCAGAATCTACTATAACTACAAACTTTACCTACCTGTACTGCCACAGTCATCCTATGAGCGCTGTAGTGTCGCCTTCTAAAGGCATGGGCAGCTCTATGTAGTTTCTCGTCATCATCAATATCGTCATGTAAGCTGCGCAGATTGCCCCAAGTGAATATACGCGCTGGATGACCTTCTGGGAATAGGCTGGCGAGAAGCTGGTCCTTACGATTCGAATCGGAAGGTGCGGCGAGCTTAAATTCTAGAAAAAGAAAAAAAGATTATACATACAAAGTTCAAGAAATTTGTAAATAACCAAGTCAATCACAACATATACACATATTATGTCAATCTAAAAATAAAATATAAGGCTTTTAAAACTTCACATAAGGGCATAAAGACGAGCAAGGCACGAAGCCAAAAAACCAGCCAACCTTATTAAATGGTTTTAACACTACCAACTAAGCAACCTACTGGTTACTCAGTTGATTTTAGTGCAACTGTCGTTCTACAATACCGAGAGAGACCGGGTATTTTGAGATCAACACGCGTTCCCACACGGGACAACTACAGGGATACACTTATCTATAAAAGAACCCTGTCTGGCATTATTAATATATTACGGATGTACGTAGTATAAATATAATATAGTATAAAGCGCTGGCCACACCGCCAGCGGGCGGGCGAGCTAGCTAGACGGGCGAACATCGTTTCACCTCTTTTACATACTTCGGTTCACACCGCGACCCATCGACTAATATATTTGTTTGTATAGTTTCCTTCTCTCGCTTGCCCGCCCGCCTAGCTCGCTCGCCCACCCGCTGGCAGTGTGGCCTGCGCTTAAGGCCTCTCTCACAATTTAGTAAAATCTAAACATACATGCTACGTTTAAAATTCTCACGGACGTCGGAATTGTGGAATTAACATCGTATTATCAATGCACGCGAGTTCACAAGACTCGTCTATACAATCTATACAAATAAATAAAACTGAAGTGTTTGTTGTAAGTAACATAAAATTAACAGGTTGGTATTAATTAATGTTTATGCAAGAAATAAATGTTTGTCTGCCTATCTGTTTAATCTGGGTAATCTCCAAAAGGGACCTGGACCGATTGTAGCAAAAATTTACTAGGACATGTTACTAGGAGCAAAGTAGGCTTTTATAAAAATAAAATCAAAATATAAACCACTGGCTGTCTCCTGCGGCTTGGTCCGAGTGGATTTCGATTTCTCCATACAAACTTTGCCCCCTTTTTTCACTTCCTTAGGGATATACTTTGCAAATTACCCTTTCTTATCGGTTGCCTACGTCATAAAAAAAGTAGCACTCTTCAAGTTTCAGTGCTCTACGAGAACGGTTTAGCCTGTGCATTGATACGTCAGTTTTTATTTTTTCGGATGGACATACGTAGGTAGCCACGAGACTTTTGCTACTTCACCTGGGATAAAGGCGAGCAGAGCTCCAGCCTTAATAAATGGTTTAAAAACTATAAACTAAGCAACCTGCGCAAGAGGGCGCCCCCTGTGGGGCCTATGTATATTAAAAGGGGTTACAAAGAAGCTCTGTATATCTACCATTAAGGATAGTAGGATACAGCCGAACGAGAATGTCGAGGGGGATGGCTTCGTGATGGTGCAGAGAAAGAAAAAGAAGTCAACCTAAAAAAAGGGCGGCACTGCACCGACCGGACCGAACCACCTGCTGCGTCCTGCTGCACCCGTGACGCTTCTCTACGTGTCCCGACTGCATTACTCTACAAAGGCCGAGGAGATTGTAGAGTACATACAGATCAAGACGAAGTGGACTTTGAGAGTTGTGAAGTTGGAATCACGTCACAACGTGAGTTTTAGCCACGTTTAGTTTTGCCAGCTGAGCACCTCTCAAAATTCACTTTACCAGAATTCTGGCCTAAGGGAGTTATATTCCGCCGATTCCGTGGCCGGATACCGGATCCTGCGCAATGCACGGCGCCGATACTGCTGAACAAGCAGTAATCGTGTATAATTTTAGTTGTATATTTTAATTGTTTATGTATAGTATTATGGGTCTTTGTTACCTGAAATAAATGAATGAATTGAATTGAATTATGACTTTTAGTATTTTAGGAGACTTTTGTGCCACTGTCGCTCTACTTTACAGTTCGCGGGCCTCTCGGACTTCGGGTCTACGGTGGTATCGAATGGTTCTTTGCAAACTAAGGGTCAGGTGGACAAGGGGGCCCCGTCGCGTTCGCGGGCGCACTCTTCTCCGGCGGGTCAGAGCTGTGCATTGAACCGTCAGTGAGTCAGTCAGTCATTGACTACAAGCATTTTATATGTGTACCCGCGGGACACAGCTTTACATAATATGTATGTACTAAGTAAGAACAAACAAGCATTGTAAAATCTAATCTAACTAATGTATTCAACATCAAGATAATTACAGTTTACCAATGATTAAAATATCGTTTTCTTCGTCTAACTGAGAGTAAAGTAATTGATTCGCAATTAACATTTTGATGCGTAATACAGAATATTCACTGCTATTTATAACTTAACTCAATGGCTTTTTTTTCGGATGAACTTATGTAGTTAGCCACGAGGTTAAATGGTTAAAAAGTACAAACTAAGTGGAACCGTGGAACTTGGACATCGACTCAGAGCGGTCGCTGGCTCCCTCAATCTCCACGATTGAGGCTTTTAGTTTTTTAGGGGAGTTTTGTGCAATTTTACAGTTCGCGGGCCTCTCGGACTTCATGTCTACGAGGGCATCGAAAGGTTTTTTGCAAACTAAGGGTCGGTTTGGGTAATAGGATCAATCGTAACTAATGTGGTCTCTGTTTCACATCTCGGTAAAGTATAGTACACTAATAATAGTAGGTTATCTTCGTACAAACTATGCGACACACATCTGCCAATGACATGTATATGTAAATCAAAATCATGCTCTAACATTATAATGAAATATATATTCTGCACTAGCTTTCCGCTCGCGGTTACACCCGCGTAACTGCCGTTCGCGTATTAATTTTTTAATTAAAAATAACAGCCATCCTCGACAAATGGGCTATATGACTCTGAAATATTTCTCCAATCAGAATAGTACTTCCTGAGATTAGCAAGTTCAAGCAAACAAACAAACATTTCTTCATATATTATTACATCCTTTATATATTAGTAGGTATAGATGATAAATCATGTTCTAACATTATAATTAAATATTTATTCTGCTTTATACAAACATACACACCGTGACATTCCAATATTGTTTAATATATCCATTGTTAACATCTAAATGATTGTATATACAATAACTATGTATGTAAATAATAAGAACTGCAACGATTACAATAAGTTTCATAAACAGTATTAAACAACTTCCGCTTTAATAAATTGACTGTGAAAAAATAAACTATAATTTCCTGAAACATATTTTAGTTAAACTCTACATAAGTAAATAATGATAAAACATAACTGTACAGGATATGTAATTTCCTATAATTACGTTATTTCCATTAGGTTAGTTTAAAACTTTGCTCGGTAGCAAAAGTTGGGTTGCTTAAAACAATCGCCCGCCATAATATAAAATAAAATTGTAAGACGTCATAGTATCGTGCTCGTTAAAGTTATTTTTTTCTCGGTATTACATAATTGTTTTGCTTCACCTACTAACAAACACATACAGACAATAAGTGCTAACAGATCCATATCTAAGATACATAATAGTATTATTAGAAGATAATTAATTATTACTAATATTTCAATTATTATAACGCGATATATGTGGACATTCTTTCTTTTTTTTTGTCCGGGAGGAAATGCTTTAATGTTACGCATTCCTCTCTGCCGCTGCAGGGTTCCTGAGCCGGCAAAGGGGTATGTGGGACTCGTCCTCTCCATAGCGGTGATATGCTAGTCATACCACGAGGAGAGGCTAGTTTTCAATGTACAGTTAAGAGTATTTGTGTTATGCATTAACACATTTTGTATAACAACTAGGTTCCACATATATCAAGAGTAGGTACCCGGGGAGTTTTAGTTGGTAGAGTCCTCTACTCGTGGTATGATTAGCATACCACTACGAGTCCTACATACCCCTTAGAAAAAATTAAAGATCCAAAGAAATTTCATAAAAACGTAATCGATACATATGATACAATGTGATATTAACGTAGGGTTGTCATACGTCCCGGTACGCCGGGATATGTTCCGGTTTCAAGCGTCATGTCCCGGTGTCCCGACCAACAAGGCAAGGGCCCGGTGGGCGCGCCAACCAAAAAAAAATAAGAACCCTGCTTCGCAGTGGCGGACGTACACATTTGCCGCCAGTAGGTTATTCAAATTTTGCCGTCCCTACTATTGAACTACCTACTGAAAATTTCAGCCATTATTTTTTTTTTATAAGAAAAAAACCGGCCAAGTGCGAGTCGGACTCGCGCACGAAGGGTTCCGTTTCAGTTACAAGTGCGTACCTATTTTTGATATCAAGAATAAATAAAAAAGCGTATGTTTATGAAATGAAATGTTATATTTTTATATTCGAGTTGATGGAATGAAAGCTAAATTGCGGTTTACGATTTTTGACGAATTAAAAAAAAACTACTTACAAGATCTCGTTCAAACCAATTTTCGGTGGAAGTTTGTATGGTAATGTACATCATATATTTTTTTTAGATTTATCATTCTCTTATTTTAGAAGTTACAGGGGGGGGACACACATTTTATCACTTTGGAAGTGTCTCTCGCGCAAACTATTCAGTTTAGAAAAAAATTACATTAGAAACCTCAACATCATTTTTGAAGACCTATTCATAGATACCCCAAACGTAAGGGTTCGATGAAAAAAAAATTTTTGAATTTCAGTTCTATGTATGGGGACCCCCAAAATTTATTGTTTTTTTTCTATTTTTGTGTGAAAATCTTAATGCGGTTCACAACATACATCTACTTGCCAAGTTTCAACATTATAGTTCTTATAGTTTCGGAAAAAAGTGGCTGTGACATACGGACGGACAGACAGACAGACAGACAGACAGACAGACAGACAGACAGACAGACATGACGAATCTATAAGGGTTCCGTGTTTTGCCATTTGGCTACGGAACCCTAAAAAAGGGCCAAATTTGCCGCCCCAACATTCGCCATGTAAATCCGCCACTGCTGCTTCGTTCGCAATCCGCGCTGCTGTCTGTCTTATCGTCCTGCGTGCGCAATGGGAGAACCCCCTCGGCTCTTTGTGACGTGTTATTGTTTTATCTCCCCCCCCCCCCCCCCCGCTTTGCCCCGGTCCACGCCGAAACATTTATGGCAAGCCTACATTAACGGTATGTCATATATTTTACAAGCACGTTATGTATCTTGGTTAGCGGTGCGGAAAGCGCGACGCATGTTTATAACTCATCCGGACCGGTTTTATGAAATAACGCATATTAAACTTTGGCTTATAGGTAAGTTACAATGTACTGAAATAATTTAGTGAAGATAATTTACTTCAGATTTATTTATTAGCGGTAATATTTTTTTGCGCATATAGTAATGTACGGTACTTGATTCGGTTTCTACATCGATGTTAGAAAAGATAGGAAAAGTAAAATTACATAAAAAATGTTGTTATATGCATAAAGAATTTGAGTAAAGGTAAATCATTCGCTATTGTGATAGATTTCCCAAGGGGACTCATGCCATGCCATTGGAAGAATCCCCTCTCGCCCCCCGACCCCTACGTTGTAAAGAACCTTCCGATGTTCTCGTTCACCGAAAGACAGAGAAGCCCGCGAGCTGTTAAAAAAAACTCCCCTTAAAGTCTATAAGCTTCGTGCCTACGAATATATGTCCCATATGTCCGACCGAAAAAAAAAACATTAGAATGATTGAAAAACATTGAAGAGAATATATTATTTTATATAAGTTTTTTTACCAGCATCATAATATGACTTATAAGTAATAAAATAAAATAAAAACTGTTTTTATTAACGTAGACCTGTTTACAAGCACTTGTTAATAGGCATTTAAGTATTATTAAAATGTCTACGTTATTTTACATACCTACATTTAGTTTATTTTATAATTTTTATGTGTAATAGTTTGTTCTGTCTGTATTGAACAAAAACAGGCGTCATTTATTTGAGAGAACCATCAGGACGTAACGACGGATGCACTTTGACGCTACCAATGAAATGGATCCAATGCGTCCCTTTTCCATTTCATTAAGAAGGCTGTCTTCTTGATCTTACCTGTAAAGATTTGAAACATACGTTCCTCTAAATACGAAAAAAGTTAAATTCATTTACTAACCTGATTCAATGGCCTCTCGCTCCCGTTGCATGGCTTCCTTCCTCATCAGAGGGCTGACAAAGAACTGACTGAACATATCCAACGCTCGGGGCAAATGCTTATCTTGTATCTCGAAGTAGAATGTCGTCTGTTCGCAGTCAGTTGACGCGTTGTCAGAACCACCTTTTTTCTGAATAAACAAAGCAAGCAGTTTTGTACGTATGTAACCAAATCAATCGATGGGTAATCTATCGATTGATAAAGTTAGGCGTAAGGCGTAAATAATTGATAATTACACGGGTACCGTTTAAATCTACAAAAACACGTCGACTATCACTCGGGGAACCAAACTAAAAGAAATATAAATATTTATTTCCACTATAAAAGTGCAATGCCATACATTACTCCAGCTTCCAATAGGTATGAAGATAAAAAAATTATATTTAGTCCGTCAGTTAGATAACCAAAAAATATTGGACACGAATTTTTTTTTCGTTCCTAAAACAAATAATTACGAAGGTAGAGCGCGTTGAGATTTCGTGTGACGTCACTTTTAGGTCAAATTTTACCTAGTAGTAACGTCACAAGGCCCCAACACAAGGTGGTTGTTGTCTGTATCTTTGTAAATTTTTATTGAGTTGTTTGATAAAAAATAAAATACGTGTTCATATTGTTTTAGTAATCTAACTGACGGACTAATTATATTTTTTTAGTCTTCATGCCTATTGACACATCGGACCGAAGAGATATCTGCCCTCTTTAACGGTATGTAGCTATCTTTATTCTACAGGGTGTTTGGAAGGGAGCTGTACATACGCCTAGGGTAGAAACTAGGGATAGTCTGCTACCTACCCCCGCCCATTATATTGACCTTGGCCTCAAGGTTTTTTTTTTAATTTATTTTTTATTTGACTTTTTTGTGATTTTTTGACTAAAACTACCTGTAGCTCAAAATCTATCCATGGGACCGGTCGGCTAATGGTCTTTTTTAATCGTTAGAGTCTTAGGGTCCTGCAAAAAATTATTTTACACCAGAAAATTGTGGAGAAGAAAAGTTATGGGGCCTGAAGTACCATAGTAAGGTAAAGAAATAATTTTAAGGGCAACTTTCGATGGGGTTTAAAAAAAACTAACAGGGTTGGAGTTCTTCTGATTTTTTTTAAAACATCCTCAGTCCATGCCCTTTCTAACGATATGCTAAAAGTGTATTTATCACTTTTAGTTTTAAAGTTATTAATTAATTTCCGCAACTAGGGCACTTTTACCACCACGAGTCGACATTTGTAAGACAAATGTAATTTCCAGATTTTAAACCAGTTTGGCCTACAGTTGGCAAATTTGTTGTCTCACTCTTACACGAGAGCAACATGTATTTCTGTCTCTTTCGCTCTTGGGTCGACGGGGCCGGGCAGGTAACTCGTTGGGGTCTTTGTTAGTCAGTCGAGATTTACCCATCTTAGCTAACTTACGTACTTGCCGTTACGACGCTCCACTGTTTTCGTTAATTTTGTTGAGTTTGTTATTACTTCGTTTTTGTTAAGTTTTGTTATTTGTTACCTTGTTGTTGGCAAAATGGCTGGATTTACCAGTGAAGAGTACACCGACATGCTGGTGGTGTATGGAATGGCTGATTGCAATGGGCGCGAGGCACGGAGGATTTATCAAGAACGGTATCCTAACCGGCGAGTGCCTAACCACCAAACGTTTGGCTCAACTTATCGGCGTCTGCGAGAAACCGGAAATTTAAATTTCCGGGAACCAGCCGTGAACAGATTTCAACCAAATTTGGCTGCGGAAGAACGCATATTGGCTGAATTTGAGGAAGATCCGACCAGAAGCGTAAGAACCGTAGCCCGGACGCTTGGTTTAAGCGTGTGGAAAGTCTGGTCGGTTCTTCGCGAAAATGGACGTCATCCTTTCCACTACACCCCTGTTCAAGGTAATTTTTTACATAAAGTTTTTGTTTTTAGCTCTTATGTAATGAACTAGCATGTGAATTTCATAGGCAATTTTTAAATTAACATGAGCATGTGTGTGAGAGAGAGAGAAATGGAAAGACAGAGATAGCAATCAAAGTTACATAGCTACTAATTCATAAGGAAACCGCTAATGTTGATATTTTTATTGTTTTAGGCTTAGAGGATAACGACTATGCAAGAAGGGTGGAGTTTTGCCGCCACTTGCTCCATACGGACGTGGAAGATATTAATTTTTTACGGAGTATTCTCTGGACTGACGAGTCCAAGTTTGACAAGGAAGGAATTGTAAATTACCACAATCTCCATCACTGGGCACCCAGAGATCAAAACCCGAGAGTCAAGAGGCACAGAGGTTTTCAACGAAGGTTCTCCGTGAACGTATGGGCAGGCGTCATCGGTAATCGGTTGATAGGGCCGCACTTTTTGCCAGACAACCTAAACGGGCAAAACTACTTAGATTTCCTCGAAAACGATTTGCCTGATTTAGTGGAAGAAGTGTTTGACGAAGATCGGCCCATAGTCTTCCAGCACGACGGCTGTCCTGCTCATTGGAGCCTAGCAGTGAGTGAGCTTCTGAACAACTGCTTTCCTAATTCTTGGATTGGTCGGGGTGGGCCAATTCCCTGGCCCCCAAGGTCGCCTGACCTTACCCCACTCGACTTCTACGTCTGGGGAAGGGCGAAAGAGTTGGTGTACGCAGAAGAAGTACCAACAAGGGAGGTTCTAATTAACAGGATCCACGCCGCATTCGATACAATGCGCGAGGAACTGCTGCTTAGAACGGTGACCGTGGAGATGAGGAAGAGGTGCCGAGCATGTTTACAGGACAATGGTCATCAATTTGAACAAAATTTGTAATTAATTAAAATGAGTAATTATTTAAAATTTGTAATTTAATGACATTAGTCATTACCAAATTTTTTGTTTCATTTGCCATCCTTTTACGATCGAACACATTTAATTTTCATTAGTTGAAATTTTTGCTTGAAGTGCCCTAGTTGCGGAAATTAATTAATAACTTTAAAACTAAAAGTGATAATAACACTTTTAGCATATCGTTAGAAAGGGCATGGACTGAGGATGTTTTAAAAAAATCAGAAGAACTCCAACCCTGTTAGTTTTTTTTAAACCCCATAGAAAGTTGCCCTTAAAATTATTTCTTTACCTTACTACGGTACTTCAGGCCCCATAACTTTTCTTCTCCACAATTTTCTGGTGTAAAATAATTTTTTGCAGGACCCTAAGACTCTAACGATTAAAACAAGACCATTAGCCGACCGGTCCCATGGATAGATTTTGAGCTACAGGTAGTTTTAGTCAAAAAATCATAAAAAAGTCAAATAAAAAATAAAAATAAATTTAAAAAAAACCTTGAGGCCAAGGTCAATATAATGGGCGTGGGGTAGGTAGCAGACTATCCCTAGTTTCTACCCTAGGCGTATGTACAGCTCCCTTCCAAACACCCTGTATATTAATTAATATACAAAGCTTAAGGATTTGTTTGTTTGCTTGCTTGAACGCGCTTATTACTGGTCCCATTTGAAACAATCTTTCAGTGTTAGATAGCCCATTTATCGAGGAGCTATATTTAATAAGAAAATAACGCGGGTGAAACCGCGCACGGAACCTTGTGCATTAATAAAGCTAAAAGAAAACTTTTAAAGTTTAGCTATACTTACTTTAATGAATGAATCGAATTCATTTTCCTTAGGGTACTTTTCACTTCCCATGAACACCATATGCTCTACGAAATGCGCCAGCCCTTGGATATCAGATGGATCGCTGTAGCTTCCAACGCCGACGCATAGCGCACACGCCGCCTGCACAACAAAAACAATAGTTTAAAATCCAATACGCAAGGCTGACGGAGATGTCACTTGTAATATGGTAAAATAAGAAATTTGTGGGAAGATTTATTATACCCACAACTTTGTTATCTATACTAATATTATAAATAGGAAAGAAAAGATTTGTATTTTTATGTGTGTGTTTGTAATGAATAAATTCAAAAACTACTGTGCCGACTTCAAAAATTCTTCTATTCTTCTCCATTGAAAAACTACATTCACCCTGAGTGACATAGGCTATATTTAATTATGAAGTTCCCACGGGAACAGGAGTAACGCGGGTGAAGCCGTGCGCGGGGAGCTAGTGTATTATAAAAAACATGTTTCGAGATAACCAAATTATTGCTAACGCCTCGGAATTTATTTACGTTTAACCCTTAGCCAGGCAGTGACCACTGATAGCGACCAACATCTAATGAGCTCTATGAGCCTGTGATAAAGTTCAAAACCAATGAATTTTAAACATTCCTACTATCTGGTTAAATAACATGTAAAAAATACATGACGAACATGCGAAGAACCTAAAATATGGAAACCCGATCGTATGATCCGGTTGGCGCATAGGTACCCATAGAATCATTACTAATTCGTGTAACAAAGAAAACCGCGGGACTATTATAAAATCGACATCGATAATTCTGCACATTAATTGTAAAACGTCACAAAAATGTTGTGTTGATATATCAATCCGACATTTTTACAGCAACGCGACATTTTTGACGTCATGCGATGGACTTGCTCAATTATCGCTGTCGCAGTTTTTACGTAATTGGTCTGACGGTTTATATATACCGTTCCAAAGCTCAATTTAGACGTTAGTTTAGTTGACTGCATTGGTGACGATTAACTTTTGAGGCCTAGTTTTCTGAGTTCGATCTTCAAAGAAGACTAATATTTTTAATAAACCACAGATTTATTGTGTCCTTGATATGCTCATTTATGGACACATAATTATAAAATCACAATGTCCCCATAAATAAAGAAATGAGGACTTAGTTTTTTTTTTGGCTGTAATCTTTCTATACTTCCCTCATTGTAACTCCTGTAAGCCAGGATCTACAGGGAACAGGCTCTGAATTGTTAGGGTCAGGCTAGTCCCAGGACACCTGTCTTGGATCCCATCGAATTTAATCAGTTATAGGAAGAGTTGAAAAGTAAATTCCACATCATGTTTCACATATAGAGTGAAATCCACAAATATGCTCTACTATACATAATAAGTGTAAAGATAGAGTTATGTTTACATAACTACAATTTAATAGACCAGTGATGCGCGTCATCTAAACAACATGGAGAAAGTGATGGATGGATTAACTCAATAATTATAAAGGATAACATTAGAAAGTAACATTCAGTTCTATTAGCATAATAATATATAAGAAAACATCTTTCTGTGGATGTATACTGTTTTCGTTATACGAACTTGTCTTCTAAGATACGCTAATACATAAAATGTATATTTTGTTTGTTCTGTTTAAGACTTTTTTTTCCGGACGAACATCAGTATTTAGCCCCGAGGCTTTTGCTACTTCACCGGGCATAAAGGCGAGCAACGCTCCAGCCTAGATAAATGGTTTAAACACTACAAACTAAGCAACCTGCGCAAGAGGGCGTCCTCTGTGGGATTTGGACCTCGGCTCAGGGCGGTCGCTGACGGGGACATTGAGGGATTATGGCTTTTAGTTTCTTTAGGGGAGTGTTGTGCAACTGTCGCTCTACTCTGTTTTAAGACAACTCGGGACTTTACAAAGACATAAGACACGAACACAAAACATACCCCGACTAGGAATGACTGACTTCAGAACGATTAAGAACTCATAGTTCACTCAAATAGTTGTCCTGGGAATCGAACCCAGAACTCTAAGCGGCTTAGAGTTCTACGCTCAGTAGTAGTCATCATTGAGGCTCAATGATAACTACCACTGAGCGTTAACCAGTGTATTCAAATGTATGTATCATGATCACTGTAAGCAGGTCTGTAGGACAGAAGTATAGATGAGAAAGATTACAGACACCTACTTCTTTGGTTAGTAGCCTCTTTTTCTACATCTTTAAGAATTGCATGGCAACGGATTTTATACTTCGGAAACTAGATTTGATATCACAAAGAAGTTAAGTTACAGCAATGTTAGTATATTGTTACTCTGATTGACGTTTAAGAAACCGGGTGTCAGTCTCCAGAATTCTTTTGCATAAACCGTGACATTGATTTGTCTTTTATATCAATATAAATTACTAAACGTTTTCGTATTGTAATTTATATTGATAATTATATTTTCATATATTTTTTAGACAGGTTAAGTTGAAGACCATCTAAAGTAGATCATACGTTATTCGTATATAAACAATTTTTCGCAAACATAAAACCACTAAACTTATCCCCTCGCCCTCCCGACCCTTAGTTTGTCAAAACCTTCTGATGTCCTCGTAGACCCGAAGTCGGAGAGGCCCGCGAACTTTAAAGTAGAGCGACAGTTGCACAAAACTCCCCTTAAAAGTAAAACTAGATCATTGTTCAGCGGCCGCCCTGAGCCGACCTCCAAATCCCACACTAGGCGCCCGTCGTTTCAAAAGCATTTTGACTAACTACATATTATTATGTCCGCCCGAAAGAAACATAACTCATCTTTTTACTATAATAGTAGTCGAAGAAAATTAAGGCTTGTTCAAGTCACAAACATATTATAACACTGGTCAACAAAATTTATTTATTTTTATGTCACAGAAATATTATTTTGATTCATTTGTAATTCAGTATAAGTTAAAAACTAAACAGGAATTAGAATTTATATATCACGTCACATTTTTGAGATATTTGCTTGTAAACATAAAACAATATGCTGATTTGGCTATATTTGAAAATGTATTTAGAATAGTTAAATATTTTTATGATTATATTTTATATATAAAATTGATAGTCATAAATCTAATATTTTTAAACCAATTTACTTAAAGTTTTTATGATTTTCTAATGCAAAGATATTAAATATTTTGTTGAACTATATTTTTCTCATACATTTTAATAGAGTCATTTTGTGTGGAGTTTTTGTCTTTGACACTTAAATGTTAATATTTACATAAAATATAGAAACAGTACAGCAACAAAATTATAAATGTTAATTAGAATTTAGAATAGTCACTTGCCAAAACGGTCGAAATGCAATTTTACTAATAGATTTATTAATTTATTTACCTAAATTGAAAACAGGTCTATACGCCATTTTTTGTAATGTTTGTTCTCAAATATCTCCAAAATTAGACGTGATAGAATATTTTTAATTATTAATCAGCAAATAAAAGAGGTGAATCACAAACCATGCGGGAACAATGTATTGAATATGTGACTGGCTGAAAAACTGCGAGCGCGATGGTACTCTCATTTATTGACAATGCCAGAATAGATAAATGTATTTCTTTTTCGGCAAAAACTTTGTCGACCAGTGTTCCAGAGGCCTATAGGCTTTTAGGTTTTTTTTAAGGCTAGCCTATGAATTAAAAGGCTGCAGCGGGATAAAAGCCTAAAAAGGCTTTTAGGCCTCTGGGCTAGGCCTTTTTTGTCTACCCGAGGACTATAGGCTTTTAGCCTTTTTGTAGGCTAGGCGCATATTTAAAAGGCTTGAAAGGCTAAAAGCCTATAAAGATTTTTTGTCCTTTAGGCTAAGTCATAATCTGAATAATGGCTATAGATAGCCTGATAATAAGCCTACTACTTGAAAAAGACTTTAGTCGCAAAAAAAGCCTAACAGGTTTTTTAGGCCTATAGGATTTTTAGGCCTATAGGCTTTTTAGGCCTTTAGGCTTTTTAGGCCTATGGGCTTTTTAGGCCTATAGGCTTTTTAGGCCTATAGGATTTTTAGGCCTATAGGCTTTTTTTAAACCTTAAGGCTTTTTAAAGTAAGTAAAAGCCTACTATTTTATCATAGCCATAAAAAAGAACTAATAGGCTTTTTTTTAAGGCCAAAAAGTCTATAGGCCCCGGGAACTCTTTACAACTGTAGTTTACAGGTCATATTGAGCTGCAGTTAGGTCATTCGACCTGCGCGCAGCTCCGCCCCGAGACCTATCCAATCGATACAGCAAAATGCATCCGGGTTATGTGCAACAAGTACTAGGTACATAATTTATACATAACACTAAGTACAACTGACTACCTACCTTTTATATTTATCAAGCTGTTGCTCGTCATGCGTCCATGTAGTAAAATTTTGCCACCCCTTTTCAACCTCTGAGGGCTTATATTTCAATCGTCAGGTTAAAGTTATCAATTAAATTTGAATTTAAAGGGTGGAATTTTTAAAAGTCTTTTCTTATCAGAACTTCATTAAGCCTACTTAATTTATATAGAATAATATATCATCCAAATTTCACGTCTTTACGATCAGCGGTTTAGGCTGTGCGTTTATTGGTCAGTCAGTCATTCAGGACAAAACGTTTTAATAATACTGATATGCTTCGATCAATAATAGTACTAGATTTCCGATAAGCGCTTCAAAAACGGCCCGAAAAATAGGGCCACAAATACTTTTGTGGCTCTATTTCAAATTAGTATGTTCCAATCATAGCCAACATTAAGACGTCAAAATGCCGCAGTGCGCGTTCAAAAACTGTGTAAATAACCACCGTAACACCAAGGTTTTGGAAGGAATATCTTTTTTTCGGTAAGTTTAAATCATTAATTTATTTTTATAAAATAAAAACAGAACTAAATTGTAAATATTATTCAGTTGGCTAATTTTATAATTGTTTGGCCAATGTTTGCTAAGCGCACCAACTATTGTATCAAACATCGACTGTTCTTGAACAGGGAATGCATGGAGTAGTGTTGATATTTTATGTTACTTTTGTTTGTAGATTTCCTAGTGACCCATTTCGCTGTGCAGAATGGGTATCTATTGTTGCGAAAGAAAGAGGAGAAGAAATATACAACCCTTGTAAATATTCGAGGATATGTTCGATTCATTTCGACAGATTCGACATAACTGGAAACACGCTAAGGCGTAGATTACTAAAAACAGCGGTTCCCAAATTGCAGGTAATTATCATACATAAAGTATTAAAATAGTTGGTATAAGATAACGTTTTGATAAAACAATAAGTTGATTATGACTATTTTTTTAGATTCACGGACCAATAAAAGTGCAGTCAGCTATATCTTCAAAATTGACGAAAGATTTATCAAATCAGGTAAATTTGGTAAAAATCTTTATCATTTATTTAATAATAGGTATTTTTAAAATGTTTTCAATATACTGTGTATGTTTCTTTACAGGCCACATCTTCGGAAACTTTAAGTTGTAAAGATACTACGGGAGTACATGACGTGTCTCGGGCTGATGCAGTTGGGTTTAAGTCTCCTGATGCATCATTATTAGATTTAATATCTGTTTGTGACACTCCAAGAAAAGGGTACTTAAAAAAGAAATTGTTAACCAGTCGCAGAATTATAGACACTAAATCTAAGAAAATACATAATTTACAAAAAGTAAATAAGCGACTAACTAAGAAAAATAGTTCTTTAAAAAACATAATTAATTTTCTTCAAAAGAAACAATCCATTGACGATTCAATATTTTTCGATTTGGCAAAAAATATTGAAGTTGCAGAATTATTCAATGGAATGTACATTAAAAATAAAAAAAATCGTACGAGGCCGTTCATAAAATATCCTCCAGGTGCGAGAAAATTTGCTTTAACGCTGCATTTTTACTCTCCGTCTGCATACAAATATGTACGTAAAATGTTTAATACATGTTTACCCCACCCCCATACATTATATGAATGGTATCGAAGTGTAAATGCGGAACCTGGGTTTTGCACCGAAACGTTAAATAGGCTTGAAGAGAAAGTAAAATCTAGTAATAAAAATATTTTATGTGCTTTAGTTGCTGATGAAATGTCTATTAGGAGGCAAAAGATATGGACAGGTAAAATCTATGAGGGTCTAGTAGATATGGGTTTAGGTAGCGATGACAGTAGCCAAATGGCCACCCAAGCTTATGTTTTTATGTTAGTTGCAATCAATGATTCCTGGAAACTACCATTAGCTTATTTTTTTATTGACAGTATTAAGGCAGATATGAAGGCAAATTTAATAAAGATGGCTTTAGAAAAATGCAATAAAATCGGTGTGCAAATTCGTTCTGTGACGTTCGATGGCTGCAAAAGCAATATTGCAACGATGAAAACGTTAGGTTGCGTGTTGGATGATTTAAAAAACTTAAAAACTAATTTCAAACACCCCAGTGCTGATTATAATGTAGTTGTATTTTTAGACGCGTGTCATATGTTAAAACTGATGAGGAACACCTTCGAATCGAAGAAAGTAATATATACTACTGGTGAAAAATCAATTAGATGGCAATATTTATCAGAATTATATAACCTGCAAGAAGAAAACTCCTTACACTTGGCGAATAAACTTTCACATCGACATATCAATTTTAAAAATCAAATAATGAATGTAAAATTAGCTACGCAACTTCTTAGTAGAAGTGTTGCCAAAGCTATAGAGTTTTGTAATAAAACCTTAAATATTCCCGCATTTAGAGAATCAGAAAGCACAGTAGAATTTATTAAGATACTAAATGATCTTTTTGATACTCTAAATACCAGAAACCTTAAGGACTTTGGATTCAAACACCCTTTGAATAAGGGTAATTCACAAAAAATATTGTCATTCTTGTCGCAAATTAAAGATTATTTATTATCATTAGCAATTAATGTTACAAATAAAAGAACTCTTAAAGTTGGTACCGATGTAAGAACTGTGTTTTCAACCAAAAAAGTGCCCCTTATTAAAACACAGAATAATACAGGACTATTAGGACTATTAGTATGCATCAACAGTCTGACTTATTTGTATGAAACTTTAGTTGCAACTGACATTCTTTCTTTTTTATCATCTTATAAACTCAGCCAAGACCATGTCGAGCTATTTTTTGGGAACATACGGAGTCAAAATGGACATAATAATAATCCCAACACGAGACAATTTAAGACCAGTTTTAAAAAACTGTTGTGTCATTTAGAACTGGGCTCTAAATTTACCGGAAATTGTATACCTATAGAAAATATACCAATTTTATCTGGAACATCATCACTCAACAAAATTAATAACTCGTCAATAGGTTACCGTTTTGAAGAAACCGAGGAGAAAAATTTAAGTTCTGCAGAAATTTTAAACAATAGATCCATAGAACAGAGTTTTGATAAATATCAGACAAATTGCACTGAACTGATTGAAAAACTAGATTATAATCCAACTTCAGATATTGTTCCGCAAATAGTAGGTTACATTTCTGGTTTTGTAGTCAGTAGCCTTGTTAAGAAAATTAATTGTGAGGACTGTAAAATGAATTTGTGGGCTAAAGAAAAATGATGGTTTCATAAATTAATAGATGTAAGAGACATGGGTGGTTTATGTTATGCTTCAAATGACGTGTTTGACATATGCATGAAAACCGAACGTGTTATACGCAACTGTCTTCGCATGAGTGGTGGCAAATTAATGTTAAAAAAATATGACAAAAACTTTATATGTGTAAATGTTTTAAAGGCATATATTGAAAAGGATGTGTTTTCTTGGGGAAACGAACACAGCCATAAAATAAGCTTAATTAAACTCACAATAGAAAAATTTATTGATGTAAGATTACATTATATTTGTAAAAAAGAAACTGCTCAAATAAAAATGACTTCTAAAAGGCAGCTTTATAACAAGCTGAATCTGTTTCAAGGTAATTAAACATACCCACATTACTATTTTAAATACTTTTGTTTAAAGAATACGCCGAAGATACGTTTCTTGGTTTCTTTATTTTTTTTATTACCTATCTTTTTGTTGTAATAGTGGCAATGTAAATTAGTATTTACTACTTTTTTGAATCGGTCAAAAATTAATATAATATTTGCCACCATACTAAACAAACCTAAAAAAAAATATAATCTGCAACTCTACGTCTTTCAATACTTACTGTGTTCTGAGCATTGAAATGTAATACCAAGAACTACGTCTAGTTACACAATAGAATAAGCACGAAATTGTAAACAAAATGTTTTTAACCTTATCACTTAAATATTAAGTTTCATTTTAGAATAAATATATTTGTACTGATGATATTTTTATTTTCAACGGACATTTTAAATTTATTGCTTCTAACCTTTCTCCGATGAAAAGGCTTAGATAAATATATTTTGGAATATGAATTAAACTTTATGTTCAAGCATTAAGGTTTATAATAAACTGAAGTTGATAATATTAACTAACCTTTTTCTAAGAAATGTAGATGTTTACGTGTGTGCAAACGTGGCCACTTGAGCGACACATTTTTGTTCCTGATCCTTAATCTAGTACTATTATTGATCGAAGCTGATATGTTAACTCTTTTTAACTATAGATAAACTACAACTAGATTTCTATCCATACTAATATATATAAGCTGAAGAGTTGGTATGAACGCGCTAATTTTAGAACCTACTGCTCTAATTTGAAATATTCTTTCGGCTTTAGACATCCCGTTTATCGAGGAAGGCTATATAGGATTTATTCCATTATGAAGATTCTACGGGAACTGGATTTATGCGGGTGCAACCCCGCGACGAGAAGCTCGTTATGTTATTAAATTAATCCTTAGTTAGTGTTCCTCTTGCAGGGATAAATTCTCATAATTTAACGTTTCTGAGTCTAATGGTTTAGAATTTGTATTATTAATAAGTCAGTCAGTGACTCATTCAGTCATGGTCTACACAATAATATAATAAAAAAACGGTCAAAATAACTTATAAATAAGAATAGCTCTACTTATGAAACAGAGTGAGACCATTCATCTATGCAATACAACAATGACTATTGACCAAAAACCTATTGAAGATCTTGCAGAATTGTTATATAAAAATATTGACCCGTTTTGTAGATTTTACAACTGAAATCAATGTCACTAAGGTGCAGACGACAGTCTATCTGTGCGTCTGCGGAACATTCGTCGAAAACTATTCGCCGAGAACAATTCGCCGAAAACACAATTCACCGAAACGTAATTCACAGAATCGCAGTTCGCCGAATCGCAATTTGTCGAAACAAAAATAGTGCATAGCAACTCATTAACCGAGCAAATTTTATGGAGGAGGTTTCCGGCTACTGGGACATCAATTAACTTGGACCGCGGTCCCAGTCGCCGGATCCGTAAACATTTAATATTTTTCTTCCAGCGACTGGGACCACCCATAGAAAACTTTAAAAAATCTATTATTCAAGCCAAAATCGGTACAGTCAAATGAAAAAAAAACTTAATTATTTATATGAATATAATTGACTCGTTTTAGACATGATTCCATCCTATGTGCTTAGTACTAGATTAAGCTAGCCCGTTTTTACATAATTCACACATGCAGGTAAACACACACAAAGGGAATAGCATTGTATGATTGTATAATACTATCCCTCTCTAACTCGAGTCCGTTTTGCATGTCGATTTCGAGGTCAGGTAGCTCTGTTGTTATAAACGGCAAATTTTACATCGCCGGATGACTAGATCGGTCAATCACTGACAAGAAGCTTATCAGTTTAAGAAAGTCAAGTTTTGCATCGGACAGTGTCATATTAGATCATTGTAAGATACTGCGCTGAATGTTTGTTACAAATTGTGTGATGTGAGTGGTGGTGTAGTGACTTCAGATATGTAAAACATTTTTTATTAACTTATTTATAAACAAAACAAGCTAATAAACGTCGTGGTTACAAATATTTTTACTTTAGAGCGCTTCTCATCTTCGATGATACTTTTTAATATCACAAAAAAATTGTCATCTGTTAAGATTATCTGATAGTTAATTTTTTTTTCGATTTTAGAATTATCAAAATAAATGAAAATAGTCCTTCAACTTCATGTGGTGAACATTCGTTTTATATTGATGTCACACAAAGAGGACGTGAACCTTTGCGAAGAGCTGGCTATGAATATATTAAACTTAAAAGAATAAACAGAGATGGCTCAAAACTCTGGCGATGTGCAAAAAAAGTGTTTGCAACGCGACAGTAAAAATCAGAGTCGATGCGATGACGATATTTTGAACGAAACTGCTCATTGTCGAAAATTTTAAATAACAGAACTGTAGAGTCAAAGGCTATTTTTTTTATAACAATAAATGATGTTTTTAAATCAAAAAGGATTTTTCTTCAATTATCACATCTAAAAATTATTCCTTTGACTGTACATTTTTTGATTTCAGTTATCATTTATGAGTGGTCCCAATCGCCGGAAGAAAATTATTTAATTTTTACGGATCCGTCGATTAGGACCGCGGTCCTACTTAATTGCGGTCCCAGTCGCCGGAACCCTCTTATGGAGTATTCAATCCCCAAAGATCACCGAACCTTGGACTAACCTAACCCACACAGTAACATCGCCTACCTAAACGAGACGTATGGTGGTACAGTTGTTACAAAACTTTTCTACTTCAACAAGTCCCGTTGAACTCCATTGGTTTAGGTGTAGATTTTTTTATTATCCACCCGATACGTGAATTGCGTTATCGGCGAATTGTTCTTTGCGATTTTCCACAAATCCTGTCCGTGACGCACTTTTTAGGTTGACAAATGCAAATCCAAAATCCAGTTTTATAAGCCTAAGTAGTTAATGAGTAGTTTCATAACGTATATTTACGAGTTTCAGCGGAACAAATAACATGACGTGGGATCCTTAACCAATTAATTATTAATAATTATTATTGAAGTAGGTACCATTCTATGTTATTGTAGTTACTGATTATGGTTGCAACCTATGCAATTATACGCCGCGCCAAAATCCAGCGCACAATCTTTATGATAAACTAAATATTTCTAACGAAAAGAATCGGTAAATCGGAACGCTTCTTAGGACCCGATTTGAAAATTGTTTTCACCATTAGAAAGCTACGTTCCCACGGGAACGGGCTTAACGCGGGTGGAACCACGCGCGGGAAGTTAGTTTTGTATATATAAACCTACAAAATATACAAACACACATCATCAGCACGTATAACGCAGGGCCACTGCGGAACGGTCCCTTCTGAAAGGGCATTTGCACATAATTTGAAGGTTTGAAACCTTAAAACTGAATATTGTAACCGCAAATTGCGATGTTCCGAAGTAAAATGTGGTAAAATCTTATTTGAATATTGCCCAACCACTGTCAAGGCCCATGTCTCATTACAGCTAGTTATTGTAAGCTATTATTGTGGCTACAGACATTGTCTAATGCCGAGGTAATTGCTGCACGGCGACGCTAATGCTCACGTAGATATGACCTTGAGTGAAGTTTGTTTATTTCTCATGTTGTTATTGTTTTCAGAATTGTACACCTATACTATGCAATTATATGCAACACCATGAGGAATGGATGTAGAAGAGTGACAGTTGCACAAAACTGCCTGCAAAATCAAAAAGTTCGAACGATCCAAGGGAGGTTCCGACGGTTGTTTAGTTTCTATTTTGAAACTATTGAATAAGACTGGAGCCCGTCTGATGAAGTAATAAATTCCTCGTGGCAAACTAAATAAGGCCGTCGAAAAAAGATAGAGGAACGTGTCTTAGCGTTTATGTTAGGCTAGGTTCTATTCTAAGCGAATACGCTGCAGCGGCGGTGGGAATGCGTAAATGCAATTCACCCCGGACAACAAAAAAAAAAAAATGTTTCTATTCTACGTAAGTACCCTTTCTAGTGCTATAAGTAGAAGAAATAGAATCAGGCGTTACTTTGCCGAAATCTATGCAAATAATCGACATTAGAATTTTAAAAAATCGAGTGTTACTTCCTTTAAATCTCTTGGATCTTATGAAAGCCGCCTTGAGTACTTTAAGATGGATAGTCTGAGAGATAGAAGACTTATTTATGACACCATGTTTCTGTATAAATTTGTTAAATGGTGGCCTAGATTGCCCTGATCTGCTTAAGAAAATCAAATTCAGTACACCAAAAAAACTGCCTCGGGTTAGCAGGTACAACATATTTGCACCAAAATCAGTCAAGAGCAATCTGGGTTGCCATTCCACATTGAATAGGATCCAGAAACAATATAACACCCTCTCATGCCCAAATAGTTTAGGCGACTTGGACATCTTTCACCTCAGCCCACGAAAATATAAAGCTACCGTTAAACTCATTAGTAGTAACGTAAACCTCCACTAAACTTATATCTATTAATCACTTTTTTTTTTATTAAAACATTTATTTTTACATTTCAAAACTGAATTTAGCATAAATTTCTATCGATAAAATTTTCAAGTCCATAATGCATGTCGTGGCTGTCTGTAAGTATAAACTGTACTTAAATTAATGTTTGTTTTCTCGAGTTTAATGTCTTTGTTAGTATAAGTTTATGTTGCCTGCCCTATAAAAAAAATTTAAAAAAAATATTTAAATAGTCAAATGCTACAACAACAATAAAAACCGGCCAAGAATGGCACATGAAAGGGTTCCGTAGCCATGCCTATCTAAAATGCCAATTTTTAAAGTAATAAAGTTAAATTTCATATTGTTAGGACGACTACATAAGTTGGTCGAGTTGTATAAAACTATCTATTATTCCGAGTCCGCTATAGTTTTAGTTGAAAGAACTTACTTAGAGGTATGTATCATATTTTTCTGAATTATTTTGGTAATATTTCAAAAGTTAAGGGGGGAGACGCTCTAATTTAACTTTGTATTAGGTTAGAGAGTGGGGCGTTTGATCTACATAATTCCAAGGCAGTTTCTATTGCATTTCAAAATACCTTTCTAACACAATGGGGTTAGTAATTTTTTTTTCCTCACTTATCATGATGAGGTTAGACAATTTTTTTTTTATTCATTGCATTTTATGGGTAAGGATAAATATTTTTCCATCATTTTAAAAACCAAGTTTTGGATCTTGAATATACATCTCTCCACCAATTTTCGACGAACGGACGGACGGACGGACAGACAGACTGACGGACATGACGAAACCAGAAGGGTTCCTTGTGGACTACGGAACCCTAAAAAGGGCATCTCAGATGCTCTTTTGACTGTGCATATAGTTTTGGTGGAATAGAGGTGATATATGTTATGGTATAAGTCTGAGCCCATCTTTATAAGCCTAAGTAGTTAATGACTAATGAGTAGTTTCATAATGTGTAATGTAAAATGTTACGCAGCACCTGCTGTGTTTCCTATAAGTAAGAAAGCATCTTTTTCTTATCAATAAATTAACTATTAATCAAACGTATGCCAGTCCTATCGGAAAGTGCAATCGGAATTGCTTCTAAATAAAAACCATTTGTAAAATAATTTGCGTATTAAAATGGTATGTCGGAATGATCCATTCCCGAACTTAAACAGACAATACTTTCGTTGAACTCCTCAATACATAACAAACGCGTTATCTAATACCTATTAATGTCTGCCTTCCTATGATCGAATAGCTGAGGTGTAGGTACCTACTGAGTTATGTGTCTCTCGTTTCGTAACCTAATAAATCAATAATGTTTCACGAATCACGCATGCCATATCATAATTTTCATTTCCACGTTACAAAATTGATAGATTTTTGCTCCCGCTCCCGATGGAACTACATAATTCAATATTGCCTATGTTACTCAGGGTGAATGCAGCTTTTCAATGGTGAAAGATTTTTTGAAATCGGCACAGTAGTTTTTGTATTAATTCATTACAAACATACACACACCAAAATACAATTCTTTCCTCTTTATAATATTAGTATAGATGAATTTGATTTATTCCCAGTAGTTCGTTTTTTCAATAGATAGAGTGATTCAAGTGGAAGGTTTATAGGTATAAAAAGTACATCAGGGGTTTTTCTACGAGATCGAATTAGAAATGAGGAGATACATAGAAGAAAGTGGGGTACCGACATAACCCAACGGATTAGTTCGTTGAAGTGGCAATACGCTGCAGCGGCGGTGGGAAAGCGTCAAAGCATTTGCCCGCGGACAACAAAAAAAAAAAAACCCAGGCCATATAGCACTGAGAACAGATGGCCGTTGGGGCCGAAAAGTTCTCGAAAGGAGACCGCGGATCGGTAAGCGTAGCGTAGATACCAACTAGATGGACAGATGACCTGGTAAAGGCCGCGGGATCACGGTGGATGCAGGCCGCCTCCAACCGTAGCAACTGGAAATCTATGAGGTAGGCCTATGTCTAGCAGTGGACGTCAGCCTTGCACCCGTGCGAAGCCGGGGCGGCGTATAATGTCTGTATAGATCAGTGCTTTTCAATCTGGGTGTCGCGAGCCCTAGGGGGGTCGCGAAGCCAGACTCGGGGGTTTGCCAACAAAAAGCTATTTCAACTTACAACGTGCTTATTTTCAAAATTATTAAAAAATAAACCTAGTGTTCAAAAATATTAATTTGTCTGTATACGACACAATGGGGTCGTCAGAACTTTTGAACCTGTAAAAGCGGTCGGGAAATCAAAAAGATTGAAAAACACTGGTACCTATAGATTACCTAAGGGACGGGAACCTTCACGGCGCGAATTCGCCTCGCAATTGTTTATACGTTAAAATTATAAGGTGTTTCCAAAATATAGCCTTCCCACTACATAGCTTAGTCATATATTGAAAATTCGTAGTACTCTTATTTAAATTTTGTAGTTTGGAATCGAGCACGATCTATGTGTAGTGCTCACTGCTATTGTAAATGCACGTTGTATTATCCATTTGTGATTTGTACTTGACCCAGTATGAATTATTGATACTTGACATAAGCAATTTTGTACATTTTATGTGTCGCAAGGTCCTACCAATTGGTTCAAGAAGTTACCTACATTTATCTATTAGGTACAGTTGTTATAGAACGTGACGTTAAGATCAATTTTAATCGAAAAAACTCGCAACTTTAGTCGAGGCGGCAAAATTAAGCAATTTATTTTACAAATCAAGTTTATATTGATATACTAGCTGCTGCCCGCGACTTCATCTGCGTAAAATAAATATTGTATATGCTATCTAACAATGAAAGTCCCGAACTTCTAATTTGGAACTGCTATTTTGGAGGCCCGCCCTTCGCCGGTCGCCAGCGCGATTTGTTCAGTACATTTTGCCGGTCTCTCCACCATGCGCCACGAGCGGGGCATTATCAATACATTTAAGTATATTCATTTATTTTAGTCACTAGACGCTTCGGACACACTACCAAAAATATTAGATAGATTAAGTAGGTACTAATCCTGAAAATATATAGATATGCAGTTCCCGTGTATGGTTACCATATCTCAGGATTTGTCCTGGGATTTCAGAATTTTTACTCTTCTCAGGATTGCGGACGGACTTTGCAACTCTCAGGATTTTTAGAATGTTCAATAAAATACAGCTTACATTTTAAAGATCTCTTTAATAAAAAGTTAAACAAACTAAAAATAATCTTCTTTTGGTAATAATTGCACGCTTGAGCGAGATCCGCAGTGTATAAAAAGGATTATATTACAAATTTTACAAATTGTTAAATACGTAGAGAAAATTTAAAAACTGTAAATCTCAGGATTTTTCTAAAAAATCCAATAGAAAAAATGGAAATCTGGCCTTTTCTTCGGACTTTTGATTATTCTTTCTGGTAACCCTATTCCTGTGTGATAGATACACAACGTATCACGTGAGCAGAAACCAGTAAAAGACCAGCGAAGCAGGAAAATGCTTCGGTAGTGTAAATTGTACAAAAAATGTGAAACAATCATTTCTATTTAACAACTAAGATACGTTAAACGATGATTCCGTGAATGACACAATTTTTCAATAAAGATAAGCAATCTTAAAAATGCCATTATAAGTAGCTTAGGCTAATTTATGATTTCCTTCGTGAGAAATAACTGTTGTTAGAATTGTTCGCAAGAAATACATAATTATAAAAATACCACAAAGAACAAAATCTGTAAGCAAACCGAATATTGCCGTTCTGCAGTACTGGCCATTTCAAATCAAAATAATTTTTGTTTGGCTAAGCTGGCTAATTCTAATTCCAAATTAATTTTATTTTAAAAACATGTTTTTTTTCCAAAAGTAGTCATTTGTTTATTGATTAGTGTTACATTTTCATCGCATCTTTTTCGTCATCATGGATACGTTAAAAATTCAAGTAATTATGGAATATCAGTACCGTCGTGGCAGCAACGCGGCACAAGCGGCACGCAACATCATCGACGTTTACGGAGCTAACACTACAAACCAACGCACCACCTGTTATTGGTTTGCTCGCTTCCGTTCTGGAAATTTCGACCTGAAAAATGATCCTCGCGGTCTTCCGAAGACTTTGGTCGACAATGACGAATTAAAGGTGGAAGCTGATGATACACAATCTACGGCTGAATTAGCAGCAGCTTTCGACGTTAGCGTCAAAACAATATGGGTCCTACTTCATTCGAGTCCATGAGCTTTCGAACCTGTGTGGCAGTGGAAAAATAATTCGCGACAGCGTGTGTCGCAACAGCGGCGTTCGAAACAACATAGGGAACCCAAACAATATTGGTCCATTTGCGTCAAATTGGCAAGGTAAAAAAGCTTGACAAATGGGTGCCCCACGAACTCAATGATCACCAGCGCGAAGTACGCGTCGAGACGTGCCTTGCACTGCTCAACAGACGCACAAATGAAGGAATTTTGAACCGCATTGTTACCTGTGATGAAAAATGGATTCTGTTTGATAACCGCAAGCGCTCAGCAAGTTGGTTGGATCCTGGTTCAGCACCTAAACAATGCCCTAAACGAAAACTTACCCCTAGAAAAGTGATCACACCGGCGCTAGACCACCAAACAGTGACCACTGTTTGGTGGTCTAGCGCCGGTGTGATTCATCACAGCTTCTTACCAAACGGGGTGAGCATTACTGCAGATGTGTACTGTGAACAACTGAACACAATGATGGAGAAGTTGGCACATCTCCAACCAGCATTGGTCAATCGCTCGTCTCCGCTGCTCCTGCACGACAACGCGCGACCTCATACTGCACAGCAGACGGTCTCCAAGTTGCAAGAACTGGGGTTGGAAGCTCTCCGTCATCCGCCCTACTCACCAGACCTTGCGCCTACAGACTACTACTTTTTCCAGAATTTGGATAACTTCTTGGCGGGAAAAAAAATCAATACCCGAGAGGCAGTACAAAATGCCTTTGAAGAATTTGTTGCCTCCCGTCCAGCTGATTTCTTTAAGAAGGGCATCAATAAACTGCCACTGCATTGGCAAAGATGCATTGATTGCATGGGTGATTACTTCGATTAATACAAATAAAAAATACATGAAAAAAAATTGTTTCAATTTTTTCATACAAAACGGCAATTTCATAGGTAAAGACCTATTATTATAAACCCTTCTTGTTTTGTTTTTTGTTATTTTGGTATGATATAGAAGAAAAATGAAGAAAAAGAATACTAACAAACAGTATATACTATTATGTATGTTCATATTGTAGATCAAAATCTACTAATAAAAGAAACTTGCATCAGAAAATCAAAGTTGCAATAATTATTTTTGATGAAAATTATAAATATTTAATTATAAAACAAGAATATAATATCCTACTATTATTATAAACGCGAAAGTTTGTAAGATAAAGATGGATGGATGTTTGTTACTCTTTCACGCCAAAACTACTGAACGGAATTGGCTGAAATTTTGCACTAGGTTAGGTAATACGCTGGTTAAACATATAGACTACAAAACATCACGCTCCGACTTACTAAAGCAGAGTAACGCAGGTAAAACCGCGGGGCGCAGCTAGTAATATATATAAATAACAGAAAAAAAACATTCCTTATCTGCTATATAAATAGAAATTAACATTTACAGGCAATTGCTTAAAATAAAGATAGTTCATAATTTGAGTGTTTGTCTATAAAGACCAAAAAAAAAAAAGAGACTTTAAAGGTGCCAAATCAAAGGATGATCTGACAGGAGAAAAGAAAGAATCATGCTTTGCGAAAAAAATAAATCATAAAAACCATTATGTCCTTCATTCACAGACAAATCCTGACAAACCAGATTTGAGAATATGCATAAATATTATTTAAGAAATTACTCCATAAGGAATGGAGGCAAGCCCCTGTCATATTGATTATGATGTCACACACACCCAAAAATCTTTTGCCATCCAAAATGTGATGGAAGAAAGTGACAAAAAAAATTTGAATCATTATCTTTTTAGGGTTCCATACCCAAAGGGTAAAAATGGGACCCTATTATACTACTTTACTGTCTGTCTGACACCACTCTTTATCTCAAGAATGGCAATAACTAAATGGTTGAAATTAGAATAATGAAATAAAATTGAAATAATGGTTACAGGTGCTGTAGTCATAGATCAAAACTTTTACATCATAATCAATAAGCATCTACAAAGCCACAAACAAGCCTCTTAGAAAGGCAGGCTTCACATAGTCACCACATATGGCAGATAGGTTGGTTACCACAATATAATTAAACAATTTTCAGGTAAATACTATCTGTTTATACTACAACAATGCTAATGATATTACAACAATATGATTTGTCATTTTAAAACTTAAGAAAAGACAAGTTACAGATTGAACAGAGAAAGATTTCCATAGTATTGCAGATAATGATAAAATTTTGAAAATATGTTTACATGAAACTTTATACATAAGATAATGAATAAATGTACCATGAAAGCCAAATATTTTTAACTATACCGTGCATAAATTAGCATCAATACTTGCATGATAAACAAATATATTATATATGAATGTTATTTCACTACGAAATTTCATTCTGTTTTATTACCATGTAAATATCTAGAGCTCAGAAGCAATAGGTGAGATGTGCCATCATATGTCAGAATCATTCATTGTATGTGCCTTTATGGTAAACTAAATGCTTCTGAAGTATAATAGTACATTCATCCTGATACTTCTGAGGTCTTGATATTTAAATTAATGCTTTTTATTCTCTAGCCCTTTGGAGTGACTTCCAAAGCCTGGATTCTTAAAATTCATGGATAAAAAAAAAACAAAAAAATATAGGTAGGTAGCCTATGTAGATAAAGGATAAAGTACTATACCAACACCTTGTTCAGTAAGTAGTTTTAGGGGTTCTTAAATACTAGTAGTTCCAACCATATAAATAAAAATGAAAAAACATGGACAGTTAAAGTAATTAATAAACATTAGCAAAGGCATAGAAAAATAAATTAACTTACCAATTTCTCTTCACCGAATTCCCCGCGTTTCTTAGTTTCGTGATGGTCACTAGCAATTGAGTGGTTGGACTTCCCGCTGTCACTCTCCGGGCCTGTCGACTCTTCGGAACCACTAGTGGTTTCCTCTTCACTAGAACTGCTGTCATCATTTGTTCCTGGACGACTGGGATCCGAGATCAAGAGCGCAGTGAGACCGTTCTCCAACCGAATCGTCCTAAAATGTTTGATGGTTATTATTTATATAAATAAATAATAATGCAATTAAATAAAGGTGACTTATTGGAAAAACGGAATCTTATAAGAAAAAACACACAATTTAATCAATAATAATTGAATTGCTCACTTATAAATCTTTTTATCTGCCTCAGATTTTGAAGGCTCAGGCAACACTTCAACTTTCTCCTTTCTAACCTTTGGAATAATTCCACGTATTCTAATATCCAGGTGTGGTGCAGGTTTATACCTAGGGCTCATACGAAAACCTGTTCTTTTCGACATAGCGCGAAATATGTGCTTAGCGTTCAGATAACCAGATGTTTTTTGAATAAAAATGGACAAGAATTTTGACATTTATTCGCGCATGTGATGGTGTTGCAATTGCAAATTTAGTATTTTACTACTACAAATAAACCCTACCAAATAAAGTACAAAATATGTATAACTTTGGCTAAATATACATAAAAATATATATATATATATATATATATATATATATATATATTATTGACTATTAATATATATTTATTAATGGAAACATATCATATGATGTTAATTAATTAAAGATAAATTAAATTATTATAAATTGGAAGTCAAGTTTATTTGCGATATTCGTGTAGCAACATCCATTATTTAAAGCTTGGTGCACAACATTAGCGTTAACTTCAATAGGTTTAGTACCACACTCTTATCATATTAAATAAAAAATGATTATATCTGAAAGTATTTTTGATAAGGTACCAGATATAGTAATTTCAATTTATAAAAGTGGATCATGGCTATGTATGTGTATTGTTCTTCAAAATGCTTGTTCTGTTTCTATTATGCCAAAACAATTAAAGACGTGAGTTGATGAAGGTGATATGTCGCATTTTTGAGGTTTTGTGTTTTTTTGCATAGATGAGCTTGAAATGTCGATGACTACAGACTACTGGCCTTAAACCGTCGATTTAAGGCTTCTTTTTCAAAATAATATGTTGAAAAAGGTGTTATGTACAGTTAACTTTGAAAATGGCACTGGATGAAAGAGATATAGGCCCATATCACCTTCTTCCAGATAAATAAAGTAAAGACTTTGTTTTTCTTTCGTGGAAGAAAGTGATATGTACGTACATAACACCTTCTTCCACTCAGCTTACGATGATTGAAAGACGCGATGTCACTTTTTCGTGAATGAAGGTGTTACGTGACATGCATAATCACATACATTTATTCACGACATTTAGTTATTTTAATTCTCATTCTGTCACATTATCGCGCATGTTTAGGGTTCCGTACCCGAAGGGTAAAAACGGGACCCTGTTTCTAAGACTTTGCTGTCTATTTGTCTGTCACAAGGCTGTATCTCAAGAACCGCGATAGCTAGACAGTTGAAATGTTAAGAAATGATGTATTACTGTTGCCGCTTTAACAAAAAATACTAAAAAATATTGTTAAAATACTGCTGATGGTCACCCAGTAACGGAAAAAAAATCAATGATGATTACAAGGATAAGCTTAAAAACATGGCGTTAAGTGTTAGTTTCTTTAAGTTAAAAATTAAAAGTTAAAACATTAATAAATTTACACGACCAGGAGTAGTACAGGAGTTGAACTTGCATGTTAGGTATACTTAGCCTCTAATGCCTAGACCATTTGGCCACAGTGGAACCCAACCGGTAGTTTAAATTTATCAACCTCTTTGTAACACGTCTAACACGGTAACACGTAGATCAGATGCCATCTATCGATAATAGTTAACAAGACAAACATGTCCAAAGTTGCATTTGGAATTACATTTTTAAACGATGACACCGCCCCCGTATTTACATATTTAAATTTTAGAATATTTTGAATTGAGCCTAATATATTTAGACTACCGACAGGATTCGAACCTGCATCTTATGTATAGCCCCTAATACCTTAACCATTCGGTCATGCTAGAACATTCCTTAGGGTAGTGATGATATTTTATTTGCGGAAAGCCTTTCGATCTGTAGTTCTTGTAATGTAAGTGAGCAAGCAGTACAAGGCAAAATTACCTTATTATTCTTTCTACTAGTAACCAACACGAACGTGAAGATTTTGAGATATTAATATATAAAAAACCAAAACAAATCGAAAAAACACCTTAGAAATACGCAGTAACGCTAATAAGTGCAACGTAAAAAACGGAGGAATCACTAAAGAAATTTCGAACATTTGTGGGATATACGAAATAGTGTCTAAAACAATATAATATTATATAAGTAAAGTAAAATTTAATACATATTTATATTATAACTAGCGGCCCTTGACTTTTATACCCTACCCCTGCCCTACCCTAACCCTACCCTACTCCTACCCCTACCCCTACCCTACACCTACCCTACCCTACCCCTACCATACCCCTACCCTACTCCTACCCTACCCCTACCCTACCCTACCCCTACCCCTAACCAAAAGTATCCTATGTCCTTCTCCCAGTTCTTAGCTACCTCCCTACCAATTTTCAGCCAAATCGGTTCAGCCGTTCTTGAGTTATAAATAGTGAAACTAACACGACTTTCTTTTGTTTTTAAAATGTATTCTGCTATTCGGGACGGAAACAAATCCAACAAATTAAAAACCATGGCAATCGGTCCAGCCGTTCTCGAGTTATAAGTGTTGTAACAAACACGACTTTCTTTTATATATATAGATTAAGACAGTACAACTTACATTCCTACTTTAATACCTAACTAAACGTGCAGAAAAGTTGACTTTTGTTTATGGAAGAAGGAGTTATGTGAAGTTTTTTTAGAAGTTATATAATAAAAAATATTAATTTGTGTAATTGCTTACGTACCATTAATATTTCAGGTTGTTTACACAACTTGGCATCATAGTTTTATTAAAAAATCTGTTTCGTAGCGACTTATCTTAAAAAATAAAAGTGAAACTTTAAACTCGATTTACTCGAAATTGTGATTTTGTGACTAATCACCTTCATCCACTCACGTCTTCAATTGTCAATATTTGAGTGGACCATGAGCATAATAACGACGGACGTGCTTGCTTTAATGCTACCACCGAATCCAATGGGCCCCAACTGAGAAGATCCGGCGAAACAAACTCAGTGGGTTACTTTACTTCCGATTTCAACACGGTTTTATTTTCATTTATTTTTGTAGGAATACATACTTATTGCCCAAACGGTTGTCATTGTTGTTATTTTTTATTTTATTTTTATTCAATAAGTTTAAATGATATTGAGACGGAACTAGCTGTATACAACTGTTGTACTTGGCTGCATGGTCTTCAGGGAGGTAGGTGCAAGATGGTACCGAAAGCCAAACGTTTTTATCTTCAATGTAATCTTGAATACTTTTGTAACCTTTAGACATGAGAAAAGTTTTAACATATGTTTTAAATCTTGTGTCAGGAAATCTGTAATATAATTAGGGGGTTTAATATAAAACCTAATACCATTTACCATAAATGTTTTATTAGTTTTGCCACCTCTAAATCCTGAAAATGTAAGTTTGTGCTCATTTCTATTGTTAATATTACGAATGTCACTTTTTTGGCTATATTTATCAATATTTTTTCTAATAAAAACAACACATTTTTGTATATATACTCAGAGGGCACGGTAAGTATATTTATATTTTTAAAAAGGTTACGTAGAGAGTCGCGATTATCTAATCCATATATGGCCGTGACAGCTCGTTTTTGTAATATGAACGATAATAGTATTTACATCAGCCAGCTGACCCTCACAACAGAATTCCATAAGACATAATGCTATGACAGTATGCGAAATACCCTAGCCTAGCCGTGGCTTTATCGGACAACTAGGTATCTAATCTTTCTACATACTATGGAAGCTGAACTTAATCTACCAGTGAGTTTTTCAATATGAGGGCCCCACTATAGTTTCGAATCTAAGGTTATTTATAAAAATACGGTGGACGTGATTAAATCTAATGTTTCTCCATTTAATCAAAGTACTGGCATAGAATTTATAACATTAGGTAGTATTAATTTAACACATTAAGTTTTTACTGCATTAAGCGATGATAATTATTATTTCTATATATTTCTAATTTAATTTAAGCAAGTTTATGGCTACCAGAGCGCTATGATACAGAATGGCTAATACATAATACAGAGAGTCGTCGTGATACAGAATGGCTGATAATGTTTTCGTCTCTATATGACGTGACATTTTTAATAATCTTCCCATAAAAATACTTTGTCATAAATTTAAAGGGTGTATAAATATTTTAAACAATTATTATAAGAATACGTAGTACCTACTTTGAGTGTAACCAAATCCTTTGTTTTATAAAAGGATAAGGCACAGATTCCTCTTGTAATATGGCTGAATCAAAGTTATGTGGCTCTAAATCTTATATAAATCAAGTATTGTAAAAGTTGAAACTTTGTCACATACCTATTTACTTATATTAAGAGTAATTTAGCTCATGTGTCTGAAGCTTTATATTACCGGATGTATTGCACTTTATTAAAATGTTGGTAGAATTGAAGACCTGTCAACTTCATTGATACAAGTTTGACATGTTTGATTTAAAACTTTACGACGCTTAGATTTTCGTTAAAAAAGCAATGTGAAATTGTTTCAATAATTATATTAAGCGCTGAGTTGTAGTCTTATAAAGAAAATGGAAGACACGTATTCAGAAAGTGACGTATCCCTGTCTCCCTCCCAAATATTGGAACGCTTACAAGTGCTAAAACAGTTACAGCTATTGCAGCGCGGGAAGTTACAAAAACAACGATTACAATACAAAGAAACATCTGAAACTTCTTCAAGTATTACAGAGATTGTTAGCCACTTCAGTAATAGTACAAGCTATAATACATTTCGTAGTTTACTGCAGTCATCTCACGATATTTCACATGAGGGTACTCCTCGATATGATACCACTAATTTGTCTCCAAAGGTGCTGGAACGTGATTTGATTGAAGGTGTATCTGTGTTGAATTTGTCTCAGGAGTCAGAATTTGTGGTCAGTTCACCAGTATCTAGCAGGAGCAGAGTATCCATACCTTCAAGAAATCAAGAAGTCATGAAAAAAGTTAGTTCCCAGAATGCACAATACTCTCCACAGTGTAATGTTCCTATAATAACTACAGATTCTCCTCTGAATACCACTGGGGTGAGTTCTTTAGGGAAAAAACAAATTTCTCTTGATGACATGCCCATTTTATCCCCTCAGAAAGATTTTGAGTCTTTGCTATTAGAAAAGTTACAAAATGAAAGAAATATACCAAAAACAAAAGCTACAAATAATGATAAGCAATCTCATTGTAATAATAAAAAACCATTTCTGAAGCGCGGAGAAGGTATAGCTCGATTTGGATTGAAAAAAAATGACTTTGTTATTCAAAACACAAAATCATTACCTTGGAGGAGGAAAAGTTTCCAAAATAAATCTACAGAATCACCGTTGAAAATAAGTATGAAAGAGCTTAAGCAAAAGCAACAAAATATTCAGAAAGAAATCTCTCAACCCTCAACATTAGTGACTGCTATAAAACAAGCAACTTTAGTTAGAAAAACCCATTCCGAAGTACAAGAAGTTGAGCATAAAGAGGAATTAAATATTGTCAACAAATGTAATGACAAGACTCAAAAACTTCAACCTGTCAATAATGATAATAACATCCCCAATTCAAATAAACATGCTCAAAAGTTAGATTTCCCAAAAAATAAGCACCCATTAGTCGCTAACAAAGGAAAGACATGGGCTGCAGTACTCACAAAGGAGCAAAATGATTTTCTACAGCAACTTAAACAGAGTGACTACTACAAAAACTTTAACTCCCCTACAAAAAGTATTGTTTCAGACACAAGCTGTGATGAAACCATGTCTAGAATGAGGGTAGAGAGAGAAATTGCTGAACAAAACATGTTTGATTTACTTGAAAACAAAGTTTGTCATGACAGCTTTAATATTAACAATTCATTTTTCAACCGTTTCTTGAGGAGAAGCAATCTAGAATGTTCTGGAGAAAGCACTCCTCTAGTAATGCAGAGGTGCCTTTCTGACAATCCTGAACTAAGACACATTTATCCAGAACTACAAAGTCAGAGGACAAATGAGAATACTCGAAGTGACGTTGAGACAAGTTGTAGCAATTACTCCGATTGCTGCAGTGATGGCTGTTCCTCTGTTTCCTGCTGTTCTTGTAAAACTGTTGAAGAAACTCCTCAATCTAATAAACATTCAAACAATAAACCTCCTGAACAAATAAAAAAGAAAGTAACAATCAATCAAAAACAAGTTGTTGATAAAAGTCAAGATGACACAATGACAGAAAATGATGTAATGAAAGCAAACATGGCAGAAATGAACTCTAAGCTAATAGCAACAAGTGAATTACTAAAAGAGAGGTTACAAGAACTTGAAGATGAAATAGAAACATTCCGGAAAGAAAATTCATCACTCGCCAAATTACGAGAAGAATTAGACCAAGACAGACAAAAGTTCTATGAGGAGAAATCAGCATTTGAACAAAAGTTTAATGAAGAAAAAGTGTTAGCTGAATACTATCTAGCTGAAGAGAAAGATAAACTGACTAAACAGAAACAAATTTATGAGAGACAAGTGAGGGAAATGAGAGGACGACTCAATAAAAAGGAAAAAGATGAAGTTGTAAATTTAAAGAAAGAAATTAATGACCTCAAAGAAGATACCAGAATGAAAGATGCAAAATCAACATCAACAATAGCGAGACTTCGTAATCAAATAAAAATAATGGAAAAAGAAAAAAAAGATTTGCTTGAAGAAGTCGAAAAACTAAAAAAGACTAACAGACGAATTCAACACAGCAATGAAGTTTCTAGAAGATTAACTAACATTAAATATCTTGAAGAAATAAATAAAAAATTGACAAACATGGCTGCCAAAGATACACAATCTGAAATAAGAGTTGACAATGATATCAAATACAAAGCTTATGAAATAGAAAGACAGAGTCGGAGCAGAAAATTAGAGCCAGTCAAAGGCACTATGAGACAAAGAGCTAAAAGTGTCCCCAATTTAAATGTTACCTCACGATACGCAAAATACTTCAGTCAGCGAGACACAGCCAGTCAAATGGAACAGAATAAACTCATGACCATTGATAGATTTAACACTTTGAATGATGACATTGATATTAATGATGATGACAATGATATGCATTCACATTCATCTATAGATGAAAATGAAAAGATAGATGAAGACAATAATTTAGAAAAGATGTACATGGAGAGATTCAGATCAATGTCACCCAAAAGTAACAGATCTAGTGGTTCTAACAATATTGATGATAGTTTCAATGACAGAGTACAATTAAATGAGAATGCAAAAGGATTCTTTATTCAGAAATCCAATTCAGGTTCTATCAGAAGTTCTAAATCACCGCAACACACTATATCACCAAATTACATCAACAATGAAGTGTTATTAAACAGATCCAAATCTCCTGTCTCTATACTTAGTAGCAGATCCGCCAATAACAAATCTCCTTCAGAATTGATTTCTAACTACTCTAATTCAAGTCAACCTCAGAATAGAACTAAATCACCTCTTTCAATGTTCAACCATTCATCTTTAAAGTCCACAACTGTTATACACAAAGAGCAATACAACGATAAACTTTCTATTAGTCCAGAACCTTCTAGAACCTCGAAATCTAGTATCTCAAAAACAAGTCTAAATCCAACTGAGTATAAAAAGTCTGATGGGTCCCGAGAACTAAGGTTTCCTAATGGAAATGTAAAGCACATATCAGCAGATGGTAAATACAGCAAGTTTGTGTATTACAATGGAGATGTGAAAGAAAACTTTTATAATGAGGGTAGAATGAAATATTATTATGCTGAGACAAAAACATATCATACTACCCATGCTGATGGGTTGGAAGTCCTTGAGTTTCCAGAGTGAGTGCATATTCTACATATTATTATCTTTTTTTTTCATACAGATGTTTAACTAGTTAGCCATGTCCAGTCAGTCAGCCAGTCTTTTTTTACTTCACCATGGATAACGGCGAGCAGACCTCCAGCCTTATTTATATTTAGAATATCATCTACGTTATATCTGGCGGGTATTCCTAGAAGTGCACCAACTTTGGAATGGACCAAAAGTATTCCTTGAAATGCACAGACAATAGCTTTCCTGGTTAGTTTTAATAAATAAACAACTTTAAAACATCCATTGATATAATTTACTACTAATCCCTAATAAATTTTTCAAGGCAGTTTTGGTATGTTCTCGTAGATGGTGTTCTTCAAGGAATACGCTAATTCTGGATGATAGCTTAAATAACTGCCAAAAGAGAGTTTTTTTAATGGCTATTTCAGTAGTCATTACCTTAACTTAAAAAAAAGTATACCTATTTTTCAAAATCTTTAACTATGTGGTATGCATTTTTCCTAAATTATTTTATCTAGATCTAGTCTTTCTTTAGTCTGACCAAGTTTGTTTAAGTTTAAAGAAAACACTGTTACATCACATATTTAACTATAGTCCCCTCTACTACCATTCTAGCGGCCAAGTAGAAAAGCGCTACAAGGACGGTTCCACCGAGATTCGCTTACCAAACGGCAGCATACGGTACTTCGATCCTAAGAACGAACATGTCCGCGAAGAGTGGCGCTTCCCCGACGGTGCGGCACTCACAGTGTCAGCCAGCGGAGATCAACGGATTGTGTTCAGCAATGGTCAAGTGGAGGTCCACGCTAAGGACCATAAAGTAAGTTTTTAAGTAGGTAACGGATTATGAAGCCCTGTGGTTTCCGGCTTAGAATAGATCATCCTATACCTTCCTATGGGTGTCGGGAAGAGGCAACTGACGGATATACAGCTGATAGGGGCAGCAGCATATATCAGCTCAATGTTAGCTTACCATCTTAGTGCGATCAACAATCTGCCTGCCAAGCACGATTATTTAACGACCTTGGCTTCCCAAGGGTATACCGCCGTTTGCCCGAAATTTATTTGCCCTATCATTTGCTATAATAGTCAACAGCCATAATATTATATGACGTAATATTCATTTGCCCTACTCTTATTTGCTATATTAGTCATGTGCTAGAAGCTTTGTTTCCCATGAAATCACTTACCATAACCCTAATTATCACGTGCCCTAATTATCACATGCCATAATTACCATATGCCATAACATCATTTGCCATCGACATTGGGTGTGTAACGGTTGTTATATTAGGAGAAACTGGATGATTTTTTTTATAAACCACCCAGAAGTAGTAGCCTCGCGTAGCGGTGCTCCGTCGACCAAGCCCACCCTCGACCATGCGTAATGATTATTATGGCATTTAAATATTTGTCTAATAATTATTATGGCAATTAAAAATATGAAAAACAATACGTATGGCACTCGTATCTTATGGTATCCAAGTTTCGGGCAATTAAATGTATGTCATATGTCTTTTAGGGCAAATTAAATTCGGGAATATGATGCTTATGGTACATAATCTTCGGGTAAAAAATAGACAACCCTTCCCAAGGTCTGTTAAGAGCAGGTCCATCATGTTCAGCACTGGAGGTAAAGGGGATGATAATAAAAATAATAATAACCTGCCTTGCATAACAAAATAACAAAAATAAAAATGTTTACATTTATTTGGAATTGTCATATTATTATATCCTAATTAAAGGCATTTGATTAGTGTTTTGCTTCAATGGACCATAGTGATGTTTTATAGGAGTTTGGCTATCTGTGTGAAATTACATTTAAACCTGGACGTAGTTTTGCGTAAAAGTCTAATGATCAGCTATCCACATACAATTAACGAACTAGAAAACGATACTTTTAAATCATTAAGTTCCTTTTCTCTTTTACTGTGCTCTTTTTCTTTTCTTAAGATTAACTTTTGTTCCAGCGTCGAGAATTTCCTGATGGCACTGTAAAGTTGGTGTACAACGATGGAACCTCCGAAACTCGTTACTCGTCAGGGCGCGTGCGCATAAAAGACAAACATGGCAACCTCATCATGGACTCAGCTCCTAGCTAAAGGTATATTGACCGTATATAGGTAACTCAAGGTTTAATTTTCATTTAACAGTTTTAGGGTAATTTGTTCAACTCTCAGATAAAGAATATGAAATGAATAAATTATAATTTAGACAAAATGGCCATACAAAATCTATCGAATTTAAAATGTACCTACTCTTGTGATAATAAAAATCTTCAGATTTTGCAATTGTCTGACAAAAATATTCTTGCTGATACTTCAGTAATAATGACATTGATTGTGTAGACCTAGAGGCGAATATAGGCGGAAACATATTATTAAAACGCCACGCCACCCGACGACACACCACGCGTGTTGAGTCGAATCAAATGTATTGTTTTCTATAGACCAGAAACACACTATGAACACCCGAAACGACGCCCGTACTGATGCACAGGTGTTGACACGTGGCGTGGCGTGGCGTTTTAATAATGTGTTTTCGCCTTAAGGACGGATGATAGACTTCAGAAGCGTTTGGTCGTAAGTGCCAGTTCACGACAAAGGCACATACGACGAATGTTTCTGACGTATAATGTCACATCCGACCTTATGCTTCTGAGCTCTTGAATATTGACATTGGAATAAAAAAAAATTAATAAGTTTGATTTTAAAATACAATAAGTCGAAGAATAATTAATTCACACACGAAGGAGACAATTTTTTATGTAAAAAATATATATTTAATAATTTGATGTTTAACTGCCCTGGTGGCGTCATTATGTAACTTTATATAGTCGAAATTAGTTTATGTATACTATAATAGAAAAAAAACCATTTTAAAATCTACTCATCTGTAAAATAAAGTACGATCTGCAGAACTATCGATCCTGCAGATCACATTTTATTCTAAAGATGAATTCAAAAATGTTTAATCCTTTGAGGCATAATAAGTTATGATTGACTGTTGTAAACAAAAAATGCCGAAAATATATAAACCCTAAAAACATATATAAATATTTCTGCTGTTACTATTAATTCTTATTACATGCACTGATAAAAACCATTTGAAAGTGAACGGCTTATTTTTTCCTGTATAAAAGAATCTTTACTACTACGACAAAATTTTCATGCTTCTATTTCTTCTCTAATATCTACTATTAAAAATAAAAAAATATTTTCTTCTAAAATGTTTGTATGAAATTTTGAAACCCTTTAATTGTGATATATTTATATGAATTAACTTTTATGTGACGTTAGATATAGTTTTTATTGTAATTTAAATTTATTTAAGTTTAATGTTGTATTAGTAAATTTTGTAAGGAAAGTATATATTTTAATAAACATTGTTATATTTGAATCAGTTTTATTTTTGTTCATTTACGAATGTTTTTAAGAATTTAGTACTGGGCCGTACTGGTGCTACGTGGGTCCCTAAACCTGCGTTAAACGGGGCCTTAAATGATAGGGGCTAGGTGAGCCTGCGACAGCTGGGTCGCGGACACTGCCAGGGGCCACCGGATGTCGTGCATTAACATTATTGTCGTTTGGACGAGCACCCGGGGGGTTTTAGTGTGTAAACCGTGTCCTCGTGGTGTGATTATTATGATAATCATCGATGATCCGTATGGAGAGGCGAGTCCTACATACCATATTGCTGAGGCGGTAGGAATACTTAATGTATTTACTTTCACAAAAAAAATGGACACTAGTACTCTCAACAACATCAAATAGCTTATTAATACGGTGATAAATGAAACATAGTATAAATAATTAACTATTTTAATCCTAATGTACTACAGATTAGAGTTGTTAATTCAACTAGCGGATATTTGGTGCCTAGCGGTGGACGCCTTGGGTATGCCCTCTAACTTGAAGTTGATTGGCTTCATGTGGTCTTCAGTACCGAAAATCTTCTTCAGTGCTACTCTTGCCGCCATCACTTTAGCTACCGCCACGGATTCTCCGAATCCTGCAAAAATAACAGAAACTCGTTTAACCTTTTGAACGCCAATGTCGTCTATACTCAACAGTAAACAAGTCACAGAAAAACATACAATATTATTATGTGTTTTATTACAACTCACAAACTGAATCACCAATATTACCTTATTCATCATCATCATCAGCCCGTATAACGTCCACTGCTGAGCTTGGCAGGCGGGTTGGTGACCGCAGTATTATGTTGTACCACACAAGGAAACGCTGCTGCCCGTTCCTTGATATACGATTATTTATATGATGTTATAACAATCGGGACCAACAGCTTACGTGCTTCCCGAGGCACGGAGGGTAGTCCCTCAACCAACCAGACCCGGAAAGAAATCTAAGAATTTACACAAAGATTTCTTGCCCGGCGTGGGGATCGAACCCTCTACCTCCGAGATTTAGAGAGAGCCAAATACAGAGGTTGTCTTACCTTATTGTACACAGCAAACAAAAATACATAACTGTTAATCAAATAATCGATGATAAAAACAACAGTGTGCATGGAGATACCGTTATGGCGTGGCGTCCAATAGTTAAAGAATCATGATTATCAAAAAGCCCTAATAAGGGCTTTTATTGGTCACCGTAGATAAAACCAAACAATTCCTCTATTAAGAGAATGCTTAGCTTGGATCCACACTATAAGGTCGGTCACGGTTCGCTTGCGATCCGATCTCGGTCTGGTAGAATATGATTGGATGATAGACAGTGTGTGCTATCATGCTATCTATAACAGTCATGTTGTCTAATCCTATTCCAGCATTCAATAATATTTGACTAGACCGAGATCGGACCACAAACGAACTGTGATCGACCTTATAGTCAGGATCCAGCCTAGTGCTAGAAACTGCCAAGCTGACTTTGTGCATAGGTCCCATAAGTGGTTACTTATAAAACCTTTTATAAGGAAACCAATAAATAAAATTAAAAAGTTACACATGATCTCGAAGCGGTTTTGTAGTAGCAGCTAGAAAATCATAAACATATTTTCATAAAGGAAAACAATATCTATTTATACATACCTGCTGATATCATCTTCTTGTCGACATACAGTCCGACTCTGTAGCATGCCAGCAATGTGTTCTTGCCTGTCTGGCCGATCAAACGCGGTTCGATTTTACTCCCATCCCTCTCTAGTAGACCAGTAAGCAAAGACCAGGGATCTTCTATCTGCCAATATTCATTGACATCTTGACCTGAAACAGTTATGAATGTGAGAAAAGGTTTGCGGTAAAACATGTTACTTAGTATACATTTATGATTTTGTTCCAATTAAGGAGAGGAATATAGGATAAATGTGAATTTTAAATCTTTACTAATAATTAGCAGGCAGAACGATTTGCCATCAGTACCATCGAAAAGTAACATCAAATTTTAGAACAGACAGTTTTTACAAAAATAGTTTCCTTCGAGGAGACTGCAATACAAGATAATGAACATAATGACTTCGACGGTATATTAGGGGAGCACCTAACACAGCGTCAAAGTCATTTTTATCTATAATTTTAATGGTACTAAAAAAGTATAAAATATGTATACATATTCGATTCTAGCTTGGCTTATATTGCAAAGTAGACATAAAAAAATGCAGAGCAGACTGTTCGGGTGCCGAAGATGGCCGGGGTACTAAACTAACTTAACAGTATTTTTTAATGGGCACAACAGTACTATTAAGATCAAAAGACAATCAAACAGCCTATTTACGTCCATTGCTGAACATGTGCCTCCATTTAACAGACCTTGGCAAGCCAGGATCGTTGATGGATATTGTTAAAATCACCACACTTGGCAGTCGGTGTTGATCGCAGTAAGATGTTGAAATTGTGCTGATAGATCAATGTGTTACTTGTTCATTTACCTTGTAGTTGTGTGACAACAAAGTCTCTAACAAAATGGGCAGCTCTCTCTTCACCGGATGACTCCAGCAGAGCTCCCACTATAGCTTTGAATGTGTTCGCTAGGATATAATCTTCAACTGGGTATTGCTGAAATATAAATAATTATGTATTATTCAATTGTCATTTCTTGCAATTTATAGGTATTAAATAGATGTAAGAAAGATGTGGAAATACAAATTAATTATACAATGTGGGGAAACAAACCTGGGTAATAAATAATTGCCATACCGAATAAAGGCAACTAATAAGAACATGATTTAATTCTTTTTAAACATGTCTATATGAATAAAGAATATTTTTATTTGAATCATAAAATGGTACCAAACTACATTATAGTCAGGGATAGTGCAATACAGCAGTAAGTTACAGTTGCTAATAAGGTGTAATTTCACCTGTCAAGAAATGTTTGCTTTATTTGTGTAGTAAAGGGTGTAACATCAATTAGCTATATTCGATCTTGAACCTTATTATCTATTGTCACTTATGCAGTATTGCACTATCCCTGATAATATGCTCTATTTCACAAAGGAATGGCAATATCTCTCTCTAGGTGGGGCAACATTTAGTTTAACCATAGTTTAAATGTGTATATTTGAAATTTATAAATTTAGTTTTGCTTGTACAGGCATTAGGGATTAAATTTTAGCAAGCACTTCTTTCAATAGACTTACAAACACTTTGAACTGTCTATTAAAGAGTCCAGGTCTATTTTTATAACTATTTTCTCCTATTCTATATACCACATTATAGCATATATAAACTCATAGCCTTTCAAATGAATTGCTGGCATCACATTAAATTCAATGGGTGTTACATGTTAAGGCATGTCATGAAATGAAATTTATGAAAAAGATGCTTGGCTCTAGTAAAAGGCTACTTATACAAATTGTAGCAGTAACTGATACATGTCCATAAATTTAGAATTATAGTAGCTACTAGCTTCGCGCACGCGATTTCGCTCACGCAGCTCCTTTTGCTGTGGGTACTACTTAATTAAATATAGCCTATGACATCCAGGGCCCCGAGTCTACTATCGTAATGGCGTGTCCATGAACTGTCAATGACAGTTCAATAGTCGGTTTTATTCCCATTTGTTAATCTACTAATCCAAATGACGTCATACTGGTGTCACTATGACGCCACGATGACATTAACGTAGTTGAATATAATAACAAATGATATATTTGTGAGTTTTGAAATCGCCTAAATAAACATTACAATCTCCCTCACCATCTCCCCTGCTACTTCTGTTGACGGCCTTTTTCTGGGGTAGTAACACCGACTGCCATTCCAGCGCCGACACCATAGTGAGATTAGTAGATTACCGTTTTTGGCATAATCATATCATGACGGCACTACAGTGGCACAATACTTAAAAAAATAGCAGCCTCGGCCCCCAGGGATAGTGTAGCTTCCCAATGCAATGGTGCAAGATTTTTTCACATAGATCAAGTAGTTGTGGAGCCTATTCAATACAAACAATCGAATCTTTTCTCTATAATATTAGTATAAATACTTACATCAGCTAGGATAATATCTTTGGTTCCGTTTTCCGTTTTTGGCATAATCATATCATGATGGCACTATGGTGGCACAGTACTTCAAAAAATCGCAGCCTCGGCCCCCAGGGATAGTGTAGCTTCCCAATGGTGCAAGAATTTTTCACATAGATCAAGTAGTTATGGAGATACTTACATCAGCTAGGATAATATCTTTGGTTCCCAAGTACAGTGATACTTTGGCCAGCACAGCTTGACTAATGAGATGATCTCTGATGCTCTTTACACCTTCTAGTGGGAACTTTGGCAGTGCAACCTCCAGGTAGCTTAGTATGTATGCCCTTATAAACTTTTCACCTGAACAAAATATAAAAAGAAATATGATTTATGGTGACACATAATGTATACATTAAGGGGTTTGTGACATGTTAAGGAACCTTTAAAAAATATCCATAAATGGGTATAATTCAATCTTACTAGAATATATAGTAGAGTTTGAGAATAAAAAGGACCATAATGCATACAGTAGTGTCATATTTACACTTATATCAAAATGTAGTACACCACGCTTTATGACAAATATTATTATTATTATGTATGAGAAATATTAATATTTTATTCAGATTCTTCATATTTATTTACAGTATGATAATGTTATTTCTATTTTACAGCACTATGGTTCTCTTTCTGTACAGACTATTACTAAAAAGATTGACATTTTATATTGTTAGTTGTTTCACTATTGGCACATTATAACAGCTATATAAAAATGTTGATGGTTATATTATGCAAGTTATATCTGCGGTTCTTAAGTAAGTGGAACTCTTTCTGTATAAAAATGACGTATACATAATACAGATATAAACATTGCTTGTTTGCTTTACTTTACCTTTTTCAGCCAGTTCCTTATTGTCTTTCATTTTCAAATCAATTTCTAATTCTTTCTGCTTCATTTCTTCTTTGATGACATAAGACCGGTCTGTAAAAGCTTGCAGCAACAATTCTTGGTCAAATTCTTCGTGTAATCTTTGTCCAAACGCGAATAATTCTGCTTCCAGATTCCATTCTAAATGGGTATTTCTTGGGGTAATTTTCTTCCCTCCAAGTTTTTGTTCTCGACGCTTCAGTTCCATTAGAGTTGGAGCGACCCATCGGTGAATTTGTTTAACTGAAACTTATAACAAAATCATTAAAATAGTAATATGTGAAAATACACGAAAATAATTCGTACAAATGAGTAAAAATGAATACCTTGGGTTGTTAGTGGGTGGTTTTTTACAGCTTTCGCAAAAAGAGGAACGCAGCGCCTGATTAAAGCCATATTTATAGCTCTGAATTGTACAATATTATAGTAATAAATTATAATTTTAATATTCCGATCATAACATTATTAGGTTATCAAAACAAATGTCAAAGTTTTAGGTTATGTCATATTGCCAAATATAATTCTTAAACTCCCAACAAATATAATTACCCCGTTTTAGGGTAATGCCACTTTTATATACAGCAATGTATTTTCATGTTGTTTTTGGTTTTGAGTTTAGCTTTGCAGGCTCAGGAACTTGGATTGGAAGGTTAAAAATTATTTGAACTTGTATTCATTATTCAATTTATTTTTTATTACATAAACATTGAGTCAAACGTTACTTGAAAAATATTTATTTTTAATATTATTAAGCATTAACTGAAGGGCCGTAGTAGAACATTTCTGACGTTATTTTTACTGTTTTGCCTAGGTAAGTTAAGTGTAATTAGGTAGCCTCCCGCCTTATTATTTATTGTAAGTAATCTTGTTTGTAACTCGAATGTATGATGGTACGGGGAACCGAAGCGGCTGTTGTGTGTCAGATAGAGTTAAGGCAGGAGTTATTGGGTTCGATCCCCACACCGGATATGAAATCTTTGTGTAAATTCTAAGATTTCCTTCTGGTTTAGGGACTACCCTCCGTGCCTCGGTAAGCACGTTATTAGCCGTTGGTCCCGATTGTTATAACATAATCTATAATAATCGTGTATCAAGGAACGGGCAGCAGCGTTTTCTTATGTGTTACAACATAAAACTGCGGTCACCAACCCGCTTGCCAAGCGTGATGACTATGGCAAATACCCTCCCTCGGGAGGAGGCCCATGTTCAGCAGTGGACGTTATACGGGCTAATGATGAATTATTTACATGCAGATAAATGTAACTACATAAAAAAATCTGACAAATTGAGTACCTATGACAATCAGTTGTAGGAGAAAAATATCAAATCAAATCGTCAGAATAAGAAAACCCCTCCAAATAAGCACAACCATCTAATCTTTATTTTGCATTTTCGAAAAGCCGCTGAAAGTCACAGCCGAATCGTCATATTTTTGAAATGTACACTAATTTGCATGTATGATTAACCTTAATATGACGCGCTCAACTAGATCCACAACATTCCCTTCGGCTCCCATTTTATGAGGAATTCTTCAAAATCCTCATCAAATTATAGTTAGATATTTTCATGAGTAAAACAATCAAAATAAATATATAAAAATATATATATATAAACCATCAAACAATACAATACAATGAAAACAGGCCCGATGTGCCTGCAATTACAATAATTATAAAAGCATATAAAAATACTAACAAAAAAATATTGGTCTCTATACGAATACTATCAACTTTTCCTACTCAGAAACTCTCTGACTGAGCTAAAAAAGCCACGTTTCATTTTAGTGTTAACAGGTAAAACTGTGTGATTACTATAGAAAGACGCCGAAGTGTCGTATATTGAGGAATTGAGATCAACAGCCTGAAATAAAGTAAATAATTTCAAAAATAAAGAAGCCACTCGATTGTCTCGACGTAGGTTTATTATAATAGGCGGGCTGTTTGTCTGTTTATCGGCCTTCTAATATTAAAAAAAAACTAAACGAAAAATAAAAAAACCTACCCATTTTTATGTAACAATATAAGTATTTTAAATAAGTACCAATCCATATTTAATTTAAGGTCACAGCTCATTACAGCCACCCGGCACCCACCCCGCACCGCCTCGTCGCACGGTGTCCACTCGTTGTCGACAGGTGGTCCACGAGTGGACGCCGCGTTATCACCAATAAGCATCGCGCGGACAACCAGTGGACCCCGCGTGGTCAACGAGTGAACGCCGCATGCGTGGTTAACGAGTGGACGTCGCTTGGTCCACGAATTTTCGAGTAGTCTGTTAGCAATCGGTGGCCAAGTATCGACTTCGCGTGAATCATACGCGGGCAGCGCGCAGTCTACTTCGGACCCGCGCGTTGCCAACGCGCAGTTAACGCAAGGCAAGCATGCGAGCAGCGAGTTGTCAACGTGTGGTCCACCCGCCGTCCGCGCGTGGAGGTCTTACGACCGAGGCGATCCGGTAACGCTACGGAGTTGATATAGTGAGCGCATAGCCATACAAGTCCATTCATATAAAGAATACTAGCCGCAGGAGGCGAGGCGGTGCGGAGTGGGTGCCGGGTGGCTCTAATGAGCTGTGATCTTTAAAGTCACTCAACGATCAAATATTTTTATTTGGTTTTAATGTACCAGACAGCGGCATAGCGGTATCGTATTCGATTTCCCCTCCGGTTTTTTTTTGTAAAAATCAAATATTTTGTTATCGGCCTAGTTGGTGGACGGACTAGACCCCCTGTGTCCCGAAAATTACGTAATTCCGTTGGTCCTGATGGTTATGACAATCGTGTACCTACCAGGTAACAGGTGTGTTTAAATAATGCATTGGTTACAAATTTTAGCAATGTGGAAATGAATATAACGATAGGTAGTCTAAATCTTTGTTTATAATTATATTTTGTTTAATTTGTACTCACACCAAGAGAAGTATTAATATAATAAGAGTCCAATGAACTATCTATACTGGGGACATTAAGTACGGGCTGCAAAGGCATATTTAAATCTGATGTTCCAGTCAACCTCATTACTAAGCAAGACATGAGCCTCCTTAAGAATGGTTTTCTAGGCTTTGAGTCTTCAGGACTGATTAATTTTGCAGACTTCGTGTAGCTCAGTCCTTCGAAGTTTAAAGAGAATGCAGAAGTACCTAAGTTTGGAGTTGGAGACTTGCGATAACCTAAAAAAGGAAAAGAAAGTTGTGATGTTCGATGAAAAATAAACGAGAATGATAATTCTAGTTTTGATAATCCCACCAAAATAGTCTATAGCATTTTGTTTTGCATTAATCTATATATATAAAAATGAAACCCGTTTTCCGTTGTCACGACATAACATGAAAACGGCTTGACCGATTTGGCTGAAAATTGGTAAGGAGGTAGCTAAGAACTGGGAGAAAGACATAGGATACTTTATAGGTAGGGTAGGGTAGGGTAGGGGTAGGGTAGGGGTAGGGTAGGGTAGGGTAGGGGTAGGGTAGGGGTAGGGTAGGGGTAGGGTAGGGTAGGGGTAGGGTAGGGGTAGGGTAGATGTAGGACACCGCGTAGATTTTGTATAGAATGAAAAAACTCGTATAATTTCTTAGATGGCAAAACTCTTCGATGGTGTGTAGAGTCTTCGAAAAAAGATAAAGAGAAATTATTTTGAAGATGATGCTGGAAAAATATAATTACATGGACATGAATTTACCTTTGAAAAGCGTGTGGATCGAATTCACTAACGTAATGCTAGTATTAGTTGTTGCCTGTAATTTAGTAGAAGAAACCCTTTTCATATTAGCGAGGCTAGAATAACGAACTTCCAGTGATGTTATAGCAGTTTTAGTGGGAGTATTATATGTTTTGGGATGGTTGTTTGGTCCTTGCTTGAGCCCTTGGGGATCTTTACAAAATAACATCTTAGCTCTCTTTCCGTTACAGGGGTCCGTATTGTCATATATGGGTTTGCTTTTATATAGTTCTGGTTGATTATCATCTTGACTTGCACCCTGATTATAAAGTTCGTACGAGTCGGCTGATTGATCCACATTCTGACTCATGGTTTGGTTATGTCCCCTATTTTGGGGCGGTTCTTTCTTTTGACTTTTTCTCCCGTCTTTGTGATATGGTTTTTGACATTCACAATCCACAGTTTTATAACTTTTTATTAAATTACTCCCAGTTTGTATTTCTTTATTGTAATGTAGTTTTAAATTCTGCAACCTTTTTGTTCTCACTTCGCCAATAAATACTTCGCTTCTTTTTTCTCTTGTTTTATTTTTGTTTAAACATTTCTTTCTGTCCTGGCTACTCTTAATGCTAATGGTTTTTTGAATAGTTTTTTTAACTTTTTCATATTGTTTCCGAGTCAGGATAATAGGTTTCTGTTTCGAAAATTGTTCCAATTGGAGAAAAATTTGGATATTACGGTTTAGTATTAGCTGTTGATAGATAGATGTAGATTTTTCTTGGCTTGGATTGCAATATCCGTCGCAATCATCATTACTACATCCAAATACTATTTCTGCACTACATTTTTCTTCGCAGTTTGCATAACTATAATTATTCCATATTGTGTCGTAACCGCTATTATGTATTACTTTGTTGCAATATCTGGGTTCCCGGCAAAAAAATTCTCTTTGACGAAATGCATTAGTAAAAGTATTAAATGGTTTACAATATTGGGTTCTATCAACTCCTTGACTACTGTTGCCGCAAGCATTTATAGGCGTCGAACTGGATATGGTTGGACCAATATGAGACGTAATAGTATCGATATTAACACCATCAAATGTGAGCTTCGAACTACAAGTCCCTAGTTGCAATGGAAATTCGTCATACTGTGTAGAAGTAGTATGTGCAAGTGGTTGTTTTTTGTTTTTGAAGCATGGTAATAATTCAACTAAATTCAGGTCCGTTACGAGACTGTTGACGCTAAAAGTAAATTGAGAAATTATATTTAGATTTTGAATAAAGATAAATAAGTAACACATAATTATTAAAAAAAAAACAGATAGAGACCATCCCTTCCGGTAGGAGCGGTGATACCGATGTTGTTTAAGGTTTTCAGGAGATGACTCCTAAAAATAAAAATCAGTCACAGTAATAAAATATATTAATTAAACATTAGGGTTACGAATTTCCCCAATAAATAGTATTTTGTATGTAAATGATAGTAATTAAATACTACTAAAGTATTATGAATTCAGGATAACCTGTCGTGTTTTAGTTTTTATCGTATTATTTTTGTTTACACCGAGTAGCTCTCTGATCTGTTTATCTCTTTCAATAGGATCTCCAAGTACACAATCATCTCCCGTGTAGTGTTTAATTGGAGCTGAAATTATTAGATTTTGAAATTTTGTTAAATTATTATTTGCTTTGTCTAACTTCTATGGTTTGAAATGTTTCTTTATATTAGAATATTTTTCCTTTTTACTAAATTTAGCTCTCTGAAGTTTAGAAAGATTACACTTCAGAAAGATAAGAAAATAGTTTTTAATTTTATCCCAAATAACGAATACATACAACATAATATGTATATTTTTCATCCTTGCCTATAATTAAAATAAAGATTTACCTGAATCATCTCTGTCTTCTCTGATTGGTTTGTCAATATTCGCAACCAAATACGATTGAGTATTTCTATTGTTATTTTGACCACCACCGTGATTTGCATTATTCTGATGCTGCTCTCGCCTGTAAAAAATATGACGAGAGACATCAAATCATTTTGGAACATTTTTCATTCACTAAAACTTTTTAAGCCATTGCAAAATAAATAAGCTTGCTATTTTTTTGTTACCAATGATTTAAATTATTCTATTGACCGGTTTCGATATTAGTAGGGATGAACCTAGCAATAAGGCCGTGTTCAAACCTAACTGACTGTCAGCCGCCGAATGTGAGCAGGCTCACTGTGAGCCCCAGTGTAAACGCGAAAATAAACGCTATTTTTCATTCACAGTATGCTGACAATACGCTATAAGTAGTTTACGTCCGTCCGTCCAATCAGCGTCCGCGGAGCGTAGTGACACGCTATATTACTCGGCCGATTGTCAGCGTCTACGCATAGCGTAATAAGGCTGCCTGTCCACCGGAGCGGAGCGGGGTGGCGGAGCGGGGAAGCGATTTTGAGAAATCCTATTGGTTAATATTTCTCCGTTTCTCCGCTCCATTGCCTCGCTCCGCTCCGGTGGACAGGCAGCCTTAGGTATGGTCGGTTAGATATGAACGAAAAAGTGAATATGTATGGAAATACAAAAAATTGCGTAACGTTCGCTCACTTTCGGCGGCTGACAGTCAGTTTGGTTTGAACACAGCCTTAGTATTTCGCGGTAGAGCAACGCAGATGAAACAAGCTACCAGCACGGTGCACTTTGAAACTACAGAAACTTAATGAATACCAGTAAGCGAGCCGTTAACTTTCAATTCAAGGTAAAAATAAATACCTGTGAGATATCTCTAAACTATCCCGAATTGTTAATCTTGAGGCATTTGGCATTGTTGGCCATTTTAAACCAGGAGACTGAAAAAGAAAGTTCATATAATATATGCTACCAAATTTTGTATTGTAGGTTAAGTTAAATAGGACGTATACTATTGTTGTAGTCAAGTGGACAGTCAACACATTATGACATTGACCGCTTTATCCTTATTGAACTAACAAGCTTTACAAGTGTTATAAAAAGCACTACTAATTTATAAGTTGGACCAAAGGTTACATTACTTATTAAAAAGTGCATATTAAATATAGGAAATAACATTTGAATTGGTATCGCACTAGCTGAATAGGAATGAAAATTGCAACAGAACTTACGTCATCTGACTCAGAACTAGATAAAGATTTTTCTATTCTGTCTGACGAATTTGGTAACTTGAACAAATTTTCCAAAGACTCTGATAATGTACGATTTCCTGTTTGAACATCTTTCGTTACTTTTTTATCAGTTAAATCAGTTGTTAATGGATTATCATTGAAGAGTACATTGTAATATTCTTTACCACCGTCTACATATATTTTAAGTTTAGAATTGGCAAACTCGGCAGGATCAGTATATTTTTTGGAAACCTTTTTTCCCTTACTTAATATTTTGGTAAAATTATCTATTAGGGCTTTCTTTGCCTGAGCGTGATCTGTGTTAGTGCCGCTTTCTTTCAGGGTTGAGTTTCTATGCTGACTTGGCTGTGGAAAAGAATGGCTCTTAATATTATTTTCTTTACGCTTTGGAATCATTTCATTTTTATTTTGTTGATCTTTTGAAGAATTGGCTATATTAGGTGTCATTTTTATTTTCGGAGCATTCTTATGTTCCTGTTCCTTATTTATAAGTCCATTTGAGGTTGAAGTATCCTTATCTTTGACGGGTACTTCCATCATATTTTCTTGATTATTGATGTCTGGCTCTACATTTGAAGTGTGATATATAGTCGAATTCCGATCTTTGTATTTTGGGGGTTTATGAACTGTTACACGTGGTGGAGAGTTAGAAGCAGATCGATTTCTAATCCGTTGTAGAGCTTTAGAAGCCTGAGGGTTTTTAGCATTCTGGACTGTATAAGATGTTGTTGATATATCTTTTATTTTATCTTTCTCTTGACTCTTCCTGATTTTTGTACGATCTGCATTTGTTTTATTACTATACAAATCTGTCTCTACTACCCCTGCCTCAAAATTTACGTTATTGGGCATTCTACTTGCTGGTGATTTATTAGGTGGTGTTCGAGAACGATTTGTAGCAACACTTTTATTTCTTGTCGTATATTCAGTTGCAAGTTTTTCGGTACTTTTGTCGGCTTTCTTTTTGTTTGGTTTGAGAGGAATTGATTTTTGTAAGGGCATTGAAACATTGTTCGCTATAGTAGTATTATCTACTATAATTTCTTCTTCAGGATATACATCGTATGATTTATTTATCTCATAGGAATTTTGTTTCGGGTAAACCGATATAATAACTAGTGGACTTTGACGTGAGTTATGTAGAGGACTATCATTTTGATTCTCGGTTGATGTGTTGTTTTCTTTATTAACTTCTATACAATGGCACTGTGTTTTCTTGTCATTAAGTTTCTTATTTGATGATTTTGGTTTGAATTCTATGCAAAAATTGACTTGAGTTCCTTGAGCTGCTTTGCTAAAACCGTTAATAGGGTATAATTTTTTTGAAAATTTAATGATTTTCAACTGTTTGTATTAATATTGTAGCATACAAACTAATGAATGAAAAAATATGGAACATGTCTACAAATTATAGTGGTCCTTAAGAATTTTTGGTACCTACTTCATATCAACATTTTGTTTTGAGTTTGCATGTTTGTGTTGTTTCCTCCCGGGGGAGGGTATTTGCCATAGTCACCACACTTGGCAGGAGGATTGGTGACCGCAGTATTATGTTGTACCACACAAGGAAACGCTGCTGCCCGTTCCGTGATATACGATTATTATAGATGATTTTATAACAATCGGGACCAACGGCTTAATGTGCTTTCCGAGGCACGGAGGGTAGTCCCTCAACCAACCAGAAATCTTAGAATTTACACAAAGATTTCCTGTCCGGCGTGGGGATCAACCCCACGACCTCCGAGATTAAAAGCGAGCCAAATACTGCTACGCTACTGAGGATGTACTACTTAACCGGGAATTAAAACAAGCAGGGCTCCAGTCTTGTTAAATGGTTTAAAGTCTACAAACTAGTAGCTTAGGCAGAAAACGGGCATAAACCTCGGTCGAGAGAAATTATCACTTTAAGATTTGTAGGGTAGATTAACGCAATTTGCGGAACTCCGGGAATTTGAGTCTACAATGGCATTGTAAGGTTCCTTGCAAACTAAGAGGCGGGAGGAATTAATAAAAGGTACCTCGGCATTGTTTCTGTTTGTACAAATCGTACACAGTCAAACTCCCTATGATAATCGGCTTGGACCTCTTTATCTCTGAAAAATCTGAAATAAATTGTTGAATGTTTAATATAACTGTGTAATATGATGTAGAACTTTGATAATATATAAAAACATTTTTTTTATAATATCTACCTACCTGCTTTCTTACACAAGTTACTCGCGAATATAACCTTGGAATCATAAAAACATAAAAGATCTCAATTAATCATATTTTATAACTAGAAACTTATCTATTAATCAAAACTGGCCAAGTGCGAATCTGACTTCAGATCAGACAGACGGAGCGAAGACTTAGGAATCATCATCAACAGCCTGTGTACGTCCACTGCTGGACATGGGCCTCCTCTTAACAGACCTTGGCAAGCCAGGATCGTTGAGGGATATTGCCATAATCACCACCCTTGGCAGACGGATTGGTGATCGCAGTAAGATGTTAACCTTGGGCTAATAGACACTGCTGCCCATCCATCAGCCATATATCCCTTAGTCGCATTTTACGACACCAATGGGTAGAAACGGGGTGGTCTATTCTGAGCCGGAAACCACACGGCTTAGCCGGAAACCACACGGCTTTTTTTTAGGAATAGGATTCCGTTTATAACCTTCGGGCACGTAACCCTAAAAACTATGTTCACTCAACATAACCACATAAAAAAAACTTACTCGATAATATCATTGTAGGAATGTTCATATTCTGGGCTTGTACTCGGAGACCTGAAATTTTCCGGCGAAGAATCACGCTTCAATTGAGTAAAATCCGACAATTCTGCAAAAAGTAAAATTTAAGGAAGAGCAGAATCAAGGATTTCTTACTTGTTTGTATGTCAGACATTTTTATTTAGGAACACGGAACGGTTGCGATGCTAGGTACCAGAGGCGGATTATCCATAAAGCAAACTAGGCAGAAGGTCGTGCCTAGTGGCTCAAAGATACAAAGGGGCGCGCGGGCAGAATAGACACTGGTACAGCAAATGTAGATGAGGCTAGGTACTACGCAACAACGCTTTCAGGGTATTGGTGGGGCTGCCGCGTTTCTGTAGCGCGTCGGGAATGTTCGCGGACGCAAATATAAATTGCTTTTACGCAACAATACGAATAAGGTGTGTATCCTTGGTGCGCAGGTGCGCGCCAGCTCCAACAATATCCTGAAAATTATAGCTAGCAGGCTCGATTGTATATACATCAATGAGGGATGAAGTAAATGTTAAAAATATAAGTACTAACATTGTTTTTAAGTCTACTAACATATTGAGTCTTTGTTACTTGAATAAATAAATATATTATTATTATTATTATTACTACAAGTCGGAATAAAGAAATGCCAGCTCCAATTTGGAGTAACCTCTTCCACACATGTAGTAATGCCAACTACAGTGATCAAATTTTTAGTAGTACTATTTATTTATAAAATAGTGGCGCCGATGAGTTGCTTGCCTACGGCGCTCTCAACGATTAATCCGCCTCTGGATGCTACTAATACTTACTAGGTTTGTTGTAAATGGAAGCACCGTATCTTAATACGTATTGGTCTTCTTGGTTTATTCCAAGCTGTCCAAACATCTTACATCTGCTTTTGGGTATATTTTTCTCCGTATCTCTGCTATCCTCCGAATAAGGGTGTTCAGTTCCTGCGTTCCTTTCAAAATTTGCGTCTGATTTTTGAGCTTTATTAGATTTTTTATTGTTCACAGTCCTTTTATCCATATCTAATGTTTGAATCAAACGTTTTAAATGAATCAATTCTTCTAGGTGTTCATGTTTACTTGTATTATTGTTGCTTTCTTTCTCAGAAGATGTTGTAGCACTGCCAGAAGTCTTGATTTCGTAAATCTTTTCTTTCCTCCGACCTTCTACTACTATATATACGTTCTTTGATTGTAATGAATTGTCCTGTTCAGATACAGTACCTTGAACTGGTGTTGGTATATATTTACGCCGTCTTAACACTTTTGATGTCTGTCGTGACTCTGATTTTGGTATGACTGTAACTTTGATTACAGGTTTGTCTTTTGGCTCCTGCTGCTGAGGCGATGTGAAAGAGATAGAATCATTTATCAAGGGTTGAGGACCTGTAATCTTTAATATTATAAAGAGGTAAAGTTTATGAGTTTGTGATATTGTAGGAGGTAATCTCTTGATCTACTGAACCGATTTAAAAATGTTACCAATAGAAAGAGCCAAGTCATTTGTGAATGTCATATGGGATCTACGCGGGTGAAACAACGCGGGATAGCTAGTCTGTGATAAAAGTAAACACATAGTGTGAGCTGATTTAAAAGAAGTTTGTAGCATAGAATTATAGTAACTATATATAAGTACCTTTTCTTTTTTAGTTTCCGGTAGTAAATAGTGTAGTGAGGATTCTACTGTTCTTGTGAAGATTCTATCTACAGGTAATTTAGTATAACTATCACGTCTACTCAATTTCTGTTGTATTCCACGTAACAATTGATTATTGTTTCCTGTTTTGATATACTCTATGCCAAGGGCTTCTCTGCTGGATTGCCGTTTTACTGGAGGACTCAAATACTTTAGGGACTCTAAAAAAATACATATAAAAAATAAAAAGTCACAAATATAACGATAAATTTAGAAAATAAAGTGGAAAAAAGGTTAAATCATTGCTAACCGATAAATTCTGTATTCCCACTAATTGAGTCCATGTTGATTTACGAGATTATAATATGTTGATTTTAAAAATGTAGGTATATAATTAAAAACAAATAATAAAAATTGTAAATAACGACCACATTACACTGGAATAAAAGTTTGGCATTATGTCATTTTGACAATGCCTAAAGTTACACAAATTTTGGTAACATTATGGAACCTCCGTGCAGTTTGAAGATAATTTTTGATCCATACCTACTGGGAAATCTTTGCACGATATTTGCCCATATCTATATATATAAATAGGGTAGGGTAGGGGTAGGGGTAGGTTAGGGGTAGGGGTAGGGTAGGGTTAGGGTAGGGGTAGGGTAGGGCAGGGGTAGGGTATAAAAGTCCACCCGTGCGAAGCCGGGGCGGGCCGCTAGTTTGATATATTTATATTTAGTGACATAAGTTTGAAGTTTTAAAGCATTCACGAAATGTCATCAAAGTAATTTAAAATCACATTTTTCGACGTAAATAATGAATTAAGCTCAAACTTATTCTCTTAAGAAATTTAAAAGTGACCATAAATATCAGTTCATTATCATTTAAAAAAATGGTGACGTCTTTTAAATTACCAGAAAGTGTAAGAACGGGAATGATAATCCCAGTATCTAAAGAAACGTTCTTTAATACGAAATGGAAGCCGACAGAAAAGCCGCTCTGTGCCTATGATATGATCTACCATCCACCCGATTATAATCCTAAAGCTGCCAGGTCTGATCGCCAGGAACCTAAAATTATACGTCAGAATATTTGGAATCAGGTACTATAGATATTATAAAAGATTGACGTCGCACGACGGGATTGTGGGTCTGGAAGCTAATCACGTAACGATATGACTTAGCTATATTACTGTATGGTTATTGTAACGCATTTCTTATATTTTTTATTTATTTATCATCATCATCATCATCAACAGCCCGTTCACGTCCACTACTGGACATGGGCCTCCTCTTAACAGACCTTGGCAAGCCAGGATCGTTGAGCGATATTGCCATAATCACCACGCTTGGCAGACGGATTGGTGATCGCAGCATGATGTAAACCTTGAGCTAATAGATGCTGCTGCCCATCCATCAGCCATCATTATGTTCCTTAGTCGCCTTTTGCGACACCCATGGGAGGACATGGGGTGGTCTATTCTAAGCCGGAAACTACACGGCAAATTCTTATTTATTAACCCAGCCATCTTGCACAAACTACTATTATGTGTGGATGAATACGTGCGGCGAAGGCGACGACCGGCGCTGCTCGAGGTGCCTGGTGCGAGGACTAACTTGATTGCTGCAGTGAACGCCGCGCCGCTGACCCGGGCGCTGCGCGCGCTCAATTCGGTCGCTGATAATGTTGATTTGTTCTTTTTGTCAACTTAGTTACCAAGAAATAAATATAAATTATAAATGTTATGTCTACGCTAACGCATTGGGCAACTGTAACGTCAGTGTATGTTGTATGAATAAATAAATAAATAAAATTATTGTTTTCTTATTTATACTCTATTATTAAAGCTAATATATTATATTATATATTTAAAATATGTTTTACATGCATAGTAGGTAAACGCCGAGTAGCGAAGGGAAGGGCTTTTTTATCGAAGTCATACTCATATCGTTATACGTCATTAGCTTCCTGAACTTACTTAATTATTGTTATATTGTACCTTAGATACCTACTCACATCACTCACACACTACACATGTAAATAAATATATATTTTTAATTATCTTTAGGAATATCACAGAGGCATACCATCGACGACACACTTCGTTCACGGACGACCAAAGTGGAAACCCTGTGATCTACCCACAAAATAGTTTGTGAGGGTTTCGGGTACTAAAATATGTTTATCTCGCTTAATACTGTTGCATAATATTACTATAGATAGTTGATGAAAATGATAGTTACACTAGTGGATAATAGGTACATGATGTAACCCATTTCTTTTTTTACAGTAAAAAATGAAAACCCGCACATGCGCATCTACGACGTTATGGAATGGGCCGAGCTGGTGGTAAACGGTAAACCATCTCTTTGCGATTGATAATGATAATATCTTGCAATAAATCCTTATTATATCGACACGTTATTTTTTTGGGTGCTTTAGAAACAGTTTTTCCATCAAAATCATAATGGTGAGTTACAAAATTAAGGAACTTTGACTCTCTTGTTGCCCTGTCCTCCTCTTTGTAGCTCCTGTCCCAGGAAGAGCTTTATAAACCACTTTCCAAGCGTGGTTTCACCAGCGTACCCCCCGTTCCTATAACCCATAGCCTCCCTCGATAAATGGGTGCGTGATAAAAACAATGAAATAATTTTTCAAATCGGACCATTAGTTCCTGAGATTAGCACGTTCAAGCAAACAAACCGAATTTCGACCTCTAGTAAACATAAATTGCCGACTGAAAAAAAATGCAATTAACTAGTGAAATTTACGTCAAAAATGGATGCTAGCCCGCCGAATATGTAACATGTTACACAAGGATTCGGCGGGCTACCTGTCAATTAATCAATTTCGAAAGATGGAGGTGTTCCAAGCCTATTTTTTTTTAAGTTAATCACCTAGGCTCGCGCTCAATGTCAGTGGGCCAATACCCTCGATACCAGATCCAGATGGGATGCCATAAAATATTACGAGGTCGAAGTTTACGGTTATTATATCGTAATTCATTAAGTAATTAATTGATGGTTATTATGAGATAGCGCTTATGGCAAATGATATAATGGTGGCATAAAAGTGATGACGTGCATAATTAATAGATTCATTTTCGATTCATATCGTTCCCTCCTATTTTATTTTCGTAGGCTCCGTAATGAAGCATCATTAGCAGTTCGTTCGTGCGTTGGGAGGTTTCAGTTTCCTTTGTCGTATGATTAGCACATCATCGTTCTAATTCCAACTGCAATTATGAACAATCCGCCCATCATATTCTTTGGGAATGTAGTCCTTGGCATCGGGAGCGTAAAGTTCTGCTCAATAACTTGAGACATTCCTCCCTCGATCTTCCTATAACGATCTTGTGGCGTCTAAACAGAATGTTTGTACTTGTAGACACTTTTGCCATACCTACTGCTGGAATGAAATGTGTAGGTCCCGTAATTTATAAGGTACCCATTCGTGGTACTTTACAACTAGCTTGTAGTTGCTCTTTTCATAAATTAACTCTCAATCTTACTTAACATATATATACAGTAATAAAAAGAATATTAACCCTCTCCGTCCACCCAAGGTGGGGTAATCTAGTGGGCCTGGCGGATCACATCCAGCCCGCAGCCCGCGGATTGAGTACCTATAGATGGTCTAGTAACTGGGTGAAAAAGTCCATTACAAATGTAGTAGCCAGCAACCGCAAGGTGCTGACCACCGGCCTGTCTGTCGCGCGCTTAAGCCATCTTTGTTGCTGGTTCTAGCTTGTCGTGGCGGCGTTATTGTCTGTTGCGTCTAGCTCGTTCGCGGCGACAGTGTTCTGGCGAATGTTCAATATCCTGGCTTCTGGCTAAGAATAGAGCACCCCAAATCCTACCATGGGTGTTGTAAGAAACGACTAAGGGACATACAGCTGATGGATGGGCAGCAGCATCGATTAGCTCCAGGTGGATTGATGATCGCAGTAAGATGGAAGGCTTGCTGAGGTTTGTAAATAGGGGGCCCATATTGAGCAGTGGACGTAAACAGGCAGGTTATGGTAAGTCAGTAATTGTCGGTGATACTGTTATACCTCGTAATAATAGTGGCTACTAATAGTAGAAGATCCGACCCTACATCGACCTTCACCGAGCTGATAATAGAATGAAACAGGTTTAATAATAAATTAAGTATATTAGAAAATATATTAAAAATGGGTTGGCTAAAGTAATCCTGGACAGACTTTTTTTAATGATTTGAACTAAATTAATTAAATTAATTAATTTTAATTAAATTAAATCATAAAAAAAAAGATAAGATAGTAAGTAAATTTTATTATTACTAAAATTATTAAACGTATAGAACGTTCAGCTCTTAGGTTGGACCTGGACGAACTACTGGGTTACTAGGTACAAAAAGGTGTGTAGATGACAGTTACTTTCACTTGATTGGATAATTACAAAATTATAATAACAAACAAGCGCTGATTTTGCGTTAATTTAATTTAATCATTTTAAAATGTCATTAAAATATTTTTTAAATAATAATTAAAAATAGTCTGCCCAGGATTTTTTTAGCCAACCCATTTTTAATATATTTTCTAATATACTTAATTTATTATAAAACATGTTTCATTCTATTATCAGCTCGGTGAAGGTCGATCTAGGTTCGGATCTTAGACTATAAGGTGTAATTTCATCTGTCAAGAAATATTTTCTTTATATAGGGTGACTGGTAATTAGTGACCGATACCTAAATACATGATTGTGCTCATGATAACAAACAACTTTTACTATGGCAACAACCCTTAAATCGCGAAAAAAAAATCAGCTGTTCCATACATTCATGTTCACATAACTTGTCAACATGGTAGGGAGCAGCTGATTTTTTTTTCTCGATTTCAGGTTTGGTGCCATAGTAAAAGTTGTTTGTTATCATGAGCACAATCGTGTGTTTAGGTATCGGTCACTAATTACCAGTCACTCTATATAATATACGTTTTAAATTGCAGCAATCAATTTGATACATTTGATTTTCAATACTCTTAGCTATTGCAGTATATTATGCGGTATTGCAGTATAACTGAGGTAATTTCACTTTACCTCACCCAGAAAGCGAACCTAATAGAGTTCTTAGGTCGAACTTGTGTGAATTTACTCACACAAGTTCGAGGCGTGTTTTATTTGATTAATGTAACATTATCAATCTATTTATCAAAGCCTATAACAATTTAATAATATTATACATACAAAAACTATTGTTAATTAATTTAATTTGTATTTGAGATCATTAAGATTTTTATCTGAGGGTCTTTTAAATTTAGAAGAATTAATTAAAATACTGTTTATTATGACTCCGCCGGTATTGAGTAACCGCTTAATATGACGTAATTACACAACGAAGTTTTATTTTCATGTAAAATTCGTTATACAAAACGGATAGTCCGCGTGGAAAACTAAATTTCATCCCCACTTAACCCTTACCGCCCTTTTTTCGCAATAAAACGTACCTAGTCTATGCCGTTTCTACACTATCTGTGTACCAAATTTAATTTAAATCGGTTCTGTAGTTTTGGCGTGAAAGGCCGAGAGACAGACAGAGTTACTTTCACATTTTTAATAGGTAAGGATGGCATGATTTTTTACACATTCGGCAATGTTAGGTAAGTAGGGTCACGTGTGAGAAACTAGCATGACTATTGTAGGGTCATCCGTATCATTCTGAATCAAAATGTGCCCCGTTTCTATTTCTGAACCTCATTATCATCAAAGTCATCTGTTTTCTTTGCATATAAAGTAACCTTCCCCATGGGGAGAACAGTTATCACAAACAAGACTATTTAACACACTTGTAAAGGAAATGCAATGAGGTCGGCTCCTGTCACCCACAGATAAATTACCAATTACTCATGTATTTAGCCAAAGTAGATGGTGTACCAACTATGATATTGGTGTGTCACTATATTGTATGTGATAATTATGTGGCGCTAAGTATTTAAACATGACCGTGTGGTGTCCGGCTTAGAATAGACCACTTCATATCTTTCCTTAGGTGTAGTTAAGAGGCGACTAACGGACGTATATTCATGGATGGCAGCATCTATCAACTCAAAGATACTCAAATTTTACTGCGACCACCATCATTTTCATGCGACTGCCAAGCGTGGTGATTACGGCCATATAGCTCAACGACTGTTGGGACAACCCATCCAGACGCCCACCACTGCAACTCCTGTAAGCCAACAGTGGCCTATACGGGAAATGGCAATGTGAAGCGTGTCTCACCAAGTCCCGAGAAAAAGTTAAACTGCCTTAGGACCCGCAAAGAATTGAAAAGAGAAAGACATAACTAGGAGAGCGGGAGACAGCAAAAATGGAAATAAAATCTTTGCTTGCCAAAGCATTTTTTAAGAGGAGGCCCATGTTCAGCAGTGGACTTCAACGGGCCAGTAAAATAAGTAAAGTAAGCATCATCACCTACCACACGGTCTACGAGGGCATCGGAAAGTTCTTCGAACTTTCAAAGTGTCCGGAGAGCAAGGGAGGACGCGTTGCGTTCGCGGGCGCACTCTTCTCAGGGTGAACGTTGTGCACGGGGGCAGCGGTCGTAGAAGCCGCTTACTCGCCCGCTACGGAGCCCCAAACTTCCTAGTGGGCACTAGGGTAATATTAGCGTACGGGCTAGATGATGCCTATAAACCTATCGGTGGTCTAAAGTAATTAATCTCAATTTTTGTCGTCGTCTCTACTTTACACTATTCATGTTACATTCCAACAAGTACAGCCTTGTTTGTCATGTTAAAGGCAATCTTCACTCGTAAAACTCTATCAATGATATCTAAATGAGCGCATAAATATCTTACTATTGTACAGACATCATTCATTTTTCGCTTAAAATTAGTTAGCAAACGTTGTTCAGTGGTCGGTCTAGTTCGCAATTTGCAGTGTGATTGTAACTTAAAGTAAGTAAAGTTTATTTAAAGTATTGTTGACTAAATGACAAAGTTTTTATGCAAATTGAATTAATGTAAGTGTGTATTTTTATGATTTATATATCTATAAATTACAAAATTATTGATAATATGGATGTAGCATTCATATTTTTTTATAACATAAAAAATACATAGGTTGGCAGTTTTAAATGGCTTATGTTTAAGTTACCATCAGATATAGTAACATATAACAGAAAAAAATTAAAATGATCACCAAAATTAAACCCGCATTTTAATGTAAATGTAACCAAAGTTAACATTTCGCTATCGTATTTAAGCAAAATGACTCCAAATAAATCATTGTTAACCCAAAAGTAGTAAATGATCACCAAAAGTACCTAAATGTTTTACTAATTTACTATTCGGTTCTGGCACTCGCCGGCCGCTACCGCGGCGCCGCTCGCTCCGCTCGCTCGGCTCGTGCGTTGTATGGCCGCAGCTCTAACCTAACCTAACCGATTGTCATTTTTCATTGATTTTATTAAGGTAGAAATAGCGCAATAATTTGCTTGCTAAGATTTGGTGATCATTAACTACATTTGGTGTTCGAATACAATTTGAAGTGCAGTCGTGAGTAAAATAGCTAGTATTATTATAATTTTAGACTTTATTTTTCTGGTGTCAAGTATATATTTTTGGTGGTCATTATATGTTATCTCGTTTTAAATTGTAGCTAACTTCAGTTGTAAATTAAACACGAAAGCTTATTGTGCAAGGCCGGATTTAAGGGAGGGCATCCAGGGCAACTGCCCCGGGGCCTCCACAATAGAGGTTTATAAATCTATCAAATTCTGACGCGGAAACTACAACTTTTCTTTTATTTATTTTTTGGCGTTGTATCTTTACATACAGTACTTTGTAGAATCATGATTAATGTAATTGTTCTTAATTATTGTAATAACGGTTATTCATCTATGCTTGTTCTCTTAAATTAGACAATCAGTAAAATATCAGTATTCAAATCGTCCTAAAAAGTAGATACATACAAATTTTCTACACATTTAGAAGGAAACTAATTTGTAGCCAGGGGGCCTCTTCTTCTTTGTTCTCCCGGGGCCTCCGGACTTCTAAATCCAGCCCTGACGAAAGCATATTGTGAACATAGTGTACATCGTGCATATTAGTAGGTACATCGTCTTCATTTTGTACTCGTATTGACTGCTTCCTTGGTCTAGCAGTAATATGTTCGACCGTAACTAACGACGTACTGGGTCTGATCCCTGGATATGGAAATAAAAGTCACTAAAAAGGATATTGGGCAAATTGGGACCACCCTTAAATAGTAGCAGTAAGTTGTATGTCGTTGAATAGGTTTTTTTAATTGGCACAACAATGATTAAGACAGCTTTGTTGTTACTGCTATCCGTTCAGAGTTATGAGACTTGTAAGTTCAGATTTAAAAATATATTTAATATATTTTTGCGGGGAAAATCATTTTGTCGGTAAAAAAAAATCAGCTGTAAATAAAATAAAATAAAAATAAAAACAATAAATTTTTTTTTTATTTACGTAAACCTATTACAGGCACTTGCAAATAGTCAAAACAATAATTTAGTATTAAGTATTATTTAGATAATATCATATTTTATAATATTATTATTATTAATTATCATATTTTATAAATTTTCAAATTAAACAAGTATTTAAGTTATTATTTTAATAGTCTTAACGTCTTAGTTTATTATTTAACTATATTGTGTCAAATAGCTTGTTCTGTCTATAGTAGTTTAGAACAATTGTCATTATTTAGGTGGACCATGAGTATATAACGACGGACGCGCTTTAATGCTACCACCGGATCCAATACGCCCCAACTGAGAAGATCCGGCGAAACAAACTCAGTGGGTTATTCTACTGCCGGTTTTAACCGCCGGACCGTCTCATGTGGGTCGTACATGAGACGGTCCGGCGAAACATACTCAAATGGGCAGAACGTAGGTTTTGGTCCAGTTACTTTAACTATTTATTGGCATACACATTTTTTGCCCAAACGGTTGTCTTTGAAATATTTGTTTGTTGTGTTTTTATACTAGGTAAAAGAAAAATAAAAGAATTTGAGACAGAACTAGCGGTCTTTGAATATAATATATTATTATGTAAGTAGGTCAATTACAGATAGTTCACAGAACATCACACTATTATGCGTACTACTATTTTATTTGGGTACAGGGTCTCTAGGAAGTGTTACGCAAGTAGGTTTATGAAGCCAAACGTCTTTATCCTCAATATAGTCCTTAATGCTATAACTAGGGAGTTTGTTATAAAACCTAATGCAATTTCCCATAAATGATTTATTGGTTCTACTAACTCTAAAACCGGGTATGGCAATTTTACGTTTATTTCTCGTGTTAACATTATGAATATCACTTTTTTTGCTATATTGATCTATATTTTTTTTAACAAAAATGATATTTTGGTATATGTATTCAGAGGGAACGGTAAGAATATTAATCTCTTTAAACCTGGTACGCAAGGAGTCGCGACTACCTAAACCGTAAATAGCCCTAACTGCTCTTTTTTGTAATATAAAAATACTATTGACATCAGCGGCTGACCCCCAAAGCAGTATTCCATAGGACATAATGCTATGAAAGTACGCGAAATACACTAGTCTAGCAGTTGCTTCGTCTGACAATTGCCTAATTTTCCAGACAGCATAAGATGCGGAGCTAAGTCTACCGGTTAATTTTTCAATATGAGGGCCCCATTGCAGTTTTGAATCTAATGTTATACCTAGAAAAACTGTTGATTGAACTAGGTCTAACGGTTCTCCATTTAATGAAGCAATTGGTTTAGCGTTAGTTACATTTGGGAGCAAAAATCTGACGCATTTAGTTTTACCCGCGTTTAATAAAAGATTATTTGAAGAAAACCAATGTGAAAGTATACTAAGTGTTTTATTCTGTTCAATAAGGTTAGTATCTTTTCTACTGACTTTAAATATTAATGAGGTATCGTCAGCAAAAAGAACTATATCTGACAATTTATTTAAAATGTATGGCAAATCATTTATGTAGACTAAGAACAGAAAAGGACCCAGAATAGATCCTTGGGGCACGCCCATTTTTATCAAATGCTGTTGAATACATTTATGTTTACTTACCTCGACAAAATGTATGGAACAGCTGATTTTATTTTCGCGATTTCAGGGTTGGTCCCATAGTAAAATAGGTTTACAATCATCAGTACTTTCACCCTCTAAAAGGTTATTGGTGTTTTAAAAATAACCCTGTATATTAGTATAGATTGGGTATAAAATATATAAATAAAGGATTTTAAACTCTTTTTTTTTACTTTATTTGGTATCTAATCGAAATTAATTTGAATAAAAACAATTAATTTCTTTATTCTGTGCCAAGTGATTATCGCACAAAGAAGGCCCAAGGTGGATCGAAGGAGTGTCCGGGGGGTTCTAGTTCTCCTCGTTGTATGAGTTTAGCATACCACGCTATGTAGGGGGCGAGTCCCACATATCCCACCGCCAGCGCGCGAATACCTACTCTGCAGCGACGGTGGCAATGCGTAAATGCATTTCGCCCCGGATAGCAAAAAAATAAAATAAAAAAGGGCCCAAGGTCAGTAGTGGAATTAAACGCGCTGTTGAAGAATCAAGTTATAAATAATAAAATCACAAAAAACAACAATCTAAAAAAAAACAAACAATGAAGTGTTTTTTGAAGGCACCTTATCTTATCTGTTGTGAGAAATCAAAAACTTACATATGTATACAAATCAACATGAGTATTTGTTTTAAGTAAATAATCAAGAAGGCTTTGTGTAGTTTGATTATATGTAGGAATATGACACAAATTTCGTAACTGGTGATTATCATATAAAAAACATTAAATAAAACTGTATTTAATTTAGATTAAATTATGTTTTATTTCATGTTTTTATTTTTAGTAGACTTGCCTCAGTTTTGTTGAGCGTCACCAAGCTATCCATAAAAAAACATATTACTTAACTATGATATATTTATTGAGAAAGGTACGGTAATGATTTGCCTTATAATAGAACCTAACGTATTTGACCTGTCTATTTTTTTGTATTTGTTTAATAACAAGGCTATAAGAGTAGGGGAAGCTCAAAAAAACGATGAAAGGACTGTGTGAACGGTGGTATAGTGAGTAAGAGGGTGACTGTCGAGATGGCGGCTAATAGAGAAGTATGGAATAAAAAGACATGTTGCGCCTACCCCAAATAAATTGGGATGAGGGCAGGAGAATGATGATTTGCTTAATAACTTATTTGTTATTCTTATTTTAGGTTTTCGGCGACAATTGATCTGACAAGATGATTTTGGCTCCTGAGGTAGATATCATTTCTAATTACTCGTAATCCATATTTGAATAAAAATGAACCGCCAAAATGTATACGACTGTATTGAGAACGACATACTTAACCAATTCGGATTATTCTTATTTTAGTGTGGTTCTAATTATTAGGACAAAGGTATGTATAAATAAAAGTATTGATTTATGTGACGGGTAAAGCCCAAACAGTAATGAAATAAATTAGGACGTTATTGTTATACATAATGTATTTACACCAGGTAAAATAATGCATTATCTATGCATACACTGCGCTAGCGCAGGGATTTTTTTGTGACCGTCTACGGAGAAAATTGTGTAATGCGTAAGGGATTTCCCTCTAGACAAAAATAAAAAAATGGGTAGGCTGGTGCCATACAGAGTCATATAGCAGGCTCTCCGCTGTACATCTTGCGGCAAGCGCTACCGGGTTTCATCAGACTGAGCAGAAGCATGCCCAAAAAATCTTTATTCATATAGAAACATTTAAAATATTTTAAATGATGTGCTTATGATGCGTCCTTTTTTTGCTACCACCAGTTCTGGACGTGGCAACTCTGAGACGAGCCGGCAAGAAACGCAGAGAATTTATTATTTTAAAATAGTTGGTTTTGATACAATTATTACATCACAACCAGTTTCGGGATCAGCAGATAAATGTGGGCCATGAAGCTCCACATGCTGTCGAGGACTCTCAAAATAAGGTTGAGGCCGAATGTTGGCACATTCCTGGGATCTGAAATGTCATGGCCTCAGTTTTGTAGAGGGTCACAATAAAAATGATATTAAATATGATTAATATCTATAATAAATAATAAACAAAAGGCAATAAAAGTGAAGAGGTACCAGCGAATTTTCCAATAAATTAAACGATAAAACCTTCGTTTGCTGTTGTTCATACAAATTCTATGAACACACTTATAAATAATTAAACACATTTAAAAACTAAAATAAACCAAAGAGAAAACCGCGAAACGAAAATTAAAAAGAAATTAAGAAAAAACAAATGATGAGAGAATAGTCTGTCCCGTCCCGACCGCGTGCAACACTTTTTGTATATTATTTTATAAATTAGTTAACTATATTCCCTTCCACCTTGACCTCAATAGAGCTGTTTGTTTTTAATGGGGAAAATGTATTACGCAACCCTTTTGCCGCCGCGGAGCCGGCGGAAGGGTATGTAGGATTAGCCCTCTCGTTTAGCAGAGTTTGATACTCTAGTTCGAATGACGTTACCTCGATGTCTCTAGCTCGACGGTACACTTCACCGATGGGTCGTTACCTCGAAGGATCTCTTCCTCGACGAGTCTTTTCTTCGATGGTACATTTGATCGTTGGTTGTTACCTCGAAACAACATTTACTGTACAAATTTTAAGTATTTGTGTGTGTAACTGAAAGGTGTAAAAATACAAGTGAATTGAAATGAATATCGATATAATCATAGAGGCAACATAATATTGTGATCATTAATATAAGTAGGTACGCGTATTTTTAACATTTAAACAACAAGCTGTAATCAACTACATGTATTAATTATTTGCCGTGTGTTTTCAGGCTTAGAATAGACCACCCCATGTCCTCCCATGGGTGTCGTAAACGGCGGCTAAGAGACATATGGCTGATGGATGGGCAGCAGCATCTATTAGCTCAAGGTTTACATCTTACTGCGATGACCAATCCGTCTGCCAAGCGTGGTGATTATGGCAAAATCCCTCTACGATCCTGGCTTGCCAAGGTCTGTTAAGAGGAGGCCCATGTTCAGCAGTGGACGTCAACGGGCTGTTGATGATGATGATTAATTGTTTAAACAAAAACCATCAAAAATGAAGCAAGAAATTGCAATCGGCAATTGCACAAATGACTAAGAACAGAGAACAAATGGAATTAAAAGACTTTTTGCGTTCTATTGCAAATTGCACAGCGCAGCGTTATAATATGACGTTGTAGTTGATCGCATTATATTTGATATAAATAAATAGGTAATAATAATTATTAGGTTATTTAAGTTCATTAGTTTGATAAAAATATGAAACATATATAGTACGTATTGAAAATATCCAAAAAAGATTTTTGAGGTTTATTCACTTTAAATCCAAAACGTTTTCACCCAATTATTTCAGTAGCTGTAAGAAATTCCACCTACTTCCTTTACAAGAGCGAAGAAAAATTGCGGATATTTCCTATTTGCATTGTATTATAAGCGGATCAATCGATGCAATGGAATTGGTGAACAAAATAAGCTTGCGAGTGCCATCTGCGTTATTGCGAACACGTGATCTTCTTTATACTCCTGCTCCTCAGAGTGCCTACAGGCAGAACTCATTTATGATCAGAGCTTGCCATGCGTACAATACAGCGTGCCAGAGATTTGACATTGACCCGTTTAACGTGAGTGCATCTAAATTAAAAAAGATTATGTGTAACGAATTTTTTGTGTAAACATACTTATGTACTTTACAATAATGCATAAAAGTGAAAACTTGTAATTGGCCTTAACTTTATCATCATCTTACATTGTCATTGTTGTATATGTAGCTGTAAGTTTTCTAAATTTTAAAATAAAATAAAATAAAAATAAAATAAAAGAAGACAAGTGTTTTAAAACACAGAAGAATATTAATTTCATCTTTTGATGATTTTTGTTTAAATAGTTATTACATGTGTATTACAGCTTGTTTTTTAAATGTTGAAATACGCGTACCTACCTACTTACTTATATTAATGATCACAATATTATGTTGCCTCTATGATTATATCAATTTTTAATTCCATTCACTTGTATTTCTACACCTTTCAGTTACACACACAAATACTTAAAATTTGTACAGTAAATGTTGTTTCGAGGTAACAACCCATCGATCAAATGTACCATCGAAGAAAAGACCCGTCGAGGAAGAGATCCTTCGAGGTATTGACCTTTCGAGGTAACGACCCATCGGTGAAGTGTACCGTCGAGCTAGAGACATCGAGGTAATGACCATCGAGGTAACGTCATTCGAACTAGAGTATTAAATTCCGTTTAGGATCCGCTTATGCGTGCGTAAACAAACATTTTTAACGGATCAATTGCAAAAAATAAAATATATTATTGCGTTGACTTTATTCGTCACAAATTGCACCTTTCTTTTACGAATTGCTATTGATCTGCTAAATAATTGCTGTTGCATTTTTATAGGTTGTACCTATACACCGTGCAACCAGCATTGTTTTTATTTACAAGTCGATTTACATAAGAACTTCGGTGTATTTTTTAACAGGACTGTGGTTGTCCTATTATAGAAGAAGGGCCCTCAATAATCAACTCGCCAGTATGCAGTGGCAACTACTTATTTATGATGCTGCTTCAAAGCTACTTGTGGGGAAGATGTGACATCTCCACGCCTTGTGAAAGAATAATATCAGTAGACAACCCAGAGAAAAAATACGACTTTATAGTCGTTGGAGGAGGAACTGCGGGGTCTGTTGTAGCGGGGCGGTTAGCAGAAAATCAATCGTTTAGTGTAAGTTTATATCTGTGGTAAGTTATTATTTATCATTAGCCTGCTTAATATGAGATAGGTACTCAATGCAATGTGTATTTTTTTTCCGAAAACTAGAATCATTTTACAGATGTGTCAAAAAATCACGTCACATTATAAAAGTTACTGAATTGATCGAATACGACTTTATTTCGTCTTATATGTTATTAAGCGTCATTAATTCATATTAGATCCATGCAAAGGTGTGCAAAGTTGTTACTTTTCCGTCACCGTGACCGTTGTTCCAGGGACTCGAAAGTAACCGTTAAAAATAATCATGTCTTTGTCACGTCAGTCACTCTAGTCACAAATACATGCTTCCGAGGACACAAGTTCCTTTCATTTAGGTAGTTATCGTCACATTTGTCACTTCGATCACGATTGGGTATACGATTCAATTAGAGGTAGCCGTTCGGCAATGGTTTGCACTTTTCTATTATCTTAAAAGTCTAAATACAAGATACAAGGGGGAGAGATACTTGCCGTGCAAATTTTGTGACACGGAACGACACACGTTACTTTGGAACGTAATTTCTTCTTGAAAGATCACAGTGATCACTTCAGTCAGGGGATCACAGTGATTTTTTCCCTGTAACTTTTTTCACCCAACTCTAGATCCATGCTACGCCGTAGTTCCTTTATTCTACGCCGTAGACGTCGTAGTAGAACTTGTGTCAATTAATAATTGTTAGCAAAAAAGCCACGTAAAAATAATTTTGCTTGTGACGTCACTATTAGATAAAATTGTACCTAGAAGTGACTACGCACGAAATTTCAACGCGCTGTATATGCGTCATTTTATGTGTGAGGCACCAAAAAAAAAAAATACGTGGCCACGTGTCCAATATTTTTGGTAATTTAACTGACGGACTAAATAGATTTTTTTTGGTCTTCATGCTCATTAATTAATAGCAACGACTAAAAAATCACGTTAATATAATGAAGTTTAATTTTTTCAGGTGTTATTACTGGAGGCAGGAGGACCAGAGCCCATTGGTTCCCGAATACCCTCCTTTTACCGAGAGTTTTGGGGTAACGAGGACCTAGATTGGGCATACCGCGCGCAGCCCGGAAACTACTGTCTGAACCAAGGGAGTAAAGGCTGCAGCTGGCCTAGAGGAAAAGTACTAGGTACCTATACTATGAACATTCACACACAAAGATCGCCTGAAAAAATTGTGACTACCCGTCATAACGTCGTCCACTGCTGGACATGGCCCTGCTGTGAAGGAAATGTTGCCATAGTTACCACGCTTGGCAGACACGTTTACGACCATAATATTTGCTGTACGTTCTCCTTATATAGAATTAATGTCAATCGGGAAAAGCATAAAGAGCAGTCCCTCAAGCAACGTATCTCAAAAATAAAACTTGATTTTACACAAAGATTTAGTGACACCCACGAGCTCCGAGACTCTATTGTTCATCGCTCCGAGACTTCATTTCTATGCATCGTGGTCGCATGCCAGTCAGTCAGAAGTCTTCGGCTTAAAATAGACCACCCCATGTCTTCCCATGGGTGTCGTACGAGGCGACTAAGAGACACATAGCTGATGGATGGGCAGCAAAATCTAATCAGCTCAAGAATACTCACCATCTTACTGCGATCACCAATGCGTGCGTGATGATTATGGCAATATCCCTCAACGACCATGGCCTGCCTAGGCCTATTATCAGGAGAACCGTGTTCAGCAGTGGAGGCTAACGGGCTGATACAGTACAGTACAAAGAGTCAGAGGCAAACGGCTATCAATAGCCCCGCGCGCCTGTCACAGACCGCGGTATTCTCATACTCTGACTAATGCCGTACGATTGATCATGCGAGGCTGCGATCGGCCGAGGTGGCAATATTTGTTTTGTTGTCCTGGGGATATGCCTTTACGCATCCCCTCCGCCGCTGCTGCGTTTCCACGCTGACTCGTCCTCTCCATAGCGGTGGTATGCTGATCATACAACGAGGAGAGGACCCTACACCACTAAAATTCCCCGGGTACACTGTGGCAATCCGGTACACCCTTCAGCGGCACTCGCAGCCAGATTGGCGGAAAGGTAAATGTATTTTTCGCTAATTACCGGCATGTTTTGATTGTTTCCAGGTGGAAGCAGCGTGCTGAACGGGATGATGTATCACCGTGGCCACAAAGCGGATTTCGAAGACTGGGTGGCCGCTGGAGCCGAGGGCTGGAGTTGGAACGATGTAAAGCCGTACATGGATATGTCGGAGGGCAACAAACAAATAGGAACGCTAGTAAAAGACGAAAATCATTCGTCAAAGGGTCCAATGCCAGTGCAAACAGTAAGTTTCGATATCTTTCGTAAATTAAATAATTTGTGAACCAAACTTTCAAATTGATATAAGCCTTGCTTTATGAATTGGAGGTCGTGGATTCCACCCCCAAGCTGGACAAAAAATCTTTGTTTAATTTCCAAGATTTTTTCCTGATCTTGTTGGTTTAGGGCCTACCCTCCGTGTCTTGGAAAGCATGTTATGACGTGAGCGTTGATAGCGGACTGATATAACGGAGCGGTAGATGTACTCCCAGTTTCGCAGCGCACAAACCTACGCGGCTACGGCACGATACTGCGATTATGGATATAGATATGAGTAAATAATAACACAGTAGTACTGGGTGGCGCAAAAGTAAAGACTCAATTTGATTCAGTTATAAAAAAAATTCTAAATTAGAAAACTTGATTCAGGTAATTTTAAATGTATATTTGTGCCATTAAATTTCGTACCATTAGGATTTAAAGATGATGTCTTTTAAATGGTGACCTCTAGAGTTGATCACATCTGAGCCCTATTTATGACATTTTGCATAACTAGCCGTAACACTTCCTGCGATATGTTCCTTATTTCTTGATAAATGTTTTCTTTTAGAGCTGCGAGAGTCTGTGGCTTGTTCACATACACCCGAGATTTCAAAAAACCCCAAAGAAAGAAGTCTGGACTATTTATCAAGAAATAAGGAACATATCGCAGGAAGTGTTACGGCTAGTTATGCAAAATGTCATAAATAGGGCTCAGATTTGCATCAACTCTAGAGGTCACCATTTAAAAGACATCATCTTTAAATCCTAATGGTACGAAATTTAATGGCACAAATATACATTTAAAAATACCTGAATGAAGTTTTCTAATTTAGAATTTTTTTTATAACTGAATCAAATTGAGTCTTTACTTTTGCGCCACCCAGTATAGAGGAATTTGCAAGGCATTAAAAGGAATTTTGTTCCATATGGAGAAAACCCTTCTTCCTCGTCGTTCCACCAACTTGTTCCATCAGTGGCATGAGAAGGAATTGTCATTCCTCGTTGTACCACTGAATGCAGATACATGCAGGGATGGTAGCTCTACTTAATTCCTATTGCCGCGAGAGATGATTACGGATGGTTGGAAATATATACAATATGAATTTCAGGTCAGAACCTATTAAAAGTAAACAAGTTTATTAACTATGTGCAAAAATATTGGATGAAAAATTGATTGATTCGTCAATCAATTTTTCATCCACACATATACTCGGAACGCCACCGTACCAATAACGTGGTAGAGGCCTGGAATAGTAAAATCAATAGGACCATTATTAAAAATAATGTGTCATTGACCAGGCTGTTAAATGCATTGTTAAATGATGCCGCCATTTCAAATTTCAAAAAAAATCAGTTTGTACTAAATATTTCTACTGGCAGACTGGCACTGCACCAAAAAAGAGATGAATTTGTTTTACAGACGCAAATTTATGGAATTAGTAAACCCTAATTACGTGGTTTAATAATTCCATAAATTTGCGTCTTTTTTTGAAAAAATTATCGGTCATTTTTTGAAAAAATTAAGAAAACTTTATTTTGATTTTGTTAATGTAGAAGTTGTGATTTTGTTGTTTGTAGTAGAATGTAGGACCGGGATTGATTAAAAATAAATTTATGTTTTAAGATTTTTTTTATTACTAATAGAGCAACAATCATTCAATAATCATTCAGTGGTACGACGAGGAATGACAATTCCTTATCGTGCCACTGGTGGAACAAGTTGGTGGCACGACGAGGATAAAGGGGGAGAAAATAGTGACCCCTAAAAGCGCCATGAGAAGTCACCTCCCGTTTTACAGATAGGCACCACTTTAATCATCTGACGCCCCCCCCCCTCAAATGTACTTTGTTGTTTGCGAATTTTATAATATATATTTTTGTTTTTAATTCACAGTTCAAATACCAACCTCCAGCGCTCGGGGACCTGCTGGCAGGGATTAATGAGTCGTTCCCCGTAATTGATGATTTAAATGACTTCAACACTCCCACCGGCTTCACTGTTGCGCAGACTTTTTCTGAGTATGTATTATTGAGATACACTGTACTGTTGCCTTAGTGGTACCCGGGAAACTATTTAAATGAACCACACATAATCACACTATGAACACCCGATACATAGTGTGATTCTGGTAATACATGGTCAATACATTTGATTCGACTCAACACGCGCCGCGTTTCGTCAGGTCGCGTCGCGTTTTAACAATATGTTTTCGCCTTTATTATTATTGTATCACCACATGAAGATATGTAACACATGCTTCATATAAATACCTAAATGCATCTTTATCTTGATTTTACACACATTTTTTATCGTATCATTAATACTGAGATACAAAATCCTCAATAATGCATGTCCGGTTCTTTTACCCAATTGTACTTTTCTACTTCTTACTCAAACTGGCTGGTCAGTCCGGTTATTAGGTTTGGCGTCCTGGCAATCCTATCTGTAGTTATGGTTCACAGTGGAAGATCAAGTTAACAGTGGACGTTATTCGCGGTTAGCTCCACTATGGTAGAGGCGTACTATGGCACCTTCAAAAAGTCTCACTATGCTAAACTGATGGGTGTCAGTGGGACTTTTGAGGGGAAACATACCATAACAGGACTAATCGCATACTCGAGCTTATGGTGATGATATTTTTCTATATACAGTCACGGTCAACGATACACGACTGCCCGTGTCTACTTGCAGCCGAAGTCTGGAAGTTCCAACCTAAACATAACCCTGCACAGTCACGTGTCCAAGGTGATCTTCGATGACAGCGATAATAATCATCCGCCCAAAGCTATAGGTGTGGAGTACATTGATAAAAACGGGACCACTCATACCATTTATGCTCGGAAGGAGGTAAACGTAAATCCTACGATATAATATACAAATACAATTTATTGTTTTTTTTAATAATACGAGTGAATGGATATAAGCTAGCGGCTCTACAATTTGTTCTTCGCGCCTTGACGTAAAGAAACACAGAAAATGAAGATCTTCTTTGACAAGCTAGTATATTAATGGCGGCCGACGGCCATATGTTGATATTCAGAATTTGTATAATATGTTGGAGAAAAAGTTTCTTCGAATTTTTTAAGAAAATTTAAAACGTTTTTTAATAAGTTTATTTACATTTAACTAAAGTATGTAGCCGTTTTGCCATCTTGTAGGTCATTATTTAAATGTTTTGTACTCTTTATTGAAAAGATTACCTTATACTATATTTCAAAATTGAGATTAATCCCATTACTATAGAAATTTTGAGACTTCTGATCAAAATACCGCCACAAGTGGTTTTGGCAGTCCTCTCGTGATGTTAACCTGACACTGCCTACCTGACACTGCCCTAAAGAATTCTGAAGAGACCGAAACAGGTGAAAATCTGAAGGTTTCCCAGCCAAACTCTCTTAATTTTTGCTGAGTGGCTAAAGATGTGTGAGGTCTAGCGTTATCATGATGAAAAACCACACCGCTTCTGTTGGTTAATTCCGGCCGCTTTCTCTCAACTTCTTGCTTTAATATCATCAATTTTTCGCAGTAGAGTTCAGAATCGATGGTCCTGCCTGGTGGTAACAGCTCGTAATGAATAATAGCCTTCCAATCCCACTACACACACAGCATCACCCAGTTACCCCGGGTTTCGCCACAGTCTGTGAAGCCTGACCGGCCTTTGACCACGACCTTTTTCGCAAATTCTTGTCTTACGTGATCCACTTTCATCAATCTTTCTCTTTCAAATGCGCCAAAACTGTTTTGTGATCAATTCCCAGTTCTTCAGCTACGTCGTAACTACTGATATGCCGATCTTGCTCCACTTTTTCAAAAATGACATCCATTTTATCCGTAATAGGGCGACCAGAGCGACGTGCATCTTTGACATCAAAATTTCCGGATTGAAAACGCTTAACACTGCACTGGGTCCATAAACATCGCATTTTCACGACTTGCGTTGCATTTTTACCTTTTTGTAGTAAAATTTTAAAATGTATCGAATTTCTTCATTAGATTCACTCATCTTGACAGTATGAAAAACAAATGAAAAGCACACATTTTACTAATTTGAATTTTGAATTATGTTCTTTAAAATTTAAACTTTCAATGATACCCAAACCAGCCAGATGAAAAGAGTACAGCCAAAGAGATTTTATTACAAGTTCATACATACTATAATGCGAAAAGACTTTTTCCCCAACCTAATATGTTCGAATTAGCTTGCGAACTTGTATTGCGCGATACAAGTTGGTTTGTATGCTAGGTGCTAGATGGCGCTGATATTGTAGTTAGTGCTGCTATTGTAGATGTCGCTACAACTCCATGTTAGCAAAATATTTCTTAAAAAAACTTATAAGTTACTAGCTTCCCGGAAGAAATTAATAATTGAATATAGGTGTTTAGCCTATGTTACTCCTGGATAATGTAGCTTTCTAATAGTGAAAGAATTTTTCAAATCGTTTGTTTTTTTTTTCGGTTTGACTTACGTAGGTATAAACACGAGACTTTTGCTACTTCACCGGGCATAAAGGCGAGCAGAGCTCCAGCCTTAATAAATGGTTTAAAAACTACAAACTAAGCAACCTGCGCAAGAGGGCGCCCCCTCTGGGGCTTGGACCTCGGCTCAGGGCGGTCGCTGGCGATGAGATTGAGGGATTATGACTTTTAGTATTTTAGGGGAGTTTTTTGCAACTGTCGCTCTACTTTACAGTTCGCGGGCCCCTCGGACTTCGGGTCTACGAGGGCATCGGATGGTTCTTTGCAAACTAAGGGTCGGGAGGACGAGGGGGACGCGACGCGTTTGCGGGCGCACTCTTCTCCCGCGGGTCGGATAGTGTCAAATCGGTCCAGTAGTTTCGGAGCATATTCAATGTAACCTAACAAACAAATCTTTTCTCTTTATAATTTTAGTATAATAGATATCATTTATTTTAACATTTCTAATAATGGCAGCATTATAGTTATACCCGTATACTGATTAGCGACTGTAGTTTAATATAGGTGGTACAATTGAAAATTTTGATTGCCAGATGGCTTATTTCGGTGGCAAACTAACCCTCTGGGAATCGGCGTTAGTCTTTCCAAAGGTTGATATTAGTTATTGTAAAACAAACAATAATTTACAGGTAATACTCAGCGCCGGTGCTCTAAACAGTCCTCAAATTCTAATGCTATCCGGAGTTGGACCAGCAGAGACGTTAAAAAAGTTCAACATTGATGTGAAATCTGACCTTCCCGTCGGAAAGAACTTAAGGAATCACGTTGGAGTGACTTTCTACTTTTTGTTGAAAAAAGTTAACAACACAAATGTGCTGAATTGGAACGTGCTTACCGAGTATTTGCTGACGAGAGGCGGACCTATGAGCTCCACGGGACTGACCCAGGTGAGGCTTTGCTTAACAGCATTACATTCTATTTAATAATAGACATTAATAAATTTTTACCACAACCAGGTGTTTCCCAACCGGTCGTCGAAATTTTTCAATGTCTTTAACGTTTAATTTGGTTGATATCCAATCCAAAAGTAAAAACAATTAATCCTAATTAATTTATTCAAAGTAAACTAACTAATCTAGGTATTAGGTATTAGTAAGTTTGCATTGAATAAATTCAAAAAACTTTTGTTATTTAATTAAAACATTAATTCAAAAAGTAAATGAACCAAATTGAAAACAAAAATAACATTTTTAACGGTGAAAGATGAATCAAATACCTACATATACAGGGTTACAGGAAAAGTCGTGCTAGATCCCTTAAGGGCCGTCATAACTGGCGTCATAATGCATCTTATCCTACATCTAAAATTAAATAATAATAGTAGTAAAACACACAAAATTAAAAAAAAAATATTGAATACCAAAAAATCGGCAATTTTTATTAAAAAATTAAAATTCGAATATCTCGGAAACGGTTAAGTTTGGGGTAGGGTGTTTTATAGTGAAATAAGTCAGAAATGATGGGTACTACACGCTCTTAACGGATCTAGCACGACTTTTCCTGTAACTCTGTATGCAACTAAAATGAGCTAATTTAAAATAAAACTAACTTCGAAAATACTACTATTCTAAATCTATTCTGAAAGATTGTTTCAACCTACGAGAACCTCGTAACTTTCCTTTACTTTGGTTCTACAACTTAATATCTGTCTATTTTCCGGGTTTGATTTGACACCGGACAAGGCATCTGAGGGCCTAGACAAAGTGCCATTACAGCGGAGCATCGCTAGCAAAAAATCTGTAACCTAAATGTATAGGACTTTTGTCACGTGCGGGCGCGGGAAATAATAATCCTATCTACAAGGTTTATGAAACCGAAATCCGAACGATCTCATCGCTTGTTTTAAAGAAGATTGTTTTTTTTCGCACGGACATACCTATGTTCTTATTAGAGTTGAGTGATAAATAACGTCACAGTGAAAAACTCACTATGATCCGCTGACTAAAGTGATCACTGTGATCTTTCAAGAAGGAACTACGTTCCAAAGTAACGTGTGTCGTTACATGTCACAGCAATTGCGCGGCAAGTCTCTCTCCCTCTTGTATTTCGACGACAATAGAAAAGTGCAAATCATTGCCAAATGACCACCTCTAATTGAGTCTTGTATCCAATCGTGATCGGAGTGACAATTGTGACGATAACTACCTGAATGAAAGGAACTTGTATCCTCGGAAGCATGTATTTGTGATGAGAGTGATGACGTGACAAAGACACGATTATTTTTAACGGTTACTTTCGAGTCACTGGAACGACGGTCATGGTGACGGAAAAGTAACAACTTTGCACACAGTAGTTACCCACTAGGCTTTTGCTACTTCACCGGGCATAAAGGCGAGCAGAGCTCCAGCCTTAATAAATGGTTTAAATACTACAAACTAAGCAACCTGCGCAATAGGGCGCCACTTGTGGGGCAACGTTGCAAATAAGAATCAAGCAATTAATGGCTGTCATTTTTTTAAATAGAATCGCTTAATCACGTGACAAATGTCAATAACCATGCATTTGCATTAGCGATTTTCTATTAGCGATTGCTCCGCTGTAGTGGATTTTGTTTAGGGCCTCTGGTTGGTTAAGTACACCTTACGTGCCTCGGAAAGCACATTAAGCCGGTATTTTACACAAATAATTGTCCGGGATGGGAATCGAAGCCAGAACATGAGCTCTCAGAAGGAACTAACCACTGAGTCACCGGTACACTACAAGTTTTTTTTTTACTCACTTATTGTAGTTTCTGTATGGGCTTTGGTGGCTCTACCCTCACTCACTTCAATGCCCTCTGATAAAGAATATAATAAAATGATATTCCAGTTGACAGGGCTCCTCTACTCGAGTTTAGCTAATAGGTCCAGGGAGCAGCCCGATATACAATTCTTCTTCAACGGTCTCTACGCGGAATGCTCGAAAGAGGGACTTATAGGAGAGAGCGCGGGCTGTTCACAGTCATCGTATAACGTGAGGTAAGCACCATGCTATTCAGCTGTCATGTTAATAAATAATATTAAGTAGAAGGTATTCACTTGTCATCATCATCGGCATCGGCCCGTTTTAACGTTCACAGCTGAACATGGGCCTCCTCCCGGGGGAAGGTATTTGCCATAGTCACCACGCTGGTGACCGCAGTATTATGTTGTATCACACAAGGAATCGCTGCTGCCCGTTCTTTGATATACGATTATTATACACTGATGATGCCTCGGGACCAACGGCTTAACTTGCTTTCCGAGGCATGCAGAGTAGTCCCTCAACCAACCATACCTAGAAAGAAATCTTAAAATTTACACAAAGATTTCCTGTTGGTATGGGGTCGAACCCACGACCTCCAAGGTTGAAAGCGTGCCAAATAGGTAACAAGTAGTCAGACTTAGCAATTACCTAGGTAAGTATGTCGAAATAACATAAGTAGCTTTGAAATTATTTCAATGCTCATAATTGAATAAAACATGAACTTCTTCAAGACGAAAGACAATTTATTTATAAAAATACCACTACTTACCCTTTGAATAAGAACTAAACCATGTCGCAACTCAGAGAAATGGCACAACTCCATGTTTAAGGAACGAATAAACGTATTGGTGCTTTTAACTCGTATTGGTATTGGTGTTACATCTCACTGCGATCGCCAATCAGCCTGCCAAGCGTGGTAATTATGGCAACATCCCTCATCAACTTTGGTTTACTAAGGACTTTGAAGGGGAGGCATGTTCAGCAGTGGACGTAAATGAGTTGTTAAAAAGGGGAGGATGATGATTTCTCAACTAAATGTTTAGACAGTCCTCGAAGGGGTGTTTCTATAGTAACCACGCTTTGCACGGAGGTTGTTGGCCGCAGTGACATGAGTAGAGGAACAGTTTATGGTAATGGCACTTATCGGGCGAGGAGATATGCCAATTGTTGATATTCAGAACTTGTATATGTTCTAATTGACTTGAGAACTTGTATTACGCGATACAGGATAGTTGGGATGCTAGGTGATAGATGGCGCTGCTAGTTGTGGTTTTGTGCGGCTACTGTAACTGTCGCTACATATTAAATGCTGCTGCCGGTTTTCGGGTATAGGTACGATTGTCATAGGATAATATTGTAACAACCAAGCCCAAGAGAAGCAAGGAAGTCAAAATGATCTAGAAATATCGTCGTCGTCCTCCTTATTCTAAGAAGGTTATCTGTTTTAGCCTGTAGTTGGGGCAGTGACCCACTCCGCCTCCGCCTTACGCCGCTTCTGCTCTCGCTTCAGTAAGCAGTTCTTCTACGACTTGTTTAACTAGAGTTTTGGAGCACCCTATTCTGATGAAGCCCAAGTTCAACTATGGACGTTATCCGGTGATGATGATGATGGGATTGTGATTATTCTTCCAGCTCAAACACGGTCACAGTCAAACCTCGCAGCGTTGGTCACTTGACCATTAACTCCACGAACCCGATGGAGCCAGCACTCTTCTATGCCAATTACTTCAGCCACCCTGATGACTTAGTGATGGTGAAGGACGCCATCAAGTTCTTACACCAAATATTCAACTCATCGGTAAGTCTTTCTTTTTAAAATAAATATCTAAAGCTCATAAGCAAAAGGTCGGGCACATCCGAACATTCGTCGTATGTGCCTTTATCGTAAACTGGCACTTACGACCAAATGTTTCTGAAGTATAATAGACATCCGTCCTTATGCTTCTGAGGTCTAAATATCTGTAATGTCTGTCCCAAATCGAGTAAGAAAAAAAAGGTGCATTATTACATTTTTTATGTATGAAATTAGCGTTTGTTCCATCCAACTGGCTAGTTCTCCTCACAAACCAAATATCAGGTGTTTGGTTTGTGTATTCATAAGGTCAAATTAATCTACGGGGTCGCGAGGCGTGCGTTGCGTGTCGCTTTTCCCTTTTACTTACCAAAGTATTTAAACACGAATTCCAAATGCATAACTAGTTATACATTTTGAATGTAGTGATTCCTTCGATCAAGTATACAACTAGATACACAGTTCCATGCAAAATGGAATAAAATAGTGTCCAAAATGCAATACGTACTTAGACATTTGTATAGTATTACGATAAATGTCCTAAAGAGTCAAAGAATTTAATCTAATTTAAACCTTATCTACGTAAAATAAGGTTGAAAATAAAACCTGTTTAATTTGTTACATATCACCTTTGGTTTTGAACACAGGATAAAGCAATAAATTTTTATAACACTCGCTGCCACGTCGAACAAGGGAGGAGTGGAGTTGCCTTTCTTAATTTTAAAAATATTTTACCTGGGTCGATACCACATCAAAATGTCTTCGTAAAAATGTATAGACATTTGTTATATATTTTTTTTTATTATTTATTCTTTTATTTCAGGTAACAAAGACCCATATTACATACATAATACTATACAATATAAAATAAAATACTAAACATAAACAATTAAAATATATAACTAAAATTATACACGATTACTGCTTGTTCAGCAGTATCGGCGCCGTGCATTGCGCAGGATCCGGTATCCGGCCACGGAAACGGCGGAATACAACTCCCTTAGGCCAGAATTCTGGTGAAGTGAATTTTGAAAGGTGCTCAGTTGGCACTCTCACCACAAAGGAGTTAAAACTCACGTTGTGACGTGATTCCAACCTCACAACTCTCAAAGTCCACTTCGTCTTGACCTGTATGTACTCTACAATCTCCTCGGCCTTTGTAGAGTAATGCAGTCGGGACACGTAGAGCGGCGTCACGGGTGCAGCAGGACGCAGCAGGTGGTTCGGTCCGGTCGGTGCAGTGCCGCACTTGTTTTGGGTTGGCTTCTTTTTCTTTCTTTGCACCATCACGAAGCCATCCCTGTCGACATTCTCCTTCGGCTGTATCCTACTATCCTTAGTGGTAGATATACAGAGCTTCTTTGTAACCCCTCTTTCATTAGGTCGCTTTGTATTTTTCCCCTTAGCGACACATTCCGCGTAGGCACGTGTCAGGGTTGACGTACCTACGTTTGACGTTACAGCGGTCAGTGCAGACGTGCGGGCGACCGGAGCTTTGTCAGCAATATCGGCAGTTTGTGACGCACTCGTATTAGCTGACTCAAAACTGCCAATTGACACATTATGCGCTCCACGACGAGTGTTGACCTTTGAGAGCTCAGGCGACCTAATTACTGATCCAACGTTGCGAAGTGATGAAATTTCTGCACGCAGCTCAGCGATGATGTCATCTGAGGCCTCCATTCTTGACTGCATCTTGGTCATCTCAGTTTTCAATGATGTGATGTCCTTGAGCAGTCTCGTCACATCGACGTGGTCAAACGTGACGGGGGGCAATTTACTCAGCTCCCTCGCCACGAAATCGGGCACGTCGTCTGGGTCGGTCGTCTTCAATACATTAATCATGTCTTGGAGACTCTTCTCAGTGCCATCTCTACGGCGGGACGGCATCTGGTCCAGTTTTCCAAGGGACTGGAACAGTAGCAGCTTGGCACTGCTTACATCTTCCTCCTTGAAATTTGTTCGGCATATCTGTAGTATGTTCATTTCGTCCATGTAATCAATAGCATGGACAAGAAACGCCAACAACTTCGAACTCATAGTAGGTATCCGTGCAGCGGCTTAAGCCGCGCAAAACGCGAATAATAATTCAATCCGTGTACAGTGCAGGCACGTCCGTACTCGAGCGCGCGTACACTGTTGATTGTTATAGAAATTGTTTAGGTTGACTTTAATATCTTGTTAAGTAAGCAATTACCATAATTGTTACCTGTGCTTCGCGGAAAGAAAGGATTGATATACCTACCGTCAGCGTGCTTTCCAAGAATCTATGTAATAGTAATAGATAGTTCGTGTTATCTTACGTCGAATTCACAGAAATAATCAAACCTGTCAATTGTTTCAAAGTACATACAAAAATGTTCATATCTTAAAGATGACAATTGGTTTATTACAACTTTTTAATTAGGCAGTAAGTTAGTAGTCAAATCATAAATCGGTGTTCCTTAAGAATCTCTTTCATTTCGAATCTACCGACTATTTTATCACTAGCTGTTTTTCCGCGACTTCGTCCGCGTAAGTTATAACATATTCTACTAAAGGATAGTGTAGTATTCCAAAAGTTATAGAATTTTTAAATCTTCCCTGTAGTTATTGAATTCATTCATTACAAAGATGCAAACAAATACACAAATCTTTCCTCTTATAATATGGGATAAAATATAATGACCACCAAAAATATATACTTGACACCAGAAAAATAAAGTCTAAAATTATAATAGTACTAGCTATTTTAGTCACGACTGCACTTCAAATTGTATTCGAACACCAAATGTAGTTAATGATCACCAAATCTTAGCGAGCAAATTATTGCGCTATTTCTACCTTAATAAAATCAATGAAAAATGACAATAGGTTAGGTTAGGTTAGAGCTGCGGCCAGAACCGAATAGTAAATTAGTAAAACATTTAGGTACTTTTGGTGATCATTTACTACTTTTGGGTTAACAATGATTTATTTGGAGTCATTTTGCTTAAATACGATAGCGAAATGTTAAAACTTTGGTTACAATTTTACATTAAAATGCGGGTTTAATTTTGGTGATCATTTTCAATTTTTTTCTGTTATATGTTACTATATCTGATGGTAAGTTAAACATAAGCCTTATAATATTAGTATGAAGTATGATTGATTACAATTGATAATCTCAACCGAGCGCCATTTCTTCCTAATAATTACTTATCAATATAATATTCTATGCTTATTTTTATGAAATATGATAAAACGGAGAATAAATGTTCCTTTCCAAATTATGTTTTTTTTTTGCTTATTTGAAACTTAGTATAATTTGTTGATCAGGGCCTATTGAGGTGTAAGTGAGGTGTTTTCAGGTTCGTATTTGTTAAAAGAAAACAACGTACTTCGTTTACGGTGGTTTATTGCTTACTAACATGGCCGCCGGGTCAGGCGCACAGCGCCATCGCGCGTGCGGTATCGTAAACATAGGATAGGTACACATCATTCCTCCACACTAATTTTGGAACCTGTAGAAAATACAATTTATTACCATTATTACTAACCTTAAGTTACATAATAATATAACTTATATTTTGTCATCTATAACACACAAAAGTACCTACTAAAAATAAACTGAATAATCTATCTTCTTTCTGGGTCGTTTGGAACGTGCATTTACATCTGTTTGAACGGATACATTTTCCTCGTTACTTAAATCCTGAGCAATCGGACTCTGTTCTATCTCATCCTCACAATCAGAATTCCTAACCTGCTGCTCGCCTACACTATTGTTGCTATCACCAACTGCCGCAGCCGATGCGGCATCGCTACTACTGTCCTCCTCCACTACCACAGATGTTCTACTAGAGTCCGCATTATTATTTACATTTTGAGTATCTGGTGCGCTGCTTATAAGCGTACTTTCAACGACGGACCTATCATCTATTAATTCCGATCTTTCTTGCAATCCTTTGTAATGAACTATTTGATCTAAATGCCTAATACAAGATACATTGTAACTGTCAACATATACCTTGAATAACCTATTACCTATAGCTCCCTCAATTTTGCCTAACGTCCAATGTTCTTTCCGGTCACTGAACCAACGTAACCAAACTTTATCACCCGGTTTAAAAATCCTACTTTTAAATTTTAATTGACTAGTTTGAGTTTTGTTTTTAAATTGTTTAGGAAAAATTAAATCAAGCCTAGATCGTAAATTCCTTCCAAACATCAACTTGGCAGGTGATTCTCCAGTAGAACAATGAATCGTGTTTCTATATTCAAACAGATATCCTGACAGCCGTTCTTGGAGAGTACATCGAGATTGGTTCTCTTTTAATATAATTTTTAACATTTTCTTACATGTGCGTACTGAATTTTCAACTTGGCCATTGCTACATGGATGATATATTGATGAAGTTATATATTCAATGCCGTTATTGGAACAAAATAACCTGAATTCTTTGCAATTTATTTTTGCATCATTATCAGAGACTAAGGTATTAGGTAAACCGAATATTGAGAAAATACTTTTTAATTTTACTATTAAGGCGTGTGTACTAACACCCTTATCCATACTAACACATTCAAGCCATTTAGAATGTGCATCTATTACTACAAGATACATTTGTTGCCCTACCGATAGATAATCTATGTGTATTCTTTGCCAAGAAATAACCTTTAGGCGAGATTTTATGTCCGTTATACAAACACATTTTAATATTACAATTTATTAGTTTATGCATTGAAAATATATTATTGTAGAATTTTTCAGATATTACAGACACACCAGATCCCGAGTCCAATTCCATTGTCACGGGTTCGTTACCTACAACTACTTGTAACCGAATAGGTTTATCAGTCACATACCTCATGTTAAAGTTTTGGCACTCCCCACAGCAATTTTTCTCCACATCTGAGTCAGACTCCTCACTCTCGATGTTATTAACATGTACCTGCCCGCACTTATTTATTTTTTTACCACACACTTTTTTTAAATGACCTTTATTTCCGCACTTTTGACACTTAAAATTTTTATACCGACACTGCTCCGCATTATGGTTCTTCATACCGCATACAGTACAACGCAGCTCCCAATCACGTCGCGGTGATAACGAACACGCCTCTCGCGTGGCCGTGCGGCCGCCGCCGCCGCCACTCGCTAAGCTCGCTGAGCCCGCGCTAGCGCGGCTATGTTTACCGCGACCACTGCGGTTTAGATTCTTTGTAGACCGCCAGGAAAGCTTATTTATCTCCTCCTCCTTGATGGTTACGGGATCCACGACTGACCTGGCCTCCCTAGCAGATTCTGCTTGCTCAGCAATCTCCAAGGCTCGGACCAAGGTTAATTCTGCTGGATTTTCTTGGAAGAGTTTATCGCGAACTGGTCCTGGTTCCAAGCCCAACACGAACCGATCCATCAAGTTGGCCTCCAGAGCGACCCCAAAGTTACAGTGACTCGCTAATCCACGCAGCCGCGCCGCCCAATCACCGAGCGACTCGCCCTGTTCCTTCTTCGCGCCGTGGAATCTAGCTTTATCGGCGAAAGAACACTTTTTTTCTTTAAAGTGCTTATCGAGCAGCTCCACCAACTTACGAAAACCCAGCGTTTCCAGCTCTTGCGGATATGCTAGGTTCCGTATTAAACGATATGTATCATCGGAGATATGCGTAATTAATATGGCCGCTTTCTTCTCCTCCTTTTCCACGTCGTTAACATTTAAAAACTGCACTAACTTTCCTTTGAAAATCTTCCATTCATGAGATTTGTAGTCGAAAGTCGTCAGATTACCCAAAAACGTCGCCATCCTCGTCGCCAAATGAGGTGTTTTCAGGTTCGTATTTGTTAAAAGAAAACAACGTACTTCGTTTACGGTGGTTTATTGCTTACTAACATGGCCGCCGGGTCAGGCGCACAGCGCCATCGCACGTGTGGTATCGTAAACATAGGATAGGTACACATCAGTAAGACAGGAAATTTGCAATAAAACTAAGTAAATATTCACAGCAAATCAATTTTTTTCACACAAAAAAAGAAGTATTGACAACGAAATTGTACAAAAATTTCAAAAAATCACATTCCATATAAAATATACTTCTAAATGCAGAATATGTTATTAATTTACTTGAAACAAATTTAGTTTATTATATAATGTTCTTTTTGACATTGTTTTGTTTTTCAATGTATCTTTTTTTGCTATATAATGCAATCTTATTTTCAGACATCTTTCGATAATAGACTTTATAATAATGGTTTTATGGTTATTATCCTCAAAATTAGATGAAAATACATTTATATCTAACAAAGACGACATTACCTTGGTGCAAATCAGAGAAAGACAGTGACATACAAGTCACTTTCCGAAAAAGGCTTGGAGCAAACAACGCTACTTATAGAGGTCTTAAAAAAATCTTCACATCTTTCACGTGCGATCACGGATGTCCACACTCCACATCGTGCAGGATCTCGAGGAAAACTAAAAATCCAATAGAAATTAATGTTTATAAACGTAATGTTATATTGTTTAATAATTTAACTTTATATGAAAACATGTTTTCCTATAGTACCTACAATCGGTATAGAAAGTCTTTTTTGAAATTTTAACAAAAACTATTTCGATGGCTTTATTTTTAGTATAATACAATTAGATAACGTGTTAGAGAACACAAAGTTAGTATAGAGATTATAATTACAGTAGAACGCCGATTATCCGAATTAATTGGGACCGGGGTCGATTCGGATAATCGAAAATTTGGATATTCGGACATAGACTGATAATAAAGAAAAATGAACTGTCACACATAGAATAAACTTTATTAAGTTTAACAAATAAAGTTCTACAATAACGCTCACTTAAACATCTCGACCAGAGTAAGTTGACTCCAGCGAGTTTCAACATTAAATAAAACAAAAATTACTTGTTTTTAATTTTTTATATTACGCTTAGGACCGATCCGGATAATTGGCGATTCGGTTAATCGGCGTTCGGATAATCGGCGTTCTACTGTATTATCATAGTCAAATAAGTTTTCTACAAAAATACATTTTGTGACATACTTTTATTATGAGCGAAGTCACATTGTAAAATATTATAGTGACCGGGCTGTTCAAAATTAAAGAGTTCCTCATCATCAGATCAGCTCGCTGACTTCATAATATTGGATTGTCTCGCGATATACATATGCAAATGCACACAAAATTTCAGCTCAATCGGTTAAAGATATTTGCAATTGAGTTGCAAAATTCCAGCCGAACCCACATAATAACATACATACATATTACATAAACATTGCAAGAACATTGCAAGTTAAATAAAAGCTTATAATAAAAAAATAAAAATAAACGCGTCTCTATTAATTTTAGAACAGAGTTGTCGTATAACCCAAACAAATTATGTTGAAAAACAATGGTATGGGTTTGTAAGTTCGGCTAGAGTCTATTCAATTTCAAAGGTTATACTCTCGCAGAATGTCATTTATATAAACTAAAAAAATGTTTTATTATATTTCCTTGGTCAAATACTAAGGGAATTTCATGCATAATGTAATAATAACGAAAGTACTTACCTAAAAAATGACACTACATATTCCTTTAACGTTGTGGACGTGTGATTTTTACAATTTTTCACTGAGCACCGCGGCATGTTTACGCTCGGAACGGACGAATGCTACTGAATGAAAAGGCAACCCAAAACGTCAAGTGGGCGGTCATTTGGTTAGGACGCTTTTCTGTCGTGGATTGTGTATCTAGTTGTATACTTGATCGAAGGGTGATTCACACATTTTTCCTAAACATCATCCTGTTTACAATGAGGACAACTTAAAATATCGCATTCCTTATTATTCGCGTTCGTTTATTCCTTATAGCGCTGTCGAAACATCTGGAATGTTTCGGCAGCACATGGGAAAGTTATAAAAATGACAAAATTATATTATATTTATCTATTTCGAAAATAAATATTTAAATTTTGTTAAAATTTAGCCCTTTTCCCCCCCTCCCCCCTACCGGTGCAAGTACGGTCAATATGGTCAAAAGGGGGAATTATGCCGATGGGCTATTAATACTAGCACGCACCTTACCGTAGGTAGGTATATATCATTTCTTAAAATACATACATTATATAACTTACAGACATTGCAAGAGAAATACGAGATAGAATTGGACCCAGAGTACACGAAGGCATGTAAGAACTCCGGCAAGGAGTGGTCGGACAAATGGAACGAGTGCATGATACGTACCTACACAGATGCGCAGAACCATCAACTCGGGACTACCGCGATTGGTAGCGTGTTGGATTCGGAGCTCAAGGTTTATAACGTAACAGGTAATATAGGCATACACCAACTGTGCACCCTATGTCATACATTTGCAGTTCCTTACTGACGTTCGGAGGAGTACCTGAGGTTTTAAGTGGGGTTTACCCAACTCTGCTCATGATATGGTTAGCTTAGGTACCCTCGGTATGGAGAAGAGAGTTCTATATACCCCGCTGTTGTAGGCGATGCGAATTCCTGATGCTACCCGCGCGAATTATCATGACATCTGGCTCTGTACATAATTTCGATTTCTTTCCAACAAGTCTCTAAAACAAGACCACCCCATATCTTCCCATGGGTGTCGTAAAAGGCGACCAAGGGACATACAACTCTAAGACAACTCAACTGGCTTGCTAAGACGTGTTACGAGGAGGTCCTTATGTACGGAACGCCCGTTTGGGGTGAATTTTAGAAAATAATTTCTTAGGCAAATTTCTGAGCTATTCATTTAGTGTTTTGAGCAGTATAATGATATAGTTAGATTATTTAGTAACCTAAGATATATTCCTGTTATATATTTAGATTTAAAAGATATAACGTAGGAACTGCATATTTCTTTTACTTTTTGGTCCAACCAATGCAATAGGTAGCCTGGAAAAGTTCGCTTTTAGCTATAAGGCTGCTGATAGCAAAATGTAATTGTACTGTTATTTTCATACATAATTACCTATAATTTCTTTTCCACAGGACTCCGTGTATGCGACGCCGGTTCCATGCCGACACAACCGACAGGCAACCCCCAAGCAATTATTATGGCAGTAGCAGAAAGATGCGCAGATTTTATAAAACGACACTGGGCTTAAATAGGGTAATACGGCCTATCCCTGGCACCCCACCAATTATTGGCACTGCTTCGTTAAATGTTAAAAAAAACAAGAACTCACAACCATCAACTTATATACAAAATCTATAGATTTTTCCATGGTTATTCTTTTTTAAATGGCAACACAATTTTCTCCAATTTGATATATTTGTCCTAATATTGGCATAGATAACTCTTGCCACAATTTTCATTTAAATATTACTTCAAATACCTATTTAAATGAAAATTGTGGCAAGAGTTATCTATGCCAATATTAGGACAAATATATCAAATTGGAGAAAATTGTTTTTTTAATTTGTACAATCAATAATAATAAATGTTTTCGAACAAAATAACGTGAAAAATAATTATATTTACCTACTATGTAAAATTTTTCAGAAAGAGAATTCTTTTCTTTGAAATTTTCACAAGATTTTGCCGATTTCGCTTAAAGTGCCAATAATTGGGCGTTTTCCGCTACATACCATATACTTACCGAAACATAAAATAAAAACGACATGCTGGTCATAAAATATATAAGATAAAGTATTGTTATTAATAATTAGCTTTGCAAAGATATCAACTAATTATTAAAATGTTATATTACTCATTAACTATTTTATTTCCTAACCCATTAGTGGAGTCCATTGTTTTCTTATCGTCATGTTTTTTTGGATACTCAATTAATTATGTGCAACGAGGTCTTTTATAGGGACAAGAAGGCGGTCAAGGCTTAAACCTTTTTAAATAGTTTTTTAAAACCACAAACTAAGCAAGCTGCGCAAGATAGGGCTGTGTGGCTTGGATCTCGGCTCTGGTTAGTTGCTGGCGAGCACTTTAAACAATACCTATGAACTTTTAAACTTTCGCGTATCATAATTATTCTATCGCACACAGGGTAAAAAAAGGGTTATTTTATCGCGTTAATACCTGTGTGCTATAGATTATGACTTTAAACAACTCTTTGGCTCCCGTAAAGGATCGATTAGTGGTTTTCGTCCACAGAAAATGAAGAAATTCTTTGCTAGGTACTGCTAGTGGGTGATATATCCGCCAGCCGACGCGGCGACGGCCATTTTATTATATTCAGAATCAGAACTTGTATATGTCCTAATTGGCTTGCAAACTTGAATTGCGCGATAAAGGTTAGTTGGAATACTAAGTACTAGATGGCGCTGCTTGTCTTCTTGTTTTTTGTACAGTTACTGTAGATGTCGCTACAGAGCTATAGCGCTATTTTACAGTATCATCGGACGCTTGAATAAAATCTATGGATCTGGGGGCCGAAGGTAATACGTTGCACTCGCGAGTGACAGCGAGTCGGCGGCAACCTTTTGAACAAATTAAGAACCTGGGTGCGATCGCCGACATATTTTTATATGAGTTTGTTTTCACGAAGCCTACGTTTCTTTGAATTGTATGACCGAAGCAACTGCTCTAGAAGATATCAACTAAGAATAGTTTACCAAAAGTACCTACGTTATTCCTATTCGATATTCAGTTATAATAATGCCAATTGTGGCTTGTGCCATGGTTTTAAAATTTGATAATGTATATGGAAATCTTTAAAAATAAAACAACAAATGGGTGATAATAAAGATTTATAATGTAAATTAGAAAACAAAATACATACATACATGATTACACAACTAATACACACAATAAGGTTAATACTATGTTTTTTTCTATATATTTTATTATTTGAAACCTACTTCTAATCATTTCATAATAATTTAAACAAAATAATTGTCATATTACAAGACTTCATTATAAAAGAAGAATATTAGAATGGTTATTTTAGGAATGATACTTAATACTTAGCCAATCAGTGGTTTTATATGGCAACACTGAATTGGAATTACGAGGGTAACACACTAAAATTTATCAGTAATTTAAAATCAAGATTTAATCACGCAGTACATATAAGTATGGTTTTTAATTAAATAACAAAATCATAAGTACAATTTGTGGCAACATTAAATAACCAAACAGTGTTGCCAATTCAGTAATTTTACAACCTAAGTTTAAATACATGGGTACATAAAAATAGCCAAACTTAACTTAATGGTGGTCCAATAAACGGAATTACGAATGTTTTATATAAAATGCTTTACCAAATTGCAAGTACAAGACGTAGAAGTATATTTAGCACCTCATTATCTTCGAGATTACTCTGAAATCCATATCAAACTAACTTAAATATCTACCTTTTATTTTTTTTACTTAAACATTTTTTTGTTTGGCAATGTATTATAATAAAATGGCGGGAGTTGGCGGGCTGTTCAGTCAGATTATTGACAAAGTTATAAAGAAAAGTGTAGAAAATCTAGTTTACAAATTATTTTGAACCAAAACAGTTGTACCTCGTCTTAGGAAAGTGCGGCGAAGAGGGGCTAGGGTGGATAGAGATTTCACAAGTTCGATGAGTGTGCGAGAAAGAGACAGAGCGACTGATACTCCCCCCGTCCCGCTATCCGCTCCCTCAAGGTACGGTACATCGGTTTCGGTCGCTCTATATATATCTATCTATTACGACAAATAACGTGGGGCAGGTTTAAGTCTATTTTGGTTATCTATTTTTTCTATTTCTTGATTATAAACTCTACATTTATACTTAATAAAATATTTGATAAGTTACCAATGATTGCACACTACTACTTAACTCGGTATATAGTAAGTACACACTATTATGAATGTGTAACCCTTTGAACTCTATTACAATACCATAGGGTCTAAAATATGATGGTCACAATTTAGACAAAGCCGTATAAAGATTTAATCAGTGCTACAAAGTCTAACAGTCTAAAAGTGCGCAAATTCAATATAAAGATATTAGATAATCTAATGAATACAATCTATATGAAATGGAATATCAACATTATTCCGAGTCTACTACTAGCATTAGGCCAGTTCTACACTTAAGGCTTAAATTACCAACAATCTTAGTTACAACCCGCCTTAATAATGTCTTACTGTTCATCTTTATCTTTAGCGCCGTGCTTCAGAATGCGTGTGAACTCCACATAGTCAAAGATCCCGTCGCGGATGGGTGCTTCGCGCAACATCTCGTCGACGTCATCGTCGGTGAAACGGTCGCCCATTGTGGTCAACAGTTCTCGGAGACGCTCCTCGCCTATGACGCCCATGTTTTCTTCATCAAAGCATCTGTTTAAATAAAATAGAATATATATTGTATACTAGCAGGCCATATAACATCCACTGTTGCACATGGGCCTCCTCCCGAGGATTTTGGCAAAGTCACAACACACTTGGCAGGTGGGCAGAAGCATTATCACTACATAGTATAAAACAAAGTCGCTTTCTCTATCCCTATGTATGCTTATCTTTAAAACTACGCAACGTATTTTGATGCGGTTTTTTTTAATAGATAGAGGGATTCAAGAGGAAGGTTTATGTGTATATTACATCAGCATTGTACCCGTGCGGAGCCGGGGCGGTCGCTAGTATGCTATAAATGATATAATAACGATCAGGAACAATGGCCTAAAATGCTTTTCTGAGGCATGCAGGGAAATAAGATTTTACACGACATTCTTGTCGTCGCACATCCCCATCTCTGAGGACTTAACACAAGACTTTAACTTAATTTGAATATTTAGCTTGAGCTTTAAATATGAATATTTGTTACCATGTCACACCAAAACTATAAAACAGTAGCAAATACTTTTATTCACTTAAACAAGGAATATTTATCTAAATTAGAAGTGAATGAATCTGTACTTTTTGTTTGAGAATGATGTAGTTAGTTCTTAAGTACTCCATGAAACATTTATCGAGTGAGAGACCCGATTGATAAAAAAAAAATGTTTAATAAAAACTTACCCAAAAGCATTCTTGATGACATCCTCGGGGTCTGTGCCCTGGAGGCGTTCACCAAACAGTGTGAGGAACATTGTGAAGTTGATAGGCCCAGGAGCCTCATTCATCATGGCTTCTAAGTAATCCTCCGTTGGGTTCTTTCCTAGAGTTGTAAAAGAAAAATTGTAAATTAATTCAAAATATAAGATATTTATCCCTCAATGATTATTAATGTGAGATCCAGACACATTTTGGGTTCACTGGGCATTAAAACCGAACAGTCCGTGCTTAAGTCCCAAGACTTGTTGTTGAAAATTTGACATGTTAGAGTTATTGGTTTGAAGTGAAACTTTCAGGGCATAGTTATGATAACATATAGATGCCGTTAAATATAGTTATGATAAAATAGATGACAATCCATTCATCATTCTTTCGTCCGGAAATTGGTAGAAATAGCTAAAGATTTCAGCCTAATTTAAAAAAATATTTCTTAATATGTCCATTTAAACGGCTATTAGGCGTTAATAAGAACTCATCCCGCAAAAGCTGTGGGTTTGTGTCGTCATCTTTATTTTGGGTATTTAAAGGGCGCGTCGGCCCACGACGCTATAGTTTGTTAGGAGGCAGTCAGCAGTAGATGTAAAGAAGCTGTTGAAGAAGTTTTGAATGATCAATAATATTATTCATTTAAAAAACTGCAAATAATCATGTTTGTTGTGTGGGAGCCACTCTTAATTTTTTTTAATTTTTTTATGTTTATTGTTATAGTGGCAATAGAAATACATTATTTGGGAAAAATTCAACTGTCTAGACCTTGACAATCAGCAAAAGCAAAGACTTAAGTTTATTGTGTTATGGTATTTAGTGACCTACATAGTGCTTATTCAATGTGTCATTAATATTTTAGTATTTCACAAGAACATGTTGCAAAGATGACACATGCACAAATCTCAAAATTAATGTACAGGTATGACACATGTTAAGTTAATAATAAAAGACTGAATAATAAAGACTGCTTTTAACTGAACTTTTATTTTTGGAAATGTCAGATATTTTGGATATGGGGCATATTCAATTACTTGTAGTTGTATGTACTTTGTACAAGAGATAAGCATAATGGGCCAATGCTATTATTATATCATTCTTTTAACCTTGGCAAGTAGCATTAGAATAGTTTTTTTTTTATTTACTATTTAAAGTTTTAGTTTAAATTAGTTACTTTTAGACATTATTATAAAGGGATTGATAAATTTTGATGACCAGTGTGGTTCCACCATAGCCTAATTGGTTAAGGCTTTAGGGCTTTACCTAAGATGCAGGTTCCAATCCTGCCGGTGGTCGAATTTTATTAATCTCAATATTGAAACATAGTATATGGTAAACTTTTCCATAAAGTATTCAAAAACATTTAAAAATGTAGTTACTTTTAGTTGGATATAATTGATTGATTATAATTATTGTGTTAGAGCTATATCATTAAATTAACAATCCTAACTTACCAAGAGAAGCCAGCATATCATGCAAGTCATCTTTGTCAACGAAACCATCTCTGTTCTGATCAATCATGTTGAATGCCTCTTTGAACTCTGCAATCTGGGCCTGATCGAACATAGCAAAGACATTGGAAGTGGCACGCTGGGCGCGTTTCTTGGTGGTGGCGCGACGGCCTGCTGTCTTGCGAGAGGACATGATGTAATCTGGAAGAAATGAAAAATAAATTTAAATAAACAAGTTTTTTAAGCTAGTTGCTGCCACTAATCAAATATAAAATCAATAGAATAGTATTTTCCTGCTTGACAGCCAATGATTAATACTTTTCATATTAAATGGTCAAATATGTTGTATATGTATAGTACATGCTATTTTTAAACTTAACAAGGTTGTTACCTTAAACAACAAAAGGTTTATATCTAAAGAATTTATATCGTACTTACCCTTTTTTATGCAAATACCAGTCTATTACAATAAGCTTCCTTTTGTAAACGCTGATAAGACTAATATCGAGGAACAACCGTGACAAACTAAGTAGGCGCGTCTAACAGAATTTTATAAATAAATTTTAACGAAGTTAGGTTGTCACTCAACTTATCGTCAGTTTCGTGCGCTAACAAGATAGTGACTCATTGCCAAAACCACCTTCCAGCATTATTAACGAAGTATATCTAGGGCAAACATGATGACATACACAACCGAGGACTGCCTTAAATGGAAGTATTTTTTCAACCTAACATCTGTTCAAATGTAGTTTATAATAAATGCCAAAAATGACCATAAGACTACTTACTTGTATTTTTGGGACTTAGCACAACAAAACACAACGGTTAGTAACCGAATTATAGAAGATTCAGAATTTATTTTATGTACGATGACTAATTTATTTGACGTCAGTTGAGCGCGTTCTGAAATCTAATCTTAATAAATGTAATATGTCAGTATGTCTACTATTCAAAATACGATATTTTTGGACAGTATGTACTAAATAGCAAAGTAACTATATTTTATAAACACAAAAACATACAAAAATAACATCTATTAATTTGATTTTGGTTATAATGTAAATTGTTTAATAATATCTTGAAAGAAAATTGCCATAGCTTTTGAACATTCTTTGTGTTGTGCTGCCGTATCTAAAAGAAAAAGTCTTCCATGGCAGTTGTCATTATTAATCTCGTAAATATTTTTTAGTATTTTAAAATAATTATTTTTTATTAACTTTTGGTTAAATAAACACCTTATATTTAGAATGAATTATCTGAACCTGAATTGGAGCTGAACTCTTTACTAACTAATAATGTTTCCATTGTTTTTCAATTTTTGTGGTAGAATTGGAAGTTATATAATTTTTTGACAAAATTGCTTGATTTGACGTACTGTTTGACAACCGCAATAGAAAAATGACGAAAATAGTTCCTAAATTCAATTTTTAACTTATTTCTTTCTTGCCCAATTGAATGCTGCTAGAAGCATTCAATTTGTACCCTTAGTTTTATTCCCAAATTCCCCAGTAAGTAACATTAATTAAACCTTCTAATAAAGTTTTCTAATGAGGAATTAATTTCCAAAAATGTTTTTTTAGATGCTTAGTCAAAGCAAGTGGTCCATAGTGTCTGGTCTCGTTCGGACTCTCAGTACCACGTCTCGGATAGGCGCCAGTCACTATGATGTCCTAGGAGTCACTCCAAAAGCTACACAAAGTGATATCAAATCAGCTTACTACGAATTATCGAAAGTTTACCATCCGGATAGATCTAAAGTAAGTTTTTAATCAGGTCAAATTTAGATAAGCAAAGAAAGAAGGGTCACCAGAACTTTCATGATGTTACTGATCATATTGATCATCCCAATAATATTTATAATAATAATTCAATGTTTTCACATTCTCTTTCTTGCTATTTCGCAGTCCCTCTATTGCACAATCATATTCAATTTTTCATATTTCTAGGATGAAGAATCAGCTAAAAAATTTAGATCAATAAAAGAAGCCTATGAAGTACTAGGCAATGTGAACCTCAAAAAGATGTATGACAGAGGTAAGTTGTTGACTAAGGGTGTTGTTACTGGCACAGATTTCAGGAGAGGGTACCTAGTACAATATTTGAAATGTTTAGAGAAGTTTATAAGTGCTTATTTTGGCCAACAAAGCTAGTTGGTGATTGAACACAATTCCACATACAGTTCTTAACTTTGTCTATATTATAAAGAGGAAGGATTTGATTGTTTCTATTGAATTGGCTCTGAAACTACTGGACCGATTTGAAAAATCTTTTGCCATTGAAAAGCAACACTACCCTGGATGACACAGGCTTTTTAATTTAATTATGAAGTTCCCACGGGAACTGGAGTTACGCATGTGAGACCGCGTGTGGGAAGCTAGTTATAAATATTTATATATAATTTTCCAATTGGTACACACAATACATTTAATACCTGAATGGTATTCACTTCAAATGTAAATATAATAAATTTTTAGTTTATAACTATTTTATGGGACATGGGTTCATTCAATTAAATGTATTACATATATTTTAGTCCAAACAAATATGTTTTAGGTCTTCTGGTGGGAACTGAGAACACAACAAGGGTGGACTATCAGCCAGAACCAGAGCCATCTGACCCAAATTTAAAGTTCTACAAGTCTAGAACAAACCGTAATGTAGTACCCACAATGGATGGAAGAACTCCTATTTATGACTTTGATTCATGGTAAGTAAATTTATCACAATCAATTTTACTCTCATTTCTCCTAAACTTAAGTTGCTCTGTATTTATGACATTTAAGAAATTTAAAGTTCTATAAACAATATATTGAAGCAATATAAAGGATTGAAGAGATTAGTTCATAATTTTGAAAGAGAGACGGTTTTGAACGTATTAGAACATTAAGGCCTGACTTATACACTAGACTAGGTATGGCGAACCTTTATGCATGAATGTGCCATTTTTCTAAATAAATGTTTAGTTTCGCTACAGATGTGCAATCAAATAATTGTCATTTCGTAGTTACTTGCAAAGCAGCTTAAGTTTCACAGGTTGAAGGTTCAGTCTCCAAGATCAACAAAATATCTTTGTGTAAATTCTAAGATTTCTTTCTGGGTCTAGTTGGTTGAAGGACTACCCTCCATGCATCAGAAATCACGTTAAGCCATTGTTCGCGATTGTTATAACATCATCTGTCTCACGATTATCAAAGCAGCATTTCCTTGTGTGTTAGAAAATGATACTGGCAAACCCTCCCATTGTAGGAGACCCATGTTGATTGATCTTGGATCAATCGAATTCAATCTTAGATATATTAACTATACTTCGTAGTAGCTTGCTCAAAATATAGCATTTTCCATCCCTGCACTAGACTATGGAGTTAAATAAACAACAACATTTTTATTATGCATTCCACTATCACAAAATCAAAATAAATAGAAACGATTTTTTAACATTTCAACTCAAAAACATCTTGGCTGATTTCTACAATTCTTTCATCATTAGAGAGAGAGTTATATAATCCAGACGTAATATCTAGGCTATATAAAAAAAGAAAAACAGATAATTTAACATGCTTGTATGCACAGTGTGGGTAAACCATGCAAATAAGTGATAAGGGTTATCTACAGAAAACGTGGAGGGCACAAATGTGTTGAATTATTAGTACCTACTGAAAACTTTCGGGTTTTTAAAATATAGTTATTCTTTTGTTATATATGTTTATACTGTTTTATATCTTCAGGGCAAAGAATCACTATGGGACATTATTCGAAAGGGCAAAGTATGAAAAGGAATTTACAAGGAAGAAACATCAAAAGCTAGAAGAAGCTTCAGCTAATAGGAAGCAAGAAACATTGTTGTTTGTTGTGTTTGCGCTAACAGCACTGTTTATTGTGCTTGCTGTTAACGGAACTGACGATTATGATCAAGATAGAACAGTACAAAAGAATAATACAGAAAAAAATAATTCTAAATGAAAAATTTTAAGTAATTGACTTCATAAAATATCCAAATGTGTTAATTAAGCACAATTGGACACAATTATGTGCAACAGAACCAATCCACAACTTTGACCATTTGAGTTCAGTGCACATTATGGTTAAAACTCATTTCTTTTATAAGTACATAATACATAGGTAATTTCATAATAGTAAATATAAACTTATATTTGAAAACTTTTCTAGACATATCTACACAAGTCAACATACATGAAAATTTTAAATATCTTAAAGTGTAATTGGGTTGGTTGGTTCTGTTGCGTATAATTGCATAAAATTTGTCTATAGTTTGACCACTATAGTTTTCGAGTCCTAAGAGGCTATAGGAACATGGTTTCGGTCAACCCATAGCTGGACGTCGCTTAACTTTAACGATCCAACTCAAATAGAGTTTTATATTCAAGTTTTTTAAGATTCAGATAGTATTTTGTCATTATTTTTTTGACCTGACTTTCAGAATCACAGAGAACTATCTTAAACTAATCAAGTGTATTTATCAATCACGATTTGAGTAATTTAAAACGTTATTGCGAAAAAATATCATCAGTCAAACATTAAGGTTGGCATGTACATTGTATCGTATATTGCACTGGATAGCTGAGACATTTTTTGTGGAGACTAAATATAATATAAGTGCAGTAATATATGTAATATATGTGCTGAGACATTATAAGGAACTGTTTGGTATATTTAACTAATTTATGACATACAATAGACCCGCCCCGTCTTCTTATGTGTGGAATGCTGATGTATTTAGTGATGTACAAGCCTCGAGGCGTCGAGCGTTATTTGTGAAGCCTCGAGGCGGAATCGCAAGACTCAGTGAGCTCGGTAAGCTCGGAGTCCCGAGCCTAACCGAGCCGCGATCTTTTTGAGCCAAGCCTCGAGCCTTCAAAAAAGCTCGAGCCTTCAAAAGAGCTCGAGCCTTCAAAAGAGCTCGAGCCTTCAAAAGAGCTCGAGCCTTCAAAAGAACTCGAGTCTTCAAAAGAGCCTTCTAACCCGCAACTGTCGCTAGATGTGAACGTGGCGGATCTTGACCGTTGGAAGTTTAAGCGATAATAGTGCTTAATCCCTTAAGCAATAATAGTTATGATTGTGTGAAGTCTGTGCCAATTATAAAGGATAATTCTACAAACACAAGTGAATAGTGGTGTATTGGTGTTTGACTGCAGCGTGCGGGGTACCCGCGCTCCTCACCGCTACGATAAGAGATAGTAGCCATAATTGCTGTCTCGGTCTAACATACCAGTGCGTGTGTTTGAGTTTCGCTTCAGTGCACTTGTACCAAATTATCGTCAACATGTTATCCTGCGTGGTTTGCAACTCGGATGTTAAAAACGATGACTTTATAAAATGTCAACTTGCATTTTGCCTATTATTGCAGAATTTACTTATTTACCTAAGTTTTTTCTTTTGTTTTCCCTCGCTACTTTCTAGTTAACCTAGCTTTATGAATGTCGTGAAACTCTGTTATTGGCTTACGAGATAATTGTCATCATCTCGCTATCACTCAGCAGTGTATGCAAACTGTAAGATGCCGTAACTTTGACGCAGCTGTAGTTTTTTTTTGTTATCCGGTCAAATGCATTTACGCATTCCCACCGCCGCTGCAGCGTATTCGCGCGCTGGCGGCGGGCTCGCCCTCTCCATATAGCGTGGTATGCTAAACTCATACCACGAGGAGAGGACACTTTTTTTTTTGTCTGTGACTACCTGTGCAACTTGAACTACTTCGCGTGCCTAGCTTACGTACTAAAATCGTAAGAAGCCACTTTCGCGATCAGTCTGCTTCGGTGTACAGCGCTAGTCGGACGTCAGGTAAAAATATTAAAATGGTTAATTGTGCTGGTAACCTTTCGATGCCCTCGTAGTCCCGAAGTTCGGACTTCGGGTACTGTAAAGTAGAGCAAACTGTAAAGTAAAGCGACAGTTTCACAAAACTCCCCTAAACTAAAAGCCATAATCCCTAAATCTCCCCGTCAGCGACCACCCTGAGCCGAGGTCCAAGTCCCACAGGGGACGCCCTCTTGCGCAGGTTGCTTAGTTTGTAGTTTTTAAACCATTTATCTAGGCTGGAGCTCTGCTCGCCTTTATGCCTGGTGAAGTAGCAAAAGCCTCGGGGCTAACAACATATGTCTGTGCGAAAAAAAAGATTAAATTGTACTGTTATTAATTGTAAAAACTGTTCAAATGCGAGAAGAAAAAATAAAGTAAACGTTTCCTTCCATCGTTAAGTCATTTTGTGATTAAGATTATGCGTAATTAATTAAAAAAACAATTATTTTTAATCTAATACCCTCAGTAATACCTGGCAATACTAAATCTGAGAAAAATAAAACATTCTTATTACATTGCGGCTTTGACTTGGAGCGGTTGATGAGACGTTTTGTTTTAGCAAGTGTTGAATATCGAGACAAACTATACTATCGTATATCGCTTTGGTTTTGCATTACAGGGACTTTAATCATTTTTCTGTCAATTTTAGCGATGAGTGCCCCTACCCCTACCCCCACCCTACACCTACCCTACCCCTACCCTAACCCTGCCCTACCCCTACCCTACCTCTACCCTACCCCTATCCTAAGGGCTCATGCCTTCAAAAAGGGCTCGAGTCCTCAAAAGAACTCGAACCTTAAAAAGAGCTCGAGTCTTCGAAAAGGGCTCGAGCCTTCAAAAAGGACTCGAGACTTCAAAAAAGCTCGAGCTCTGAAAAAGACTCCCGAGTCGTCGGGCGCCATACATACGAGGCGAGCCCTGTAAACGACACCGAGCTCTAGGCAAAGAGACTCGGACGCCTCGAGTCTTGTACATCACTGGATGTATTATACATATAAAAATTCTTAAATCACCCTACCTTTTAAAAAAATCAAAATCCGTTGCGTGGTTTTAAAGATCTAAGCATAAATACGGACATACAGAGAGCGACTTTATTTTATACGATGATGTAGTGAAGTGTGCGTTGGATAATTTTCGTTAAGCAACGTCCAGTTGATTTATTGTATTTATACTTACATATAAATACAATAAATCAACTAAAGAACATATAATTTCATGAAGTCAGTTCGAAAATGGTTTCTAGCAAATTCTTAGCTACTACATAGGATAGTGAAATGATGCGGCAGGTCTATCAAATAAACCAGCTGCAACTAGATTCGTAAATAAATGATGCTTTGTATATAATGTACATGAATATTGAACTTGCAAATACCTCTTGTAGTTTTAGAAAACAATGTGATATCGTAATAAAGGATGATTAATACATGCCATGGTTTCATTCTCCGTTCAAAAATTTAATTAGTTTTTTTTTGTTAGTACCTAACACTTTTGCTACTTCACCGGGCATACAGGTGAGCAATGTACCAGCCTTAATAAATCCAAACTAATATTATAAAGAGATTTGATGGTTTGTTTGTATGGAATAGGCTCCGAAAGTACTGGACCAATTTGAGAAGTTATTTCACCGTTAGAACGCTACACTATCCCCCGGATGACATAGGCTATATTCATTTATGAAGTTCCCACCGAAACGGGAATTACGCGGGTGAAACCGCGCGCGGGAACCTTGTGGTTTAAAAAAACAACAATTAGCAACCAACGTCAGTGGTGTTACCCCAGCAAAATAAAATGTTGATGTTTTATTTTTCAACAACATAAAATCAAATATTTACAAGCATTTTAATGCCTAGATTATGAAATGTGTTGTCACGAAATATAGGCCCCCTTGTCACACTTCATCGCAATTCACAATTATTTTTACTTTTGCACCAAAAATATAAATCATGTAATACTTACGCGCTGGAACTAATGGAAGAGTTCTTTAAATTGGATATTATTAGATTTCACTTTTTATATATAAAAGACATGGAATAATAGGAAACAATATTGACAGATTTATGAGATCTTAGAAGGACCGATAATATGACTCGAAACGTTGCGGGAGGTCTAGCAGATGTGTAAAACATATATTTTTTTATCAGTCGTCGAAATGTTGCAGAAATAGTTACAAGATATTGATACCATATACTAAAAGGCATTTTAGTCATAGCTCCATTGCATAACTAACTACATAATTTGATGGCCGTAATTTCAAATTGATTAAACTAAAAATATCAGTTATCTAGGAGCCATCATAAACATTTTTGTAAATAATTCAACTTAATATTATAATAATAATTTCTTTCACTATTTTGGTACTGTAGTAGCGGTAATTTTTTTTTTTTTTTTGTTGAAACATTCCTAGCCTAACTTTGCGGTCTAATAGTATTCTTGTTAACCCCTCATGCAAAGCTAAAATGCTTGTGTTACTAGTGGGTTCACGTCGGTAGTGCAATGAGTGGGGTTCGAACCGGCAAACTCAAGATCACAAGTTCGCCCTAGCCATTGGGCTACGGTCGCTTCATATAAGTAGGTATCGAAATAAATGTAATTATCTTAATATTATTCTCTTTCTTTATATGCCCTAAATTGGCCAGGCTCGAAGCCTTTTTGCACGTCTCGCTACCCTATTATACCGCCAGGTAGTAGCGTAATAGGAAAATAAGGCAAATATAGAAGCGTCTTATATAGTCGTAAGATCCGAACCTACATCGACCTTCACCGAGCTGATAATAGAATGAAACATGTTTTATAATAAATTAAGTATATTAGAAAATATATCAAAAATGGGTTGGCTAAAAAAATCCTGGGCAGACTATTTTTAATTATTAATTAAAAAAATATTTTAATGAAATTTTAAGAAGATTAAATTATATTAACGCAAAATCAGCGCTTGTTTGTTATTATAATTTTTTAATTATCCAATCAAGTGAAAGTAACTGTCATCTACACACCTTTTTGTATCTAGTAACCCAGTAGTTCGTCCAGGTCCAACCTAACAGCTGAACGTTCTATACGTTTAATAATTTTAGTAATAATAAAATTTACTTATTATCTTACCTTTTTTTTAATGATTTAATTTAATTCAAATTAATTTAATTCAAATCATTAAAAAAAAGTCTGTCCAGGATTACTTTAGCCAACCCATTTTTAATATATTTTCTAATATACTTAATTTATTATAAAACATGTTTCATTCTATTATCAGCTCGGTGAAGGTCGATGTAGGGTCGGATCTTCTACTAATATATGTTGTTATCATAATAGAGAATTGTCTAATGCACCACGTTTGGCGTTCGGATATTCAGTTTCCTCTGACAAATTATTAAAATAAAAGTCTATATGTTTTATTTATATTTTATTTACTTATATTACAGCAAAAATAATAAACATTGTCGGGATTAAAAGTAAGGAACACTGCAACCCACTCGCGATGACTAAATCTATAAACAAACTGAAGATCTCACGTATTTGGTATCCACACAATGGTTATTATTTTTATAACTAATAAAATATAGAATAACATTATATCACACATAGCAGTAAAAACTAGAACTTAAAATTAAGTAAGAATATCGTAACAACTTCCAACTAAGCAAAAATAATTTTCTAAAGATGATCAGTATAGTAAAAAATATACAAATAGTTCCTTAGCTAAAGTATTGACTTTATCATACAAAATATACAGATAGTTAAACTCATCTGTGTCCGTAATGCTATTTGTGCGCGTGCTTATAATCATACATCTTTAATATGTGTATGACGCGGCAGTCTACGTCCGAACATGGACACGAAATCACTATACATACATATACTAGGTTACACTCATAGCGACGCGGGCACACATGAGTTGAACTATCTATAACTCTAAAGCTCAGAAGCATAAGGTCGGATGTCCCATTATACGTCAGAAACATTCGTCGTATGTGCATTTATCGTTACCTAGCACTTACGACCAAATACTTCTGAAGTATGTACAGTCAACAAAAGAGATAGGTTTACACCGTCAGTATCAAATAATGCAAATAATGATGTTTATGTCACTACAACAGCCGGTAATTCTTTAGGGGTGAAAAGTTCGTTGCTAGCTTTATACGAATGCACATAATAGTAAACTCTTCTTATAAACCTGTACATATAAATTTAAAACGTGTTTCACTAAGTGTAAACATATCTCTTTTGCTGACTGTACATCCGTCCGCTACTGAGGTCTTGAACTATTTACGGAAACTAAAGAACTATGTAATTAAGTGTATACGGAGTATCGATATAATTGTACACGAATATTATATAATTTAATATCAATTGCTATAATTATTCGTTTTTCACATCAGTAATTTCATAATTGGTACATTCTAGCATATTACTGTGGGGAGCTATGGTTTACTTTAACCACGAACTATGTACTAGTATTATACAATAATTATATTTTGCCTGACGATTGTTTAATGGACATACTCACCGTCTTAGAAAATCATTAACTTTAAAGATTTAGATTCATCCAGTTTTTATTGGTTTTTATATAAAAGCGATAAAGGCGCTTATGCAGTAGTAACGAGCGATCAATCTCAATGGGTTTATTTAACTAGGGCATAAAACTCCAAAGTTATATCACTCGTGGCGACATAAGTAAAATTTGTATGACATATTTTTAGCACACATATTTATTCAGCTTACATATGTCCATAGAAAACAATTATTTTATATGGATATAAGCTTAATAGAGATGAATCAGTGCAAGTTTATATAACTTTTGTTTGATATAATATGGTCTCTTCCATTTAATTGATTGGTTTCGTTTCATTCTTAATTTCCCTTGTTTCGACTTCTAGTATTAGTCAATAAAACTGCTCCGACCTTACACGTCGATACAATACGAAGCGTAATATATATTTCGAGTGCTCGATTAGATTAATAGCTTAGTAATCGATTATAATAGTTGAGATATCGATTACAGTAGCTAACCTCGCAATCTGTAACGTAGGGCAAAAGTTACACAAAAAGACTATTAGTCACCGCGCTGAACCGAGGTCCAAGTCTCACATCCCCTCTTACGTAGGATGCTTAGTTTGTAGTTTGTTAATCATTTCATAAGACTTTATGACCGGTGAAGTAGCAAAAGCCTCGTGGCTAACTGCATAAATGTCCAAAGCAACAAAGGCCTTCGTACGTGATAATAGCCCACATTATTATTACTGTGTTGCCCACGTAGGGTGCGATTAATGCATTATATTTTGCGTCTCGTACAGAGACTTTTCGTGATGTATGTACATTAATCTAATATTCCTATTACAATTTTATTAACTAAACTACTCTGACCTCATACGCTCATATACAAATATCATAAGATCTCAATAGCACTTATATAACGGAGATAAGGCGAGCATGTTTCAACTTGTGAATTAATTCTCAACTTAAATGGTACAAGTCACCCATTCTTACCATTCTTGGTAAGTAGAATAAAACCCAGAGAGCTTTCCTAATAAAAAAATGAACAACAAAAGCACATCACACGTTTAAGATTAAAATAAAAACAACAAAAAAACTAATTAAAACTAAACGCGTAGTTTGTCTCGCCTTATACCCGTTATAAATACATTGCCGATTCCATTTGGGCCATGTATATACGTTTCCATATGCACGATACATGTATTATATAAATAACAATAATTAACTCACGTATTAGTACATTTGTTACAAAAAAAACGTGATTTAATAAATCTAGTGCGAGGAAGGAATTCGTTATTCCACGGTATGGATACGACCGTCAGATTTAAGTGACAGACCAGACAAATCTAGCCATCATCGACCGATCGATAGAACGTACAAACTTCGATCGATGATGGTAGTGATCGCCGATCGATCGATTGCTTTGTCCTAATATTTTGGAACGGTATCCATTAATTAATCAAAGGTACCACACCAAGCGATCAACTTCGATCGATGCCATCCATGGGCAATCGATCCATTGCTGTTTTAATACTCTAATTAACATAACATTTGAATCGCATTTAGAGAAGTAATCACTTGAGTGATGATTAATTTGATTGTTTATTGATTGAGTTTTACAAACATAAGACACACATCATTCCGTTTTCTATATAAAGTGCTTCCAAAAATCCCCCAGAATATTCTTCACCAACATAATCAGACATGATACAATCTCTTGTTATTAGGGAATATATTTTGAAATCACTTTATATCAGACACCCAAAAACCAACTCAATCCTACACTCACTCACGATTACTCTGATGTATATGCAAATGCATATTATAACAAGATACTGCGATCGTCGGTCTCCTGTCAAGCATAGACATACCCACTTCAAAGAAGGTCCACAGTCATAAGTGAGCGTTATACTGATGAGGAAGATATACCCAAGGCGTTGTGTTAATTTAGCTAGTAGATTCATAGCTTATTTGTAACCACTAATAAGTTGAGTTAAGTGTTTAGTACTGTCCTCGTTGGAAACCTAACCCGACTCCTCGCATCGTGTGTGTGGTAGCTCTGGCCACTTCGTACTGAGCTTGCATTGCTTGGAACAATTCTTCTTGCTTCTTGATAGGGTCCACGTCTTTATCTGGTGTCTCGTTTTTTACTGCGGCTGTGGAGAAATTATTTTGATTGAGATTTTGGTATTTTTCCCAAGAAATAAACCCCGTGTTGCGGGGAACTTTACTCATAATTCCCGGACACAAAACACAGCCTGACTCAGAACAACACAAATAGTCGTCACAGGTGAGAATCGAACTCAGAATCACAGGTCTCAAAGGCAACTACCGCACCCACTGATCCACCAGACCGCACGGTATATATCTACTGGTCCGATTTGAATAAAATCTTTCAATGTTAGATAGCCATTTTATCGAAGAAAGTTATCTTAGACTGAAATATTTTTTCGGATCATAGTTTCCGAGATAAGCGCGTTAAACCAAGCAAACTCTTAAGCTTTATAGTATCAGTATAGATTTCTACCAAATAAATGTCCCTATAAAAGTATCTTATTACTCCTGATTGACAGCGCCCGCGACCGCGGCGCGTCCCCCCTCCCGACCCTTAGTTTGCTAAGAACCTTCCGATGCCCTCGTAGACCCGAAGTCCGAGAGGCCCGCGAACTGTAAAGTAGAGCGACAGTTGCACAAAACTCCCCTAAAGAAACTAAAAGCCATAATCCCTCAATCTCCCCGTCAGCGACCGCCCTGAGCCGAGGTCCAAGTCCCACAGGGGACGCCCTCTTGCGCAGGTTGCTTAGTTGGTAGTGTTTAAACCAGTTATCTAGGCTGGAGCTCTGCTCGCCTTTATGCCCGGTGAAGTACCAAAAGCCTCAGGGCTAACTACATAATAATATGTGCGTCCGAAAAAAAAAAAAAAAAAAAAACTCCTGATTGACGTTTTATTAGACGGCCTGCCGCATTGAGCCTAAATTTTTTTGAAACTTTGTTTTTGTACTTGGTGTACAGGTGTTTAAAAAAATTCAAATATCGATTAATCCATTAAAAATGGTTACATTTGTTTGGAATCGTCATATTGTTTCCCTACCGTGCAGTGCGTGACGTGGCTACTACTGAGAAACACTGCCAAAAAACTCAGTAGAAACTTTGAAATGATATTTTTAGAACTACTAGGAGATTTTTTTCCAACATGATATTTACCTGGTTCCTTAATCCCCATAAGTCTCATGAACTTGGACACTTGTTTGCCATCGTTGTCTTGAGCGAAGCGTGTACCGCTCCACTTCGCGGCTTCCTCCGCCTCGGACTTGTTCTTATTGGACCAGAGGAGCTTGCGTTTTTGTACCTGAAACACACATTCATATGAATTCGAAGCGGCCGTAGCCCAATGGCTAGGGCGTCGGACTTGTGATCGTGAGGTCGCCGGTTCGAACCCCACCCATTGCACTACCGACGTGAACCCACTCGTAACACAAGCATTTTAGCTTAGCACGAGGGGGAAGTGGAATGGGTGGGAATCGAACCGGCCACCACATGATCACAAGTCCGACGCACTACCCATAGGTTCGCTTGATCTCGATAAAAAATATAGCCGTATTATAAAATTATTTTTACGATACGATTTTAATAACCTACCCTATAACTTTTTATATATTAAGTATTGATATAGAATATGTATATAGATAGACACAACCTCCGTAGCTTAGAGGTGTAAGACTCGCTTCGAGTCTCGGAGGTTTTGGGTTCGATTCCCACACCGGACATGTGTCCTGTGTGGGACAATCTTTGTGTAAATTCTAAGATTTCTTTCCGGGTCTGGTTGGTTGAGGGACTACCATCCGTGCCTCGGAAAGCACGTTAAGCCTTTGGTCCCGTTTGTCTAACACCATCTATGACAATCGTATACCAGGGAAATGAGCAGCAGCGTTTTCTTGTGTGTTACTACATGCGTGGTGACTATGGCAAAGACCCTCCCTTGGGAGGAAGCCATTGTAAATTCACCTGATCAAGTATTTTATTAGTGTTTACGGCTGAAGGGTTGTAGTAGGAGGGTAGCCCGTGGCCCGTGGGGGGTGCGTCGTGTGCGGCGGCTCGGAGCTGCTGTGCGGTGGCCATAGAACCGTCTGGAGTCTTGATTTGGAGACCTGGAAAACAGTTGTTTTCGTTATTATTATCCAATAAGTATGACCTGCTATATAGAATAAGTATTCTGTCGTCATCATTTAAAAAAACCGGCCAAGTGCGAGTCGGACTCGCGCACGAAGGGTTTCGTATCATTTTCAAGAATGTTGCCGTTATTGATATCGAGCAAGAGGACAAAAAAATCACCTTTGTTGTTTGCGAGCCCCTTATTTTACAGCCTGGTGACAGACAGACAGCGAAGTCTTAGTAATAGGGTCCCGTTATTACCCTTCAGGTACGGAACCCTAAAAACCGACCAAGTGCGAGTCTGAAGTCTGACGCGCGCACGAAGGGTTCCGTTCCATTTGCAAGTGTCTACCTGTTGCCGTTATTGATATCGAGCAAATAAGGGCAAAAAGAAAAAAGTTAGTTGTATGGGAGCCCTGAGCCCCCCTTATTTTTTTAGTAGTTGTTGTTAAAGCACATAGAGAGACAGACAGACAGCGAAGTCTTAGTAATAGGATCCCGTCTTGACCCTTTGGGTACGGAACCGGTATATAATACACTAGCGGCCCGCCCCGGCTTCGCACGGGTGGACTTTTATACCCTACCCTACCCCTACCCTACCCTACCCTACCCCTACCCAAAAGTATCCTATGTCCTTCTCCCAGTTCTTAGCTACCTCCCTACCAATTTTCAGCCAAATCGGTTCAGCCGTTCTTGAGTTATAAATAGTGTAACTAACACGACTTTCTTTTGTTTTTAAAATGTATTCTGCTATTCAGGGCGGAGACAAATCCAACGAAACAAAAACCATGAAAATTTATCCAGCCGATCTCGAGTTATAAGTGTTGTAACAAACCCGACTTTGTTTTATATATATATAGATAGATAGATAGATAGATAGATAGAAGATAGAAGATAGATATATGAATTTTTTAATTCGTAATATCTTTTGAATGGAAATTCCAATTTAAAAACTATTTTATAGGTAGTTAAATGGTGTTGACCATAAAATAATTTATTTGGATAAGGATTAATATAAACACATAAATAGCATGGTTTGAATTTGGTTAGCATTTTCATTAATTTTTAAAATGAAAAAAGTTGTTGTAGTGACATAACTACAATAGTTGGACATATGCTACCGCTGAGTTTTTTGTAGACATTATGATGTTCTTCAATATTGTTGTACATTATTTTGTTCTATCGCTAATAGTTTCGGCAGCGCATTCGACGAAAGACATTTTAAGACTCATTTTTCTACACCTTCGGTTACATGGTTCAAATTTTACCAAGGATCCCTATTTTTTTTCAAAATGAAATGTAGCCTATGTCAAATTGGAAAAATGTAGCATTCTATTGGTGAAAGAATTTTTTAAATCGGCCCAGTACTTTTTGAGCCTATTTATTACAAACATACAAAAATAGGTACAAATCTTTCCTCTTTATAATATTAGTGTAGATATAAGCGGCCGTAGCCCATGGCTAGGGCGTCGGACTTGTGATCTTGAGGTCGCCGGTTTGAACCCCACCCATTGCACTACCGACGTGAACCCACTCGTCACATAGCATTTTATCTTAGCACGAGGGTTTAATTAGAACACTAGTAGACAAAAACTCGGCTAGTAATCTTTTTAAAAAAATTAAAATATATATTTTATATTGGAATGAAGCGTTAGCTTAGTGGTTACAGTAATTACTTCTGCGACCTCGTATTCTGGATTCAATTCCCACCTGGGACAATTATTTGTATGAACCACAGATAGTTGTTCTGAGACTCGGTGTGCTTTGTGTTCATGAATTGAGTGTTTGTAAACACACGGTTGAATTAACCAAGTGCAAGAGTTGTCTTTAAAAAAATCAGGCTGTATTTTTTGTAAAATTTTGAGAATAATGTAAGTTGTTTGGGGCCCTTTTTCGTTATAACGGCTGTTTTATTAAACCTAGGATCTAGACAAGTGACTTCTTAATATTCGACAGAATAGATTAAACTTGAATTTAATTTAATCAAAATCATTATGAAGTTATTATAGTCATTTTTAGCCATTAATGAAGTAGAAAAAGTGATCGTTTAATATTACGTAATTTTGGCTAGCCGCAAACCGATTCGGTCTTTTATCTACTTACCTTCGTCGTATTTCTACGAAGGTAAGTATTTTTTTGGGTTCCGTACCCGAAGGGTAAAAACGGGACCCTATTACCAAGACTTCTTCTTCAAGTCTTTCTGTCATCAGGCCGTATCTCAAAAACCGTGATAGCTAGACAGTTGACATTTTTACAGATTATGTTTTTCTATTGCCGCTATTACAACAAATACAAAAAATGAAATAAAATAAATATTTAAGGGGGGCCCCAAACTTTTTTTGCCCCTTTTTGCTCGATATCTATAACGGCAACAGCTAGACGCTTGAAAATGGTACGGAACCCTTCGTGCGCGAGTCCGACTCGCACTTGACCAGTTTCTAAAAAGGTCTTTAGACGACGTTAAAAGTATTATTTAGTTCATACCTAACCTTAACGTAAAACAATATAAAATACCTGCTTTATAGTATTTTATTGCCATAGCTACCATACAACTGATAATAATTATAATCAATTTGCATATAGCATGCAAGTTAGACATTGACCTGAATTTAACTGTTTGTTTATCGAAAGTCAATATATAAAGTTGAAATCAACCGTGAACAAATAAGTTCTTTATTATATAACGTGTCAATCGTTACTTCACTGTATATTTTCATAATAATAAAATAATAGATAGAACTAGTCAATTTCTTTTGTCGTTATTTCGTATTAGTTAGTTTGTAGAATACTCCAATTAAATGAACTGCTAAGCTAAGCTGCTTCGTTTCCAGTGCTTCCTTCATAAATCAACTCCACATTTGAAATCGTAATCTGCGGTTCCTTCAGTTATTTATTGTGTCTAATAGATATGTTACACTGTATACTTTAAAATATAAAAGTCATCTTAGCTGTTAAATGTAATTAATTGGTGTAATCACTACATAGTATAAAACAAAGTCGCTTTCTCTGTCCCTATATCCCTATGTATGCTTAAATCTTTAAAACTACGCAACGGATTTTGATGCAGTTTTTTTAATAGATAGAGTGATTCCAGAGGAAGCTTTTTATGTATAATACATCAGCATTGCAACCGTGCTGAGCCGGGGCGGGTCGCTAGTAAATTATATATTATTATTGTCAAACGTTTAAGCTTACCCATCTTTTCCATGACTTCAAGTTTCTTGTTAACCTTGTAGGAAGAGGGTCGGTAGTCCCCTGAGGAAGTGGCTCGGTAGTCCCCTGAGGGAGGAGGTCGGTAGTCCCCTGAGGGAGCGGGTCGGTAGTCCCCTGGGGGGGAGGAACGGCGCTCGTTACTGCCGGAGTGTCCAGGTGGAGGGAACGCGGCGCCCCGGGATCTGGACCTCGCCCCACGCTCGTGACGATGACTGGACCTAAGGGTACATATTATCAGTACATCATCATCAGTCCGTATAACGTATATGCACTGTTGTACAGTCAACAAAACAGATAGGTTTACACCGCCAGTATCAAATATCGTAAATGAATATATTTATGACACTACGACAGCTGGTAATTCTTTATGGGTGAAGAGTTACAAATGCACATATTAGTCAACTTTTCCCATAAACGTGTACATATAAATTTAAAATGCGTCTCACTAAGTGTATACCTATCTCTTTTGTTGACTGTACGTGGGCCTGCCTCGAAGGGGTTTTCCTTCAGTTACTACACTTGGTAGGCGGTATATTACCTGGTATACGATTGTCATAGATGATGTTATGACAATCATTCATTACTTAATGGGTGCACCAATTAATATTTATGCAATCAGATGAAGCTCCCGTGGGAATTTCATAATTAAATATAGCCTATGTTAATCCTGGATAAAGTAGCTTTCTAATGATGAAAGAATTTTTTAAATTGGTCTGATGTCTATTCTATGTAAGAAACATACGATGAGATAGCATTTATATGACAACAATATATTGTATTATGTATACCTATCTATCTTTTAACATTCGCGTCAATTTATATACATTATACCTGATATCTATTTGGCTCGCTTTAAATCTCGGAGGTAGTGGGTTCGATCCCCACGCCGGACAGGAAATCTTTGTGTAAATTCTTAGTTTTCTTTCCGGGTCTGGTTGGTTGAGGGACTACCCTCCGTGCCTCGGAAAGCACGTAATGCCGTTGGTTCCGATTGTTATAAATCGTATATCAAAGAACGGGCAGCAGCGTTTCCTTGTGTGGTTCAACATAATACTGCGGTCACCAACCCGCCTGCCAAGCGTGGTGACTATAGCAAATACCCTTACTCGGGAGAAGGCCCATGTTCAGCAGTGGACGTTATACGGGCTGATGATACCTGATATCATTATCAATAACAATATTATAAAGAGGTAAAGTTTGCGAGTTTGTGACGTTGTAAGGGGTAATCTCTGGATCTACTGAACCGATTGGTAAAATTCTTTTACCAATAGAAAGCCACGTCATTTGTGAGTGTCATAGGCTATATTAAAGTTCCCACGAGAACGGGGTTTACGCGGGTGAAACCGCGCGGAACAGCTAGCGTGGTATTAATGCGATAAAATGTAACTTTGCTACATATAAAATCCGATAATGACATATAATGACACACTTACCTTCGTTCCTCAGAACGCCGGCTATGTCTATCCCTGTCGCGCTCACGCACTTCTCTATCTCTGTCTCCCCTGTCCCCCCTGTCTCTGTCACGGCGGTCATCTCGACGATCACTGCGCTCCGTAAATCTAGAACAACGTATTTTTTTTTATTGAATCTGTGAATGTACATTAAGAAATTAAAGACTTAAGTAAACATGTGAACATACGCTCAAATTTTCATTGATTTTTCCTTATAATTTTACAATGAAAAGTTCCTGGGCCAAAGTTGTAGAGAATGTTTCTATAATTTATTGTAAGACTTTGTCAGAAAATATTGTAATATGTCAGCTTATATACATAGAAAGAGCAAGGCTTCTTTGGATCATTACAAATGATATGGCAAGGGTTTCAACTCAAAATAAAATAAAAAAAAAGTCAGTATTATTTTGCAAACAAAAAATAAAAACGCCCTTTTTTATTTTTACTTGCAAATAGTTCGTTGACATCGATCAGCTGATGCTAGTGATGTATTTATTTCAATTTGAAAAGTTTGGTTTCTGGTATCTATGAATTTTAAAAAATCATTACAACCGGACTTGTAGAGATAGGATTAAATAACCCTTGCCATATTGTTTGTTATCATTCAAAAAAGCCTTGCTCTTTAACTAAGTATATACCCTTTCCGTTAAACCTTGTATATGTATGTAATATGTATTCATACCTAGGTGATACCGCATCTCTGGCATCCTGGGACCTCTTGTCAGCTGGCGGTGGCTCTCCGCCGAAGGGTTTAAGGTCCATCAGCGCGGGCACTTTTTCTTCAGGCCTGTCTCCAAGCAGGCCGCGGCGGCCGTCAGGACGTGCTTTGTCACGGTCACGATCAGACCTGGCGTAAAATATGTTGAATATGATACTCCATAGTGTAAATGTTTTATTTAATTAACATGACAACATCCGTAGCGTAGCGGTATTTGGTTCGCTTTAAATCTCGTGGGTTCGATCCCCACGCAGGACAAGAAATCTTTGTGTAAATTTTAAGATTTCTTTCCGGGTCTGGTTGGTTGTGGAACTAACCTCCATGCCTCGTCCCGATTGTTATAACATCATCTATAACAAGCATATATCAGGGAACGGGCAGCAGCGTTTCCCTGTGTATTTCAACAGAATACTGCGGTCACCAATCTAGCCTGCCAAGCGTGGTGCTGAATATGGCAAAACCCTCCCTTGGGAGGAGGCCCATGTTCAGCAGTGGACGTTGTACGGGCTGATGATGATGATGATGATGTTTATAACCTGACACCTGAGGGCCTAAACAAAATGCCACTACAAGAAACAAGCGAATCGATCGTTCGAATCTCGGTTTCATAAAACATTTAGATCTTACGATCGAATCGCTCGTTTTAAAGTAGAATCAACCAATGAATAGCCGCCATTTTTCCCGCGCCCGCTTAACCACGTGACAAAAGTCAATTGTTTGTGCTTGCGATCACACCGCTATAGTGGCATTTTGTCCCACTGGCTCGAACATCAACCTTTCTCCCGCTACACCACGCGCCGCCGGGCCAAGGTTGGCGCAATTTGGGTTGTAATAAAGTCGACTGTTTAAAATTTGGTACCTAAACAGAAACTGAGCGCACACTCAACTTTGTTTTATAAGGTCACCGGACCAAATAAGTTTTCGTTTTTCATTACTATATAAAAAAAATATATTTGACTTTAGCTTTGCAAAATAAGCTATTTGTCCTATTAAGGATTCCAAGGGATCAGAGCAGTCCCTAGCCTTTCACTAGGTAGATATTACAGTACGAATAACTCCCGAAGCAGTGTATTTATTTTCCAAAGACAACTGCAAGTCTAGATAAATTAATCCATGTGCCGCAGGGGGCCTTTTATCATCATCATATCATCCTCAGCCTGTTGCCATCCACTGCTGAACAAATATTCCACCCCATCGATTTCCAGCGGGAACGATTGCTAGCTCATAAACTGGTGCAGTCTTTATTACTTTTGCGCGTGTATCGCGTAATAATGCTGACTTAAGATATGTACGGTTGATCCGTACAATTCGCGTACCTGTATCTGTCATCCCGTCGTGGTGAGCGTCGTTCCGACTTCTCTTTTTCGTTGCCGCGGTTGCGTGACGGGGGCGAGTCACGGCGACGATCGCGCCGCTCATACTCGCGTTCGGCACGCTCGCGACTGTCATCTGTTAAAAGAAAAACGTTAATTTCACTGTACAAAAAGATGTCGATGAATTAAAAAGAAATAAAACTTGTTTCTATTCACGTAAATCTTATTTATGACAGGTTCAGATTGCAGTCTCGCTGTGGGGAGGGGGGGGGGGTAATTTTTTACGTTTTGATAGTAATGCTGTAGGCGAACCGAACTGCCAAGTACTAGCAATCATTAAAAACCACGGTGTATATGCCAAATTATATATATATTGGCTTCCAGCGCGTGGTTTCACCCGCGTTCCTCTATAAATGGGCTATCACCTTGCAAGAATTTCAAATCAGACCAATAGTTTCTGAAATTAGCTCGTTTCAGCAAACAAACTCTTCAGCTATAGTATATATTAGTATAGATTTAACTATTAGAATGTTAAATATAATACTTACTGGAGCTTGTTCGTTCATTTCTAGAAGGCTGGTGGCGGGGCGTGGGATCCGCGGGCGGCAGCTCGGGCTCCGACTCGGCACCCTGCGAGTCCTGCGACAACAAATGTGGCCCTTACATCAAACATATATAGATTATTAAGATAAAATATGTAGTGAATATGCCTATATACCGAAAACCCCCCTGAAATTAGATATTATTATATGTATATTTGAATTATCTTTAATAAACAAAGATTAATAGACAAAATAAAAATTAATTGTAGCTTAGCTAAATTATAAGACATTAACTATGTTATTTGTTTTCTGATTTTTTAAATTATCATCTATATAAAGGAGGCGGAATAAAAGCCTTCTGAATATGTGCTTTTAATTAACAAATATCCCGTTTTTAGAAGATTTATACTAAACATTTGAAAAATTTAACAGCATAACAGTTGTTAACACGTTAAGCAGTAGGCATGAAGACAATAAAAACTATTTTAGTCCGTCAGTTAGATTACCAAAAAATATTGGACACATATTTTTTTCGTTCCACAAGCAAAAATGACGAAGATACAGCGCGTTAAAATTTTTGTGTGGCGTGGTACAATTTTACCAAGTAGTGATGTCACAAGCCCCCCACGAATGAACTTTATAGTTAGTTTTTGCTCTGTATCATTCGTCATTTTTTATTGATTTGATAAATAAAAAAACACGTGTCCAATATTCTTTAGTAATCTAAGTAACGGACTAAATATATTTTTTTAGTCTTCATGCCTAATGTTCCAAGGTTTATGTCATATACTTTTTAACAATATTATTTATAAAAAAATAAAAAAGTATTCCTCTGAGTCTTTTGCCAGTTCTCCTCAGAGTTGCAACATCCTAAACTGGTGATAGGAAAATAAATGGATGCATCATAAGAACATGATTTAATTTTTAATAAATAAATTATTGACTTTGACTTTACAGAATCCAGTTTAGTTTCCAATAATTAAGTTAAAAACAGTTACCACAAATTGTGTATGGTTATAAAGTTTCAAATAACATTTGAGACAAAAATGAGATGGAATCACTCCAATTACAATGTAAAATACAAAATGATGTAAATAAGTTAGTCAAATATCATTAAAAAAATTAGTAGAACGGAGTTTTTGGCAGTTTCTCAGTAGTCACCACTTCACGCAATGCACGGCATTGGCAAAAATTTGACGATTCCAAATAAAGGTAACCATTTCATGGAATATATTACATACATATTTCTAGACCTCAGAAGCATAAAGACGAATGTACTAATATACTTCAGAAGCATACTGTCGTAAGTGCCAGCTTACGATAAAGGCACATACGACGAATTATTCTGACGTATAATGTCACATCCAACCTTATGCTTGTGAGCTTTAGATTTGTATTTGCACAGTCAGAACTTGGGCAGGCCAAGCCAGAGCTTGAACAAAACTATAATGATCTCAACACCACCTTGTTACCAGTAACAGTGCTTTTGATGGATAAGAAGTAAATTAATTAAGATCATAACTATAACCGACATCACAAATATCTTAATTCCTCCCTTTTATGCCTCTTTGACTCACTATGATGCCATTGGAAGGTCAATTGCAAACTAGGGGTTGCAAAATTTATCTCCCAAAATAAATGTTTATATAGAGAAAATTAATACAAACCACAGTTCTTATTATGCAGTCTATTTGAGTTACAATACAATTCAAATAGACAACAGTTAATAAATATGACATTATTATGATAACTTTCAGATGGCAATTACATCTTGTAATCTATATCAATAAAAAATTAACTGTACAGATTCTTATTTTGTTGTGTTCTTAACTTTCAGCCCACAGTTTCTAAGAAACAAAATTTTGAAACAATCCATGGGAAATGACAGTTTATTTTTTTGCTAGCAATAGTAAGGGCGCCATCCTCTAGTTCAAAATAGAAGAAATATGTAATTGTATTTAAGGAGAATAATGGTTTCTTTTCATTCCATAGTAGGCCCCAATACTCTTTCTGAAAGCTTTAAATAGTACATAACAACATCATATTAAATAGTGTGTATGTAATAGAAGATGCTGCAATCAATATTAAATTTAACAATAGGGCCTTACAAACTAGCCATGTAATTTATGTCTAGATATAAATATTTTTTTCATGTTATGATTAAACATTTGAGTCCAATTTATAAATTGCATCAATATTTTGATATTTTAGTTATAATAGTTGACCTATTATAACTAAAATATCAATCAACTAATATAGTCTTAAGACATAAAATCTAGAGCTCAGAAGCATAAGGATTATATACTTCAGAAGCATTTGGTCATAAATGTCAGTTAATGCTAAAGGGAGCGTTCAAGTATTAAGTAACGCAATTTTTGAACATTTTTGACCCCTATCCCCCCCTTGTAACGCACCGTAACGTTTTTCTGGACTCCCCCCTCCCCCTCTCTAAACGTTACGTAACCTCAAGTGATAATTATTACCCTAGTCGTAAAAAGTTATGTATTAGTTTTTACACTTGGTATAGTTTTAATCTACTAAATAAAACAAGAGAATTTTAATTCGCAACAACAACATATTTTGTTTATTTTTTAAAAAAATTTGGCTTTTAAATTTTTTTTGGTTTTGGTTTGGGAGTTCTAGTTTCCTAATTTTTTAGAAACAATGTTACGTAACGTGATGTAAGAAAGACCCCCTACCGCCCCTGTAACGCATCGTAACGTTATACGAGACCCCTCCCCCCCCCAAATTGCGTTACGTAATACTTGAACGCTCCCAAAGGCACATACAACAAATGTTTCTGATGTATAATGGCACATCAGACCTTATGTTTCTGATCTCTAGAAATTTTGATCTCTGTTTAATATGAAATTAATTTAGAATAGTTTTTTTTAAATTAAATCAACATGAAGTGTTTACTGTCAACTAAATTCTATAAAAGAAATAAAAATAACATGCAGTTAACATTTGATGTCCATCTTGTTGGAATAAAATATTACCGTAAATTCTTCAGGTTTTAAAATAGGATTCTTCAGGCCCATTGGCCCATCTTGCTTAATCTTCTTACTTATTTCTATAATCATACTAACAATTTGTTTGGTACACGAAATGTTAAGTAGGTACCTAAAATTTATATATGTATAAAAAATCAACCTTGAAATTTTGATTTTAATACTTAAGTTACAATTTTAAACATCAATGTAGTGTTATATTAAATTAATGAATGATTACATGACATTTTGCAGTTGTATGGTTTTTTTTTTACTATATTTTTTATAAATTTAATTGATATAGGTATTATATTTTTAATATAATTTGGTTACCTTAGAGCTATGTACTTACATGATATTGGCACTAAGAGGTAGCAGCGCGCATGGGTGTGTCGGTTCGTCTTGAAGCCTCAGCATACTCAAGGGGTATTTGACTTTTGTTTTGTGTCAATTTACAAATGGGTAACATATAAAATAATAAAAGTGTTAATATCATTGTTGAAAACAGTTTAATTTGAGGTTTTTTATTTTAACTGTATTATTAAATTTAAATTTATCAAAACTACTGACATTTATAATTATGATTTCTTAATGATTGTTCCAACTATGTAGATAATTAATTTTACTGATTCTAACTGGGTAGATGATAAATAATTGTTTATATTTAATTTATATCTATTTAAACGTTATTTTAATACTATAAAAGTTGATTGTGACTGTCTGGCTGGGGGGTACCAGGTCAGTCATGTAAATCATCAAGTGTAAACTAAGTTAACACAATGAACTTAGATAAAGGGTTCCAAGTAAATAGTCTCTAGTTACCTCGCTCATATCCATGTTGACGTCATCGTAGTTGGTATCATCTTCACGACGACGACCACCGCCGCTGGTACCCACCTAAAATACCAATCTATTGTCAAGCAGAGAATGCAGGTTAATATCCATGATCCTCTTCATAATTACATCAAATGACAAAAAAAAATCTATTAATAAAACTCTAAATGACACTGTGCGAATAAACGAAATTTATCTCAAGGACGCTATTACTTACCGAAGTATGGTGGCTCCCATATCGTTCGGATTCATTTTCATCGTCGCTACCGTAACCAACAAGAGAATCCATTGTTAGTTGCTGTTTGTAGCACGATGGAACTCGATTTACACAAAGTGATAAACAGTAATATTTTTGGAGATTATTTAATTAATTTACACAAGAAAATTGAAGTACACACACCACCAACTGCTTGACATTTCATGTAATACCATAGAGTGCCATAAACTGCCATAAAGCAGATAGAATATTACAGAGAAACAGTGCTGTCCATAAAGGGGATAGGTCAAGACCAAGGCATGGTCCCTTATAGTACGACCACGCATTTAACATTAATTTTATTATAAAATATGTATTTCAATAATATTTAATATGCATTGCCATTCAACGTGACAATGCTGCCATCCTTCTTGACACTTTTCCGATAGATATCGATACGGAGCGTTTTTAGCCATCCTCTAATACCCCCCCCCCCCCCCCGCCCTTTTATCTTATTTTAGTTTTATTTAACATGTTAGTTTTAAATATGCATTATATCAATTCATTTAACTATTCTAAATAAATTCTATAAAGATAATTGTAAAAAAATAATCCGTCCTTCTATAAGTAGTAATAATCTTCCTGATCTCGAAATCAAACTTGATACCACTATTGTTTAAAAAAAAGTAAAATAAAGTAGACAAAAAGCAATATCGAATGCACAACACTATGCTAGTGAGTGTTTCAATCACTGATATATTTTCAATTACAATTTACGTCAATGTCAGTTGTCAGATACAGCGTGAAGCTAGCTACAAATACAATCACTTATTACTTTGTGGTTATGGGATTCACCGAAAAGTGTTCATCAAAATTTGTTTTTATTACGAATTTATTGATAAACTAAACTGTAGTCATGGAAAGATTTGTCTTTGCGTACCGTCAACATAGTAAAAAATAAAATAATCTACCTTGTTAAACGTTTTTCAAGATACAATTGCATTAAGTTAAGCATAAATCTAAATAATATAAATAATAAACAAGATTTATAAAAAAATGGAAGACTCCGATACGAAACCATGTCCTAACTGGTGAGTTTTATGTGCAATACGCATGTTATGTTGTCAATATTAGTTCTATTTTAGCGTGACACGTTAGCCGTTTATTTTTAGATTATTTGGAACAGTGCGAACATCGCAGCTGTCCCGAATACGCTTGTTTACTTTACAAAATAAAAATGATTGTTTTGAAAATACGCCCTTTTCTGTCGTATTTGTATAATGTACATACTACATATACTATGTAGCTATTCTGTTACGAAAATACAATTTACTTCTGTGTCGGGCTCCATCAATCATACAAAATTTATTGTCATCCCAAAAAAAGCGATATCTGTTCTTTGTTTAAAACCCTGCAAAAAATGTTAACCTTTGATTAGGATTTTAAAAATCACAGCCTTTGGGTCAGTGGGTATTCTTAGGGGCTATGCAGGATTACAGGAGTTGGAGTATACACTTTGAGGTGATGAGCTGCAATAAAAACAAAAAAACATTTTTTTATTCATTTTTTGAAATTTCTTTATTTATATGATGATACCATTCACATATTGTTGATAAATAAATAAAAATGTTTCAAAATTTATATATTATTGTATAAGAAGAATAATAAATTCTATTTTGATCTAGTTTGATTATCAAAAAATATTGGACATGTATTTTTGTTTTCATTCCTCAAACAAAAAATGATGAAGAAACACTGCATTGATGTCACTTCTAGGTACAATTTTATCTAGTAGTGAAGTCACAACCCCACAATTAAATCAGACCCTTATGCTTTTCCCTTCCTCTATCATTTTCCATTTAAGTCTGACTTGCACTTGTTGCATCTGCTTCACACTATCTATTATGAAATAATAAATTTATTTATCATTTGGTAGTATGGGGTACGCGTTGCACATGGGGTAGCAAAGCAAAGGGAGCTTGCCATGGATCCCCACATTTGTACCCATTCCATTTAGACCGCTCACTTATTAGGAGGTGCTAGGGTATTGTTTGCATGGTCTAGAGATGCATCTGTAACTACTAGATTATTATTCCTATTTTATGAATTAAACTATGTAACCAATAGGTAGCAGAAATTTTACGATACTATAGTGTGTTTATTTCAGTTTAATAATTAATTTTATTTGCTTTTATAGGCTCAATTAGATCAAAGTTAATTGTGACAGCAAAGACTCATCAGCTCAGCTCAGGCTCATCAGCCTAGTCTTTGCTGTCACAATTAACTTGTCATCACATAGACACAGAGGAATTAATGACAACAACAATGATGCCACCGGGAGGGTCTCAAAATGGATCTTGCTCACATTACAGTATTTTTTTATAATACTGCAATGCAACTTGTCTGTTTAGATTAAAATTTCTCGATACAAACTTTGCCTTCCTATATTATGCTCTTAGGAGTGAAATTTTAAAAAAATCCTTTCCTGTGCCTGCCTGCTCCCAAGTTTCAGGTCTCTATGTTCAGCAGTTTAGGCTGTGTGTGTAACTGTCAGTACGAGACAATAATTTGTATTATGAAAATACAAGATTTTAAAAAAATACTAGCAGTGGTTTTGCATACTACTAGTATTCTTGTTAAGCCCTCGTGCTAAGCTAAAATGCTTTTGTTACGAGTGGGTTCACGTCGGTAGTGCAATGGGTGGGAATCAGAACCGGCGACCACATGATCGTAAACCCGACACCCTACCCATACGGCCGCTTATGCATACATAATTCGTAGAAATTCGTAATGACTGATTAGTGTCTGGATATCTGAATCCGGTTGATAACATCCTAAGAACAATGCATGACCTCAGAAGCATAAGGACGTATATACTATCGGATGATCTTTAGAAGCATTTGGTTGTAAGTGCAAGTTTACGATAAGGACACAAACAACTGTATAAGGTAACCGCGATGATACATCCGTCCTGACCGACAATTGAGTATTGTATGAAATCATTATGACGGTTTATATTCTGGCATAAATGTGTTCGAGTAAGTCGTTAATGGAATTGAATGAAGTAGCACTTCAGGGCCCCCGACTCTGCTAATTTCATAATGCATCAAAATAGTAGTGCTGGTAGAAGTTTGTAGAGGAACGGTTGGTGGTGTTCCTCTACAGAAAATGATGATCTTCTTTGCCGGGCGAGGTGGTATGCACGGACACGCGCTGAAGACTTCTCAGGCGCCCGTAAGGGCGCCGAGGAGTCGGTATCGGGGCGTATTGCCCCCTGACCGAGGTCTCAAAACGCTGCCTGTGACTACAGGCAGGTAGTTGGTGTGGGTGATACCCGTGATCATGTCCCTAGGGACTGGTGTATGGTGGCCGCAGTGAGTGAGCGCCCGGGCTATGGCCCGGGGCAGCTGTCACGGGGGAGTGTGTGGAACCTCCTAATGCTTCACGGCGCCGGGAGATCGAGGCCCTACCGGGTGAGACACCGTGAGGTGAGGCCCAGCAGGAGCCGATCTACAACCGTGCGCCGACTATGATTAGGAGGTTCCCTTAAGCTGCCCCGGCGCAAGCGCGCCTGGGGCGGGGGGAGCGACTGAGTCGCCCGGCGCCAGATCCCTAGGGAGTCTCCTCCGGTCAGGGGGGGTAGTAGAGGCCGTAAGAGGGCGGCCTTTGAGGCCGCGGGTTCGATGTAGCTCCCTAGTGGCCATTGAGGTGTGCCATGATCGTGCACACACCGGCCACTAGGATGGGGGTGATGTCTCTGCCCTCCCCCTTCGCTGTCCAGACTTCGTGGAACAGCTTTACAGCGCTCTCGACGAGTCGGGCCAGGTTTTGTGGGGCAAAGAAAAAGCCTCCCGGCGTCTGGTTAGGGGTTTTGGCCCCTTTGCCCTTCTTACCGGGGGGCGGCGCCGCCACGGTGGTAGTGGTCTCGGCGGGGGCGGCCTTCTGTTGGCACGCGCCCCCGGTGGACGTCGACGGTTTGTCGAGAGCGTCTGTCGGGAAGGGGGAGGGGGCGGCCCTCTTCTTGGACCTCTTCCTTCTCCGGGGCTTCGCTGGAGCTCCGCGCTCGCAGGGGTTGTTTGCAGCCGCCATCAGCGTGCTGCTCGGGGCTTCGCCTCGGGGGGTCGGTTCGACCGTCTTGGGCCCCGGCGGTTTATTGCCAGTGATGGCGACTGTCCCTGCTTTCCTGTTTCGGGCTTCGGCCCTGAACGTGGGGCATCTTATTGAGTTTGCCGGGTGCGCGCCACCGCAGTTAGCGCAGCAGGCCGGCTCCTCGATAGGGATCGGGCACTCCTTGGCCGGGTGGCCACCTCCGCATCGCACACACGCGAGCGGGCGGTGGCATTGGTGTGAGGAGTGCCGGAACTTTTGGCATCTGTGGCATTGAGCCGGCCTTCTCTTTCCTCTCCAGGCTTCTATTTTTACACCGGGCATGCACAGTAGCTCTGTGATCTCATATATGCCCGGTGTAATTCTGGGGGTGCGCTTAAGGATGGCGAAGAAAATGCATCCCGGCCGTCCTTGGCGGGCCCTGATGTGCCGCACGTACTCGGGCTCGAACCCGAGGTCGCGGAGCTCGCCGGATATGTCATCCGGGTGGGTATCGGCGGGGAGGCCTCGGATCGCCACTTTGAGGCTCTTCTCGGCCGGCAGCGAGTACGAAAACCAGACCACTCCATCCTGGTTTTGTACTTTATATAAGTAGCTTTGTACTTGCCTGTGTTCCTCCTCAGTCCGCGGGGTGAAGCGGACTCCTTGGCCGAACGGGCGAGCATTGGGGGCGTGGCCCAGAATCTGTTTGAGCGCGCGGAAGTGGCGCGCCCAGTCGGGGAACTTCTCACAGATGAAGGGCGGGTACCGGGCGCCGCGCGCTCGCTCGCTCGCTTCACCCGCGGGGTTCGCTGCCGGCACTTGGTCACTGTCGTACACTGGGTTTGCACTAACATTGGATTCACTGCGGGGACGTGGTGACACTGGTGCGCTAGTGCGCACATTCTCGCAATCACTATCACTGAACTCACTTGGGGTTGCGGATCGACTCACTACCTCCCTGTAGGAGAGCGAGGGGGGCGATGGGGATGTGTCCGTGCGCTTGTGGGCCGTTGTAGGCTCCTCGGGGCTGCGTGGCCGCTTTTCGCGCGGCGTGGGTGTGTTCATGTGCACGTCCGGGATCGAGTCCACCGAACCCGTGCTGTATGAACGCACTGAGGGAGTTGAGGGTCGCCGCTTTGCCGGGGCCGGGGAATATAATCCCTCCTGCCCTCCTGCAGCGACGCATTGGGTGCGCGATCCGGGCGGACGGCGCTGGGGTGTCGTTTTTCTTCTACGATTGCGGGTAGAAGAAGAATTTTTTGCGGATACTTGCTCCGGCGCACTGGGTGTGGTCGGTACACTGGGATTTCTTCCTTGGGTGTAGGCGGTGGCAGGGGTCCTGGGCGCAGCGCGAGACGCGGGGCTCGACCTACCCGTTGCCGGGAGGGAGCTCGGAAACGAACTGGCGCTCGACCTCACCGATGAGGGAGCAACGCGGGGGTCACGGGGAGGCGAACGAGCGGGCCTCGACCCGTGCCCGGTGGTTGCGGCGGCGGTGGTGGTGGTCACCGGTGGTTTTTGGCCCTGAGAAGGGCCTTTGGGTTGGCCCTGAGAAGGGCCTTTTGAGGACGGGCCGCTCGGCCGGCCCCGCGAGGAGCCGGACGAGCGGACGTCAGGTGTCACTCGACGCCCCGGGGGGGGGTCGGGTGGGTCGTTACCCATGTGGGCGCGCGGTGGATGCTGATGGCACGGAGGCTCCCTCGCGACCTCTTGCGGCGATGCCGGGCGATTCTTGAATATCGGGTCCGAGCGAGGCGACTGGTCTCGTCGGCTGAGCGTCCGTAACTGTCCGTATGCACGGACGATATTCGGAACTTGTATATGTTCGTATTGGCTTGCGAACTTGTATTGCGTGATACAGGTTAGTTGGGATGCTAGGCGATAGATGACGCTGCTTGTCTTCTTGTTGTTTTTGTGCGGCTATTGTAGATGTCTCCGTCGTTTTTGGGAATTGTGGTAGTTAACTAGGTAGATAGTCTCTCAACTAATGTTATCAAATAACCGAAATAATAAAATACCAATTTTATTATTTCTTTATTTACGTTATTTCGCTCAATTGCTCCCGTCGCAATTCATCTGAGACACAATCAGCATTATTGTTATATTTTGGCAAAATTTCGGAATTGGATACCGATTCGCAACGTTGCAAATAATTTGACTTTAATTTGCAGAATTCGCAGCCATAATGCCGTCAAGATGATAAATAAAAATAAATACACATAAAAGCATTTACGTAAAAGATTGAAAATATACTTTTAATTGGTCTGAAAAAATGTTGATATATTTGCTCGCTCCGTCGCTGTCGCGTCGACTCGTGACGATAATGTATTAGACGTACTACGTACTTCCTTTGCGTATTTTGTCATAGATTAAAGAATATAGGTATTTATGTCACTTACAACTAGGGTGGCCAAGTCGCCAAACCTAACTCATGTGCCTAATTGCCGGACAATCCAACCAGCTTGGCTAGACATTTTGGTAAAAAAGCCAGCCACCCCAAATCATTAAGTCTCAGTCTCAGTATTAATAGGTACGACAATTTTTTTTAAAACACAAATTTATAAAGCCTTATACCGTTAAATTTAAAATGCCGTATTCCGTTTGTTTTGGCCAGACACGTTATCAAAAAGCCTACTATGTCCGGATTTATCCGGACGCCTGGCAACGTTACTTACGATTGCTGATAACTTTACTAGCAAACGGCGTCGTGTCATGTTTAATAGCTAGATTAGGCAATTAAGTAACGATATGACTGACTTAGATAAAAATGGCTTCATTACTTTAGCGTTAATGCATTTCTTAAGTTTTTGACACAGTAATATGTAAGCTACATTTACTTACTTGGCATAATATGCCATGTTGGAAACGCTTATTTTTTATAAGGTATCTTGGTCTTTAAAATTATAAATCTTATCGTTATCTTCGTAGTTAGTTTCCTCTGGAGCCCTCGGGTCGGCCCTTAGGATAGTACAGACAATGTACACCTTCCGATGCTCTTGCAGATCCGTAGACCGAGATGCCCGCTGAATATAAAATAGAGCGACTGTTGTTGTCAAAACTCCCTTAAAAATCTTAAAGTAAGTCTTATACTAGCCCAGGCCCAAACCCCACGGTGCGCTCTTTTACGGAGGTTGCTTAGTTAAAACAATACTTGCGTAAGTTTCCTCTCGTGTTAATGCTCTTCAATTTGTTCCACAGCAAACGCGAGATCCCAGCAGTGAACTTCACAATCCATAGCGTGCACTGCGCGCGCAACATTCGTGTATGCCCAGTTTGTAAAGAACCAGTGCCTCAGTCGGAGCTTCAAGAGCATCATGAGAAACTCCATAAATTACGTGAGTTGTAGAGTATTTTTACCTACCCTATCTTACTTATTTGACAGCCTCCGTGGCGTAGCGATATAAGTCTCGCCCTAAGTCTCGGAGGTCGTGGGTTCGATCTCCACACCGAATAAGAAATCTTTGTGTACATTTTAAGATATCTTTTCGGGTTCAGGACTACCCTCCGAACGTCAGAAAGCACGTTAAGCCATTGTTACCGATTGCTATGACATCATCTGTAACAATTGAATACCTAGGAACGGGCAGCAGCGTTTCCCTGAGTATTACGACCATAATACTGTGGTCATGATGAATCTTAGTAGGAGCACGAATGGTAATCAAATCTATCTGTGTTTAGTAATAAAATAATAGCCAAATATATTAACGCGGTTTTTTAACGGACGGACATATGTATTTAGGCACGGGGATTTTCCTACTTCACCGGACATAAAGGTGAGCAGTCAAGAGGGCCCCTGTGGGACTAAGACCACGACTCAAGGCGGTCGCTGCCGTAGATATTTACGCGCAAACCTTTGAAACGACTGTACTGATTTTTATCCGTTTGGGCTGATTCTTTATTACTTGTGTTCGTATTTATCTGGACAAAATCTGAAAAATCTGGAATCTGGAAAAATCTTGGAAAAATGCCACGGAAATTAAATAAATTTCATCGAACGAATCCGGGCAATAATAGCCAGTATACTGACTAAATTTACTTCAACAGAAGCCTACAGTACCACACCTTTTTTTAGTTTTTTTTTAAGGGGAAATACATTCCCAATTTCACAACAAATGTTGGACTCCCCGTCTCCATAGAGATGATGCTAATCATACCAAGAGGCGATGGTCACCCTCAAACCCGGGTTCCGAATTCCAGTTATAGGGGCACCGGTGATTACAGGTGCGTGACATCTGATTCCCTCTGATAATATCGTCGGTGAAACTGAAATACCGCGTAAGTGATAATTGCTAATAAGGTATAATTTCATATGTCAAGAATTATTTTCGTTATATATTCAACCGTATTAGCTATTGTCACTTACGCGGTATTGTTGTCTCACCGACGATATCACTTCTCAATCGGTAACCGACATTAGTAGTCTTTTAGCGGAAACTAGTGGTTAAAATTGTATGGAATTACTCATCGCCTGTGTTCTCGTTGGTCTATCTACGTATCCTCAATCTCGACCCGCATCCCGTTAGGCCAAAAGCGAATGGGTTTAGACATGCGAATTGTCTACTACTACATTCTTGTATGTATGCAGTTGTATGTTCGAATGACGCATAAAAGAAATTGATTAAAATACTAACTTCATAAATAAATATAGCCTATGTTACTCCTATATAGCCTAAGTCTTCAATCAATGTGTGTTACCAGTGATGACATATGGTCATCACTGGTAACACACATTAGATATGATGCTGAGACGTGGTCGCTTACTGTGTGTCTTATAAGAAAGCTCAAAGTCGCTCAGCGAGCTATGGAAAGAGCAATGCTCGGCGTTTCCCTGCGTGATCGAATCAGATATGACGAGATTCGCAGGAGAACGAAGGTCGCTGACATAGCTCAACGGATTAGCAAGCTGAAGTGGCAATGGGTAGGACACATAGCTCGAAGAACTGACGGCCGATGGAGCAGAAAGGTTCTCGAGTGGAGACCATGAACTGGCAAGCGCAGCGTAGGTTGCAAGGAGTCAGTGGTTGCAGGCCGCTAGCGATCGTTCCCACTGGAAATCGATGGAGGGGCCTATGTTCAGCAGACTACAACAGGCTGATGATGATGATGATGATGGTGATGTTTCTCCTGGATAATGCAGCTTTCTAATGGTGAAAGAATTTTTGAAATCGGTTCAGAAGTTCCGGAGCTTATTCAATGCAAACAAACCATATTTTTTTTCTCTTTATAATATACTAGCATCCTGCGCACGGTTTCACCCGCGTAGCACCCGTTCCCGTGGGAACTTTATAATAAATTATAGCCGGTATTCACTGGAGATAGTGTAGCTTCCCAACGGTGAATTCAATTGAAACAAAAAAAACAACAAACAATCAAATCTTTCCTCTTTATAATATTGGTATAGATTCCGAGTATTATATCAAATCGGTCCGGAGCCTATTCGATGCAATAAAACATACAATCAAATATATCCTTTTTATAACACTAGTATCGATGATTCAAAAATAAGATTCATTAAGGTAGATCTATTTAAAAAAATAGTATTTCTAAAGAATCAATCCAAAACAAGGCGATGCAGAAATGAATCCTATATATATATCCTATATATACACTTGAGAGCAATAAAATCGCACACCCCTTGTAATTTGGTTTATTACTGATTGTTTTCTAAAATCTAAAGATATTGAGTAAAAATCATTAGACAAAATTAAAGCATACAAGCTTAGCTTTACAAAAACATAAAATTAAAATCATTGACCTTTACGTAACTTACAAAAACCGACCGTACACCGAATTCCCCAAATTCACGCGTTTGCGTTGTCACTACTTGCACCCTTAGCCGCAGGTATAAAAAGGTCGGTTTATTGGAATTATTAATCAGTTGCATACCGAAGGTCAACGTGATAACATCTCTACTGGAAGCATACGGATTTACTGGTAAAATATGGATACCACGCCCGCAGAAGCCGCTCAAGTTATTGCCTTGCTCGAAGCAGGCCATAACCAAAGTGAAGTTGCTCGACGGCTAAATTTGAGCCGCTACTCTGTTCGTCGTGTATACCAGAGGTTCCAAGAGACCGGTGGCTACATTCGGCGACCAGGATCTGGCCGGCGACGCACAACATCAGAGCGTGATGACCGCTTTCTTGTGACAAGGTCTTTGAGAAATCGGCAACTGAACGCGGTTCAACTGGGACAACAGCTTCGAGAAGTTCGCAATGTCAGTATAAGTCGGTGGACAGTTCGAAGAAGACTAGGTAAAGCAGGAATGACTTCACATCGCCCAGCAAATGGTCCCAAATTGACCACAGCTCACCGAAAAGCCCGGCTACAATTTGCTAGGGAACATTTAAATTGGACGTATGACCAATGGCGGGCTGTTATGTTCTCTGATGAGTGCAGAATGACTTTACATGGTCATGATGGACGCTCTAGGGTCTACAGAAGGTCATCAGAGCGATTTTCACAATGCTGCATAAGCGAACGTGTGGCTTTTGGAGGTGGATCGTGAATTTTTTGGGGTGGCATAATGTTGGACACTAAAACTGACATTGTATTCATCACTACGGCGAATACCGGCTCGAGATCGAGAAGTTTGACGGCTGCACGATACGTCGAAGAAGTGCTCGAAGAACATGTGAGGCCGCTTGCGTGGCTTATGGGAGAAGATTTTCTCTTAATGCACGACAACGCCAGACCGCATGTCGCTAGAACAGTTTGCGACTACATGGAAGACGTTGGAATCACCGCGATGGAGTGGCCAGCTCGTAGTCCTGATCTCAATCCGATTGAGCATGTCTGGGATGAGCTAAAAAGAAGAGTTCGAGCAAGAAGCCCTGCTCCTACGCGCCTCGAAGAGCTTCAACTTGCCATTGAAGAGGAGTGGAACGCCATACCACAAGATTTCATGGTGAAATTAATACGGTCCATGAAAAACCGATTAAGAGCTGTAATCAAGGCTAGGGGAGGGAATACACCTTATTAAAAAACAATTTGATCAAGCATTTTGAGTTTTATTTTTATTCTTTCTTAAGCTAAATTGGGTAATTTTATCCGTATGTTGGGTTTTGTGCCCTCAAACTCCCTATGGGTACTTTTTTTACACTGTATTTGATATCATTAGAAAGGTACTGAAGTAAACATTCAAATAGTGTAAGTTTTATTTTAATATGTATTCACATTCATGAAAAAAACTGCTTTAACAACAAAAAGTCAACGTGTGCGATTTTATTGCTCTCAAGTGTAGGTTAAATAGGTTCTTATGTTTTCATGAATTGACACATTACACTACCTAAGTACTTGGTCCAAGAAATAGGTGTAAGTAATTAAGAACAGTTGTATTGTAATGATGAGTGTACAACATTTGGCAACATGGTCACGGCTATTTGTGGTTTGTAGAACAAAAGAGTTCACTGTCGTGGTCTAGTATCAATTATCATGCAGTTGGCTACTGCAATATTGATTGTTAGTAGTTAGATATTAGTTCACTTGTTGAGATGATGTCACTTTTATAAATTTTCGTCCTTTGACATGTGAATTCCTAGATACTCGTATATTCTGAGAGGAAACAAATGATTGACGTGATTGAATAAAACTCGATTACAAAATAAACTTTTTTTTTTATCTCCTACATGGCCTTATGCTGAGGGTTGGGCAGGGCAGCAAATTGTGCACACACAGAGTGAACATTATGCTCTAATCTTGCTTAAAAAAACAAGACATAGGCATCATCAGCTTTGTAATGGTTCATATCCGTTCATCTCGCTCGGCCGATCGCGGTCGCACTCGATTGACCACATGCGACTGACGCGCGCTGCTGATGCGATAATACCTAGTCAGAGGTGTTGGTAGAAAAAAACGGGACGCATCATAGGAACATGATTTAAAATATTTTAAACGTGTCTATTTGAATAGCGAATATTTTGATTTTGGTCGATTCGATAGGCGCGCACGTCTTTCTGTGTTCGTTGTAGACTTCAGAATCGGCTTCATACATTCTCATACTCTGAATATTTTTCCGGCTTAGAATAGGCCACCCCATGTATTCCCTTGGTTGCCGTAAGAGGCGACTACGAGACATACATCTTATTGATGGCCTGCAGCATCTATCAGCTCATAGGTTACTTACCATCTCACTGCGATTACCAATCCGTTCCTGAGAAACCTCGTTTGAATATGTAGCTTAACATGTAGGTAACGAAGCATGCACGTGAAAGATAGAAAATACATTTAATTCAGCATAATACACAGGATATTAAAAACAGCAAATATTTCGTTAAATACACAGAACAATAAGACAGGTTTGCATGTTTGCCAGTGTTTTCAAAACATTTTTCTGCCATGACAATTTTAACTCTTCCATTTCGTGACCCACTTAATACTTTTAAACTATATTTTATTACATATATTATTTTTAAAATAAGGCGGAAATTTTGCGACCTAGAAATAATTTATTTTATTTCATTGGCCCGGTACCGGGTCGGGACCCGGCAAATAGGGCTAGGAAATGTTCCCTCGTAAATTATAAATAGCACTGTATTAGTTTCTCCGAACACATTCTAATAAAATCAAATAAAGCTAGTAATTCCGAATCACCTATTCATCTAAAATAATACGCTACTCTCACACGAATAGATATCATTAAATATAAATATAGCGATGATTTATAAACTGACTGTTACAATGCGCTGTCTGATATTAAAATAGAATTCGTATATCCTAGTAGATGTTTTGATTCATCGTTTCGTTGTATATTGTAAGAATTACGTAAATATGAAACGCCAATTATTATGAAAATATTGGCAGCGATATTTTTAGTAGAAATTACTTCGATTGTTACATAACGTTATAAATTAAAATTAAACATTGAAAATAAGGAAAAAAAATCTTTTTATCAGAGATCCTCCAAACTTTTATACGTCGTGCTTTTTTATTTTGCGTAATTGTTAATTAAATAATAAAAACAAAACAGACGTGTCGAAGGGCCCTAGCGATTAGCCGTAATAATTACCTTAGTCGCTCATACGCGTCACGGGCATACCATTAATGGCATTTAAGCGCACAGACGCGTCATGGGCACTAACGTGTTAATAACTCCGTGTGGTCACTGACATAGAATAGACCGCTCCGTTTTGCCATGGGTGTTTTAGGTAACGTCTAAGTGACATACACCTGGTTAATGGTCAGTAGCATCTCTCAGCTAAATAATACTTTCTATTGTACTGCGATTACCAACCCGCATGCCAAGGGTAGTGATCATAGCAATATCCCTCAACGATACTATCTTATTAAAGATAGTAAAGAGGAGGCCCATGTTCAGCACTGGACGTAATAGGATAATTTATAAAGTTGTGTCATTTAACAATTTGTCTAATAAATAATAGCACTTTAAAAGTCATTTAGAGATTTCTTGAATTTTTAAAAAAGGTAATTGTTTTATAGTATGGGTTATTTTATTGTAGAACTGGGGTGCCAGCCCAAGAAACTTTCCTTCATTAGAGCAGTCTTATACTTGGCATGGCAGTATTCCTAAAAATAATATTTTAACAATTTAACATCTCTAATAACTTAGAAACCATTTACTTAAGGAAAAAACATTATATGACAAAATCGGTAGGTTTTGATCTTGTTCTAACAAGAATACGTCATATTTCCAATAAGCCTGTATACAGAAAAGATTCTACATTTAAGATAAAACCTCTTCGTTTTTTCTTTCATTCATCGGTACTTAGACGAAATTTATTACAGCTATTTGTAACGTATCAACCAAATTATTGTGCTTTACAGTACAATGTACTCGATTATGCTACCGTTTTATCAGCCGGCACTCAAGGGAATGTCCGATTTTTAACCAATAACAATTACAAAGATCAGATCATCAGTAAGAGCGATGAACTGCAAGATCCGGCTATTTTGGACATTGAATTATCTTTAATACTAAAATTAAACGAAGGAGTTATCTGTAGAATTCTCTTGCGTAGTGTTGAACTGAAAAAAAGACTTGTTGATTCAATGCGGATTTAGAGTAACAATAAATCGGTAAGCAACCGTCTGACGCTGAGTCTGCGTTTTTTAATACACATTTGTTCGGTTTCGTATTCACCACTGCACTTTTCATTTTATTATTAGTACTTGCGTCGGCTAAGTTTACCCACATAAAGCCTGTGCGTGCTTCGAGCGTTTGTCACATGCGGTATGGAGTAACGGGTGAACTCAGCGCTCTCGTAGTTCACACACTCAAAGAACGCGCATGCCAAATGTGGTGACTGCTTTATATCTATTATAATAATACATTTTATTTTACAAAAAAAATGTTTTACTTAAATAACAGCCATAATTATACAATGAGTCGAGGTCCAAGTATCACAGGGGGTGCCCTCTTGCGCAGGTTTCTTAGTTTATAGTTTTTAAACCTTTTCATAAAGCCGAGCTCGCTTACACATGTCCTACATATTTCCGTCCGAAAAAAAAGGTAGTGGAGCCATCTTTGCCTAACGCTGCTCCTCCACTTCGTCCTTTTTCTGCAATTAATTTTAATATATACACACCCACGGTGTCGTACGGTTTCCGGATTAAAATTGACCTGCCCATGTCTTCCCATGGGTGTCGTAAGAGGCGACTAGGAGACATATACCTGATGAATGGGAAGCAGCATCTATCAGCTTGAGTTTAGTTACCATCTTACTGCGATTAACAACACGCCGGCCAAGCGTGGTGATTATAGCAATTACCCTCAATGACCCTAACTTGCCGAGGTCTGTTTAGAGGAGGCCCATGTTCAGCAGTGGACGTAAGGGCTGTTGAAGACGCAGAAGAAGAAGGTATACCCACCCCGCTGCGTCACTGAATTCTGTTTATATTAGGAACTTTGTTTTGGTACTTACTCATGATTTCTGCTAATCAGTGCCATGCAAGAAATGTGGAGAGAGTGTTTGCGGAACCGACTTAGAAGACCACATCAGAGACTCGTGTGCGCACACCATAAAATCGTGCAGGTATGTTCTACGGCAAGTTACATCTATATATTAATACGTAAAGCAAAAGTTTTGTTCCCTTTTGACGAATTATTACGCGGACGGAGGAGTAAGTACAAGGCCGGATCCAGGGCAACTGCCCCGGGGCCTCCACAATAGAGGAGCCACCACAATAGAGATTTAAAACCTTTCAAATTCTGACGAGTAAGCTCTACAACTTTTCTGTTATTTATTTTTTCAGTGTTGTACCTTTACATACCGTACTTTGTAGAATCATGATTAATGTTATAGTTCTTAAATATTGTCATTTGCTCGCTCGGGCGCTAACTTCACGCCGTTCAATAATAGGCTACTTAGGTCACACGTATTGTAATGTACTATTTTATGAGAAATATGTTTTTTATTTAACGGGAAACGCCTTACTTCCCCAAAAATACATTTACCGCGTTTATCTCGAAATCGCGATTTTGCAAGCACTGCGTTTGCATTAAGGAGGGCAGAATAGTCGTCTTCGATAAGTGGGCTATATAACACTGAAATAAATTTCTAGTAGTTCCTGAAATTAGGGCGTTCAAGCAAACAAACAAACGAACTCTTTCGCTTTATATATCAGTATAGATATAGATTTAGAAGTATCTGTACTAATATATAAAGCTGAAGAGTTTGTTTCTGAAGAATCTTAACTAATTCACTAAAATAGCGTTAGAAAGTACGCGACCACTACGTGGAAAAGTCGTGTATATTTTCGGAAACTTTATTCTGTATCCCATTCTATGTATACGTTATGATCTTGTATACTTCTTATTTAAGTTTTGGACGAGAGTTTGAAACTTTTGTGGCGAAGTAATTGTAAAAATATTATGTTAGGTCGTTAATCGCCATCGCGCCATTCATGGCGCGATGGCCGTCGTCGGCGGGCCGCAACGGCGGGGAGTGTGGCACATGGGCCCCGCTCCCTTCGAGGCTGACCCATGAGGAATAGGGACGCCTCTACACTCCGGGCGTCCCTATAATAGGGCAAATGGGCCACTGTAAGTGTGGCCCAGGAGATCCCACGGTGCCACATTGGCCGCGGGTGCCGTCGAGGTTCGGATTGCTTATCCGGCCCTTATATTACCCGGCCCCCACCAACGGCGTATCGAAGGAGTGTCCTGGTGTATGGTCCTCTCCTCGTGGTATGAGTTTAGCATGCTACACGCTATGGAGAGGGCTAGTCCCACATATCCCACCGCTAGCGCGCGAATACGCTGCAAAGGAGGTAATGCGTAAATGCATTTTCCCCCGGACAACATAAAAAAAGGTCCTTAAATAAATTAACAATGACGTTTTATGAGAGATTTTTTATGAAAATATAAACATTGAAACAGGGCTGATTCAAACTGTCGACCCCTGTCTGTGGTTATGTCTGTTGGGCAGCCAAATCGAGATATCCAGCATGATAGTAAAGCTTTAGCTACCGTTTCTGCTGTGATATCTGCAATTGGCACTGCTTCCGGCCAACGGGTAAAACGGTCAATGGCTGTCAAGCAATACTTATATCCCTCAGATACCGGAAGAGGCCCAATCAGATCAATGTGTATCTGCTTAAATCGCGCGCGGGGTAAATTGTAGGTACCAAGGGGAGCAGTCACATGACGAGTAACTTTAGCCCTTTGGCACGGTAAGCAAGCGCGCGCCCATTCCCTACAATCTTTTCTGATTCCTGGCCAGACGAATCGCTCGGCAATCAATTTGACTGAAGCGTTAGCGCCAGGGTGACTTAAAGAGTGCAGGCTATCGAAAGTCTGTTTTCGAAGAATTCTGGGAACATAAGGCCTGGAAGTCGGAGTACTGACGTCGCAGTACAATGGAATTTGGCTTCCAGGGACGTGAAGTTTCTGTAGTTTTAAGGAAGAAGTACCAGATAGAAGCTTTTCGAGTTCAGGGTCCGAGGTTTGACTTAAGGCTAATCGTTCTAGACTTATAGGTTCTCCCAGTTCTTCAATACGAGATAAAGTGTCGGCAACAATGTTATCTTTACCAGATATGTGCCTGATATCTGTCGTGAACTGAGAGATAAAGTCTAAATACCTAAACTGTCTTGGCGAGCAGTTGTTTTTCCTTTCACTGAAAGCAAAACTGATCGGCTTGTGATCAGTGTAGATTATGAAATGCCTTGCCTCTAACATGTGCCTGAAATATTTTATAGCTTCGTAAATGGCAAGTAATTCCCTATCGTAAGGGGAATATTTGATTTGAGAAGAACTTAACTTTCTCGAAAAGAAGGCTAACGGTTGCCAAGCACCATACTTCTGCTGTTGAAGTACTCCGCCTATAGACGTGTCAGACGCATCTGTAACTAAGGCAAGTTTTGCAGAGCAATCAGGATGAGCCAATAAAACAGCGTTTGACAAACTCTGCTTGCAGGCTTCGAAAGCAGCTAGGGTCTCTCCAGAGAGACTTATTGGCTGCGTTCCTTTTACTGATCCTGTTAATAAGGCGTGCAGTGGAGCTTGGATCTGAGCTGCCTGGGGAAGAAATCTCCTATAAAAATTGATCATCCCCAAGAAGCCTCTTAGCTGACGCACATTCGTTGGAGCTGGAAAATCTTTAAGTACCTGTATTTTGGAGTCCAGAGGTCGGATACCGCTCTCTGAAATGAGATATCCTAAAAATTTTACCTCGGTTACTCCGAGTACGCATTTAGAGGTATTTAACAAGATGCCATAATTGTTCAGTCGATGAAAAAGTTGGCGTAAGTGGTCCTCGTGCTCAGTTTCACTCCTAGAAAAAATTAAAAAATCGTCGAGGTACGTATATACAAAGTCGAGTCCCATGGTAACTTCGTCGACGAAGCGCTGGAACGTCTGTCCCGCGTTACGCAGACCAAAGGACATGAATGGGAACTCGTACATGCCAAACGGAGTTGTTATCGCAGTCTTAGGAATGTCGTCCGCACTGACAGGTATTTGATTATAAGCTTTCTCCAGATCTAAAGTGCTGAATATTTTGCAACTGGCAATACTGTGCGTAAAATCGTGGATATGCTTGATCGGATATCTGTCAGGTACGGTACGTGCATTCAACTTACGATAATCCCCGCACGGACGCCAACCGTTGTTTTTCTTCGGCGCCAAGTGCAAGGGAGACGACCAAGGGCTTTCCGACGGTCTAGCAGTGCCGTTAGCTAGCATGGACTGGAACTCATTTTGCGCAATTTTAAGTTTGTCTGGAGCTAATCGACGAGGGGGAGATGAGACTGGAGGGCCTGGTGTCGTTCGAATGTGATGAACTGTGTTGTGAGGTATAGTGTGATGTCTACCAGCGGGTCGAGTGATCTCAGGAAACTCGTTAAGAATTTTATGATATCGCGTTTCACCAGTCACGACTTTGATGGAGGATACGTTTTTACAATTAGCCAAAGTGGCAATAGCATTGAGTGAAGTTAAATTATCAATTAAACGCTTTTTGCGACAATCTACTATAAGGTTGTAAAAATTTAAAAAATCAACTCCAATAATAGGCTTTGTTACGTCAGCTACTACAAAACGCCAAGGAAATTTTCTACGCAAGCCTAAGTCTAAGTCCAAATTAACATAACCGTATGTAGCAATACTCGAACCATTAGCAGCACACAACTTATAACTAGTTTGAGAACGACGATCACGAAGCGCTGACCGAGGGAAAACGCAGAGGTCGCTACCCGTATCGACGAGAAACTGTGTCTTCGACTGTCGATCAGCGATGAACAGGCGACCAGTTGATGAAGGGCAGTGATCGGCCACCATTATCGACCGCCCGTGAAGTTTTCCGCCTTGTAGTCGCAGGGGCGAATGCATTTGTTGGCGTTTTTCCCGAACTTATTGTGATACCAACAAACCGGGTACTTCCTGTAGTTGGAATCAGACCTCTTATCTCTTGACGAAGTATTTGGTCGATCTCGTGAACGGGAACGTGGTCTGCTGGTTCTGGTCGAGAGCTTTTGCACCTGTTTTCTTAACTCGGCAACTTCTCTAGTAAGGTCGCTTAGGAGAGATCCGGCATCATTTACCGCAGCAACCTTCGGTGATGATGAGGCAAGATCGTTGACCCTATCAGCCAAATCCGCGAGGTCTTCAAGTGATGCAGTAGATGGTTGACCCGCAAGGACTGTCTGGACACCATGAGGAAGACGGCTTGTCCAAATCGTTTTCAGGAAGTCATCTGGTACATCACTTCCTGCAAGACTTTTCAGGTGGCGGTGAAATTGCGAGGGTTTGCGGTCCCCGAGCTCTTCATGCATCAGTAACTGCTGGATCTTCTTCTCCTTGGAAGCGCTGAGCCGTTTGGTTAACTCTGCTTTGAGTTTCTCATACTTGTTAGTAGCGGGCTGGTTGACTAGAATATCCTTTACTTCTCTGGCATAGGTATTATCTATGTGACCAATAACGTAATTAAATTTGGTTGCGTCATTGGTGATACCTGCTATTGCGAATTGTCCTTCGACTTGCGCAAACCAGATTTCTGGTTCTTCAGGCCAAAAAGGTGGTACTCGAACGCCGACTTTGAACACTTGACTGGTATCCGATATCGACATCTGTGTCCCATCACTAGTGCCGGGTTGCAACAATGGCGGTGCCTGACCGCGTGGCTCCGATTCACTATCCTTTCCCATGTTCTTGAGTGGGGTCACCAGTATGGTGGTACGGGTAGGTAAATAATGTCGTAACACTTACAGTTTTTGTTTGTTCACATTTAATTTGGATAAACACCGTACAAAGACCACATATGTAATTACAGTAGAAAACGCAGTTGGTAGGCACAGAATAAACAGGAACAGAATAAATGGGTACAATACAAACACACACAGAAGCAGGAAATAAAGGAGAAATAACAAAGCGAGTGGTTTTAGCCATGCAAATAGAATAGCAGCAAAATTCGTGCACTTCGCGTGAAGGTAATGACAGCTCTGACAGGTGAGCCGGCGCGGCGCTAGCGTCGCGGATGCGCCGCGGTGTACTAATTACATCGACACTTGTCGATACGAGTCGGATCGATCGACTTACTGGAAAGTTATAAAATAAAACATATTATAAGATTTATTAAATATTTGTAGGTGTATATTACGTGTAGCCTGTAAATGTTTAATATAAATAAATGTATATAATATTAAGGTAGCCTACAAATGTTTGTACAATTTAATTTATAATACCTACTTAAGTATAAACATAAAAGATTTGGTTAAGTATACTATAAGTAGCAACTGGTTAAAAATGACCGTATTTTAAGCTGTCATTTGCGGAAAGCATTCCGAATATTCTCGATAAACGTCAGTTTTCTGAAACAACAATTCGTTGTTTTGAAACTACAAAAGTACTGTGTGTTTCATACTGACAATACTCCATTGTAATGCGATACCAATAATAAAAACAAATAGGTACGTACATTGTAAGTTAAATAAAAACTGAAACGTCATTAAATCAAGACTTGCGTTTAAAGAATAGAATATAAATCTTTATTAGCTTGAAAATCTGGTCACTTGATGTTACTTGATGTGTAATTCATAGATTCAGCATGCATTTACTAAAATTAAGTTTTTCGCTAGCTCTTTCTAGGATTATTTATATATTACGTCTTTCGAATAAAGTTTTGTGTTTTATTTGAAAGACTAGTTCCCGTAGGAACTTCAAAATAAATATAGCCTATAGCCTTCCTCGGGGGACTACCCTCCGTGCCTCGGAAAGCACGTTAAGCCGTTGGTCCCGTTTGTTATAACATCATCTATAATAATCGTATATCAAGCGACGGGTAGCAGCGTTTCCTTGTGTGGTACAGTATAATACTGCGGTCACCAACCCGCCTGCCAAGCGTGGTGACTATGGCAAATACCCCCCCTCGGGAGGAGGCCCATGTTCAGCAGTGGACATTATATGGGTTGATGATGATGATGATGACAGCCTTCCTCAATAAATCTAAAAGGGCTATCTAACAATGAAAGAATCGTACCAGTCGGTCCAGACAAACTCATCAGCTTTATATATTAGTATAAGATTTGGTGGATACATAGATGTAAGTAGTTATAAAACAAATTACAGGCGAAAAAAAACAACTTCTTTATCATCAGCCCGTATTACGTCCACTGCTGAACATGGGCCTGTAATTGGGTCTACGTAAATAAAAATGATTTTTGTTTATTTACTTTCCCAAAGGTTTTGCGAGCTGGAACTCCCCCGGCGGGAGATACCCGGGCACGAGAGCTATTGCGGAGTGCGCACGGAGCAGTGTCCGGAATGTCGCGAGTGGGTTATGATCAAATATCGACAGCTGCATCTCGATTCTAACCACGGGTTTATACGACTAGACGACGGTAAGGCATTATTATTTTATTAATTGTAATAATCAGTGACCTTAGAAATAATTTTGCTTGCTTGATTGCGGTAGGTAAAGCGTTTTCAGCATTTATCAGTTATCTATACTAATATTATAAAGAGGAAGATAGTACATACAGAACTTCACAAGTATAGCGGAATGTCTGACCGCTCATATTTTTACTGCGTAGTGGGATGTTATGGCACACTCATTAGGAAACCACATTATTAAGCATATCTTCATGATTTTTTAAAAATTGAAATAACTCCAATTTTCTCTACAACTATTACAAAAAAGTAAAAGTGATTTTTTTATAGACTACTCCCAACTTTATTCCTGTGTCACAAACACTTAATTCATGGACACAAAGATCTGTGTTTTACACAAATAAATGGCCGCGTGGAAATCGAACCCAGAACAACATGTATCCTAGGCTACTACCGTAGGCACTGAACTACCGATACAGTTTTAGAATTGATACTTTTGTGAGTGGTACACATATTTAAATTAACTATCCGGTTGTACTCACGATTTGTCTCATCGGATATGTCCGACTAGTTTCGAGACCATCCCGAGATCCAGTCTCAAGGAGTAGCCGATTCGAAGGCGCGGCGCCGGACAACTAACTACCCTGAGTTAGTTGCCCGGCGCCGCGCCATATCAGATGATGACAAATCGTGAGTACAACCGGATAGTTAATATAAATATGTGTACCACTCACTATTTGTAATATACCGATACAGTCTTCAAATCCCATTCGTAGTTACAGAAATGTACGCGTTCAAAACAAACTTCCTCTACTACAGTTGGTACATATAGTACGTTTTGTTTATTTACAGATCCTGCCCCAATATCCAAGAAAGAACCGTTCAAACCCATCAACTTAGCCAGGCCCTTGGTTCCAAGGAACCTCAATTTACCCTCTACCAGCAATGGAGTGAGACCGTCCACCTCCAGCAGCAGACCTGCAATGAACGGACTTAAAAATATTAATTTACAAGCTCCACGCACTGAGATGAGGTGATAATAAATAAATGTAATTTACAGGGAATGTCCTAATAATTACTTTAATCACATAGATTAGAAATGTAACGCCAGAGCCGTGTGTGAGTTCGTTGATGAGGTCGTAGCTCAGCAGGGCTCCTGTTTCTTAGTTCTTCGTGAGGGTGTGTTACCTTCCGATGCCCTCGTAGACCCGAAGTCAGAGAGGCCCGCGAATTGTAAAGTAAAGCGACAGTAGTACGAAACACCCCTAAATAAACTAAAAGCCATAATCCCTCAATCTCCCCGTCAGCGACTGCCCTGAGCCGAGGTCCAAGTCCCACAGGGGACGCCCACTTGCGCAGGTTGCTTAGTTTGTAGTGTTTAAACCGTATATCTAGGCTGAAGCTCTCCTTTCATTTATGCCCGGTGAAGTAGCAAAAGCGTCAGGGCTAACTACATATTATTATGTCCGTTCGTAAAACAAAATGTTTAGGTATTATCACTCACTACAGTATGAAACTGCCTCCGTAGCGTAGCGGTATTTGGCTCGCTTTAATCCTTGCAGGACGTTCACACCGGACAGGTAAGGTAGGTTTTTGTAAATTCTAAGACTACCCTTCGTGCCTCGAAAAGCACTTTAAGCCGTTGGTCCCGATTATTATATCATCATCTATAATTATCGTAGGCCATTAAAATTTTTGTCGCCCCTACAATTTGAAGTTAGTTAGTATTGCAAATTTTGACGTTAACACTTTTTTTGTTAGAAAAAAAAAAGTTGACCAAATTTACCGCCCCCTGAATTCTGCCGCCCTAGGCCTACTTAGCCTGCTGGTAAATCCGCCACTGATAATAACCAGATATCTTCATTGCAGGTATTTCAGTTCAACCGGTACCTCATCATCAGGGTCCAGCAATGGTGAGTGTTCCAGTGATTGGACATCAACGAACAACGTGAAGCCACCCTTTAAGAGGACCAATGATCAACCCCAGATCAACACCACCGTCCCCAACACTAATAAGGTGGACAAGAATTTGTAAGTGTGATAGTTTAAGTTTAATACAAGTCATCCACATTTAGTCATAACATTTTAATGGTTGTATTGTGTGATAACCTCCGTAGCGTAGCGTAGCGGAGGTCATGGGTTCGATCCCCACAGTAGACAAGAAATCTTTGTGTAAATTACAAGATTTCTTTCCGGGTCTGTTTGGTTGAGGGAATACCCTCCGTGCCTCGGAAAGCACGTTAAACCGTTGGTCCCGATTGTTATAACATCATCTATAACAAGCGTATACCAGGGAACGAGCAGCAGCGTTTCCCTGTGTATTACAACCTAATACTGCGGTCACCAATCCGCCTGCCAAGCGTGGTGACTATGGCAAAACCCTCCTTCTGGAGGAGGCCCATGTTCAGCAGTGGACGATGTACGAGCTGATGATGATGATGACGATTGTGAAAGATTATTGTAAAAAAAAAATAACAGTGTTATGGCAGCTTTCATTGTGAAAATCGCCTTTATTAACTAAACACGAGAGCTTATTTTACTCTGAGCTTAAACTGATTATCTTTATTATGTAAGTTTGATGTATTAGTGACATTTTAAAATAGTTGGTCGTATTAAATTGATATTTTTTAATAAAAAAGTTAAACAAAGGTGTCAATAGGGTTCTACATGGTCGGCAACGCGTGAGTGATATTCTTAGTGTTGCCGTCACTCATAGGCTACGGTAACGACTTGCCATCAGGTGGGCGTAAGCTTGTTAGCCGACTAAGTCTAATAAAAAAATACTGTATTTATGTTACATTTGTAGAAAAGAGAAATAAAAATTATGATATTACTTAAAATGGTTACTATATTTACAGAAGCATATCTCGTGGCGCGGTAAAAAAGCGTCCGGCGCCGAAACCTCCCGTTAAAACACCGCCGGCGTCGCCTCGCCGCGACCTGCCATACTATAGCGCGTTACAGCGACAACAGAAAGAAGAAAACGATAGGAGGGAACAGACTGCGATCAATCTGTCTGTAGGTCAGTAGTAGATATAGATTAATTGTTTATAATATCCTAGAATATAGGGATTTAATTTCATATTACCGTTTAATCGTACCCGTGCGGAGCTTGCCGGCTCGGAACGGGTACAATGCTGATGTATTATACATATAAACCATCCTCTTGAATCCCTCTCTATTAAAAAAAACCGCATCAAAATACGTTGCGTAGTTTTAAAGATTTAAGCATACATAGGGTCAGAGAAAGCGACTTTGTTTTATACTATGTAGTGATTTAAAAAACGGTAATTTTAAAAACATTAAAAACCCGACTGCTTTTTTGTGTAATTTTTTTATAAAAAAAAAAATACAAAACTTTTAATTTGGCGCCAAAAATCCGCCATTTTTTTTATTTTTTTATTTTGATTTTCATATATAAGCCGCGCCAATAAAGAAACGAATCTAAAATGGCGTCCATGAATGTCACTGACAGATGGTAGGATCAGCAAATAAAAAGAAAGATAGAAAGAAAGTTTGTTTATTGTATATATAGGTAAAATACAATTGTTAGTTTTATGTGTTGAAATGTGTACGTATACAAAAAAATACATTATCTTTCATAAAAATTAGAACTGTTTATTTGCTTACTTTTCTTTAACATTTTTAACCTTAACCACTCGCAATTAAGTCGTGATTTTCCGTTAGCTTTCTTTACGGATATTTTTTTTGCATGCAGTACGCGCCGTGTGTGACTAAGATATCAACAGTTTAGAGTGAGAGCGCATGATCGCCGCTGCCATTTTAGATTCGTTTCTTTATTGGCGCAGGTTATACCCAGTGTTACTCTCACAGTAAACACGAATCTAACGACCCCTCTCTAACTGCTGCAGGCTGCAGAGCGTGCCAAACAATAATACATACCTTCTTACCTGGTGCAGTCGGGAAAAACCCATTTTATCTTCTGATTTTGATGACTTTTCCACTAACTTTGGTCCATAATATACCAAACTACAAACTTTGCAATGTTACAACTGTGAACCATTTTGTATTTAACAAAAAAAATTGTGTTTTTTTTTTAATTATTTACTAGCTGTGCCGCGCGGTTTCACCCGCTTAGATCCCGTTCCCGTGGAAACTTTAACTTAAAATATAGCCTATGACACTCATAAATGGCTTTCTATTGGTAAAATAATTTTTAACCCTAACGTGGAACCCAATAGGATTTCACGCGGACTAAGGCTAGTCTAGTCTATATCCTATAATAATTTCAATTTTAAAGCCTTCCTCAATAAATGGGTTATCGAAACAGTAGTGCCAGACAACCTCCGTAGCGTAGCGGTATTTGGCTCGCAATAAATCTCGGAGGTCGTGGGTTTGATCCCCACGCCGGACAGGAAATCTTTGTGTAATTTCTAATATTTCTATCCGGGTCTGGTTGGTTGAGGGACTTCCCTCCGTGCCTCGGAAAGCACGTTAAGCCGTTGGTCCCGATTGTTATAAAAACATCTATAATAATCGTATAGCAAGAAACGGGCAGCAGCGTTTCCTTGTGTGATACAAAATAATACTGCGGTCACCAACCCGCCTGCCAAGCGTGGTGACTATGGCAAATATCCTCCCTCGGGAGTAAGGGAGCGTTCAAGTATTACGTAACGCAATTTTTGAAGATTTTTGACCCCCCTCTCCCTTTTGTAACGCACCGTAACGTTTTTCTGGTAGGTTATCATTTTTACCCTAAAGTTTTAAAAAGTTTTGTAATAGTTTTTACACTTGGTATAGTTTTAATCTACTAAATAAAACAAGAGAATTTAATTCTCAACACCTGCATATTTTGTTTATTTTTTATAAATTTTTGGCTTTTAATTTTTTTTGGTTTTGGTTTGGGAGTTTTAATTCCCAATTTTTTTAGAAAACAATGTTTCGTAACGAGTTGTAAGAAAGACACCCTCCCGCCCCTGTAACGCCCCCCCCCCCAAATTGCGTTACGTAATACTTGAACGCTCCCTAAGGCCCAAGTTCAGCAGTGGACGTCATACGGGCTGATGATGATTAGTGCCTGAGATTAGCGCGTTCAAACATTCACTTCAGCTTTATAATATTTGTATTAATTCCTATAATTCATTTGCAGGTCTCCCCCCAGTGCTAAGTGCAGCAGCGAAGCTAGAGAAGCTCCGCAAGATGGATGCCTTACAGAACCCAGAGACCAGGAATGATGAGGATTACAAGAATAAGTTACAAGGCCGAGTGTGGCACAACCCTATGGATCCCGCGGGGCAAGCGCTGGGGTCCTCCAGCGATAGGAAACAGGTAAATAAAATTTGCTCCTGACCATTATACCTAATAGGGGACAGACAGACAGCGAAGTCTTAGTTATAACTAAGACTTGGCTGTCTGTTTGTCTGTTACCAGGCTGTATCTCAAGGACCGCGATAGCTTTATAGTTGAAAATTTTACAGATGATGTATTTCTGTTGCCGCTATAACAACAAATATTAAAAACAAAATTATATAAATATGTTAGGGGCGGTTCTATACAACAAACGTGATCTTTCGCCGTTTTTTAACATTATTGTATAGAAAATGGTATGGAACCCTTTGTGCGCGAGTCCGACACGCACTTGGCCGGTTTCTCAACTTTAACAGCACTTTTATTTCCAATGCTGAAAATGGGCACGTATGTCAGTCCGAAGATTTATTTTTATGTAAAAATTAAATAACAACACTCATTTCAGGATTTTAAGAACCTTAAGCCGATGACCCCTCAGGAGTTTATGGAGAGGTTCAATGAACTGCAGTTGAGGAAGGACGAGGAAGGGGAGGTGAGGCGGGGGGACCGGTTCAGTGAGATCAAGAGCTCGCTCAGGGAACTTAGAAGGGGATTGAATGAGGTAATAATATAGATGGGCCGGATTGCTCATGCGTGCCCGGCATCAAAGGAGTGTCCGGGGGGTTTTAGTGGTGTAGGGTCCTCTTCTCGTGGTATGAGTATAGCATACCACGCTATGGAGAGGGCGAGTCCCACATATCCCACCGCCAGCGCGCGAATACGCTGCGGCGGTGGAAATGCGTAAATGTATTTCCCCCCGGACAACAAAAAAAAAGTTTATAATATAGATTTAAACTATTTGTTCTTTAAGTCTATACTAATTTATAGAGGTAAAGTTTGTGAGTTTGTGACGTTATAATCTCTGGATCTAATGAACTGATTTTGAAAATTCCTTTACCAATAGAAAGCCAGAGCCAGGCTTTCTTTTAAGTTATTGTTATTTAATGTTATGAATCTTTATAATAATATCTATAAAGCTGAAAATGGTTTGAATGCGCTAATTTCCGAAACTACTGGTATGATCTGATAAATTATTTCAGTGTTAGATAGCCTATGTATCGATGAAAGGTTATGTTTAATTATGTAGTTCCTAGTAGTTACTTGATAATGTTTAGACCACCGGCATCCTTCAATCTTGATTGCAGTCCTTAACCACTAGGCCTAGCCGTGAACCCACTACTCGTACCACAAGCATTTTAGCTTAGCACGAGGGGTTAGCAAGAATACTGGTAGTATGCAAAAACTCTGCTAGTAATCTTTTCATACTAACATATTTTCCTTTCCCTGTGTACACCCTATGCTACCCTAGTTCTCTTTCTTTTACTTTTTGGTCCAACCTATGCATAAGGTTGCCTGGAAGAGATCGCTTTTAGCGACAAGGCCGCCGATTGCAAAATATAATTAGGATAATTCTCATATGATGTTATCAAAGTTACTGTATTGTTTTATATTTTGCAATAAAGCAATACAGTAATTCTTCAGTTTACTTCTCCTTTGTAAATCTGAAAAAAAAACTTCTTCTTTTAAAAAAAGAAAATAATATCGTCTGATGGCTAAAATTGAATAATATCTTTTCCAGGTTACTGCGCCATATAATTCAAACTCAAACATAAATGTACCGAGCAGTAACAGTAACATAAGTAATAACGGGTAAGTCCAACCGACATCTTTTACTTTGAATGTTTTGAAGATTTTATTGGTAGTCCCTACGAATAAAATCTAGCTTTTAATATATTTGTATGTGTATATGGATGGATGTTTGTTACTCTTATACGCAAAAACTACTGAACGGCTGATAGGGATGAAATTTTGTACGGGAATCTATACTAATATTATAAAAAGGGAAAGATTTGTATTTTTGTGTGTATGTTTGTGATGAATAAACTCAAAAACTACTGTGCCGATCTCAAAAATTCCTTCACCGTTGGAAAGCTACATTCACCGTGAGTTACTATACATTGTTAATTATGAAGTTCCCATGGGAACAGGAGTTACTCGGGTAAAACCGCGCGCGGGAAGCTAATTATTATAAAGAGGAAAAGTTTGTATTTTTGTATTTTTATATGTTTGTTTCGAATAAACTCAAAAACTACTGAACAGAATTCAATAATTCTTTCACCATTAGAATGCTACATTATTCCTGAGTAACATTGGCTATAAAAGTCCATCCGCGCGAAGCCGTGTTTATAAACTGGATTATCATATAGGCTACCATACATCCCTACGACTCACTAGATAGCTAAATCCCTAATAACCTGATAGTAAGTCAAATTTTTCTGTTAATTTCAGCAATGATCGTCACTCGCGTCCTTCGTCCCCTGTGGGAGATGAAGTACGTCTGCCCTGCGAGTTCTGTGGAGCTCCCGTACAAGTCCACGACTTAGTGCAACATCAGGTATTAACTAATTCTATACGAATATTATTAAGAGTGATTTCTATTTTTGTTCTTAAAGGTTTGACTATAAGACTACTACTGGATCGATTTCAAAAATCTTTCTCCATTAGTAAGCTATGTTATGCTGAAGTAACATGTCATATAATATATCGACGGGTTAAAGGCCTATTGAGCTGAGCGACTCGGCCCAATTAGTCCTTTGATATATATATTTAAAAATGTTGAGTATGTTGAGGTGGTCCTAAACATATATTTTTTATATATATTTATAAGTATTTGGCCGCATTAATAAGTTTAAAGCAAAACAAAGCTTATCGCATACATATATTTCTTATAGAATTGACAAAACATTAAGACATTTAAAGTAATTATATCAAGTATAAATAAAACTAAAATCTATGAAATTGGTTGGTCACACATATTATTATATAAAATACGTAATATATGTGTGACCTACCAATAAAAATAGGAAATGTCATGATTATGACAGTTATATTTCGTTTTTTATATACAAAAATATTACCACTCAATAAATTTAATTCTATTTTATGTGTTACTAAATTTAGGTCACAGAGAGGTATCTATTCTAAGGCAATGGTGGCTAACCGGTCACTTCGGACCACATAATAATATAAATAATAAACGGTGATATTTTATTCCATGTTAGTCTACAAATACGTGCCACAGATTCACAAAATTGGTGCGTAGTAATCTGAAAAATGACTATTTATAATTCGATTGACTTGTACGATACGTGATTCGACGTTATGTACTTATGCCATATGGTCGATTGCACACAGTAAACGGGTCTCAGGTCTTATTAAGCTGGCCATCCCTAATCTATAGTTACATAGTTTTATTAACTCCCAACCAGACGGGCTGTCGTCCGGACCTAGCGCAGGTGCGCCCGCGCAGCGTGACTCCCCCCACCACCAGCGTGGTGGAGGACCCCGTCATACCGTGCGAGTTCTGTACGCGATCCCTACCCGTCTACCTCATCAGTGAACATCAGGTAATATCCTCAGGTTGTTTAACGTCCTTGCCGTGTGGTTTCCGGCTTAGAATAGGCCACCCCATTTTTTCCCATGGGTGTTGTAAGAGGTGACTATAAGGCTAAGAACTGACGGAGCGATTTTGTTCCGTGCCCGCTGCGGTGGTGGAACTGCGGTTTTATTTCTAAACTCACGAGACCGGTGATTTGCGCGGTCACGCAGCCGTTGCGGTTAAGATCATCGCCCGCAAACTTGGCGGAAATGTGCTCTTACTTTTTGAACATAAATCTACATCCAACAAAAGCTGCGGGCCGGCAAACGCGGCTGGCGCGGATGAAAACCACTCCGTGAGTTCTTAGTCTAAGACTTACACTGATAGATGTGCAGCAGCATTTATTAGCTCAAAGTTATTAACCAGCTTACTGCGATCACCAATCCGGCTGCTAAACGTGGTGATTATGGCAATATCCCTCGACGACCCTGGCTAGCCAAGGGCTGTAAGAGGAGGCCCATGTTCGGCAGTGCTGGATAGTCTACCCTATGTCCAGCTGCGGACCTATTTCTGACTATGTACGGAGCTACCTGTTCTTTAGTGTACGATTGTCATCAATAGTTGTTGTACATAATAGTTAAATTATACCTGTTATGTCCAAAAACTTTACATACTTACCGAGTCACGGAAGGTAGTTTCTCATCCAACTAGACCCGGAAACAAATCGACTAAAGTTTCTTTGACCGGATCGGACCACTTTTTTTTTTTAAGATTTCTAACACAGTTTTTTTTATTCTATCAGTATTCTTGTTAACCCCTCGTGCTAAGCTTAAATGCTTGTGTTACGAGTGCGTTCACGTCGGTAGTGCAATGGGTGGGAGTCAAACCGGCGACCACATGATCGGTCGCTTAATTGAATTCGATATTTTGAGTAATACTCAAACCTCTCTTATGTATGTATCACGTTGTTACCATATGAATGTCTTCACAGGAACGCTGCGGCAGAGAAACCCAACTTCTATACCCTGACTGAAGAAATCATCCAATAATAGTTAGTTACATTACTTCTTAAAAACGTCTCTATAGCGAGTTCTATCCAAGACTGCTTAGTATGTTGCTTAGCCGTCTAATTATAAATTTAAGTCTGTCAATGTTGTAAAGGTATACCCTAATTCAGTGGTTCCCACAGTGATCTGGGGTCATCTGGACCACTAATTACATCAGGCCCCCATGGAAGACTCGACGGGGGTTTTATAGACCCATAGATAGACGTCTGTACCGTATAACTTATATTTAAGCTGTATATCAAGCGGCGACAATAGGGCCGGAACTCCACCAAAGCGAAGAAGAGATGTTTTTTAAACAATCAATAGAATTGCGTTAGTGAGACATCTCCTCTCCGCTCAGCTTCAGTGGAGATCGCTGTGCGGACATATGTAATATTTATAAGATATAAACATATCTACTCGCACAGAACAGCACACCGCACACATCTCCGCTTTGGTGGAGTCCCGGAATAAGGTTTTAAAAGTTAAAATACTTAAGTTAAAACTGAAAACAAGTTTAAAAGTTAACTTAAGTGTTTTAACTTAAGACTTTTAAGATATTATTGTCACCGCTTGATGTATACTAAAGTTTAAGTTAACTTAACTGTTTTAGCTTTTTGTGTCTAGTATTAATATAACCCAGACAATGCTTTAACTAAAGCGCCTAGTGCGAATTAATATCCTGATATTAATTCGCACTAGGCGATGACGCAATGAGTGAGATCTATGAATATAAAGTCAAACGATTTTACTTAGCTATTAAAAAAACGTCGCCTTGTAAATTCAAAGAATTGTATTTTAAATTTAAACATGTAATCTACATGTTTGGACAAAAATAACATTTAAAAAAATAGTGAAATATGGCTTTGGTGGACTTAAAGCGTTTTTCGATGCCTTAAGATAAAAATACATTATGATAACCGAACCGAACTCAGGAATGAGAACCGAATCTTAGAATAGATATTATGTGACGTGCGACTTTTCGTAGGCAAAATATTGACACATTATTTGTGTTTTTGGTTGAAAGCATACGATATTTTGTTCATAATTTAGTTTTAGTTGAACTTACACGATATTGCGTTTATATTCTATAAGGATTTAAAATGTAATGTATAATTTCTGTATGTAAACACCGACACAAACAAAATATATAGCCCAAACATTTGTTTATATAATAAAAGTTAGTATAATAAGCCACAAGGCTTTTGCTACTTCACTTCACAAGTTTTAATGAAGTAAAGTTAGGTTAGTAGAGACTTGTAGAGATGGCTAAATATTACAAATGGATAGTTTATGTTACAGGTCGTATTAAATAAATGTATCTTTAAGCTTTTATTCTTCGTATGATCTCTAATGTAAGGACTAAACATAATTATTATAATTCTTATTAAAAAATTAGATACCTTACCTTACCTTACCTTACGTTGTTACCTTATATTCGCTGCTATTAAAACAATTCGTCTGAGAACATTTTACGTAAATCTTTGACATAAATATTAAATATTTAGGTTCGTAATATAGAGTTTGTACAAGGCCGTCCCGTGCATATGGCGCACGGATTGGCCACTCAAGGCGCCAGCATTAGAGGACGCACAAGAAGCTTTTTACTTGACCGTGTGTCAATATCCGACCGTATATGGACGCTAAAATTTGATATTGATTAAGTTATTGTTAGGTATAAGTTTAAAAAATACTAAAGCCAGGGCTACACTAATACAACGACGCAACGAACAAATAAATTTTCCTTGTCGTACCTTAAAGCGGCTGCCGACCTATGTTTATATAGGTTTGTTTTCACGAAATCGCCTCACAGACGCCGTACCAGTGCAGCCCCGGTGTTATAGCGCAGCGTAGTTACAAATCATATAATCATTTGTGTATATATCTCAGTGTTATTTATAATTAGTACCTATATTGCCATATTTAACCTAAAGTCTCTATAAAGGTGCTCTTTGAAGTTTAGATTAGAAACCGCTTCAATGTGTTCTAAATTATAAGTAATGTATTAAAAATATATGCCAAATTTATTAAGTATATTCTTCTTGACAATACATGTATCTCTAAGCTCAATGTTATACGTATGTGGTAATTATTGTACTTGTTTAAATATAATAATATATCGGATTTTAAAACATCTAAATTTACCATCTCGATTTTGCTTACGCAGTTTCGTTTTGATCAAGTTAAACTTGATCGTAGCCCCGAACAGACTGGCTGGCAGTAAATTAAGTTACAAGTTTTCGTAAAGATAGAAGCTACAAGGCTTTTGTTAATGCACTGAGCATAAAAGCGAGTTGGGCTCCAGCCTTAATTAAATGGTCTAAAAACCACAAACTACGCAACCTGACCAAGAGGGCGTCACCTGTGAGACCTCGGCTCAGGGCGGTGGCTAGCAGGCTAGGGTTGATTTCATTTTTATATGAAAGAATTAGAAAAATATTAAATTTAGCTGTTTTTATACCCGATATTATATAATTATTGTAAATACCTATAATATGCGAAAATCTAAACTTGTATAACTTATTTGTGATGTATAGTTTTGGTCTGGGATTGTTTCAGATAGTCGTTCGTGTCTTTTTATATAAAGAATATTGTGTACGTAATGTAAAATGGTATCTATGTAAGTGCCAAATTAATGTTCTTATATTACTTATGAAAACGTATCTTATGAAATTTAACGTAAGGATTGTGCAGATAAAATTAAATTGCTTTTGTTTCTTTGATGTGATATACTCGTAAATTTAAAACCGCATTTAAAATTATATTTTTTTTGTTAAAATTATATATAATATTGGGGAAGGATGTAATCGGAGATAAAACAAGTAAATTAAATAATTTAAGTTTAAAGCTTTTGATTTAACACTTTAATATGTAGTGACAATATAGTTGCCACTGTATTTTGAACTATATGTACTTGTAATTGAGTTCTAAACTAATAACTTTTAACCCTTTTAACTTTTAAAAGGGTTAAAAGTTACTTTACAGGGTGTAAAAGCTTGCACGACAATAGCCTTCAACATTACATAAGTCAATCAATATCAATAATAATCGTAGGTAAAGTGGCGTAGAGAGCCCAAAAAGGGCCCCCGTATCAAATTAGAATTGTTAGAGCCCCGTATCATTGATATCGCGGTGGCCAATATGGCGGTAGCTGCAGGCGTACCATAGACAATATTGTTACCGTGTCCCATACACTCTGTACGATAAAAAAATAAACCACTATTTTTTATTTACTTATTGTACGATCTACGACTATACCTTCCAAACAAAACAAAAAAACAGGTGGTTTAGGTCATTTTGCCTTTACTTATTCATTGTTTTGCGAAAAATAACATATTACGCTACGTGTCGCTTAGTTGCGATCACAAAATTACTGACAACTTAAAGCGTATTACTCATATTGCAAATAACAGAAGCTTTGTATTTATTTTTTGACTAAATATTGTACGTCATTTTTCAGTTGGGACAAAATGACAACTTAGTTTGTATCGAACATCAAGTCTATATAAAGAGGTTGATTGGTGGCATTTTTGTTATGCTTTTGTATTGTTTTCTTAACATGTGTTGCTAGTCAAAAAAAAATGTTTTAAAACTTCTTAAAACATTCCCCGAGAACGAATTAAAGACATTTCCTACTTATTCGTTCAGTCGCATATTAACAATGTCTTTATTATATTACAATTTCAAAAGTTTATATTCGTTAGTTCTTAATTTTTGTTACTTTGTCAAATATATGTTTAGTTTTAAATGTTATTTGTGTGATTGCTCGAACTAGTACATTGTTCTTCAAGAATTCAAATTACAAGATAATTATTTTGTTACTATACTATTATTTTAATAATTAATTTAAGTACTATAATGAGCAGTAAGTTAAATAAAGTTCTTCATAATGTATACATCTCTTTAACAGGTTATGTCAGTTTTTTTAACAGCATACTATCTGTTAAAGTGAAGCTACATATTTTCGTAACACCTTATTTTTAGATTTGACATGACATATCACTACTAACTGCAGCCATAAAGCTGTAATTATTCATTAGCTTTAAGCAAAAGAAGTAAGGCGCTTTTGACATTTGTTTATGTTACTTTATTTTATTTTAATCAACTTTGTACATTTTGAGTTTTCACACTAATTTAATTTCTAATTTTATTACGTAAGCATGGGTGTAAGTTAGTTTATTAAAAAGAAAATGGAGCGACGAATGATTGTAATCTGTATAATTATATTTTGTGATAACTTAATTGTGACGATTAAATAATATGAATCATTTAATTTGTATCTTCGTTTTTTTCTTCCTGTGATATAAGAATAAAAACGTTTACAACAATATTGAAGGGACTCACTTTGCTAAAGCCAGCAGTCTGTTTTTGGCCCTTATATTAGTAGCAGTAGGTATCCAAAGGACTCAAATCAAAATAATGGAATAAATAGTTTAAAGTAGAAAAAAAAAACGTAATAGCATTGGTTTTAGCTTATATTACAATACGCATTTATTTACAAAAAATAATGACTTATTTAATTTAAATTACTTAATTTATAACAAAAGTACACCCACATTTTTTAATAAAAAACTAATTGTCGAACAACAAAAAATACACATATACTTGGTTGTTCACTATATAGATACGATTTCTTATCTTTAAGGTCTTTTGAAACACAATAAAAAACAACAGAGGGCAATACCCATACTTTACTACGTTATCTTTTTGAAAATGAACTAAAATGTATAGTTTCCAAAAACTATAAGAAGAATTTAGCGAACAAAAAACCTTTTATTTAAATACTTAAGTCCTAGACATTTACTAAATATGTCAATGATAAATAGATATATTTATATTAAAAAAAAATGTTTTTTTTTAATGTTTTTCAAAATGTAATTTTATTTAATTGGAAAATTCATGGGAAATGTCAGTACTATGTATGAAATGGCAGGGCCCTAACTACTAGTTTATTAAATAGCTGTTCTTCAATTAATAAGCGGTCAATAGTTACACTACTAATTGTTATCCTAAAGTCTGATTTACACGGAGATATTCAGTTACTAATTATTATATTATTCATTAACTAGGACATTCCTACGTATAAATCAGTCTTAAACCTTATTTATTATACGAAAACGGACAAGTCAGAAACAATTTAATTCTTAATTCTGTTCTGTTCTAGAAGAATTGTCACGTTCATTGCTTACCTATAATAATTTTTCGTTTTCATATAATCTGGAAGCTAATCACGTAACGTAAAATGTTTTCTTAACTGTAGGGTTATTGTAACAGTGTTATTGTTTTTGTATTATTTAAACTACTTACATTATCTTAATATATTGACATATTTAAAATCTTTTTTGCAGGCATAGTAAACGATGAGTAGAGAAGACATTTTTATCAAAGTTACGTGATAAGCTTCCTGCTTTCATATCTGGTATAATTCAGTTTACAAGGATAAAATAATGTACTTTTAACCGTACAGAAAGAATAGACGGCAGCGAACTAAAGTGGTAAGAGAAGGTAGGTACCTACGGCAAAGGTATAGCACAGGAAACTGTTTTGCATTTCTTTGATCACATTTCTCATATTTGTCACTTGTACCATTTTGGTTCGCAACCCGTGTTTCTAAAACGATGGTCTGCAGAAAATATTTCCTTCAGTCCATCGTTTACAGTAAGAAAATTCTTTCAGCTTAAAATAATATCATTTCTCGTTTTAGCGTCGTCGTTTCATCTCAATCGAAATGCCTCATTAGGTTTTTAACTAGCAATCTTAAAAAATAAAGAAAGAAAAGAACTCTATTAGACATTTTCACCAACACATTAAATAGTCTCACACAAGTTCGGTGGGCTTATTCTAAATATCGAGCAGGCTCACACTTCACGAACAACATAGAAAATATTCTTCTGGACATCTAGGGACGCTGATCTGTAGTTTGGCGCAGTTCCAAATCTTTTCACATCGGCATCTGGATCTGAATCTCCTTTTTCCTGAGATCCCTATCAAATTGTGTGAATACGAGGCCAAAGATGATTTGCCGAAGTGACTTAGTTTAGGTAAGAATTTAGGAATAGGAACTTTAGTAGTTTCTTCTTCAAAGACTGTGGTCTCCGTAGGTTGCTCGACATACTTTTCTGTTATTAATTCATCGGACAGTGTTATTTCTGTGTCATACTGAGTGTCACTTACGATACTGTTGTGACTGCTTTCCGCTGGTATGATATCAGTGGTATTTATGTTGATATCTTCAACTTGCTCCGCAGTTGTCTGTTCTGTGATAGGCGGAATAGCTTTTTCTGTGGTCGTCGTAATTGATGGTGAACTAAATTCTGTGGTACTGATTTTAATGGCGGGATTAGTTCTTGGGGTCGTGGTTCTATTGTGCTTTTTAGGTTTCGTTTTTATGGAATATATTCTATCTGAGTAATTGTATGTGTGATTGTCTTTTTTTAGTTCATTTCTTTTGACTACAGGTTTGTCTTCGTTCTCGGTGCTAGGGATAGTGAGCGGCAATATGTCTATTCTGGATTCTCTGGTGGGTTTCAATGGTTGGTTTGCAGTTGGTTCGGGTTCAGTTTGTAGTTTGATGTACGTGACATCGCTGTCCTTTTGTGGAGCGGAGCGTACTGCGCTTACGCACAGAAATGCGATCAATACCCTGAAAAAGAAAAAAATTTGTTAACAATGGAATATTAAATTAAGCTTGAACATGAACTATATAGCTTAAACTACTGGGTATACAGGGCAGTCTTGAATATTACCTAGTAGATATAGATATAGGTACATTTGGTACCTATAGATAGATACTTAGTAATATACGGTGCTACCAAAATATAGGTATGTTGTCCCTTAAACAATTAATAGTATCATGTGTAGTGATTAATTGACTACGTTAATTAGAATGTTTAGCGATTTTTTAATAAAATATTTAATACAAGCGTGAGGTGAGGTCCCCCCTCATTCCGCAATACACCGAGAGGCGTGATAAGGACAACTGTAGGATGACTATTCATAATTTTATTTATTGTGTGAAAAAATAAATTTAAAGATTGCTCAGAAATTGTTTCATTAACGTATTTACCATACATGACACTACTATTAAGATGATGGCATATATTTAAGAAACTCCTTATATACGATGTAATGTTTGTATAATAATTAACGTACGGACTACGGAGTAAGTCTGATTGGCTATTTTATAATTAAATTGTTATCACTTAATGAATACTGGAAGGTTTAATTTTAAGCTGTTGATTACAAGTACAACTGTTATGCAGCAAGTATTATATGATCTGATAATATCAAAGTTATATTATTTGTTATGTACTGGTCTTTATTAGCCTTTGAAGATTTCACTTTCTTTTATCTTTGTGTTGCACAAAACTCCACTAAAATACTAAAAGACAATCCATCAATCTCATCGCCTGCGACCGCCCTGAGCCCTTTTGCGCAAGTTGCTTAGTTTGTAGTTTTTAACCATTTATTAAGGCTCCAGCTCTGCTCGCCTTTTTACCCGGTAAAGTAGCAAAAGCCATGTCTAACGAGGTTAACGCTATTTTTTCGTATGTCCGTCCGAAAGTAAGCCGAGGCACAGGAAACACCACCATCTTCCTGACTTCGGGCTGGTACTTCGAATTTTCTAAACAAAACACATTTTTTGTCCGACTCGGGGATTAAACGTTAAATCAACTACGCAGTCAAATTAGTACATAAAGATTATGTCTATTGATAAAAGTTGAATGACATCGAAAACATAATATCCAATTAAATAATTTAATTATTATATAATATAAATAATCGTAGTTGAATGACATCGAAACCGGTTATTTTCCTATGAATGTTAAAATATTAGGTTATCGAACCTATTCTATATATTATCCGTAAATAAATAGCCTTATAACAGTAAGGGTCATTAAGTTTATAACAAAACGAGAAATGATGTTTCCTGCACGAATTACGTTAGGATTATGTATTATAGTTAAGTAAGATATGATTGCATTATATACCTAGGTTCTCTATTATATTCTAGATTCCTACGTGTCTATAAACAAATAATGTGCGAAATCTACAGTAGCCGCCAAAAAAACAAGAAGACTAGCATCGCCATCTACCAACTAGCACCCCGACTAACCTGTATCGCGCAATACAAGTTCGCAAGCAAATCCGACCATTTACAAGTTCTAAACATCATCGCCCAGCAAAGAAGATCTTCATTATCTGTGGAGGAATACCACCAACCGTTCCTCTACATTAGTCTACATAATCATCAGTCCGTATAACATCCACTGCTGTCCATTCCCTGGTATAGATGATACTATAACAATCATGAACAACCGCTTAACGTGCTTTCCGAAGCACGGATGGTAGTCCCTCAACCAACCAGAAGGCAGTGGCGTAGCTACCAAGGGGCTAGGCGGGGCAGTGCCCCGGGGCCCTCAAGCTCAGGGGGCCCTCGAATCCTTACCAGAAAATCTCAATCGAACTCAACTTTTGAAAATTTCTGCCATTTTCAAAATAAATATGACAGGTGGCAACTCGAGTTTAATCATGGCAACTCAGTTGTGAGAAATTCCAAAGTTGTAAAAAGGGAATTCCCCTAAATTATTTGTGTGGGTTGACAGTGTTATTAACGTTTGCATCAATTTGTCGGATATCAATATCTGCATATTATTATTTACGATTTCTACCTAACTTTATTGTTGAATGTGATTATAAGGCGATAATTATGTTTGTTATATCAGTAGAATTAGAAATGTACTAAATATTTTTTTTTTCATCCATTTATTATTTATTAACATACAAGATAACGTTTTCATAGACAGGGTTTCTTTTAAATTGGCCAATAGATACCTAAATCCGTAAGAGATACCTACAAAAAAATTGTCAGGAGACTTTAGCTCTATCTTGATGTTAAAAAAATTTAGGCGTATTTTTTTTTGGTCAGGTGTGACTTGTCAGAAAATTCTAAAAACACACAGGATTACTTGCATAATATATTATATTTATTTTTAGGCAGTTACATGAATAGAATTAATTCTTTTTCAATTAAATAATAGTTACCTATTGATTTTAATAAAAAAATATCAAGTATCAAGATGATAGGTTGGTACCATAGCGGGTGGCCATATAAAAGCACAGTGGTGACCCCCGGATTTTCTACTCTTTTTTGCCAATCTATACGTGATGTTTTTTTGTCATTTTTTAAACCGTCAAATGTGGTAACACTGGCGGCGATAAAATGTTTGCCGGGGATTCCCCAACGACGTCTTGTATCGTATCATTACGTTCTATTTTCTTTTACTTGTAACGTTGTCAGTGAACAGTGTAACGGAACGTCCGTACGTTACGTTATTTATGTTTATCTATTATTTAATTAGTTCAATTTTACTTTAGTCAAACTTGTTTGTAAGTTTAATTATCATTAAATTGCGGACTGCAACTAAACGTAATATCTTACTAAAGAACCCCCAAAGTCTTTGAGGGGTGATAAAATATATCGATTAAGATCCCTTATAAACGGATAATAATATCTACAGCTATTTATAGATAGGGTAATCAGTGACATCTAGTGATAAAATGCAAAGTAGAATGCATCGGCGATAGGTTAAATAACTAAGCTGGTGCAACATATCTATGAACAAATAAATAAATAAATATATAATAAACCCTTGAATCTTTTCTATTTCGTTTTATTGCCCAATACCTAAACCAAGTATTAAAATAATAAAGTTGCTTAGCATTTTTAAAGTATTTGTATATTTAATGATTTTACTTCAAAAACCCTTACCAGTTTTGATAGCAGTGGGCCCCATTTTTTTATTTGCCCCAGGGCCCTTGGTTACCTAGCTACGCCACTGCCAGAAGGCCTAGAGCCTAGAGTCTAGGCTCCGCTGTTGTGGCGTTTTGTCTAGGCCCTAGACAAAACGCCACAACAGCGGAGCGATCGATAACGTAAATGTAGTACCTACCTACTTGACATTTGTCACTTGAGTAAGCGTTTTTTTTTTAATATGACGAGCATTCATTGGTTGATTCTTCTTTGAAACGAGCCATTCGATCTTTAGGATTTCGGTAAACGATTGATGAAAATAAGTTATTATTAGGCAATACTATTGTATTTTTTTAATCCGATACCTATTTCCTTTTTTAAAAATGATTAAACTTTACGAGGACCCTATGGTCAGCGTAAAGTTTAATCATTTTTCATCAGTAGTTATTTTTTTATTCTTAATTAATTTGGCACTATGGCCCTATATTATGCCTCTGCGTGATAATAAAAATGCAAACATTAGCTATCCTTGACCGGACAGCCGTTGACCAACGCACGACATGGCTTGTTAGCTCGCGCTGTCATGAAAGATGTTATGTAAGCTTAAGTAAAGATATGCAATGACTTTGTCTATGGAAACAAGTGAATTTTATTACTTACTATTTACTAGCTGAATCGACAGACGTCCTGCCTTAACTAAAACTCAATATTAAATTGAGCTTTTAGTACCTATTAGCATTTTCTATGATATTAAGCGTTGAGTGAAAAGCAAAAGAGAGTGCTCCTGTGTTTACACACACTTTTGTGTACTATATGTAATAAAGTGTTTCGCTATAATTTTCAATGCATGAAATAATTAGTGTACTTATGTATGAATGAAATTTGGCACACACAGATTTATAACTTGCCGTAATAAATAGGCTGTACTCGTCGTAAAGTCATCGGACCAGAGCTGTTAACCAAACAATAAAAGTGCAGGATAGTAAATCATTTAACTTAGATATTAAATCATTTGTTAGCTTACATTTTTCATAAATATTATAAATATAAACCAATTGTAGGTCTCTCATCTCATCATTGTTAATAATTATAAAATTTATATAGTTCTAAGTATGTAGAAATAGTAGATTTATTTTAGCAACATGACAGTATTTCTATCTAAATTCTTATTTGAGGCGTGACTAGATGGGCCCCATAACAAAACTTGTTGAAGAATCCCATTATTACACACTTTCCCCCTTAGGGGCCCCCTTTCATTGACACGCTAGCAGAAGCTATAACTACCTAGCTACCGCTAGGGTACCTTATAACCGGAGGTCGATCTTTTCGAGTGCCCGCAGCCATTTAGTAAGTAAGTTCGGGTTTAGTGGGTAACGAGTAAGTGAAGGAGTCCCACATGCCCCCAACGTCTTTCCCCAAAGCGGTGGGAAGTCTAAAAAAAGATTTTCACCACGTAAAAAAAGGGAACCTTATAAACATCACATCACATATATCACATCGCCAGCCCGTTTAATATGGGTATCCTCCCCAGAGAGTTATGTCATAGTCTCTTAACCACTTAAGAATAAGGCGAGCTATTATAATTCTACGAGAGCATTGGAAAAGGGGGTGGAAAGGTTTGTATGAAAAATAATCGAAATCTTCGGGGACGAAGTCGCGGTCAACAAGTAGTGTTACCTACATTATATTGTAGTTGACATTTCCTTGTTGCCAAGGTTCCTTTTAGTTTCAGTGTTATTTCCTCGATTTATAATAATTGAGTTTGAATACATTTTCAGGACTGTAACCGTGTCATTGGTTATATAATTCAGTATATTATTATGCAAGGTTTTCTCGAAAATTATTGGCTGATAATGACCTGAGTAAACACAACATTATTATATCTAACTACATAGGTAACAGCAAAATTTAAGTGAGGAAATTCTGAAATGATTTTTGGAAACTTTACGAATCGATATCGATAGTAATCAAATACTTTGCACCTTATTTCAGTGATATTAGGTTGATATTATGTGAGTAGGTACCTACTTTTATTTTAACAATAGAAAGTTACAAGAATTTATTTGTAATTCGCGAACAGGTGGCTTAATTCGCTTTTTTATGTTTGGTGGGCTCTCGTATAATCTTGGTCCGAAAGAAGAACCAAACAGGTGGAAACCCGGATCCAATTTTATTGTTTTATATAATACTAGTGGCCCGTCCCGGCTCTGCACGGGTGCACATTTCGTATATAAATATACTAGCAACCCACCCCGGCTCCGCGCCGGTACAATGCTGATGTATCATACCTTCCTCTTGAATCACTCTATCTACCTACGTCATTTACTTAGTGAATTCCAATAGGTATCCATCCAAAGGTTGTCTGGAAGAAATTGCTTTATGCGACAAGACCGCCCATTGTACTGTGTCTATTATATTTTCTTTATCCTGTTTACTTATGTGTGTACAATAAAGAGTATTCTATTCTATTCTATCTTTTGAAAAAAAACCGCATCAAAATCTGTTGCGTAGTTTTAAAGATCTAAGCATACTTATGGACAGACACACAGCGGGAAGCGACTTTGTTTTATACTATGTAGTGAAGTAGCCTATGTTACTCAGGGATAATGTTACATTCTAATGGTGAAAGAATTCTCGAAATCCGTTCAGTAGTTTTTGAGTTTATTCGAAACAAACATATAAAAATACAAACTTTTCCTCTTTATAATATAAGTATAGATGTAGATGTGTTGATACATATTAAAAACCCTATGTTCATGTTGAATATAAAGTGGAACCTTCGATTGTTAAGATTCATAACTTTACAGTAATACTTGACTAATTAATTAGTTTACATTTTAACAGTAATGTTATTAAATTTACCAATGTGGCATGTGATAGTCGCATATTATAAATATAATTAGAATCGACCAGGGCGGGCTGGGATTAGATCAGAAGCATAAGAACGCGTCGCGAGCGTCGCCTTGCAAGTACGACCGGCCCCTATCCTAGCTTCCTAAGAGTCTTTCTCTATCTACCTACGTTGTGACACCCGGAGAACAAAAACTATAAGAAACTCCGAGATCATTATTTTTGTCATCTTTTAAAGTCTTTGATTAATCATTAAGCTTACGGTAAGCATTTCCACTCAAGCGTTGACGACCCTAATCACCAGACCCAGCCTGGTGACTTCTAAAAACCTTTTTTAAGGGAGGCGAACGTCCAACAGAGATACCTAGTATGTATTCAATAACGGAGCTATTTCTCTTACTTACTTAGAGGTATATATCACATTTTTTTCAGAATTATCTTAGTAATAAGTAGTTCGTAATTCAAAAGTTAAGGATCCTTGTATTAGGTTATCTCGAGACTGGGGGGTTTGATCTACATAGTTCCAAGGCAGTTTTTGTTGCATTTCAAGAGACCTTTCCAACGATACCCTACACGATGGGGTTAGTCGAATATTTATTTTTTTATTCACTTTAGTTGTATGGCTGAAAAAGAATTAGTCCGGTCAATCTAGACATAACGATAGTAGTCAAATAACATTTATTCCCGGAAAGCTGAAACTCCGTGGAGAGCTTGGGTTTACCATGAGGAAGGAAGTTTTAAAAGTCCCCAAATAATCCCATGTACAAAAGTTATTGGTGGTCAAAGGTCAAAATTTTAGGTTTTTAGGTTATTTTTCGAAAACGGTAAGTTTTATCGAAACCCACGAAGTTTCAGCTTTCCGGGAATTATTGTTATTACAAATGTCTAAATTGACCGGACTTAACATATTTTTCCATAATTGTAAAAACCAAGTTTTGGATCTTCAATATACATCTCTCCACCAATTTTCGTGGCAATCGGTGCAGTAACATGACGTAACTATAAAGGTTCCTTGTGGACTACGGAACCCTAAAAATAGATACCCAGGTACTTTGTTTTATCGTCTTGGTCAAAAATACCTTGAAGCAAAAACGGACATTATAATTTTATTAATATTGTCCTTGCATTGTAATAAAATAATTGCAGTGTAGTTTATGTTTATTTGATGTTATCAACTTATACAATAAGCTGAGATTAGAACAACGTCAATGAACTTCATAAAATGATATAAAAACAACACATTATTATGTATGTGAGCACAAAACTATTGTCCAGTGCCAAACAAACTAGCTTAACGTAGCTCCCGTTTTTGTATAGTTCTGGAGGCTAATCATGTAACGATAAATATTACTTTGTCTATGATAAAAATATCTTCGCTACTCAGCGTTTAATATTCAAGCAAAAAATATTTTAAATATGTCAATTTATTGAGTTAATGTAGCTAAAATAATACAGTAACAACAACATAGGAAATGCGTAATAATAACCCTCGATTACCTACTATCAGATTTTGCAGTCTACTAATATTCTTGTTAACCCCTCGTGCTAAGCTAAAATGCTTGTGTTACGAGTGGGTTCACGTCGGTAGTGCAATGGGTGGGGCTCGAACCGGCGACCACAAGATCACAAGTCCGACGCCCCTAGCCATTAGGCTACGGCCACTTTACCGTTTTATTACCATAATGTCTATTTGTCCGTGTCTTCAAATACCGTTAGTAAACAAGCAAATAACATGAAACGTATAAATTTGTATGTAGGTATATAACCACGCCGACAAAGTGTTAAAATAATTGCCGTTTTGAGTCCAAGGTATGGTTAAATGCAAACCAATCGATTATAAAAACAATGAGGCCTACAGAACTACAGACCCTGTTCTGCATACAAATAAGAATAATAAGTAGGTAACTAAGAACTTTAACCTGTGCTACAATAAGTAGGTAAGAGATAGAGCGTAGCATTGTTTCCTTCATGATCTTTTGAACTTAAGCCTTGATTACATTCATTTTTTTTCGGATGAGCATGTAGAGGAACCTCATACGAAAGCTCAAAGTCGCTCTGCGAGCTATAGAAAGAGCTATGCTCGGCGTTTCCCTGCGTGATCGAATTGGAAATGAAGAGATCCGCAGGAGAACTCAACGGATTAGCAAGCTGAAGTGGCAATGGGCATGACACATAGCTCGAAGAACTGATGGCCGATGGAGCAGAAAGGTTATCGAGTGAAGACCACGAACTGGCAAGCGCAGCGCAGGACGACCGCCTGCACGATGGACCGACGACCTCATTAACACGAGTCGGTGGATGCAGGCCGCTAGCGATCGCTCCCGCTGGAAATCGATGGAGGAGGCCTATGTTCAGCAGTGGACTACAACCGGCTGATGATGATGTAGAGGAACGCTTGGTGGTGTTCCTCCACAGAAAATGAAGATCTTCTTTGCCGGGCGAGGTGGTGTGCCCGGCAGCCGACGGTCATTTGTTACTGTTTAGAACTTATATACCTATGTTCGAATTGGCTTGCGAACTTGTATTGCGCGATACAGGCTAGTTGGGATGCTAGGCGCTAGATGGCATTGCTCGTCTTCTTGTAGTTTGTGCGTCTACTTTAGATGTCGCTACAAGCATATGTAGGCTTTTGCTCGGGAATAAAGGGGAGTAGGACCCAAGCCTGATTAAAATTGGTTTAAAAATTTAAAAGCGACCTTAAGCGGTCGAGGGAATTGTGGAGTAATACCTAACTTTAACATTTTTATTCACAAATTAATTCATGTTATATTAATAAATATTGTTTATGTTTTCTTCCAGTATGCATGATAAAGCCGCTGATAAATATTTTATTCTTTACATAGGTACTTAACTAAACATAAATTTCGTTAATATAAAGTAGTTCGACAACGCGTCTCCTTGTGTTGCGTTCAAAGGCGTGTCGTGGTGTCGTGTTGATCATCCGTAAATAAAAAATATTTATCCTCATTAATAGAACCTAGTAAAAAATACGGTTAACTAAACAAAAACCGGCCAGTCTTGTATAATTAACAAATACAGAATTTGCGTAGATATTAACGAATATTTACATAATTTCATGATTTGTTATGTATTATTTTAACATTATATTTATTCTTATATAAAAGACGTCGAGTAGTGTCGAGTTTGGGTAAGCTTTGACTCCGTGAGATATTCTACTAATAAAATAAACGCGAAAGTTTGTAAGTATGGATAGATGGATGGATATTTGTTACTCTTTCACGCCAATACTACTGAACGAAATTGGCTGAAATTTTTCACCGGGCGGTTATACGCTGCAGGTTATACTAACATATAGGCTACAATACATCACGGTCCGACCCACTGGAGCAGAATAACGCGGGTAAAATCGCGGGGCGCAGCTAATGTAGGTATATTTGTGAAGTCCCTCGTTACCCAGGGATTTATTTCCATAGAGCGGGAATGTATTTAAAGTATAAAAAACACGATGTGCATGAGTAAGTCAATTAATTAAATTTCTGTCTGTAAGTATATGAATTTAATAAAAATTTTATCCTCCCGATCTCTTTCGGCCACTGCCAAATTTTAAGGATCTGCCGAGAATAGGCATGGTATCGGTAATGTAAAAGTTTGAAAACATAGGGTAGGTAGGTACACCTATTCTTTTACCCTCAAAATACGGTGGATAGTTTTACTAGGGATGCCACCTTTTTAAAGTTTGAAATAGTACTTTTTACAAAATATTGTAAAATACCTATATAGTACTTTTGGCAAATTCAGGAAAAAAATAGTTCACATTTATTTTAAATCATTATTTATTTTTCCATGTATATTTATTATTAGATACTCTTTGCTTTGGCCATCAAGGTCTAATAAAGTACGGGTGGCAACCCTAAGTTTGACCCACACGACCGGTGAATCAGATGCTGGATCGACAGCTTAACGTTTTCTCCGAGGCACGAAACTTCGGGTTGGTACTTGGTAGGTACTCTAACTAAAATACCTAGCCCTAGTCTCTATCCAGAAACCTCACTACCCACAAAACCAACGAAGCATTACATAAAAATTTAATATATAAGGTGCTTTCAAAAATATATCCCTTACCTTTAATACAGTATCATAATAACTTAGTGATTACGTTAGTGAATAAATGTTTGTAAAATTATAGATAAACTTAAGTTTTATTAAAAATAAAATTACATTTAAATCAATAATACAAGCTTAATTATTTACCTATACACTGGTAGTGCGGCTAGCAAAGTAATATCAGTATTACTTACATGTTTCTTATGAATGAATATGTAAGTAATACATGTATTTTAATATATAATGTATTTTAATAATAATGTTATTTTTTGTTTGGAAAAATAATTTGGAAAAATTAATAGTGGTCAAAACGACCATAATTTAAAATAATATCAGCATTTTGCACTCCTTTTCTACATAAAGTGTGCAAAACTTCATACTCCACCGTCCGCGCAATTTTCGTAAAAAGAGGTACAAAGTGGATGCTTCACGTATTAATATTTAGATTATTTCACTGAACTTTCTTCACAAACGTAATCACTATACGCGACCCTATCTCTTCTTAAAAGGATGTCACATACTTTGCAAGCACCTTCAATAATAAAACCTTTTACATAAAAAAACCAATCACAGTTGTCGCCGAGGTTGTATATATTTACTTTAACTATCCATTGTATAAAATAACTCATTTAGCACCAATTAAGTATTTACCTTGCTAACACGAGAGCGCCGCAAATAAATGTGTCTATCTAAAAATCTGTTAATCACTCATTCGTAATTAATAGTAGGTAAAGCCATTCTCTTAGTATTGTTTAAATAACAATGAATTTTGTTTTTCTAACGTTGCGTTTTATCTCAGTTACCTGTGATTGTAATTGTTATCTCATTGGATAAGTACTAGAATGTTTAATGGTGACTTATTTTAACAACTGTATCTATTGTATTTGTGAAATGTTGGGGAAGTAATAAGAAAATTTATAGAGCAAGGTTTTTAGGCCGCGGTTCCCAAGGGCCTAGATTCGATTGTAGTTCCGAGTCGTGTTTGTGTCATTAGACAGTCGAACAAGGAAGGTTTACATATTACAAAGCAGAATATATAGTAGTATATAAAGCAGAAGAGTGTGTTTGTTAAATTGATCGCGCTAATCTGATTTGAAAAAAGAATCAGTGTGAGATTAGCTCATTTATTAAGCTACATTTACATTACATTAACATGTCCACATTTATGAGCAGAGCTCATGTTTTCCGCGTAGATTTCGATTTCTTCATAGAAACTGACACCCATTTTCACCCACTTCGAGGTTCAATTTTCAAAAATCCTTAACCTCAACCTACGTCAGTTTACAATTATTTGTACCTACTAAATTTCATGGTTCTAGACCGTTCGTTATGAATGTACGTTGATCGATCAGTCCGTCAGTTTCTGCGTGTATTTTAGACTAGCTATTGCCCGCGAAAGACAGACGAAATTAAAAGATGATGTCTATCTTCTATACTCCTATATATCCCTACATAGTATAAAACAAAGTCGCTTTCTCTGTCCCTATATCCCTATGTCCCTATGTATGCTTAAATCTTTAAAACTACGCAACGGATTTTGTAGCGGTTTTTTTTAATAGATAGAGGGATTCAAGAGGAAGGTTTATATGTATAATACATCAGCATTGTACCCGTGTGGAGCCGGGGCGGGTCGCTAGTAAATTATAAAACACTACCTACAGCTGAAGAATATGTTTGTTAAGGTACTTGAACAAGGTACCTAATCTCAGGAACTACTGGACTGATTTAAAAAAATCTTTCAGTGTTAGATAGAAATTTTTTCGAATGGAACGAGATTTACGCGGGTGGAACTAGTCTATTGTAAAGTGAGTCCTATATACTAAATGCGTTAAATCATAGATACATTTTGCCGATTACCAAATTATGTTAATAACGGACATAAATTAAGTTAAGGTTTTAGTAAAACGTATCAGTAAAAGTTTACAAAAATGAATAATAAAAATAAAAAAAATGCTAATTTAAAACTAGGTGCGCCCTGCGGTTTTACCCGCGTTACTCTGCTCCAGTGGGTCGGAGCGTGATTTATGTTATTAATCCAGCGTATAAATTTCCCGGTGCAAAATTTCAGCCAGTTCCGTTCAGTAGTTTTAGCGTGAAAGAGTAACAGACATCCATTCATCCATCCATACTTACAAACTTTCGCGTTTATAATATTAGTAGGATTCATTTATTTGACGCTCTATATTTGCATGCCTAAATGGTAGAATATAGCTGTTTTCACTAACCTGTAATACTGTAACAATTTAGTAATTGACCTATATTCAATAATTATAATAATTAAGGTATTTTTGTCTTGTATATAATGGTTGGTCAAATATGGCTGTGATTCCTACATCTCTGTTTATAGCTTGTAACAGAAAGGTGTAATGCTAAATTAATTAACGTCTAAAATTAAATAAGTAATTATTACGAGTAATGATCGTGAATAATTATTATGGTATATATGTATCTACATTAATTTGTTTACCAGATAAATTAATAAAGTTAAAGCAGTAGATTAGTAAGTATTAATAAGTACATATTCTACTATTTAATTACTTTAATTAGATACATATTTAGTAAACATTTTCTTGAACGAAATACCTACAATATCTTTCGTGGGTAAGGAGACCCAGTCTCATGCCTACATTCCCATAAGTCCAATAATTTTAATTTTTACGTTTAACTGTTAATGTCTTATATCTAAGATATTCATAACATCATATTTAAATTTAAATATCAGATTATAATTTAGGCAAATAATATTTCTATGTAACGTTAGATAGAATATGGTAGGTATCTTGGGATATTATTCATGTTACTCACAATACTATCACCTAATTTCAACAGAAAACTCATATACTTAAAAGAATTAAACGCACTTCTTTCCCAAGGATTCATAAAATGCAGTGATTTTTTCAAACAAGTAATTTGTTATAAATATTGATTGCTTACTTGTACATATTATAATAACGTATTTATGAACAAATAACAATTTCTTCTTTGCAACCTTTTACAATAATAATTATACTTATTTCAGATTTCGCGCCAATTTTAATTTTATCATCTTGATATAGGTAAACCACAGGCACAGATAATACACCAAACAGCCATTGAACTTGAACTCCGTACTAGATCGAATAAAAATTCTAATTATAGGTACACTAGAATATCGTAATTAGTTAATAAAAATGCGCACTAACCGGTACATAGTTCCGAACAGCAGTGCCTTCGTGCGATTCCCGATAAACAAAGCGGAGAGATGCGACCACAGACCTTATAAACAGCCTTTTTATACAAAATGACATTAAAATACTCAGCATGCACGGCGTAGCTGCGTAAGTATGTTTTTTTCGCGCCAAACGGTAAACGACTGAAGGCGGCTGTCCATGCAGCCACTCTGAGCAAAATGGTAGGGCGTGGGATAAGATAAATTTCTATGTTCCGTTGTATATTATTTTTAGGGGCCTTAGCTGAATTTAATTTGCTTACTTAGCTTAAATGTGCTTGTTGTATTTATAATTTTATTGGATAGACGACTAATGCTTATTAAAAAAAAATGTAGGTTTCATAGTATGATAACAGGTTTTTTCTTAATTATAAGTTTGCCTTAAGTTTGATTGGCTTTAAGCCTTTATGCATTTACATTCTTTTTTGTCGTAGTTTATCAGATACAGACCCTGTCACATTATTATCAAAGCCATAACCAGAATTATTATGATGCAAATTCACAATAACTTTATAGGCGTAGGTATATCTAAAACTTTTATTTTGTAATTGGCAACTATCATGAAAAAAGCCATAAGGTTTCCGGCTTAAAGTAGACCATCCCGTGTCTACCCATGGTATTGTAAGAGGGGAGTAAGGGATATATAGCTGATGGATGGGCGGCAGCATCTATCAGCTCAAGGATTCCATTGATCTATTTATATATGTTATCATAACATAAAAAAATTGCATGAAAAAAATACAGATTTAATTACCTGTGTTAGGGGCGCCCGTTTGCACAAACTAGATTATCTTGTATTGCAAGGTATTAGAACTCAATTTTGGATGTACAATAATTGCCGTCTCCACGAACGACACTTTAAAAAAAAGTGCCTATTTCAACATTTTAATGTTACGTTTTGATAATAAATAGTACCTAATACTGATTGCAAATAGCTCTGCCAAATATAAGTAAGGACGATAAACTCAGACCAAATAAAGAAAAGTAAAGATGGAGCGTTGTGAAACTATGCACTGAAGCCATTTTTTTGTGCAGTAGTGTAGGTAAAATTGTTGCTTTGATTTTTAACAGATTTTAACGTTATAAAAACAACGCTGTACTTTGATTTGTACACCATTTCATGACACAATTGGGCGGTTTTTTTTTACAGATTACTAGCAGATTTTTGCAGTCTACTAGTATTCTTGTGCTAAGTTAAAATGTTACGAGTGGGTTCACGTCGGTAGTGCAATGGGTGGGGTTCGAACCGGCGACCTCAAGATCACAAGTCCGACGCCCTTGCCATTGGGCTACGGCCGCATTTGTTAACAAATAATGAAGATTGCTATGATATAAAGCACCTAACGCTGCGATAGAATGACATATCAAATTACAAGGCACGTCTGTGTGCGTAAGCTGTGTATGTACACGTCAAGGCCGAGTTTTCAATCGGCGAACGTCTTTACTTTTTATTTGGTAGCTTTCAGCTTGTAGAATAGATTAATAACAGCATATTTAATCAGTTACGGAACCTTGCGCTAGACAGCGCAATACATTAGCGATCAACATGAACTTGAATAGATTTCTCATGACTGGGAATATTTTGGAGGAAACTCTGTCTAGTGTTAAACACACCGGAAATTGTGTTAATTACACACTTGATTATTATATTATGAATTACGTGTTTTCAGTTGTATTTTTGTGGCAGTATAAAAACGTTGCTGTAATAACGTTTTATATGTTTACTATGTAGATTTTATTAATGTTTTGTTGTTATAAGATTTATCCTTAGATACTAGATATAATATATCCACTAAATTCCCGCGCGTGGTTTCACTCACTTAACTCCCGTTCTTATAGGAACTTCATAAATAAATATACCCTGTAGCTTTTCTCGACAAATGGGCTATCTAACACTGAAAGATTTGTTCAAATTGGATCAGTAGTTCCTGAGATTAACACTGAATAATGAAATGATAACAAACGTATACGTGACGTGATAAATTAACATATATTTATTTAAACACACATAAAACTATCATTACAGGTACTTAATACCTAATTCAAATAGCCTATATACTTATAAATTAAAACAAAAATGGTAACTCTATAGTAACTTAAACTAAACAAATTGAACAAAATCAAATCAATGATTTATTTGTTAGAATAAGGTAATACTAGTATGAAATTTTCGAGATACAGTTTATTCTGCCCTATAGTACAAATTATAAATTTAAACTTAAACTAAAACATAACATTAGAAGTAGTTGACATTTTTTATAATTAAATTGATATAGATTGGATTAATTATACAGTTTTCGTTTTATATTTTAATATTATCTATGTCCAAACGAAAATAAATAAATAGTAATAATAATCATTATGTTTCAAACATTTTATGGAATGATTGAATATGACATTTTCTTATAATTAAGTTTAATTAAATCTAGATTAGTCCTAAATTGTTATATTATTTAATTTCATTTTAATACAATATAATAATAATATTCAATTTTTAGGTAGGTATCTATCTTCTAAATATTCTTTAGCACTATAGTACTTCTTGTTCATTAGGAATTTGTACAATTCTTTTTTAAATTTTGCTATAGGTAATTCTTTAATGGTTTTAGAGAGATGTATAGGATATATAAGACGTATAACAGATATGCCTGAAGAGAGGACATTTAAAAGCCGTAGAGTAAATTTATATTTTAGTTTTATTTTATTGTTTTAGGAAAACTTACAGCCAATAACAATTGTGACAGGTGTAGATAGCGAAAAACGGCCAAATGGCCAATTACAAAGTTTTCACAAACAACAGTACCTACTAATTAATATATACCTAGTATCGTAGACTGTACCGGCGGTTACGATAGTTGCTTCTGATGTGGTCTGGGGTCGATTTCTACTCGGTACAATGATTGGTGTGAGCCACGTATAATTGTTCGGAGTTAGTGTGTTTTCTTTGTATAATTACCTACTTTTAGTGTTATAATTTAGTATTATTGTATGTATGTATTTCACTCTAGGTTTCTTTGATAGCAATATTTGTAAAGAACACCTTTTGTAACACAACTTACTTCGGTACTTACATGGACTTATTGCCATAGAGGCATGTCTTGAATAGAACCGGATCCCCACATTTCCTGCCATCGCTCCCCAAACGGCGGAGGTCTATGCATGGATTAACAACATTAAAAGAAAAAAAAGGTTAAGAGAACTGCATTGCAAGACATTCAATACACTTTCCGAAGCCAGCGTATGTTTTACTAGCTTCCCGCGAGCGGTTTCACCTGACTAACTCCTGTTCCCGTGGGAACTTCTAAAATATAACTACCTATTGCTCGGTAAACGAACTATCTAACACCGAAATCATTTTTCAAATCGGTCCAGTAGTTCCTGTGATAAGCGCGTTCAAGCAAACAAACAAACAAACAAACTCTTCAGCTTTATATATTAGTATATAAGATAAAGACTAAACATTTTAATTAACGCGTAGTGAGATATATCATTTAATTGCCATACATCACAATTCCATGGAATCCCATAGAATGTTTTAATTATGTCTAGGTACCATAACGTGGTGGATAGTTCGCATGTACTGTCTTGCGTTTCTCGCCGGAAACTATGCAATACCATAGCTGAGATATCGCGATGGGAGATACAATAGTTGTCTGATATTCATTTAGCAATCATACAGTATAAATACTTACTTTAATATCTGCCTATATACCTACTTCGTGGTTTTTTAGTCTTTGCAATAATAATCGTAGATAATGGATTGACAACATTGCTTTAAAACAATGTCAGGTCAATTTAGGTGTTCACAAACCTCAGTGGCCTAACGGTATAAGAATCGGAGATTGTGGGTTCAACTCTGGCGCCGGAGTTAACATATATGTGTATAATCTAAGATTTCCGAGTATCATTGGTTGAGGGACTACTAATATTGCAATTGTAGGTCAGGAAACGGGCAGCAGGGTTTTCCTGTGAGTTACAACATGATACTGCGGTTGCCAACCAGGCAACCATCCAATGCCCTCGTAGACCCGAAGTCTGAGAGGCCCGAGAACTGAAAAGCAGAGCGACAGTTGCACAAAACTCCCCTAAAATACTAAAAGTCATAATCCCTCAATCTCATCGCCAGCGACCGCCGAGGTCCAAGCCAAGGTCCAAGCCCCACTGGGGGCGCCCTCTTGCGCAGGTTGCTTAGTTTGTAGTTTTTAAACTATTTATTAAGGCTGGAGATCTGCTCGCCTTTATGCCCGGTGAAGTAGCAAAAGCCTCGCGGATAACAACGTAAGTAAAACCGATTAAAAAAAAAATACTTTGCCTGCCTACCCGCCTGTTCATGTGCTGATGTACATCACTGGAGCAGAGTAGCATACAAACTCGGGCAAGTGTTCGGAGCACAGCTAGAAGCGCGTTAATGTACGAGTAACTGTTATGTAAATATAGTCGACATTGTTAGTTATTAGTAAATAAGTGACGAGAAGGTCGCGGCCATGTTGTGACATTAACTTAGTCACACTGTAGGTATGTTTCATGTTAAGTCAGTTATTTTTATATGATCTCCGTAGTAATCGTCAAAATCTATGTCTCATGCCTGTTGACTGATCATGGCAACCGACAGGGGACCTACGATTGCGAGAATATTTTGGTTTTTGACATTGTTAATAAGAAAATTGATTAAAATAGTGATTAAATAAACCATTTCTTTTAATCAGCTGAGTAAAGCTCACGTATACTGTTTGGGGCTTCGTGTAGGTATATAAAGGTTATATGGGCTTCCAACCAGTGGACCGCGGAAAACTGGTGGTCTCTGGAAGCACAGGAAGTGGTCTTGAAGCTGCCGAAAAATATTGCGGTGCAGCAGAATTTTTGAAATCGGTTCAGCATTTTCGGAGCCTATTCAATGCAAACAAACTAGCAACTAAATATTTTATCTTATAATATTAAGTTTAGATAATCATGGGACTAATAGTGTAACTTATTGACTAATTGTATGGTGGAGTAATTAACATATACCTAACATTTAACGCCGGTTAACCTTTGCTTACGTTAAAGCATGGACATTATGAGAAACAATGTCACTTGTCGCCATATTAACAGGACTTGGCTTTCATATAAGTTGTAGAAAAAAAAAAACAACAAAATTCTTCGTCGTTACTTCGAAATCTCAGAAACGACGAGTGCCAGGAGTCTCAAACATGACGGTTCTTTTTAGGACATAGGTATACTTAAGTGCTCTGAAAGACGGGATTTAGCGAAATTTAACTCCTATGAGGATAAAAAAGGGTACTAAAGTGTGTATAATAATTTTATGGTTTTATTAGTAGGTTTCTAATTACTATGAAATATAAATAATTTACAGGGTAGATATGGGGGAGGCAGACATGCTTGTAGATACGGGTAGTGCAGACATGGGTGAACAAATGGAGGGCGAGGCATGGGCGTATTCGTACGGAAGCATGGGCAAGCACGGGAACGTAAGTATCTGTGTAGTATGCAAGTTTAATTCAACACCCTTATGCGGTGACAGCTAGTACGTACCTAGTATTTATATTTACCTATTACTAAGCGCAAACAACTTTATTAAGTCTATAGTAAGTAAGTTCATTAAGTAAGTTTATAGCATAATAATGCTATACTCTACCTCATTAGGTAGAGTATAGCATTATTATGCTCGGGACAACATTTTTAATTAATGTTGTGTTCCTTTGCGTCAGTATAAGGTCGCTAGAGCTCTCGGGTGGGGGTGTCCTTCTATTTAGATGCTTATGTCACTTAAGATGTATAGGGGACATTTCAGTCAGGCATAAAAAAAACACTAGAGAAATTAATTTTTAATGGAATTCAGAAAATTTTCACACGGTTACTTAACAATTTACCTAATTACTTAATTGTTTACCTCAAGCTAAGTAGGAACAAAATACCTCTTGACCACTATAAGCCATTACGTAACTCAGTGCCTTCGTAAGTCAGGCTATCAATCAAATAGTTGAGTGCATTATTTAAATACTCAGACACTACTTAAGTAGGATCTATCATTCAGTTATCTATAGGTACTATTTTTTTTTACTTTACGGCGTAGGATAGCAAATAAGCTTAATATTAAATGTATTAACCACTAGCAGGTTTAAAAAGAAAGTTTTATTCACGTACTTAAACTTATTTGTAAATAGTCAGACATATTTTGGATTATCAATTTATTATTTTAAATTAATTTCATTTATTTGATAATTGCTGCTTATTATAATAGTTTTGCGTAACAGCTGTCAAAAATAAAATATTATTTTATTATATTTATATATATGGCTGATTAGCCAAAATGCATCTTAATTATAGCCGCTAGCGCCTTAAGCATTCGACCATTTGATCGTCTAAATTTACAACGTAAATGCCATATATCGATATGTAATTGTATAAATCCTGTCGGTGCTAAATGTATATTTATCTGTTTTTTTTAATCTATACTAAAAGTATAAAAAGAGTGGGTTTATAAATTATATTCTCTTTAAGATGATAAAAAAAATCGTAAAATAGATATTTATTTAGCGTTTTTTTAGCTTCTTTGCCATACATATTAGAATACAACTTAGTTTAAGTAGGTACCACATAAAATATGGCACTACTGCACATGGCATGGTAATGTCCAGTACCTACCAGTTATATGGAGGATGGGGCCGCCAGGCGTAGCTATTTTTTTTTATCGTCTGATACTAAAGTTTTTTCTAGTTCTAACTATTTAGGCAAAGTGCATAGCCTATGTATGTTGCCAGTTACCACCGTTACAGGCTGGTGCCAAGTAGTTCCTTGCAGTTCCGTTCCCTGGACCCAATCCAACTCATAACTGTGGATATGTTCAATGAATTAAACATTACCAACCTACTAGATACCGATACCTAAATGCACACTTAAGAAAATTTCAGAAAAATCCCACGGATAAAAATAATCTTTCGACTTTGTGATGCACGGTCAAAATCAGCCCAGACGTATTTGTACCCTATATAACTTCAAGGCCGGATTTAGGGGAATAGAGGGCCCCCCAGAATAGAGAACGTAGAACTTTTCTATAATTTTATTTTTTCGGTGTTGTACCTTTACATACAGTACTTTGTAGAATCTTATTAATGTAATATTTATTAAATATTGTAATAACGGTTATAATTAGACAATCAGTAAAATATCACAATTAAAATCGTCACGAAAATTAGGTACAATGTACCTAATTTTGTAGAAAATTTTCTACACATTTACAGGAGGAGAAGCTTATTTGTGGCCTCTTCTCCTTTGTTGCCCCGGGGCCTCCGGACTTCTATATCCGGCCCTGAATACCTACATTCTTTGCACTTAGTAAAAAACTGTTGTTATTCAATTTAAAATAGATACTTCAATTTAATTTTATTGATTAGTTTGTAGGTTTGGTATTGAATTTGTAGTAATACAGTTGGATAGATAAAAATCGATTATATATATACGTATGGGTATATTTTTGACCAGACAGCATATTAAAATATCCTATAGATACCTACTCTCTTTTATTTTGGTTTTTATTCGTACACCTAAATTAAGATAACTAGGTAATTAGGTATTTTCGCTCCTAATTCTTCATGATTGATAAGCACAATACATTTCTATACCTATAGGTATTATAAATAAAATGTGTCGGTATTTTGAATGAACTCACAGATATTATTGTACATAAAGATATGCGCTGAATGGTCTTAGTAATTGTATGGTATGTATGAAGGCCACCCATAAAACATTTACTTATTTATGTCGGTAGTCCCAAGGCCAGGGGGTGCTCAACACGTGGTAGGGCTGCCATACCTAAATCCAACAAAAAATGCTCTTATTTTTATTTAACTGTCTTTGTAAAACATGTAACACATGCTTTATACAAATAAATGTATGTTTATCTTGATCTTTTTTACACAAGTATATTGTTATGAAAAATTACAGATTAATTAATGGATAATAATAATAATTAAATATAATCTATATCTATATATTTTTATTTGACGTTTCGCATGTGTGGCGTCAAATCTGGGGCAGGCAAGAATAACAGCGCTGCGCAATGATCTTTTAGATTTTTGATGTAGGTTAACGCTGAAGCCAGTTCCCATTTATGGTGCAAACTGTAATAGTTCCTTGTATGTGCTGTAAATAAATGTTTTTTCTTTCTTTCTTTCTAGATTACCTATCGTACCCAGGAAGAGAATAAAATATATTTATTTTACCACATAAGTAAATCTGTGTCCTGTCGAAGGTATGTGCTTTCAGGTAATCGCTGCTGTCTACTCCTAGGCATCATGTAAGCTCTCTACGATAATGTTGAAAACCGTAATTTATGAATAATTAATTTTACAGAACAGATTTTTCAATCGTCAGAAAAAAATAATAATTAAGTAGTAAATTCGACGATAAAGAATTTTGTTGTGTTTTTTTTTTACTACAACTGATATGAAAGCCAAGTCCTGTTAATATGGCGACAAGTGAAAAATGTTGTCCCGAGCATTACTTAATGAACTTACTTACTATAGACTTAATGAAGTTGTTTGCGCTTAGTAATAGGTAAATATAAATACTAGGTACGTACTAGCTGTCACCGCATAAGGGTGTTGAATTAAACTTGCATACTACACAGATACTTACGTTCCCGTGCTTGCCCATGCTTTCGTACGAATACGCCCATGCCTCGCCCTCCATTTGTTCACCCATGTCTGCACTACCCGTATCTACAAGCATGTCTGCCTCCCCCATATCTACCCTGTAAATTATTTATATTTCATAGTAATTAGAAACCTACTAATAAAACCATAAAATTATTATACACACTTTAGTACCCTTTTTTATCCTCATAGGGCTTAAATTTCGCTAAATCCCGTCTTTCAGAGCACTTAAGTATACTTATGTCCTAAAAAGAACCGTCATGCAAAATTTGAGACTCCTGGCACTCGTCGTTTCTGAGATTTCGAAGTGACGACGAAGAATTTTGTTGTGTTTTTTTTTCGACAACTGATATGAAAGCCAAGTCCTGTTAATATGGCGACAAGTGACATTGTTTCTCATAATGTCCATGCTTTAACGTAAGCAAAGGTTAACCGGCGTTAAATGTTAGGTATATGTTAATTACTCCATCATACAATTAGTCAATAAGTAACACTATTAGTCCCATGATTATCTTTACTTAATATTATAAGATAAAATATTTAGTTGCTAGTTTATTTGCATTGAATAGGCTCCAAAAATGCTGGACCGATTTCAAAAATTCTGCTGCACCACAAATAAATAAACCGGTGAATTTGTTGACTATATATAATACGATTATTTGACTACCCAGTCTTTATCCGATGCATTTTACGGTACCTATACAATGAAAACCCAGAAAAGTCCCGATGATACGAGATATAGCATGTGTGACAACCCTACCGCGTGGTCAATGGCCATTGGGTATCATAAATTTAACGCAGACGGGTATAGGAAAATATGCACATCATACAATCGACGAGGATTCTTCGGGATGAATCTTTTGAACTTTGACATTTTACAAAGCAATTTCACGTATAATTCAACGTGTTGTCGATTTTAAAAGTAGCCAAATTATTCGAAGGTATAATAATATTGTTGTTTGAAGAACTTCAAAAAAATTACAAAAACTTGCTGTGTATCAATTTGCATAAAATTGTTTGTTTTAATGTAAATAAATTGTATTAATCAGGTCATATTATAATAGTTTTATTTATTTTATTAACGTTTTCGATTAAACTAGGTAGGTAATGGCCAATAAAAAATATAATCGATATTAAGTTACCTTGCATTTTAATTGATCATTAAAACTTATACACCTAATTTAATCAATGATTTTCGTACAAAACTATTCAATAAAAAGGTTATTCATTGATAACCTACTGATGTCCCTTTTTGTTATGGTTGGTCCAACATCTATGTAGAGTACTATGAAAAATCTGTCAAATTCATAAGCAAAACCATTAGTCCGAAATTTTAGGTCAACATGTAAACAAATAAAGAAATGGACATAAATCACAAACATACTATAATTATGGAATAATAGCAAGTGTACCAACGTGAAATGGAAAGATCAAAACGAATTAAAAAGTTCTTTTCGGATAAAAAGTGTAAATGAAAAACGGTCAACAAAATGAGTCAACGGGCGAATGTGAGCTATGTAAATGTAATTTGCTATGTCTTAGCATTGACTTTACCGACAAAATGTGGATTGAAAGCGCATATTTTTGTACTTAGATATAGTTAATTTAGAAACTTAATTCATAAAATAAATTTCACAGAAGGCATTCAGCATTAAGGTCAGCAAAATGAGATAACGTGAGCTAAAGTCAGCTTTGCAATGGTAATTTTCCATGTCTTAGCATTGACCTTACCAACACAAGAATTCAGAAGGCGGTACTGATAGCTCTAGTTTTCACGTTTTCAATTATTGTATTCTGGGGAGCTTACAAAACGTGAATAGAAAGCGCATAGTAAGGTATAATTTAGAAGCCTCATAAACAAATAAAAAAAAATCACTAGATGTTTCGAAGGATCTAAAATGGAAAACAGAACTGCAACTATCAAGACACCAATTAAAGGTACATCAGACAATAAGATTCTCTTCTATGATTGAATACTCAACCTGTGGGTTAAATAATGTGATGGCTGAATTGGTGAAATATTGGATGGCTTATGGGAGAGTAAATAATAGGTCGGTAGAAGTTAAAGGAGGAACTATTATTATATGGAACAGAACCACCATCCTTCAGATTAATATGAAATAATTGTATAAGAATTGATTCTCTATACTTCAAATAAATGTAAACTTCTAATAAACTTCAGGCTTTCTAGAACGCTGAATTATGAATCGAAAACACGTATCGTGTGAGTGTTCAAAAGATGAATTTAAAGAAGATCTTTATCCCAAAATTGCTGGACACATATCGATTAAATCAATGCTCTCTACGTGGTTACAGAAAACTCAAAACTTATGTACATCTTCATACTGCTTAGAAGACGGGTCTAATTCAGTTGTATGCTCATCAGATGAACAGTTAACACGAATTAAAGAAGATTCAAATTTACAACGACTACCTCTGACTCTCGGCCGGTTATATAAAGATATAAACACAAGAACGGCGAATCTTTCAATTGATGATTATAAGATACAGAACTCCAAAAAGGAACAATCCGAAGAACAATTTTTAAAAACACTGAGTTCAAATACTAAAATACTAGATACTGCACCTAACTGTGATAACCAAAATTCTACTAACCTCAAGTCTAAAAATGTTGTAGTTCTAGACAAAGATATCAATGTTTTACCCACACACCGATCGGAAAATGATCTCGCAAATCTATCCCAACAAGAAAAAACTTACACTGATGTACTCGACACACAAAAATCTTCAAAAATAAAGATAACTTCAGCAAATAATAATTTATTACAAACGAAATCAAATCCAGATGTAAATTCATCACTAAACAAAGAAAGTCAATCAGTGAAATTTGCTACTGCTATAAAACCAGCAGATAATCTACACCACTCCAGAGAAAAAACAGAATTAAAATGGCAAGCCGAAGACATTTTGTTCGAAAAAAAAGGTATTGAAGAAAAGAGAGTTATAAAATTGTCTTCCTCGCCAAATCATTGTCCAACATTACATTTAATTAACCATCCGAGCACATCTAACAGTCCACCAATAGCAGAGCTTATAGAAACACAAAGCCCGTTAGATGAACTTAGACAGATTTGTTCTTCCTGTATTAATGTCGCTGATGTCCAAAAGGCAGCCATGGTGGGTGGTTTGGTGCTGCTGATGACGGTACTATGGCTTATTTGCTTTCGAGATGTTCCTTGTTGCAGATGTCATAATCAGAGTGGATATTGTACATGTTAAAATCATATTTTATCCTGTCATAGGCCGACATTACACGCTCAATCTGGATCGAGATCGTAGCGTAGCGGTATTTGGCTCACTTTAAATCTAGGAGGTCGTGGATTCGATTCCCACGCCGGATAGAACATCTTGGTGTAAATTCTAAGATTTCTTTCAGGTTCTGGTAGGCTGAGGGATTACCTTCCATGCCACGGAAAGCACGTTAAGCCGTTGGTACCGATTGTTATAACTTCATCTATAACCAGAGAACGGGCAGCAGCGTCCACTGCCATGTTCAGCTGTGGCCGTTATACGGGTGATATTGATGAATCTTCTAAAATTATATTTTAATAAATTTAATTTTAACTGTTAGTATATCAGCGGCCGTGAACCAGAGCTACCAGAGCTTTCCGAGGCACGGAGGGTAGTCCCTCAATCAACCAGACCCGGAAGGATGTCTTAGAATTTACACAAAGATTTACTGCCCGGCGTCGGAATCGAATCCACGACCTCCTAGATTTAAAGTGAGTCAAATACCGCTACACTACGGAGGCTTTCGCGATTGTGAACACACAATCTTCATATTTTTTTATTTATTGGCAATCGGAATCCCCTGAGCACACGTCTTCATGTGATCATTGCGAACAGTGGACTGACGTGATCTGGATTGATTTGTGTAATGTGACAACAATCCAAATCAGTTTATATCAATCTATCGCGATCACGGATCTCGATCCAGATTGAGCGTGTAATGTCGGCCAATAAATACTTACTTCATGCTAAAGTGGTTTTAAGATAAATGTAAATCTGACATGAATCTGTCACAGCAGCGCGTAAATGTAGCAGTTTATTATGGATTAAAATGAAATAATTACTCAACAGTCTTAAAATTTAAATTAAAACCATAGTGATATACCATGTAGTCAAATAGTTCAATAACGAGTAGACAGTAAGCTTTCTCTCAAGAGCATTCAAACATCGTTTCCAAATGAAGAAATCTGCAGACAATTCTGCTTCGGCTAGTGTCAAAAGCAACCAAGCGAGCAACAAGTCCATTAAAAGCGTAACCTCAAAGAAATCATCCAAGTGCCCAAGTCCCGATTGTTTAGACACATGTCCGAGGAAAATTGCGCAGATATCAAGCCAAATTGAAAAGTCTCAGAAGGGCACTGTACCTCAGGGCACAGCTGTGCCTTCAATTCTAATAACACCAAAACAAGATGATACAAATACCCTGAAGATATTAGGGTGCAAAGTTAAGTTTGATGAACTCCAAAACACGTTGGTACTGAGTGGTATAGTTGTATTTACAGCATTCATCATGTGGCTATTTTACCAATGGTTCAGAGAGAAGGAAGAATGTATGTGCACAAATTGCCGAGGAGATTGTTATTGCTGTACATAGTAATTGCATGTTCTTATCTAATTTAAACATTTACTGTCCTTTCCATTATCAACTAATGACCAAACAAATTATATTTTTTATTTATATTTAAATTAGATATATATTATTCATTAAATATTAAAACGGATCGATTGTAACTAAATGAACTTAATCTCATTTCAAGTAAATAGCAACACTGGGAACTTGGCGGATTGAAGAGAGCGGCTGTAAAGTTTTTAAAAATTATTTTGACTCCCGGACCAGGTTACTTACATCAGACTCATCATCGACACTTAACCATTAATTATCCACTAAGATTATTGTATTTTTATTTAGGTAATTACTACCTATCTAGTCAAACACATTCTCGATAGATTTTATTTAGGTAATTTTTTCGTTTCGAAAATATAATGAATTATTTTACTATAATTAATGAGAACAATATAATGGACGGAGAGCTGACAACCGAAACGGCCAGGTAATTTGATCAAATCGCCAATAATTCTAACTTGCCACCGTACCATTCTGAGCTACATCGACAACAACGACGCGCCGAGAGAGCACGGACGCCGTAGTCGCGTGTATCTCCTCCACGCGCTCTTTTTCATGCCCCTTAGCTCTTTCTCGAGCAAAATCCAATTTAAAATGTAAATTTTCAATTATTTTTTTCGACATGTTCCCACCACTATTATTGGCTGGCTTTTTTTCCTAGCCTCTGGGAATAATAAACTTTAAGCACAAAAAAGCCAGCCTTGTTCTTATTACGTAAAAATAATTATTTTTTCCTCACTATAATTAAGCCTGGCGATACCTTTTTCCACCAACCAAATGACGCCAGATTTTTTTGTGTGCTTTGGGGAGGTAGGCAAACCATTTGGCATAAAAAGTAATCCTGATCAAATTACCTTTTTTTTTTTCCCACCCCATAACACCCACATCCACCATGCGAATCCTTTTTTTTTTTTTTTCTTTGTCCGGGCGGAAATTCATTTACGCATTTCCACCGCCGCTGCAGCGTATTCGCGCGCTGGCGGTGGGATATGTGGGACTCGCCTCTTCATAGCGTGGTATGTTTTTTTTTTTTTTTAAAGTCAACTCCCGCACTAGGGAAATAAATCCCTGTGTCGCGGGGGACTTTACAAACATTCATTTCACGGACACAAAGAACACTCAGACTCAGAACAACTATTTGTGGTTCACACAAATAATTGTCCCGGGTGGGAATCGAACCCAGAACACCAGGTCTCAGAGGCAACTATCGTAACCACTGAGCTACCAGTGCAGTCAAGGTAAACTCATACCACGAGGAGAGGACCCTACCAACCACTAAAACCTCCCGGACACTCCTTCGATCCGCCGTTGGTGGGGGCCGGGTACGCATGAGCAATCCGGCCCTACCACCATGCGAATCCTGCCAGGTCGACGTTTTTATGCTTAGAGTGCTCCAGGTAAGTTGATAAATCATTTTTATGAATCAAATTACCTGGCCGTTTCGGTTGTCAGCTCTCAGTCCATAATTTTATATGGGTCTTTGTGACCTCATGACAAATCTTTTTCCCACATTAAAATTATAAAAAAGGACGTTCTTGTCTCGCACTGTTGTTTATGAGTCCTGCAAAGACAATTATGACTCTAAATGACATTTCTGTTAAATGACAATTCAAATCAATTGGACAAGATGCCGGAAAAGTAATTTAAACAAACACCAATAGCTATGTAACAAAATTCAAAAGATTTACTGAATTTATTATTTACTTATCAATCTACAAACGATGTAGAAAGCAAAAATCGATATTTTAAATGAAGATTAGTATATGCCATTAATACGTAACATAATCGAGACCTTCAAATTTGGTCTAGAAATAATAGAACACATCAATTAAGTTTGGTTTATAAAATTGCAATTCTTACTCTGACGATACTAAAACACTGTCATTGGCTGACTCATTGAAGTCAAAAACGATACCTGACTAACCTAACTGAATTATTGAACTGCAATTCTTGCTTAAAAGGCAAACTTAGAGAATGGATGAATGTCCTTGCGGTAAAAAAGGTGTTTTTTCCACCGAGTTTTCTCTACCCGATAATTGGAAGACTGCTGTATATGGCCTAGGGGGATTACTAACTCTCTTGTTACTAAGTTATCTGATGTACAGACGTGTATTCAAACAATGTGACGATGAGCCGCAGACATACGCATGTGTAGTTTGTGAAAGAAGGCGACCACGACGCCAATGTCGTCCGTGTAACGAATAAACGTAAGTTTATTATTTAACCGTCTAACTGTCTTGTTTAGCCACGAGCCTTTTGCTACTTCACTAGGTATAAAGGCGAGCAGAACTTCAACCTTAAAAACCGGCCATTGCCAGTCGGACTCGCGCACAAGGGGTTCCGTACCATTTTCAAGTGCCTGCCATTATTGATAACGAGCAAAGCAAAGCATTTTTTTGAAAAAAGTGGCAAAAATAATGTTTGTTGTATGGGCGCCCTCCGCCCAAATATTTATTTTATTTTATTTCTAGTATTTGTTGTTATAGTGGCAACGGAAATACATCACATGTGAAAATTTCCTCTTTGTTCCTTCCGTTCTTGAGATACAGCCTGGTAACAGACAGCGAAGTCATAGTATATACAAGTCATAGTATATACCAGTAGTCAGTCCTGAATATACCGTTTTTGTCTGGCTTAATCTTTTTCAATAATTTAAAGTCAGAGATACGTACTTATTTTTGAATTTTATATTAGGGTATTTTAATAGAATTTTATTATTTTGCAGATTTCGGCATTTTGGCAAATCAATCGCAAATTTGAAGCTTATCGTTAGCATCCAACTGTACAAAATATAATGTTGAAATAATAATCGAATTACACTAGGTTTTATTATACTCGAGTGACACTTGTTCAAGTTAGGTATGTAAAAACATATCATTTTTGGAGTTAGCCGTATTAATGATGCGGGCCCCTGAGTTACTTCTTCACCAGCCCATTTACGTCCACAGCTGAATATGGGCCTCCTTCTCAACAGACCTTGCCAAGCCAATTATTATGGCAATATTCCTTAGATGTTCCCATAATAACCAAGCTTGAGTTGAAAGCAGTAACATGGTAAATAACCTTGAGCTGATACTTGCTGCCCATCAATCAGATGAATGTCCCTTAGTCACCTCATACGACACCCATAGGCCGACATTACACGCTCAATCTCGATCGAGATCCGTGATCGAGATCAATGATCTCAATCCAGATTGACTGTTTAATGTGTGTGATTGACGGATCGCGAGTCGCGACATCGGATCGCAAATTATCAAATATTTTGAAATCCATGATCTCGATCCGTTTATCGCAATCCAGATTGAGCGTCTAATGTGCAACATATAATTCGAAAGATACTATTAAAATTACTTGTAGTAATAAGAGAATAAAAAAAATATATTAAAATTAATTACTACACATGCTTTTTTTGTTCAGATCCATTTTGCAATTCGTCATCATCAGCCCGTATAACTTCCACTGCTGAACATGGGCCTCCTCCCGGGGAGGGTATTCGCCATAGTCACTACGCTTGGCAGGCGGGTTGATGACCGCAGTATTATGTTGTACCACACAAGGAAAAGCTGCTGCCCGTTCCTTGATATACGATTATTATAGATGTTTTTATAACAATCGGCCAACGGCTTAACGTGCTTTCCGAGGCACGGAGGGTAGTCCCTCAATCAACCAGACCCGGAAGGATATCTTAGAATTAACACAAAGATTTACTGCCCGGCGTGGGAATCGAATCCACGACCTCCTAGATTTAAAGTGAGTCAAATACCGCTACGCTACGGAGGCTTTCGCGATTGTGAACACACAATCTTCATATTTTTTTATTTATTGGCAATCAGAATCCCCTGAGCACACGTCTTCATGTGATCATTGCGAACAGTGGATTGACGTGATCTGGATTGACTGTGTAATGTGACAACAATCCAAATCAGTTTATATCAATCTGCCGCGATCACGGATCTCGATCCAGATTGAGCGTGTAATGTCGGCCATAGGATGAAATAGAGTTTTCTATTCCGAGCCAGAAATCACAATCTACAAGGGTCCCAAAAGTATTTGATATAAGATCTCTCTAAAATAGACCACTCAATATCTCTATAGGTGTCATAATGACTAAGGGACACGCGCCTAATGCATGGGCAGCAGCATCACCAGCTCAAAGATGCACGCATCTTACTGCACCAATGCACCTTTTTTTTCATCTGTACTTACTTAGTTAGCCACGAGGCTTTTGCTACTTTACCGGCCATAAAGGCGAGCAGAGTTCCAGCCTTAATCAATGGTTTAAAAACTACAAACTAAGAAACCTGCGCAAGAGGGCGCCTCCTCTGGGGCTTGGACCTCGGCTCAGGACGGTCGCTGGTGATGAGATTGAGGGATTATGACTTTTAGTATTTTAGGGGGTTTTGTGCAACTGTCGCTCTACTTTACAGTTCGCGGACCTCTCGGACTTCGGGTCTACGAGGGTATCGGATGGTTTTTTGCAAACTAAGGGTCAGGAGGACGAGGGTGGACACCAATGCACCTAACAAGCGTGATGATTGCGGCAATATCCCGACAAACTATCCTGACTCGCCAAGGTCTGTAAAAGACACACAACTGCTCAACAAGAGTCTCTATGTTCAGCAGTGGACGTCAACCGGCTGATATAGTAAGTAAGTAATGTAAGAGACAACCTCCGTAGCGTAGTGGTATTAGGCCCGCGTTAAATCTCGGAGGTCGTAGGTTCGATCCCCACACCGGACAAGAAATCTTTGAGTAGATTTTAAGTTTCTTTACGGGTCTTGTTGGTTGAGGGACTTCCCGCCATGCCTCGGAATGCACGTTAAGCCGTTGGTCCCGATTGTTATAACATCATCAATAATAATCGTATATAAAGGAACGGGAAGCAGCGTTTCCTTGTGTGATACAACATAATACTGCGGTCACCAACCCGCCTGCCATGCGTGGTGACTATGGCAAATACCCTCCCTCGGGAGGAGGCCCATTTTCAGCAGTGGACGCTATACGGGCTGTTGATAAATGTAGGAGGGAATCTTTAATAAGTTTGGATATGACATTCGTCTAGTGCTACAAAAAGATGTCTTGTCTGGCATTCAATGTGAAAATTACTACCACCGACATTAAAAAAAAATGCATGCAGTAGGTATTACTGACGGGCCGGAGTAGTATGTGTTTACTCTAAGATACATGCACTTAATAATCTACATTCAAGAGTACTTTTGTTTTCTTTTTATGTAGGTAAGTTTTACAGGTAGAAGATGAGTCGTGGCCAATGTCCCAGTTATTATAATTACGTAGGTTACTGGGCTTATATTTACAAGGATAACTGCTCCAAGTTGAAGACATCAATTATTAATATCGTAGTTTTGCGAGAAACAATACGAGCTTTTTATATTTATTTTTAACTCATAAGGTAGTATTGACCAGATAATTCACTTGTAACAGAACATCGAACATTTGCCGTTTTGTGATGTGACAAATGGCAAATACAAGTAAATGCTCTCATTTGTAGCTACTCTTCTATAAGAAAAAAAATGTATTTCGGGGTAAATTCGTGCTAGGAGTAATAAATTTACAATAATTTTTTAACGGCTAATTTCTCAATTATTATTAAGAATGCAACCGCTTTCCTTTGGTTAGGTATTGCTTTATCTATCTTTACAGTTACCCAATGTGATAAAGTAGTAAATATATACATTTGGAATAATGTTAATAATAAAATCACCATGTATTAAACAAAGTCGCTTCCCGCTATCTGTCTATCCCATTATGCTTAAAACTACTATCTTTAAAACAACGCAACGGATTTTGATGCGTTTTTTCTAATAGATAGTGTTTCAAAAGGAAGTTTTTTATGTAAAGCATTAGCATTGCACCCGAGCGAAGCCAGGGCGGGTCGCTAGTAATATAAAAAAAAATCTTAATGATAACATATTATTATGATGTTTAATGTCCCTCTTGTGAATTCGAATTCTGTGAATATATGGATACATAGACTTTCTCAGCACAGCAACTCAATAATAATGTAAGTAGTTTATAATGAACATCGATATATCCCACGGGTTTAAAGTATCTGCGAAATAACAACTCTGCAACCCGCAACACCATGCAGAACATTAAATCCAACGACGTACAATTTGTTGTAGGTACTAAAGCTTGAATACTTCATAAATATAACGACAAATAATAGCTAGCTATATTTAGCTGCCATCAATAAAAGGGATGGAAAAATAAAAGATAATTTTATGTATTCTCTCTGTATGGCGAATCATCATACCGAATTGCGGCCTTGCGCCTAGCAGCGGAACAATGAACTTGACTCGCAAACTGGTTTGTAAATTAAATGCATAGTTCGTTACCTACATCCCTACCTAGATAGGTACTATCTTAGCTCTGGTTCACGGCCGCTGATATACTAACAGTTAAAATTAAATTTATTAAAATGTAATTTTAGAAGATTCATCAATAACATCCCGTATAACGGCCACAGCTGAACATGGCAGTGGACGCTGCTGCCCGTTCTCTGGTTATAGATGAAGTTATAACAATCGGTACCAACGGCTTAACGTGCTTTCCGTGGCACGGAAGGTAATCCCTCAGCCGACCAGAACCGGAAAGAAATCTTAGAATCTACACAAAGATTTTCTTGTCCGGCGTGGGGATCGAACCCACGACCTCTGAGATTTAAAGCGAGCCGAATACCGCTACGCCACGGACGTTGTCATAGAAGATTAGGCATAACATTATAACTTATATAATATGTAGGCTCTTGGCAGGGGCGTGCCGGGGCCGGATTGCTTGTGCGTACCCCCCAACCAGCAATACAGTCCTATAACTAAAGGTTATACCTCTAAAAAGCTGTGTAAACGTTTTATTAAGGTTTTAGCGGTGACAGCGTATTGTATAAAGCCTTCCTTAACCGTGGTACCATCAGATTGTACCATTAATGGTACTACGGCAAATAATGTTTGCCGTGGTTCCATTAATGGTACAACCGAAGTATTTAATTGCCCTGGTACCATTGATGGTAATACGGAAAAATAAATGTTTACTACTTAGTACCATTGCGTTGCATAGGTGCCCATTGAAATTCAATTACAGGAATTATTTCAAGAGGTTATTAAGTACCTAGTTTATCTGTACTTCTCTAGTATGTGTTAGTAACGTGTTGTGTAAATGATGCACAAATCGCATCACAAAGTATGCATTTCTTTGATTAATACCTCATTTGAATATGTTACGCTGGCAGGTTGAAATTAGTTCTTTATGTATTATTGTACATTACCCACATGACTGTTAGGTGAATACCGAATTCTCCATTTTCCAGTACCATGGCTAACAAAAAATAATATTAGCCGTAGTCCCATTGACATAATGGAACCACGGCAAACATTATTTGCCGTGGTACCATTGATGGTACAATCTGATGGTACCATGGTTAAGGAATGGTATAAAGGCGTTCGATAACACATTATTACTCTATAAGCTTATAGAGCTAAAATGACACATAAACAATCGTTGTTAACGTTTACAACGCCATTTTATACAACCGTTATAGTCAGGTGCTATAGCAAGATCTAATATAACTAGTACAGAACGATATTGCTCTATAAAATTGTTCGCAGAAGCCTTTATTCATCTGATTTGCACAATAAGGGTTCCAAACGAACCTGCTATAGTACTTTCGTTTTAGCAGTGACGAACACTCAACTATGTAGCGATATTGTGGTATTGTGGATACTCAGATCGTTGTTATAGTACTTAGTACGTTAGTAGTCAAAAAAACTCTACAATTGAATGATTTTGTGATGTAGCCAAGTTTGAGATTACGCTTATGTAATGTAACTGTACTATAATCATTTTCAGATGCCTATTATAGTTTCACTGATAAGACAATTACACAGACACTTTTTTAGAGCAGATTTGTTGTATAATGTCTTCTTTAGTTCCTTTAATACATATGTTAGTATTATAACAGGGTATCTATCTCTTTAATAATACAAAAATGTCACACAAAAGTAGACAAATGTTGCTATTAAATGACAATTATATCCTGAAAAAGAATTTTTATCATGCTTTTAGAACAATACTCAGACATTTTGATTCAATGATCGACAAAAATGAATTTAAAGAATTGTAAAAGATATAAATGCAGTGGAACATATAGAAGAGAAGTTAATACACGTTATAAGAAAGCACCATCATCATTAGCTAACGATCTAACCAGTAATAGCAACCAAAATCAAGTTGAGGGCACAATTATAGAAAACGGTTCCGTACAAAATGAATTTTGCAAAGATCATGAGCTTTTGATTGAACATAAGGACTCCAGCGATTATTGTGACAATATTTCGGAATTTTCCATTCCATTAATCTTCAATGACTCTGAAAAAAAAACACAATGTTGACTAGATACATTTTATATTTCTATATACTTAATAAAACTAATCAACTTTCCCGAAGAAAAAAGTGGCCACATGATTAACACAGTTTAAGCAGTAAACCCTTTAAATTTATAAAGAAAGCTTTTTTCATGCGTAGAATCAGTGCTTCAGAAACATAACCAAAAAAAAATCATGGTGTATTATTTATTTATGCTCACACGGATCCCCAAAATCACTCTGAACCCATGATGATAGAAAAAAACATTGTCACAACATGTACTATAAGTACATGTTGTGACAATGTTTTTTTTATAAGGGTCCTTAGAAACTTGAAGTCACATTAATTGATAAATATTTTAGTAAAAACTCAATAATTCGAAGGGGTACTTAAAATTCATGGTAAACCTAACCCTAGTTTATCAGTAAAATTGCGTTCGTACATCATTTTTACCTTATTAGACGAATATCATTATAACAAAATAAAATCTTACTCACCTCAAATTGATTGTAATATGTATCCTTTTTTTTTTTTTTTATTAAATTTTGGCATTGCACCCTGTCACGAATGATAAAAGAATGAATGGTGAAGTATAGGAAACATAAACTCTAGTTTAGTATGAAAAAGTACTATAAAAGGTCCTATAGTAGTCATTACATCACTATTTTGAGACCTGCGTTACTGTTACATAGATTGTATAGGACTGATTTGTGATGTGTGACACTGCTAACAGATCGTTTTGACACTAAACAGAGATATAACTGCGCCACTTTCGAAGAAATAACTCTTTTTTAGGTTTTTTATAGGGCCAAAAACAGGTTTTTTACAAAACGTTCTATGGACTTTTATACAACTAGTTTTTGCTGCTTGGGCCGGCCCCAGCCAACGGCGAATCGAAGGAGTGTCCGGGGGGTTTTAGTGGTGTAGGGTCCTCTCCTTCGTGGTATGAGTTTAGCATACCACGCTATGGAGAGGGCGAGTCCCACATATCCCACCGCCAGCGCGCGAATACGCTGCAGCGGCGGTGGGAATGCGTAAATGCATTTCCCTCCGGACAAAAAAAAAGAAAGGCAGAAGTCAATCTGGCGGGTTGCCGTTAATATTTTTTATAAAGGCTGGAGCCCTCGTCTATATTCCCGGTGAACTATCGAAAGCTTCATGGCTAACTGTAATGTCCATCCGAAAAATAAATATCTTGATGAAAATTAAATGATCCATAGATTCAGATTATTCCAAGCGAATAGTTATATATTTTTTTAATAAATATCATTCTACCAAAACATAGATAATCATCACACCTAACCATTTAAAGTTAAGATAAAGTACTATTGCGAACAGAGCTTGGTTTTCTAAAAAACAATCTGTGGCTTATAGCCTACTAGGTACATATTTTATATTGGTCAATTCGCACACCGACAAATTTATTTTGTGGGAATCACCTAGGTGCCTACTGAAAAAATAACGTTTGTTGCCCGTGGTTAGTACCACCCGTAGTACTACTTGTTAGTTTACGTAGTACTACGGGTTTTTTTTCCCCCCATTGTACTACTACAATGAGGGGAAAAAACCCCGTAGTACTACCGAGCGATTCAGTACTACTACGGTAAGTTCTTTTTTACCCATGTTACACCCAATCCAGTTCAGTTCGCCAGATATAGATAAATCGCCTTTTTCGTGCCATTTCGATTTGTGCGAATCATCCAATATCCTAAAATTACATAATTTATGACCATATTTTATAATCACAGACTAAACTGGTTTAATAGATTTTTATATAATTTAGATCTAAACACATTTAACGGGTTTCTTGTATAATATATTTATAACGATTAACAGGTCAATAACTTAAGGATAATATATTGAGTATATTTAAACTACATATTTATAATAATACCAGCTGTGCCCCGACACGGGTCACGGGTATTTATCGTTATTGTTTACAGCCTATATACATACATACATTAACGCCTCCTGGCCATACGGGGTACGCAGAGACCACTTCCTTCCTCTTGCTACGATCTTGACATACCACTATCGCCTCTTCTACATTCATTAACCTTCTCATGCATTCAGTTTACTAATGGCCATGGGCCGCCTCTTTACTTCTCTTTAAAACAGACCTTGGCAAGCTAGGGTCATTTGGGGTTATTGTCGCAATCAGCTTGACAGGCGGATTGGTGATCGCAGTAAGATGCAAATAATTTTGATCTGATAGACGCTACTGCCCATGCATGTATGGCCCCTAATCACCTCTTACGACATGGGGAGGTTCTACTCTAAGCTGGAAACAATACGTTTGTCAGAAATAATTATTTTTCAGGAGAGTCAGATAGCTACAGAAATATTATATAAGTATACCTTCAGTAGCCGCACAAACTACAAGGAGACGAGCAGCGCCATCTAACCCCTAGCATCCCAACCAATCCTGTATCGCACATCTTAAGCTCGCAAGCCAACTCGAACATATACAAGTTATGAACAGCAACAAATGGCCGTCGGCCGCCGGGCACACCACCTCGCCCGGCAAAGAATATCTTCATTTTCTGTGAAGGAACACCACCAACCGTTCCTCTACACACTAAAACAATACCATCTATTTTATTTTGCGAGTTTATATTGGACGATGGTTTTAGAACATAAACGAAGATATACTGACCACTCTTTGCAGGCGGGTTGGTGATGGCAGTACAATGTATAAGATGCTTCAAAAATAAGTGCTATGTAGCAGGAGAGTATCACGTATAGTGGAGTTCTGTGCAATAATATTGTGGATTTGCTCATTTCATGAAATGCTCGAGAATTTCATTAAGTGAGTCAATCTACGATATGCAGCGTTATTATCATTCATCATTGCAAAATGGGTCTAGTCCTGAGGTTGGGTTTTTACCATAGTCACCATGCTTGGCAGGCGGGAAACGCTGCTCCCGTATACGCTTGTTATAGATGATGTTATAACAATCGGGACCAACGGCTTAACGTGCTTTCCGAGGCAGGGAGGGTTCCAGTCCCTCAACCAACCAGACCCGGAAAGGAATCTTAGAATTAACACAAAGATTTTCTTGTCCGGCGGCGTGGCGATCGAACCCACGACGTTCGAGACTCAAAGGTAGACTTATACCGCTACGCTACGGAAGTTATGTTATATTATTATTTATTACTAGCTGACCCGACAGACATTGTCCTGTCTTAACTAAAACTCTATATTAAATTTAGACGTGATAGCCCGGAACTAACGGATAGTTTCACAAGAATGTTGGACTTAAAATGCTATAAAATAATACTGTGTGCCTTCCCTTATTTAGAAAATATGTCTGACAAAACTAATAATTATATTCACATGTTGAATAATCATGTACAATTTCTAGTTAGTCATTATAGTGATAGGTTTACATTTTTTGATGTAAATAGTTTTACCATTAGTTGTAGGGTGACCAGGAATACAGTGTATGTCCTAAAAAAATCATTAAGTTTAATTGCTAAATTATTAGCATCCAATATTAACACAGTCATACAAAGTATGACAAAGCCTATATTTTTACATTGTTTTAGTAATATTACTAAAATTAGTCTAGTTAGTAATTTAAACCATTAAGTACGACAAAGGAGAAGTGTAATAAGTTTTTGGTCTTATCGCACCAGAATGTAAACCGCTTCTCTGGCAAAATATTAGATGTAGAACTTTTTAATGAAAAATATAATATTGACATTGTATGCTTTACAGAAACATGGCTGAAAGCACACAAGATGGGTTTTAATATAAATGGCTATACGGTTGCTAGTTTCAATAACAGGGTCTCTGCTGAGGGTGGAGGTGTACTTATATTGATGCGAGATGGTTTGAAATTTAAAGAACGTAGAGATATTAGCAGTATGTCAGTAGATCGGATTTGTGAGGTCGCTTGTGTTGAAACACAGCTTTACTATATAATATGTATATACAGACCACCTTCGTCAGACTTCCAACATTTTATAACTACAATGGAAGATATACTTAAAAAATTCAAAAGTAATAAAAACATATTGATCTGTGGTGACTTTAACATAGATATATTGGTAGATTCAACAGAAAAAAATAGTTTTCTGGCTCTTTTTATGTCTTTTAATCTAAACTGTTTGTATTCTGAGCCTACTAGAGTTACACCAACAACGGCCACCTGCATTGATAATATTATCACAAACTTTGAGGTAGCCGATAAAAGTTTGGTAACTGGTGTTCCTTCTGACCACAAGTGCCAAATTGTTAAAGTTAGTAACGCATTGAATATAGAAAAATCAATTATTAGTTTCAGACCCCTCACAAAGAAAAACCTAGATAAGTTTAGTCATAATTTAAAAACGAGATTGTGTCAACAAACTTTGGATTCAGGCAGTAGTTCTAATGCTATGTATAATACATTAGCTCAATCAATTCATGAGGAATTTGAGAGAGTTTGTAAAATTAAACGGTTAGAAATCGATCCTAATAAATTAAAATTTAATACTTGGGCTACCAAAGGTATAAGACGGAGCCGAGATGTTTTGTATGAATTATATAATGTAAGGTCCTACACAACTGATGACAATTTTATAAATACTGTTAGGACATATTCTAAAATTTTTAAACAAGTTTGTATTCAGGCAAAGTCACTTTATATGAGTGAATTAATAAGAAAATCGGATAACAAAATAAAGTCAACGTGGAAAATAATTAATACTGAGACTGGTAAAAACAAAATAAAAGATAAAAGTATAAACTTAAATATCAGTGATAAGTTAGTCTCAGATAAAAATATTATTGCTAATTTTTTTGCTAATTTTTTTACTAATATACCAATGGATACCACTAGATACCTATCATCTTCCCCTCAGGAAGCTGAAAGACTATTAAAAGCGAACATTAAATCAGACGTGTCTAAATTCGGCTTCCGGACAATAAATGATGTTGATATTGTAAAGGCATTCCGAACAATTAAAATGAAAGGCACAGAAGACTTGTGGGGACTTTCTGTTAAAGCTATTGACACAGTAATACAAAATATCGCTCCTATTCTAGCGGCTATCTTTAATACATCCATAACTGATGGAGTATTCCCTGACTTAATGAAGATTAGTAAAATAGTGCCGATATTTAAATCAGGTTGCTCAAATAACGCGACTAACTATAGACCTATCTCGATATTACCAACTCTAAGTAAAGTATTTGAAAAGATTATGCTTAATCAAATGTTGACACATTTTAATCTAAATGGGATATTGCACGATAGGCAATTTGGATTCACTAAAGGCCGGTCAACTCAGGACGCGGGATGCACTCTGATTAAATCCATACTAGAGGCTTGGGAGGGGTCGCAAGATGCTCTTGGAGTCTTCTGTGACCTTTCCAAGGCATTCGACTGTGTAAATCATGAGACGCTCGTTCTGAAGTTAAAATATTATGGAATGACTGAAAAATCGCTTGATCTTGTTGTATCCTATTTATCTGATAGGAAACAAATAGTATACGTAGACGGCGTTGCTTCGAAAGAGCATTTGATGAAAATGGGCGTGCCCCAAGGATCTATTCTGGGTCCTTTTCTGTTCTTAGTCTACATAAATGATTTGCCATACATTTTAAATAAACTGTCAGATATAGTTCTTTTTGCTGACGATACCTCATTAATATTTAAAGTCAGTAGAAAAGATACTAACCTTATTGAACAGAATAAAACACTTAGTATACTTTCACATTGGTTTTCTTCAAATAATCTTTTATTAAACGCGGGTAAAACTAAATGCGTCAGATTTGTGCTCCCAAATGTAACTAACGCTAAACCAATTGCTTCATTAAATGGAGAACCGTTAGACCTAGTTCAATCAACAGTTTTTCTAGGTATAACATTAGATTCAAAACTGCAATGGGGCCCTCATATTGAAAAATTAACCGGTAGACTTAGCTCCGCATCTTATGCTGTCTGGAAAATTAGGCAATTGTCAGACGAAGCAACTGCTAGACTAGTGTATTTCGCGTACTTTCATAGCATTATGTCCTATGGAATACTGCTTTGGGGGTCAGCCGCTGATGTCAATAGTATTTTTATATTACAAAAAAGAGCAGTTAGGGCTATTTACGGTTTAGGTAGTCGCGACTCCTTGCGTACCAGGTTTAAAGAGATTAATATTCTTACCGTTCCCTCTGAATACATATACCAAAATATCATTTTTGTTAAAAAAAATATAGATCAATATAGCAAAAAAAGTGATATTCATAATGTTAACACGAGAAATAAACATAAAATTGCCATACCCGGTTTTAGAGTTAGTAGAACCAATAAATCATTTATGGGAAATTGCATTAGGTTTTATAACAAACTCCCTAGTCATGTAACTGATTTGCCTGATCCAACTTTTAAAGTATATATTAAACGGGTCCTCATATCTAAAGGCTATTATAGCATTAAGGACTATATTGAGGATAAAGACGTTTGGCTTCATAAACCTACGTGCGTAACACTTCCTAGAGACCCTGTACCCAAATAAAATAGTAGTACGCATAATAGTGTGATGTTCTGTGAACTATCTGTAATTGACCTACTTACATTATAATATATTATATTCATAGACCGCTAGTTCTGTCTCAAATTCTTTTATTTTTCTATTAGTATAAAAACACAATAAACAAATATTTCAAAGACAACCGTTTGGGCAAAAAATGTGTATGCCAATAAATAGTTAAAGTAACTGGACCAAAACCTACGTTCTGCCCATTTGAGTATGTTTCGCCGGACCGTCTCATGTGGGTCGTGTTAAAACCGGCAGTAGAATAACCCACTGAGTTTGTTTCGCCGGATCTTCTCAGTTGGGGCGTATTGGATCCGGTGGTAGCATTAAAGCGCGTCCGTCGTTATATACTCATGGTCCACCTAAATAATGACAATTGTTCTAACCTACTATAGACAGAACAAGCTATTTGACACAATATAGTTAAATAATAAACTAAGACGTTAAGACTAAAATATTATTAAAATAATAACTTAAATACTTGTTTAATTTGAAAATTTATAAAATATGATAATTAATAATAATAATATTATAAAATATGATATTATCTAAATAATACTTAATACTAAATTATTGTTTTGACTATTTGCAAGTGCCTGTAATAGGTTTACGTAAATAAAAATGATTTTTATTTTATTTTATTTTATTTTAACCGCACTAAGCAGCACGCATTCTGTCCGTGTTATGTCAAAAAAACGTTAAGGTTACATAGAACACTTAATATGGTAGTTAACTATTCTTAAATTTTCTTATATTCCGCGCAATTTTCTTAATTATTTCCTTAATAAGAACCTTCTCCTGACAATAACAAACACAATAAAAAAAAGAATTAACGAAATCGGCCAGCCGCGATGCTGTGACCAAGGGAAATAGGCACTCATTTTTATATATATACATATATTTATTATATATATATGACTAGAGTCCCGTGCGTGGTTTCACCCGCGTAACTCCCGTTCCCGTGGGAACTTTATAATTAAATATAGCCTATGTCACTCAGGGTGAATGTAGCTTTCCAATGGTGAAATAATTTTTGAAATCGGCACAGTAGTTTTTGAGTTTATTTATTACAAACATACACACACAAATACAAATCTTTCCTCTTTATAATATTAATAGTATAGACAACTGAATTATAACGGCTGCATCTATATAATGTTAAAAACATGCTTACAGTTAAATAATAATTACATTGAACAGTAGGTAAAATAGTAACGCATTTACGTAGCGATAAAACAATGTTATCGCTATGCCACACATTTTATGAAAAAACAATAAAGTTAGCTGATAAATATATAAGGAATACAATTATTTATTAACAAAAAAAAACGACTTAAATAATTGCTTTAAATTTTGCTTAATTGGTAAAGTAGATATAATATATTATTTACACTATAGTACCAACATTTTACTTTTTACTTAGGTGGACTCAATTCGGGTCCTCTCCTCGTGGTATGTCAAAAGTCAAAAAAGTCAAAAATTCTTTATTCAAATAGACACATTTAAAATATTTTAAATCATGTTCGTATGATGCGTCCCATTCTTTTACTACCACTAGTTCTGGACGTGGCAACTCTGAGAAGAACTGGCAAGAAACTCAGAGGAATCCTTTTTTTTAAATAAATTATATTTTACAATGATTAATAAAGCAGTATTGTTTCAGAGCAACTCACTCCCAAGCAGTTTTGTCATTAACATAATCAGAAATTTTATAATAAGCCTTTTTACATAATTTATCTTTGACATATCGTTTAAACTTGTTTGTTGAAAGATCTCTAACATTATTAGGAAGTTTGTTGTAGAAGCGTATACATTGCCCCATAAAAAAATTGCTAATTTTGTGGAGACGTGTAGCATGTAAAACGAGATTATGCTTAGATCTAGTATTAACATTATGAGTGTCGCTTTTTTTCTTAAGACTATCTATTTTCTTATGAACATAATATAAAAGGTTTTCATAGACATATTGTGATGCGACTGTAAGAATATTAGTCTCTTTGAATTTCTCCCGTAGGGAAACCCGCGGACCAAGTTTATATATAGACCTTACAGCTTGTTTCTGTAGTACAAAAATGGTGTCAATGTCCGCACAGTTTCCCCACAGAAGAATTCCATAAGACATTACGCTATGAAAATAACTAAAGTAAACCATTCTAGCAGTATCCAAATCAGTGAGTCGTCTCATAGTTTATGAGTTAGCATACCACTCTATGAAGAGGGCTAGTCCCACGTATCCCGCCGCGCGAATACGCTGCAGCGGCGGTGGGAATGCGTAAATGCATTTCCTCCCGGACAACAAAATAAAAAAAAGGTGTACTTAATTCCCAAGGCATTTTTTACAGTCGACCATAGGTCATGGTAGGTGCACTAAGACCTACGAACGGCAGCTATAAAATAAAAGTCTTATTAGATGTCAAACAATACCTAATATATTATATCCTACAATTATTATAAGCGCGAAAGCTTGCTAGTATGAACAGGTGTATGGATGTAGGCTTATTTTTCTTTCACGCTAAAGCTACTAAACACATAGGGCTGAAAGATTTCACGGGGATAGCTTATAAGCTGGATTGATATATAAGCTACAAAACATCACGCTCCGACCCGCTGGAGCAGAGACCCGCGGGGCGCAGCTAGTAATACTTTACTACATAATCATACCAACTATACGATAGGTAGGTACTTATACTAAACTATACCAAAATATTATCATGAAACAAAACTGTCTTTAACCAAACAATAACCGAGTAATTAAGAACAGATTAAGGATAGGGCACCCACTCTCCTCCTTATAGTATTTAAATCCACGCACTGCAAGTATCTAATAGTCTAGAATCTAATAGCCGTATGCGTGAACAATATTTGATTTTAAGTTTATACTTGAGCATGTAAGTAGAGTCTCGCTGTCGTGGTCTCTATAGCTATGCTACATATAATATAATATAAATTATCAAAGTGACACCTGACATTCCCAAGTAAACTCATAGCCTTAAGAACAACAGTTTTTACACACGGTACTCCCATATGGATGCAAGAACAACACTTGCATATGAGAGTTAGTATATAAATAGTAGGCTACAACGAAATTTTGTGCAAGATAAAGTCATACAATGAGATAAATTTCACAGAAGCATGCAAGTTATCAGTGGCGCTCTTCTAACAACTTTGTTTGCCTTATCTTAGCTAACAAAAAACAAAGTAGCTTATGTCTAAATCGATACTTCGCTTAGGGGCCATCCATAAAGTTCGTCACACCTAAAGGGGTAGAGAGGGTCGATGAAGGTGACATATTGTGACAAGGGGTGGGAGTGGCAAACATTTCAAAATCTAATATTTCATTTAAAGAAAAAGGTTTAAATTGTTTTGTTGGTGAGTTAATACCGGCTGTCACGCGCCAACCGCATTTTCATGTCAGCTTTTGAAAATAATTATATTTATAATCTGCCAGAGCATTTGCTTAAGAAGAGCGATAGCGATTATGGTAGGTAACGAGCGATGAATCGCAATCGCATAATCGTTATTACTTTTTCTATACTATGGCAATGCAGTCGGTCCTTAGATACTCTCGCTGCTGCACCGCGCTGTTAATAGTCAGCATACTTCGAAATGACCATTTAAAATCGGTTCATTTGGGAGCTACTATGCCACAAAAAGACACTCATACACACACACAGACAGACACGTCAAACTTATACCTGCCGTTTTTGCGTTCGGGGTTAAAAACGGGGTTGTACCTCTAAAATTGCTGATGAATTTTGTCTTGCTATACAGATTTTAAAGATGGCACACAACAGAAGATTGTTCAGTCCGGCGCAGATTTAATTCACTGTATTCTTCGGTGCTATAGTCTTCGATTGTTGATCAACTCAGTCATTTGTTGCCCTTCGCTAGGCAGCTGGCAAAATTACACAGCAAACTGCCATACGATGAGCCGCAACGGACAAGAGTTCTCTTCTAAGTATAGTTAGTTCGTTCTTCGACTTCTGGTGTCCTTGTTGTATTTTAACTATGCATAGTTTTTTTTGAATTAGATTGCTAGCAGCGTTTTTACAGTCTAGTCTAGTATTCTTGTTAACCCCACGTGCTAAGCTAAAATGATTGTGTGTACGAGTGGGTTCACGTCGGTTGTGGAATGGGTGGAGATCGAACCGGTGACAAAGTCAAAGTCAAAGTCAATAATATCTTTATTCATATAGACACAATTCAAAAATAATTAAATCATGTTCTTATGATGCGTCCATTTCTTTTCCTACCACCAGTTCAAAGACGTGGCAACTCTGAGAAGAACTGGCAAGAAACTCAGAGGAATCCTTTTTTAAATAATCAAATCATCATTTATTTTACAATATTGTTAAGCAGCAGTGTCATTCCAGAGCAAGTTACTCCCAAGCCATTCTGTCATTTACATAATCTGATATTTTATAATATGCCTTTTTACATAGTTTAGCTTTGACAGTGGCTTTAAATTTATTAACAGATAATTCTCTAATATTATTTGGGAGTTTGTTATAGAAGCGAATACATTGCCCCATAAAAGAGTTGCTTATTCTATGGAGACGAGTTGCAAGTACTACTAAGTCATGCTTATGTCTAGTATTCATATTATGTATATCACTTTTTTTCTGAAACTTATCTATATTCTTATGTACGTATAACACATTTTCATAAACATATTGCGAAGCTAGAGTAAGAATTTTAATGTCTTTGAACTTCTCCCGTAGGGAAACCCGCGGTCCAAGTTTGTACATGGCTCTTACAGCGCGTTTCTGCAGCACAAATATAGTATCAATGTCCGCACAGTTTCCCCATAGAAGAATTCCATAGGACATAATGCTATGAAAATAACTAAAATATACTAGTCTGGCCGTGTCTACATCAGTAAGCCGTCTTATTGTCTTAACTGCGTATGCCGCAGAACTAAGTTTACCAGATAGATTTTTAATTTGTGGTCCCCATTGCAATTTGGAGTCGACAGTTATACCAAGAAAAACTGTTGACTCCACAGGCTCCAATCTCGTTCCGTTAATTAGTAAGTTGGTGGCGACCTGTTTGACATTAGGGGTGGAAAATTTGATAAGCTTGGTTTTTTTCTCATTTAGAACGAGATTGTTTACATTAAACCAATGCACGACCTTCGAGAGAGCATTGTTTACGTCGTCATAGTTATGTAATTTTCTACTAATTTTAAATGTCAAAGAAGTATCATCGGCAAACAATACAATCTCATGGTCATTCCCTATGTGGTAAGGCAAGTCGTTTATATATACAAGAAACAGGAACGGTCCCAGGATAGAACCCTGTGGTACGCCTATATTAACAACGGACCCTGGAGATATTTTACCGTTTATACCGACCCTCTGAGTTCTATTACCCAAATATGAACTCAGAAGATCGAGAGCCGTGTTCCTAATACCGTAGTGGTGTAATTTCCTGACTAGCGTATCATGGTTTACACAATCAAATGCCTTAGATAAATCACAAAATATACCCAAAGCATCCTGTGATTCCTCCCAGGCCGCGAATATGTTCTTCAATAATTCGATTCCAGCGTCTACGGTTGACAAGATCACAAGTCCGACGCCATCCATAGCCATTGGGCTATGGCCGCTTAAATATGCATGTAAAGGCTTAAAATAAGGCTGGAGGCTATGCTTTACGCAGTTGACGCAGCGCCAAGCGCAGATATAAATTTACGACATATAATCGCATTGCGTGTAACGCAGCGCTTATCGCATGAAACAACCGCGCGCTTTAGTGATTTGCTTGTATCCATTATAAATAAACTTATATACAATTAAACATTTTCTATTATTAATATGATTAGATACTAGCTGATGCCCGTGACTTTGTCCGCGTGGTGTTGGTTATTTCTTCGGTTTTTTAACTATCCCACGGGAACTCATTAATTTTATCTCATTAATAAAGTATTTAAGATTTTGACCTGGGATGTAAGGTACCCCCACTATACAAAATTTAATTTAAATCGATGCAACAGTTTCGGATATTAGTCCATACAAACAGACTGAGAAACTAAAAAAAAAGGTGCGTTCTATTTTATTTCTAACATCCCCCTGACTCGGGTTTTAGCGTTTTTTTTCTTTTCGAGAGAGAGAGAGAGAGAAATTCGACCTCTACAGTTTTATTTTATATATAGACGATTTATAGATACCTAGATAGCTAAACACAAGAAATTTAAACATGAATTTGTATTGATTGCTATTACTAGGTAGTTATATCTTTGTCACTATCATTAAAATTTACCCTATATTAACAAAAGGATTTGTTACTTGGTAACTAATGGATCAACACACAGCCTTAACCGCTGATCGTAGAGACAAAACTTGCAAAACGTATATATGGCGTATGCATCCGATTAGAAAATTTTCCACCCCTAAGAACATGAAAAGGGGTGAAAAATCGAAATCTACAACTTCAACGGGCAACAGCTAGTTATATGTAACTAGCTGTTGCTCGTTGTAGTTGTAAAGACTTTCAAATAAAACGAAATAAAAACTCTTAATCAATACACTTAATTATGCTATAAATAAAATATTAAGAAAAGTATTGACATCGTCAATGGTCACTTACCACCGTCCCCCCGAGACACTCTGGCACTGAACGCACTCTGAACAATACTCCCCATAACCCGTGTTAATAAATACATTATTATCTACAAGGAAAGCCAACCATTTGCCTGCTTCATTAATTATTTTTGTACCAATTAGTTACATTTTGTGTCGCTGTTGACCAGTGCGAGGGAACAATAAAACTCACTGGTTTACTAAAACGCCATAGGGTTGGGATGTGCCGGGATTTTGACGGGATATTTTTTACACAGCTCCGGCTCTTTATAAAAGTCAAGAGATTACCTATGCTATAGTGACATTAAAGACAACATCGCATTTGTCTGTGGTTGACTGCTCAGCTTGCCGCGTAAGTCATCCGCGTCATGTGCAATTTTTTCAATCCTCAAATAAAAAATATCAGAGAAATAATTTCATATTTTTTGCAGAATGTCCATAAACATGCTATCAAATTTAAAATTGACTCCTCTCATAATTTTTATCTCTTTATAGGTTTTCTGAAAACTAAACTACTTATCTGGCCATTCCGGACAAGAAATTTTTGTGTAAATTCTGGGATTTCTTTCCGGGTCTGGTTGGTTGAGGGACTTAGGTAACGTCCGTACCCGGCCCCCGCCAACGGCGGATCGAACGAGTGTCCGGGGGGTTTTAGTAGTGTAGGGTCCTCTCCTCGTGGTATGAGTTTAGCATACCACGCTATGGAGAGGGCGAGTCCCATATCTCACTGCTAGCGCGCGAATACGCTGCAGCGGTGGTGGGAATGCGTAAATGCAATTTCCCGGAAAAAAAGGCTAGCGCATTAATTCGTTGGTCCCGATTTTTATAACATCATCTATAAGAAGCGTAGGTTATGCCATGCTATGCCAAGGATTACCTATCGCCATTATGCCCGGCGAAGTAGCAAAAGTCTCATAACTAACTGCTACTTTTTTCGGACGGACATAAGTAGTTAGCCACGAGCTTTGTTACTTCACCAGGCATAAAAGCGAGCAGCTGGAGCTCTGCTTAATAAAAATCTTTATCTGCCGATTGAAAAATTTGCCGAAAAATATTAGCACAAATATCTCAAAATCCCGGCCGTCACGGAATTATGGACATCACTATTATAGCAACGAGCTAGCTCTTATCAAGAACCACAGGAAACGTGACAGGAAGACCAAACGCCGATATTCAATGTTTCCCTGTAACATATACGAATGTTTTATTATTTAACCATTTTTAGGGTTCCGAAACTTACGTTAAACGTAACAACATATAGGATTACTTGTTTGTTTGTCTGTCATTCAAACACAACAAACAGTTACTAAAATTGGTGTTGATGTCCATTCATTGTACTCAACTGTATGCTTAATTTCTTTCAAGGAGTTCAATAGCTTTTGCATTTAAATTTAAATAACTTTTTTGTAAATTTTCAACGCGGACGAAGTCGTAGTCGCGGTTGCAAGCACAGCTAATCTAACATAAGTCTTAAATTACATTTATCTTTTCTTGTTAAAATTTATTAATTTTATAGGTATAATAATTCTAATAACTAGCTGACCCGACAGACACTGTCCTGTCTTAACTAAAACTCTAAATTAAATTGAACTTTTATAGTAGGTATTAGGCGCGATAGCACTGAAATAACTATGATGTGCACTAAAAGCTGCACGCATGTGTGTCAATGTTATGTCAAACGCCATAAGGTTACAATAAAAAAGTTTATATTGTTAAAAAAAAGCTAAAGCTTAACATTAGAAAATGTTATTTGCGCGGAAACCTCGGTAAACGATAACAGTTCGCACTTGACCGGTTGCTGTGATATAGCAACAAACTTAGTCTATTAAAATATTAACGGGTGGCAGGACCTTTCAATATGTCCTTTTAATCTATATCAATCAATAAATAGTATAAAACAAAGTCGCTCCTCGCTGTCTTTCTGTACCTTCATCATCATGATCATCAGCCCGTATAACGGCCTCTGCTGAAAATGAGACTCCTCCCGAGGGAGGGTATTTGCCATAGTCACCACGCTTGGCAGGCGGGTTGGTGACCGCAATTATAGGTTGTACCACACAAGGAAACGCTGCGGCCAGTTCCTTGGTATACGATTATTATAGATGATGTTATAACAATCGGGACCAACGGCTTAACGTGCTTTCTGAGGCACGGAGGGTAATGCCTCAACCAACCAGACCCGGAAAGAAATCTTTGAATTTATACAAAGATATCCTCTCTGGCGTAGGGATTGAACCCACGATCTCCGAGATTTAAAGCGAGCCAAATACCACTACGCTACGGAGGTTTTCTGTATCTATGTATGCTTAAATCTTTAAAACTACGCAACGGATTTTGATGCTGGTTTTATTTAATCGATAGAGTGACTCAAGAGAAACGTATTAGAGTAACACTGATCATTTTAAAGGTTTCTAATGTGATGTCGTAAATAAACACTTCTTTGCGCTTACATTGCAGACGCTGGCTGAACCCTAAGAGATAGATCAAAATAATGTACTAAGTATTGTACACCTTAAAAAAGTCTACACACAAATTTCAGATGGTATATTTCTATCTCTTAGGGATAACGTACAATAACCATTTTTTATCCTTTACTTTTTACGAGAAATAATGGCTTATTTACGATGCGATTTTAAGCAATACAACATTAATCCTTATCTTATTAAGTACCTTCAATACATTTTGCAATTAATGTTAATCAATTTGGCCCTTTACAGCATGTAATTTTAATGAATATTTTCGAAGATATTACAAATTTTAAATGCAGGGATATAGCTGGACATAGCGGTTGCGGCACCGGTACCAGACGGAGGGCCGGTGCGCGGCAGCGCGGCGCGTGCCTCTAAATAGCATTGCACATGCTATTTAGAGCGGGTCGCTAGTCTTCAATAAACTGAAGAGTTTGTTTATTTACTTGAACGCGCTAATTTAAGGAAAAGGAACAGATCTGATTAGAAAAAAAATTGAGTGTCCGACCAATCGGCCAAATTAAAGTAGAATGGTGGAGAGATATCAAATCTCGGACGAATGAGGAGTCATGAGATTTTTTTTCGGCATTCAAAATTCTGTCGCTGTTGTCTGTTCCATTAAATAAACTCCAAATCATATTATGTTAAGCATGTTTTTTGGAAGAATTAAATACGTATAGGGTCTATTATTAGCTGCGTTGTGTCCGGGTTTGAACACGTTTTCCCTTGGGTGTCGTAAGAGTTGACTAAGAGACATACAACTGATGGATGAGCAGCAGCACCGTGTATGATAGCGCGTACAACAAAAACAAATACCTATATAAAGCCTCAAGTTACTCCTGGATTCTAATTGTAAAAATAATTATCGAAATCCAAAATATCTTTCTGCTGCGCCCCGCGGTTTTTCCCGCGTTACTCTGCTCCGCGTGCTGTTTTGTAGACAGCAATATGTAAATATCCAGCTTGTAAACTATCCGCGCGCATATTTTCAGCCAAATCCGCTGAGTAGTTTTTGCGCGAAAGAGTAACAAACATTCATCCATAGGTACTCACAGAGTTTGGCGTTTATAATATTTAATTGAGAGACAACCTCCGTAATGTATTAGGCTCGCTTTAATTCTCGGAGGTCGTAGGTTCGATTCCCACGCCAAGCCGGACAGAAAATCTTTGTGTAAATTCAAAAATTTCTTTCCGGGTCTGGTTGGTTGAGGGACTACCCTCCGTGCCTTGGAAAGCACTTTAAGTAAGCCGTTTGTCCCGATTATTATAATAAGTATCATCAATAATAATCGTATATATCAAGGAACGGGCAGCAGCGTTTCCTTCTGTGGTAAAAGACTATACTGCGATCATCAATCCGCCTGCCAAGGCGGTTTGATGCTTGGGAGGAAGCCCATGTTCAGCAGTGGACGTTATACGGGCTGATGATGATGGTGATGAATATTTAATTAGTAATGAAGTTTAGCGTGTAGATTTGGACATCAGACAGGTCGGCTCTCCCCGCGATATTCCATGAAGCATCACTAGGTATTATTAAGTAGGTTATAGAAAGGATTTAAACTTTTAACTATATTTTGGTACAAATTCGTCGCTGTAGGTATCACACACTGTACCTAAGGAAAACCGCACAATGCAGCTGCGAACAATGATATCCCACAAATATAATATTGTATAATTAACTAATCCAGTATGTTTCCATTAACCAGAAGAGGAGAAGAGGAAAACCTCTTTTGAGAATAATACGTCGGAACCTACCTACTATACTAACTACTACAATTAAAATGATTGCTAATTTATTATTTCGGATATTTTTTTTCGTAAATATAATAAAATAATAAGTATTAAAATGCACTTAACGTGATTTTTTTTAACATCGTATCCACTAATATTTTTTTATTAACGATTAAAACTATTTTAATTTTGTAATATTCTCTTAGCAGGAAAGTACCTATTTTTATTATCGGGCAAAACTATTTTAATTTATAATATTTTCTTATTACCTTCAGCGAAATGATAGGTTCAATTTCAGATTAAATACACACAGAATATCGAATGCTATCAACCTGCATACATAAAACATAAGTACCTATATATAGGACGTATATTTCCCTCATTTTATTATTTACAAAAAATACTATTACTACTACGTATCTAGTAAATGTCCACTCACCTGAAATAATACTAACCTGATTTTATATTGACATCACATTATTTAACCCTCACAATTCAACAGTCCACGCATAAAATCAGAAACACGGATTTTAGCTAAGCAAATCTTTGGCACCACGGTTTTTCCGCCAAACAATAATATTGTCTTTTGCCGAGGATATCGAACTTGCCGAAGGTTTTGGAGGTCACTGGGTGCGATGTCAAGTTCTAGGTGAAGGACACCTGACCTGCGCAGATCGGAACCGCGACTTGTAGAATGTTGCCAATTTTTGTCGGCTACATTGGCTTCGTTAAACAAAGGAAAGGGGGCCCCTTTCTTTAGTAACTTTCGTAGAAAATAATTGACCTACTTAGATTATATTAAGTAGCAGAACGGACCCGCGATTTAGTAGAATGTTGCCAAGTGTCGGCGACAGTGGCTTCGTTAAACTAAGGAAAGAGGCCCCCTTTCTTTAGTAACTTTTGTAGAAAATAATTGACCTACTTAGATTATATTAAGTAGCAGAACGGACCCGTGACTTAGTAGAATGTTGCCAAGTGTCGGCGACAGTGGCTTCGTTAAAATAAGGAAAGAGGCCCCCTTTCTTTAGTAACTTTCGTAGAAAATAATTTACCTACTTATATTATATTAAGTAGCAGAACGGACCCGTGACTTAGTAGAATGTTGCCAAGTTTTGTCGGCTACAGTGGCATTGTTAAACTAAGCAGGAGGGCCTCTTTAGTAACTTTCGTAGAAAATAATTGACCTACTTATATTATATTAAGTAGCAGTACGGACCCGCGATTTAGTAGAATGTTGCCAAGTTTTGTCGGCTACAGTGGATTCGTTAAACTAAGGCAGGAGGGCGTCTTTAGTAACTTTCGTAGAAAATAATTGACCTACTTATATTATATTAAGTAGCAGAACGGACCGGCGATTTAGTAGAATGTTGCCAAGTTTTGTCGGCTACAGTGGCATTTTTAAACTAAGGAAAGAGGCCCCCTTTCTTTAGTAACTTTTGTAGAAAATAATTGACCTACTTACTTAGATTATATTAAGTAGCAGAACGGACCCGTGACTTAGTAGAATGTGGCCAAGTTTTGTCGGCGACAGTGGCTTCGTTAAAATAAGGAAAGAGGCCCCATTTCTTTAGTAACTTTCGTAGAAAATAATTGACCTACTTATATTATATTAAGTAGCAGAACGGACCCGTGACTTAGTAGAATGTTGCCAAGTTTTGTCGGCTACAGTGGCATTGTTAAACTAAGGAAAGAGGCCCCCTTTCTTTAGTAACTTTCGTAGAAAATAATTTACCTACTTAGATTATATTAAGTACCTACTTAGGTAAATTATTATCTACGAAAATCTCTCATTCACTCGGTTTCAATCTCTCAATTTTTATTGCGTTAGGTATCTGTAAAATATTAAAAATCTATTCTAATATATCAAGCTGAAGAGTTTGTTGGTTGAAGAAGAAGGGTATTTTTTCATCTTTAAAAAACCTAGGTACGTTATCCAGGAGTACTGATGAGATGACGTTAATGATAAAGTTCCTACAGGAACTGAAGCTGCGTTGGTGAAACCGCGCGCGGGAAGCTATTATATTACTAAGAATGCTAACACTTAATATGTTTATGTCTCTATTCTCTTATGTTCCTACGCCGCCGGGCCCTTAGCGTTATGCCAGTGTAAAGAGCTCTAGCGGGACCCCGTATCAAAACTTGTTGGAAAGGCCCAATTCCACACACCTTTGGAGCCCTTATGGTACATCTTACGGCGGTCCGCCCAAACGATTTAGGCCACCGCAGCCAATCTCAAAGTAGATGAACCATGTGCGCAGAATATAATATTAGGTACAAAAATTATGCAAAAACACAGACCGTGCAGAGTGCACATGTATTTATATTCCTTTACTTTCAAAATCCGGCGGGACGGTTCTACCTACACGACCGATGAAAGATCACACGCAGGGTAAATTAGAGCGACAGTTGCACAAAACTTCTCTAAAATACAAAAAGTCAATCTCATCGCCAGCGACCGCCCTGAGCCGAGGTCCAAATCCCACAGGGGACGCCCCCTTATGCAGGTTGCTTAGTTTGTAGTGTTTAAACCATTTATCTAGGCTGGAGCTGCTCGCCTTTATGGCCAATGAAGTAGCAAAGCTACGTGGGTATACATACGTCCATCCGAAAAAAAAAACACAGCAGGATCGACAGCATTAAGTTCTCTCCGAACTACTCCGAAGCACGGATGAAAAACGACCAGCTTAGATTTTTCAAACTAGATTTTTTTTAGTACCTCCGTAACTCAACTTTTTTGCCCGACATGGGATTCGAACCCGTGCTGGCTCGCTAGTTACGGCCGAAATATTACGCCAATAAGGCCAACTTACAAATGCGTCACTGGTGTGCTACTTTTTTTTTTCTTTTTAAAGATGCAGGTTTTTTGCACACTATTTATGTTAACCCCCCGTGCTAAGATAAAATGCTTGTGTTGCGAGTGAGTTCACGACGGTAGTGCAGTAGATGGGGTTTGAGCCGGCGGCGACGACATGATTTCAAGCCCGATGCCCTGCCATTGGTCTATGGCCGCGTTGTATAGATACTATGTGGTTCATACGTTGACTAATTATGATTTACAGATCTTTCTATACATATAAAATATGTAGGTATGTAGGTGACTTCTTATTTTTATGTCCGGTGAAGTAGCAAAAGCCTTCTAGCTAGTTACAGAAGGTCCATCCGATAAAAAAAACCTCTTACCTTATATTACTTTATTAGTCCGTTTAAGTCCACTGCTGAACATGAGCCTCCTTTTAAAAGACATTGGCAATGTTGTTAAGGGATGATGCCGTAATTTGCAGGTGGAATGGTGGTCGCTGTAATATGGTGAGTATCCTTGAGCTGATGGATGCTGCTGTCCTCCCATTTGTTGTTAAGCCAGAAACCATATTGCATCGCTATATGAAGCCGTTCTGATTTCCAGTCCCATTACTGTTTAATGGCAATGTGGTCGCTATAACTATATACCTACCTACTGGGTGACATTTTTTACCGTCTTGAAAATAATAGGGCGTGATATGTACCTATATCATTTTTTTTACTGATATAGAGTGACAAAATTGTACCAATAAAAATACGTACCTTATTACGTAGTTAAAAAAGGTGCCTATAATACCTACGCAATCACATATGAATGAAAAAAGTAAGCTAAATAGCGTGAATACCTACTTAGGTACGTATTTTTATCGTGCCGATTTTCACAAAATGATATCAAAAAAATATATACAGGGTTGATTCGACAGAGGGGCTTTCCTTTAAACTGCCTATACTAGGTGCCATTTCCAAGCTCTGTACCAAAAATCAATTAAATAGGAGCAGTAGTTTAGTCGCAAATGATTTTTTTAAGTTTTTGCGCCGTTTGAACACGATGTATCTTTCCTAACAGCTGATTATGTCTACGCATAGGTCATGCACCTTAAAACGATAAATCTGAGTATAACCTACGATGCGTTGTTGCCGCTCTGACACAAATCATTGCAAAACATCCCGCACAGGCGCGCGCGCGACGTTGCCGCTTTGCTAGGTCAGTGAAATTTATTTACAAAGGGTGGTTACGTTTTACTCTGATTTGTAAGCTATTTAGTTTGTTGGAAAGAAAAAAAATCTCAATTTGGTTGCTTTTTATTTTTATACCGTATCGGATTAATAAAAAACACGTATAGTAAACGTAGCGTAATTTAATGCCCCTCTGTCGTATCAACCCTGTATATATGCCTTATACATCTATTTCATATACATATCACGCCCTATTTTTTTCAAGACGGTAAAAAATCACCCAGTATATATATTTTTACCACAATTATTCTTTATATCATTTAAACCTCCAAGTTTAGGATGTTTATTCCGTGGACCCCTTAGATAGGTATAGTAAAAAAATAAAACTCACATAGCTACCTCAAATAGAATGTCATTATTAATATCTCTAAATAAAATAACACTGTAAAGGCGGAAACATATTATTAAAACGCCACGCCACCCGACGACACGCCACGCGTGTTGAGTCGAATCAAATGTACGCCACGCGCGCACTGATTTACAGGTGTTGACACGTGGCGTGACGTGGCGTTTTAATAATGTGTTTTCGCCTTTATAAAATCGAATAGTACATAAATGTTACAAAAAAAAAAACAAATGACTAAGTAAAATAAAAGGATAAAAATATTAATATTTCAAACGGATTGCATCATACCACATCGCTAACACCGATGCTTACACACCGTGTTTAACTTTTGCTAAAAAATGGCAGGACGATTTACCATCAATATACACACTCATCATGCTGCTGAACATGGGCCTCCTCCCAATGCAGGATTTTGCCATAGTCACCACGCTTGGCATGCGGGTGGGTGACCACAGTATAATGTTGTAACATACAAGGAAACGCTGCTGCCCGTTCTCTGGTACCTATACCCGTCAGCGACCGCCCTGAGCCGAGGTCCAAGTCCCAAGTCCCACAGGGGACACCCTCTTGCGCAGGTTGCTTAGTTTTTAGTGTTTAAACTATTTATCTAGGCTGGAGCTCTGCTCGCCTTTATGCCCGGTGAAGTAGCAAAAGCCTCAGAGCAAACTACATAATTATGTCCGTCGGAAAAAAAAAGAAAAAAGAAAAGTTCCTGGTATACGATTGTTATGGTTAATTTTATAACAATCGGGACCAACGGCTTAGCGTGCTTTCCGAGGCACGGAGTTCCCTCAACCAACCAGACCCGGAAAGAAATCTCAGAATTTACACAAAGAATTCTTGTCCGGCGTGGGAACCGAACCCACGAAGTCCGAGATTTAAAGCGAGCCTGCTACGTTACGAGCGTATTACGTTTCGATAGTAGGCAATACGCTACGGAGGTTGTCCTCCGTAGCGTATTGCCTACTATCGAAACGTAATATTAACATTTTAAAATAGATATTTTACAATAAAAAGTAGTACTTTAAGAGACCCTATTAATGAATAATATTAAGCAATAAAGATTCGATTACCTAGGTCTTACGAACGGGAAAAAGTAGGTATATAGGTAGGTACATAGGTATAGGTAGATCGAATGTACTACCAAAATAAATGATTGCGCTGAGTATTAGCGACGATGTAAATATCACGCTGTACATCTACTTAATGCCACCATACCTACAGATACCAATTCATACGACCCTCTGGAGAAGCTTCGCCCTCTCAACCCTTAGTTTCCAACGATCTTTCTAATGCCTGACAGATTTTCTCAGAACCCTTAAAAATTATCATTCAGTAGTCCTCCCTTTAGCGACCGCCTGACTCCAAGCCAAACAAAGAGCTCTTCTTTCTTAGTTTATGGTTATAAATCCATTTAAGCTAAATCCCTGCTTGCCTTTATGAACGATGTAGTAGCAAACCTAACCTAATTTTGTTATAGCAAAATATGGGGAAGTTAAATGTCTGACATGTGTCACCTTTGTATACATAAATTTGCAAAGAATAAATTATTATTACTGTCGCTCATTAGCTGCCCAGTAATCGCTGTTACCTTATTTACGTAATGCTACTGCCGCGTTTAATGGGCCTATTAGACTTAGACAGATAGCTAAAATACCAACACGTTTATTTATATACACGCTAGACGCGTATTCTTGCAGCCTGTTGCGAAAAGTCTAAAAGTTGACTTTAGTTTGTGGTAAGTGCATTATAATATACAAGCTACTTAATATAATATGTACCTATAAAGATATCATAGATAGCCTTTCGCACTAATAACTACGTCTTTATGGAACTTCACAGAAAAAAATTCGCAACCGTGCCACCAAGAATTTTAAAGTTCTTTGCCCATATCTATAGAAATGAGGACTTGATATACTTAAAGGCATAGTATGTACACGGCCGAATTGAGGAAGAGTTCGCGGTCACTCACCAACAGCTCTGTTGTACAGAGCGACACTCTGTCGCAATGCCACTAATCGCCAACAATGGAGGAGAATAGCTGGACGGATGCCCAGAGGTATGTCATGTAGCCCAATATCCGTCCACGACCATTCTGTCAAGAGTATCCGATTAAGAAAAGACTATTGAGGAAGAAGTCCACTGCTGAACATGGGCCTCCTTATAATAAACCGTAGCAAGTATATTGAGTATATAGTTGAGGTATATTGCCATAACCACACGCCTGGCAGGAGGATTTGATGATCGCAGTATGATGGTGAGTATCCTTGAGTTGATAGATGCTGTAGCCCATCCATCAGCCATTATGTCCCTTGGTCGCCTCTTACGACATCCATAGAAAGTCATGAAATGGTATTTTCTTAACCTGACATTTTGGAACAGCTGGAAATTGCAAGGTAAGAGTCTAATTACCTGTTAATTCGCCCTGAGTCATCTTCATCCAGTTCTACCAGTATAATATAATGTATGCTGCAAAAAAAAATTGTTCCTATAAAATTTTCCCTGTAATTTTTTTTTCTGGAACGATTAAAATTTTGTGAAAACGTATAGGTATTAAAAAAGGTACTATAATTATATTTACAAAGAAATTATTAAGTTATACTGTATCTATTTAAAAAAATGTGGTCCAGACAACCTAACGTCAGAATGTCTGGCCACTTTCTTTACATGTTTTTTCACTATTCATAGAGGTACTAGATAATTTAATTAAGGTATCAAATAGTATCAAAAAGGTACTGTGATTAGATTGTTTCCAAACATAAAATATCATAATTGGTCCAGGAGTTCTGACGATAACAATATCTTCGACGTGTTATATTATGTTTATTAGTAGTTTTAGTAGGTAAAACGATCAGATACCTATTTGAATATAGAAATTTTGCGTTCGTTGTCTTAGATTTCCCATATTGGGCGTTCCCTCAAGCGTGAGTCACATGCGGACGACGACGGGGGTAGCGGGTGACGGGGTGCAAGTTTGTGGACTTTAATGGGCACGAAGACTAAAAAAATATAATTAGTCCGCCAGTTAGATTACCTAGGTACTAAAAATTATTGAACACGTATTTTTTTATTTATCAAATCAATAAAAATTGACAAAGATACAAGGCAACAACAAACTATAAAGTCCAGGAGAGGCTTGTGACGTGACTGCCAGGTAAAATTGTACCTAGAAATGACGTCACATTTTGTCGGAGGAACGAAAAAAAAAATACGTGTCCATTATTTTTGGTAATCTAACTGACTGACCTAAACCCGCATTTTACGCACGCTTTTCCGTGACCTAAGTTGCCTATTTCTGCACGGTGAGTAAATAAATCGACTGCCTTCACACTTGCATGAAAAATGAAAGCAAAAACTTTTAAATGTCATTTGAAGTTTGAAAATTCACAGCGAACAAATGACAGAGAAAATGATGACATTAAAAAGTGCAATGATTTGAATTTGACTTTGGCGTTTAGCACCCTCGCTACGCTCGGGCGCTAACTTCACGCCGTGCAATAATAGGCTACTTAGGTCACACGTATCGTAATGTACGATTTTATTCTGCATGTCTATTATGGGAAAAACAGGAAAAAAAGGGTGAAACAGAAAATAATAATAAAAGAATGAATGGCAGTAAGTTTTTAACGGTTATTTTATATCATTTAAAATCTAAGAGCGGTATATATGACACTTTTAACAATTAATAGGAAATTATTTTAATTTTTTCTGCTTGCCTGCCCGATATGTATTTTAATTATGATTCTATACAAAGTTGTTAGATACCATTAACTTTTCTATATATAAGGTGCTGATAAAATATATGCCTCTTATATAATCTTGAAACTTCACTAATGTAATGTAATCTGCTGTTAATAGAAGGGATATATTTTGAATGCACCTTATAACATGATCACAATCTTGAAATTAAGTGGCAAAGGAGATTATAACTTCTTTGTGCTATGGATGTAGGGTAGGTACAACACTAGCCACCATATGCCAATCCTTAGTAACTCCTTTCCAGAAACATAACATTAAAGAATAAAGGTAAATTACTGCGGGAATCTATAAGTTAAGGTCTGGAGGTACAAATCAGCAGATCATCAATAACACCCAACTAGTTAAAGGTCAATCAAAACAACAATCAACTAAATAAGTGTCAAATCAAATTCAGGTTCATAAATATGAAATAAGAACTAATTCAGTACGAAAATGATCATCATAGATTAACAAACACGATAATCAAATGAAACTGAGATGATCAATTAAACATGATTTAGATAAAAATATTTCTGAAATTTTGTTTTACACTTAACGAGAGCTCATAAGTTAAATTCAATGTGGATCGTCTGTTTCAAATGGGTGTAAGAGTACTAACTCGGTGTTCTATGGCCAAATGTTTCAATCTTATGTAAACATTATCAGAGGAATCCTTCTAAGTAATACCTATTATAAACGCGATAGTTACTTTAGTATGTGTGGAACCATGCGATATTTGTTACTCTTTAAAAAAAACGACTTAACGGATTTATTTGCACAGGGATGGTATATAAGCTTTTTTTTGTCCGTGGGAGGACGGCTAAGAATAAAATACTTCCTCCCCGCACGTTGGGAAAAAACGCGTGGCGTAAAAGTCGACAAAACCCAGCACGCTTGATGGTAGGATTTAATTATCCGCCTGGCTAGCAACCACCCTCACATGTAAGGCCTGCGCCAAACAGTTTTACTGTGTTTCGTAGTGAGTATGTGAGAGCCAGAGCCCGAAAGGGTGTCACTTGAATTGCGTGTTCCATCTAGGACCCTGTCTGTGCTTACCATCAGGCAAGACTAGGGTCAAACGCAATCAAGAGAAAAAAAAAAGCTGAATATTAATGTATAGGCTACAAAACCTCATCAACTGGAGCAGAGTAACACGGGTAAAACCGAGGAGCGCAGCTAGTAAGTTTTAAATTTGACAAAAAATACATAAAAAATGGTCAAGTTAAAACAATTTCTGATTCATAAAGACACGTCAGTCAGAATTCTTCCCTGTCGCATACAAGGGCGTCGTGACAAACTATATACCTAATATTTATACAAAACAATAAACTACCGTTAACTTAACAAAATATCGTATGTTGCAATCCGCTTGTTTTAAATTAGCTGCCTTTACAAAGCGTGGACACACATATTACAACTTAGTATAATTATTCGCTTTAATTCTAAACAACTTTGTATTATGTAAACAAAAACAAACTGCCACCATGCTGTACAATCAAACATGAATTTATGTGACAACTGATTTATTTTTAAAATTACGGGTCATTAAATCATAATAAAACCTCATTACAGCATAAAACATTATTTTTGTATAATTAATATACTCATAAATTTGATTAATAAACGGCCAATAAAATAAATCAGCCCGGCTAGCATAGGCAACGCGACTTGAGACGACTTGAGTCTACTCTTCGGAGGCCGACCAATCACATTGCAGAAACGCACTGTCACGTGACACACCTCGACTTGAGTCTACCGTCGCGAGCATGGGGTTACATTTTGTCTCAGACAAAGAGTCCATGACAGACAACTATTCGCGACTCAAGTCTACAACTTATTGCATGTAAAATTTAATAATTGAGATTAATAAATTTATACCACCGGCAGGATTCTAACCTGCATTTTAGGTATAGCCCTCAATAGTCTAGGAGCAGAGGTTTAGGGCCATAATGATTTGCAGTATTTTTAATTAAATAAAACCGAGTATATAATTATCATTTTGTGTTTCATTCTTTAACTTAACACAGCAATAGCAACAACAAGACATTGGCTGTCGCAGGCCGGTTTGATGTCACTATCTTAAGCTGTCGCGGGCCGCATTAATGGCACTGGCGGGCCGGATTTGGCCTGCGGGCCGTAGTTTGGAGCCCGAAGATATAAAGCTGTGATTCTCAAAGTGATCCAGGTGGGGGTCCACGGGAGGCTCGCCGGGGCCTTAATAAAAAATTAAGTTAACAAGTTGTAGGTGTTTGTGATAGAAATAGAGCAACAGGGGGTCCACTGAAACCAGTTTTAAAGGGGTTAAGGAGAATAAAAGTTTGGGAGCCTCTGATCAGAGCAATGTTCGTCACACTTTTCTGCTCTGCGTCCCACAACACATTTAATAATGTAGGGTATCAGTATCAGACCGGGCCGGGAAAATGTTGTGTACGACAGGTTGCTGCGGCTACATTACAGAAACTGGTAGAGCGACGATCGCACAAACATCGTCCACGGGTCACTGGGCGGCACGCGGGCCACAGTTTGACAACCACGTCTCTAGACCATTCAACGACGGTGTTCGTAAGTGCTAGTAAAAAAAAACAAATTTCATATATTATAAATAATCTATTAAATTGTATGTGTGTATACCACGCCTATCTTCGACACATAACAATAAAAGAATATATTTTTATAGTACTAACATTACAACTTATTTCTTAGGCCGTTACAAAGCAAAACAATTTAATAATATGGCATGTCCATCGCCACTATAAAACTTACGGCTTATCAGAAGTACCACTATTCAGTTCAAAAATGCTCAGTTATTTGATATTGAACTGTTTGACTAATCTGCTTATATATTCGTTCGATTAATTTGATAGCACATATACTGAGTCTAGTCACATTATACTACAGATTTTTTGCGCTACCAATTTATATCAAATTAAGGTAGCGAGATCAAAAAATGGTTAACCTGTCAGGTTGATCGATTTGGCTGATTCTATATTAACTTGTCCGATTTCTCAGGGCAAGATCAAAATATTTAGATACTTTCTCTTTTAAATCGAATCCAAAACAGATATAACAACACTGATGACATTACCGGGACTAGAAAGTCGCGTTAGGACCATCGAATATGCCTAGATTAGTCAAACTGTTCAATGTTAAGTCTGTTGTGTTCGGTTGCTGTTGATATACTTACTTTCTTTCTTAAGTCATTCTCAAATGTAGAAGTTTTTTTTTCGTAAAGTCGTTATTAAAAAGGGACAGTATTTATGGATGAAGTTTCATGTAAGTTTTTGATTTCCTTGTATTTGTAGAGCTAACGTCGTGTGTTCATACTATATTAAATAATTGCATTATCATTATAGCATTCGTGTATGGACATCAAGTTTTGTTTAGCAATTTACGAAAGCTAATTATTTCCAATTTTTTTTAATTACTTTTCATCAGTTTTTCTTACAATTTCTATCAAATCCGACCTAAAAATTTTACTCAAGTATAATTCACGTAACAATAATATCCTGCCGCATACGTATTATTATATTACAACAATTTAACAAATAAGCTCTGGGCTGCATATTTATAGATATATGTTAATTCCATTTGTTATTTCCATATGCAATCCTATTGTTAATCATCATTTTTTACAAACACTTTTGGTCCTCCGAGCCGGATGTTGCAGACTACGTTCTCATAACAGTCTTAAATGGAAGAAAAATATATATTAAAAGTTCTAAATTAAAAAATAACTCTAAAATCCGACATCTTTCAAAATACATCTTCCACGTTAAAGACCTGTGAAGGTGAGTATTCAATAGTTTGACAGCGCATAGCCCTTTAACTGACAGCAGCAAAGTAATAATAATAATAATATCTAGGGACAATTTCACACAGATCATCCTAGCCCCAAACTAAGCAAAGCTTGTACTATGGGTACCAGGCGACGATATACATACTTATATAGATAGATAAATACTTAAATACATAGAAAACATCCATGACTCAGAAACAAATATTCGTGCTCATCACACAAATATTTGCACTTACCGGGATTCGAACCCAGGACCACCAGCTTCGTAGGCAGGAGCACTACCAACTAGGCTAAAGTGTTGATATCACGCCTGTAGAACGAATATACTTGTAAATATTAAACTTTAATAAAACTAATTTTGTTCTTGAAAACAGTTTAAGCTCGATCCAATTTAATTATTTGAATTACTAATACAAATGTTTATAATCTTACATATATGAGTTGGCGATCTTGTATCAAATTATAGTCAGTACTCAAATGGTGAAATCGTTTTACTTAAATGCAATCTATCTGTTTTACTTACTATCCTTATAGTATTTGCTGAAGTGCGAAAATAGTTTGCAACTGTTAGATAGAGGGGGGCTTAGTCTTATGGATATGCACCTTTATCTAGTCACCTTTATATTTGACCCCACTAATACAGTCAACCTGTTACCCATCCTTATTTCTTAGTTCAAACGTTTATAAATCGTTGAGAATTGTATACAAAGGTTAATAATGTCATTATAGGTACACTGTCGCGGAATAAAGCCGTTGATTAGATTAAAGAAAATATGATTAATTTAAATGCCATTCGAACTTCTTTCGAAACTGCAATCTGAATTTCATCCTTTGCTTAGCTAACTCAGGCATCTGGCAGGCTTATTTCGTAAAAAACGCGACCGCAATAATTTGGACCGCAATTCCTATAACAACGCGCATGTTTTTTTTTGTATTTTGCAATTAATCTGCTGATTTATAGAAATATAATTGCTGTCGCGTTGCTATGTCAGTTTATTTAATTGGACTGCGGTTGTCAATTAACAAAAAAAATATAAGGTGTTTATCTTATATTTAATTGAGTGGCTAAAAGACAGTTATACCTAAATTAGTTGCAAGAAGACTCGTATCAACTCTGCAGTAAACGGTCAATACAATCTCAAATATTTGTCTTTTCAATAGCGTGTAAGATAATTTACGGCATTTCATAGGTCAAAACCCAGAAACTCAGAATTTAAACGACTTAAAGCTGTTTTTTTCCGCGACCAAAATAAACAATGATATACCTCAACGTGACGCATATGTGTAACTGTATAAGGATAAAATAATATGTCTAATGAGGTATTTGATATAAAGCATATTCTGCTCAATGTACCTTTTAAATTCATAAAACATTCTGGCATTATTATAACTTAACAAAATGTAACTAAAGTCTATCCACGATCACACAGCTTGTGTAACCCATGTTAAATCAAATCAAATCTAGATATTCTTTATTCATATAGACACATTTAAAATATTTGAAATATTTTCTTTCGATGGGTCCCTTTTTTTCCTACCACGAGTTCTGTCGAAACGTCCGGTTAATAAAAAGGTAATGTTTTGTCTTAATATGACTGAGACCCGTGTCTATTAAACATTGTGTGCAAATCGCAAAGTTTAAACATTAATTCAGCATTTAGTTCAAACAACAAGTCTCGGACCACTTTATCGAGACACTTTATTTAAAATAGCTTTTGACCAATATTATGTCCAACATATATTGGTCAAAAAGTTATTCTGTGTCTAAAGTTAGATGCTTTCATTGTTCAAACATAAATGCACTGAGGATTTACTTGGGAATAACTACTACAGTCACCAAGAATACAATTGCAATTGCAATGTCACTAACAATTCAACGTTATAAGTGATACAACTCCAAAACACACATAGCTGCTTACATATCACTTTATTGTATATATATATATTTATAATATAGCCCGTGCGTACAATAATAAATCCATAAATAATTTCTCAGACATTACACCGCGACAGTGCACAAGAATCGGCGGATTACTACCCACGTCATCTATCCGACTTGCCAGCAGTGTGCAAATGGTTCGGCGCATCAGCAAAGGCATATTTCAACCTATACGCCTCCGCAACTAACACGCTTATATTAGAATCTGTCCAATTTTGAGTGGGAACATTTTGTAAGAGTATCATAAGACCTTGGAAGTCTCTTTCTAACATCAGTCTTTCTCGCCAGTGGAGTAAGAACGCTGCACAGACGTAGAGTTGGAAGGTCGCGAAGCCGTCGGACTCTGCGAGGTAGGTGTCCCATAGCCGGATGGTGCATGGCAGGGGGATTTCGCGGGTGAGGAGGTTGTTCATCCACCGAAATGAGAATTGAAGGTAGTCGACTCCATGCGTTTGGAGGTGTTCGTGTAGAGGCAGGTCGATGCGGCGAATTAACTCCTTCAGTTGGTTTACCTGTGAACAAGTATATAGTTTTAAAATTCTTGAATACTTTACGAAAAAATTTACCAATTACTAAATGTTGCGGACCGACCAACCTCTTTTATATATCTAATAATTTTGTACCGGCCTTTTGTATATAGTTTTTTCTTTCTTCTTGAAATTTAAATTTGATAGGTCTGTCATTGTGACCAGAAAAAAGAGATATATATTTTTTCTATGAGGATGAAGTTGTGAATTTTCTGAATACAATATCGTGATAGTGTTTTTACGCGTCTTTCACTGGTAAATTCCCTCCTCCTGCTCGTATCCTGTACACTAAATCTCAAAATTGAGATTAATAAAATTATACCACCGGCAGGATTTGAACCTGCATCCTAGGTTCAACCCGTAATGCCTTAACCATTTGGCCCAGTGGAACCCCAACCGGTCGTAGAAATTTATTAATCTCTTTTATAACACGTATCTAAGGGGGACGTTAGTGCCATCCATAGGTAATGAAACACATTACTCGACAAATATATCCATAGTTGCATTTGGAATTGTATTTAAAACGATGACATCGCCCTTTTTTATACTTGAGATTGAGAGAGAAAATTGAGTTTAATAAATTAAGACCAGAATTCTGCCATTGGTGGTCTTAATTTATTAATCTCAATGTTGAAAAATAAGTATATAGTAATTTAAAAGAATATAAACATAGCACGAATTCTGCCTTCAAACTGTTACTAGCCTATTTCTCGACTAAAAATAACCTATAAAATAAGGTGCTATTTCATCCGTCAAGAAATATTGTCGTTATATATGTTTCAAAGGGTAAAATACCAATTTGCTACATTTGATTTCCAACTTTAATAGCTATTGTTACTTACGCAGTATTGCAGTGTCACCGACGCTACAATAATAAGAAGCTCAGAAGCCTAAGGTCGGATGTGCCATTGTACGTCAGAAACATTCGTCGTATGTGCCTTTATCGTAAACTGGCACTTACAACCAAATGCTTCTGGAGTATAATATAGGTACATCAAACCTTATGCTCATTTTATTTACACCTACAATTCAAAGCGACGGCGAGATTATACTATTTATCTTCAACGGCATGGGCCTACTCTTATCGGATCTTCGCAAATCTTGATCGTTGAAGATGTCGTCTTATGTTTCAAAATTGAGATTAATAAAATTCGACTACCGGCGGGACTCGAACCTGCATCTTAGGTAAAGCCCCTAATGCCAAAAGTATATGGTAGACTATTCCGGAAAGTATTCAAAAACATTTAAAAATATTGTCATAGTCATCATGCTTGTCAGGCGGATTGGTCATCATAGTAAGATGGTAAGTAACCTTGAGCTGATACATGCTGCCCATCCATAAGGTTAAGGTAAGGTTAAGTGTTAACCCTTAATGGCCTCTTACGATGCCCATGGGAAGACACGGAACTATTTCGCAGCAATACATTTAAGTACACTTCACTACATAGTATAAAACAAAGTCGCTTTCTCTGTCCCTATATCCCTATGTCCCTATATATGCTTAAATCTTTAAAACTACGCAACGAATTTTGATGCGGTTTTTTTTAATAGATAGAGGGATTCAAGAGGACGGTTTATAAGTATAATACAGCAGCATTGTACCCGTGCGGAGCCGGGGCGGGTCGCTATTAATAATATAATTTTAAATTAAATATTGGTTTGGCTCGTAATTTATAAAATTACAGGTTTCACCCGCGTAGCTTCCATTCCCGTGGGAACTTCATCATTAAATAAAGTCTATAGACTCGAGCTATTTAACACAAGAAAGAATGTTTTAAAACGGATCAGTAAGTACTTCTTTGATAAGCACGTACAAGCCTACAAACCAACAAACTTTTCAGCTTTACCAGGCCACTCAGAAAGTATTGCGAAAAATAGTTTTTATATATGGGAGACTGGCCGGTTAGAATCTTTTTCGAAAATATGATTACTTGTAAGTAAAAATATGTGTGTTCCATTTTCAAAATTTCCCTCCACATTTTTTGCGAGCCAATTCAAAGTATCGTGTCTTACTGAAAAATGGATCTGCGCCGGGAACATTTTAGAGCTATGATTTTTTACGATTTCAAGTGTCGCCTGAAACCGGATAAATCGTTCAATAGACTTCAAATGGCATTTATGGATGAAAGCCCCTCCAAGGCAACCGTGTATCGTTGGTATAACGAATTTAGGCGCGGTCGACCAACCTTGGGGGATGAAGAAAGAAGCGGTCGCCCTTTGACGGCTATTACGGAAGAAAACGTGCTAGCAGTGAAAAATTTAATCCAAATTAATAGGCGAATTACATATCAGGAGATTCAACACATATTAAAGATTGGATCGGGAAGCGTTCACGAGATTCTACACGGGCATCTTCGCGTGAGGAGGATAGTATCGCGCTGGGTGCCGCACTACCTCACCGACGCTCAGAAGCAGGCCCGGGTGGAATGGTGCCGTGATATGCTGAACAAATTTGAAGCAGGCTCGTCTCGGCGTGTTTACGACATCGTAACAGGTGATGAGTCCTGGATTTATCAATACGATCCAGAAACCAAGCGCCAGTCGACAGTTTGGGTGTTTCAAAATGAACCAACGCCTACCAAAGTGAAGCGATCTCGAAGCGGGGGGAAGATTTTGATCGCCAGCTTTTTTAATTTGACTGGCCACTTGGCCTCAATTCCCTTACGAGATCAAAGAAGCATCAACGCCGAATGGTATACTACCAAATGTTTACCAGAAGTTTTTTCTGTTGTGAGCAACAAGCGACCAAACACAGGGCTCCGCGGACTACTGCTCCACCACGACAATGCGCCTGCACACACCGCGCTCAAAACGAGGGACTTCCTAGACAGCACACCAGTCAAACTCCTGGGTCACCCTCCTTACAGCCTTCTAGCACCGTGTGACTTCTTTTTATTTTCAAAAATAAAAAATCAGCTCAAGGGGATACAATTTTCGTCGCCGGAAGATGCGCTGGCTGCGTTCGAGCAGGCTGTAAACGAGGTGTCTACGGCGGACTGGAAAAAGTGTTTTGAAAACTGGTTCAGACGCATGAATCTTTGTATAGAGGCTGGTGGAGAGTACTTTGAAAAGATTTAATAAAAATATATGTACCTGTAGAACAATTTTTTTTAGTGTCGCAAATCTTTCTGAGTGTCCCACTTATATACTAAGTATAGAGTATCGATAAAGGTTCATTAACCGTTATCTCAAGAATATTCTCGAAGTTTTATTAAATTATTGTCATAGAGAACAAACAGTATGATTTAATTATACAATTATTTTCCTCCAAGTCCGTTTTCCTTGTTATATCATGTCTATTTCAAACACCAGAAAACAATTTTAATTGGTATTGTGATAATAAATTATAAATATGTTATTTTATTCGTTTTACGTTGAAATATTATTAAAATCTTTGTGGTTTTAACATAACATATATTTTATATGTTTCACGACAATTATCCTGTATACGTGACACTATCTATATACAAGTAAGGTTCTTCCACATTATATATATATGTATATATACCTCAGAACACAGGACAGAAGCATGTCGTATGTGCCATTATACGCCAGAAACATTCGTCGTATGTGCCTCTATCGTAAACTGCACTTACGACCAAATGCTTCTGAAGTATAATAGTACATCCGTCCTTATGCTTCTGTGCTCTAGATATTATCCGTTTAACACGTTTTTTTATCGGACGGTCATTTGGACATAAAGGCTAGCAGGGCTCCAGCCTTATAAATGGATTATAAACTACAAACTAAGCAATCTCCGCAAGAGGGCGACCTCTGTGGAACTAGGACCTCGGCTCAGGGCGATCGCTGGCAGAGGGATTGGGGGATTATGACTTCTAGTTGTTTAGGGCAGTTTTGTGGAACAGTCGCTCTACGTTACAGCATACAGGCCTCTTCGATTCCGTGTCTGTCAGGGCATCGGAAAATTCTTTGCATGACAAAATTTTTGTAAAATAAAATAAAATGCCAACTACCCTCTTCCAGGAAACTAAATAAGATATGTTATGAAAGGAAGGAATGCAACTTGGTATCATGTTTTATGGAGATACTGAAACTTACACGGACAAAGTAACGAGCTTAAGGTGTAGGTTGGGGCGAGGCAAAACACTAAGACATAACAGGGTTGAATTTAGCAAAGCATTTGATGTTCTCTTACGGATTCTATCAATACCAAGATTTTTAGGTAATAAACCAAATATATATAGCTTCTACTTCCACGGTTTATCTAGAAACTGATAAAGTAATTAATTATCACACGTAAAGCGATAATTTAAAATCAGTGCTATTAGATTGTAATACTTTCAAGACATTACAAAACACTCGAAGTGTATTAATGGAATTATTTATACAATGGTGGTAATGGTGATTTATTACCAGGACGATTTGCCATCAATTTTACTATCGAAAGAATAAACATGTAACGGTTTGCTGCTAGGGTTACATTGTATAACCTTTCACTAGCTACCTAATTGGAAGAACCGGAGAAGAAAGGAAGAAAGAAACTCCGGGGTTGTTCTTTTTCGTCATCTTTTGTTGTGTTTTAGTCTCTTCTTTATGTATTATGGAGCCGTATGATTTCCGGCCGAGAATAGGCCACCCCATATCTTCCCATGAGTGTCGTAAGAGGACTAAGGGACATACAGCTACTGGATGGACAGCAGCATCGAACAGGTCAAAGATACTCCCATCTTACTGTGAACAAGAATCCACATGCCAAGAGTGGTGGTTCCAGCAATATCCCTGTTAAAGCAATGGTACATTATACGCCGTGATATTTTTTTCCACGTAATAAGTATAAGTGACACTATCTCTTGTTAAAGGAATGGTACATTAAGCACCGTGATATTTTTTGTTGTAGTCAATACTTTGCCAATTGATTTATTTGTGATTGTACAGTTGATATATGCATAATAATATATATTTTCAAATTACTTTTCCTTATTACATACTAAAATTACTTCCAACATATGTTAGGTGCAACCTAGATTCGATTCGATTCCCACCCGGGACAATTATTTGTGTGAACCACAAATAGTTGTTCTGAGTCTGGGTGTACTTTGTGTCCGTGAAATGTATGTTTGTAAAGTCCCCCGCGACACAGGGATTTATTTCCCTAGTGCGGGAGTTGTCTTTTTAAAAAAACGAAAACGAAAACTAGAGCTCATTTTTCCATGTACAGTCAACAAAAGAGATAGGTTTATGATAAGAGATATGTGTATTTGTCTATATCTATTTACATCATCTATTTTCTATTTTAGCTTGGCTCATTCTAAATAGACGTAAGCTCCGGATGACGTCATTGTTACGGTTGTAAGACCAAATTTCTTGGTCGGAGTTGCAAATAAAATTTAAAAAAACTGCCATTAGCTAATGTTAAACACTTTTTGATTCTGATTAGATTTGCCAAATTAAGAATTCACCTTCTGATTAGAGTTGCCAAATTAAGAATGTTTTGATAGATTTAAATTTTAAATAAGCAAAGGTAATATTTCAGTCCACCGTAACGATGACGTCATGACTTATTTTTCAGGTTTTTTTTGTAAAAAAAATTTCAATCAGTATTCGAAAATATAAAAATCGTCGTTTTTTTTAGGATGTAACCAATTTTGAAATGTTATTAGTTTAAATATTATCTCAACTCACCTTATACTGAATACCAAGTTGAGCAAATATATAATTGTCCTGGATGCTATCCAGAAACTTGGATAAACACCAGAAGGAGTCCGCTTCAATGATGTCTCTCTGTTCTTCCGTCAGTTTGTCCAAGGGGAAGTTATCCAACTCTTGGCCAGGAGCTGCCTCTTGTAGGAATACCATGAAGAATGGAGTCACCAGGTCGTTGATGCCTTGGACGTAGCCTGAGGCCGGGTGACGGATTGCCCAAATGTAGAGGATCCGTTCGAACATCACCTATAAAGATGAATAATTATCATTATCAACATATATAATATAATTAATTTAATCAGGCGTTACTTTGGAGGACTCCATACTAATCTTAATTCAATACATGTAATAAAATATTTAATTTTTAAAATGTTTTTAAATAGTTAAACGTTTACCATATACTATGTTTCAAAGTTGAAATTAATAAAATTCGGCCACCGGCAGGATTCGAACCTGCATCTTAGGTTAAGCCCCTAATGCCGTAACCAATTAGGCTACGGTGGAACCCTACCGGTCATCGAAATTTATCGAATATATAAATATATGCATAAGATGCAGGTCCGAATCCTGTCATGCCATGGTGGTTAAATTTTATTAATCTCAATTTAGAAACAAAATATTAAAATTAATTCTGCTTAAAAAAGTTTCTAAAAGCTAGGACGCATTGTTCTAATATGAAAGATAATATCAGGAAAGAAATCTTTGATTCGGTAGGTACATAAGATTTTTTACCGATACTGAAATCGAATGCAAGACTTCCGAGACTTAGTCGAACCTTAATTCACTGGGTTTTTTTTTTCAAATGGGCTTACTTAGGTAACCGCGAGGCTTTTGCTACTTTTCCGGGCATAAGCTCCAGCCTTAATAAATGGTTTAAAAACTACAAACTAGAGGGCGCCCCCTGTGGGGCTTGGACCTCGGCTCAGGGCGGTCGCTGGCGATGCGAGGGATTACGACTTTTAGTATTTTAGGGGAGTTTTGTGCAACTCTCACTCTACTTTACAGTTCGCGGACGTCGCGGACTTCGGGTTTACGAGGGCATCGGCTAATTCACAGAAGTTGTTTAAAAAGATGGGTGATTTCTAACCTTGTATACAGGGTGTCCCAAAAGGTTAAGTACCTGGGAAAGGGGGTGACAGGGGTGGACACAATGGTCACTAGAAAAATAAAAAATAAATCCGCTCTGGGTATTTTAAAAAAAATGGCATTTTTTTAAAAACTTAAAATTTTACACCTTGTTATTTTTGATGTTGATGTTGATGACCTTGTTGTTATTGAAGATTACATAACAGCATTTTTTTTAAATACAGCCATATTTGTAGGTACCTTTAGCACAAGGTGTAAAATTTTTAGTCTTTTAAAAAAAGCCATTTATTTTTTTAAACACCCAGAGGGATTTTTTTTTATTTTTCTGGTGACCCTTGTGACCATCCCTATCACCCCCCTTCCCAGCTACGTAATCTTTTGGGACACCCTGTATAAGAACAACATTTCAAATTATATTTAGATAAACCTTAATTTAGTTAAGTAGTGACAAGAATGAGTAAAGGTATAGATGCATTTTTCAAATGTATACTGGGTGACTTTTTACCGTCTTGATAACAATATGGTGTGTTTTGTAAGCGGAATATAATCTATAGACCACACTATATTTGTACTAGTATTTCAGTAATTAAAGTTTCGAAAATGTCATAAATTACTTAAAAGAAATACACCCTACATAGCGCGTACATAATAATAAAATAGGTGCCTATAATACCTAGGCCGCAAAAACACATGAATGAAAAGAGTCAGCGAAATAGCGTTACTACCTACTTAGGTCCGCATTTTCACCGTTACGGTTTTCACTCTATGTCAGTAAAAAAAATAAAGTGATAAAATAACTATGCCTTAGACATCTATTTCATATACATATTACGCCCAATTATTTTCAATCCGGTATATTTGGGTACTTAATTATTAATTAGTAGGTGTGGGAAATCAGATTTAATGAAACCTTGGATTAACTAGAAATTACCTTAAACTTCACAAGGTTTTAATGATCCATAGCTCAAAAATAACAATGGATGGCTTATAAAATGTGCTACTTAGGTGTCCATCAGATGACATATGTATACTAATATTAAAAAGAGGAAAAATTTGATTGTTTGTTTGAATTGAATAAGCTCCGAAACTAAAAGACGGATTTGAAAAAAAATAATCACCGTTGGAAAGCTACACTACCTCCGATGAACGTAGGCAACATTTTATTATGGAGTTCCCAGTAGAAAGGGAGCTACGCGAGTGAAACCGCGCCAGTGGCGTAGCTAGGCCCCGGCCCCGGTGCTTAGCTTCAGGAGCTGGCTGACCCGCTCTTTGCAAAGATTAGGTTAGAGGGCCCCTTGGGGTCGGGGCCCTGGTGCACTGCTTATTTAAACTCCGTTCTGCTTCCTGACTGAACTTCAAAGTCATAGATTCTAACGAATTTTTAACTACTTTACTATATGTACTATACAAAAATAATAAAACAAATAGCAAGTAAATTTTAAATTTGAGAACAAAATAATTTAAAATAGCTGCAGGATTTGGACATGCCATTTTATGTAAAGCCCTTAATTCTGTCCCTGAATCCTAAGTGGCTGTCGAAATTTATCATTATCTTTACACATTTCTAAGGGGAACATAGGATGGCATGAACAATTATGGGATATGATTAACTAGCTGTGCTCGCAACTTCGTCTGCGTGGAATTTATAATTTTAAAATGTTTCTAAAATAAAAGTAGCCTTAGTTATTCCTTATTACATCAGCTATCTGCCAGTGATTCCCGGCTAAATTGTTCCAGCCGTTCCAAAGATTAGCCGGAAGAAAAAGACACACAGACATACAACAATTGTAAAAAAAAATTGGTATATGTACCGTATTACATTCCTATGCATGTAGTATACCATTTTATTAATATGTAATATAGATATCTCCGAAAAGTCCGTCCGTCGTAATATGCTCATGGTCCACCCAAATAATGACAATTCTTTTGCATAACTATAGACAGAACAAGATTTTGTGTTGCTAGCGACAATATAAATAATTAATTTCATTATAAATAATTATAATAGGTTTATAAATAACAAATGTAATTTAAGACTGATAAATGAATTTTCCAAATAATGTTTGACGATTTACAAGTGCCTGTAATTAGTTTACTCAAATGAAAATGATTTTTATTTTTTATTATAAATAAAATAAAAATACCCACCTGAACAGTAATCTGTTGGAACAGGGCGACCAAAGGACTCATTCTCGGTATATCAATGTGTATCTGTCTGTATGTATCGTCATCTCTTTCTGCATCGTAGTACTGTCGTACTAAGTGCTTGTAGTCTGCTCTTTTTCTCTCCAGGGTCTCTACACGTCGCTCTACATTCGCAGGCAGGTAGCCAGCTAGGAGACGCCATGTTATTGCTCTGGCCTGAAAGATAAATATACATTTGGTTTAGTTATTAAACTGGTCAATATTATTATTGTGGCTTAAGTTCTAACCACCACAACCTACCTATATTAGAATAAATTTGCTTTAAAAAGAGCTTTAAAAAAAGTAAAAAAAAACATGCAATTTTACACATGGCATACCATGTTAATTTTTGCTTTATTTTACGAGTTGCTATGAGTGTGTTTGATTGGCTGAAACAATGTGTCTCTCGATACTCTAGCAAATGGCACTGACATGTCGTAACCGCCAAATAATTACTTAGCTGCTGTTAGAGCTTAAAACAATAATATCTAGAACTCAGACGCATAAGAACAGATGTGCAGTTATACTTCAGAAACATAATTTGTCATATGTGTCTTTATCATAAACTGGCACTTACAACCAAATGCTTTTGATGTCTAGCTATGCAACTATATGATTGTGCCCGATGTTACTCATTAAACTATCAACTACTTTTTCAGAAGTTGTAATTGGGAAGTAATAGGAATTGTTTGGGATAGGTCTACCTTGGAGGGTTTGTATCATAGTCATCACACTCAAGTGGGTGTTGGTATACGTAGTTTAATATATGCATGTATATATTATACTACATTATATACACAAAGATTATTTTCAATGTTAGTTTAAAACTTATGACCTGACAAAGACATACCACTGGGTTTTAATATTTATTTATGGTAAAGCATATTTGTATTTTCGTTAAACATCAAATTAAGTGTGAAAGAGCTTTAACATGTTGGGAACAGATAATAAATCAATCAATTTGTGAGAAAAAGAGACAAAATTCAAATAGTGGGAAAAAAGTAAGCAGTTTTACCATAAATCAACAATACCTAATAACTTTTTTAAGTTTACAGCAATGTTAAGCGCATACTAAATAAAATAAAAAGTAGGTAGCCTTCAAAATACTGATATACCATAAAAACAATATACAATAAATATTACTTTTTAGTCTTCACACTTTACATTTTTTTTTATAGCAAACCCCATATGCCTATATTTTTGGATTCATTTGGTATAAATTTTTTTTATCACCCACAATTCTCACCCAATATGACATCCAGTGTTATTTAAAAAATATATATATAATGAAAAATATATGAAAAATCAGTACGTAATACAACTTTTTTTTTATTTATATTTTCGGAATCAGCTCATCGAATTACATAAAGTTTAGCTAAAATTATTGAAATTTTTTTTTTCATCCTTGGCCTGTGTAATTTTACTCAATGTAGGTAAGTATATGCTTCAATAATGAAATAAATAATATTGTACAATACATCATGATTTTTCAGTTGAGCTAAGACTCAGAGAAATAATTTATTTTTGGCAGTACAATCAATCTACTGAGTGCAATTAACCATATGCCATACATAACATTAAAACATATATCATATATTATGTCATATATGATATATGTTTCAATTGAATTAATATCTGCTTACACTTTGGATTTAGAATATAATAATATAATTTTGACATGTAAATTGGCTTTAAGAAATAAATAAATATGAATATATCATATATAAGCGGCCATAGCCCAATGCCTAGGGTGTCAGATTTGTGATCTTGAGGATGCCGGTTCGAACCTCAAGATCACAAGTAGCCAGTTCATTGCACTACCAATGTTCATTCGTAACACAAGCATTTTAGTTAAGCAGAAGGGGTGAACAAGATTACTAGTAGACTGCAAAACTCTGCTCGTAATCTTTTAAAAAACAAAAAAAAAAGGTTAATCGAGTGGTAAATCGGTATTTTATCAGATTATTATGCAACAAACACAATCTATAGCAAGTATTTTTTAGTTAACATAGACTACAATATCACTTTTTTATATAAATGGATCCACAGTAATAGCTGCTGGTAGTAGGCTATCCTGATCTATATATATACATTTTCTATAGCATAAAAAATTAAAGCAAACTATTCAAAATCACAGTACTAACTTCAACATATTAATGCTTGGTTTACCACAAGAACTTTACACCAGAAATTAAATTACATTTAGTTGCTACACATGACTATGCCAGTGGCTCATTGGTGACATTTATTGATTCTGGGATCTAGTACTCTAGGTTCAATACCTACACAGGGTATATATTAATATAAACCACAGATACTGCTGTAATCATATCCTAGCTAACATGCAATCTTTCATTAGCTACCTAGGTAGACAACCTGGGGAAGAAAGGAAGAAACTCCGGGCTTGTTTTTTTTCTTATATAACTTTTGTTTACAATATTTTATTTAAACTACAACTGAAAAGAGATAGAAAAAGTTAAACTCAGCAAAGCATGTTATGAAATATGTCAATTTATACAAATACAACCGTCATAATGGCAATTTAAAAAAATCATATCGAGGGGTGAAAGGCTATTTGTTTGAAGCGACATTTTACGAACTTTACAGGAGAGCCATTTAAAGATTCAAAATTTGGAAAAAAAATCGTTATGAAAAAACTAGTGCTCTTTCAATAATGGGGATCGCAAATTTTTATTGAAAAAAAATCCCTGAATGTTTTTGTATAATTTTCAATTAAAAAACAGTTATGAGTATAAGATAAATGTCGCTTAATACAAAATGATCTGTATCGCCATATTATTTTTAGAGTAAAGAAAAATTATTCAACTTCCAACATTGTCACTAATCAACAGCAGGCAAAATGGTTTAAGTGACTTTACAGTACTTATGCAGGAGAAAGCAAATTGATTGAATCAACGTTACTCAATAATAATAGGAATAGGCAATTTTTGTTTAACTACCAATTTGGGTTTGGGTGTTGGGTTTTGTTAACGATACAGGAAAGTTGGCTTAAGCAACGATGAACATTCTTAAAGAGTTGTTTGATGTCTCAGATTTTGAAAGGAGTTATATAACTTGGTTGTTCTAAACAGAGTGAAAAACAGTTGCAGCGAAAAGGGTTGAACCGACATGTCTTAATGAATTTGGCTGACGGCAAATTGGTTGAAGCGACATTGCACAGAGTAAATAGTCGTTAGCAAAATGTATGAAGGGACTTTTCATCTAAAGATAGCTACATCGAAAAACGATTTATCTGCCATCGAACTAAAATTTTAGGAAGGGAATAACGGCTTATGATCCGATTCGCTGTTTTTGTATACAGCTTAAATGACATACTAAAAAAATATGGCAAATTTAAAGTCGGATCATACATCATGTTTGAGAATTATGCACTAAAATGGCATTGTTTTAAGCGCCATAAAAGTGCTCAGAATTGTACGAAACCCGGCTCAGACGACGCAGAAAAATTAGCTGAATCCGAATATGTATATAACTCCATATCGTCCAAAATGTCGCTTCAAACAAATAGCCTTTCACCCCTCGATATTATGTTAGTAAATCAGGTCAATGTACATGTACCCAGTGTGTAAGTTTGCCCATGTTTTACCGCTATTTTAAAAGATGCAACTAAGTAACTGTTTACAAAAAGGAACAATATAAAATTTTTTTATATCAATACTGAAATGTGCCAATCAAAGCCATTACCATATACATAACTAAAAGAAAATGAACTGAAAGTGTTCACCATAACCAATTCAACAAATTAATTGTCACTTGTCATTTGAGAGTTAAGTATGAGTCATTAGTCATAAGGAAAAAAAAAACAAAGAACTTACTTTGACAGGAATACCAGACCAACTCAGCTGCTTAAGCTCATCCAGGTCAATGACTGCACTGTCGTGTAATTGCTGGAATCTTTCTAGTTTTGATTCACTGCTCTCTTCGCGAGAGGTCAGAGCCGACAACCTCACAGGCCGCGGCCGCCCCGGATAATGCCGCAGGGGACCAGATGTCCCCGGAGCACCACCCACCTTCCTCACCTCATTCTTCTTCACCTCCAAAGCCTCAACTTTCGGCTTCACAGGTTTCACAGTCTCTTCACTTCTATCAACCTTTACGTCATTTTTGTTTACGTTTTTACTACTATTCCTATGCGAATTAATCACATTCAAAGCGGCGGTTTGTGATATGGCCTTCGATATCTTAGTTTCTGCTATTCCAGATATGATGTCGTCGTCGCCCAGGTCCCAGGCATCATTCACCGACGCCTGGAATTGCTGATACGATGACCCAGACATAACCTCGACGCGTTTAACCGTCTGACAAGGCCTGCCCGGGACTGCGCGCTGTGGTGTCTTCCAGAATGTATCAGGCAATATCTCGTTCTTGTCATATTCGGGTTGGTAACTTTCCATAATAAAGTATAGCCTTATACATTCTAAATAACTTTGTTGGACAACAAAAAATTACACTGAAAATGTTGTTGATATGACATATCACTAGACTAACCATAGACAAATTACATTCCAACCTACTTTAATAAGCCACTTATTTATTATGACGTGCCCAATATATCTATCTCATTCATAGAGGCTGAAACGGAAAGAAACAAAGCATAAAATGCACTCCTTTACGCGCATCAAAGCAGAACAAATTTTCCAAAAACCTTATAGGTTGCATATTATTTAGCAATCAGAATAGGTCAAGCTAATTACACAGACCGATTTTCATGCAATGCAGCATTGTATCATGCCAGTGGCCTAGCATAACGATTAACAGTTTTATTTTATATATTAGGTAGATAGGTAATATAGATAAATCTTTATTAGCCTGGGTGAAGAGATAACATTTACCTATCTCCCACTCTTGAGCTACAATAAGGATACGTTTGAAGCATACTCACAAAACGGAGTGTTAGCTTCTTCGTGGACTGTATTTAAATTAAAGACCGCACGTGCAACAATGACAATGTTTTATTTTCTTCAACATATACATGCGCTCACTTGCAATGCCAATAAAGGAAGCCCAGAGATTGCCGCCAATCGGTCAACCATAGACTATTACTAATACAAGTTTTAATTATTACCATAGACTTACAACTAGTGTTGCTCGCAACATACTGCGGCCCAAGAAAAATATGACTGGGCATAAAATTGACAAACAATATGTATTAACTTTAATCAATTTTACAAACATTAATTTTGCAAAGTTTACACAGTTATTCCTACTGTAAATTCTAATAATTATGACAAGAAAATAGTATACAAAAGCAAATATAGCAAACATGTGTTTTTATTTTAAATTTATTGTATTACTTGTATTCATAGTTTTAGTAATAGTTGTTAATATTATTGACTATTTAAGAAATAAAGGCAACTCTGAATTTACATCAATAGTGCACTTGTTACAATTTAATACTTAATCTAAATTTGTTTCCTTATAAAATAGTGGGAAAGACAATGAACAGTTACTTCGAACTTATCCACATAGAAAAGATAACAATTGGTTGTGATAACTCACATGACAAACTTATTTACTAGTATGACTATATAATAAAAAATTGTTATTACTTCGACTTTTAATCAAGCCTCTATAGGTAATACACTTATGCTTTGCAATGACCTATTATACAGCTTTCCATCAGCTGTTTTAAGTTGAAAGGCCCTAACTTTACCGTCTCGTCCGGGAAAAACATTCACGACCCGTGCCATGGGCCACACCAACGGTGGAGCATTCGGCTCCCTCATTAGTACTAAATTACCTATAGTTATATTAGGAATGGATTTAGACCATTTATTTCTATTTTGCAAAGTGTTTAAATAGTACTTGTGCCAAGCCTTCCAAAATATTTGTTTGAATTTAATGCATTGTTGCCAAAAACCAACTCTATTAATTTTAGTTTCAGATATATCTGTTTCTGGATACATTGTTAAGGCTGATCCTATCAAGAAATGCCCTGGAGTAAGATAGCAGTAGTCGTTTATATCCTCAGAGAGAGCTAACATAGGACGTGAATTGAGGACTGCCTCAATTTGACACAATACAGTACTTAATTGTTCATATGTTAATTGAGTATTTAATATAATTCGTTTCAAGTGAAATTTCATACTTTTCACAGAGGCCTCTGCTAGCCCTGCGAATACAGGCGCGTAACTAGGTGTGAAATGAAACTTTATGCCTTCCTTGGCTGCATAAGCTTGCACAGGCGTCTGGTGATCAGCAGAATTCAATAACTTGTACAGATCAGCTAGGTGGTTCCTTGCCCCACGAAAACATCCGCCATTATCACAATAGACGTCGCTGGGCAAGCCTCGTCTACCAACAAACCGTTTGAAGCTTGCTAGAAAAGCCTCTGTAGTGAGATCTGAAGTTAATTCCAAATGAATTGCTTTGGTAACAAAACAAACATATACACACACATATCCTTTTGTGATTAGGGATTTTCTAATTCTAGAGTTTTTTACTTGAACTGGCCCAGCGAAGTCGATGCCCACTTTCTGGAAAGGCCGGCATGCCGTGACGCGGTCTTGAGGCAAGGACCCCATCAGCTGTTTTGCTGCACCAGCTTTGAGCCTGAAACATACCAAGCATTTATAAGTGACCTTTTTGACCTGCCGTATTCCATTGGTCAACCAATATTTTTGGTTTAAATTAGCTAAAAGTGACTTTGGACCAGCATGTAATAACCTAATATGCTCATTTAATATTATAAGTTCAGTTATACGCGATTTCTTAGGTAAAATTATAGGATGTTTTTGTGATAGTGGTATATCTGAGTTATGTAGTCGTCCACCTACTCTAAGCAGCCCATTTTTATCCAAAAATGGATGTAAAGGTTTCAGTGGGCCTCGCACACAGTTACCTTTTTTCAACAATTCTAATTCTTCGCGAAAATGAATAGACTGTTCATGCTTTATTATTATATGCAAGGCATTTTCTAACTCGTCAGGACTGAGTGCCTGATTTTTGTCTTTAATACCACCTTTTAAGTTATGACAGAACCTAAGAACATAGGCTAGCACTCGTGTCATTTTTCCTATAGCAGAATATCTATTGAGCACTTGCATAAACTCATCAAGCATGATCGTCGTAAGTACTACTTTGCTTTGGTTGTGTTTAAAATCTTTCATTTCAGGTAAATCAGCAGGTAAGTCTAAGCTTTCATTTTTAAATTCATATTTACCTTGCAGGAACTTTGGCCCCTTCCACCAGAGATCACAGTTCGGTAGCTCCTGTGGGTTTATACCCCGACTAATAAGATCTGCAGGGTTGTTTGCCGATGGTACATACAGCCACACAGACTTACCAACCTTTTGTTGAATTACACTAACTCTGTTCGATACATAAGCTTGTAATTTAGTCACCTCACTATTTATCCAAGCCAAAGCTATTTTTGAATCAGTGAATAAGTGTACATTATCAATTTTAATAGTTTTGGATAACGTGTGATGCACTCTTTCCATTAATTTAGACAAAAGCAATGCAGCGTTGAGCTCTAACCGGGGTATACTTAATGGATTCGCACGTGGGTTAACTCGCGACTTCGAACAGAGTAAGTGCAATTCTGGTTTACCTGTTTTGTCGACCACGCGTAAGTATATGCAGCAACCGTAGCCCGTAGTACTCGAGGCGTCAGCAAAACCTAACAGCTGTATTTCGGCTTCAACTTTAATACTATTGAAGGCTTCAGAAATGATATTGAAATTAAACCAAAGAAGCCTGAACATAATAAAAAGGAGAAAAATGTATCACTCCAAGCTGATTGAAAGATCCTCTAGGTGTACAAAAGACCCTAACCCACTTGCAACAACTATGATTTTGTTGAATCAGAAGTTTCCTATAGTGCTTTCTTCAACAGAGGCAAGGAAACATGGTGTACCACAGTCATTCATGGCAAGGAACAACAATTCGCAAAGAATCACAGATTCACATTTACACAATAGGGTGCTTTCAAGGCTAGACGTTCTGAATTGGTGGATTGAACAGAGTGAAGAGCCGGATGAGAAAATGAAAAGGCTCACAGACGTATTGTTCTCTAGCTTAGACGAAACGGTAGATCAATACTACAAGGCCCGTTGGGAAAGGTCTGGCATAAAATGGGGCCCTCCAATGCTACAGCGTAGTTTAGTGCGCACACACAAACCGCTGGTGGATATACCTCAAAACTTAAGAACGGAAGCAGTCAAGGAAATATTCTTCCCCGATTATACCATACCGAACCCCTCCTTACCAACCGGAGCTATCAAAGAACTGATGCCTAGTTTATACGAAGCCAACGCTGGCTGCCAATAAGACTGGCAGCCAGCGCTGGCGTGGCATTTGCCTTGTGTAAACAGTTTTTCAAGCCAAGCCAGCGCTGGCAGTCAACGCTGGCGTGAATAGAGCGCCGGCCTATTTTTCTAGCCAGTGACCTCCGCCCGCATACCCCTCGACCCCCGCGCCAGCGCCAGCGACACGTGTAGACGCTTCTCGCAGTCACTGGCGAACGTCTATACGGTGTGTATGTTTTAGTTTTTTGTTCGGAACTCTGCGACAAAATGTCGAGAAAATTCAATGAAGAGGATACTTTAAAATTCGTACAACTTTATAGAGAGCACGAATGCTTGTGGGATAAACGTTGTGATGCATACAAAAATAAAGAAATGCGCACTGCAGCACTAGGACAACTTCGTCTAGGAATGAATATAGATGGACTTACTATCAATGAAGTTAAATCAAAAATCAAAAGTATTCGAAATACTTACTACTTGGAACTCGACAAAATCGAAAAATCTACGAGGTCTGGGGCTGGGGGGAGCGTTTATAAGCCAAAGGCAAAATGGTTTGATGAATATGATTCGTTTGTAAAGCCGATTACTATAAGGAGAAAAACCATAGTAAGTAAAATCACATTATTATTTATTTTAAACGAAATTTACATTTAAGCAACTTATAAAGCCATTTACAGATACGCGTTTTGTCAGATACACAACTACTCGTCAGGTACATGTCATAACAAAAGAAGGTTATGTATTTGATCAGTGTATGTATGTTTGTATGTACATTTAAATGTAATTTCGTTTCAATGTTTATTTTCTAGGTCGATTGTTAATGTATGCTATTTAATTGCCAAGGAACTCTTCCTTCATTATTTAACATATTTTTCAAAATGTCCCTTTTCTCCCTTGCTGTGTCTGCTGAATGATTGCTACCTTGATTGCCAATACTCTGTAGGGCATGTATTTGACTCCTCCATGAACCGGGCAGAAAATTTCCCTGTTCATCTTCCCTATCAACACAAGTAACGGTGATGTAAGACCTTGTTTTTTTTCGTAGCCAATTATGAAGGGCGCAACAAGCACAAACGATTGCATCTACTGTTTCCAAGTTAGTCAGTATTGGCTTTTCTAATACCCGGAATCTACTAACTAAGATTCCAAATACATTTTCGATTATCCGTCTTGCCCGAGATAATCTGTAGTTAAAAACTTTTTCTTCTGTACTGAGGTTTACACCTGGATACGGCTTCATTAAATAAGTCTTTAGTGGAAATGCCGCATCTCCTACAATGACTCCACTGTCAGGTAATAAGTTATTTTCCAGGTCTCGGTAAATCGAACAATTCTTAAAAACTCCTCCATCAGATGCGCTACCACATGCGCCGACATCTATGTACGAAAAACAGTAGTCGTGGTCGGCAATAGCTAACAATACGACGCTGCTTGTTTTTTTATAATTAAAGTATAAACTTCCACTTTTAGGAGGAGCTTTAATTGACACATGTTTTCCGTCTATAGAACCATAACATAAGGGAAAATTCCATCGTGTTTTAAACCCCCTTTCGATGTTTTTCCATTCTTCTGCATTTGGCACCTGTAAAAAAAGGATAGTAATTAAAATCTCTCCTATTTAATACAATTTTAGACACAAACATACTATAACATTACAATTACAGTAATTTATTTTGTTTAATTACAGAATAACATGGATACACCAAATAGCAATGAACCAGGATCATCGAATAGCAATGAATCAGGACCATCGTTGGTTCCACGCTCTGAAAATGGAGAAAATGAGTCGGCAGAAGAGATACCACAATTTACCCCACCCACAAAACCTAAGCGGAGCAAGTTAACACAAATATCTAACATGATAAGTGACTTAAGAGAAATTAACGACAGAACATGCGTTGAAGAAACAGAACTAGATCTATTTGGAAAAAGCGTCTCGGCACAATTGAAACAATTGACAGAGGAACAGGCAGTCATTGCTAAGGAAAAGATACAGAGTATATTGACACAATGCAGGCTTACAGATATACGAGCCAAGAATGCGTATTCTTGTCAAATGCAATTGCAAAATAATTGGAATTCTACACAAGTTCTTCCAAGCTTCACAGTACCCCAATACTCTCTGCCAACAACTACAATCTGTCCTCCTCCAGAGCCCAGTCCATCGACATGTTCTTCTTCGTGTTCCCAGTATACTACTAATATTGTATCCCCAGAAACTACATACAATTATGAAAGTTACGGCGAAAGCGTAGACAACAGTGATGTCATTCAACAAGCCTTCGATAAGGCTTAATATCACATGTTAGTTGTATTTTTAAAAATGTGTGCCTTATTATTTCAATTTTAAGTAAATAAATAAACTCTTACCTTAATAAACTGTTTTAATGCTTCATAGATTGCTCGACAAACTTCTGGTATGAATTTTGATATAGATGGTTTGGAAACACGGTAAAAATGACTCAGGCTTCGATAACTCATTCCAGTTGCTAAGAACGATAACGTTACTTCTAATTTTATTTTTGCTGGTAATGCATCTCTCATCAGGGTGTCTTGGCGCTGAATCGAGCTCTGTATAAGTGAAAGTAACTCATCAAAGTTTTCAGCAGTAACCCGCAACGCCAACCTGTACTCAGAAGGATCTTCTAATCTTAGTTGTTTCAGCAACAAGGCAGAAGCACCAGTTATAGGTCTATCGCTTAACCATTTTCTTATCCAAAGTCGTTTCGCTTTCTTTTTTTCTAACATATCAATCAACTCTTCTTTTAATAGTGCAGAGATGTTCCTTAAACATTTTTTTTTCAATAGACTTTGCCGCGAAATCATTATTTTTTACTTCAAACGTGTGCACACCCGAAGAAAAATCCGCGAATGAAATGGCCTCGTCTAAACAACAGGGGCCAGGCCAACACTGGCTTGTCGCAGGACTGGCGCCAGCATGACTGGCTTCGTATAAACTCTGCTTGAGGGACAAAATACAAGTGGTCCTTGAGGACAATATGCCGCTAACTAAGCAGATAAGGATAATACTGAATTATCTTGACCCTCGTGAGAGATATTTACCTATACTTTCATCCAGTAATGAAACATCTGTCCAGCTAAAACACGCCATAGTTCATAACAATTTGGTGGTTGTGAATTACATCATTGACAACATAAGGGAAGACAGAAGATGGGTGGACCCATTTAAGAACTTACTTGCTTGTGTAATCTCTGAGGGGAAGTTGTCACAAATCCCTGCCGAAGAACTCAAGGAAATATGCCTGTCCTCCTCAATATCATCCATTCCCTTCAACACTATGTTAGATTCGGTGAATCCATCGGAGGCAATAGAGTTCTTGTGGGCTAGGGCACTGTTTGAAAGATCAACTACCTTAGAGCACAAGAGGGGCCCTATGACGATTTGTCCAGACCCAAGGGAGGGAAGAGAGGTTTTAGTGTTTAATAAGAAGAATGTTTCCAGAACCATCAAAATGGGCAATCAGGTAATCAATTTCAAATACAATGATATGCGGGGGAAATATGTCTATAATGGACAAACACTAATAGAAATTGTGAGTACCTTTTCAACAGTAAGGGATCTCATATCATTATTGAAAGAGATAGCAAAACATATTAGTTACAGGTATCAGGATACGACTGAAGTTAGAGACCATCTCAATGACAGAATGATAGAGAGGATAGTTGATAGGTATCCATACAAAATTATAGGATGTACAATAACAGAGTTCTCGGCAATAGGTGACCTGAGAAGTGGGGAAAACTGTGGGAAGTTCAGGCACCAACCGAACTCTGAATACGTAACTACTGGATGCTACCAATTAATCCTGGATTCATCCTCCAACATACTACTTCCTGGAACAGCCTTGAAAATACCGATTGAGATAAGCAGAACGAGTCTAAAACCATTTGCGGAAGACGTAATCTGCAAAAGCCACCGGATGATAAGGTGTTTTAATGTCAAGGAAACAATCAAAGAGATGTTCTATTATTATCTAAGGAATATCAACATACTGATAGAGAAAGTGACAAATAAGGATTTTATATGGAAGAATTTTTATATAAACAAGGCACTGGGAGCTTCAGCGAGATCTATGTCCCTAATGGCTAGGACTTTAATAGAAAGACTCATTGTGTCAGCCCACACAAACTACCACTATATCTGCTTTCTGTACTGTTTCGCAAATAGTGATCCTAGGAACGCTTCAGAAGGTCCACTAACATATTGTCTCCCTGATGGAACTGTTATAGACATGGGGGCAGAGAAGGGTATTTTCATATACAGTAGTGAACACAACAGCTACTTGTTGTATGGAATGAAGGTGGCAAGGGCATTAAGAAAAATAACAAGGGCAGAGCTGTTATGTGGAGTATTGGAAGGGTTTAAAATAATTCACCCTGCAGTCGAAGGAAATAAAATTGTAACCGTCAGGTATCTAGAGTCAAACTCCGCCAACATTGAAGAGGGAACGAGACATAATGTATTTGTAGGAGGACTTGATCCGGAAGAAGATGAGACGATTGATGTTTTTGATTCGGATGATGATATTTAAAATGTATTTGGTGCTTATAAATATAAGTTATAGAAAAAAAAAAAAAAAAAAAAAAAAAAAAAAAAAAAAACCTAACAGCTGTATTTCGGCTGCATCGTCCGATGGGATGTATCGACCTAGATAGATGGGTTGCATGGCAGCCAGGCTATCAGCAAATTGTAACCATTCATCTACAATATTGTTAGGCAAGCTTGAGTCCCATCCTATGTTTAGTGACCATAATCTCTGCATGAAAGCTTTAGCCTTTATAATAATAGGACTAGCAAAACCCATTGGATCATAGAATTTTGATATGTAACTTAGCACCTCTCGTTTTGTAATTAAATTTTTATTAAAAGGTATTGGACTGTTAATCGTGAAACAATCTTTTTTAATATCAAGCGTTAGCCCTAATGCCCTCATGCTTAAGCTATCCTTTTGAAAATCAAGCTCGGTGAATTGCTGCTCTGCTTCTGGTATATCAGATAGAATGCCAGAGGTGTTAGAAGCCCATTTGTGCAGACCAAAGCTTGCAAAACCTAGCATTTCACGCAATTGTCTTTTAGCCTCAAGCAATTTGTTCACATCGGAGCAAGAAAACAAAATGTCATCGACATAGGTGCAATTTTTAATTATGTAAGATGCAATAGGTAAGTCATGCTCATGAATTTGTGCAAGCTCAAACAAACAGCGTGTGGCCAAATAGCTAGAAGATTTTACACCATATGAAACTGTATCCAGGCGTATACATTTGACAGCTTGATTAGGGTTCTCACGCCATAAGATATTCTGGAGCGAAGCATGTTCCGGATTTATCAATATATTGCGAAACATCTTTTTAATATCTGCATTTAATGTATACTTTCCAATCCTAAATAGTAACACTATGTCAAATAAGTCTTTTTGAACTAAAGGCCCATTTAATAAAATATTGTTTAATGAGACTTTATTAATAGTTTTCATAGAAGCATCAAACACTACCCTTGTTCGTGTGCTTTTGCTATGCTCGTTTATTATGGCATGGTGTGGCATAAAATAAATTGGTTCATCACGAAAATTGCATGAACTAAGATCTACATAATGTCCATGGCCAAGCTCTACATATTCATCTATAAATTTTTTATAATCAGTTAACAATTTAAAATTCCTTTGCAGCTTTCTTTCTAGACTAAAAAATCTATGTAAGGCAAGATCAAATGAATTACCTAATGTTTCATTTATTTTATCTTTTTCTATCTTTAATGGCAAGTCAACTTGGAATTTCTTATTTTCTAGCTTAACCGTGTTATTAAAAATGGTTTCAGCTAATTGATGCTCTGAATCCCCTTCTATTAATAGCTCCGGAACACACTCCACCTCCCAGAACTTTTTAATATTTTCATTGATATCAGTGTGACATGTGGTACAAAGAAGCGATACAACCTGGTTTTTGACTATGTTAGAAGTGCATGCTCCAGCGACGACATGGCCAAGCTTGGTGTTTAGTATGCACAGAGATGAAGGCTGTGGTTGGCTGTCATTGCAAGCAGATAAATACTTTGTATCCTCAAGCGGCAGGAGCACCTGAAAAAATATATCGGATCCTATGAGCATATTTATCTCTGCAGTTTCATTGAAACTTGGATCTGCCAGCATAATACCAGGAGGTAAATTAATGTCTTTGATGTTTATTGGCTTCTGAGGCAAATTACAAGTAATTTTGTCCACCACATGAAAGTTAACAAAGGTTTTAAAAGCAGATGTAAGAGAATGAAGTTGTAATGATATGCAGTAACTGATGGTATTTTTGCTCTCCGTCACACCAATGAGGTTGATATTAGTTCGCTCAGGTTTAAAACCTAAGACCTCAATTGCCTTTGTGGTGATCAGTGACACCTGAGAGCCAGTGTCCAAGACACATTTTATATGTATCTCTTGTCCATCCTTGCCATATGTTTTTATACGGGCTGTTGGGATTAAAACATTATTTTCAGGAGAGCACCCTGATAAGAGGACTACTGGACTTGCACTGCTACTTTCTTCGGGATGTAACAATGTGTGGTGGTTCTTTTTACACTGACCACACTTAAAATGAAATTTACATTTGCCAATATGGGGATTCAAACATGTATTGCACAACCTATTATCACTTGCAAAGGAAATTTTGTCCTTTGACGGTAGCAATTTAAATGTTTTACATAAAAATAACTTATGATCAGAGCACTTACAATAACTGCACCCTGCTGGCATGCTCGTTGTTGCTGCCAACACTACCTTTTTAGATGATTGATGCTTCACATCAGGCTTCTCTGGACGTAGCTCGGTGTTTTCCAGAGATAAAGCTCGCTTATCAATGTAATCGAGGAAATCGTGGATAGTTGGACTTGTGTTTTGGTCTCTGTCCAACTGATAAGCCCGAGCAGTGTAGGTGTCAAGCTTACGCATGAGGATAGCAAGAAGGATTGGATCCCATGTGTTTATTGCTACATCCAGGTTTTTTAGAGCCGCTAAGGACTGCCTGACTGCTGAAACAAAATCTCTAATTTCATTAGAACTAGAAAACTTTGGCATTTTTTGTAAATCTAAAAGACAATTAACGTGTTCTAGGACAATTTTATATTTATTAAAATAACGTTTATTTAATAATCCTAATGCCTCTTCATAACTACCACTACTTAGGGGCAGATTTTTTACCAAGTCATATGGTTCACCTTTTAAAAACGACCTTAAATAATAAAGTTTTTGTATGTTATCTAGCCTTTTATCGTTGTCAATCATGGACTTAAATAATTCTATAAAGGATACATATTGAGAATATAGCCCTGCAAAGCTGGGTATATTAATATTTGGCAGCTTAATCTTACTACTGCTACCCTGCTCCGGACATTTCTGTTTCTGATTAGAACCGATAAATTTAATGTTTTGGTTAAAAATAGACAAACATCTAAAATATTTATCCTCAGCCTCACCAAAGTTTTCAGTATCGTCGGAGTTTAACTCGAGTATTTGTTTGTTATAGTCTTCGTATTCCTTAAAACTCGATAATAATTTATCCCGTTTTGCAATTAGAGATTCTAAAGAACTAGATTCAATGTCATCTTCATTGCAAGCAAATGCGTATAACCTGCTTAACGTACCTTTCACGTATCCTCTACTTATGTTTAGTTTTTTAAGATTTTGATCCATATTTATTTGAATCTTGCACAACACTTATTTAATGCAACTATGATAAATCGTAATAAATACAGTTTTTAATAACAGTTAACACGTAGGTATCAAAATAGGTATCGACACAAAATGGCTGCTCGAAATAATACAATACGTATGTCGCGTCGCAAGCGTTCTTTTCTTCACGGCGTGGCGCGGATGAGTTGCCAACCTGGTCGGAATATCTCGCACCCTTTCTTTCTTGCGCGGAAGTCTATTGCTATGTTCCTCACACGACGTGTCGCCCTCAGTAGTACCAACCTTACTACGATAAAAATGTATGTTCGACTGTGAAGATGTTCCAATGCTCCGTCCTTTTCGCACTCGTTCAATCTTCAATCTACTTTCTTGCTCACACAAAGAGGAATTTTTGTCTCTTTGCGAAATTGGTGAGATTGATAAAAAATTTTGATATGTAGCAAATTTCTATGTTGAAAACTTGAAATTTGAACTTATCTCGCAGCCTTGAAATGATCGCAAGGCTGAATTGTTTCTTGCAGCTTCCCGCCTCGTTGCACTGCAGCTCGAGTAAGCACACCACACGGCTCCAACTATTTGATCTTCCCGCGTTCGTAAATTTTTGTTTATATTCACGTTGCACGACGATGGCTCGAAGCGACCAATGTTAGCTTCTTCGTGGACTGTATTTAAATTAAAGACCGCACGTGCAACAATGACAATGTTTTATTTTCTTCAACATATACATGCGCTCACTTGCAATGCCAATAAAGGAAGCCCAGAGATTGCCGCCAATCGGTCAACCATAGACTATTACTAATACAAGTTTTAATTATTACCATAGACTTACAACTAGTGTTGCTCGCAACACGGAGTAGCCTGCATAGCACGTGGCTGCGACTTCTTTTATACCTACCACCTTTTAAAAACGACCTTATTTTCAGAGCGACCCCTTAATTTATCTTACCCGACTCTTTAATATACCTACTTTTTTAAGTACACATTTAAAGTCACTATTCTTAAGAAATACATAAAAACTATATGCTGTGCTATGTGTGACTTAAAAGAATAAAAACGACAATTTGGCACAATATTCTAGGTTATGTCGTTATTTTGTAAATATTATTGTTGCGAATAACCTACTAAAATTTCTTACGTAATTCATTTAAAGTATTTGATAAATAAATTATATTAGTAGGTAAATTTAATCGTATCTACTACCAATTTTTGCGATCAATAAATCAGCAGCTATCGCGTTTCCAAGAGAGTGTTAGATCGATATACCTCCGAGCAAAAATTTTCCATAAATTAAATTATTGTGTGAAAAATGTCGAATACAAACCCTGACATGGATTCAATGTCGATTTTTATGCAAAGAGGCGATGGCAATAACAGTAAATACTCGCCTCGATCAGAACCTTCATCGAGGCGCAATTCCACGGCTAAGGAAGGTCACAACGTGCCTGGGGAAACTATTACCGTGAAGGATTTCTTTGACTTCATGAGAACGGCGTACCAAGTCTACGAACATTTGGAAGGCGACGAAGATGAAGGTTCTAAGATAGATTGGGAAGAATTAACTAAGCTAACGGTGATAAATCATGTAATTGAGCAGCAGGAGAGAGATTTGCTCCATCAGACAGCGTACGCGGAACTGAAGCCGATGGTTAGCAAAAGCGAAACTGCTCTTGAAAGCAGAAAAAGTGAAGATCGAATTGCTCTTGCCGAAAAAAGATACAGTTGCGGGGAAATCGAGGGTGAGTTGTGAACCAGACTTTACTAAGAAAAACACTTAAACATACAAATTCATTCCCCCTCGCCCTCCCGACCCTTAGTTTGCTAAGAACCTTCCGATGCCCTCGTAGACCCGAAGTCCGAGAGGCCCGCGAACTGTAAAGTAGAGTGACAGTTGCACAAAACTCCCCTAAAGAAACTAAAAGCCATAATCCCTCAATCTCCCCGTCAGCGACCGCCCTGAGCCGAGGTCCAAGTTCGACAGGGGACGCCCTCTTGCGCAGGTTGCTTAGTTTGTAGTGTTTAAACCATTTATCTAGGCTTGAGCTCTGCTCACCTTTATGCCCGGTGAAGTAGCAAAAGCCTCAGGGCTAACTACAAATGTTCGTCCGAAAAAAACATAAAAAAAAATACAAATTCATAAGAAATTCTGTAATACCTTTACGATGCAAGTTTATGACCATCGCCGGCGGGCCCCGTATCAAACCTTTTGGAGAGACACACTTTCGGGGTCTTACCTTGTAGCCCGGGGTCCCGTATCATTGATATGGCAATTAAGGCGGTGGCTACCGTATATTTGCTATATGTGTAGGTTGCTGCGTGGATTCCTGCAATAAATATATTACTACTAGCAATATTTGTAACTCTTTTTGTTATGTATATATGCCATCTCCTTTCAATCAGGCGCTTTCGTCGCGATGTATTCAGGCATTATTTTTAGTCAGTTTTATAAAACTAAAAAAAAAATTATATCGATAAATTTTTTTTAGGTTTTTAACTAAGAAAATATGAATCTACGTTATAATAACGCCGTATGTTATAAAACGAACTAAGTAGGTAACTACTGTTTTTTATCTTTCAGGCAAAGGACGCCGGCGATCACTACCACCCGAAGCCAGAGTAGAAATGTTAGGCGTATGGACTGAAGCTAATCTTAATTGCAAACTAAACGATGTAAAACATTATTAAAATAATTCTCTATTTCGCTATGTTTTTTTAATAGATGTCGCTGATTATATGTTTGTTTTAGGTTGTGAATGAAGGAATTTTAGACTCAATTTTGCCTTATTTGGTTGGATATAAAAAGCCTGCGAAAACTACAAGTGTTTATGCGCCAATAATAAAAAAGGTATCTTCAAATACTGCTGTCGAAGTGAAAAAACCTTCCAGTTTTGGAGGTAATAAAGCAAAAAAACTATTTTGTTTATACAGTTATTATTATTGCATTATAAATAAGGTGCTTCCAAAATCTTGCTATCCCTTTAAGAGAAGTTAGCGTCACGAATCCTCGTGAATCACTCTACCTACTAAAAAAACCGCATCAAATCCGTTGCGAGATTTAAGTATACATAGGCACAGACAGACAGCGGGAAGCGAGTTGTATAAAACTATGTAATCATGACATAGGTAGTAGAGTAGTAGTAAGTACCTAAATGTATTTCTGTGAAATAAAAATAAATAAAAAATATCACAGATATTTCAAATTATAGTAGGTATTTAAAGGATGGCATATATTTTGGAAAAACCTTAAAACTCTTTGTGTCATTCAAGGTTTTATCGATGAAAAAGAGTCGCGAGATCGTCTGGGACGACGAAAGTCTTCCATAGTAGCTGTTCAAGAACGCAACAATCAAAAACAAGAGTGAGATTATGCATTTTTTTAAATCTTTAAGTTATAAAAAGATAAGTAAAAATATACATATAATAATTTCGACAACACTCCCAACATCCGATATGGTCTAGTGGCTAGGATACCTGGCTCTCACCCAGGAGGCTCGGGTTCGATTCCCGGTATCGGAATATCTTTTTGTACTTTTAAAATATATTCTTTTACAGTGGCGATGTAGAAATACATGTTTGTGATGAAGTAAAGGGGCTAAAAAAAGATTTTAGATGTCCTCAAAAATTGTTGGTTTCCAAAATGGGATACTTTGCTGACGTTACTGCGGGACAGAGACTTGAAGACATGGATATTTCTGTCCATTGTGATATTCAGGTAAGATTTTTAACTGTTAAGCTTACTCGTATCTTATCACTACATTGGCTAACTTGAATTTACTTGTATTAAACTAAGATAAGGTAAGATTTAATATTCATTCGGTTTTTTCAGATAGTAAAAAAAACTCGACAAAAATCTAAGTGCCTTTTGTCGGTAATTTGGCCTCTTCCAATATCAAGGTGGTTGGACTAATTAATACATTCATGTATCGCATCTTCTTATTGTAAACTAGCTTATCGCGTGCGGTTTCACTCGCGTAGCTCGTAAATATAGTCACTCCTGAACAACATAGGTAGCTTACTAATGGTGAAAGAATTTTTGAAATCGGTCCAGTAGTTCCGGAGCCTATTCAATGCAAAAACTAACAATTCCTTTTTATAATGTTGATATAGAACTATAGATATTGACGCCCGTTTGTATTCAATAGTTTGAAATGCTTAGATTTCACCTAGTTCTAAAATATATTGACAATTTCAGATCTTCGACTGGCTTATGCGTTGGGTGAAAAGGGACTCGATCTTGGTGGCGGACTGGCCGATGTTGGACCCGCACAATGTGGTGCCTATCCTAGTCTCCGCTTCGTTTCTACAGGTGAAGTGTCAAATATCTGAGTACAGTCCCACCAACTTATCTGTGAACTGAGTGGCGGCGACACCATCGACATAGTGTTGCAAGTTAATATAGATTTCCCAGAATTGGGCATATTTGCCTAGTATTTAGCGTAGTAATAAATTAGATACGTTATTAAGGTAATCTATATAATTAGTACTTTATTATCTATGTCTATACATTAATACATTCATTAAGTGTGAAAAATATTCGAAAAAATGGCAAAGATGAATTGATTAGGGGTAGATAACCTGTAACTGTAACCTAAAATTCATGTTAGCTGCTGTTGGACAGTCCATTTTTAGAGGAAGGCTTTAGGCTATATAACATCACGCTGCGACCAATAAGAGCGACGGGATCGGGCAGACAAAGTTGTCAGTGGACGAGGTCGCTGGCGGTCGGCTAGTTTCATATCTACAGGATAGATACAGGAGCTGACCTAGCAATTGGATATAATAAAACATGAGTTTTAGAATAATTCATTTATTGAAACCAGGTTTACAATAATTATGGTCTTTTGAACAACCTGCACGCCCAACTTCATCCAGGCTGTGAGGAAATATACCTCCTATTTCCATGCAACCATCATCATCATCACTATCACTTTCTGTTTCTGTGTCACTTCTTACTTCTATTATAAAAGGCTTATCCAAATACGAATCTTGTTTCAAATATTCTTCTTCTAACTTGTGAACATGTTTGCAATGCTGTGCCCACTCATTAACAGTAATGGTTTCAAAGGCTTCTTGAACCAGGCGGGGAATCTCAGCATTTTTATGGTCAATATTTACTTCAGCTACTTTTCTTTTCATTGTGCTCCAAATGAATTCAATGGGGTTAAGATCACAGTGATAGGGAGGTAAGTACAAGCATTTGTGTCCATTTTGTTCTAATATTTTTTCAATTTCATATTCAGGTTCATGCTTGTTTCTTTTTATTATTTCTAACAGCTGAGGTTTTGTTAACTCTTCTCCAAAGTCAACATTATTTTGTGTCAACCATAGTTGCATATCTCTTTTTAAAGAATTCGTATTTGGAGCCTTATTTATGCAAACACGGTGATAGGGAGCATTATCCATTACAATTATTGATGGCTGCTGTAAGTTAGGCACCAGTTTTTCAATAAACCACTTTTTAAAATTAGTACTGTTCATTTCATCGTGATAATCACCACTTTTAGTATTAGACTTGAAAACGAGAAGTGCATTATTAACAAATCCAGTGTCCCCTCCTGCGTGTACAATAATATACCTTTGTCCTTTTGATACAGGCTCTAATACTCCGTCTACACCCTCTACTTGCCAACATTTGCCTGATGTATGCGATGAGTGAATATATGTCTCGTCTAAATAAATTAGCGGCTGAGGTTGTGGACCTTTATTATTTCTTTCCACTGCATGCAAGTACTTTGCTCTCCAAGCTGATACTTCATTACGCTCTATTAGTAACTTACGGTTACTCTGAGACTTTTTAAAACGAAAACCCATCTTGTGAAGCAGTTTTCGAAGACTTTCTCTTTGTCCTGTGTAATTAATTTATGTCTTTAAGACCTCTAGAAGCTTCTTGATAGTTGGTAGCTCCTTTTTATTGGAATAAAACTCATGAACTTTTCTTCGAATAACTCCCATGTCAAAATCATCAACATGTATAAATCCCGTTTTACGCTGCCTCTCCTTGCCTGGGGTCCGAATTTTTGTACCAGTCTCTTCTGCTACATGCCCTTCTTTTACTATTTTAGATATGAGCCCTTGACTCACACCTGAAATAAATAACACATTATCATCATCAACCCCTTAACGTAATAAACACACACAATGTTTGCTATATTATTATGTAAGTACGAATGAATAGTGGCAATATTAAAAGTAAATATCAGTAGATATGTACGTATTTCTTGTTGCGGGTTAATTGACTCTTACATCAATCAAATTCATAAATATCGGGAAATTTACAAAAAGAAAGTTGGGAATACTAACCTGTAGCTGCCGAAATTCGTTTGTATATTTGATTAAATGGTATAATCGGAGCCTCCGCCCGAGCTTCTTCTTCAAAAAAGGATTTAACCTTTAGAATAATGCTTCGAGCATCACTTTTAATCGCTTTCGGCATAATGAACGTTGTAAATATAGCAATTTAGCAACAGAAATCACAGAGAACCCGAATGTAGTAGATACTGACAATCGAATGAATTCGAATGACATTTCAACATGGCGGCCGCAGTTCCTACTTTTGGCATTTCACAGATAAGTTGGTGGGACTGTAAGATGGTGTCACGGGTGGCATAGCGTGGCTAAGCGTGGTAGAAAGTGGTTGATAGGAGACACCAAAATCCCTGACGCCCTGAATCGAATTAGCGATTTATGAAAAATATTAGTAGGTACTTGGGTACTTACAGGATTGTAATCGTGGTTAGAAATGCATGCTAATGTGCTAAATTTAAATTAAAGAGTAATTTCAAAAGTTAGCTTAAATTTGTACATCAATAGTAACCTACTATTGATTTCTTAGTGATATCGCAAAGCGCGCCTTTGGACATTCTTATACTTTCCATAAGTATTGCCACGAAAAATAACCTATCTTCTAAGTTATAAACTAAGTCACTTACTTTAATGTAATGTTCAATGTAAATCAATTCAGATGGAGCCACTGTTACACGACTGCTTGATCTACTGCCACGCTCATATGAGCGACATCGTGAAGACTTCCACCAACCTAGCCTGCCTCAGCGACGCACTACTTACCAGGTCAGCCACCAGCGACTCTAGGCTCCTAGGACTTAGAGCCGTGGTTCCGACATCCATATGAAGACGCAAATTCAAAATTTATTTTTTTCGCGGACCATATCAATTGCTTCGCCATTCCATTGGACCGCCGATTCCAGGTTAAGAACCACTGATCTAGAATTTAGCGAGTCACTTTACGAGCAGCTAAGTAAAACGATCATTCTAGGCTTCTCCGAGGTGTTGGCTCTATATATGCTATGCGCCTAGTATGTAATGTGTGGAATGTTACTAAGGTGCTAAGTTAATTGTAGGTATATCCTTTGTAGCCAAGCGGGAATTAATTCTTCTTAAATTACCAAGTTACCGGTACTTATAAAAAATACTTAGTCTATGCTAGAACCATAAACAAAGTAGCTAATCGATGAATTAAAAAAAAATCCGATGGAATCCGAAAGAGAATCGCTACACATGTGTTCAAGAAAAATAAATAAAATTTGTGCGCTAGCGTTGTTTTGGGTTCATCCTTTAGGCCACATATAAGTAGGATAAAAAAATTCTCAAACTAAAGCGGTGCCATTGCAATTTAGTAAAGAGTCTTCTGTTCTGTCCAGGTTAGCAGCAATGTACACAAACGTGGAACTAGAATCAATTAAGGACCGCAAAGACAAAATTCAGTCACGTCTATATTGCAAGATGATCCTGTCTCTTGCTGAACCAGTTCCCGAAACATTAAGGGGTCACTACTCCACTTTGGCAACTCTCTTCAAGTGCAGCAAGTGAGTGAAAACTCTTCAACTTCCTAAGGCTTGGATTGGATTAAATAGTTAATTTCGTATTTGGCTCGCTTTAAATCTTGGAGGTCTTGGGTTCGATTCCCACGCCAGACAGGAAATCTTTGTGTAAATTCTTAGATTTGTTTCCGGGTCTGATTGGTTGAGGGACTAACCTCCGTGCCTCGGAAAGCACGTTAAGCCGTTGGTCCTGATTGTTATAACATCATCTATAATAATCGTATTAGGTTGGGGAAATAATCTTTTCGCATACCTAATAGTATGTATGAACTTGTAATAAAATCTCTTTGGCTATACTATTTGTATCTGGCTGGTTTTGATATCAATGAAAGTTTAAATTTTAAAGAACATAATTCCAAATTTAAATTGGGAAAGTGTGTGATTTTAATTTGTTTTTCGTACTGTCAAGATGAGTGAATCTAATGAAAAATTCGATACATTTTAAAATTTTACTACAATAAAGGTAAAAATGCAACGCAAGCCACGAAAAAAAAATTGCGATGTTTATGGACCTAGTGCAGTGTCTGTGAGAGTAGCACAAATTTGGTTTAAGCGTTTTCGATCCAGAAATTTTGATGTCAAAGATGCACGTCGCTCTATTACGGATAAAATGGATGCCATTTTTGAAAAAGTGGAGCAAGATCGGCATACCAGTAGTTACGACGTAGATGAAGAACTGGGAATTGACCACAAAACAGTTTTGGCGCATTTGAAAAAAACTCAAAAAAGCTCGATATTTGGGTACCTCACGAGCTCACTGAAAGAAACCTAATGAACCGTGTACGTGTATTTGTAACTCTTTATTACGACGTAATGAAACCGAACCATTTTTGAAGAAGCTGATCAAAAGTGGATCACGTACGACAAGAACGTGCGAAAAAGGTCGTGGTCAAAGGCCGATCAGGCTTCACAGACTGTGGCGAAACCCGGGTTAACTCGCATCAAGATGTGTGGTGGGATTGGAAGGCAATATTCATTATGAGCTGTTACCACCAGGCAGGACCATCGATTCTGAACTCTACTGCGAACAACGACGTATGAGATTAGAGCAAAAAGTTAAGAGAGATTAAAGTTAGAGAGATTAAAGCAAAAAGTTAAGAGCAAGCGGCTCATCATGATAACGACCTAGACCTCACACATCTTTAGCCACTCAGCAAAAATTAAGAGAGTTTGGCTGGGAGGTGCTAATGCATCCGCCGTATAGTCCTGACCTTGCACCTTCAGATTTCTACCTGTTTCGGTCTCTACAGAATTCTTTAGGCAGTGTCAGGTTAACATCACGAGAGGACTACCAAAACCACTTGACGCAGTATTTTGATCAGAAGTCTCAAAATTTATATAGCAATGGGATCATGTCCCTACCTACAAGATGGCAAAAAGTTATTGAACAAAATGGTACCTACATACTTTAGTTGAATGTAAATAAACTATATTATAAAATGTTTTGAATTTTCTTAAAAATGCGAAGAAACTTTTTCCCCAACCTATTATATCAAGGCACGGGCAGCAATGTTTCCTTGTGTGGTACTACATAATACTGCGGTCACCAACCCGCCTGCCAAATGTCGTGACTATGGCAAATACCCTCCCTCGGGAGGAGGCCTATGTTCAGCAGTGGACCTTATACGGGCTAATGACAATGTTGATACCTTTATCTCGATTTAAATCTCGTATGTGGTGTACATCAGGTGGACGGGTGTACCACAAAAAATAGTGATTCTATAGACGTGAAAGCAATGTTCTAGCAATGTGACGAATGTGCGTAAAATTTCAAGCAATGTGCTCTTATAAAACTAGAGTTATTTCAAAAAGTTAGTGAGTCGCCAGCCTGATATCAGAATGACGGGTGTACTTTTAATCTGAACTAAATACTTACTATCTATGTATGAAAACATTAGCGTAGCAATGTGCCGGCAATGTGCTCGAACGTATTAAAAGCATAATCAGATGGGACAAAAGGTTTCCAAGTAATTTCGAAACTGAAATTTAAAAATTTAAGCGCCTGCTTGTTTTATACTGGCTATCACGACGAAATGTATAGAATAACATTTACATCACAGGGGCTTCCTGCAAATGACACAACTATACTATTTCCATTTCATTATTTTCTCGATGACAGTTCTAATTTGATAGTTGTAGTGTTGTGACCATATAAGTAATGATATCGATCGCATATATATTTTTACTAGCTTCCGCCCGCGACTTCGTACGCGGATCCTGATGCTCATGGCAGCGAAAACGGGGTCGTCAAAATCGAAGATCTGAAACGTCTGATGTCGAAGTCGATCAGAATTCAAATGTTTGTTGTGCTCTTCTTCTGTCTCTTCTGCTTGAATTGCTGGAGTATGGCATGAAGAGACAGAAGAAGAGCACAACGAACGTTTGAATTCTGATCGACTTCGACATCAAACGTTTCAGATCTTCGATTTTGACGACCCCGTTGTCGCTGCCATGAGCAACATAATCCGCGTACGAAGTCGCGGGCGGAAGCTAGTAAAAAATATATATGCGATCGATATCATTACTTATATGGTCACAACACTACAACTATCAAATTAGAACTGTCATCGAGAAAATAATGAAATGGAAATAGTATAGTTGTGTCATTTGCAGGAAGCCCCTGTGATGTAAATGTTACTCTTTACATTTCGTCGTGATAGCCAGTATAAAACAAGCAGGCGCTTAAATTTTTAAATTTCAGTTTCGAAATTACTTGGCATCCTTTTGTCCCATCTGATTATGCTTTTAATACGTTCGAGCACATTGCCGGCACATTGCTACGCTAATGTTTTCATACATAGATAGTAAGTATTTAGTTCAGATTAAAAGTACACCCGTCATTCTGATATCAGGCTGGCGGCTCACTAACTTTTTGAAATAACTCTAGTTTTATAAGAGCACATTGCTTGAAATTTTACGCACATTCGTCACATTGCTAGAACATTGCTTTCACGTCTATAGAATCACTATTTTTTGTGGTACACCCGTCCACCTGATGTACACCGTATGTGGATTCGGGCCGGATTTCTTTGTGTAAATCAAAGATTTCTTTCTGGATCTGTTTGATTGAGCGTCTCGCCTTTGTAATGGGGAAGCACGTTAATTAGTAGCGATATTTTTAAGTGAGTGTTTCCAGTACAATCTTAAGACGTAAATCAGGGAACGGACAGCAGCTCCCTGTGACTCTGACAAATGACGATAAAAAGACTATGGCAAAACACCCCTCGGGAAGGCCCATGTTCAGCAATGGACGATAAAATATACGGATCGGTAAGGATGACGTTCATTATAATATAAATAGTATTATTTCCGAATATGGCTGGTGTTGGTGGTGAAGGAAATTGTTGTGTTGTTTGGTGGTCTAAGACAAAAATAATAGATGCTTTCAATTATGCCCAGAAACTAAAATGGAAAAAGGTTGGACATATAGCGCGACTTATTGATACCAGGAGTCCACCTGATATCTTAGATGCCATAACCATGTTCCAAACCGGGCTACGTCAAGGAGGCTAAATGTTTCTTATAATTATGTAGAGATTTAAGATAATAACCTGATGTTCAGATGCAACAAATTGCTGGGACGTCACATAGCGGAGCAGGTGCCGTGCCAGCCTGTTTGCATGCGGATTGATCGTCGCGGTAATGTTGTATCTTCGCATACAAAGTAAGTTTTCTGAGTATCATTACCGAACCTTCCGATGCCATTGTAGACCTGAAGTACTAGAAGCCCGATCTGAAGTAAGAGAAGTAAAGTGACAGTTGCACTAAACTCCCCTAATAAACGAAACATTATAATTCTCAATACCCGGCCAGCGATCCCCCTGAGCCAAGTTCCAAGTCCCACAGGGGCGCAGCCCCCTCCTGCACGTTTTTAAAGCATTTACTAAGGCTGGAGCCCTGTTCACCTTTATGTTCGGCGAAGTAGCTAAAGCCGTGCGGCTAACAACATACTTAAGTCCGTCAGAAAAACAAAATAAATAGGTAATCGTTACCCTTACTTTACATTGAACATTTCGATACCCTCGCAGACCGAAAATCTAATTGTAAAATCTTAAAAGTCAGCATTCCAACCAATTATTATAAGTTAAGTCATGATATTTCTCCAGGGATCTAACTTGGTGCCTGAACGAATACATTACCTGGATATACGGAGAACTCCGGTCGTGGCGTCGCGTGTACTGGCGGCTGTGGGCTGACTGCCACTTCCTGAGGTGCCAATTGTGCGACAGCTACTTTCCTGCCTATCAGGTATGAGCGATTAGCGAGCGAGCGTTACGTACATACAACTACCAGCCGATGAGTCGACACTGATCAAAGAAAACAAAGATCTTCATTTTCAGTGGAGGAATACCAACCTTTCTCTACAGCATCATACAAATTATGCTATTACAGCATCATACAGTTAATCATGGCAAAAACTCCCCTTGAGAAAGACCTACGATGTCCGTTTTAGGGCATCTGCTTACTCATGAGGATCATTTCATATAATGGATTGTTAGGTACTGTAGCAGAAGTAAGTTCTAAGTTGCTGGCTTTAGTTAAGGATTGTCACAACGTATTGTCAGATGGAGTGGTGTTCTCACCACGAGCAGCAGCCTCACATGTTCACGGTGGAAGGTCGTCCAGCTCTGCCCGCCGGCCGGTACCCTTGTTGCGGTGAGAGGGCTTACCGTTACGAGACCATCACCAGGAATACTGTAAGTTTTTTGTAAAGTAGAAAGACAGTTATACAAAACTTCCTTAAATATCTCAGTCATCATGGCACAATTCTCGTCAGCCACCGCCCGAGCTACAGTGGGCAGTGAATTAGCAAAAGCCTCGTGGTTATAAATGCGAAAGTTTGTATGTGTGCATTTTTGTTACTCTTTCACGTAAAAACTACTGAATGCATTTGGCTGAAAGTTTGCACGCGAATAGTTTATAAGCTGGATTAACATATATGCTACAAAATATCACCTTCCGACCCACTGGAGCAGAGTGACGCGGGTAAATCCGCGGGGCGCAGCTAGTAAAAACTTATAGTTATTTAGAATCTGACCAAAACTGACCAGTGTCTCCCAAGCCGTCTAAAAACCACTTTCACCGTGGCAATAAATCCTTGTGTCCCAGAGGACTTTACGAACACATAATTCATGCCAGATAATCACAAGTCCACCCAGATTCAGAACAAATTGTTTCGGGTGGAAATTTAACCCAAATCCCAGGCATCAGAGACAACTACCGTAACCACTGAGTCACAAGTGCAAGTGGATTTTGGAGCACCTTTTTGCTGCTACTCCAACGATAATAAAACGTTTATTTCAATTACAATAGGCATTTCGATACATAATTATTGGAGATCACCTTTTAAGCAAGGAATTGCTTGTATTACGGGGATAGGGAGGGATAATCAAAGTGCTTATGGGATATGATGTACCTTAGGGTTGCCAATTCCGCGAGCATGCACCAGACGAGCGTCTCCCTGCCGACGCAGCAGTGATGGAGATCTACAACAAGTATCGCGACATCATCTCCATGCGTCCACCGCAGCTCATGTTCCCAGAACGACTCACGAGACTCGTCACTAGAGGTCAGTTAGGTACCTTATTATTCATAGTCCTTATAATAAAAGTTCAATTCCGAGGTTCATGAGTAGGTATCTAAACCTCAAAAAATCAAGATCGTATACTTTGCGCAGAGAAAATATTACAGCCGTTTTAAAGAGGGTTTTTTTTAACTAGCCCGTAAAACTGTGGCTAGATGCGTTTTTTTGAACCAGAATATTAAAAATCTCTCTTTTCTCATCTGCAAATGCAAACTTATTAATTAGTGACAAACATACACAACTTTATGCTACAGTAGCTTTAGTAGTACATAAGAACAGCATCTAAATGTCGTCCTAGAACCAGGTGAGGACGCCAACGGTCGGCTGCAGTGCAAGGAGGTGTTCTGGTGGGAAGGGATCCAGCTGGTACCTCCGCGACCTCCCCTCGGACTGCTCGGCAAACTGTACACGAGCAACAACAAGTTCAACCGTGAGATCATTCTTTGTGTTTTGTAGCCAATGGTCACTTCTGTGGACAATATGTTAAAGCGATAAACAAATGCTGGAGGAAAACGCATGCAATATAGATGGAAATCCTGAGCTTTCAGAGGCTTGATTAGAAAGCAGAACGGGGCAAGATATGATTTGGCTGCACTGCATAAATTGCCTTATGGTATCACAAACGCGACAGTCATCCACGTCCACTATATGATAAAGATATTTATAATTATTATAAATATAAATAATGATTGTCTCTTCTATCATATTTATGCTGTTTAATATACTGTCCACAGGAACCAATGCATATTGGGCCCAAAAAATTAGCTGTAAATACGCTGTTACAATTGGCAAAACATGTAGCGGCATGGAAATTGTGTTGTGTCTAATTTATAGGATACAGGCATTGGCAACGTTAGTATCCATGATTGTAAATACACTTGTGACTAGTTCTATGGCTCAAACGTGTTTTTGTGTTTTTTCTCTTGTAGGAGATACGACTCCGGGCGAAGTCTTAGACATCCTACAAGTTCTAATGCGCGTCGATCTTGGTAATTTTAGATAGAGAGCCGAATGTTTTGCTTTTCTTTATAATTACATTTAAATTTGTATGTTAGAGTATTGCAATTATTACTATAAGGATGGCGTTTCTTTAAATGTAATTATATCGATTCAATCTTATCTTATATATGGCTTTAATGATATAAAAAGGTGGGTATAACTTACGGGTTAAATTGGTCGTTTCAATACTGCTAAATGCCGCTACGCAGCGAACGTGAGACCGGCATCACCAGCTTTGGGACAGAGCCAAGTCTCCGCGCAATCCCTTGCTGCCAACTGTTCCAGCGCTTCCGTAGTCCCGGACAAGGATCTGAAAACACCAAAGCCTCTAAAGGATGTCAAAGAACAGACCTCCCAAGAAGCCAGGAATAAGGTAAATACGGCTCGAAGGACCAAATCCAACACGGCTGGACGGACTACGAGACCTATATTTCTGTATGGAGATTTTATTGTTTGAAGTGCGTGGTTTCTGGTAACTATTTGTGATAGCATGGCAGTTCTAGCATGTTGATGTATCTGTATATAGTATTTAGATAAAAACAATGTCAACTGTTTTATTGTAGCAAATTGCACTGTATTCTAATGCAATAGATACGTCATAATAATGTAGTTAGAATAGTTTAATATAATTAAATATCGGGTTTGTATTACTAGACCATACAAATTACGTTATTTTGGTTCTATAGATTTTATTTATATATAACGTGCAATCTTATTATACTTCGCAGTAGTGAGCTTATTATGTACCTTTATGACATAATAATAAAAAATATTGTTATTGAGTATTATCCAGTTACGCCTGAAATAGCATTTTATGTGTGACTATTTATATCAGCCCTAGCCTACGTAGTCACTTAGTATTTATTTACTATTGAAATATTTTAATGCTTCTCCTAAGACATGGTGAAACATGAAATGAGAATAATTATAATTATGTACCTACCTTCGTATTTTTTATAATCTAATTTCACTTACATAAAGCATTTGTTGCTTCATTACCTACTTCTCTTCTGGCTTAGCAAATTAATTGAATTATTTTATGATCTTATGAACGACTTATAAAAATACTGTGGCAATATTATTAACCCACCAAGTCATAGACTGAACGCGGATACTAACGAATTAGGTACACCCCGACTTACGCGAATTCGGAGATACGCGGTTTTTATTTTTGATCACCACGCGCATAACTTGCAGTAAACCGAACACGCCGTTCGGTTTACTGCAAGTTAAACTGCTAACTGCTAACCTGACCGAACATGAAATGAAAATCACTGTCTTTTGGAGTGTAAAGTAAATATTATCATTATAACCTTATGAGGACTTTGAAACTAAAATAAAAAAAAAGAAATAAGCAAAGATATTTAATCGAACCAAATAATAAGTGAAAATCTTTTAATTTAATTCAGACGTCACGGTATTATCGCTTAGATGGAAACCATGTTAGAATAATTATGGTGTGATAATGTAAAGATCAATTATAATTTAACGTATTATTAACCATGTTTCTTCTGATCTATTGCTTTTTTTAGACTCTGGTCCCGATTACACAAACATTATATGTATTTATAGGGAAAGTTGAACCCCGACTTACGCGAATTAGACTAACACGGCTATCCCGTGGTACCACCTATCGCGTAAGTCCGGGGTATTACCTACTGTACTTGGGCTCTGAATATAAAAGTACCTACTCTCTTAATATCTACTTAATTACATTACTATAAGGTTCAAACTATTTGGTTACTAATTTCAGAATATTGTTACTAATTTACGGAATACCGATTTCTAATAAATCGATTTGCCACAGTATTTTCATAAGACTACCTTGAGTCCAGAATAAAATAAATTTAATAATACAAAGAAAGGCGTGCCCGACGACGGTGATTCTGGCGGCGAGTCTGGTGGGGAGCAATCGAGTTCATCTGATGAGAGCGAACAGAGCTCAGCCAGTGGACACAGCGATGAGGAGTGTGCCCCAAGGAACCCGCCTGCACGCACGGCTAGAAGGCACTCGCACTCACACCCTGCTACCAAGTAAGTCATCATCATCAGCCCGTATAACATTCACTGCTGAACATTGGCCTCTTCCCGAGGGAGGGTTTTTGCCATAGTCACCACGCTTGGCAGGCGGGTTGGTGACTGCAGTATTATGTTTTAATACACAGGGCAAAGCTGGTGCCCATTCCCTGGTATACGATTACTATAGAAGCAGTTGATGTTATAACATTCGGGACCAACGACTTAACGTGCTTTCCGAGGCACGAGGAGGGTAGTCCCTCAACGAACCAGACCCGGAACGAAATCTTAAAATTTGCACAAAGATTTCTTGTCCGGCGTAGAGATCGAACCCACGAGCTCCGAGATTTAAACTGAGCCAAATACCGCTATGCTACGGGGGTCTTAAATTGTTTTGAGTTCAATTACAGTTGATGAAACAATAAATATCGTCCCTCCCTCACTATCTCTAGTTTATCATATATACCTGCCAATCGTCTCTAAGTCTGAGAGGCACTCGTATTATAGAGCAGATGCACAAAACTCCCCCAAAAATCGGATGTCATTACTCCGCAATCTGATTTATTTCCGTGTGTGACATGCATAAAATGTTTTCTCAAGTCGAAGGACACAAGAAGTTTCACTTAAGATGTTATTTATAAATCAGGCGAACCCGCGCGTCTGGGCGGCAATGGATTTCGTGTTTGTCGGCTCGTAGCAACCAAGACGGTCAGCGTCGATTCGAGGAGCGGGCGGCTCGGCAGATGAGAGCCGCACTCGTCAAGTCTGCCGCGATGCAGCAACAGAACAAGGCAAAGACACCACCAGGTTTGTCTATCAGGATTCTATTCCAGAAGGTTCAGTTGTCAGGCACAGTGGCAGTTGTTATTTCGTTGGTAGCTTAGATCTTTGAGGCTCGTGGCTCCGTAGCCCGCGATATTGTAGACGGTGGCAAACACCGGCTTCACTAGGCATGGCGAACCAACCGCACGCTTCGCATTGATGGCATTTTTTGGGCACGCCACTGTGAAGTATTAGATCTTTATTATATACCTATGCTATATAATAGTATGTTTTGTTATTGCCCCAATCATAACGAAGTCATAAGTATTTGCATGTCACTTCATTAAACACTTCTTTTAAAAAATGGCATATTGATTTTCAAAGGTTTGTTACCCCCTTAGCGGTGGCTGGCCTTTGGTAACATGGACACATGCTAGCTAAAATTCATACAAGGGAGCAATTGTCTAGTATTTGAGCTACAGAACACTGCACTTGTATGTACTAAAGAAATATTTTAAATCCTGTCCATAAAAATAATCATGTGACGTTTACCAGGCGGCGTATACGCACGACTGGAGGCCGAGTGGCGCGAGCGACACGGCGCACGTCGGCCTGCACTGTCAGCGCGAAACAGACCTAACAAGTACAAGTGAATAAAGACGTGTGATACCTTTACTGTTTTATTAATGTATATTATTTTATATGCGTCCATATAACAATTCCACATGTTGTATCAATGACAATCTTAGCAATTTAACCCTATAGACAATTACGTAAAAATTGCGACCACTTTAATTTAGTAAATTAATTGCAAACCGTCAAAAAGCCCCGTTGCTATAGCAATAGGCATGAAGACTAAAACATTTTAATAAGTCCGTCAGTTACATTACTAAAAAACATTATTAAAAAACGGTAATTTAAAAACCTAAAAAAACCCGACTGCCTTTATATGTATTTTTTAAATAAAAAAAATACTAGAACAAGAAAAAACATAGCAGTCGGGACCCATTCCAGAAAATCTGATTCATGTACTGGCTACATTGCAGATTACTCGGATCTAAGAAAAAGATTGGAGTAATCTGCAATGTATCTAAATTCTAATATAGGTATGTTATCTCAATTCACTAAGCCTTCATCTCTAGAATCTAAATAAAAGAAATCAAGTTAGTCACAGATGTTTAATGTGTCCTTATATCTAGAAGCGCATCCTGTGCGGGAACTGGCTGGAGCGTAGACCGAAGGCAGACTTGAGGTAACCGCGGAGCACCTTCTTGTCGGTGCGCTTGCCAATGGCCTTAACTACGGCGTCGTCTACTAACTTCTGGTCTGTTTTGCGCTGTTCAGATGGAACGTATTTCTGTGAAAAATGAAAAAGAATAAATTAGAAACTTAGGCCAGTGATGCATGGGCCGGATTGCTTATGCGTTCCCTGCCCCCGCCAACGGCGGATCGAAGGAGTGTCCGGGGGGTTTTAGTGGTGTAGGGTCCTCTCCTCGTGGTATGAGTATAGTATACCACGTTATGGAGAGGGCGAGTCCCACATATGACACCGCCAGCATGCGGATACGCTGCAGCGGCGGTGGGAATGCGTAAAAACATTGCAGATTTCTAGTAATAAAACGATAGCCAAAACTATTAAATTTGTTGCCATAAACATAAGTATTTGTGATACCGAAAGTTTACTTGTGATAAATATTTGCTACTATGTACTCTATGTTTACAATACTCCAATTAGAGTAATTAATATAATGATAAATTATTGTCATTTCATTTGACAATATGTTACTATCTCACCAATGCCCTTAAGAATTTGTAATGGTTATTATTTCTGAATAAGAACTGCAAATAATAAGGCACTTTTAAAACAAAAATTTAAGATAATTCAAAATCTTATATATAAAATTCTCGTGTCACAATGTTCGTTCCCGTACTCCTCCGAAACGGCTTGACCGATTCTCATGAAATTTTGTGAGCATATTGAGTAGGTCTGAGAATCGGCCAACATCTATTTGCCGGGTCAGCTAGTAATTGATAACTTTTCGTACATACATCATACCTATATAAACAAATACAATTGCTTGTGTTTCCAAGTGAAAAACTCGAAAATGGCTGGTCTGATTTCACAAATTAAATTCTGTTGTGTATATCATTGTCTTGTAAAGCATGTGCCATGTTACCAGAAAATAATAGAAATGTAAGTTGATCAACCTCCTAGTTAGTTGATAATTTTTTTAGTTAAATCTAAACCAATGGAGTTAAGAGGATTTATTGAAGTTGAAGTTTTTTTTTTGTTTTGTTACAACAGTAGCATAGTATCGTTTGGTTAGGTTAGGTCAAGTGTCATAACAATGAAGTAAATTATATAATAATTATGTGTTCATTGAAACTGGCAACTAAATTCAACAATATGAGAGGTACGGAAGTTGATCTACCTACTTAAGATTCATATTATTTTCTGGTGACATATACCTGATTGCAGATTGTTAATAAATAAATACACAAACCTCTTTCTTTGAGGCAAAGATGTCTTCACCCTGCTTGCGCTTGACGCTGCGTTTGGCGGACTTCTTGTTCTTCTTGAAGTATTCATCGTTCAAGTGTTCGGGAAGTTTGAAGTCGCCGAGGTCGACCTTGGTGGATGTGCCGATCACATAGCGCTGGGGAATGCGTCTCAGGGGGCATGAGTTGAACTGTAAAGAAAGAAAAATGTAAATAAAAGTTTTTGTTCACATATGCCTTTTATAGGTTCTATACTTGTTGAATGTTAGCTACAAGGTACTTACGGCGAAAGGTCCAGTGACAAGCAGGAGACCGCTGGGGAGCACTCCTACGAGCACGACGCGCTTGCCCGCGTGTCTGCCGGCCAGCAAGATGCACACTGTGCCGGGGGTGAGGGTGGGCCTCGTCCTGCGCACGTGCTTGCTGAAAGTCTTGTGGTGTGGGCGGCTGCGGATCCTGATGATTGTCAAATATGGCTTGTCAATATATTTGTTAAAAATAATGTTATTTATTAATATATATTTACACACTAGAGAATCTATACTAATATGTAAAGCTGAAGAGTTTTAATATTAGCAAACAAATCTTGCTTGAACACATTAATATCAGAAACTACTGGTCCAATTTAAAGAATTTCGTTGTTGGAGAGCTTGTTCATTATGGAAGGCCATAGGTTATACTTAATTATGCAGTTCCGGGAACTGAATTAACGCGCGTGAGACCGCGCACAGGAAGCTATTGTTTAATAAATCCATCTTTAGGGACATAACAAACACAAAAAACATAAACACAAAGTCAGTCTGAACAACTATCTATGGTGTAGAAAAACAGTTGTCTTGGGTGGGAATTGAATCTGGAAGTTCTCTGCAACAACTACCATTCCATAACTACAGAGCCACCAACACAGTCTCATTACATGTATTGAGGAGTCACTATATTATTAGGTGTACTGGCAGGCTACAATTTTAATTAAGTGCTGATTCAACAATCTATGGTTTCAAAATGAAATAAATGCCTTGGCTATTGGTCTGCTTTCTGATTCACATTGCCATCGTGAAGGGCAACTAGATTTTAATGAATTAAGATAACTCGCTCTAACAATCTATTGAGTTAAGACTTACATGTTTCTTTTAAACCTAATTGCCATAATAAATATTGAAATTCAATACAATATTTGTGCTAAAAAACATTAAAGATTCTTGATACATATAAAGTAAATTTTGTATGAATACAGCAAAGAAGAACATAAAAATATTTTTCAAAGGCCATAGGTACATAAAAATATTTTTCAAAGGCCATAGGTACATAAAAATCATTTGTTCCAATAAATATTGACAATGCACTCTATGCTTCAGACCCGATCCCACTTGCACTAGTTAATTTTAATTATATATGTATATACTTTTTAAGGTTAAAAACCTGGTTAAAACAATTTGTATTTAAAAATTACAAATTGTTTTGGAAAATATGAAATAAAATGAACCTACAAAACTTCTTTACTAGGTAACTTATTAATTATTATCACATAAGGATAGTTATTAGAAAAGCAACATACCTATCATCTGTGATACCATGATAATAACAAAACTTAATGTTGAAGATTTAATCTACAAATAAAGAAAATACCTGTGTCTTGGAAGACAAAATTACACCTTCTAAGCAACTGTCAATTACATACACTGTACCACAGACAATATTGTATAGTTCTATTAATCTCAATAACAACTTACTTGTCCTGAGTAGGGTAGAAGGACCTTCTGCGACGGAGCAGCACTGTACGGGTTCCTCCGTTCTTTTCACCACCAATCTGCTTGACAGCTACGGTTGGCTTCTTGGGCTTCTCGGGCTTGGGGTTCTTCTTGCCCACAAAACGGTACTTAGCCTGTAAGTTAACAATGTACAAATATAGTACTCCTATTTAAGGGATGTAAACCTATAAGCTTAAAATTTAAAGTACAAAATAATCAAACTTGAAGTCACTTTTCAGGACGATGTACCTATTATTTAGTGACATTGAAAGTTATATGTAAACACAAAGGGCCAAGAGAATTTACCAGTATATCTTGTTGGCAAAATTCCTTACGAAAACATAACCTATAATCATATTCGAAGGCATTGAACTAATACATGTTGTTATTGAAAAAATGCATGCTGAACATGGTAGTAGGGCACTATAGACACCTTATACAGAATCAAAATTTAAGACCGCTTCTGAGACCAGATATTTATGACCGCCGACCCACTAATCGGACCTTTTGTTAGCATTGAATGAATTTTGCTATGGTGTTTGCATACGTGTTTTTACAGAAGTTAGGTACAGTATTACAGACCGTGAATAGATATTACATGTTCGACTAATACTTAGTGATTTTATTCTTACCTTCTTGTGGAACATCTTGGTCTTGGAGAAGCGGACAACTCCATTTCCCAAATCGTAATTCCTGGGCTTTCCAACTTTGGCCTTCTTAACTCCGCCCGCGGGCGCTGCAGCGGGCTTGGCCGCCGCCTTGGGCTGTGGTGGAGCCATGATCTGCACAGACAGAGAAAAATTCACCACCTGACAACTTTGAGGTTATCAATGTTTAACCACAACCACAACTTCGTTCAAACAAGTGATCGATGCAAGTTTCTTCATCATTAGCACTGTTAGAACTCATTCTCAATACCAATAAGTCTATTGTACTTGAAAAATTCACTGTTTATTCACAATCACTGGGCGAACGTCAAACTTTTAAAACTTGTGAAATAGTATTTTGTTAGGTAAAAATGAAAATATAACACCAAATCACTTGTTTGACGAATATTGTTTTAAAATCGTACTTTAAATCTCGAAAAAATACGATATATCAATCTATTTGAATGGATTTATTTCCATCAAAAACAACATCGACTCACATTCCAACCGGGATCAAGAAAAAGAAATTTGAATAGAGGATTAGCTCTATGGTAGTTTTAGCACAGATAATAAAAACGATGTAAGTAACATTAAGGCTTTTGAGTTTTAATAATTTAGTCCATGAATCGTTCAATTATAAAAAAAAGAGTAATATTGAATTAAATAAAGTTCAAATTAAGAAAGAGTAACGAAATGAAATTAAAATTTGCTAAAATGTTATAACAATTTGAAATAAATATTTATTTACTGTCTTACGAAAATTGTTTTATATTTCCGTTTCATAACTGTACTGATTTTGAAACTAGTTGTTTGTTTGTTGCTATTACTTCTATTTCACACTTTTCGCATAAATGTTATTTTGTAATGTACAGCAGTAATAATTGTTCACCACGTTAGGAAAATATACAATTATTATAGACCCAATAAATGTCTATGGTTCTTGAAATATGAACGCATCTCTATTGTGTCAACTCAAAATCAAATGTCAAAAAAATCAGTGATGAAAAATGGCTTCTTTGAGAAGCCCGTCTTCGCCGTCCGACGGCTATAAAAGGTTTAGTGATGATTTCGCAAATACCAGCATCAACAACTACGGCTCGAATGTTACAAGTAAAAAGAAGCTATAATTTTTATATGCACAGTAGCCGCAAAATTATGTGTACGCTTTTGTTTATTAACATTACATTTCTAATTTCATTTAACATTTTGTTTTAATTTATTTCACCTTGTTTTAAACATCAATTTGTCCTATGTAGAGCAACTAGATTAATAAAGTTTGTTTAAGGCCCAAAGCGATGTTCATGACGCACGGAAATGGAGACTAACGGCTGAAATTAACCAACGCATTAAATAAACAATTTCAGTAAGCTTGTTCTAAATCCTACGCACATATCAAAGCTTGTGTATCCTGCACTTATTCTAAACACGTAGGTAAATGCACGCATCTATGTAGAAGCTTATTTTGCATGCTAGTAGGTATGCATAGACACCATTATAGGAACATAATTATTTTAAGCCTCCTTAATTAATTGACACCATGCCTAGCTATTTTTTTTAAAGAGCATATTTATTTACCTTTTAAATTTGTGAAAAATAAATGCGTTTAAATTTATATTAATCCTTAGTTAGTTGGACATTGGTCTATGATTGGTGCTATTTGTGACAACCAGACTAGCTAATCTGATGAGATCCAGTATGATCTGGATCCAGTGTTACTCTAGTGTGAACTATTGTATGATCTGAACTCATATATCAAAGCAGTACATACCTATCATTAATAATATTATATTATATTATTTGTTTTTGATAACAAGCCCTTGAAAATGTGTTAGTGGCTTATCTAATAATATTGATAGCATTAAATGTGGGACCTTACCTTTGAATAGTAGTTTGTAGGCATATTTGTAAATACATAGTAACAAAAGTACCTATGAATTACAAATAGCTACTAAAGTGATGGCCTAATTATAGGAATTGAAACATTGTCTTGTTGTCTTTTGAGTGTGTAGGATTAATAAAAAATAAAATGACCAAATAAAAACAGTAACAATTTCACGAAAAAAAAAAACACAATAACCAACCTTTTTTTGTGGTAAAAGGTTATGCCTATGCTATTTTTAAAATGATTAGTTACCATCCTTTTTGATAATTTCATTTTAAATTGGTTTGGATATTTACTCATTAAATCCAACATTAATTTATTTATATCAACCTTGATTATATTATTATGTGTTCTACCATAATGCCTACATCCCTAAATAATACTACTAAACTAAATAGCTACTTGATGCATAAATGGAGACAATCTATGATTGATTGTGACTTGCATCACACCTCAGTCTGCTCTTACTAGCTGACATACAAGTCTCTTATCAATTATCATACTACTGATATCTATTATCAAGCATAGATCCTCAACATTTTTCTTAAAACTGCTATAATTTTAATATTTCGCTATTTTTTTGCACCCATTTTATTTTTACTCGCATCTCGTGATTTTATTAGTGTTCCCGTAAATGCTTACATCGAAATTCACTTACAATTAAACATTCGTTTTAATAGAATTAGGTACCTACTCCTGTTTATTTGTAATTACTACTATCTTTCTGTCTCGATTTCAACCCATGTGGAATAGTTACTTAGGGCACGTCTTTTTTCGTGATAAATAAACCCAACGTCCTTTGCCAAGGTCTTGTCTACTCAGTACTAAAATCTGATTATTTCTTCAGACGTGAAAGCGCAAAGTAACTTTCGCATTAGTCTACACCCGTAAATCCGTGGTTTTGGTAGTTTTTTTCTGAGATCTGGTGTATTGGGTTCGATTCTCACTCGGGACCATTTTATTAGTGGTGTGAAGCGCAGATACCTACTTGTTCCGAGTCTGGGTGCGCCCTGCGACACAGTGACTAATTTCTGTAAAGCGGTAGGTATTTGTCTCTAAAAAAAAAGAGACGTTCGTACTCAAGTACCATCATATTTAGTTATTCACATAACACAAACCGTACATAGCGTAGCTTCTACATATGTAATACGTATGACGTCATACTTAAGCCTAAGTAAATTCTAAATATGAATTTGCCTTTCTAAATATCGCCGCACCATAACATTAATGGCCCAGTCGATCGATGAGATCATCTGTGTCATTGCCCTTTTAAAAGACGTTGCGAATCCAAGCAAACGCGTCATAGTGACCGATATATGTACATATTACCAGTCAAAATCGCGGCCATGAATTTGCCTCTCGTATTTTTTTTATTCCGGCGGATTTGTGTAGTTAGCCACGAGGCTCTAGCTACTTAATCGGGAATAAAGGCGAAGCAATTCGTCCTTTATCTCGTATTCAAGAACACTTAGCACTATGAGCTTACATGGAAATGTCATATTTCACAATACAAAAGAGATAGATTAGTTTCGTGCTGATACTTCCGTTTTCTCTTAATCGCCTTGCATCAAGGTCGGAATAGTATATTGCAATACAAGGTTACAAAAAAATTGTCACTATAAACAATCACCGACTGTTATGTTGCACAATCCACGAAAAACAGAGTTTAACCTTAACAGAGTCACAGCACTCAATTTAGTAACGGTATTCACATAATTCCACATACCGCTTCAGTACTACCTCTGTACCTACCTCTTTAGGACCCCAGAATAAGTGTCTCTAATAGTACAAGTTGTCCCGCGATCATAGATCCAGTTTTTGTGGGTCAGAATCAATATAACACGAATAATAAACGGAAAAAGTTAATTTCAATGTTTTTCCAAAAGTCTATAGACAATAGACGGCATTCTCCTCATTTCAAGGAAATTGCCACGGGCCCGGATTATATAGTTACGCTGCTAGGAATAGAAACGTTATTTACATCACTAAGTACCTACCTAGTTACCTATATCATGTTTAAAATTATTGCATTTGTGTTCAAACCAGGAAATCAAAACAATCTTGCCCATAACCATGACCAAGAAGGTACATTCGTTTATCATAAATCTCAGCTTCTAGCGTAATGTTACGCACTAATACCTGATAGTATATATATATTCAGGTATTCGTACGTAACAGCTTCGATCTATCTTCAAGATAAATTCTTACATAACCTATTTTTTCGGCAACAAAATAACTTAGATCTTTTTGTTGTTGCAAAAAGCTGCTGAGTTGTGAGCCCAGTTCTTCTTCTCCGTATATAGCGGGTGTTTTTTTAGAGGTATAGAACTTTAAGTTGGCAAACCTTTTTTAACTGGCGGCCATTTTGTCAGCTGTCAAGTGATTTATGTTTAGTTTGGTTTTCATTTTCATGGTTTTGGTTTTCGTTTTCATTTCAACATGAATAGACTGACGCCTGAACAACGCTTGCAAATTGTATAAATTTATTTTGAAAATTATGGTTCTGTTCGAAATACGTATCGCGATTTTCATAAGCGAATTTTGTTTAGCGATTAAGCTTACTTTTGGTTGAATGGATACGTCAATAAACAAAACTGCCGTATTTGGAGTGATGATCATCCTCAAATGTTGAGAAACCGTTACATTCAGAAAAACTGACTGTTTGGTGTGCTTTATAGGCTGGTGGAATAATTGGTCCGTACTTCTTTAAAAACGATGCTGGCCAGAACGTTACAGTCAATGGTGACCGCTATAGAGCCATTATTACTGACTTCTTCATTCATCAATTGAACAACCATGATGTGCAGGAGCTGCGGTTTCAACAAGACGGCGCAACATGTCACACAGCTCGTGCCAAAATTTATTTATTGAAGTAAACGTTTGGTAATCGCATAGTTTCACGTTTCGGACCCGTGAATTGGCCTCCAAGATCGTGCGATTTAACGCCGCTTGATTATTTTCTGTGGGGATATGTGAAGTCGCTAGTCTACGCCGATAAGCCTGAATCGATTGACCACTTGGAGGACAACATTCGCCATATTATTGCCGATATATTGGCACAAATGTTGGAAAAAGTCATCGAAAATTGGTGCTCCAGATTAGACTACGTACGAGCCAGCCGTGGCGGTCATATGTCAGAAACCATATTAAAATTATAATGCCAGAAGATTATCTTTCGAATAAAGTAAATTTCATATCAATTTAAAAAATCATCTTTGTTTTATTCCATTTCAAAGTTCTATACCTCTAAAAAAAACACACTGTATAAGGATAACTGTTACTGACTGACCTATTAACACACGGCTCAAACCATTGCGCTGAATTCCGCTAAGATAATGTTATCCCAAAATTCACCCAAGGAATTAGGCGATCAAAGTCTACGCAATCGCAAACATTAGTATTGTATAAAATCTAAATACATATTTATTAAAGTAAAAGTGTTTCCCATCTTATTTGTATGTATGTTTTATTGCAATTCTTTCGTTCATACATATTCCATTTAGGAAAAATGCTCTGTAAACATTTCTTTAAGAAGTGAAGCTATGTTGCAAATAATCTATCGTGTATTTCTAAAAAATATTTCATGAAGTAACCTAAACGTGTCGCTTTACCCGCGTAATGATGTTTCATGTCCATGCCCACGTCCATGAGTGGCCCATGCCCATTGCATTACCTTGCTCATTTTCGTTTTCATGTCCCCAAAGTGGTTTTTAGTTGACTGGAGGGGTATGTGACATAGGCTGTCAATTCTGAAAGTTCGATGCGTACTGTTTCATCTGCCTAGATTCAGTTCATCTAGGAACTACGTCAAAAAATTGAGCCTGTTTGACTACTGGATAACGTACCTAGTTTTCTAATGGTGAAATAATTTTTGAATTCGGCCTAGTTGTCTTTGATTTATTAGTTAAAATCAAAAATACTTATCTTCAGTTTCTAATAAATATTATCTATTAATGATCAGAATGTTGACAATCTATGACCGTAAGATTCACTGCGTCTTCCTTTCACGAACAAAACGTTATAGACAATCTGTAGCGTGATGTTTTGTAACTTTTGATTTTATTGAAATAATATGTCCAAGTCAGTGCAGAGTGGGTTTGAGAAAGTGTATTATGTCGTGAGAGACCAATGGTATAGGTTGAAGTCATGTGAGTTTCTATATATTTTTTATTACTCCACTATTATTTTGATGAAGGCCAAAACGTGTGTGATATGAATAAAAATGATACTTACATGCTTATGTAAAAATTTATAAATGTATTAGTTTTTTTTTTACTTATCTGACCTACGTGGTCCTAAAACACGGAGATCATTCCGGAGTTGGTTGTTAGTCTTCACTCGAGAGCCTTTTTGTCGCATCGGTCGTCAGTTTTTCTAGTTATCTGCTCTGCTCATTACAACTTTAGCTGGCTAAATTCGTAATCCTTATATACTTACTGTATGGGTACTTACTGCTTAAAGTAGCTGGTCAAAAAAGCCCTAAAAATAGTCTTAATGCTTATCACAAGCACGTTTAACGTTTTTTTTCTTGTCTTTAGGCTCTTATATCAAAGTTGTCTTGAAATAGGGTTGTTATCCGAGTTTCCGCGGCTTTGTCCTAGTTTTGAATGCGTCCGGGGAACGTCTCCGCTAAGACGTACCGGGTCTTAAAGTATAGTAAATGATTGAAGGTAGGCATCCCGTGCAAAAAGTCGCAAACATCCGACTGTCTCCAACAAATGTATTTTATTTTAATAAGCAGTAGTAGTAAAATTCTCTGTTTAAATTTACTATTTATTTACTTTTCTAAATTGTATCAACCAAAATTGGATGATAGAATTTATAGGGGGCAACCCTATCCCGGAAAATCTTCGTGCTAATGTAAATGTGAAGCAAGAAATTATGCTTCGATGCACAATGATCATTGATAACTACTGACAACCCACAATTATATCTATATTACATTATAATATACTGCAATTATGACGATACGCGTGCGGCGTGAGTAAGACGACTTTGTTTGTTTACTTACACAGGAATACTGTTTTATTGTCGTCCTTCAAATGTTTATATATACACTAGCGACCTGCCCCGGCGTCGCGTCGCACGGGTGTAATGCTGATGTATTATACTGTATACATATAAACCTTCCTCTCGAATCACTCGATCTAAAAAAAAACCGCATCAAAATCTGTTGCGTAGTTTTAAAGATCTAAGCATAGGTACATAGTACATAGGTACAGATAGACAGCGGGAAGCGACTTTGTTTTATGCTATGTAGTGATATTTTCTATATTTATTGCACTGCTGAGCGTAGCGGTATTCGGCTCGCTCTATATTTCGGAGATCGTTTTGATTTCTTTCCGGGTCTGGTTGGTTGAGGGACTACCCTCCGTGCCTCGGAAAGCACGTTAAGCCGTTTTGGTCCCGATTGTTATAACATCATCTATAATAATCGTATATCAAGGAACGGGCAGTAGCGTTTCCTTGTGTGGTAGGTACAACATAATACTGCGGTCAACAACCCGCCTGCCAAGCGTGGTGATTATGGCAACTACCCTCTCTCGGGAGGAGACCCATGTACAGCAGTGGACGTTATACGGGCTGATGATGATGTTGAACCTAAAGCGATGCTTATAATGAATAGTGAACCATACCTATAGTTATCTGTAATTGTATTCTTCCAATACCCTCGTAGATCTAGTTTCAGGGACCCGCGAACTATTTCCTTTCTTCGGTGCCTCCGTTCATCTTTGATTTATAGTTTTAAATAAACACATAACAGTTAATTTATACATTCCTAAGCAACCCCCGGCATCCCAACATATCTACCTACGTAGATGTTCTAGATTATGTAATTCGCTAGAGATCCTATTGTTTGGTGACGGAATGTAGCATTATCGAGGCTACTTTGTTCTCTAGACTTCTCTTTCTAATCTTTTTGACGCTAGGGTTTTGACAGCTGAATTTTTAATTTAGACGTTAATTCATTCAGCAACTGGGCATAAGATTTGTTCAACAAATAAATGATGGCGTAAATAGTGTAGAGAGTAAGTTCTTAGCTGTTTAGTTGCAAAGAAGAACACAAATCTGTTGGCTATAGATAGATATAAGTTTACCTATCTACACGTAGATGATTCATAAGGGGCGATCATTGAATATAATTAGAAATATTTAAGCTGTCAGTGACTCATTGTTAACAACTTGGTAGTTATTGTCACACTCCAACATCTCGATTCCACCTTAAACAGATTTGCACATCGTATTGTACACACTATTATGATATCTACAATTAATTGCTATCTATATAACATATTGTGAAATTCATTATGTGCTGTGAATACCCGCATGAACGAAGAAATGCGAACAGCAAGGCCATACGACTCAGAAAACGACCTCTCCATTGTTATTGCGGTGCAAACTATGTGTTTTATAGGAACTCGTGCCGACTAACATACGGTGGAAGACAAATATCAAATGAATTAAGGTACATTCAACAAAAGAGATAGGTTTACACATTGTGAAACGCTTTTAGAATTTATATGTATAGGTATGTTTATAAGATGAGTTTACTGTGTTTAGTATGTGTACATATATAGACAGCTAACAGCGAACTCGTCACCCATAAAGTACTACCGGCTGTCGTACAGACACAAACATATATATTTACATTATTTGATACGGTTTATGCACCATCTCTTCCTTAAAAAATTGTACGACAGGACATGCGGCTGAACATGCTAGAACTTGTATTTATTTCATTATTATCTTGCATGCAATGTATCATGTACACAATGTTTAAACAAATAAATATTTACTTACGTATTTGATACTGACGATGTAAACCCATCTCTTTTGTCGACTGTACATAGTTACCTAGGTATACCAAGGTAATTGTGAAACTGTGATTTAGTGCCTAATATTTTACAATTAGTGCTAAATATGCACAGTAGAGTGTTGAAGTCGGCTTATTATACTCTAAAAGTCGTCCTCAATCTCCCCGCCAGCGACCGCCTTGAGCCGAAATCCAAGTCCCACTGGGGGCGCTCTCTCTTTCGCCAGTTGCTTAGATTGTATTTTTGAAATCTTTGATTAGGTTTATAGCACTGATCGCCTTTATGCCCGGCGAAGTAGCAAAAGCCTCGTCACAACTAAATATGTAGGTACGTATGTACAAAAAAAAGGCTATAACATTAGCATTTCGTCCCCGTCTGATCCTCCGGAAAATTTCGCTTTGGCCTCCCTATCTGCAATGTACTATGTTTTTACAGTCATAAACAGAAAATTTTAAAATAAATAAAAATGAATTACCTACATAATTTTTTTATTAATCCAGTTTTAAAGTATTATTATTATTTGCATTATATTAATACGTAGTCTTTAGGTATACCAGTGATATTCAAATCGTATGGGTCACTAAGCTCGTAATTTCCTACAAACACCGTCGTGCGAATTTAGCCTTTCACAGTAGGTCACAAATTGGCAATGTTCGACCGGCTGAATAGCAGTGACCTCGATCTCACCCCTCTACGAACAATGCTCTGTAGTCTATTATTAAAAACAATTTGTTCATAGACAATTCTTTTACACGAATTGTTGTTACGACTCCTTGAATTGTCTACTCTTCTGCTTATGAATAATAATACTATACAATATAAAATACTATACATAAATAATTAAAATATATAACTAAAATTATACACTATCACTGCTTGTTCAGCAGTATCGGCGCCGTGCATTGCGCAGGATCCGGTACCCGGCCACGGAATCGGCGGAATATAACTCCCCTATGCCAGAAATCTGTTGAAGTGAATTTTGAAAGGTGCTCAGCTGGCACTCTCACCACAAAGGAGTTAAAACTCACGTTGTGACGTGATTCCAACTTCACAACTCTCAAAGTCCACTTCGTCTTGATCTGTATGTACTCTACAATCTCCTCATTTATGTACCTTTTTTTTGTTGTCCGGGGGGAAATGCATTTACGCATTCCCACCGCCGCTGCAGCGTATTCGCGCGCTGGCGGTGGGATATATGGGACTCGCCCTCTCCATAGCGTGGTATGCTAAACTCATACCACGAGGAGAGGAACCTACACCACTAAAACCTCCCGGACACTGCTTCGATCCGCCGTTGGCGGGGGCCGGGTACGCATGAGCAATCCGGCGCGGCCCCCCGACGGCACCCGCGGCCAATATGGTACCGCGGGCCGGGGCCACACTTACAGTGGCCCATTTGCCCAATTATAGGGACGCCCGGAGTGTAGAGGCGTCTCTATTCCTCATGGGTCAACCTCGAAGGGAGCGGGGCCCATGTCCCCAACGCCCCGAGGCCGAGCCTAGGGCGGTATACGGCGGGAATTTTGTTTAACCTATTTAGTTAGACCAATTGTTGGGGAAATACAAAAATGTTAAACTTTAGTAAAAAGTAGGTAGGTATTTTTGTCAGATAGGTACCTAGGTGACATTCTAATTTAGATGTAGTAGGTACATGGTCTATAACACGAATAAAAGGGCCTAGATAAAGTGCCACTACAGCGGAACGATCGCTAGCATAAAATTGTTAACGCAAATGTATGGTACTTGACATTTGTCACGTGATTAAGTAATTCTATTTAAAAATTACGGGCGTTTATTGGTTGATTCTTCTCAGTACTTTGTAGAAACATAAATACACTTTCTTTCACGATAAATTATTTCATGAAAATTTCTACTGAAAAAAAATAATTCATTTTATTTATAAAATAATTTGTGGTAAACGAGTGGAGTCACTCGTTTGTTACACCGAGATCTTCCGACCTCGGTCATAGAGAGGCAGACGTGTTAAAAATAATTCCACAATATAAAAAAAGGGATTAGGTATTTGGATGGGTCTATGGAAACAGTGAATAATAAACGAACACTTATTGTGTTGAACAATTTTTAAACTTATGTATTTTTATATACAAAAGCATTTGTAAGGAGTCCTTTTAGAATTCACTCGCGCCTCTAGAGCCAGTGAACGTAACAGTATTCCAGACTTCGCATTTAGATCACTACCTATCATTTAAACTCAACACACAATAGTTCGCTATTGTTTGTTAGCCCTCATTTGTATCGTATTGTGGATTTAATACGGATATTCACGCCAAGTCATGGTCAGCTATCATTCACAGTTTACGTCATGTGAAGCCTTTTTGTAGGAGCATGGTGTTGATGTATGTTAACAAATACACGAACTGCCTACAATCTATTTATTATTATAACTTTTCCATATGTGTGTGTTAGAATTTAATACTTTGGTCACCTACACGCCTGCTAAGATTGGTGACTTTGGCAAAAACCCTTCCTCGGAAGGAGGCGCATGTTCAGCAGCTGCAGTGGACGTTATATGGGCTGATGATGATGATGAAATTTATTTAACGTTCATATTTAGCCGCAGATTGTTTATAAGTAGTCTTTATATTTATCATCGGCCTGTATTTCACTTGCACTGTAGTGGCCATTTCAGGAATATATACTTACATTTGGTTTAATCTATGCCGACATCTTTACGATTTGTTGGGATCATGTCTCGAGGCTGGTCTGACCTACATAATAATATCTTACATTTTAGGTCCGTGTCCTAAAAAAAACAACGTTAGGCATCTAATCTATACATTCCTATTTAAAACAAAGTCATTTCCCGCGCATGTCGGGTTTATTTGTACGTTAAGTATTACCTAACCTAACCTACGCAATGGGTTATAATGCGGGTTTTAAAGTTCTAATTTTATTTTTATAGGTGTATCTACAATACGCAAAAACCATGCAGAATAGCTAGTTATATAATTATTTCGTAATGGATTTCGTTCAATTGATTTCGTTCAATTGACTGAAATGGCGAATGTCATATGGTTTTAATTTATTTTGTTTACTTTGATTAATCCTCTCCTAAAATGTAATGTATCAACGACCTTTTTTTAAAAAAAGTTTCAAATACAATTGCGTACCAATGTAAAATACTGTGACGTTAATTAGACCAAAAATACAGATTTATACAAAGAGATTTTCTACGCAAACAGCAGCGGCACACATTTTAATTTTATCTTGACAGGTTATTACATTATCTATGTCATCTCAGCTTCAGATACTGTTACGCTAATCGTGGAGTCTATGGTTATTTTAATTAAAATATTTTTTTGCAATTTAAAATGATCGATAAGTTCGTGAACCGTGTAAGGAGTGTTTTTCATAATATTTATTGCAATGTCAGTGGTTTAATAGGTAAATACTTATAAAAACCCTTTGTATAAATTACAAAGGGATTTTTTTTCTATTGCAGCAAGTTGAATCTACCTACCGCAAAGTGAATTATTATGTCAAATACCTACCTACTTTTTTGTACAGTTGGTAGATTCATACTACAATAATAATTGTTTATTTATAACTAACCTGATATTTATTTAATAATTAATTATGTGCGACAGAAGTGATTTTGTTTTATCTTACTAAATACTGCGATTCCTCAGTCTTATGCCCTGGCAGGTAAGCAAAAATAAAAAATGTGTATCTTCTTCTATGTTCAAGGCAATCGGTAAACGAAATAGATGACCTATAGACCTGTGACCCAAGAGTCGTGTTTTCTTTATAGCGTAATTAGTCATTAATAACTATAATTTAAATAGTGAATTAATTATCTAAATTAAAATTAATAATAATAAACTAGCGCGTGTACCTAATCCGTACCATTCATTCATATTGATTTCGCACCCGTTCTTTCTTAACGATAATAATTAGTAGGTATAATAATTACCTAGTTAATTATAAAAATAGTGATTACGTAAAAAATGCAATAGCCAACCGAAGAGCAATCAATCGCAAAATGTTCCAAAAAAAAAATACTAAAACCAATGTTAGTCGCTTGTTGATAAGAAGTTGGAAGTATAGAATAGTTACGATTTTAGTGTAGTTTTCGGAGATATTATGAAATTCCTCGTAGCGATTTAGGAGCAATTATCGCGTGTACTGTACCTGTGGTCGCGTTACTTTTTTATTGCAATATATACAGTAATACCCAGGACTTACGCGATAGGTGGGACCACGGGATAGCCGTGTATGTCGAATTCGCGTAAGTCGGGGTTCAACGTTTCCTATAAATACATATAATGTTTGTGTAATCGGGACCAGAGTCTGTTTAATAATACGTTAAATTATAAATGATCTTTCATTATCACACCATAATTCTAACATGGTTTCCATCTAAGCGATAATACCGTGACGTCTGAATTAAAATAGAAAGATTTGCACTCATTATTTGGTTCAATCAAATATCTTTGCTAATTCCTTTATTTTAGATTCAAAGTCCTCTTAGGGTTATAATGATAATGTTTAGTTTACACTCCAAAAGACAGTGTTTTTCGTTTCATGTTAGGTTAGGTAAGCAGTTAGCAGTTTAACTTGCAGTAAACCGGACACGCAGATGCGCGTGGTGATCAAAAATAAAAACCGCGTATCTCTGAGGTAGCGTAAGTCGGGGTATTACTGTACTTAATTGTACTGCCGGATGACGAATATGAACATAAATATGTATCTTAGAAATTTGACTTTGGCTCCGTGGTTCTAAATTTTGGAATCATTCTAAATTATGGGCCTTCTTGATTTCCCGAAGCCGCTGCCCCAAGCTTATGCCGTGGCGGTTTTAGTGGGTTAATGGATGTTCAAGCTAGCTTTTTTTTACCAGATGGCAAATGAATAAGTCCCGCCGCGGCAGTGACGTGCGTACCTATAAGGGTTTCCACCAAGCATAAAAAAGTGAAATAATCACATTGTCCGTGGTGCTTTGCAATTGGCTTATCCAATTGTAAGTGTCTTTTCCTGAGGTTAAATATCTCATTCGTTCATTTATGTCTCCCGATTGCGCTGGAGGGAAGTGGAATTTTACTTTCCAACTCTTCCTATAAACTTTCTGATTAAATTCGATCCGGGATCCAAGACATTTAGGTGTCCCGGGACCAGCCTAAGCCTAACAGTTTAGAGCCTCTTTTGTGTGTGCCGCTGTTGATCCTGGCTTACAGGAGTTACAGTGGCGGGAGTGGGGGAGGGATTAAAAAAGCATTAAAAAGTGAACCCTTGGTTACAGAAATATACCTACCTACTTACCTAGATCCAATCATTATAATGTGCCATAGGGCTAGAGCGTAACGAATTTATAAGTCTACTAGCATCCCGCGCGCGGATTCACCCGCGTAGCCTTACTTAACAAATGGGCTAACACTAAAATATTTTTTCAAATCAGAGCATTCGTTTCTGGGATTAGTGCGTTCAAGCAAACTCTTAAGCTTAATATATTAGTATAGATAGTTCTCGTGGTCTTTCTGCCACAGCGGCCAAACTCTAATGAAATTGGCCATCGGAGCACTACGTAATATAGTGCACAAATCTGTGCGTATACAAAGGTGCACTCTGTATTATTTTGCTCTCAATATACCTAAGCTGGAACGGTAAGTGATCAGCCACAACACTGACAGAATCACCACCAATCCCCACCACGGGCTGGTACTTCGTTTCTCGAAGCAAATTTTCTAGTAATACCCATTTTTACTCAACCTCGCAATCAAACCCGGGACTTCGCTTGTTGTTACGGTCGAACATATCGCTAAACCACCGAGGCAAGCTACTAAGTTTGTGTTTGTTATAGTGGAAAACAATCACACACAACAAACATCACTTTTTATTTCAGCCAAATAGTGAATTCTTTATTAATATTATAATTAATGATTAATTATAATAGTAATTAGTATAATAATTGTATCAGCCTCGAATTTTAGCAAGTTTAACTAATTCAGTTTCCTGTGTTTCTTAACGTTAAAACTATTTTCACTGACGTAAGGTCAACGTAACTTGTATGACTCTGTTAGGGCTGCCACTCTTTTGGTCTTTCATGGACCCAGAAGTGTTAGGTGGACTCTCTTCCAGTCCGGGAGTCCCCGTGGCATTGTGGTCGTGGGCCCAACCGGAGGGTTCCCTGAAGCCGAAATGGTACCTAGGACCCTCATTATTGGCTTTAGCACCCGTGTGGTTTTAATGGGCTCGTTTAAGCAATGCGATTAACGCGCTGTGTATTGTTTCTGAAGAGCTAGACCCACATCGCTGCCGCGGGAAACATATTTATACCCGGTGAAGTAGCAAAAGCCTCAGGGCTAATTACATACGTTCGTCCGAAAAAAAAGGAGAAATTTAATAATTTTCCCTGTGTCAGCGGGTTTCCCTCCGGACAAAATGGTAGGTATGGTAAAACTCTTGGTAGGTATGCATTTTTATTTAGTTGTTCTCAATAACTAAAGGTAGGTTAAAGAGCACCTCTCCCCTTCCCGTTGTCAACTTTTTTTTGGGTTGACAATTACTTTGGATCTTTTACTTAATTACACCTCGGACGGGTACTACATCCACCCTCGAACTTAGGTAACTTGGTTACCCTCTTCGATCTCTTAGGGGAATCATACATCGCTTTTTGTCTCTAATGATTTCCCACGACCTTAATTAGGTGGTTGCTCCATCGTGAGTGTCAATTCAAAACGATTCGAGAAGCTTTGAGCCCCATCGCCAGTTAATTCTTCAAGCTAACTAATCCACCGAACTGTGTATGTGACCTCTGTCTTGCAAGGCTAGCTAGTTATAGCAATTTGTTGTAATACATATTCCCGTGTTCCCGAAGTCGTTATACAAAAGGACAATCTAGGTATATAACCTAGATTGTTCTTTAGTCTAACGACTTCTACATGTTTAGTCATGAGATGGCAATAAATCATATATATATACAGGTACATACATATATATAATGTACAACATGCCACTTAAAATTCTTTGTTCTTATGAAAATAAGGATTGTCAAATGTTAGTAAAATGGCAGTTGCCAGAATAGACTTCTCAACTGGCAACTGGCATTTTACAAACATTTATAATATTTCCAAGTTTCTTGATTAAATGAAACGAGTTTGTTTATATTGCCCCAACCGTAAAGCTTCGAATGGAGGTTACGTGTGTTCCAATTAAATTTGTTATTGGTGAAGGATGGTGTCCTACAGGATTTAAACGTAAGCTAGTTTTGTTTAATTTAATACCACCCCCGACATGCCCCGTGTTCAAGATTATATTAAGCTCGGATTTTATATACAAACAATCAGGTGTGGCTTATTATACTGATCTTGTGGCAACAAGAAGAAACTTATGTGGCTTTAAACAGTTTTGTCATATGTGTACTGTTTTGTGCTGAAAGGAGAAGAATTTATCACCTTCCCAACTCCTCTTATAAACTTTCTCACTAAATTCAGCCTAAAGCTTTGATACTTTTCCGCAATAATGATTGAGTATCATACCAAGATATTTAAACATTCTAACATTCGTATAATCAGCTCTGATTGAGGTGGCAGATCAATAATTCAAGAAGAAGATAATGTTTGGAAGAAGGAAAAGTTTAGAAAAACACACAGAAATTATAACAAAACTTAACGGGAGACTTTGGGCATGTATGCTCATTAAATCCTTATTATTTTCAGTCTTTCACTAACACTTTTAACTAGTTAAAGAAAGTATCTAAAAGTTAATAATCGTATCAGTTTTATTGACGAACTAAAACGTAATAATGGCTTCGTTTTAGTTCATCAATAAAATCGATACGATTATAATGTTTGATTTGCAACCCGCCTATCGCAACCACATTGCGGTCACTCCATTTGACATCTATCTTTGTTAAATGACATAGCAACAGACATCATCAACTGATTTGTTAAGGAATTATTAAGTAGGTATCTAGCAGATGGATTAGTTTCACCTAGGAGTCAAAACTAACCGTTTTCCGACAACACCATTAAATTTTAGGTAGGTATATAATAGTAATAGTCACTTTAAAACGAGAAGGTAGGTATTTCTATATCATGGAAATAGCTTAAACAATTGGCAGTTATACACGAAGGGTTTACGCGAACGTCTTTAAATAGATGTATTTTAAATCTGATCATGAATGGTGTATTTATCTACATTTTTTAATATTATAACCAAGCTGCGTGTTGGGCATGGAGCTGAAGTTATCTCTATACGCTTAAATGAGCTGGTTAGGACACCTACTTCAAATAGTGTAATTGATTTGATTTTTGTTAATGGAAATTTTACACTAAATACGTACCAATTAAAGTTAAAGTAAGAGTCATCACGACACATAGTTTTTATTTTTTATGGCCTCCTGGTAACATATGTTTGGAAAAGCTATTCTACTCACAGCCGTAGCGGCTAGTGCTGAATAGGATCATGGGTTTTGATTATTAAGTTTAACAAAAAGAAATATATTTTACCTTAAAATCTTGTCTGTGGCATCCTTAGCTCTAAGTCGGTTAGTAGGTTCAGTCGAGCGGTGCATTCCGTTTGTGTGGCACAGTTGAGCCGCATGTGTTACTATACAATGGATAAACAGTTCTCTCGGCTGCCAGGTATGTTCACCATGCTACTTTAAAACTGTCATTTGAAGATACTTAGTTAGGAAAGTTATATGACGATCTTTTGCTGTGCTATTTTGTGACGTATGTGTAGGGTTTAGCAGCGCTTAGAATATCTTATCTGATATTAGGTTTTGATTCATGTGGAATTGTGCATACGATGTACGGCAATAGTGTTCTCATTACAAGATAAATATGATGGTTTTTAGCTGTGCTATTTCATAATGTGTGTTATGTTTTAAGGCTTAATATCAGGAAGCGCATAGGGTCGCTTAGGCCTTTATTAAATTGGTTAAATGTGCATTTTTTTATACCTGTGCCATGTACTTAGGTATTATTTCTCTTGAAGATACAGGCATATAAAAATAATGTAATATATTTTTATATGATAATTCTGTTATTAGCGCGTGGGTTTGATGGTATCTATAATTTACGATGACGCGTTTAAAGACCATAATAATATGTTAATTTAAAACTAGGTAGGTAGCACAAGAACGGCGATTTTTCTCTTCAGTTTTTATTGTTAAATTGGAAGACGAATGCCCTAAAACAAATAAAATAACATTGAGTCTGGTTAACGATAAGTACATAATTAGTTGTACCTACCTACTACTCTACCAAAATTAGCATTGTTCTCTGTAATGTTATAATTTATAATTGTATTATCATATACCTATAAGCCTTTACCTAAACCAATGTCCATGCTTATATTTGTGATAAATAAAAATAAAACAATAACATAAAATAGTAATAAAGAATGGATGTTCGGGATAATCTCCAGTAGGTACCTACTATTAATGCGATTTTGAAAATTCTTTCGGCATTAGATGCTTACGTGATCCAGGGTTAACAGAATATATTTTAAGATTTTAAGACGAGGGATCCACGGGATCTGGATCTGTGCAACTGCTACTTGTAATCATATTATGGGTATCTTTAAAAAAATAATAGTTACATATTTTATATAATGTTGTTTCAGATTCAAGAACAGGCACAGATGGCGCTGGTGACTCGGGAACGTTGGACATGGGCAGCCGGTCCTCCCTGCACTCCGGCATCCATATGTCGGAGGACGAGGACTGGGAGATGAACTACCATGAAGCGGCTATTTATTTGGAGGTAACGTTTATTTGCCATGCTGCTACCATAGAGTCAACGCAATGATTTTTTTTTATGTTTACGGTTTGAATTTAGAATAAGTACTTCTAATATATTATAGCATAGAGTCGACGGTATATTATCGAAGTTAATGATTTGAATTTAGAATACTTCTTATATTTATAGTAATTAATAGGTGTTTTTCCTTAGGTTTTTTTTTGATGGATCAGTCTTTGCTAAAATACCCTACTTTTTACATCGACTTGATCATATATTTATTGACTTGATCATATATTATAGGTACCTACTGTATCTATATTATGATCTAAAATGAGTTTGGTTTCTTTCCAGGAAGGTTTAAACAATGAGAAGTTCGACTCTCACCCTTCAAGTCCTGAGGAGTTGCCGGCTTACCTGCGGGTCCATAATCCCTGGTACCATGGATTGGACCTATTGGCCTCCTTAGTACTGATACTGCTGGCCTTTACTGAGGATCCTGCAGTACCACAATTTGAGGTAAGCAGTTACGCTAAAAAGTGTAGTTTGTCTGCGATAATAGTAATTTAATGACTGCCTCCTTGGCAACTCGGTAAAAAAAATGTGTAACTTAAACGGTCCGTCTTACGCCTGATTTGCGAGTCTTGCGGTCTTTGACCGTTTCTTCGGATTTTGATGGGAAATTAATGAAGAGTGCGTTTACGCGCAAACATAACTGTTATAATAGGTATATATATTGTTAAAAATAAAAAGAGTAACCATAAACGTCTCTTTGTTTAAGAAACGTGTCGCTTAAATATCGTATAATAATATATACACCACTCTATGGTAGACTGGTAGACAACGCCTCTGGCATTAATTCCGACTACATACTTTTATAGTGCTGAAGTTTTAAATTTATCTTTACTAATATATAAAGCTGAAGAATTTGATTTCTTGTTTGTTTGTTTGAACGCGATTATATCTGGAACTACTGGCCGGATTTTTCAAATTCTGAGAGTGTTAGATAGCTTATTTATTATTAAGGAAAAGGCTATATTGAATTATGAAGTTCACACGGGAACGGAAGTTACGCGGGTGAAACCCCAGTTAAATTATTAAATAAAAGGTTAGCAGTACAACCGAATTGATAACCTCGTTATGTATTTCGTACAAATATTTACACAGCACGGATATTACTAATATAACTCAAAACTAATAATTATTGCAATAAGTTTGTAAACCTTATTGAAGTTAGAAAATGTTTGTACAATTTATGAATACACCTACTTATACTGTCGTAGTTATGAAAAACGTGATAACTAATTATATTTTTCGAATTTTACAAAAATATAGAAAGATAACCTTTTTTAGGGTTTACGGAACCCTAAAAAAGGTTATCTTTCTATATTTGTTGTAGCCCGTTGGGTAACAACGGGACCCTATTACTAAGACTTCGCTGTCTGTCTGTCTGTCATTAGGCTATATCTCAAGAACCGCGATAGCTAGACAGTTAATATTTTTTTTTAATTGTCTACTGACTTAAAGAAATCTCTCACCATTAGAAATCTTCATTCAGGAGTGACATCTATGCTAATATCATAAAGAGGAAATATTTGTATTTTTGTGTGTGTGTGTGTAATGAATAAACTCAAAAACTACTGTGCCGATTTAAAAAAATATTTCACCAATGGAAAGCTACATTCACCCTGAGTGACATAGGCTATATTTAATTATGAAGTTCCCAAGGGAACGGCAGTTACGCGGGTGAAACCGCGCGCGGGAAGTTATATATATTATTTTATATTTTAGGATGAAGAAAGTTTCTATTGAATTATTTTCAGTTACCAGTATGGGCGCACGGTACGATAGAACTGATGGCGCTGACGATCATAGGCGTAGAACTTCACCTCAAGCTCAAGTGGATCGGCTGGGGCACCATACTAAAACATAAGAGAACTATGATAAAGGTAATATTGTATGATAAGCTAATAAATATTTAAGGGAGGCTCCCATACAACAAACTTTATTTTAATTTTTTACTCGATATCAATAACGGCAACAGGTAGACACTTGAAAATGGTACGGAACCCTTATTGCGCGAGTCCATCTCGCACTTGTTTTATTACATTGTGATTCTAACAAGTATATGTAAAACCTAAGTGCTGAATAAATTTCATTTATTTAAACCATTTATTTCAAGTCATGATATAAATGGTTTCCGCCGGTTTCGGCGTACTATTTGCTACAGCATTTTTCAAGTAGGTCGTAACTCGTCGAGCACACGAGACCAATCACTTATCTAAGCATCAAACTATATTTCACAGGCCATAACCCTCCTCATCATGGTGTTGGAAGCGGTGGTGGTGCTCTGCCGGCAGTCCTCTCACTTCCGAGTGACGCGGGCGCTCCGCCCCATCTTCCTGGTAGACACGAGGCACTGCGGCGGAGTCCGCAGGTTCATCAGACAGATATTACAGTCGCTACCACCTATTATTGATATGTTAGGTAAGCGAACTTTAATAATCTTGTAGTTACAGATTTGCATTGCTGCACTTCAATCCTCCCTTCAGCGACCGCCCTGAGCCGATGTCCAAGTCCCACAGAGGACGCCCTCGCATCGAAGGCATAAAGGTCGCAGGGAGTCAGTGGACGCAGGTCGCTATTAATCGTTCCCGCTGAAAATCGATGGGGGAGGCCTATGTTCAGCAGTGGACAACAACACGCTGATATGATGATGATGATGATAACTGCTGCAAACCAAATTCAACCCTTAGTTTGCAAAGATCCTTCCGATGCCCTCGAAGGACCAACGTTCGAGAGATCCGCGAACTGTAAAATAGAGCGATAGTCGCACAAAACTCCCCTAAAAATCTAAAAGACATCATTCCTCAATTCCTCCTCTAGCGTCCGCCCTGAGCCGAGGTCCAAGTCCCACAGGGGGCGCCCTCTTGCGAAGGTAGCTTAGTTCTTAGTTTGTAAACTATTCATTAAGGCTGCAGCCCTGCTGACCTTAATGTCCAGTTGTTATAAAAGCCTCGTGGCTAGCGACATAATAATATGTCCGTCCAAAAAGAATTACTATCAGTGGACTTATAAAGGTAATTTTTGGTCTTCATCAGGTTTACTAATGTTCTTCGTGGCGACGTACTCGCTGCTGGGATACTACCTGTTCTCGGAGCACGTGGACAACGGACACTTCCAGACGATCAGTGATTCGTTCGTCAGTATGTTCGTCTTGTTGACTACGGCTAAGTAAGTTGAACTTTTGTTAACTACGTATTCAATATATACATTGGCCCTTTGGAGCCAGAGGCGTAGCGAGCCCTAGACGAGTATATAAACTTGTTGGAGAGGCCCTTGTAGTAACCATCCGATACCCTCGTAGACCCGAAGTCTGAGTACACCACGAACTGTAAAGTAGAGCGACAGTTGCACAAAACTCCCCTAAAATCTAATCTACTCAATCTCATCAGAAGTTCAAAGCCTCACAGGGGAAGCCCTCTTGCGCAGGCTGGAGCTCCGTTTGCCTTTATGCCCGGTAAAGTAGCAAAAGCCTCGTGGCTACCTACGTATGTCCATAAAAACTGATAAAATATGTAAAAAAGTTAAAGGGTTATCATAAACAATTATTGATGATATTTATTTTATTTCCAGTTTCCCCGATGTCATGATGCCGTCATACGCTAAGTCAAAGTGGTACGCGGTGTTCTTTATTCTGTACATCATTACTGTGCTGTATGTTCTTATGAATTTGGTAAGATTTTTATTATACTTATAAAATTGTTAGAACATTTAGATTAAGTATGTAATATAAGTCTCGCTTTGAGGTTGTGGGTTCAATCCCCATCCCGGACAAGAAATCTTTGTGTAAATTCTAAGACTTCTTTCTGGGTCTGGTTGGTTGAGGGCCTACCCTTTGTGCCTCGGAAAGCACGATAAGCCGTCAAAGTCATAACATCATCTACTTTACCATAACAAGTGTATACCAGGGAACGGGCAGCAGCGTTTCTCTGTGTGGTACTACATAATACCTACTGCGGGGCACCAACTCGCCTGCCAAGCGTGGTGTCTATGGCAAAAACCCTTCCTAAGGAGGAGGTCCATGTTCAGCAATGGACGTAATATGGGCTGATGATGATGATGATGTGAATTAATAATTAAGCGATGGGGAACCAAAGGCACTGGGTATTGACACCAAAGGTATTGGGTTTGCATATTTGGCCATTATACTTAGTCCTGCCATAAATATTGTAACAAAGAAAAACATTTTTTTTCTATGGTATTTAAATTTATTACTATTACAGTGTGGTAGTTTATTAAGGTCATTTTGTTTGTTACAATATTGCTCGATTGTAAAAAAAGAAAAAAAATCAGTGACCTCCTTTTGCGTACCACTTAAGTACTGGTTTCGATTTTTACCACCCATTTCATTACCAGTGCGTCTCTTGTAGCTAGTAGCTAGTAGCTCTTAAGTCGCTGCAAATTCTTAGTCATCTTTTAAAATATGCGACATGGTTCTAGATGCTGTCTTCATCTCCGGAGATAAAATATTTTGCTTTCGGGCAGGATTTCTTCCAATTCTTTCCCTTAGGGAGCGTTCAAGTATTACGTAACGCAATTTGGGGGGGAGGGGGTAAAACGTTACGATGCGTTACAGGGGCGGGAGGGGGTCTTTTTTAAAACTCGTTACGTAACATTGTTTTCTAAAAAATTACGGAACTAAAACTCCGAAACCAAAACCAAAAAAAATTCAAAGGCAAAAATTTATAAAATATAATAACAAAATATGCAGGTTTTGAGAATTAAAATTCTCTTGTTTTATTTAGTAGATTAAAACTATACCAAGTGTAGAAACTATTGATCACTTGAGTGTTACGTAACGTTTAGAGACGGGGAGGGGGGTCCAGAAAAACGTTACGGTGCGTTACAAGGGGGGAAGGGGGGGTCAAAAATTTTCAAAAATTGCGTTACGTAATACTTGAACGCTCCCTTACTGCTTTAATCGCCTTTTTTGTATGAACACTACGTGGACGGCCAGATCTTTTCTGTCTGATACCCTCGTAGACCCGAAGTCCGAGAGGCCCGCGAACTGTAAAGTAGAGTAACAAAACCCCCTAAAATACTAAAAGTCATAATCCCTTAATCTCATCGCCAGCGACCGTCCTGAGGCAAGGTCCTAGTCCCACAGGGGAAGCCCTCTGACGCAGGTTGGCTAGTTTGTAGTGTTTAAATCATTTATATAGGCTGGAGCTCTGCTCGCCTGTATGCCCGGTGAAGCAAAAGCCTCGGGGCTAACAACATATTATTATGTCCGTCCGAAAAAAAAAACTGTTCTGTCACAAACAGAGTACCTATCAATAGCCCGGAACACAAACATTTGACTCATACCAAGCGTATGGAGAGTTTTAAAAATTGTATTTGGCTCCATACCTACTTTTTGTAATGCTATTACAGCGATTCGGTTCTTTTTATCACCCCACTGCATTTTAATATCACAAATTATTTGACAATGTAATAGCGCGTAAATGAGAAAACACAATGAACAATAAAATGACAAGATTCCAAATTCAAATGTAAAAATTTTGTTTATTTTTCAATGTAACAGTATTTATGGACAGACCAAGTATATATTGCGGTAGACTTGTTTAATTACAATGTCATGAGCGTTCGGCAAGGTGTTCCAGTCGTCGTTACCGACCGGTTTTATTCTCGGGGAAGTAGCAAAAGCGGCGAAGTTAATTACATATGTTGGTCCTGGAATAAAAGGGTCCAGTATGAAAAATACATGAAGAAGCAATATTATTCGGAATAACGATATAATTATACATGGCTTAGAAAAGAACACCTCGTCGTCTCATGGGTGTTCGTCGAGTCGAGATGAGTCGCCGCTTACGACGCTCATAGGAAGATTTGTGGTGGTCTATCCTTAGCTGGAAACCACAATGTTTCTAAGCCATCATATTGATTTATTCGTTCAGATGTTAGCCGTGGTATACGAGACGTTCACTCGTATCGAGCGCGAGAAGTGTCGCGCTCTCCTGCTACACCGTCGTCGCGCCGCTCGCCACGCGTTCCGCCTGCTCGTGCCCCGCCGGCCCCCCCACGCCGTGCGCTTGAGGCACTTCGCTGGCCTCATGAGACACTACGCCCCGCATTATAGTAAGTTATCTATACTGTATCGAGCGCGAGAAGTGTCGCGCTCTCCTGCTACACCGTCGTCGCGCCGCTCGCCACGCGTTCCGCCTGCTCGTGCCCCGCCGGCCCCCCCACGCCGTGCGCTTGAGGCACTTCGCTGGCCTCATGAGACACTACGCCCCGCATTATAGTAAGTTATCTATACTGTATCGAGCGCGAGAAGTGTCGCGCTCTCCTGCTACACCGTCGTCGCGCCGCTCGCCACGCGTTCCGCCTGCTCGTGCCCCGCCGGCCCCCCCACGCCGTGCGCTTGAGGCACTTCGCTGGCCTCATGAGACACTACGCCCCGCATTATAGTAAGTTATCTATACTGTATCGAGCGCGAGAAGTGTCGCGCTCTCCTGCTACACCGTCGTCGCGCCGCTCGCCACGCGTTCCGCCTGCTCGTGCCCCGCCGGCCCCCCCACGCCGTGCGCTTGAGGCACTTCGCTGGCCTCATGAGACACTACGCCCCGCATTATAGTAAGTTATCTATACTGTATCGAGCGCGAGAAGTGTCGCGCTCTCCTGCTACACCGTCGTCGCGCCGCTCGCCACGCGTTCCGCCTGCTCGTGCCCCGCCGGCCCCCCCACGCCGTGCGCTTGAGGCACTTCGCTGGCCTCATGAGACACTACGCCCCGCATTATAGTAAGTTATCTATACTGTATCGAGCGCGAGAAGTGTCGCGCTCTCCTGCTACACCGTCGTCGCGCCGCTCGCCACGCGTTCCGCCTGCTCGTGCCCCGCCGGCCCCCCCACGCCGTGCGCTTGAGGCACTTCGCTGGCCTCATGAGACACTACGCCCCGCATTATAGTAAGTTATCTATACTGTATCGAGCGCGAGAAGTGTCGCGCTCTCCTGCTACACCGTCGTCGCGCCGCTCGCCACGCGTTCCGCCTGCTCGTGCCCCGCCGGCCCCCCCACGCCGTGCGCTTGAGGCACTTCGCTGGCCTCATGAGACACTACGCCCCGCATTATAGTAAGTTATCTATACTGTATCGAGCGCGAGAAGTGTCGCGCTCTCCTGCTACACCGTCGTCGCGCCGCTCGCCACGCGTTCCGCCTGCTCGTGCCCCGCCGGCCCCCCCACGCCGTGCGCTTGAGGCACTTCGCTGGCCTCATGAGACACTACGCCCCGCATTATAGTAAGTTATCTATACTGTATCGAGCGCGAGAAGTGTCGCGCTCTCCTGCTACACCGTCGTCGCGCCGCTCGCCACGCGTTCCGCCTGCTCGTGCCCCGCCGGCCCCCCCACGCCGTGCGCTTGAGGCACTTCGCTGGCCTCATGAGACACTACGCCCCGCATTATAGTAAGTTATCTATAGAGTAGTGGTGGATAATAAAGCATATAGCAAAATAAAGCACTGTGCTTATTATACATAACATAAAGCAAATGCTATCGTGGCTCTCACTTGTTGCTATATGCTTTTTGCTTTACATCGCACATTATAATATCGACACTCTATGCTATGTCTCTCCGTGCGTCGGCCAGTCGTCGCATGCGAGGAATTGCTTTCGGTCGCATGCTAAATTATTTTACGCAGCGCTTGCGATATCGCGATCTCGGGCGGCTCACGTAACGTAAACAATGTTGTTATGCTTCGTTGGCTTCGTGCTATTTTAGTGTAAATATATAGGTCATTTTTGTAAATACAATCAATTAACTTTTAAATACGCCTATAATTGTTTTAAATACTAACATACTATATTTCACATTATCACTTAACCAATTATAGACAGTCCTAAGCCTGGAAAGTATGAAGGAAAGTTCATTGTTTTTTTTTACTGTTCCGTAATAAATTCATAAACGCGATGTAATATTCCGCTCCGACAACACCGCGCTTGTTTCATTCGCACTCGCCCGTTTGGCCGTAACAGGTACCTACGCTTATAAAAAAAGCATGCTTAAAATAAAGCATATAAAATAGTTTGCATAATAAAGCATAAAGCATTAAGCAAGTGATTGCCATAAAGCAACTTTGAACACTACTACTATAGAGTATATCTATTTATTTTTAACCGGACACCGGTACGGAACAGTAGAACATATAGTTAGTTAATAAACAAAACTTATCTTCCAGGTGGTCTGGACGTGTACCTAATGTTCAAGCAGTTGAACCAGTCCTCATCCGGTGGTCTCTCGCGCAGTGAGTTCGCGAACTTGTACGAAATGTTCGCGCTGCGCTGGGCCGGCCAGCAGTCCAGGGCCCCGTGGTACTCGCAGTCACCCTTGGAGCCCATAGGAAGGGTGGCCGCGGCGGTAGTACGGTGGCCTTACTTCGAGTATATGATATGTGAGTAATAAATTGATGATAAGTACTACAATACCGCGTAAGTGAAAATAATACGGTTGAAAATCAAATTTAGCAAATTGTTGTTTTGCCTTTTAAACAATATAAAAAGAAAATATATTTTGACAAATGATATCACACCTTATTAGCCACTGTCACTTACCGTACAGCAGTATTACCGGAAAGTGTGATTTGGGTCCATAAAGTAATGTAAAAGTTATTAAAGTGATTAATTAACTAAACTAAAATGAAAATTATAACTTCTGTGCACCTATCACTTTTTCTCTGCACCACCCTATGGTTGACTGGTAGAAAATGCCTATGGCATTAAGTCCGCCATATGCTATAATTGTGCAAAAGGTTAAATAAAAAAATATATTGTAGTACGGTGTCCTCACTTCGAATATCAAATTTTGGGTGTTGTGATATTTTACAAAGTAAGCAACAAATACAAAGGTTTCATAGGGTACATTGGGGGTCATGTACCTTCTAACCCCTCCCTTCGGACCGCACCCCAAATCGTACAAATCTAAACTTAATTAAGCATGTTATAAGGGAGACACACGTATAAATCCAAAGTCAGTTAAACGTGTTATAAGGGAGACTGCTAAATCCAGATATACCACCAGACGTCTGAAATATTATCAACCAATTAGCCAATAAAACAGAAGATTTCCAGAAAAATTAGTTTTATAATGAATCCAATAAAGTCTAACTTACAACAACTATTAATCTGTCAACTTCCAAAAATATATATAATTATAATTTCATAAACTATAACCGTAATCCGTTCTCTATGTTACAGATGCTCTTATAATAGGCAATGGCGTTGCTCTAGTGCTGCGCGTGTGTGAGGCGGCCGGAGACTTACAAGACAGTGCGCGCCTACTGTGTGCGTCGTGGGACACTTGGCTCTTCTTAATATGTAAGAATGTGTTCATTAATGTTTTACAATATTTTACGTTATACGTTAACGTTATACGTTAACGTTAACGTTATACGTTAACATTATACGTTAACGTTATACGACCCAAATGGCGTACTGTTTGAAGCAGGTGCGGTTAGCAAACCAAAAAGCATTCTATGTAAAGTCATATGAACCGAATTAAAGTGGTATGTTTTGGAAATTTTAACTGATGATGGACTTTTTATTTTTGTTATATGATAAAAGCATACTTAATACATTTTATTTTTTGAAATAGTTAATTAATATCTATAGCTTCTGTTATAGTCAATTTTATTAAATGCTATAAAATTGAAGCAATATCAAGGACAGAGACGTCTCTAGCCCATGTAGCACCCGTGTGCAAACATTACTCTAGCGCCCCTTAATAAGCGCGTGGTCTTAATATCTCTGCTCAAGCTCCGTATTGATCTGTCGATATATCGCATTGAATATTTTAAGACATTTTCTCAATTCATATATTATTATTAATCCGTACGCGTTTTGCGAGTATAAACGTTAAAACATGTAATAATGTAATACTTTCCGCAGTATTCCTGCTGGAAGCCCTATTCCGCATGATGGCGTCAGGCCTGGGCGCGTACCTGGAGAGCGGCTGGAACGTGTTCGACCTGAGCGTCACGCTGCTGGCTCTCATGGGCGCAGTGCTACTGAGTATCGCGCCCACACTCTTCATTGTGGTTATATTCAGACCTTTAAGGTTAGTAATACTTAGAGTTGTCATCCGTCCGGGTTTTCCTGGATTGGTCCTAGTTTAGAGGGCATCCAGGAAGCGTCCGGGCCAGACTTAATTTGTAGTCCGGGCTTAAAAAGTTAAAGTATAAGCCGCCCGCGGCAAACGTGCTGAGCCCGGGCCCCTATGTTAAAAAAACCTTTTGTCATGTCCGGGGTTCTGGACTCTAAAATCCGGCGTGTCTTGTCCTAGTTTCCAAATTTTGGAGATGGCAACCCTAGTAATACTGAGATCCGTGCAGTAAGCTGGGAGTATATTGGAGCTGATGCTGCTGCCCACCCATCAGGCGTATGTCACTCTTTTAGGACACTCATAGATATAAATGGTCTTTTGTAAGCAGCCTATTCTAAATCTTAAGTATTAAAATAAGTTCTGTAATATATCTTCTTTATCTATTCTACACATATAATTAAACTGGGGATGTCGAATGTCTGTACATAGAAAGTAAACACTGAAAACCGAGTGTTTTTTTAAGTAGAAGTAGTATAGAACACATCAAGATTATTTTTGTTTCTCTTTCTGTTTGTACGGGTTAATCTCTGGGTGAAACTGATACACCGATTTAAATGAAATGTTGCATGGTTGTACCTTACATTACACTTTAAATCACAGAAAATAAATGAGTTCCTTTCGGATAGTAAAAAAACCGAAGGAACAAAAACCACGCGGACAAAGTCGCGGGCATCAGCTAGTTTTCAATATTTTAAATAAGTTAAGCTTTTATCTTGACCTCCCATTTGATTCCATTGATTTATGCTCAATTAATATTAACTACGCGACTAAAAAAAATACCTTTTCAGATTTCATTTTATTCAACTAAATTTATAAAAAGAGCTGTATTTTTAGTACCTAATCTTGTATTTTAATCAGCATGAGAGAGAGAGAAATATAGATACAGAAAAATAAAGGGCCCCTTTCTATTTTTCTTCACATATATGGGAAATAAAAATGAGAGCTTATTTCTCTTAAAATTGACAAGTTTTTAATTGATCAATAACTCTACGTCTTTTTATTCCAGATTAATGCGTCTATACAAATTGAAGAAGCGTTACCGCGACGTGTTCGGTACCCTGGTGCTGTTGTCCCCCCTCATGTCCAGCGCCGGCTGCGTCATGCTGGTCATGTACTACTTCTTCGCGATCATGGGCATGGAACTCTTCGCTACTTACGACCTGAGGAACTGCTGCGTGTGAGTTGATTGATATATAGTATTCCTAGCAGTGGAAGGTACCCTGGTGTTGTCCCCCTCATGTCCAGCGCCGGCTGCGTCATGCTGGTCATATACTACTTCTTCGTGATCATGGGCATGGAACTCTTCGCAACCTATGACCTGAGGAACTGCTGCGTGTGAGTTGATTGATATATAGTATTCCTAGCAGTGGAAGGTACCCTGGAGTTGTCCCCCTCATGTCCAGCGCCGGCTGCGTCATGCTGGTCATGTACTACTTCTTCGCGATCATGGGCATGGAACTCTTCGCTACTTACGACCTGAGGAACTGCTGCGTGTGAGTTGATTGACATATAGTATTCCTAGCAGTGGAAGGTACCCTGGTGTTGTCCCCCTCATGTCCAGCGCCGGCTGCGTCATGCTGGTCATGTACTACTTCTTCGTGATCATGGGCATGGAACTCTTCGCTACTTACGACCTGAGGAACTGCTGCGTATGAGTTGATTGATATATAGTATTCCTAGCAGTGGAAGGTACCCTGGTGTTGTCCCCCTCATGTCCAGCGCCGGCTGCGTCATGCTGGTCATGTACTACTTCTTCGTGATCATGGGCATGGAACTCTTCGCAACCTATGACCTGAGGAACTGCTGCGTGTGAGTTGATTGATATATAGTATTCCTAGCAGTGGAAGGTACCCTGGTGTTGTCCCCCTCATGTCCAGCGCCGGCTGCGTCATGCTGGTCATGTACTACTTCTTCGTGATCATGGGCATGGAACTCTTCGCAACCTACGACCTGAGGAACTGCTGCGTGTGAGTTGATTGATATATAGTATTCCTAGCAGTGGAAGGTACCCTGGTGTTGTCCCCCTCATGTTCAGCGCCGGCTGCGTCATGCTGGTCATGTACTACTTCTTCGTGATCATGGGCATGGAACTCTTCGCAACCTACGACCTGAGGAACTGCTGCGTGTGAGTTGATTGATATATAGTATTCCTAGCAGTGGAAGGTACCCTGGTGTTGTCCCCCTCATGTCCAGCGCCGGCTGCGTCATGCTGGTTATGTACTACTTCTTCGTGATCATGGGCATGGAACTCTTCCTTACTTATTCCCTGAGGAACTGATGCGTATGAGTATAACCTAGTACTTCACTGAATTAATTAAGAATTCTTGAAAATCAATTTTATTGGTTTAAATTAGCCGGCAGGCTGGAATGGAAAATTTTTAAGGTATTGGTAAATTGACTATATTGAGCTCATAGGTTCTTTGTTATTCGTTCTCTGGAGGATAAACAAGAAAAGGCAAGGCGAAAGAGTCTGTACAATGTTGTTCTCCATATTATAACTATATTTAAGAGTATCAGTATCGTTGACTTAAATACTGAGCATAAATTAACTTATCAATCGTGATAATAATGCCTATATCCTTCCTTAAGAGATCACAAATTGAATAATAAATTACTATTTGTTCCTTCAAATTGTTTCCAATATAATTCCTTCAATATATTTTTTTTATTTTATGTTGCATAAAACATTCTATACAATATAAACCATTTGAATGAATTATTATCAATACTTACAGAAACACGACCGTGGAAGATTTCTACAAATATTCTGAGAACAGCTCAACTCCTCTTGGCTACTACTACTTGAACAACTTCGAGAACATCGTCACTAGCGGCGTTACCCTGTTCGAGCTGACAGTGGTCAACAACTGGTTCATACTGATGAACGCCTACGCCACTGTCGCCGGACAGTTTAGTAGAATATACTTCATGGTGAGTGCTATGACTAAGTGACGCATATAAATATACACTGATAGTATTCAACAATTGGTTTATACGATGAACCGCTACGACAGACAGTTTAGCAGGATATAGATACTTCATGGTGAATGCAATAGGATGATGATGAGTATATTTATAACTGATAGGGGTCAACAATTGGTTCATACCGATGATTCCGATGATTGCGCCATTGTCGCTGGATCGTTCAGCAGGATATACTTCATAATGAATGCTTTGAATAAGTGACGGGTATATACATTGACAGTAGTCAACAACTGGTTCATACTGATAAACGCCTACGCCACAGTCGACAGATAGTTTAGCTTAGCTTAGCTTCATGGTGAATGTACTGGATTTAAGAATGGTATATTACTGACAGTGAAGTTACAATGGTCAATAAGGTTGAAGATCGAATGTACCAAATTGATATTTCACCCTTTACAACACAAATAAAGAAAAATAATTCTAGGCGGACAAAATAACACCTTATTAGCAACTGTCACTCATCATACCGTCATTATACCGACGAATGTCTTCTATGCCTTGCTTACACCTTTCTGTATGTTATTTTATATTTCAGGTGTTCTATCTATTCACTATGGTGGTCCTGACCATCGTGGTGGCGAGCGTGCTGGAAGCCTTCCGCTTCAGGATACAGTACAAACGCAGCACTAGTAAAAGAGACGGTTGGTATTATTTGTGGTCTATTATTAATATTTATGTATCATGTAGTAGATCAGTGATTTGCAGTGATTCACGGGAGAATCGATGGGGGTCTACTTATTAACTTTAACAGCCTGTTTACGTCCACTGCTGAACATGGGCCTCCTCTTACAGACCTTGGCAAGCCATGGTCATTGAGGGATATCACCAATCCACATGCCATGCGTGGTGACTTGAGTAATGTGGGAGTGTATCTTTGAGTAGATAGATGCTGCTGCCCACCAGGTGTGTTCCTTACCCGCCTCTTACGACACCCAAAGGAAGGTATGGGGTGGTCAATTTTAAGCCGAAAATCACACGTCGACGGTGTACTTTACCGTGACAAATCGCTTGGGATAGAGTCGTTTCAATTTCAATGTAAATTGCAAAACATTATTGTTTTTGCAAAAGAAGGTTCTACTGTATTTTTTGGCAGTATTACTCAGTTGTCTCCACGCCTTGCACGAAAAGAGAAAAAAATATGACGATTCCAACTGAATGTAACCATTTCTACGGGAGAAATGAATTTGAACCTGTTGCGAGGTGATCTGTTTTGTGGAGGTTGATATGTTTTTTTTAATGTTCTTTTTTTCGAAGAGGTTTTCACACTACTAGTATTCTTGTTAACCTCCCTTGTTAAGGTAAAATGCTTGTGTTACGAGTGGTTACACGTCGGTAGTGCAATGGGTGAGGATCGAACCGGCGATGCCCTATAGCCATTGGAACGATATGATATGATACGATACGATATGATACCAAGTTGTGTGTTCCCAGAGGAGAAGCTGCTGCACGAGGAGGTGCACACGTCGTGGGAGGAGGCGCAGCGCCTCGGCGCCAGCGGGGCCCTCGCGGACCTGCTGCGACAACACCTGCCTCCGGGGGTAAGTACTCCACTACTATGGTCCTCAACCATTCGGCCTCGTTTAGGAAAAACAAAATAAACTTATCCAGGAGTATCATAGGCTACATTAATTGCGAAATTCCCACGAGAGCGGGAGCTACGCAGGTAAAACCGCGTGTGGGAACCTATTTAAAATATATCGGGTTTCCAAAATATGTGCCATCCTTTTTACAAGAGATGGTGTTACGTATATTGATTATGTTAGTGAAAAAATACAAATCTATATAGGTACTTATTTATATACGCGACGCAAAAACTATATACTTCTTTTTTCGAAAATTGCTCGGACGGAAGAGTATGAAATATCGCACACTTATAGACACGTACGGACGGAGTACATTGTCTGTAATGTCCTACAATTAGCAGCACTCACAGGTTGCCTTGCTAGTTATAGTTACCCTAGTTTAATTCATAGAATAAGAATAATAACCTATTAATTACAGTTCTTTTTCATTGTGATTTTGACAAGTACAAGTGTATGTAAATACCTAAGTGCTGAATAAATTCATTATTTCATTATAGTTTATATAGAGAAGAAGTATAGAATGCTAATATTTTAATAAACTAAATAAACGATATTTATTTAACACTTAAGTATTTACATACACTTGTGCTTGTCAAGAAAATTTACAATGCATACAAAATCAACTATAAATAGGTAACATTTACTGTACAATTATGTTTAAATTTATTTTAGGTGGCCAGGATGTCTGTCAATCTTGTGTCAATAAATAAATTCTTAAAATGAATGCTATTAACAAACAAACAGACAGACAGAATAAACTGTTTATTCTTAAATGTTGTTTAGATGGAGGTGACGTTCATCGGGTCGCGTCCTCGCACGAAAGAAGTTCTGCAGAGGCGCATGTACCAGACAGAGATACAGAAGTGGCTCGCGGAGGAGGATGAAAACGAAGGTATTCATTTAATTTTAGCTCTTCATTATATCGACAAGTAAAAATTGAGCTGAGCGAACCCATAGGCGATATTGAACTTAACCATTTATTTAGGCTGGAGATGTACTTGTGCCTTTATGCCCGGTGAAGTAACAAAAGCTTTCAGACTAAACACTTAATGTCCGGCCACAAAAAAAATATATATAGTTTGAATTATTCACTTTATGTTTCCCTTCATAAGGTATATAATGCAATATTCTTATGGTGTCGTAGTTCAATTAGAATTTTATTCCTCGATATTGCTTAAATATGTGATACATACACAAATCAGACCTTATGTATAAGATTTTTCTTGAATTCTTTAAAGGGCATCAGTATCGATCAGTTAGAAATAAGTTACCATCGTATTGCGGTCACCAACCTGTCTGCCAAGCGTCTTGACTATGGTAAACCCTTCCTCGGGATGAGGCCCATGTTCAGCAGTAGACGTTATACGGGCTGATGATGATGATTATTGGATAATTTGTATTTCTGTTTAGTTGAAGCTATCAATTTTACGATGCCCTAGCAAATGGCATAAAATGTCTTACGCCGTACTAGAAGATCAGTGACGATATTTTTATATGATTATTTATCCTGTCTTCTTGCAGGTGTTCCACCATCAACAACAATAACCTCAAGCGAAGACCCCCTATCCCCCCCTCTCATCCACCAGCCCGATTCCGACACCAACCACATGAGAACGGGGTACCAATTGTAGAACATAATTCTATTAGCCCTGTACCAGAGGCTAATATTCTTGTGGGACGAAATAAGCGCTTTATGATGGGCTATTTGAAGATGGCTGTCTAGTTGGTTAATATGATTGATATTATATTATTGTGAGTAACTAGTGAAGTGGACTGTGCGACTTATTGCAAAGATGGATGCGGTTTGCGAGCTGTTAATTATATTAATCATATTTAAGTAACTTATTCTAAACTTACTCGAATTAGCGTCACAAAAATACTAACAATGGTATATAAATGTGATAACCAACTGTTATTAATTAGTCATATGATTTACTCGTATAGCGACGTCATTTTACCAGTAGATAGGGGATAATGTTTCGAAGTTTTACCAATAGAGGCGCCACTAGACAAAACGTATATACATACTCTCAACATATTTTAGGTCATGTACTAAAATATTTTTGTTTTAGCTATCAATTTTATGTATCAATGTTGTTAATTTGGATGTTTGAATGAAGCGAATCATGCAGTTTTTTTTTGTTTCTTTTTTAAAAGATTACTAACAGAGTTTTCGTACACTACTACCTTAGTACAATAGTTAACCCCTCGTGCTAAACTGTGTTACGAGTGAGTTTCACGTGATATAAAAACTCTTTAAAAATGATGTTTCGTTTTGCTTTCTTGTTTACGGACTGTACCGGTGGCGCCATCTACGTATCGCTTTGCGTTTTATGTCCTATTATGCGGTTATGCTATGCCAATTTGACTGTACCCAATATTCGTGATGCATGAAATTGACATATGACCCTGTCATTTACGACCAAATATGGGTGTCATATAAAAGTGGACGTACATGTCAAATATTGTAGTCACATTTGGTCATATACATCATTAAAATAAAAATAAAAACAATGCAGTCGACAAACTCAACGACAAAACGTAAACGCGCTGTTGTAATTATTTATTTAAGTGTTTATTTTAAAAAGAAAATGTATGATGAGATTTAATTTATTGTAATAACTCATTGAATGCTATGAATGTTTTCATAATAACAATATTTAAGTTCGTAAGTGCGTACGAAACTCAAATCTATACCTTACTTAAGTGTTCGTTCCAGAACGTACAATTCTGAGATTTTGATAAGTTTAAAAACAAGTAAAAATACCCGTCGATAACTTAGTTACATCTATGTTGATCTTAGAACATGAAACTATTTTTCATTTAAAATTCTATGGAAAAACATTATTATATATTCTTAGTAACTTGGTCTCGCACACTAGATGCTGCCGTTATACTTGACAAATGCGGCATAAATTGTATCCAACACAGTCACGCTCTGTACGCGAAATACGTGGCAAAAGTTTTATTAAATGTTGGCTATAATCAAAGTAATATGCCAGTTTGCGTAGTAAAATGTGTAAAAAAACACTACAAGAAATAAAAAGGACTTCGGGATCACATACCGTCAGTACAGTGTCTTATACACACTACAATATTGACCCTCCCGACCCTTAGTTTGCTAAGAACCTTCCGATACCCTCGTAGACCCAAAGTCCGAGAGGCCCGCGAACTGTAAAGTAGCGACAATTGCACAAAACTACCCTAAAATACTAAAAGTCAGAATCCTTCAATCTCATCGCCAGCGACCGCCTTGATCCGAGGTCCAAGCCCCATAGGGTAACCCTCTTGTGCAGGTTGCTTAGTTTGTAGTTTTTAAACCATTTATTAAGGCTGGAGCTCTGCTCGCCTTTATGCCCGGTGAAGTAGCAAAAGCCTCTTGGCAACCTACGTAAGTCCATCCGAAAAAAAAACTACAATATAGAGTTGTCGCATTTATGGAGCTATGGTTTTAAGCTAGTGCGCGAGACCAATCATTTATATAAGGTCGCATTATTGAGTGTGTGTGTATACTAAATTAATTGTAATAATATGAATGTTAGTATAACATCTGTGATAGAAATGATTGAGAAGGGTTATTATGAAGGTATTATGGATTTGTATGCGTATATACCTATAGTATACTAAAATTGTTCATCCATTTTTTTATGAATATTTCTGACATTTCCAATGACTATGTAAATGACATGGTCATGTAATGGTACATTTATAAATGACAGTGCCATGTTATGCCCTAGTCATTTATAAATGGCCGCGACACTTCTTTTTTTCTATAAAAAAATGCGTAGTACTCAGAACTTTTAAGTTTATTTCAAAGTTTATCTTTAGTTCTGTATTATTGTCGTTGTTTTTGTTATAAAAATGATTATTTCTTTTTGTACATTGAAATGAATATTAATTTTCTTGTGATTATACCTATTACTTATTAATAATATTAGAATTAGTGAATTTTATGAAAGTCAAAAAATGCCTTTGTAGAGTAATTAAGTAGAAGTGTAATCTAAAAGGCCAGGCAGCTGAGCCTAGAGCCGAGTAAGCTTAATAAATGATTAATGACTAGTATTCAAAATAGCGGAAAAATAAATTAGGTACAGATAGTGCAACTCATCTGTGTAAGGTGCTATGTGTATGTAACATTGTGTATACAGAGTGACTTAGTGTGTGTGTCGGACGTCGATTGTTACTTCACACACACGCACAGAGCTCGCGACATAAGAGCAGAAATACATAGCGCCGCGCTCACAGTTGAGTTAAACTATCTGTATAACTAATTGGCAGTAAAAAGGTATGCTCAGTACCTACTTATACTATTGGCGATGGTCTAAATCCAAAATTAATAAATTTGTTAAAATAATAACAGTGGTATGCAAGAACTATTCTTGGCTTTTAAGTATTCACTTAAGTATGTAGTGTCTCACTGTCGTGGTTTCTATTGCCATTGTAGAGGAACAGTTGGTCGTGTTCCTCCACATAAAATGAAGATCTTCTTTGCCGGGTAAGATGGTATGCCCGGCGGCCGACGGCTAATTGTTACTCGGGGCCGAGTCTGCTATTTTTTTAAGTATTGTGCCACCGTAGTGCCAGCTTGATATCATTATGCCAAAAACGGTAATCTACTAATCTCACTATGGTATCGGCGCTGGAATGGCAGTCGGTGTTGCTACCGCAGAAAAAGGCCGTCAACTGAAGTAGCAGGGGAGATTGTAATGTCTATTTAGGCGATTTTAAAACTTATAAATGTATCATGTGTTATTACATTCAACTACGCTAATGTCATCGTGGCGTCATAGTGACACGTTTATGACGTTATTTGGATTAGTAGATTACCAAATGGGAAAAGAACCGACCATTGAACTGACATTGAAAGTTCATGGACACACCATTACGTTAGTAGACTCCGGGCCCTGTTCGGAACTTGTATATGTTCGAATAGGCTTGCGAACTTCTATTGCGCGATACAGGTTAGGTGAGATGCTAGCTGGCAGATGGCGCTGCTAGTCTACTAGTAGTTTTGTGCAGCTACTGCAGATGTCGCTACACTATGGTAATAGACATCGGCAAAGTGACACCTGACATTACCAAGTGAACTCATAGTATCAAGGATTGTTCTTGCATGCGGAAGTTACTCTAATTCATTTCCATTTACTTTTAGACATTTGCCAAAGATGTTTGAGCCATTTTTTTAATGCAATTAGCCCTTAGAGTTTGTTAAGGTTAATGTCATGTTTTATTATAGTTAGGTATATAACGGTTGCTTTTGGAAATGAATCTGGATATAATCTTTACTAATATATAAAGCTGAACTGAGTTTGTTTGTTCGCGCTAATTACAGGAACTACTGTTCCGATTTGAAAAATTCTTTCAGTGTTAGATAGCCCATTTATCGAAGAAGGCTATTAGACTATATTTAATTATGAAGTTCTAACGGGAACGGGAGTAATACGGGTTCACCTTTCTGACAAGCGTATAGAGTAGAAAATAAAGTGGTCGCAATGTGATTACTGTCAGTCTAAGATTTAATTTCCGAAAAATATAGACAGTGTAGCTAAATAGTTAATTTTATTATATTTATTTCTAGTTGTAACGAACCTTGTGCATAGTTACAACCGATGTATATAATAATGCTTATAGTTGACATTATAGTCATTTAATGTGATAATTATTAAAATATGGACCATAAATCGAAATATTTACACCCTATATTTTTTCTTTTTTTAAGTTTTATCGAATATTTTTTTCATTTGGCAACTCAGTATTAGTTTTTGATATTTTATCTTGTTTTTGATTACGTATTTTATTAAATTAAGAATATTATTATTTTATAGTATCACAGTTGAAGAAAAAAAAGAAACACCAAATGTAAATATAATTCCAATATAAATTAACTGAAAGGCTTCATTTAAAAAAAATATTTTACATAAGTATATGTTGACTTCCTACTAGGACTTTCTTACGAAATAGTATGAGAGGCGACGGGGCTAATGTAGACTTATTAAGTTAAGTGAGATTATTGAAATGTAAAACTATTTGCATGTAGCAAATAATTTAACATTTCAATATCGGTCGGTTTGAGCTTGATTCCAAGGGGTGAAAAAAATATTTTTCATATCGTTAGAATATGAAAATACTTCAAAATAAACATCAGATAATGGGTCAGCTCAACTTGTACTTCGATCTCAACGAGTTTACAAAAATATTCATCAGAATCTGACACGCTTGAGTAGGTAAATCCACATTAATCCCTTCGCCTCCCGTACTAATAGCCGACACCATTTTGAAACTGAGAAGTTTTATTTGTTTCTCATTAACAATAAGTACCTATAATTTGGACGAGACCACTGTATACATTAGGATTACGCACGATGAGACAGGGGGGAGGGGGGATAATGGCCGTTCCGTCAGTCCACCGTCAACGCATACGGTTCTAACTAACTCATCAATCGTATGAGACCTTATAATAGGTACTCTTTCCTCCTCGTCCCCCACTACTCCGTGCTTTCCTAAGGCGCGGTACAGTGGTTACGATCAAACTATATACCAGTTATACTAAACTCATTTTGAAATAGTGTTTTATGTTTAAAGAAATTAAATATTAAAATGATATAAGTAACAGTAACTTAACTAATTGGAGATATTAGGTAAATGGTGCTTATGCTTGTATGTTCATCGTTGGGTTAAGTAGTACACTTAGGTGGATAGATCATATTAATTTATATGAAATAATACGTATTTCATTAACTATTACATGCGTTTGTAGTATCTGTTTGTATGTTTTTTTTAGAAAAATAAATAAAGTAAGCAGTGGCGTAACTATAAAGGGACAAGTGGAGCGAAACGACACGGGCCCCAGAATATAAGAGAACAGGAGACAAATTGTACTTACAAAAGAACATACGTTGTTTTGTATAAATAAGATATATAATCACTACAAAAATAATACGTATGGTGAACAAAAAATTATTTTATTCAACTCGTTTTTTTGTTTTTCGTAATTAAGTATTTAAAAATATGTCTATAATAAATAGTAGACTACCTTAGTTGGAAGAGTTTTCCACTGGCTCCGGACTATATAGTAACGCCACTGTAATCAAATTTCATTTCATTTTTATATGCTAATGAATATTGTAAGTAACCATTGAATTGTAGTAGAATTTAGGAAAAGCAGGGTTTTGTCAGAAATATAGATATTATTGTATACTTTGTGAAATGGCCACAATTATCCTAACTTTATGATCCAACAACATGGACCATATAGTTTAAGCAGTCTGATATTTCTTTTTTTTTAACAGATGTATTAAAAATATATTAATTTAATGAACTTAATAATACTCAATTGTGACACAATAATAAAGTATACAGTCATATTTTTATTAACATAAGTAACAAAAGTAACTGACCGATTAAAAATAAAACATTGTTTCCGCTTTTTTGTATTCAAAGTTTTTTATTTTTTCGATATTTTGTCTTCCAATTTATGTTTTATAAATTTTTGATGAATTTTTATAATTTCACAATATTAATGTATTTAAAACTCAGAAAACTGTTTCATTTCATAAACCGAAATTATAGTTCCAACTCCAAGTGATGCCTTTGCCGATGGAACAAATGTTGTTTGTGATTTTTTATGTTTAACCCTCAGCCAGGAAGAAGATATGTAGAAGTGTAAAATAATACTTTAGTTATGAACTTGGAAGCCCATAAATTAAAATATGGTTGCTATGTGATCCCTACCTGGCTAAAGGTTAAACAGTTTTACTATGTAGGTATCTTAATACCTAATTAATTTATCAATTATAAAACCATACTAAAGGGGATTATAGAGGTAGATTCAGTCCACCATTTACATTCCTAATTTATATAATTTACAAATATATTCCAAATTTAAATCCGTTAAGAAAAATGTAAAATTTATTTATTTATTAGTAATATTTTTCTTCCTTCGCAGTATTCGCTCTTTATTCCAAAGGCTTAGTATATTATGGAATCAATCACTTTGTTGAAATGCAAACTGTAGTTCCAAAAATGTGTTAATTTATTTAATAAACGCACTTTAAGTACATACTTTGTTTGTTTTCTTGTTGTGTCTAATCAACAAAAAAAGTTAATTTGAGCCATTAAAGTTTTTAATATTTCTGTTTTATCGACATTTAAAAATTAATATTTAGTCCATTGAAATGTTACAATTTAAGGACCGAATATTGTATTTCTTAGAGGACGCAATTTTATTTTTGGGACATTTGTGTGGGTGGTTAATATAAGCTTAACCCCAAGTTTGTGGGGTTGCACTTATACCCTGCGTCATTGTCCCCCGGCCGTCATCTTGGAAAAAGGAGTGCCAACACATGTTCGCGATATCTCGGAAACTATGCGTCCTACAAAAAAATCGTTCAGACATAATTTGTAGCAAGTCGCTTTGCCTACAAATATGTTCATATAACTTTTTGCCCTAAATTAAAATTAAAGAAGTTATAAGCAAAAAGTGGCAACTTTTTCCAAGATGGCGGCCGGGGGACAAGGGCAGCAATCCCACAAGCTTGGAGCTTTATATTAAAACCCCACACATGTCCCAAAAATAAAAATGCGTCCTCTAAAAAATGTAAAGCTCATGTCAATGGAGCACATTTCATTGGACTAATTATAAATGCAGAAGTTTCCGTTATCGGAAGAAGCAAGTATGTTAAACACTCTGGCATTATTTGCTTTAAGCGATAGAAGTGTATAGTTCAATTATTTTTATATTTTTATTTTGTTCTCCCATAATGCTGATTTTCCACCAAAGTGGAGAGACGAGACGAGGCGAGGAGAGAATTGAAATTTGTATGGCAAATTTTCAATCCTCTCCCAGCGCATCTTTGCTGGAAACAGTGTGGCGAGACGAGACGAGGCGATGCGTGAATTGAAATATTTGTTTGTGTAAAAATGAACCGTATTGCTTCCGGTATAGAGTATAAATTAACTTTGCAACAGAAACACGCTTCTCGCGAGAGGCTTATTGTTGTTCGTTGCTACTTATTACCGTATAATGAGTTCATGATAGTACAAGCCTACGGGCGGCGCGGCGGTCACGCGCGAGCTTGCGATGGCTATTTTTAGTGGAAAAGGGTCAGTGCGATTTCAATTCTCTTCTCGCCACTCTGGTGGAAAATCAGCATGAGACCTATCTATTTTATTTTAAATAAAGATAAAAAAATGCAGAAGTTTATGTGAGGTGTATGTTTCCCCAGTAAAATAATGTCTAAAATTGTCATTTAAATGTTGTAGATAATTAGAGCCCTAGATTCTGTAACTAGGCTTAGATAGAGCCCTAGCTTTTTAATTATTCGTCAAAAATATTTTCTGCTTGCGTAACGTTACCACAGTCAGACACATTTTTTTTTATATGGGAATATTGGAATAAAGGTGTAAATAACTTTACAGTTTGCGATATCGGAAGCTTCGTAGCAATCTAAGAATCGGAAGGGTTAAACATAAGGGTGAATAAAAAAAATTATATATAATCAAATATTTCATTTATTCCGTTTCCAAAATTACTAAACCTTTTTTATTTACTCAACGACTTTAAAATACATCTTTATATTCTTATCAGCACCGATTTAACACTAAATTATTGAGCGCGACCACATAAACACATAAATTATTAAATAATTATTATTATGAAACTAATTAATACCAAGACTGAAATCTTGTGATATTAGGAATGACCTTTTGAATACAACAAATGTTTCAATCTAGACAATTTGATTTGAAAATCTATAGATTATACATAAACTAAAGTGCTGTGAATAAATACGATAATGAAACATTGACTTTCAAAAAATGTTTACACACACATTAGGCGTCTACGAGACACATCATTATAGTTAAATTACGGTTGCTTTTCTATCACAATAACACTGGAATAATTACAAAATATCGAATAAGCAGTCTCATGGAAGACAGGCGTGACATTAATTTTAGATTTTAATTAAGTCCCAATTAACATTCATAGCACATCTAGATTAAAATAAGTGAAGTGCAACATTTTTGAAATTAAAGTTATTGGTTTTTTTTTTACATAAGATGCATCCAAATTATATGTACTTAGTTTAACATTAGACAGTATCATATTATTATATAAAAATTACGTAACTGAAGGAAATTCTGTAAATAATTTTATAATTATTTAACAAAAATGCCCTCAATGACGAAATTACTGTACATTACAACATAACATTGACAAGCAAATCCAATAACCATGTGACTGGAATCTCAAATTAAAAATAATCGTTTATGATAATATATAATCTTAATTTGTATAATGGTAGAAAATATAGACGAGAATGGTGCACTAATTAAAAAAAAAGAACAAATTGCATGGTGCACCAGACTTTCTGCGGCTTCGGCCGGTGCCAGTAGATTCAGCACATAGTTATGATTTTTATTTTTCAGAAATATTGCGATAAAAAGAATTTTTACATATAAATTTTCCTACATTGTTTTATATAAACGAAAATAAATTAACGTTACAAATACACTAATAATTTCATTGAAAACGAAATACTGGGACTTTCCTTTCAATTCCTTAATTTCATATTTATTATTTAATCATATTTTAATGATTAATAAAATGATTTTATAAATTAATATGCGATGGAAGTTTATTTACAATTACATTTATTAACGTACTAATATAACAATACACTCGGTATATCTACTCACAAGTAATATTTATGACATCATATCGCCATTTTTACAGCAGTAACAACTACCCACATAAATATAATGTCAAAACTAAATAATAATTTTTGTGACGTTAAATGAGTTTACATAATATTCCTTTATCCTTCATAAAGAATAAATCATGATTTATTAATAAATAACTGGTGAAAAAATGGCAATGTGATACCAAAATCTATAGGTACTATTATACCCGTTGGTAATGAACCTCTCTATGGTAATTCAGAATATTTTCTTTTGTATTATAATATCCATTAAGGACAGGACTTACCCCAGCCTCCGTTGGAGTAGTTATTTGTTCACAAACACACACACAAGACGATACTTTACTTGTTAGTTTAGCGCTTTCCGAACGTCAAGTGTAACAGAACCATTGAAACTTGCGCCACCTGGCGCCAATTACAACAAGGAACTAGTAGAAATCTTTTAAATTTGCATGTCGTTTTAATGACCAAAGCAATATTTTTTACATCCGTCGTAATTCAATATTAATATTTACGATATTTTTACATAAAAGTGTGCTATCATCTTACAGTGATTATGTTTGTTTATTTGTAAAAAAAATAAGGTAAGGATTCATAAGGATAGGAATATCACAAGCGGAATCACCCGTAATTACATATAATGCAAAGAATAGAGGTGGGTACACTAACTAATTAAATTAATAATTATTATACTACTACTGTAATATTTAGACAACCAAAACAATATTTTACAATAAATATTGTCATAATGGATAACTTAAAATGCATACATTTTATATGAAATTTCACAAATAATATTGGATGATGATGAGTACGTAAGTTTATCTGTTTTTTTTTTGCAAAATCGAAATTTGACTTTTATTTAAAAAGTCTACGTGATAAATCGAGAAATTTTTGATATAATCATTCTACAAAATGAAAAATATACGCTGTAATATAAATAATTCGATAAATATTTAGTGCATGTAGAAGTGTAAATAAAAATCAAAAGTAACATAGGTATTATAAATATTTAATTAGAAAACAGTATTCGTATCAATAATTGGTTGTTATTCAATGATTTTTACTATCATCGCGCCAGTAAATTTTGGGGAAAAATACAAGCAATACCTGCACACAATATCATAAATTATTTACTTGATAATGTCTCTCTCACCACACATTTTGGGTCCCGTTATTATTCGATGGTTTACCTCAATAATTAAAGCTAATAAGTGCTTAACAATACTCGCAAACACATCCAAGTATCAAACTTAAGAAGTTTAAGAGGTAGTACTTTACATTTAGCTAGACACAAACAACATTTTTGTCTTACATTGGGATTCTTACATTTCAAATATCGGTAATAATGTGATACCGCATAAGTGACAATAGCTAATAAGGTTGAAAATCGAATGTAGCAATTTAATATTTCGCCTATTATTACACAAACAAAGAAAATACGAACGGTGTACGAAAATATACCTTATTCAAAGACACTGTCCCTTACGCGGTATCACACTCTTACCGACGATATAATTTATTATTGTGATATTTACAAACAATAGTTTATAAAACAACGCAATAAGGAACACAATCCAGTAACTGTTAAGTTCTATTATCGTCTTGTATTTATAAAAAATACTTAAGTTAGAACTATATTCTCTATTTTACTAGCAATACAAATCACAAATTACAAATGGTAAAAAATTATAAGGAAAAATCTGGTTTATGGGGCGAGAAACAACTTTATTTTTTTTTAAACACACGTCCAATTCCATTTTTAAAGAATTGATTATAAATACAAGATTTACAATAAAGAGCATTTAACTAAATCGCGGTAACTCGTTGCGTTGTTTTATTTCTCAATACTTTTAAGTCTTCATTTAGAATCGGATACAGTAAAATGGGGTGAATACGTACATAGGGGTGAAAAATCCTTGAAGCAGTATTCAACTACATACAATACATTCAAATAAATAAATTCTAGATTATATTTACACCATTTCACAATTCAACAGTGATTAATCTTAATTTTGTATCCTATATATAAAAATATGGAACATTTAAATCTAACTCCACATCTAACAATATGCTACTGTGTTCCGTGCACACTTAGGACACTTATTTAGACGTAAAGTGATCCGAATATAGCCATCCTTTCATTTCATATAAATTTGCAGCCATACAATAATAATATCATAGCATACAATAATAAAATTGCCAATGTATATAAAATAATCTTTATTTTATTTGCGTATTTATAAAATAAAATTATTTGCTTAATATCTGTTTACAACACGGTTATATACGTTTATAAATCATCATCATTGTTTAACGTTATTAACGGCAAAACAGTAAATAATCAGAAATGAATAAGTTACATAAATACCTAACTGAATATGCCATTCCCAATATTAAGTTCCATTTTCAAATTAACCTTATTCACCCCGATTCCTATTCATCCCGTTTTCTGACGCTTATTCTGCACACTGGTTTATTTCACTTATTTGTTATGGGTTCATAGAATTGGTCACGATAACCGCGGTCGCTTGCTCGAAGGCCTACGTCACATTTCGATAGAGACGCCGGCGCCCCCAAGTTTGGTTTCCATGACAGGGAAGCCGTTCTCTAGGAGATGGCCCGTGAGGGAATCAATTGTAGATCGCGGAGTCGATGGTGGGATTAGAACTATTGCCTGCCTGGAATGGTAAAAAATACAAGTTAAAAAATAGTTTTTGGAATTAAAACTTTCGTGAGTGGTACACATATTTATAATATCGTGCGTACAACCGGATCGTTATATATATAAAAGGGTTATTTTTAAAATCAAAAGACATGACACCTTATGTGATAAAATAATAGTAGTCTGACTTTAATCACAGATATTATCTATTTCTATACTAACATATAAAACTGACGAGTTTGTTTGTTTGTATGCTTGAATGCGCTAATCTCAGGACTGATACTAATACAAGACCGATTTGAAAAAACCTTTCAGTTTTTGATAGCCCATTTATTGAAGAAGGCTATATTTAATAATGTAGTTCCTGCGGGAACGTGTGTGAAACTCTAATTATTTTATTATGTGGTATCCTGAGATATCCAAATCGACTCATTAAGAGTATTAACACTGTAAAAAATTAATAAAAGTGCAAATATGAATATTTTGTACCCATATTTGCACTTTTATTAATTTTTCAGAGTTTTTTAGAGTAACAGAAACAGTAAAAGAAGAGTTCTCAATTGACCCATTTGTAACTAAAAGCAGAAAAAGAAATTTACTAAGCCCCAACTTTTTTTTTTCAATCTTAAAATAATGTATAGGTACGATATAGTTTTCTTTAAGTTCCGTAATACTTTGTGCTTGAATGTTCGAAAAATATCTCAATCTTATTCTATCATTATTCGTGGAAATCGGTAATTGGCTCACTGCAGCTAAATTTTTTATACTTATTATTTTAAGCTGTTGCTTTTCCTACGTGAATAAATAAATGAAAAGTTCAGCCATATTTTAGCTACATACCCGCCCCCGCCAGCGCCTGTCAGTTTGCATGCGAGCCCTCTCGTCTTGGCCGCACTGCGAATGGTCTCCAGCGCGGGGTGAGACACGCCCAGCGACGCTAGCAGACAATGGTTGATCTCCCATAGCTCCTGAACAATAAAAAACAAAAAAAACATATTAGGCACACTCAAATTGAATCTATCCTCCCGTGAGCGACTGCCTAGAGCCGAGGTCCAAGTGCCACAGGGGGCGCCATCTTTCGCAGATTGCTTAGTTTGTAGTTTTAAAACTATTTAATAAGTAGCGGTATCCCGATACTTATAACATCACCATTCACCTTTGTCCCACATACTTATAACATCTATAATAATCGTATATCGTGTATATCAAGGTACGGGCAGCAGCGTTTCCTTGTGTGTAATATGTATAGAACATAATACTGCGGTCACCAACCCGCCTGCCAAGCGTGGTGACTATGGCAAATACCCTCCGGGAGGAGGCCCATGTTCAGCAGTGGACTTTATAGGGGCTGATGATGATAATATAATTATAGATTGAAAAATATATACATAATATGTGAAATATAACTTACTGCTAAATGCTGGTATTCAGATTCTATATTGTCACACTTGCCACTAGAGAGTTTTTCCAAAACCTGCAAGTGAAAGAACAATTAAATTTAACTTAGCGATTACCATTAATCATTTTAAAAATGATTTGTTTAAAATGATGGAACAGAAGTTTCCACTATGCTGTGAGAATCGCTTTAATGTGTCGAAAACCTTGGGAAATATGCAATAGCACTTCGTGTCCAAAGATGATATACATACATTCAGCAAAATTATACATTTTTGAAAAAACTATTGACCGATGTGTGTACTATATCAATAGCATTAAAAAATACAGATTAAAATGAGTTGAATGACACATACTGTGCTGGGAGCCATTCCTACAACATAGATTATCTTTTACTGCAACGCACTAGAGCTTATTTTACAATTTACATTTATCGCTGCCATCCCCTTAAACTTGACAACCTCCGTAGCGTAGCGGTATTTGGCCCGCTTAAAATCTCGCAGGTCGTGGGTTCGATCCCCACGCCGAAGAAGAAAGCTTTGTGTAAATTCTAAGATTTCTTCCCGGGTCTGGTTGGTTGCGGGACTACCCTCCGTGCCTCGGAAAGCACGCTAAGCCGTTGGTCCCGATTGTTATAATCATCTATAATAAATGTATATCGAGGAACGGACAGCAGCGTTTCCTTGTGAGGTACTACATAATACTGCGGTCACCAACCCTCCTTCGGAAGGAGGCCCATGTTCAGCAGTGGACGTTATACGGGCTGATGGTGATCCCCTTAAACGCAACTTCCCTTTAAAATAGTAGAAACCATACCTGCGTGGCTGTATGAGCGACATTATCACAGGCGTCCATGATATGGTCCACGGTGGCGGTGTTCCTCTGCCGCAATGAAGCCACCTTCTCTGCCAGGAGTTTAGTCTCCCGAGGCACCCTGGAGTCTACCAGGAGCACCCGCAGGTCTATCTTGACGTCGAGGTGACGAGGCTTACTACCATTCTTGAAGGATATCAGCGAACCGAATGTACATGTTGTATTGTCTATACCTGGAAATAAAAAATATATTTAGATGTGTCCAAAAACGAGGAATTTAATTTGAGTTAATGTAATATTAGGGACACAATAAAAAAATAAAAAAACTTTCACAAAGTTTTACAATTAATTTACAATTATAATGATGTTAAATTGGTAAATAAGAAAACTGTGAGACTGGTGCCTGATGTAGGAAGAATGCCTGTCCATGAGGAGTAGGGACGCCTCTACACTCCGGGCGTCCCTATAATTGGGCAAATGGGCCACTGTAAGTGTGGCCCTGGAGATCCCGCGGTACCATATTGGCCGCGGGTGCCGTCGGGGGGCCGGATTGCTCATGCGTACCCGACCCCCGCCAACGGCGGATCGAAGGAGTGTCCGGGGGGTTTTAGTGGTGTAGGGTCCTCTCCTCGTGGTATGACTTTAGCATACCATGCTATGGAGAGGGCGAGTCCCACATATCCCACCGCCAGCGCGCAAATACGCTGCAACGGTGGTGGGAATGCGTCAATGCATTTCCCCCCGGACAACAAAAAAAAAAAAAAAAAGGTAGAATGCCTGTATTACAGATGAGAGATGAGAGACATGGGATATAAGTCACTAACAATCTTAGACAGTCCACCATATTGATATAAGAATTACGTCACTGAGTCATTTAGGTACCATTTATCGTCTTCAAAAGTATATTCATAAAAACCATTTTAAGCTCATCATCATCAGACCGTATAACGTGCACAGCTGAGCATAAGCCTCCTCCCGAGGGAGGTTTTTTCCATAGTCACCACGCCATAGGCGGGATGTTGACCGCTGTATTGCGCTTTAACCACAAAGAAACGCTGCTGCCCGTTTCCTGGTATACGCTTGTTATAGATAATGTGTAGAATTGGGACCAAAAGCTTAACACTTTACGAGGCACGGTAGGTAGTCCCTCAACCAACCAGAACCGAGAGGAAAATCTTAAAATTAACACAAAGATTTCTTGTCCGGCGTGGGGATAGAACCCACGATCTCCGACACTAAGTAAGTAAGTATAGGTGTTTTGACCTATACTTACATCACTTTGTTCTAAATATCTTTATGTACCTACTACTCCAGTATTTTATTAACCAAATTATTTATACAAAAATCTTAAATGTATATCAAATATTAGACAACTAACGTATTACATCAAACAAATATACATTTCAAGACGAGCGATGCATATTCATTATTTGTATATGTATTATGTGCGTAATATGGTTTATGAGCTATGCTCGACATTTACAAATTCTATCGCCCCCGGCTTTTGGATTAGAAAATATTATTATTGTGCCAGACGATATAATTGTTTAATATATGTTATAACAAAGCTGTAAACCCTAAAGAGTTCTTTGAATGGAAGATACACCAGTATTTTTATTTTTTAGAAAACCCAAAAAACTAAACTACAGGATCACTGTGTCTTACGTAAAACTCTTCAAAATGTTATGCTATGGCAGGATTTCATTTGTTTTAGACAATTGATTCCATTGAAAATGTAATATAAAAAGCAGTTTTTTTAACTCAAATAAAATCGAGTACAATGGTCACACAGCTTTGGTGCCATAATAACAAATGCTTAGAAGGACAAGTTCTAACAGAATACAGCACAATTTTTCTTTGGCCGGCACTATTGCATTTGGCCCAAAATGGATGATGTCCTTTACTTCTTAAACAAATCATTATACTTTGATATGAAAACGTGGAATACTAATTTAGGTCAATTTCGTCGACTGGATCGCGGACCGTTGCCCGATGTGCTTTTAATAGTTAATAATAAATTAAAAGGCAACTGTCGAGAAAATAATTTAGGTTATGTATTTTCAGTTCCAGTAAATGTGCCAATAATAAAAAGACAAATAAACAAAACACTAATACAAATAATATAAAAAAGAAAACTATTCAAACCAAAGACTATTTATGTCGGTATCAATGACGTCATTGCATTGTTTAAAATTATTAGGGAAATTGATGAAAAATTCATAATATCGGTACATGCGAATAAACGATTAAATATAATGTTGAAAACTTCCTTCCTCTATAGATAATATGTATTATTATATCAACAGTTATTTCCAATAGACAAACGGATTAGTTATTAATACTACTTCGTCCGCGCAAATTTCGTAAAAAGGTGCACAAGTATTTGCTTTACATATTAATATATAGATTATAATTACACTAGCCTAGGGTTGTTATACGTTCCGGTACGCCGGGACTTGTCCCGGTTTCGAGCGACATATCCCGGTGTCCCGACCAACAAGGAAATAGTCCAGGTACGGGCGCTAACCAAAAAAAAAAAAAGAACTAAGCTTCGTTCGCAATACGCTTTCCTGTTTGTCTTATCGTCCTGCGTGCACTAAGGGAGAACCCCCTCGGCTCTGTCTGACGTGTTATTGTTTCATTACAGTATATGTTCCACCCGGAACCCGGTAGAAATCTAACCCAGACCAGGACCTTGCTGTGTGATCCATGGTTAATTGTTCCGAGTATGAATGGGCTTTGTGTACGTCAGTCCCTCACAACACAGGATGTTGTTTACCAACTGCGGCAGTTGTGTTCAAAAAATAAGATTCACTTTCACTACGAATTCCTACTCAACTTTCACATTTATAATTTAATATGATTATTAAAGTAATCAATGTAATAATAGAATATTAGGTATTAATAAACCTTTTCCTTCCTTCGGCAATGATCGTTGAATCGCGTGAGAATTCGCCAGCCACCGCTATTTATTATCTCTAGGCAGGTAAGTACTTAGTCATAGAAATATCAATGTCAATTTTATTTTGAACACTGTATCCGGAGGGCGATGATGACCGCTGATTGCGAACTTGGCCCAGTTACAAAGTGGGCCAAGTTTATGTACGTTTCTTCATTTAATCGACTTTGAAAATCGGGCACCTTGTTACAAAATATAATTTAAATTTAAGCTTAAAGTACTTAGTGGTAGGGCCGTATTTAACCTTCTGGGGCCCTTGGCATATAAGGATTACGGAGCCCCTTTCCTTTTTTCGGGCATATAAAATAGTTATAATTAGTAAAAAACTTATCAATTCAATTAAGTGCGATGAATGAAAGTTGAGCCCTGGGCTATTGAGCACAATTATATGATTATATGAATAGGAATTGAACTACTACCTGCTGACTACGGCTGATTTACCTATTACATGTATAAAAATAATAAATCAAAAGGCCACTAGATGACATTAAAAGGTCATTTTCACAAAGCATTCATAGTTTTTCTATGGAATCTCTATTCACGTTCAAGAACCTCTAAATTTAATATATTTGTGAGGTCAATGTGTGGCCGGTCACCTATGACCAAAAACTTGAGATATGGTCAAGGTTGTAACGTTGATAATTGGTACCAAGGCAATGCATACATTTTATGTATATTTAATATTATATACACGTAGTATTAAGGCTATTCTAAGAGTTCTAATACTACATTAATGTATTTATCAGTGGAAATAATTTAATTGTTGCATATATTTTTATTCTATTGTCTGCCAACCCTCCATAGCAATTTTATTACCTTTGTAGCATTTTGAACAGTGACGGAAACGATCCCTAGACGGGCCCTGTACCAAACTATTTCGGGGCCCTTCTAGCCCGGGGCCCCGAGGTAGCAATTGGCCTAGGTTTTTAAATAAGCACAATCAGGGACATAGTGACATGACGAATCATGACTATCAAAATAAATATTCTTCCATTTTTCTATAAATTACATTATTTATGTCGTTGATAATACGGTATAAATGAGTATAACTAATAAGGTTGAAGATCAAATCTATCATTATAATTTTGGCGCGTACCATACAAATAAAGAAAACATTTCTTGACAGATGAAATTACACCTTATTAGCAACTGTCACTCGCGGTATTGCAGTTTCACCGACTATATGGTACGTTCAGCTTAAGTTTACGTATCTACAGCAAGTGGAAACGTGACTATGACGTCAACTATAGTTTGTTATTAGTCCAGCACGCTAGAGAAAGCAAATACAGGTGATGAATGAAACGCTATTGAAGTGTATATGAACCAGACTAAACGAATGAGCAGTTGTTACTTACAGGACGTTTAGGCCCAAAACACACACAAGCGACGCAAGGCAGCAGGCGTGGAACAGGCGCGGTGCAGGCGTGCGCCGCTTCAAAACGATTTCATACAAAATGTATGCAGACGACGTTTTTGAATTATACTGAAGCGACGCGGCGCAGACACGCCGTTTCGTTCGTTGCCTGCGCCGCGTCGCTAGCAGTCGGTTCTCGTGAGTCACGCAAGGAGCATGTCGCTTGTGATACGGTATGCTCAGTATTTACCAACCCAAAAATTCGTGATGATATTGATTTTAATGTACCCAATATCTTCTGGACCTTTGCACATGATTTAATTGCAGCAAAGCAAGCGCATCTTCGTCTTCTGAAGACGAAGACATCTTATCACACCAATGGCAGCCTATAAAATGCCGCATCTGAACGTTTATTGCCTGTTCCACGCCTCTTCTGATATAATTCAAATCGCGTCTGCGCCGTATCGGTCCCACGCCTGCGCCGCGCCTGCCCCACGTCGCTTGTGTGTGTTTTAGGCCTTAGAGAATATTATACGGACGTCAAATAAGTAGTAGTATGCATGAGACACTGAAGAATTGGGCCCTTTTTTTCGGACGGACATGTGTAGATAGCCCCGTGGCTTTTGCCATCTATTCTTCTTATTATCTATACTTTGTAAGTATGGATGCATGGATGGATTTTTGTTACTCTTTCACGCCAAAAATACTGAACGGAATTGGCTGAAATTTTGCACCGGGATAGGTTATACGCTGGATTAACATATAGGCTACAAAACATCACATTCCGACCCACTGGAGCAGAGTAACGCGGGTAAAACGGGGCGGGGCGCAGCTAGTACTAAACCTGAAAAGTTTGTATTTTGATTTGCTTAAATGAGCTAATCTCAGGTACAACTGGTTCTATTAAAAAAATCTTTAAATGTTAGATAGCCCATCTATCGAGGTAAACTATATGTTATTATGTATGTGTATACTTTTACAGTTCCCACGGGAATGGTAGCTGCACGTTGAAAACGAAAAACTCCCCTTTTCACCTAACTAAGAATGCTGGTATTAGCAATGCATTTTCTATGAACTACTATTTTAATATGAAGCAACTAGCAAGGCAAACACTGTATAACCACGACCTTTATAGTTAATACTTAAGGTCGACGTAGTACGGCATTTAAAACAATTTGCAAAGGAACGAGAAATCAAACATTTGTAAATTACAAAAGACACCGAGTCATGAAACGTATTATTTTTTATATCCGCCTAAAATAAAATAAAATAAATAAAATAAAAATAATTTTTATTTACGTAAACAAATTACTTATTTATAATTAAATTAATTATTATAATTAATGTATATTGTCGCTAGGAGGCGAGGCAAAATGCTTGTTCTGTCTATGTTATGCCAAAACAATTGTCATTATTTGGGTGGACCATGAGCATATAACGACGGACGCGCTTTAATGCTACCACCGGGTCCAATGCGCCCCAACTGAGAAGATCCGGCGAAACAAACTCAGTGGGTTACTCTACCACCGGTTTCAACACGGCCCACATGAGGCGGTCCGGCGAAACATACTCAAATGGGCAATTACGCGGGGTTTAGGTCCAGTTATTATAATTTATATTTTAGTAGGCACACACATTTATTGCCCTAACGGTTGTCTTGTTATTATTTGTTTATTTTTGCTCAATAAGATTGAATGATATTGAGACAGAACTAGCGGTATTAATAGTTAAGGTATGTAAAGAAGTCAATTACAGACAGTTCACAGGATAAGACACAGTTCTAGTCACAACTATTGTACTTGGCTATATTATTATGGTCTTCAGTGAGGTAGGTGCAAAGATGGTACCGAAACCCAAACGTCTTTATCTTCAATATAGTCCTGAATATTATAGTAACATTTTGACATGATAACAGTTTTAACATGTGATTTAAATCTTGTATCAGGCAAGTCTGCCTAATTTTCCTTTATTAATTTAATATTAAATATTGCATCTAACTGGTAAAGAATTAAAAATATACGGTTTACATGTAGGTGTTATGGTTCAATTTCACTTTCTTTCCGAGAGTGGGTTATGCAAATCATTAATTGTAATGTTCCGTAAGTATTCATTTCCTTGTTACAATTTCACATTCATACCAACAGTGTAACAGTTCTTAATAGTTATTGTTAATCGACATCCAAAAAAGCGAATTATATCTATATATTAATACTTGAGGCAAAAAAATTGTACCCCTTTTTGGGTAAATTGCGTATGAAATTTCGCACACGGAACACAGAATTACGACCACTGGGCGATCACAAGTAATAATAAATATGTTAAAGTAAATTAATACAGCATAGCGTCAATATGTTTCATGAGTTGCCAATTCAGACACAAATATTGTTTGAGGTTAATCCTAGTTTGCCATGGCTTACATAGGTTACAAACTAGCGCTGTACACTGTTTATTCCCATAAGCACAAGCTATCCTAGCATCACCTCAGTGGCGTCGAGGTATTTTTCGCTTTTAGTCTCAGAGACCGTGGTTCGATGGGGACGCCGGACAAGAAATCATTGTGTTATAGATTTATTTCAGAGTCTGGTTGGTTGAGGCACTAGTCTCCGGGTCGCGTGAAGCTGTTGGTCCCGATTGTTATAAGACCGTCCATAACAATCGTGTACCATGGAACGGTCTAATTAGAACTGCGTGGTGACTGTGGCATAAAACTGTGGACGTCATACGGGCTGGAGATGATAATGATCCTATCATTTGAACTCCCCTGCCACTTCACCTGGTGTGAATTGTGACAATTAGCTTGCTTTTAAACATAGAATGAAGGAGGATTAAAAATATTAAAACAACATACCTGAAGGTGTCCCGTGCATTATTCTCTCGCAGTTATACGCCCATTCTGATATGATTTCCTTATCTTCCAAACTGAAATCTTCAGTAGTCGGGTCATAAAACGGGTCGTAGCCCGTCGAGCTCTTCAGCTTGAGTAGCTGGACCAGCGCTCCGGCTAAACACACCGCGAAGGACGCCGAACTGCCCGTACCAGCCCCAATCACCAACTCTGACCCTAACGATATATGCATGGCTTTTACAGGCAGATTTGTGCTACCAAAAATGGCAGAATATATGTACAGGAAACTTCTCAACGAATTCTTTTGGTTATTTTGTAGGGAGTCAAAATTTGGCTTGATGACATGTAGTAAGTCTTCTACTTTTCGTAAATGATTGTCATGGTCGAGTTTGGTTGGCGTTTTCCAGGAGAATTTGCCCGGGGTCCCTGGAGCCATTTCCGGATTGAAAAGATTTTTGACTAAGGGTTCTAGAGGTAGGGTTTCTTCTAGGCCGACGCATGGTAAGTGGATTTTTATCGTGGGTTCCCCGTGATGGTTCACCTCCTGGAATAGTTATAATTAGGTGAGATCACACGTTTTTTTTTAAAGCATTCTGTATTCTGTTGTCTTTTGCTTAGTAAAACTAATTATTTTTTAGGAGCACATAATAGTGATATGTATTATATAGTTTTACGTAATGTAATGTTAATGTATTCTTACGCCGTAAAGAAGATTTTTGAGTATTGCGACGTTTATTTTTGAATTTATGCATGCTTAAATTAAAAAACAACCGTATCTTTTTATATTTCCTTTTTTATAGTTATACGAACGAACGAACTAATGTAATCCTTTCGGACATTTCCCATTCGCCCCTAGAGATCTGGCGACATAACACACGCAGAGGAACGGCCCCCAACTAGCAAAACAGTCTCAGAACTCGCACTTTTTAAGAGTGGTAGGCTTAAAGCGCTCTTATATTTGTTTTAGAACATACCATCGATCCTATATTACTTTTAGACAAGCTGGTATGGTCTCAAGAACGCTCAGTCTCATAACCAAATCTCATATATGTATATAAGAGCATTTACTAAGACTGGTTGCACTTGAGAAAAACTTGCTCTTATATGGGTATTTTCTAAGCTCGTTTGATTTTATATTAGACTTGTTAAATGCTAATGTAAGATGTCAGACTAATATCAGCATAGCATAAGAGTACTGTGAGTACGTGCATTTCTGATCTTATTTGAAACTAATATAAGATCAATAGCACTGGATAAGTATGATATTAGAGTGATTTTAGACAACATATTTACAATACAAAAGACAAGACCTATTTAAGAGCGTTTGATCTTAGATCGATTTTGGGAATAACTAATTTTAATAGTTTTAAGAGTAATTTTGCAAACACGCGGGCACTGCTAGACTGGTGCGCACCGCGCACCACTCCTACGTACGTAAAACGAGGTCTAATTAACAGTAAATAATAAATACCAATATGATTACTGACCGTAAAACTACTTTAACTCGTACTTTTATACTTTTAATATAGTATAAACATTAACTTCACGCAACTTTAATTTGTTTTATTTTAATTTCCAACACTCACACGAACTTTTAAGTTGGATCTGACGTAAAATTCTCAAAATATTCTAACTTTAGACCAATATAAGCCTATGCAGGCTTATAAGATACTTACGTAAAAGCAATATTAGCCTAAGTCGGCTTAAACTATTTTTGGCTACATTTCAGTAAGTGCAAACAGCATTCAATTAGACTGATATTAGATCGATATTAAACTAAATATGCTTATAATTAGTGCCCAAACCCAGGCTTATATTATTATATAGGAGCGATGTAAGAGCAAAAAAACAGTAGTCTTGAGATTGTTGTAAGCCTAGTTTTTGCTAGTTGGGGGAACTTCAATCAATAATTATATATGTCTTGTTTGTGATTTGAAGCCTCTAATCGTTTTCGAGTTTACGGCGAGAAGTCTATGAACATAGATTTCTATCCACAGTGCCTCCTTGGACAGAGATATCTACGAATAAGCTGGACTCTATTCCAGCGTAACTTTATGCCAGGTGTTAAATTTATTTTTAAGTTTTAAGTACGGTCACATTTGAGTTTAGTCTATATCGCAAACCAGAGGCTCTTAAGGTTTTTTTTGTCAATATTGCTGGCTCTTAATTTGTTTCAACTAAATTAAACATTACACATAAATTTGGAAATTTCATTGACTCACACAATTTTTTAGTGATGGGTATAATGTATACTACATATTAAAGAAAATTAAGTTTTTTTTTGTCTCCATCAAAGCAGGGGTAATGTTTATAAGTTCTTTGGCTTGAAGCCCGCAATATTATCTCGACTAAATCCAAATGAATTAACAAGATGTCTAACCTAAAAAAAATCTGTGAGCGGTTCCTCAATAAAAAAAATATAAAATATCATGCAAGTAGGAGCGCGAGAGAGCTTTGCCTAATAAAATTATATACCTATTAAGGAAAAAGTAACATCTTACCCTTATTATGTTGCCTATTAAATATTAAATTTTTGTAACTTACAATAGCATATAACATGGGCGGCCAACCAGTCGATCGCGGCAGCTATGATAATCGATCAACTTATATAATAAAAAGTGATATATTCCATTTTAGTCTACAAATACGTGCTACAAACGCTCAAAGTTAGTGTTAATCGTATTATATTAGAAAAATACCTATTTAGCATTAGATTGACTTATACGAAACGTGATTTAACGATATGTATACCATATGGTCGATGGCAGACAATAAACAGTCGATCTTAGGCGTTATTATGTTGGCCACCCCAGGCATATAATATACGCGAATTCGTCCCTTCTGATCTTAAGCAGTTCGGAGAATCATGGCATGCCTTGCCGTTTTTATACATTTCGCACAAAAGTGACACTCCAGAGAAGCTTAACGTGTTAATGTACACTAAGATATTACCTACTATTAGAAATGCAACAATTTTTCTACACTTTCGTTATCAAGGTGAGATTCGTATCTATGACTTAACTAACAGCCGCAAATTGTTCGACAATTAATTCGCGATTTCGATCAACTTACATGTTTGTGACGACGGTCAATGTAACTCGATCGTAACTTAGGCGAAATAATAAAACTAAAGGTACCTTATCACGTTTATGTCCGCGATTTTATCTTATTGAAAGTATCATATTTTCGCAAAAGTCAAAGTATATCTAGAGCTCAGAAGTATAAGGTCGGATGTGCGATTAGACATCAGAAACAATCGGCGTATGTGCCTTTATCGTACATTGGCACTTACGACCAAATGCTTCTGAAGATAATAGTATATCCGTCCTTATGCTTTTGAGGTATTGATAGATGGTAGTGAAAGAAAAGGTAATGTCACAATACCATTTTTGTTTTTTCAATTGGAAGTAAATTATCTATGGTGTTACATGCCTCCTCAGAATTAGACTGATTGATTAGTCGAAGAGTCGATGTGGTCGATCGACTGCGTCAGTGGCTCAGTAGTGACGAAAGCTGCTTCCGAGAAATGGTGTTCTGGGTTTGATTACCATCCGTTGTTCTATTTATATGAACCACTGTGAATGTAGATGTGCTTTGTTTACGTGAATTATGTGATTGTAATGTACAGTACAATACGATACAGTGATTTATTTCCATATAGTTTAATAAAAAATAATAAAAAAATATATTTAAAAAGTATCATCAGTATAAATATACATACATTAAAAAAATATAGTAAATTTAGGTTCAAATAGATGAATCGAGAGAGACGATAAAAGAGTCTGCATGTGCGAATGTGGCATAAAGTAACATTACAAATTTAGAAGTGATAAAGAGCCTATATAATATCCTAGAGCGTCGGACTTGTGATCTTGTAGTCGCCGGTTCGATCCCCACCCAATGCACTACTGACTTGGACCAACTCGTAACACAAGCGTTTTGGTTTAGCACGAGGGGTTAACAAGAATACTAGTAGAGTGCAACACTCTGCTAGCAATATTTATAAAAAAAGAAAAAATAAGACTTGCACTTGACTAACAATAACATCAAAATCTTCATCCGATTCAATTATCTGTTAAAGTAATACTATACACACAGGCATGTGTGTTAGGCATTTAAAAGAAAGTTGTTTGAACTTTAATGATTACAAGAAATTTAAAAAATCAAAGTTCCCCAACAACTTTACATGTTTTAACTTTAATTGGAATACTAATTTAGTATACATTCTATATCTTGCCATAGATTGCTTATAAAAAATAATAAATTCGATATTAAATCAAAAATGTGGTTATTTGTTATTAAAGGATCTTTTTTGAATTACATAATATAGTTATTAAAAATAATTTATGCAAATAATTATGGTAAGACTGTGCTAGAATAAGTTCCATCCCTGTAGTAATATATAAGATAAAATAAATATGAAAAAAAAAGGTTGAGGTTTGTCCCATCCCATATGTAAAGTATCAGTTAGAAAGCTTAATAATATAAAAAAAATACTTCATTCCAAACCCCCATGTCGACACATACGGAAGTATTATTTAAAATATTAAAAAAAAAACAAAAGAAAAAATGTTCAAATAAGTAAGTGCGTTCAAAGATCGTGGTGGTTCCATCATAAATTCACAAGTGTAGTGAAGTCGAAGTCAATAAAAGAAGTAATATAAATCATTACCTTGATAACGATAGAGCTGCGCAGTCCAAGACTGGCTGCGATCCCAGTTTTCCCATAAACCACAGCATGTTCTCCGTGCAATATCACTTTCCCAGGAGCCGACACACTAACAGTGTACAAACCATCCATAGTGTTAAACATTTTGTTCAATTATTGTCTTTGCGAAGGAATACTAATAAAAACAACTATATTTTTTTCTACTTCATTATTATTTCCCAAGTTACATTTCAAGATTTCTGGGCGTCCCACTGTTCGACGGTCAGCGTCTTTTGCGTGAACGCGTGTATCGTCTTCAATTCCTCGTGGAGCACTGTGTTCACCAGCCTGCGGAGCAAAATATTATATACTTTAATAAGGATAATAGGTTGATTCTTATTCAAATGGCGGCTCTCTTGGGTGATTCCAATCTTTGTGAATGCAAAAATGGCATTGTTATTTGTATCGATTTAGTATTAGAATTAGTATTTGCTTGACTTTCGACCCTTTTTTTCAAAGACTTTTATTTATTTTTAGTTCGAATGGTATGACAATGAGTTGTATGTCGTCACCAGGGTCGCGGGTTAGATATGTTTGTTCAGTCAATACAATTTGTGATCGCACACAAGTTATGTGCTCTGAATTTTAATGAATCATTTTTGTGCAAATGCAAATATAAATTTAAATACAACGAGCACAATTGTGATCAAGTTTATTTACGATATCTGCTGTCAGGTTTTCGTCCATATTACAGGCTTTCAGTAAATATTTTTTTATTGATGGATCTTTTACTTTTGTCGATAAATCTATACAAAAAAAATTACTCGCTAAATGTGGTTGCTAAGCGCAAAACTCGAGCACAACTTCAGTTTAGTAGTTTATTTTTTATGTGTTTATAAATCTATACTTATTCTAATATACTAATATTATAAGGAGGAAAGATTTGTTTATTTGTGTGTATATTTGTAATGAATAAACTCAAAAACTACTGTGCCTATTTCAAAACTTTGGAAAGCTACATTCACACTGAGTGATATAGACTATATTTAATTATGAAAGTCCCACGGGAACGGGAGTTACGTGGGTAAAACCGCCCGCGGGAAGCTAGTAAAATATCAAAGAACAGAAAAGTAATACAGTTTCCTATTTCATTTTCAGTTAATTACATTACTTAGCACCATGTATTTTTATTATGAGTTGTTGCTAATACGTTAGCGAAATGATTTTTGGTACTATGAATTATCTATGTATAAACGTTTTTAATAGCATTATAACTACAGAATAAAATGACTTATAACCTGTGTTTGTATAACCTAGATTATAGTGTATTGCAACGCACTAAAGCTCATTTTGTTATGTACCTACGTTTATCATAGCCGTCTCCTTGATGAAATCTGTTTTCGTAAAATTCTAACTTTTTTTTAATGTTAATGTTACGTTTCCATATTAACTGATGGCAAATTAGTAGCAAGGATCAAAAATTATGGAATATAAATAGGGATACGTATTTTTCAGACGGGTTAAAGAAGTTGGAGCATCGCTGGGTCAACTATATCGTACTAAAAAGAGACAATGTGTAATTGCCAGTTTTCAAAATTTATTTCTTTTATTTTGTTTGAAGGTTTAAGTAGTACTACCTATGTTCTTATCGGACCGCCTACTACAAAGAAATATTATTTGTGGTTCAGGACATGATATTTGACGACAAAATGGTGACAATGAGTAGGTACGTACAAATTGGAGTCCATTATATACACATTACATTAGAGGGTGATGACTTAAATCTAAATTTAGACTGTTGGGTGGTACACGCCCCCTTAGCTCAATGGCTGATAGTTCAGCAACAATAGTTATAGATAACTTAGAAGGGTCAATGCTAACAGTCGAGTCAGTATTTAGAAGTCAATTTTCTATAACAATAGTGAAGCAATCTTTACGCTCCGTTGTGTAACAGGCGAATTCATTGAGTAAGGTTTTGGCATCCGCCCAACATTTTATTGAGATTTTCGCACGCAGTTTTTAAACGATCATCAATATGTATGACAAAGCCGTTATTATATCATATTGTCGATCACTCTAGTCACGTAGGATGGACTGTAAAGTATGCTGCTTTGTATAGATGGTTGAAAACTGCTTGGAAAATGTGAATATCATGCTGTGTTTTTAAAATTTTCGAACGGACATATATATAGTTAGCCTCGATACTTTTTCTACTTCACCAGGTATAAAGGAAAGCAGGGCACAAACGTAAACGTAACGTAAAAACCTATTAAATGTTTAAAACTATGAAGCAACTTGCGCAAGAGGGCGACGCCCCCGGGGGACCAAAGACGCTATTCCTTTTTAGGGAGTTTCTTGCAACTGTCGCTCTACTTTACAGTTCGCGGGGTTAATGAGAATTGGAAAAAACACGTAACGGAAAACGCAACACCATCAAAAGGACTTTATAGGTTTTTTCTCAGACCGTTGTCTTTAATATAATTAAGATATTAAAGATGTGAGAAATATACATTAAATAATCTACGATATCTTACTTTGCTTTCTTAAGAAACCAAGCTAAAACTAAACATGGCTGTAACGCCAACTCTTTAAAGTAAACGTGTAAAAATAATCACTTTCTCGTACATTGGCAGTCACTGTTCATTAAATGACTTTATTTAACTTTGGCAAACAATTAATACAAGTAAACTTTGTATACTAAAAGAAGAACTATGTACGTTAAAGAATTCCTCTTTTCTGTGGGCATAAAACATGACGTCCATTTAGGTAAATAAACGTTACATACTAAGCATATAATGTATGCATACGAAGAGACTGCTGAATAGCCAAGATCGTTTTAAAACCGATACGTGAGTAGATTAATAATTAATATCAGATAATTATATCTTTGTCTGTATTGGCTGAGATTGTTTAACGTTTCCATGTTATTATAACATACCGAATCTGGTACGATTCACACCTAGGCTCGAATCGGCCCGGACTGTTTTTTTTTATTTGTTCGCATGGGCTTTCGTACATAGCCCCGAGACTTTTACTACTTCACCGCGCATAAAGGCGAGCAGAGCTCCAGCCTCAATAAATGGTTTAAAAACTACAAACTAAGCAACCTGCGCAAGAGGGCGCACCCTGTGGGGCTTGGACCTCGGCTTTGGGCGGTCGCTGACGGGGAGATTGAAGGATTATGGCTTTTAGTTTTTTAGGGGAGTTTGTGCAACTGTCGCTCTACTTTACAGTTCGCGGGCCCCTCTGACTGGTCTACGAGGGCATCGGAAGGTTCTTAGCAAACTAAGGGTCGGGAGGGCGAGGGGGGCATCTTGGTCTGTATTGGCTGAGATTTTTTAACGTTTCCATGTTATTATAAAATACCGAATTTGGTACGATTCACATCTAGGCTCGAATCGGCCCGGGCCGGACCGCGTTTTACACTAAGGGGACATGTTTTTTTTTTTTTTTTTTTTTCTACGCCTTATTTATCCTTAAGTATAAAAACTAGATATGTTAGATGAACATATAAATTGAGAAATTTTCAAGAGCCAAAACACGATTAAGATATTTTTTTTTCGATAAAAAAAATGCCAAATTAGCCTCTGATTCATTTTTAGAAAGCCTTTAACTTCTGAACGGTCAGAATTTGAAAAACGGAATTTAGTTTGGAAAAGAGAGATATTTTCTTAAATTTTTTAAATCGACTATTTTACAGTGAAAAACTCATCTATACTAATATTATAAAAAGGTAAAGTTTGTATTTTTATATGTTTGTTTCGAATTTTCACTGACAAACATTTTCCCTGAGTAACTATATTTTTATAAGAAATGTGCACCTGTTATTTTTGTTTTCTATTAAATATTTATATTAAACTTTAATTTCGCACTTGAATCGTTTTTTCTCGACTTACGCGTGCACATCTATCTCATTCTCTAACACGAAGTAATATATTATACTATCCTGCATTTACTAAGAGTACATAGGTGGTAAAGTAAATTCGGACGTTTAAGGAATTACATGTCATACTTCTATCACATTGACTTTCCGCGACGATCATACGGTTCCGGTCGGCACCAAACGGTGCCGTTTCCTTTTCCGCCAAGTAAAACGCGAAGAGCCGTTCATTCTGAATCGCAATTTTTCAATTTGTCAAATGAAAATACAAAAAATGAAATGTACAAAAGTACTACTTATTTTGAAAAAAATCTATTCAATATATATAAATAAATATAAAGATAAATATGGCATAGGTAATCGTAGAACAGTAGAGATACGAAAGAAGAAAAAAAAAATATCGGATGAAATAAAGTACGGTATGCTATGCTTAAGACCATCTATTATTATTATAGGAACATAATCAAGCAAACGGTTCGCCCTATTTCACTTTTAGTTTCCGAAATTTTCATTTTTTAATCTCCACAAAATGCTTTTTTTTGCAGAAAAATGTTAACGAGAGAGAGATTCATTAAGCGAGCTTGTGATTTTTCTTTAAAGCATTTTACTAAAGGATTCATTTATTCAAATGAATAAATAAGAAGAAATTAGAGTTCGAAGAATAACCCTTCTATGATGCAAGTTAATTAGGTATCTAGTGGGATTTTATGCTATGGGATGCATGCTGCAATTGTCTATGATAAACATTGCCACTTCCTTATTTTGCTGACTCAGAAAGGAAGGAGGCTGGAGAAAACACTCCTCATATTAGATTTATCCTTATACATAAGTTTCCTTAAGGGCCCCCGCAATGATTGCGATAGCAGACTTGAGCCCCTGAAAGGCTAAACAGGGACCTTTATTTGGGACGTAAATATGCAGTTAGACACGAGGTGAAGTAGTCACCGAACATTAAGGTGAGCAAGGCTCCAACAACAAAACTATAAACTTAACAACCTGCCCAAGAGTGCACCACAAGGGTGGCCACTCTTGTGGTGCATGGACGGAACGTAGAAATTGCGGAATGATGACTTTTGAGATTTTCAGGAGAGTTTTGTGCAGTTTTTGCACTACTTTACTGTTCGTATCGGACAATAAATATGTAATTCTTCATCTATCGCCACACAAATTATATTATTTTGCCGTAATAGTCAGCCGTTGACATTAACAAACCATGAAAATATGCTTTCATTTTCAGGGCCCCATATAACTCTGAAGTAGGTACTAGAGGCGGTACTGTTACGAACGGGAAATTGTATGACATAGATTCATACAATTCATAATTAACATCATACCCAAGTATTTTTCCGTATTGTTAGCTAAAAAACATGTTTATTACCATAAATAATACAATTTGTTAATTTTTCTTAAATAGTATTTATGCAAATACGCGCATTAATGTTATTGTATTATAAATGACTGGCAATTTCATATTATACCTACTACCGGTTTTATTATTTAACCAACCATGGTGACAATACAATATCGTGAATCATAATTGAATTAAATGTAGCCTATGTCACTCAGGGTGAATTTAGCTTTCCAATGGTGAAAGAATTTTTGAAATCGGCACAGTTGTTTTTGAGTTTATTCATAACAAACATACACGCACACAAATCTTTCCTCTTTATAATATTGGCATAGATTTGGACTTGCCTATTCCTAAGGGGACGCGTAGTTACCAATTTATTTTAGCATCCTATTCTGATTTCGTTAAATATATTGTTGAAACATTACTATATTAATTTAATATGTTCTACATCGATAAATATTGTTTTCAATAATCACCCCTATACCTAATATTGCTCATTATTTATTTAACTTTTTGCTATATCATAAATAAATATGAAATTGTATTAATTAATCAATATTTATGTGCCATGTGTAATTATAGAAAAATACAGTCGCAGATCGGGGTTTCTGTTCAAGTTTTCACAATTTCCTTCCTCAATTTTCTTATGATTGACATCATTACTTGAGATGAAAACCCATATTAACAATAATACAGTTATTCAATAAGGAAGTATGCATGCACCATATAACGGAGAGCGTAGATCAGAAACAGCTTCAGTTTAACTCTAACTACAATCTTTATTAGTCGTGAAGGTAAGTTAAGTTAACACTTGTATATATTTTTTTAATATGATTATTAGCAGAGTTTTGCATTCAACTAGTATTCTTGTTAACCCTTCGTGCTAAGCTAAAATGCTTGTGTTACGAGTGGGTTCATGGCAGTAGTGCAATGGATGGGGATCGAACCAGCGATCACAAATCCGACGCCCCTAGCCTAACTCTAACACATACTAAAACAAGACAATGGACTTCAACATTGGTATTGGTGTAAGGCAACAGAGTATAGTGTTGTGTAATATCCGTTGAGTTTTGGAGTTCGAAATGTTTATTAATTTTTTTATTTTACACTTGATCTAAGGAAACAGTGGTCCCATAGATCTTTAAACAAGTAAATAGTGTACAATACTCTTTATTGTACATAATGTTATGTTAATAATACTGTTGTCTATTAGATAAAAATCTTATAGCTACTGCAACCTCTTCCAGATTGAGAATCTCAGATTGGACGTGTTGGAGATAGGACAAGTCATAATTTAGATCGTTAAGCTAATTGAAGGGAACGGGTAAAGTATACTCCCGTTCCCGTAGGAACTTCATAATTATATTATATTATAGCCTTCCTTGATAAATCTATCTAACACTGAAAGACGAAATCGGATCAGTAGTTCCTAACGATAGCGCGTTCAAGCAAACAAACAAATGCTTCAACTTTATAATATATATTACTAGCTTCCCGGGCGCGGTTTCACCCGCGGAACTTACATTATAAAATATAGCCTATGTCACTCAGGGTGAATGTAGCTTTTCAGGTGAAAGAATTTTTGAAATCGGCCCTGGCGTCTTTAGGTTCATTCATTACCAACATACACACACACATACACACAACAATACAAATCTTTCTTCTTTATAATATTAGTATAGATAGTAAAGAAAAGTATAGATTTGATTAACGGGTAGGTTATATAAAGATAAAGGCCACGTGGTCTATCACTGTGCCTCATAAGAAAGGTCATAGTTGCTCAGCAAGGTACCGAAAAAGAGAGAAAAGAAAAATGAAGTGATCCGCAGGAGAACTGAAATGACAATAGGCGGACGGCCGAAGGGACAGAAAGGTTCTCGAGTGACGACCACGAACTAGAAAGCGCAACTTTGGACGACCGTCTGCACGATGGACCGATGGCCTAATAAAGGTCGCAGAGAGTCAGTTGACGCAGGCCGCTAGCAATTGTTCCCGCGTTCATCGAAAATCTATGAAGGTTCAGCAGAGGACGACAAAAGGCTGTTATGATGATTGCACTGTTTTATTTTTTTATGCGTTACATACATTTTCTGTTAATGAATAAAGTGTTGTTGGCTACAAATAGCAATAGATGTGTACTTGTGCGTTATTAATGTTAGTCACGTTTCATTCATTGCCATGTGCGTTTTGATCTGCACCTCCGTATTATACTCAATCAAGGCAATGCACATTTTTATTCGAGCTCATGGTCCAATAGGTAAGTAATACAAGTTTTATGGACTGCGTGATTTCTGTTTATATTTATTTGTTATTTACGCGCTTCTATGTAATCGTTATAATTCTTCAAACACTCCAACAGCGACCGCCTTCAGCCGAGGTCCAAGATCTACTGGGAGCTTCCTTTTGCGCAAAGTTGAAGTTTTTAAACCATTCAATAAGGAGGCCTGCTAGCATTTTTGCCTGGTGCAGTAGCAAAAGCCTCGTGGCTAACTATATAATTATGTCCGTCCGATAAAAAAGAGAACATTATAGGAGAATAAATGTCAATGTCGACCTTATGATACATGTTGCAGTTACTTAATCGCTCCTTATGCAACTGTAACTTGTAACACTAATTTATTTTTTTATAAATCGCGGATGTTATATTAATTCAATTCCATACTAAACCGTACTCTATATTGTCCAGGTATTTCTTTTTTTGGTTCTCATTTGTAAATAGTACCATAAACAATGGCTAGCTTACCTGTGCCTGGCAAGAAGTGGCTTTCCCATAAATTTGTCAGAGACAATCAGTACGGAGAACTTGGCGCCACAGCCGTCACTGTCATCCGTCACTTCCTGTAGACAAGACAAAAAAAACTATTAATATTTGACACCAAAAAATTACATGATAGAGAATAATATCGTGTTAATTTTTGCCCTCCAGAACACACGAAAGGAGCAGATACCGCACTCTATCGACCTTAAGGAAAAAATCAATCAAATAATCGATTTAAGTTTAAAAGTGATATAAATTTCAACATGATATAAATAATATATTACACACCTAAACATTTTCACAAGGGCATATTTATTTAAAGACAACTCCCGTTCTATTTAAATAAATAAATGTATAACAGGAAACTTCACAAATGATTTTTCATCGTAGTATATCCTGGTTCCCGAAACGCGGATTAATTTATTGGTTATGGTGGTTATAAAAATAGCAATAGAAACGAATAAACGGAGCGACGTTTATAAAAACATAATTATAATTACAGTTTTAATCATCTGCGAAAGAAAAAAGATAGTAACGCAAGCGTTAATCAAAACTTAGTTGCAAACTCAATACGGTTTTGAATACCGTAGTTTTTTTACTTAGCCATCCGATGCTCTTGCTTAGTTTGTAGTTTTAAAACCATTTAAGGCTACATACAAGGATTTGCTACTTCACCGGGCAAAAAGGCAAAATCCTCTTGGACGGAGTACGTTCATCCGTCCGGACAAAAAGAGAAAACCTTTGTTTCCCCTATTACATAGAGATCTATTGCTATTTTCATGTCGTACTTATCGAACGTGAAAAAACGAAACAGAATATATTCATTATAATGCAATAGATACATAATAAGATAAAGGCAAGTGGATTGACCCAGTGTAGACCAATCTGGAGCTAGTAACGGGTCTGTCATGAATGGTTGCCTGCATTGTGAGCCGTTCACACAGCATTGATTCAGCGACCCACATTATAACACCATATATAATATATCAAACTAAAAATTATTTTTGAAAGATAACTTTATACATATTTAGACCCGAAAAGAAATCTCAGATATTACACGAAGTTTTCTTGTTCTGCTTGGAGATCTAAGTGTCACGTCTTAAATTGTATTTGCTTCTCAGTAAACCATTTTATTCGATACCTATGGCGGTCCATTAACCATACAAGATAGTTATGCGTTATGTTTAGAACGCATTCACTATTTCGGCAGACGAATCACCCTTTAGTTCTAAGAAAAGAATCTAAAAAAAGCGATTCAAATACTGTGACACATCCCATCATCATCTGAACATGGGCCTCGTGGGAAGGAGGGTGTTGCCATAGTCACTACGCTTGGCAGGCAGGTTGGCTACCGCAACATAATATAGCAACTCACAAAAAAACGCAGCTGCCCGTTTCCAGGTTACTTACTACGCTTGTTATAGATGATGTTATAACAATCGGAACCAATGGCTTAATAGACACGGTGTATGTGCCATCTTTAGAAGTCAGCCATATTGGATTTAACATGACGTCACTAAGCTTCCGATACACTGCCATCAACACTAAACATGTATTCCAAATCTAAGCTCTAACGTATCCAGCAAATGGTCAACATTTTTACAAAATTAGAAGACTACCTACGATAAATTCCAGCAGAAGGTAAACTTCAAGGCGCATTTACAAACGTAATCGGTAATTACGACATGTCGCGGCGACATATCGACGTAACGAATAGATAAGTCGACAATAAATAATGCGTACCTAACAATTAGCCTGTTACACGTACGTCATAGTATTTTTAATAGACAACGTTAGGGTTTAACGTTGGGTTGGGTTTTTTTATATTATATGTCAAATATTCTACACATCAAGTGGGACATGTACCTACATACTCTTATTTTTTTTAATACTGTTCAATATTCTTCTCAGGCCTAAATATACTTTTTTCTTGTAAAAAAAATTTGGAAACCCTATGTATAGTGAAGCCGGATTGTACTTGGTTTTTACTGCGTAAGCCTAAAACTGTATTAATATAAGAAAGCGCGAACAAATGTTCCCAAGGGAACGGCTAGGCTGATGAAATAGCTCATGAAGGGTTATCATAATATGTACAGTTTTTCATTGCATAAGCGTAAATAAAAAAAGTATGGCTTGCTTAGTAGGTACCTATTGAAATTGTGAAAGGAAGCTACGAGCTTTTTCCGAAAGGATGTATGTAGTTGGCCACGAGTCCAGTTTTAATATCTGGTTTTAAAACTACTAACTGAGCAACCACCAACTAAAACAACAGTAAATAAGAAGGCGCAAATCGGGACTTTTAACCTCGGCGCAGGGCGAAGGAATTATGTCTTTAGGTTTTCAAGGGGAGTTTTGTGCTAATATCAAGTTAATGAAATGGTAGGTAATGGTAATATTCACATTATTAACCAGCCTAATTTTTTGTATGCAAAAAGTGCATCCGCCCTTTCAAAAGTGGCCAACGTTGCTTCCGCCTTTCGACCGCTCTTAAGGGCTGTTATGACGCAGTGAACGTTCCGTAATGCACCAGGTTCGATATCCGCAAACGTCATACCTGTCACCGATGAACTTTATGTATGGAAGGTACACTAATTAGTTAAATACAGATAAGAATAAAGTAAAGGAGCTTAATTTTGTCTGTTTTCGAGATTTCCAGTTTCAGCTCTATCGGAAATTTGAAGATATTTTTTAAAAGATTCCTAACTACTACAAATACCTACTGTAAATCAGTTTCCTACCCACCCGCAAAAGCTAGAAATCACTTTCCGATGCCCTCTTAGACCTGAAGTCCAAATTGTTAAGTAGAGCGATAGTAGCACAAATCTCCCATAAAAAAACCAAAAGTATTTATTCCTTATTCACTCATAAATGGTTCTATTTAACTACAAACTAATCATAAACTGACTGCGCAAGAAGGCGCCTTGGACCTTGGCTCAGGGTGGTTGTATAACCATCCGCAGTTCTTGCGCAGTTAACTTTAGGATTAGATTCGTAGGATTAATTTAACATTCAATATTCATTCGCCTTTAGGTCCAATAAAGTAGCAAAAGCCTTGTGCCTTAAAAAAAACTATCGATATTATGAAAACAACGATTAAAATCAATTTTGTTCAATATTACAAAAATATTCGTCACTTCACGAGAAACAATATTAATAATTCACTAAGTATAAGAGTCGAACATAGAAAGTGAAGACGATTCTATAATTAGCAGACCAGAATCAGCTGTCGTACGTAGTTTACAAGTTAGTAAGTTTTACGTAATTCTCTCATCTCTTAATCTGCCATTTAAATTCCAATTTTAATAAAAATTAAACCTTCGTGGCATGGCGTAGCGGTATGTCTCGCTTTAAGTCTCGGAGGTCGTGGGTTCGATCCCCACGGCGGACAAGAAATATTTTTGTAAATTTTGTTTTCTTTCTGTTTGAATGTTTGAGAGACTACCCTCCGTGCCTCAGAAAGCACGTTACGCCGTTGGTTGCCAATTGTTAAATCTAAAACAATCGTCTATCAGTTCTTTGTCTGTTACAACATAATACTGCGGTCAACAACCCACCTCTCAAGCGTGGTGACTATGGCAAACCCTACTTGGGGAGGAGACCCATGTTCAGCAGGAGACATTATAAGGGCTGATGATGATGATGAATAAATATAAACATTTTAAATGTGAAAGGACTTGGGTTTGCTTTAAATGGTATGAAATATTTTAAATACCATTAATTTCTAAACATCCTGCCAGTTCACAGATTACCCAATCAACAGAAAACGAGTTGACATATTTTAGTTCAGGTTTTTATTTTAATTTCGCGCAAACATACGTAAAACCATTAAATAACTAAAAAATACTAGATCTTTGTACATAATAACTGTAAATTAAGACCTAGTTTAATAAGATCCTGTCCAAAAAAGCATTTTATCAAGGGATTTTTATTCAACAACGGAATAAGGAAAATATTTAAGTTAAAAAGAATTATACGCATATAAAAATACTATAAAGGCAGCTGCATATCCAGTTTTGACAATCCAAAAAATGTATGACGTACACAAGTAACAATTTGCACCTCAAACAAAATTTTAAACTCCGAGAAGTAATGGCAAGAAACTCACAAAAATCCTTTTGTTTTTTCAGATATCATTTGATTTGGAATAAGTATAGCAGTAATTCGTTAAAAGTAAAGAGTCCGATAGCGAATCTAATCGATAGTAACCAAAAACTTTGAACCAAATTTTTATTGGAAGGTATTTAGAATACTTTTATTTTGACAGTTGAAAATAACAAGGATTTCTTGGTGATCTGCATACAGAATGATACCAGTCACGCACAGGTCAAAGGTGTTCCCGTGCCTAGCGTAATTCAGACGCTTTGGCAGTCCAGCCTAGGCTCTTTTTTTAGACGGACATTTAAGTAAGTAGTTAGCCACGAGGCTTTTATTACTTCACCGGACACAAAAGCTACAACATAAACTTCAAACTAAGCCAGGGGCAGTTTGAAGCCAGGGGCGCCCTCTTGCGCAAAGAGGGCGCCCCTGGCTTCAAGCGCTTTTCAATCAATGCGCTGTAAAATCAACCAGTAAATAGAAGTAATAACTACACGTGATACACGTGACACACGTGAACGTACTACTTCAGATCTATATTTCTTCCTCAGTAAACAACACAATAACACACGGGGCCACGACATTGATAGGCGTCGAGACAAGAGAAATTGATGTGAATTAAACACAATTGCCCCACAGACCCTGTACTCTTCCTCAAGGCTGTCAATAACGGACAAAACGAATCTATTAAATAAATCATTGATTGTATTGATGTTAACCTGTTTTATTTGGACACTAGCTGAGCCCGCGACAAAGTACGCGTGGAATTTATAATTTTAGATTTTTACTAAAATAAAAGTAGCTTAAGTTACTCCTTACCGGAAGAAACAGACGGAGAGAGGGACAAAAAAAAATCATTTTGGTACATTATGTACCGTTTATTCATTCCTGCATGCATGTAGTTAAAAGCGGTTATTATAATATTAATAACACACACTTCAATTTTATTTATTTGTATAGATGTAAAAACTAGCTTCCTTATTTTTTTTTTTGGACGGACATTTGAGTTAGCCCTGAGGCTTTTGCTACTTCACCGGGCATATAGACTAGCTTCCCGGTTTCGCGGTTTCAGCCGCGTAACTCCCGTTACCTTAAGATATACATAAATAAATATAGCTATATACTCCTTGATAATGTAGCTTTATAATGGTCAAAGAATTTTTGAAATCGGTCCAGCGGTTGCGGAGCCTATTCAATGCAAACAAACAAATCTTTCCTCTTTATAATATTAGTATAGATTCACAATATGTTTAATTTTTTTTTAAAGTTTACTAGCTGGATTTTGCAGTCTACTAGTATTCTTGTTAACCCCTCGTGCTAAGCTAAAATGCTTGTGTTACGAGTGGGTTCACGTCGGTAGTGCAATGGGTGGGGTTCGAACCGGCGGCGACCTCAAGAACACAAGTCCGACGCCCTAGCCATTGGGCTACGGCCGCTTCAAGATTTTATTAATAACAGAGTTCCAAGAACTCGTAACTGTTATGACCTTAATATCAAAAACTTTCAGTTATCTGTCGTATAGAATTAAATTGATATATGAAACAGATTGAACAGGTTGATATATGAAATTGATTTATTTTCATATGTTTTTCATTATGTATTACTATTATTCTCCTTTGTTTAATATCTTCATCAATTTTGTATATAGTTTTGCACATAGGGTAACTATTGCAGCGATGAAATTAGAAGGAATAGTAAGTATAGTGCTCACTTATGCGAAAAAATTCCAGCTGCATAGTGCAAGTGCAAGTCACAAATTGTATCTTAATTTTATTTTTTTTTGTTTTACATAGATCTGTTAGTAATGTTACAGAAACACATGGCAAAATGTTATTATGTTACAACATAAACATTTATAAGGGCCCCATTTATTGTAGTTATTTATTATAAGTGTATTAAATGATCTATTTGAGAAGGACCTCCTTGAAATATTACGAGTTAAATCCAAAAGTCATTCCAAATTATCAATGTCAACAAAATACTATAGACAAGTGACATAGAAATTTTGGCAGAAGCGGCCGTAGTCGCAATGGCTAGGGCGTCGGACTTGCGATCATGCGGTCGCCGGTTCGTTCCCAAGAATACGAGTAGTATGCAAAAACACTGCTAGCAATCTTTTAAGAAAAAAACAAAAAGAAATCAAATAATATTGTAAGTTAAAAAAGCTGCTGACCCCGGACCTCACGCGTGTAGTATTCACACAGAACGGATTTCTAAACCGACGTAGCGTAGGTACAATCGCGACATAGGTATTCCAATTTGCATGAGTTCTTACTATACGAATGCAAATACACTATTACATCATTTGCCCAGTAGGTATAAAGTACAAACAAATGTTACTTCTAATTCACATACATTACTACTAAACAAGGCAATCAACACTTATTATGGCTTTAGGAACAAGTAACTCCCTTGGGCCTAATTTATGGAGACGCGAAGCGTTGCGAGCGGCGTTGAGCGGTTCCGCCCGCGTCTGAATACTTAATGAAAATAAAATCGGTTATCTGTAAACACATTCGTACGACGCCATATATTTGAATTTAGTGAGGGTCGCGTCGCCAACGCCACGCTTGACGCCCGGCGTCTCCGTAAACAAACTTTTTTTCACATAGATCCCTTTAAAAACTTAACTGGTTTCAGTGGACCCCCTGTTGCTCCATATCGGGTTCACAAGTTGTAAGTATGTCATCCGCGTTAATCTCGTTCCCGTGGGAACATCATAATTAAATAGCCTTCCTCGATAAATAGGCTACCCAACACTGAAATAATTTTTCAAAGCGGACCTACTGTTCTCTTCAACTTTATATATTAGTATAGATGTAGACTTATGTTAATATAAATTAATATAGATACAGACTATACTCTTACAACTTGTGATCTTGAACTTCTGATTTTATTACGCCTACGTAGACCCCAATGAAGTCTCTTGTGGTCCCCTGGGGGTCCATCTGGACCATTTGGGAACCACTGCTTAGACTCATGGTAGTTGCGAGTATTCCTTAGTACTTAAGTATAGTTATGTGCGTGCGAGTACAAGGCTGCCCTTGTCCTACTGACTGAGGAGTTCAGTGTGATATAAGCTGCGATTAAGCCAGAAAATTATTGTCAAGTGTTTTCATTCACAATTTTGATTCAAAATTCTTCAAGTAAACTCTAAGTAATGTCACATTCAATTTAAAAAGCTATGTTATTTATTAACTAATTTCCCGCGCGGGGTTTCAACCGCATATCTCCCGTTCCCGTGGGAACTTCATAATAAAATGTAGCCTATATATATAATAAAATAACTGTAGTGCTTGAGATTGGCGCGTTCAAGCAAACAAACAAACTCTTTAACTTTTATATTTGTATAAAATAAAAAACCAGAAGCTTATAAATGCATAATTTATACATACTTTAGATAAGAAAACGACAACGAGGCATATAAACTGTTTATATTTCTCGTTGTTATGAAGAAGAAAAAATGTTTTATTTATACAAGTGCATACGCAATTATCATCTCAACTGTGGAGACGCAAAATGACGATTTTAGGGTCGTCTGTGTGGCTAAGTTTGAACGCATAAGTGTTGTCGCGGGGTAACATGTCCTGAACTCCTGACTGACTGACTCATCAAAGCCGAGGCAAAACTACTGAAGGAAATTTTACGTGTCTACACGTAAAATTTGGACCGCGGCTCCCTTTTGTGACGTATAGGTCCACTAAGAAAGGATTTTGTAAAATTCAATCTCTAAGGATGTGAAAAAGGGGGGAATTTAAATATAAAGCTCATAAGGGAACGGGAGTAATACGGGTGAATCCGCGCGCGGGTTACTAGTCATACAAATAAACCTATTTATATGTCTATTAAAAAAACCGCATTAAAATCCGTTGGGTAGTTTTAAAGATCTAAGCATACACAGGGACAGACAGACAGCGGAAAGCGACTTTGTTTTATATTATGTAGTAATAAACAAGCGTTAGGCCACTCCGCCACTATAGTTAATACCTTATCAGACGCATCACGTGTATGTTGGTTGATTTATATCCAATGACTTACTAGCAAAGGGAAATTCTATTTAAAATTTCAACTAACGTAGCATGTATGTAAAAAGGCTTTGCAATATACACGATTTGTTTACCGATTGCTGACCTGCTTTTGACACGATTTTCTACTTTTCAATTAGAATGACGAAAAACTACTGAATTTCGTTATATTTTGAACACATTTGGTAATATTATAACAGTCATATTAGTGAAGATTTTCTTTTCCGGGTCAGGTGGGTCAAAGCTTATCTCGGTCAACCTTCCGGGCGTCGCCCGGTGGGGCGTCCGAGATATCGCTGGAAGGATGAAGTCGCCAAAAACAAGTGCCCGACTGGTCAGATTTGGCACAGAATAGGGAAGAATGGCGCACTTTAATGTCGGAGGCCAAGATCCACTTCGGGTCGCTGAGCCAGCGAAGTAAGTAAGTAAGTAAGGGTCAGGTGGGTGTTGTTAATACACGTGCTTACAGTTCAGACTCAGTGGCGTAGCTATCGTAGGGCCAGGTGGTGCAGTGCACCAGGGCCCCGGGCCTCAGGGGGCCCTCTAACCTAAGCTTTGAAAAGAGCGGGTCAGCCAACTCGCCAGCTCTTGAATCAATTCACCGGGGCCCTTGCCCACCTAGCTACGCCACTGTTCAGACTCTGTAAGTAGCGCTGTGCGGAGTCACGGTTTCACCCGCGTAACTCCCGTCCCCGTGGGAACTTCATAATGAAATATAGCTTACAGTCTTGCTCGATAAAAGGCCTATCTAACAATGAAATATTTTTTTTAAACCAGACCAGTAAGTAGTTCCTGAGATTTGCGCTTTCAAGCAAACAAACTCTACAACTTTATATTAGTACTAGCTTTTACGGGCTGAAGACAATGTTATGTATGTTACTTCCAATACCACCAAGAATATGTGTACAAAGTTATCTGATGATCGGTTAAGTAAATTTCGCGTGAAAGTGTAACAAACAAACTTACATTCATATCTATATATATAAAAGAAAGTCGTGTTTGTTACAACACTTATAACTCGAGAACGGCTGAACCGATTGCCATGGTTTTTGATTTGTTGGATTTGTTTCCGTCCCGAATAGCAGAATACATTTTAAAAACAAAAGAAAGTCGTGTTAGTTACACTATTTATAACTCAAGAACGGCTGAACCGATTTGGCTGAAAATTGGTAGGGAGGTAGGTAAGAACTGGGAGAAGGACATAGGATACTTTTGGGTAGGGGTAGGGTAGGGTAGGGTAGGGTAGGGTAGGGTAGGGTAGGGTAGGGGTATGGTAGGGGTAGGTGTAGGGTAGGGGTAGGGGTAGGGTAGGGGTAGGGTAGGAGTAGGGTAGCGTTAGGGTAGGGGTAGGGTAGGGTAGGGGTAGGGGTAGGGTAGGGGTAGGGTAGGTGTAGGGGTAGGGTAGGGGTCGGGTAGGGGTTGGGTAGGGTAGGGCAGGGGTAGGGTATAAAAGTCCACCCGTGCAAAGCCGGGGCGGGCCGCTAGTTTATAATATTAAAAGGGATATAGAGTTGAGATTCTAATTGTGTGACAGAAAAAGAAGTAGGGATATAGAGTTAAGATTCTAAATTGAGTTATGTTGATACCAAAAGAAATTTACTAGCCTAGAAAATTCTAGAAGAAAATTGTGTTATTTATTAGTATTCACACGGATGAACCTCAAAGGATATCTCAAATTAACCTTGACAATTGAGGTGAATTAAGATTACAGAAGATTCCGTTGTGTGCTAAAGACGGTCTTGACCGAAATGATCGTTATCACGCTATTCCATACGCAACTGAACGTTTCAACAACTGAAGACCAGTCCGATTCATTAAAATTTGACCAAAAAAATATGTACATACCTAATTACGAAAGGTTAATTTGAAAATCTTAGTTAGAAGGCTACATAGAACTTCGTAAGTACGACATTGGAATACTATCAAGTGCGACTAAGAGACCCCCGACAGTAACATTTTTAGTATACCTGCGCCTCGCGGTTATACCCGCGTTACTCTGCTCCAGTGGATCGGAGCGTGATGTTTTGTAGCCTATATGTTAATCCAGCGTACAACCTATCCCGGTACTATATTTCAGTCAATTTCGTTCAGTAGTTTGGGCGTGAAAGAGTAACAAACATCCATCCATCCATCCATACTTAAAAACTTTCGCGTTTATAATATTAGTAGGAAGTAGGATTAACAATAGCAGGTTTTTACTAAATGCATATTAAAGGATTTTTAACATTAATGTCGTTTTCGGGCCCAATTGTATCCCTCGCCGGTACAATTGGGTCCCTGTCTTATCAAATGTGCAATATGTCCGCCCGAAAAAATCGCATGAACACTCATTTGTTTGTTTGCATGAACGCGCTAACTACTGGTCCGATATGAAAATTATTTCAGTGTAACATATAATATATAATAATAATTTATTGAGGAAGGCTATACGCTTTATTTAATTATAAAGTTCCTACGGGAACCCAAGTTACACGGGTGAAGCCGCGCGCGGGATGCTAGTACTGATATATAAAGCTGGAGAGTTTATTTGCTTGCTTGGAGATATTCCTCGAAGCGCTACCATTTTAAAGCGCTCCTAATGAGGCGCTACCTTTTTTATTCCTCGGAGCGCTCCTTTTAGTAGCGCTTCCCGATAGTAATTAAAAATAGTAAAATTTTATACCTTGAAGCCACCATCATCATCTAAGTTGCTTAACTTTTGGTTAAGCCACTTCGATGAAGATGATGCACAAATGAGTTTTTAAAGATCATCGATATCATTTATTACGTTTACTTCATGCTTTTACTTTACGTTACGTTTACTTTACTTCATTTTCTTCAATTTTAATATTTTTAATTACTATCGGGAGGCGCTACGAAAAGGAGCGCTCCGAGGAATAAAACAGGAGCGCCTCATTAGGAGCGCTTCGAGGAATACCTCCTTGCTTGAACACGCTAATCGCGAAGGAACTATTAGTTCGATATGTAAAATTTTTTCAGGGCTACATAGCCCATTTATGGAGGAAGACTATAGGCTATATTTCATAATAAAGTGACATGAGTAACACGGGTAAAACGGCGCGCGGTACCTAGTACGATAATATGAGAAGCCAAGTGGATAACTAGGACCTAGGTTATAATTGTGACTTTGTAATTACCTTTAACAAGATTTCAAGAACGTAAATAAACTTTCTGGTTAACCTTTACTTAAACTGATAGTGATAAATAACTTAGTACAGGTGTATTAATCTCAATGAGTTTGATTATGTTGTTTCATTAATTACAGACATCTGGTTAATTAGATAAATCCTCTAATCATAGATAATCGGAGTTGTAACATTCCTAGCCAATTATTTGGTAAGGCGAGTATTTGGTTATGGTTATTTTGGTAATATTGTATAACCTTCCGTGGAACAGCGGTATAAGTTTCGCTTAGTTCGTAGTCTCGGAATCGTGGGTTCGATCCCCGAGGCGGCCAAGATGTGATCTAAGATTTCTTCCGAGTCTGGTTGAGGGACTACCCTCCACCAGACTCGGAAGAAAGAAGGAAATTTAAGATCATCTACTTATTCAATCCCCTCAAGCCTTTTATTTCGCAAAAAGATTAACTATAACCCGATATACTTTTCCAAGGTTCAATTGATCAATGTACCAAATTTCATTAAAATCGTTCAGATTTATTTTAGGCATAAAAGCGTAACAGACAACAGATATACTTTCGCATTTATATATTACGATCAAATAGTAATCAGTTTTAAAACCCGCATGCCAATTACGTAAATTGTTGTATGCGACAACGCTAATTTTGCCGATTAACCAAAATGTAAAAAAGACGCATTGTCATAGCATCGCGACAATTATTGTTACAATAAAAATTATAATTATAGCATATATTGGGATACTTTTTTACCGTCTTGACAAGAATATGGTGTGTTGTGTTAGTGGGATAGAATTTATAGACCACAATATTTGTGTAAAGTATGTCGGTTTTAAGAGTTACGAAAATCTAATAAATCACTTAAAAGAAATACACAACAATTTCTTAATCTCAATTAAATAGGTGCCTTTAATACCTAGGCCGCAATCACACATGAATGAAAAGAGTGAGCGAAATAGCGTAACTACCTACTTAGGTACGCATTTTTACCGTTACGATTTACACTCTTATGTCAGTAAAAAAAAAAAAACGATGCCTTGGTCATCTATTTCATATACATATCACGCCCTATTATTTTCAAGACGGTAGAAAAAGTCACCAGTATATGACTAAGTGTTAAGTTTGTATTGTAAAAATATGAAATAAACTATTATTATTACTATTAGTTCACAACTAGCCACCAATTGCTATGGCAACGCGACATTTTTGACGTTTCGCGATTGATCTGCTAAATTATGTAAAAACCATATTTGCGGTCACGTTGCTATGTGAAATTTGGCTGCTGAAAACAAAGTGATGTAGTATGCTATACACGTCGTCGTTGTCGTTTTTAGGTCATAACAATTAAATTAGGTCGTTTAATTCTTTGTACTACACTTTCAGTTCTGTGAAGAGTGTACAATTGTGTGGTACTTGTTGGTATATCATAAGAGTTTCAGACATATGTACAAAAATAATACGAACTAAGCAATGAAAAAAATATTGGTAAATAAGACCAATTTAATTTTAGAAAGTCGAGAACTTCAATAGTATGGATTTAAGGATACTTTTATTTAGTTACAGACATGTTGTTAAATGCTCTTAGATTGTGGAATCATATTTGATAACTATCCAAACGTTGTTGACAAATGACACCATAAACGTAATTTCAAGCGAATTGTTTATTTCTTCATACAAAAGTTAAAGTTTTCAACAAAACCACAGATAACCACATAACAGCAAAACAATTAGACAAATTGCTAAACCATTATGGTGTCTTAGGATTTCCTAAGACAACGTAATGCGCGTACGCACCTTTAAAACAGTAAAGTACGCAACCATCTTCGTCCTAAATATTTTTCGCATGTTTTTTTGTCACCGGTCCAATTATGTTTAAGCTTTTTTTACCTGAGAATTCTGTATGATTCAGGCATACAGAATTATCTGGTAAAAAAACGTTTTGCAGATTAAATATGCCATATTAAAAATTCCTTGTGCGCTGCTAAAAAGATTTAAATTCATTAAATGCTTCATCTGATTAACACCGTATGCATTTATTTCAATCGATGTGTCACTCGAGTTGACTCGAGAGGCATTTTAAACGAACAAGTAAAAATAAGACTCATTCGACGTTAAGGATTAAACATGAGAAATGAAATTCTTGTTTAACTTCGAAAATAGAACCAGTTTGCTTAATATTACTGAGTCACAGACAGATAGTACAACTGACCGTTTTAAAAACAAAAGTGAAATATTTGTTACGTCCTAAATGACGAATCGAATTGACATCGATAATATCTAGTTAAAATTCTTGAAACGGAGCAAATAGCTTCATAAAACTAGTTTTCGTATTATATAACGTAAATAATGCACTAGTTAGACAAAAACCAGTATTGATTGATATTATTGATCACAGTTACGTTATCGACACACAAATCACTATGAATAAAAGCAGCAGGTTAAGCTGACCTATTTGTTACCTTCCTTCATTTTACTTTTCAAATGCATGCTTGCGCACGATTACCGCTTGAGTGACTTTTACGACTGCTGTGTAAAACCTTGGCAATGAAATTGATTATCGGATCCTTCAATATGATTTTTCGGACGAACATAATATGCAGATAGCCTACACCGGGCATAAATGCGAGTAGAGCTCAGCCGTTGACTTATTATAAATGATTTAGAAACTGTTAACTAGGCCTGCGCAAGACGGCAGCCGTTGTGGATATTGGACATCCCTCAGGGACAATCCCTCGTAGACTCTTAGGCCTCACGGAATTAGGATCTACGAGGGCATAACAAGGCTCCTCCCGTATCGTTGCAAGGATAGTTACAAAGATAGAAGCATCAGTCAGAGAGTGGTGTTTAATAAAATTTCACACTATGACTCATTATACCAGACAAGTAATCCATTTAACTCGAAGTAACTCTTTTTGTTTATAAAGCGTCGATTTTCAACCATGACCTAACTGCTAGACTTGACCTTAATGAGGCAGCGTCTTTTATAAAAACTAACCAAAAGGCATTGGCCATATTATTATATTAATAATATTGGGTAAAAGGATTAATTTGGTAAGGCCATCATGAAACCACAGTATTGATACGAGATTCGATGACGTTTTATATTAATCCGAAAGTTGAAATAGAAAACATCCATGTTCGTGATACATGTGAATTCAAACAAACTTGACTCATAAAGTGAAAATAAATAAAATCAATAAACATGACGATTTTGCCAACCTTGAAATGCCATGCTATAGAAATGTTAGACACGTTTCAGATCGTAACCGATTATTTGATACAATCATTCGTAATTAGGATGAAGACCGATGCTATGGAAGCGCACAATTAGAAAGTTAATGAGAGATCTTATAAGGCCAAAGAGGAACTACGCTAGTTGTATTTCATTCATGCTCACTGACTTCACGTTAGAAAAAGGTATTTTAGATGTTTCTCAAGATAGCTGATATAATTCACAACTCAATATTAACCAACTTGACATTGAATACAGTAATAAAACGATGTTTTTAAAAATAATAATGGAAATGAACTCTACAAAGTAGTACCATAGCCCAACAAACACTATGCACTAGATATTGATAACATTCTCACAAGGTCTTGTTTCAGAGACATCAATCAGGTTAGGCGAGGTTAAACAGCAGGATACTATATCCTACCCTACAAATTAACATTAATTTAGTATTAGTATTTATCCCATTTAGTATGTATAACCAACAACTATGGAAAAACAAAAGGATATCAAAAATTTAAAAGTATTGAATTGTGAAAGCAACCAGAAAAAATGCGCGAGCTGCCAACCAAAAATTTGCCTATTTAAAGTCAAAATTATGCAGGAGTTGACGACTATTTTTCAATAACCAGTTTTACAGATTCATATTAGTCACACCTTTAATAAATATTTACTGTATTTTTAATAGCCGAAAATGCAATCTTTTCTGGACTTACTGCCACCGTCATATTTTTCTGTAGTTAACTAATCGTTTATTTTTAGTCTTACAAATGAGTTTGTAACCATGTCATTGTTTACTTATTATCTTTTAAAAAAATGATAAATTAACTTTGTTGTTTGTCTTATGTTTTTTTATACCTACCTATAACATTCGATTTTTTGTTAAACACCTACTGATTATTTATCTAAGAATTTATCTCAATATGTTTAATGCATTGATATCACGAGTTTGAAGGCTGGATGGATGTCAGTTTCTTTAGTCGTGTCATTTACAAATTTAACTGTAACAGAACGAAATGTCAAAATATTACTTTTTTTATAAATAAATTATAGAGACAATTTCTATCCAAGATTTCGACCTGGCTATGACTTAACATGGGTCTAAAATTGTCGCAAAATTGGTAAATATATACCATTCCGTTTCACCTTAAAATATATAAGTACATGAAATTATTTATAGTATTTCATTAATGTTTAAGACATTTTGCATAATAATGGAAATACTATGACAACCACATAATATTTTCATTAGTGCACGAGAATCTAGAGCCGTTCAAATGTATAAATGTACGAATACATTGTCCATTAAAATCAGGACAATAATAAAAAAAATTGTACTCAATTATTTTTTACACAAAAATTTACAATTTGCATTACAAAGAAATAGGTAAAAAAATTTTTGTGATTTTGCCTGAACTAGGTATTCCTGTGTTTCAGGCTAGTAGACCTCAATAATAGCTTAAGCCAACAATGTCTTTGGCATGATGATTAGGAAATAACGAATTGCATTTGTAGTGGCCACTAGACTTCTGGATTGTGGGTACCGTCAACACACTTACATTATAGAATATAGCATACACAACATAAATGTTAAAAATCGTATAAGGCATTAAGTTCCAATCTTGGAATGATGACTAATATGTTTTAAGACATGCATAATCACCAGTTTTCGTTTTCACTATATTTGTGAATGGATTGCTTACTAATTTTTAATTTTACTTTCAAAACATAATGAGTCACAAAAAAAGATAATGGACAGTACCAATTTCTAGATATTGCATCGAAGTTAGACAGTTAATGTTTCCTGTCTAAACAATAATGTTCAAATGAAACCTTGACGTCTGCTTTGATTTCTAGTGAAAGCGCACTTTTAGAAATCGCTAAACACCAATTTCTGAATATTTAAAATGACAAAAACTGGTTAATTCATAGAAGCAATCGCTTCTTTCCCTATTTTTTTACTCGTTGAACAGAAGCGACTATCACGTTCCTATCATTATGTACGATACTTTCTTTCGATTTATAAATGGTTCCAAAATATGTAAACACACGTGAAAAGTCACGGTCTGTTGCTAATGTATAACACATATTTACACGTAAAATGTATAGTTGGCTGATGGCAACAACACTAAGTACACTGATTCTTTCGAACCAGGTTTTAAGGCGCAAGATAAAACTAGCGCAGTTTCGCAATACATTCGATTACACAACATAATATGTGAGTAAATTATGATAATTTAATATTTAAAATAACACTAATAATTTAATTACACGACCTTAGCTTGCATTATTTATTTTAAACCTTGAAAGAGGAATAACGACCGGTGAGTTAGAAAATATCTCTAAATTACAAATAAATAATAACAAACTGGTTGTCGAGTTAATTCATTGACATTTAGCGACGGAAAGTGAATGAACCATAAATTTAAAATACACGTACCCAAATAATAACACTTTAAAAAAACTTCACACAGTATTCACGGTTCACTATGGTACGTGCGTGTGTTTATTTTTTTTTGTTATTGGTCCGTTCGGAAACGCGCAGTGCGTGCCGACCGCGGCTCGCCAAGTCCGCCGACTGACTTCCCGCGCTCCACGCGGATGCGTCCGAATGACCGTGTCTGCGTGTTGTGGGCGTCTTGTTGGCTCGATCGTAAATCATACACCATCGTGAGCTGTGAAGACGAGCCGTCTAGCCAGAGTAGATGACTCTGGTTTGTTACGTGGGTCCCTAAAGTTACCAAACTTGATATTTGTTACTCAACATTCTATTTTTGAAATTTCTCCTCGTCTTGAACTAAGCAGTAACATTTTAATTGAGTCTTTGACTTTAAACGAGACATTGAAATTAGGAAAAGTAGCATATAAAAAACTATTTTTGAACTACGATCACAACCTCCGTAGCGTAGCGGTAATTCGCTCGCTTTAAATCTCGGAGGTCGTGGGTTTGATCCCCACGCCGGACAAGAAATCTTTGTAAAGACTCTTAGATTTATTTCCGGGTCTGCTTGGCTGAGGGGCTACTCGCCAATCACCAGGGGACGTTATACGGGCTGATGATGATGAGGATGATGATACTATACTATTTAACACACCCACGCAACACTAAAATCGAAACTATTTATATCCGAATTCGAATACGGTTTCATTAAGTTCCGGATAAAATTGTCGACAGGAAAGATTCGCAGCACGCACGGAACATCCTACAATACACATGCTAAAATACTGAAAGAAGTGTTTTAACTCGAAACTAGGCAAATATTAAAGAGACCCTAAAAATAAAACCCAAAAAGTACTGGACCATTTTCACCGTTTGAAACCTACGTTATCCAAGAGGAATATAGGTATAATTAAATTTAATTCAGCTTTCTCACGTACAGAAGCTACCGGGGAGAAGGTTAGTAGGCTTAACATGACGCTACAAGCCATTGGCTCTGCCCCAACCGGTCAATACCATGTAGACATATCGATATTACTGATATAAAACTGTATATACCTACTAACTAAGCCCTCAACACCGCCAGCGACCGCTCTGAGCCAATGTCCAAACTCTACAAGAAACCTCCTCTTGCACTGGTTGCTTAGTTTGTAGTTTTAATACCATTTAAAAGTTCAAGTCCTATTCGAATGTATGTCCGTTACAGTAGCTGAAATCCTTATGGCAAACTAAAATTGCGGTCCGAAAAAAAAAACTTAGCACCTATTTGGAGAAAGGAATATGCATGATTTTTTTTATTGCTTAAATTAATCATTTACATCTTTATTACATAGAAAAAAAATATAAATGGGCTTGAAAATAGTCAAATTGTTTTTTAAAGTGCAAATTAAAACTTTGCATAAATTTAAGCCATTCAAATGCCACCATTTTGCACGCACTTTTGATTACGTCATTGTAATTTATAAAGTTTTTCTCACAAAACATTTTTTCTCACAAATAAGACTACACACAACACAGTATGAATATCGACGCCAATAAATCAAATGACATATAACCATTTACGTCACATTTCGTTTCGACCAATGGTGACGCGTTTTGTAAGTTTGAATTTCCGTACCTTATTTTTTACTTTTTATTTAATATTTTATGGGTTCAAATAATAACATACAAAAAAAATTACATACTAAGTATAACCAGAGACTATATAATATAAGAATCTAGAAGAAGGCCAATTTAAATTTTATGCATATTTCCTATTTGATTCATTAAACATCAGAAATTACACCTACATATTCGAATATTTGTGCGATTACCGAGAAACTACATTATTGTAACATGTTTAGCAAACATACAAACAACATGACCGTTGTTATTAGAAACAAAGCAATTGACGTTAGAACAGTCTTTTTTTTAGAACGATTACTGTCAGTTTTTGCAGTCTACTAGTCTAATTTATTCATATTCATGATCGTGGGGATCGAACCAGCGACCACAAGATCACATGTCCGACGCTCTAGCCATTGGGCTATGGCCACTTCTCTATATGAAACCTTCATAATTTAAATCTCTTAATTCATAGTATGAATTATCGGATTTTGGTAATGAATGACGGTTCGAACGTTCAAAGTATGGGAAAGTCCAGTTATTTCGATTTACGTTGCATAATTTATTTCATACAACAATAGATAATAAATATATACAGGGTGTCCAAGAACCTGGCGTCCAACTGGATTCCCACGATGCCCCAAGTTCTAACAGTACTCAGAAAAATATTTTAAAAAATCCACCCCATGTACTTACAGAATTATACTGATTTAAAAAAAAAGGGGAAATGAGCACCCTGTGACATACTTTTGAATGCTGTGACTGCTAATGCTGATAATTTCGATATTTCTTGGAGGTTTTGTAATCTAGGGTATTGCTGTGTCTAAATAGAATGTAAAAATAAAGTACTTATTGTACCATTTTAAAATAAAATATTATTTTAACTAAAGGTGATATGGAAAACTATTGAATTTCGCAACTTTGACCGACTGTAGTGTAAAAAAAATGTACCAAAATAGTATGGCAAGTGACGTCAAATTTTGACGCGTTTATTCCTCTTTTTAAAAAGGTATAATACTTACACATTAATTTGAAAAAAAAAATTTTGATAATATTTTTACTCAACAACCCAATTTTTACGATGTCTTACAGAATTCTTAGAAAGAAAAATTTACGACGAATTGAATCTAACCTCTAAAGAATTACTATTGTATGCTCATAAAAATAACAACAGGCCTCTCAAAAAACAGGTTAGACCGTAAGGGACGGTATGTGCATGCATCTCACCATAGTGATTCGTTATTACAACAGGAGGGAGCAACACAGAAACTATCTTTGCGATTTGCTGGTTCTTCTTTATGGTACCCCATTATTCAGGTAAGAGTGAGGGAGAAAAAGGTTAGAGGTGCGAGTGAGATAGATAGTGACGCTATCTGGGATCGTGCTATTTAGGATAACAGTACGGTCAGTACGCGTCACTGCCTCCTGCCGTTACTACGCACCTCTATCTTATTGTTACCATTGATCACGTACTACGATTTAAAGCTTTGTTTATTGGACTCGATTACTCTTTGTGCTCTGGACTTTGAAACGAACTCTTTACGACGACCTTTGCCTGTGTTTGGACAGTTTGTGTTTTGTGTGTGCTACCATGGCGACCTACACTCCGCAAGAATACGCAAATATGCACTACATTTATGGAGAATGTAGAGGTAATGGACGAGCTGCAGCGAGACTTTACAGAGAAAGGTATCCGAGGGCTACGCGATATCCCGACCATCGAGTTTTCATTAATGTGCACAGATCACTATGTGACGGGCGGTTCCCCAATCAAGTAGCTGGTGAAGGACGACCCGTAAATGACTTCATACGCGATGAAGTTTTAGAGGCGGTGTCGGCAAATCCAAGCATCTCTGTGCGAGGAATAGAAGCTGATACGGGGATACCGAAGAGCACAGCACACAGTATTCTCCAAAAAGAAGAATATCATCCGTACCACGTACAGCGAGTGCAAAGTCTTTTACCTCGAGACTATCCGAGCCGAGTCGCGTTTTGTGAAACAATCCTGCAAAAACATCGAGAAGACGAAAACTTTATCGACAAAATTTTGTGGTCAGATGAATCAACATTTAAGAAGGATGGCTACATGAACCTACACAACTTGCACGAGTGGCATGTGGAAAATCCGCACTTGATGCGAGAAGATAGATCCCAGTACCGGTTCAAAGTGAACATGTGGACCGGTATTCTCTGTGGGAATATTATTGGTCCATTTGAGATGCCCGAGAATTTGACTGGCGAATCATATTTAAATTTTCTTCAAAATGATTTGCCAAACTTACTAGAAGAGACCCCACCAGATATGTGGTTCCAACACGACGGCTGTCCAGCACATTTTCGCGTATCCGTTAGAGAGTTTTTGGACGAGCAATACCCGAACAGGTGGATTGGGCGATCAGGAACAATCCCGTGGCCAGCCCGCTCACCTGACTTAAATCCGCTGGATTTTTTTTTCTGGGGAACTATGAAGGAGCTCGTTTATGCGAAGCCCATTAATGACATCGCTGACCTTCGTGAGAAGATAACACAAGCAGTGCAGGTGATACGTCAAAAAAGTTACTCGCGAAACATAAAGCGGTCCTTTTTAAGGAGAGTGAGAGCTTGTATTGCCGCGGGTGGTCAACATTTTGAACATTTATTGTAATAAAATATCTTTAAACTAACATTCTTTGCTTTTATTCTACTGGGAACCCATCTACCTGTGTGTATTTCCTTCTTGCTCACTCTTGGAACCGAAGTAAATAATAGTAGTAACATAACAGTTTCTAAGATAAGAAAGGGTCCGACAGTTACCGTTAGTAGGTAGGCACTTCGTAAAAATTGGGTTGTTGAGTAAAAATATTATCAAAATTTTTTTTTTCAAATTAATGTGTAAGTATTATACCTTTTTAAAAAGAGGAATAAACGCGTAAAAATTTGACGTCACTTGCCATACTATTTTGGTACATTTTTTTTACACTACAGTCGGTCAAAGTTGCGAAATTCAATAGTTTTCCATATCACCTTTAGTTAAAATAATATTTTATTTTAAAATGGTACAATAAGTACTTTATTTTTACATTCTATTTAGACACAGCAATACCCTAGATTACAAAACCTCCAAGAAATATCGAAATTATCAGCATTAGCAGTCACAGCATTCAAAAGTATGTCACAGGGTGCTCATTTCCCCTTTTTTTTTTTAATCAGTATAATTCTGTAAGTACATGGGGTGGATTTTTTAAAATATTTTTCTGAGTACTGTTAGAACTTGGGGCATCGTGGGAATCCAGTTGGACGCCAGGTTCTTGGACACCCTGTATAAGTACATATATATTATTGTAAATGAAAATCCCCAGGCTATATTATGTCTGTCAAAACTTAAAACTAACTACGGGTTTTCATATAATTTTGACAAAAGCAAAAATGAGAATGTTTTTAATGTATAAATTGATAAGTATAAATTAAATTAATAATTTTCACTTGTAAATGTGTCAAAATATGGCAAATATAGTCAAAACATCAATCAGGAAAAAAAATGTGGATTGGAAATGTGTGTAAATCTGGAATATTTAAACGAAATTAATTATAATATAACGATAATAGTTGAATAAATCGAAGAAATAATATAATAAATTAATATTGAATAATATATTACCAATTCCAAGAACATAAGACAGATTTAAAATATGACTAATTATAATGAAACAAAGTAAACATTCATAATAATGATTCACAATTAATATTATAAATAAAGAATCAATTCTAAAATAGCAAAGCCGAAATTTGTTGAAACGTGCGTATTCCGCGTTCCGAACGGACGCCAGATACGCGCGTTATATGTACACCTTATTACTGTTTATAAGCCAAATAAAAAATTTAAGAAAACTGTATATTACAACACTAGCTTCACCCGCGTAACATTTAGACCGTAACCCTTTAGAAATTTACAATATATCAGTTAATAAAAATAGTTTTATTTATACTTAATCAAATTTTTTTGGTTGACCGTACTTTCGTAAGACATATTTTAATCTATATTTGTGGTCCCAAAATACTACTGAAAAATAAATATTTAATTTATAGGTGGAATCCGGGACCGCGGTCCCGGTCCCAAAAGCCCCTCGACCCTAAATAACATATAGCCTTCCTCGATAAATGGGCTATCTCACATATAATTTACAATATATCAGTTAATAAAAATAGTTTTATTTATACTTATTCAAATTTTTTTGGTTGACCGTACTTTCGTAAGACATATTTTAATCTATATTTGTGGTCCCAAAATACTACTGAAAAATAAATATTTAATTTATAGGTGGAATCCGGGACCGCGGTCCCGGTCCCAAAAGCCCCTCGACCCTAAATAACATATAGCCTTCCTCGATAAATGGGCTATCTCACACTGAAATAATTTTTCAAATCGGACCAATAGTATCTGAGATTAGCACGTTCAAGCAAACAAAACTCTTCAGCTTTATATATTAGTATAGATCTTAAATCAAAACGGACATCACCAAGTACACAACAAAATATTTCAATAAAATTAATATTAATCTGCAAATACATTATTCTAATAAACTCATTTAATGTCATTAATATGTCGCGTATTTCTCAACCGCAGGACCTTGCGTCTCCGATGTTGGGAGTTACGCAACAAAGGTGCGTATTTAACATAACACTATTAATATTTACACTATGGTTTAGCTCTATGTTTGTTCTACGAGCAAAGTTAAACGTGACATTGGCATTTTGTGGAGCTACGATTATGCCTTATCGATAGTTATTTGCTTTTCAAATAAGCCTTTGATAACTATTCAAAATGTACGGAAGTAGGTAGAGCGTTTGGTTCCTTCTCGCTTATCCCACGAAACTAATTATATATCACCGCGAAGTCGAGGTGGGACCAGTGGTAATTTTATAAAATAACGTTGAATCTACGAAATACTATATCTGTGACGTGCAAGGCTTTTTCTCCAGACAAGAAATCAAAGATTAACGTTCTCATTGATTGAGAGACTATGCTGCGTGCCTCGAAAGCATGTTGACTCGATTTTTATTGCATATGACAATCATATGCTACTGGTAACGGGTAGCAGCAGCGGTTCCCAGTGTTTATGTTATACACAATACTACCAGGCCCATATGCAGCACTAGTCCAGGCTGATGACGATAAACGTCCAATCTATTGCCCCACTGATATAGTTAGTGGGACATACGGGATAGATGCCAAAACCGGTGGAGCAAGAGTAGTAAGTGATTGTAATAGATGCCATGAATGGATCTCTTTCTTGATATTATTATCTATATCAATAAAACGCTTTGCCCTGACTGACTGACGGATCAACGCACATTATAAATCTCTGATCACCCAAATCTGTGCGGGTGTATTCTCTACATGACGAAAGCATCCGATAAGAGAGGATTTCTAAAAATTCTACCCCTAAAGGAATGAAAATGGGGTGGCAAAGTAAGTTGAGAAATCGTAGTCTTGGCACCCAAAGTCTGCCTCAACAGCTGGTAGACAATAAGACCCTTCTCTGGAATTAGAACGTTTAAATTAAAATTCAGTCAGTCATTACTTTTCTAGTTAGGCTGCCTGCAATTATGTATTGCCTTTTAGCTTTTGACTTCATTAACTAACAGTCTATATGAACTTAATGACTTGACCCTTTACTTCGTAATTATGTACCAAGGTAAATATTTAGTTGTTTTAGCACACACCACTTAAACCTGCCTCATTACGTAAAAACATTGCATTCTAAACAAAACACGTTATCAACTAGTTACAACTGTTGTCTTTGATAAATAATGTATAATTATTGATACTTAAAAACAACGCATTTATTTTAAGTTCAAAAACAGGTATTGCAAAACACGTTTGCGTCACAAAAAAATAATTAAAATAAAATCCTTGTTCAACCTGCTTTTTAAGGAAATATGTACAGTAAGGTACAAAGTATTAACACTTTCTCCTTTAGTCATTGGGTGTTAATACTAGTGGTAATTTGGATTCAAGCCAAGATAGACGAGTAAAGATTTCATGAAAATAAAACAAACTTACACTTCTGCCGAATTTTTCTATCAATTCTTCAAATACGCGTACTTGTCGGTACTTTTCTAGCTTCAAAAAGACCGGACGTCGAAAACAACAGAGGATGTCGGGCCCCAATAAATCGTCGGAAACTGATGTGGCAACATTTTTCAAGTTTGTATTACATAATGTGATAATTTGACGTACCCTGCACCGACTTTCAAGGCTGTGTGACGTAGCGATAACGATGTTACGTATTGCCAAGATCGACGTGACCGATATCACAGTAAAAACTCATTCACTAGTTCAATGCCTACATATCTAGTTGCAGGAACAATAAAGAAAAGTGCGAAGCCAAATTCAAAGTTATCTCTTTCATAAAAACAAGCCTCGACCAAGCAAAGTCTGTTTTAATATAAAGTAGATTTAACCTGAATATTGAAAATGACTAACACTGGTATACAAAAACAATATGTGCCAAGCTATGTATTCACTTGAGTAAGTAGTGTCTCACTGTCGTGGGTTCTATTGCTATGGTAATAAAAATCATCTAAGTGACACCTGACATTACCAAGTAAAATCTTCAAGTGTTCTTGCACACGGGAGTAAGCTTCAGATACGATTATAATGGATGTTAAATGTTCAATATTATGCTTGGATGTGAGTAAAGTACATATAATAGCACTAGTTACGATAAGCGAAGGCAGCAAATTATTTTTAAGACGCCTAAAAAAACTAAAGAACTGCTTGCTTTCTTTGAATCCACCACCCAGTCTTCGTGCATAGTATAATAATATATGGTTGATATTTATGTTTAGGTAAATATATAAAAAATAGAAAGCAAAGCAAGTATTAAACTTGGAAAAATTAAAGGTAATGTCGCGTGCATTCTAATAAATTTGTATCTATCAATACCAAAAGTATAAAGTATAAAGACAAAAGTTAAAGCATTTAAGTCTTAGAAACCGTTGCGAAAATTGAATTAAGTAACGAAGAAGATTCCGCCTTGTCTCATATTTTATCTCATACAAACAAATAGGAATATTTAACGCAACAAGAAATTGTTGACTTTACAGCTTCTTTACCGTAATTACTTTGAGGTTCAACTTTACTTTCACTTCCTCTTCATATTATGACGACAATAATTCGTCTTACATACCCATTTCCTTATTATTTGCCGTAATTTTTAATAATTCCGATACCATATCAAGAGGATAAATATATATTACTGTTACAATTACAGGTTGAAATAAATAAAATGCCATTAATACTTTGGACTGTCAAAATAAAAATAGGAAATATAAAATAATACTAACATTTTTGCTCATTATCGATTCGAATATGTTGCAAAAATGTGTTTCATTTCAGAATACGCACTCTGATATTATATGTCTAACTAATATACGGGGTAACTTGTTTACCGTCATGATAATAATATGGTGTGTTGTATTTATAAGTGGAATAGAATCTATAGACCACAGTGTATTTGTACTAATATTTCAGTAATTAGAGTTGCGCAAATCTCATAAATTACTTAAAATAAATGCACCCTACATAGCGCGTGCATAATAATAAATTAGGTGCCTATAATACCTAGGCCGCAATACCACAAGAATGAAAAAGTGAGCGAAATAACGTAACTAACTATTTAGGTACGTATTTTATGTCAGTAAAAAAATTAAATGATATAATAACTATGCCTTAGAAATCTATGTCATATATATATTTTACGCCTTATTATTTTCAAGACGGTAAAAATGTCACCGAGTATATAGGAGGATTTTTAACTAACTAATATAATTATATGACTGGTGAAGTAGCATAGTCTCGTGGCTAACAACTAAATATGTTCGTCCGAAAAAAAACTGATAGCAACATTCATTCTAGCGCGGTGCTAGACTAGTGTCTAGGATCAACTTCATTTCGTATTCTATAATCGCTATCCACTTTTCAGGTTAAGGGTCCACATATTACGAGTACCTACAACATTGAAAGTTGAAACATGTTACAACGCTACGTGTAGCCGAAAACTATTTCTGTACAAATATCGTCCACGAGCCGTCCTCAGTTTAACCGAGACTCGAGTCTACAATCCTTTTCGTAGAAGACTCAATACAACTTAAACATATTAAAGATCGATTCTTGAACTTGACATAGAAAACCGAAAGCATGTGAAAGTGAAAAGGTATGGCGCTCTCTTTTCGTCATAGTGAAAGGAGATTTGGGGCACATTCTTGAATGGTTAGTTCACTGACCACAACAGGAGCAGAATAAAAAAATGAATTAAGTAGACATAAAGAAGGCGTGTATTATGGTAAGGAGATCATTTTCTACACAAATCTCATGAATAACAAGATGACTCATTACGTGATTAATCTTCTTTTAATAAAGTCTGAAAAAGACGCAGAAATGTAGGAAGCTTTTTGGACACAAGAGTTTGGCTACTTCACCGGGCATAAGACAAGCACAGTTCTAGCCTTATTTTATGTTTTTAAAACTCCAAACTTAGCGAAATGCGCCCGAGGACGCTCTCTGTGGAGTTTGGACCTCGACTCAGAGCAGTCAATAACTTTCAGATTTTTGAGGAATGTTATGTTTCGCCTGAATATTGGGCCTCTTGTTCAACTTTGGATCGAATTTGAAAGCAAAGCTCAAGACTTATATTGTTAATGACATAGACGAGTAATTCATTCTTTTAGCAACACAAATAGTAGTCACTCCAACTAAACATTATAGTGACCTTAATGATTTGAATGTGAAATCTGCCTAAATATCATAAGGATGACACACAAAAACAAAATATAATATAAAATACTAACTGCCGAAAAGGCAAACCACTGAGTCAATTCTTATTTGTTTGACGAATATCTATCAATCAATGATACACATTATACAGAATTTTCCAATCGTTTCATAGTAAAAATAATTAATATTTCTCGTTAATAACTTTACTACAGGCAGAAGCAGACAACGCAAAGATAATCGACAATTATTTCTTTTGTTGATGCACAGTGCAAAAAACTTGTCTTTTTAACGGCTAGCTTAATTACAAAATCAACATTCAAACCCACAGACGGACGGTCTGTTTGTTTATAACTACTAGTATAAATTAAAAAAAAACATAAGTAAACATCGATCTATAGACCAATATAGAATCTTTAAACTTTTGCTTCCTAAAGCAAAGCGATAAAGTAAATTCTTTATCTACTGCTCTCTAAGTAGGGGAAAACAATAGTCCTTGGTAGCAAATTAACACAGATTACGGCTAGAACTTTCTTAATACCAATACAAATCAATTTATTTATATTCTTGCTTAATATTTACTGCCTAGTTACCGACTTTTTTAATTATTAGACAATAGTTAACAAAATTATACTGACATTCAATATACATACTATGTGATATTATAACCAGTACTGAGTAAGTTGAATCAATCAATTAACTGATATTTTATATGTATCAATCAATTAGTCCGTGTAACCTATGTTAATGAACCTGAGTCTCGCCGGAGGAGATTTGCCACAGTCACCGCGCTTTGTAGACGGGTTGTCGACCGCAGCATCATGTATATACATAAGCTCAACGCTGCTGCCTATTACGTGTATACAATTATCATAGATGATGTTATAACAATGGCGACCCTCAACCGGACCCGGAAATATTCTGAATTTACATGAAGATTCTATCTTATGTATTTACATTAGGTATATAACGACACGCTTTTCTCCCATACGCATAGGCAGAGACAAAGGAACGCCACCTGTATCGATCCTGGCCTCCACCTCTTTTGTTTCTTCCACATTCCCCAGTCTCTTAGTGCATTCGCGCCGGTTATAGATACTTTTTATTCTTAGTCTTATTAAATATGTCGCCAATTTGGTCAGCATATTTGCACCTGAAGCGCCCTCTTCTACCGTGATCGTTTACACTCATTCGATACAATTCTTTCGTCCATCCTTGCTACATGCCCAAACCTGGCTACATTCCCTTCTCAATCTTTATCACTATGTCTTCGTTCAACCCACATCTTTGTATTATGTGATAATATAAGAAATATTATAAAGAGGAAAGATTTGTATTTTTGTGTGTATGTAATGAATAAACTCAAAAACTACTGTGCCGATTTTAAAAATTCTTTCACCATTGGAATTCACCCCTGAGTGACATAGGCTATATTTAATTATGATGTTCCCACGGGAACGGGTGAAACCGCGCGCTGGAAGCTAGTGTGATAATATAACAAGTCATACCGAGTAATATTAATCAATCTTTCAACTAACATTCGGAAACGTCTCAATCACAGCAGTTTATACATCTTTGTTGATTATGCATTACATTATCTCTAAACCAACCAAAGTAATTTTGTAGGTATATGTGACACAATGTAAAACACAGAATAAGATTTTTAAAGTAGGCATAAATAAAATACTTAAAATTATTGACTGAGCCGAATATCACATAGGTACACTTTACAGCGTTCAAAGTTACATAAACAAAACATAAGTTGCCTTCTATAGTTAAAATAATAAAATACCTTTATATTTATATTTTCAACTAGCGAAACTAGCTTCCGCCCCGCCTTCGCACGGGTGCAATGCTGATGTATTATACAAATAAACCTTCCTCTTGAAAAACTCTATCTTTTAAAAAACTGCATCTAAATCTGTTGCTGATCTAAGCATGCATATGGGCAGATAGACAGCGGAAAGCGACTTTGTTTTATACTATGTAGTGATTTTCTATACACAGAGAACTGAAGGAGCCAAGACGCCGGCGGAAGCTAGTTATTTAATACATACAATGCAAAAGCAATAAAGATAATTCGTAGGAAATGCAAAATTTTCCAATTACTTTTCAAGGCAGCACATATTGGCAAGGCTATATTAGTAATAATCGTCATTATTATGTTAAGAGTTACTAGTATTATGTGTAAATCTTCAATTCTTCTTCTGACCTTATACACATAAAGGTGCCCTCAGGCGTGTTCATTTACTCGCCTTTCAATCATATTATATATAGTTAGTTACTAGTTGACCCGTTGTCCTGCATGATAATAAATTAATATATATATATATGATTTGTGAATCTAAACCATCTAGGGGGCCACCCAAACGCATACAAAAAAAATCGTTCAAATCGGTCCAGCCGTTTATGAGGACTTCAGTGACATACACACACGTACAGCAGAATGACATATATAAATAAATATAATATGATTATATCAGTATATAGACATAAACTATAATAAAAAAAAATATGGTCGCCAGTAATCAAAATTCGACCTTAATTTTAAAAAAATAGCATTCTTCACTCTATTTAAACTATACGTGTACAAAATTTCACACTTCTCCGTCCGCGCAAATTTCGTAAAAAGGTGTACAATTGATTTTCTTCACGTATTATTAATGCGTTTTAGTTTCATTAAAGAGCTCAGAAACATAAGGGCAGATGAGCCATTATACTGGCACTTACGACCAAAGCTTTCTGAAGTATAATAGTACATCCGTCCTTATGCTTCTAAGGTATGTAGATAAAAATGAATCGCATAATGTAGTACGCACATAACTTGAGCACGACTTGAACAATTTGGTTAATTATTTTTCTATAACATTCGTAATTATAGGGACAAGGTTGGTATTAATACCAACTTTTTTTTAAATGTTCTCAAGAACATTTTGGTTTGCACCATAAGGCCGTATTCAAACCAAACTGACTGTCAACCGCCGAAAGTGAGCGAACGTTACGCAGTTTATTGTATTTCCATACATATTCACTTTTTCGTTCACATCTAACCGACGATACGTTATTACGCTATGCGTCGACGCTGACATTCGGCGGCCGATTTATATAGTGTCACTACGCTCCGCGGACGCTTTTCACGTTTACACTGGGGCTCACAGTGAGCCTGCTCACATTCGGCGGCCGACAGTCAGTTTGGTTTGAACACGACCTAAATATACGAGTATCTTCGTTAGTTGTTTACTTGAATGGGCAGCGTCATATTCATTCACCAATATGTTGAACACTACTCAAACTATATAGCATAGTAATAAAGTTCAGTAAGAATTATTCTAAACGTACATTCTTCGTCCCGTTAAAGGAATAAAGCAAAAAAAGAATGAGTACCGAATGAGTGCAACTAGTAAGACAAGTCGACATATCATAATATTGCACGGTAGTCAAACCGGATAGGCAATGAGCTTAAAAGCAAATCAGTTAACAACCATGAAGTTATAACAAATGGGTTGGTTTATTCATGGGTCGTGACGAATCGCAACTAGATGTGATGGCGCATATGCGGTCATTGGTATGGTACTCATAATTATATTAATGTAATGTAGGTACTATTTAAAATTTATAGTACACAGAAAAAATAAGTACCTACATGTACGTAGGCGAGCTTAATTCAATTATGGATTTTCTTTCAACAAACCTATTAAGGTTTATACATATATAAATATAGAATAATGTAGTCATTATATTTTCATCAGAAAACAATACTTTGGAATGATGTTCTTTGGAATGATGTTCTTTGGAATGATGTTTGATATAAAAAGGGTAATTTTCTTATTCTGACAACTTGAAAAATATATTTTGCACCCACCTCCGTGCGTCACACTCAATTTGTCAGTATTTATATTCACTTATGTGCATGTAACTACCTACTCTATCTAAATGTGACGCCCCTGCTATACCTACATCATATGAAACTTACAGAAATATACATGTATCAAGTAATCCAATAAAATTTTCATTTTTAAAATTACTTTTACCTACTTATATTCATAAAAAATAGTGAATTAGTAATGTAATTTTTATGACAGTATAATCTAACCATAGTCCTTAATCAACTGATGTAAAAGAGATAATAATAATCACGTGATCGAATAGATTCGGTCGCTACATCGAGTCCATTGCAAACACTGCAGCCAAAAAACTGGGCATTCTCTCCAAGGTGAGGCGGTACTTCACATCGGAGCAGCTCTTAAGTCTTTACAGAGCTCAAGTTCGCTCCTCAATGGAATACTGTTCTCATCTTTGGGATGGGTCTGCTAGATATCAGCTGGATGCTCTGGACTCATTGGAGCGCCGAGCGAAGAGTCATAGGCAATAACTCACTTGTGGAGGCAAGTCTTCAGAGCCTCGAACACCGTAGAAGAGTAGCCTGCCTATCGGTTTTTTATTGGTTACATTTCGGGGAGTGTGCGGAGGTTCTACATAACCTGATACCCCCTTCACCCTTCCATCACCGGACGACTAGGCGCGGCGAGCGGTTTCACTCTTTTGTAGTTGACATTCCTTCAATACGCACGAAGCGCTTTGCTTCTTCTTACATAATGCGGACGGCTAAGGAGTGGAATTCTCTGCCGGGGTCAGTTTTTCCGGAACGCTATAATCTGGACATCTTTAAGGCTAAAGTGAACAGACACTTTCTAGGCAAGCGTGTATCATCTTAAGCCTTATCTTCGCCTTCCATCAAGCGAGATTATGGTCAAACGAAAGCCTATAACTAATTTTTAAAAAAATTAAAAAAAATCTGTACAATTTCATTTTAGTACTTAGTAAATATTACTATTAAAAATAAAGTCTCTTATAAATCTGTATCACTATTACAAATAATAGGTCTGATGAAAATCCATAAATAAAACAGTTGAAATGACATATCAACAATGTATTACTTGTGCTGCCATCTTTAACTGTTTTGTGTACTACTTTTAGTTAAAACTGTTTGAACATTAATAAACGTCTGATATTGTCAGATAATCTGTATATATAGTTTAATTTATAGTAAAACCATTGGCTTTGTTGAAAAAATCCTAAAATAAAGCCAGTAAAATGTACGTTTCAACCATTCCGACTACAATAAACTCATGGTATCTACACAAATGATTGTAGAAACCCAGACAAGAAAGCGTAAATACCTAATGATGAAAACGTTGACTTACTGCAGACCTTGAAATTCTCCAACCCAGATAAAGTTCCGCTCAGAGATATCAAAGCCATTGAACCCCAGCATTGACACACTTGGAAGAAAGTGAAGTGCGAATTATAAAGAGAAAGTTTGTTTTGATTCGCGCTGCTTGTAATCGAAGCTGGCGTGCGTATTGTAAGATAGCTCTAACTAAGTGTAAGTAAAGTTTACATTCTAATACATTCATAAGAACCACAGAAAAATGCATAAAATTTAATACAAAGATACAACATATTAGTAAGGTATAGTCAGGGGACAGATATCCCACATAGCCAGAGGACAAATGTACCAAAAAGCCAGGGGACAAATGTCTCACAAAGCCAGACTTCATGTCAAGCAAAGTCAGCCTTTTCGCTATACATGTCTGGCAACATCGCGTAACACATATCGTCGCTACGGACCTAAGTCGCGCTATTTTCGACGCAACACTACACTCGACGTCTATGGCAATCCATGATGGGATATTTGCCCCCTAATGTATCCCTGGTGTAAAGGTTATTATGGCTTATAAGCATGGGCTGCGTTCCGTAATTATGCTATTCATACTTTGTTAAAATATTGACTAAATTTGCGAATGAACTACCTACGTAACCAAATTAAAACAGTTCAGAATTTTAAAGGCGGTGAAAATCAATATATCGTCATTGGGGTTTTAGCACCACATATGTCAGAAATAGTAAACTTTCAGGAGAAAGAAAGACCGTATAATTACACATTAACACAACAATGACAACACATAACAATGCGTGTTTACTTTTACATTACTTTACAGGTTTAAAATGTTTCAGATTTAAAATATTAAAGGATATTAGACTAGCTTGTGCCCGCGACTTCGTCCTCGGGGTAATTATTCCCCGAGGACGAAGTTAGCTTTAGGCTAACCCCGATTTTGAAACATTCTTCATTGGTACTCCGTTCCTAGTGGTCGTAGCGTGATGATATACAGGTGTCCCAAAAGATTACGTAGCTGGGAAGGGGGGTGATAGGGATGGTCACAAGGGTCACCAGAAAAATATAAAAAATTCCCTCTGGGTGTTTAAAAAAATAAATGGCATTTTTTAAAAGACTAAAAATTTTACACCTTGTGCTAACTGTATACCTACAAATATGGCTGTATTTAAAAAAAATGCTGTTATGTAATCTTCAATAACAACAAGGTCATCAACATCAACATCAAAAATAACAAGGTGTAAAATTTTAAGTTTTTTAAAAAATGCCATTTTTTTTTAAATACCCAGAGCGGATTTTTTTTTTATTTTTCTAGTGACCATTGTGTCCACCCCTGTCACCCCCTTTCCCAGCTACTTAACCTTTTGGGACACCCTGTATAGCCTTCATCAATAAATGACTAAAACTGAATTATTTTTTCAAATCGGACCAGTATGTCCTGAGAATAGCGCGCGGGCATACAATCAAACTATTCAGCTTTTTATATTAGTATAGATGTAATCGTAATTAAATACATACATGCACTTATGAAATTTGACACACTTGTTCAGAAGCCTACATATACTAATATAAACGAATAGTGTACAAATCTATATTACATACATATCGAATTGATTACCTCCTTTTTTTTAAGTTGGATAAAACATAAATTCTGTACACACTGGAATTATTTCCGCCGAACAAATAAAGTATTGGCAAATCTTGATATTTCTTTAGGCGATCAGAGCTCCAGCCTAGATAAATGGTTTAAACACTACAAACTGAGCAACCTGCGCAAGAGGGCGTCCCCTGTGGGACTTGGACCTCGGCTCAGGGCGGTCGCTGACGGGGATATTAAGGGATTATGGCTTTTAGTTTTTTTTAGGGGAGGTTTGTGCAACTGTCGCTCTACTTTACAGTTCGCGGGGCTCTCGGACTTCGGGTATACGAGGGCATCGGATGAAACTAATTTTTATTTTATGCTTTGAACTTGCCTAAAGTACTGAACCGATTTTGTTGATATTTTGGTGAAGAGATAGACTAGAAACTAGGGAAAGAACACAAGCTTTTATCGTGAAATGACTAACTTTGTAACTAACTCTGAACTAACTTTCATCCCTTTTGAGTTGACACTTAGTATAGAAATTCGTAATTGTTGAAAAGTAACTACCTATTTAACGAAGACGATTTTTTTAAAGACACCTCCCTCCTTTGGATTTTAATACCGTTGTCGGCAAATACACCAATAATATACTATTATAATATATTCGTCGATATATTAAAGTAATATCTGGTGTCCGGCTTAGAATAGACCACTACATGTCTTCCCATGGGTGTCGTAAGAGGCGACTAAGGGACATACAGCTGAGGGATGGGCAGTAGCACCTATCAGCTCAAGGATACTCACCATCTTACTGCGATCACCAATCCGCCTGCCATGCGTTTTGATTATGGTAATATCCCTCAACAACCTTGGTCCTCCAAGGTATGTTAAGAGGACACCCATGTTCAGCAGTGGACATACAGTACAGTTATATTAAAGTATTATTTTATAAACGATACGGTTGTACTTTCATAAAATAACGCTAATTATAATTTTGAGGTCAGAAATTCGGTTGATGAAATCAACTTAGAGGTCACCCCGAGCAACCTGGTTAATGACCTCATTTTTTAAAACCGTAAGTAACGCCTAATTTACTCAAAGTAAATACAATTCAAGATAATCGCAATTACATTTTTGAAAAACAATTACATCATATCTCGCGAAAGAAACACTTTGTTTATACATGCAGTAAATAGGTACATATGTATAGTTATATCACTAACAGAGAATATTCATTAATTAGTATATTTGTTTCTAGTCAAAAACTACAAGAACGACTTCGAAAATTCCACTTCGTCCACGTTCATAACCAAGATTTCATAACTGGTTATAAATATGGTTTTTTTTTACTGTTTCATAACCAGTTATGAAACAATACTTTTTTTCCATTTACACCACCAGAACCTCCTATTATGTATGTATGGTCTCCTGGTACTTTTTCGGAATAATGAGTTGAAACATTCAATCGGGTATGTTTAATATGTTGTATAATGAAAACATTGCTCAGAAGAAGCAGCCATTTTGTTTGTTTAATTTGAGAAGCATTTATTTTTTACTATCTATCAAAATAACATATTAAAATAATTATTTTGTTATTATGTTCATATAACTGTTTTTGTATAGGTTCATAATTCTCCCAAATTTTTCGCTTTAACTGAAGAACTATCGTACGAGATATGATACATTTTGCCGTATTTGGTACCCGATTGAATGTTTCAACTCTTTATTCCGAAAAAGTACCAGGAAACCATACAGAATAGGTGGTTCTGGTTGTGAAAATTGAAAAAAAGTATTGTTTGATAACTGGTTATGAAACAGTGAAAAAAAAACTATATTCATAACCAGTTATGAAATCTTGGTTATGAACGTGGACGAAGGAAATTCTTTCACCATAAGAAAGCTACATTATCCGATATCAAAATTTTAGTTTTAAGAAGCCCATTTATCGAGAAAGGCTATTTTATTAGGAAGTTTCCACGGTAACGGGAGCTACAATAGTGGAACCGCACGGGGGAAGCTATATTACTTGGTAAGATTGCCATGGGAACCGGAGCTTAAAGCTGCGTGAGAAGGCTTTTAGGTATATATGTTACGGCTAATAGCCGAAGTGCGGCTACACCTAGGTTTAGCCGGCTACATGCGGTTAAACTTAGATCAACCTCAATAAGTCCCTGTTCAACTCCATTGGTTTAGGTTTTTGTGTCGTGCATAGGTATTGTTTATTTAATTAAAACCTAGTTCTAACCGAAGATAAGTAGGATAGGTACATCTAAGTTTAACCGCATGTGGTCGGCTGCACCTAGTTGTAGCCGGCTAAACCTAGGTGTAGCCGCACTTCGGCTATTAGCCGTAACATAATATATATAATAATTGCTAGCCACTTAAAGTCCATCGCGTTAAGCAATTGCACGTGAATTTAGAATGGTATTGCACTTGGTTTAGAATGTTGAGAAGATGTAAACCGCAAAGGAAATAAAATATTAGGAGTATTTTTTTTTCATATTTGAATGACCACAAAGACGGTTTCTCAATTATTGCAGCTGACTTTACCTAAGGCAGTTCCCAAACGGTGGTCCTTGAAAACAGACAAAGAGTACCGTAGTAGGTACTGTGTACTGCACGAAAAATATTGTTCTGCAGCCATAGTGTCCTATAATTCATCATCTGCTTTAATTAAACTCTTTGTTCTTCCTAAATAATCGAATGACTAACGGCTCAACGCACAGCCTAAACCGCTTATAGGCATGAAGACTAAAAAAATCTATTTAGTCCGACAGTTAGATTCAATAGATTCCTAAAAAATATAGGACACGTAATTTTTATTTATTAAATATTTACAAAGATACAGAGGAGCAACAAAAACTATAAAGTTCAGGAGAAGGAGGCTTGTGACGACACATGAAATTTCAACGCGCTGTATCCTCGTAATATTTAGCTTGAAAAAATTTGGTATCTAAAAATTCTAATTTTTTGTCTTCATGCCTATTGTAGCGACTTGAAACTTGGAGGGTGTATTCTGTATATGACGTAAGAAAAGGATTTTTAAATATTGCTTACCGAAGTGGATAGAAAAGGACGGGAAAGTTTGTATAAAAAAAATTCATTGACTACATTTTAACCCCCCTTTGTTGTTCATATATGAATGTATATATATATTTATATAAACATACATATACTGTAAGTGTAACTGTTTACTATAGCCGTGAGCATGTAGAGCATATGCAATTTTGTTGAAGGTCACACAAGTGGAGCATCATTTTGTTGTGCTCATATATTATTACAGTTGCAATACGAGGTGCCTTGTGGGAACATCATTAAGGCGTATTGATAGCGGACGATTTTAGCCGTGCGGCTAATTGCATCATAAATCGATTCACGTACTATATTATTAAAGGAGGACTTATGCGGGTCGATTTTTGCCATAAATATCTTCAGAAATCGAGTCACAAAAGCACAATTACTTTTAATTTCACTGTTTAATCCCACGACCCTTTCGTCTTATGCATGCCGCTGAAAATACGAAAGGGGATTCGTAAAAAAGCTAGTCAAATTCTTAAAAAATATACCATGGGACGAAATGCATAATATGAGTCATTAAACTTGACTAGCCGAATTGAAGCAGGTGTTTTTTTTAATTGGTACGGCTATAGTCAGTACTATGTATTCAATACCGCATATATATTCATTCAACACTTTAGCACAAAAAAATTATATAATGACTGAAGAGTTTACGTTCTAATCAGAGGAAATACTGGACCGAATTGAAAAAAAAAATAACTATCTAACACTGAATTTTTTTTCAGTGATTAGGTCAAAACAGTCCATTTATCGAGGAAGACTACCGGGTGCATTTAATTATTAAGTTCCTACGCTAACGGGAGTAACGCGTGTGAAACCGCGCGCGGGAAGCTAATTAGAGAGAAAGCTTTTAGCAAAAGCTTCGCCAATATACGCAAAGTTAATGCCAAAAGCATTTTCTCCCAGTCAACCATAGGGTGGTGTACAATCAAAGTGTCAACTTGCGGACTAGCCGAATTGTTCTATGCCGTGCGACTATAATCGTGCTGCTACAGATACCAGTGTAAAACCTGCATTACAAAAATATGTTTTTGCACTAATACGTCAACGGTCTTAATATCAGGCCAACGCCACCCAATGTCATGAGATAAGAGCTAATAACATTTTTGCAGCTGGTGCTAACTTATTTGTTTATTATTTTAATAGATTTTAGACCTTCGTCTCTTGCTGCATATTATATAAAATGTTTCAGTCGCTTAACTTCCATTCCCGTGGGAACTTTACAAATTATAATCCACTAGCATTCCCAAGTAACTCGGTCTCGGCGGGCGACTATTTATAAAATCCTATAATCGATGGATGGATGTATTCAGGACTGTATAATAATAAAAACGCTATTGGTTATCATGGAAAAAAGAGTGAAATAAAAATATATATCAAAGTAACATGTAAAAAAAGCATCAAAACATAGATAACTATAAAAAGGTTGTGCGATCTTGCAAAGGATGTATGGACATAATATGTTTGTAACTTTCATGCTAAAACTTCTGACCGGATTTGACAAAAAAGAAGGGCTCAGATTTTCGCTGAAAAATTGCTGGTTTATTTAATTTTTATTAAAATATTTTGTTGAAATCAAAACAATAGTTGTTACCGTCATCATCAACGAAGTTGCGCTGAGTAGGTATTACTTTTGAATATCTACTTCTCATTGACGTCCATTGACGTGTAATGAAATGAAACTAATTTATTCTAAAAGTTTATTATGTATTATAAAACTAAATAAGCAAGTATCATTATTTGGAATTAAAATAATAGAAACAAATGTTAATAATATGTAATGACGCATTCGTAGCATTAAAATGCCTATTTACTAGAAAATAAATTAATATCCTTTCGAAAGTGTGGACTTTAATGACGTTTTATTTGTCAGGGAATTATTTACATAAGTTAAATTGCAGTAACTATTTTGATTGTAGTAATAAGTTTATATGTGTTTTTAAATCCTATTGCACGAACGTCTGTACACTGATTACTTTTAATTTGTCAAGGAATTATTTAAAAAATACACGTGTTATCAATGTCTTGTTTTGAAAGACTAGTCTTGTCGCGAGGCGTTTCTCGAGTTCCCCTTCTCCATAACCTTTGTGTTATTTTAAAGCGACTGTAGCACAAATTCCCTTAAAAATCTTAAGAAAAATCTTAAATCTATCATCATTCATCAATCCTCCCGTCAGCGTCCGCCCTGAACCGAGGTCCAAGTCCCATAAGGGATGGGACGAACTCGGCAACCTTGCACAGGTTGCTACTTTTGTAGCTTTTAAACCATTTATTATTGTTGATTATTGCAAAATAAAGATGTTTTTATATTTTAATTTAGACCGATGGTTAAAAAAACATAATTATGTTACTGTTGCAATGATTTAGATGAAATTTTGCACCTTACATCCCCGGTCATCATTTTAAGGCTCGACTTCACGCCAAAAAAAACTAGAGTTGTGCAATATAACGTAAATAATATGTAAAATAATTGTTGGGAAGTCTGACGCATTTTTTTATGAATGCTCCTTATATTTCTTAACCTTTACGATGCTGTTACCGTTATTGGAAGTGAGCCTTATGAGGGAGGTTTAGGGTGCACCTTATATATTTAATAATAACAATAATAGTGTTGATATTATTATATAAAGAAGAAAGATTTGATTGTTTGCATTGAATAGGCTCCGGAACTACTACACCGACAGACATCCTTTTTGTCCAGAAGTGACATAGGCTATATTTAATTATGAAGTTCCCACGTAAACGGGAATGACGCCGATGAAACCGCGTGTGGGAAGCCAGTGATAAATATATATAAATATCTTCAATTTTTACCGCGACACAATCACATTTACTTTAATCACACAATTCAAGACATTACACATACTTGAACACTATATTTTTAAGTCAAGCGATTTCTCAACCGATCGTTAATGTCGAAATATTGGAATTCCAATTATTATCACAAAGGGTATGAACGATGACTTGACAGCCTTGTGACACTCCCTCCAAGTGGGCCTGGTCTGACCTTCGGAACCAGTTAATCGACTTCTGTCTGAAAGCACTAAATCCTTTCCTTGATACGAAACGCAAATATATAATACTTTTTTAGAGAGAGACATACTTTCATGTTTATAAACAATTCTTAGTCTTAGTGGCACTGTCCGAAGCTCTTCAGACAACCCGACCCTGGAAATAAATCTTAACAGATTTTCAATATTTTAATTTTTTTGAAAACTTTCTGGAAAAGTTTAGCGATTTCTAAATTTCAAAACTGAGTTCAATAAATCAAGATCACCAGTAGGATTTGAACCTGCATCTTAGGTTTAGCCTCTAATGTCTTAACCAACTGGCCACGGTTTTCAATAACAGAGAGTTTTGTTCAACTGTCGCTCAACTTTACAGTTCGCGGGGCTCAAACTTCCGAGTCCTTGAGGGCATCGGAAGGTTTATTGCAATCTTTACTTTACAGTTCACGGTCCTGTCGAACTTTGGGTCTAATAGAGCATCATTGTACGATAAGAGTTGGAAGGGTATTTACAAGAAATGTCATTTATACACTTCTCGCAAAAATTAAGGGAACAGATTTTTTTTCAAAATTTTTGGATGATTTTCAACAGGCTCCATTTCAGTGAAAAATAGTCGTACAGAAAATAAAAAATAAAGTTCTTAAAACTTGAACATTCTAGTTTTCAGATTTTTTGGGTAATTTTTTTTAAGAGCTCCGGTTCTCATGCAATCCTGCACGAAGCACGAAAAAACTTTGTTATACATTTTTTACATTTTGTTTTTTTACTCTATGGCCTCTAGCTATGGTCTGAAAACTAGAATTCTCAAGCTTCAAGAGCTTTATTTTTTATTTTCTGTACGACCATTTTTCACTGAAATAGAGCCTGTTGAAAATCACCCAAAAATTTGGAAAAAAATTCTGTTCAATTAGTTTTTGCGAGAAGTATATATTTTTAAATAATGAGATCTAAGTATCAATATAATATTCTACAGATTACGATACAAAGCTTGTATTCTTTTGCAGTCGATTTATTAGAACAATAAACATCTTTTCATAGTCTGTTTTGGAAACACCAAATGTTCATATACTGACGTTTGTGACGAAAAAAACGTGTATACATACTGTTTCCATCTGTTTTTAACATGCACATACGGCTAAATATTTAGATAACACTTCAGTTTTTTTATTTAGTCGATGAAATAATAAAATTAAATATGTACCAGTTTCTACCAAAACCATTAAGGCACATTCAAGAGTTATTTGGTCGAATTTAAGCTTCTTTTATGTCTTTATTTTGATGTTACAGTTAGTTATCATGATATAGAATGTAGCGTAGCAGCATTATCCTCGCTTTAAATCTCGGAGGTCGTGAGTGCAATCTCCATTCCGGACAGGAAATCTTTGTGTTAATTCTAAGATTTCTTTCCGGGTCTTATTATCTATCTATATATATATAAAAGAAAGTCGTGTTAGTTACACTATTTATAACTCAAGAACGGCTGAACCGATTTGGCTGAAAATTGGTAAGGAGGTAGCTATGAACTGGGAGAAGGACATAGGATACTATTTAGGTAGGGTAGGGTAGGGTGAGGGTAGTGGTAGGGTACGGTAGGGGTTGGGTAGGGGTTGGGTAGGGGTAGGGTAGGGGTGGGGTGCGATGGCGCAGCGACCTCCCCGTGGTGCACCCTGGGCAACGACGGTCACCAATCTTCAATTGGTTACCGGCGGCTAGCAGCTGGCCAAGAGTAGCGGGCCTCGTCGTAGCAACGACTAGAGGTCCGCGGGCGGGGCGTCCCCTTGGGCGCTCCGCTAGTAGTTTATTTATTTAAATATATGTTAAATTAATTTATAGTTACAGCGGAGTCTTTGCTTGGCTCCGCTATTATAATATTTATTTATTTGTGTAGCTGTCACTGTTGCCCCTTCTGGGCTCCAGTGGCATTGTTGTTATCCAGCGGGGCCCTCTTTGGGTCCCGTTGCCGAGGGACCTCCTTAGGCCTCTCGGGATTGTTAGTTTGTTTTCCGCCTTCTGCGGGAAACGATAGGGCTAGGGTGACTGGCTTAATCGCTGGTTGGGAAGCTTACTTCCAACTCGTAATCCTCAGTCATGTTTTGGGGACCGAGGGCCTTGGCTTAACCGCCTGGGTCGCGAGGATGCAAACCTCTTTAAAAATGTCGTAACCTAAGTTGTCGTACCGTGACGAGAGGTGGATGGCGGAGGCGTTACTCCGTCTTTAACGGTACCACCCCGGTCGAGCGTGGCGCTGGCCGGTTGTATTCGCCTTGCTATGGGAATGGGCGTCACCCTGTAGTCGACCTTTTATATCGGCCCTACTCGTGGGATTTATTATGGATAACACATATAAAAAATCAACGTCAGGAGGTGTAGTGAAGGAGAGGAGGGCGAGCGCGAAAGACGCAGTAAGGGGTTCGAGCCCCCCTGCGGATCGCGCGCACGCGTTAGCATTAGTTAAGGACAGGAGGGCGAGCGTGGCAGCAGGGGGTTCGGTTCCCGTTGCAGAGCGCACGCAGCCTACTGTAGAGAAGGAGAGGAGGGCGAGCGTGAGGGACGCGGTTAGGGGTGTGAGCCCCGCTGCAGAGCTTGCGCAGTCGCCCGCTATTTCTAAGGAGGTAGTCGTCGTCCTGGATAGGATGGACGTAGATGTGAGGGGTAGCTCGCCAATAGGGCGAAAGCGTATCCGAGACCGCCCGAGTGTCAATCTGGTGGATTCGGACTCCGACGACGCGTCTGTAGCTGGGGACCCTGTCAAAGTACAGGCCAAGGCCCCCAAGCTGGGGACGCATCGGAGCCTGGAGTGCCTGAGCGACACTCGGGTATTCCCGGATACGGAAGCTAGTAGTGTGGAGGGTTCCGACCTGGAACAGGTCGGATCCCCCCATACTAAAACTAAGAGAGGCCGACCGCTCGGCAGTAAGAACAAGGAGGTCGTTGTTCTTACACAAGAGCAGGTTAGGTCTAAAGAGATGAAGGCACTCCGCGATAAGTTGCAGGAGGTGCAGAGCGGGCGCTCTTCTGCGGGAGGCGCCGACGCGGAGCTGGGTGCCGACGGGAGCCGGGAGCTTGCGGCCCACCTCGCCGAGACGGTGAGAAAGGTCGCCCGGGTCTCCGGCAACCTCAAAGGGACGATGCAGAAGCAGCTCTACGAGGCTGCGGATGCACTCCAACAGTTAGTAGCGTCTACCCTTAGGTTGAACGCTACTGACGAGATGCAGCGTCTCCGGGAGGAGAACGCCTCGCTGAGGGGTCAGCTGGCGGCTCTCCAGAAGACGCTGGACAGGATGGCGGAGTCGGTGGCCCGCATGGAGAAGGGCGCGGCGAGTGCTGCGGCTGTCCCCGGGTCATCGGCGTCATCTAAGAAGGGCTCAAGTAAGAGCGTCCGCGGCGGAGATCAGCCTGACTCATTCGAACCTCATATGGAGAGAATGATGGATCGGTTGATGTCCGCCGTGGACAAACGTCTCGTGGAGTGGGAGAGGCAGAGGGACAGAGATGTCCCTTTTTCGCGTCCTCCCTTAGCCCACGAGACTAAGAAGAAGAAGGAGTCTGTTTCTCTACCTCTTTCTATTAGGTTAGCGAACCCGCCGGTTATATCGGCGCCGGGAGTGGCAGCTGCGCAAGCGGCGGTTGCGGTTGCGAAACCGTCCGCCGTCACATCGTACGCGGCCGTTGCGGCGGGCCCGCCGCCGGAGGGTAAGGGAAAGGGCAAAGGGAAGGGCAAGGGTAAGGCCTCGGCTTCGGCCTCGGCCTCGGCCTCTGTCCCGACCGTACAGCCCGCCCCTTCCACTTCGGCTGCGGTACCCGCGCCTGTAGCGGTATCCGCGCCCGCAGCGGTGCCCGCGCCTGTAGCGGGTGTAGGGCCTAGGGTCGACGCGGACGGTTTCGTTCGCAAGGAGACCGCCGCGGAGAAGAAGGCCCGCAAGAAGACGGCAGCCGCGGCGGAAGCCGCCCGCAGGGCGGAGGCCGCCAAAAAGGTTGGTGCTACCAATAAGCGTAGTCGCAAGAACCGTCACGGACGGCTCCGCGCCCCTCGCTCGTCGGTAGTCGTGGTGACACTCTCTCCGGAGGCGGAGAAAAGTGGCACCACATATAGCGATGTTATTCGCAAGGCCCATCAGGTCGATGCGGAGGCCCTGGGCATCACTCAGGGCGTTCGTTTCCGGGTGGGGTTAGCTGGGGGTAGGATCCTCGAGGTCCCCGGCGCTAATAGCGGCGCTAAGGCCGAGTCCCTTAAGGAAGCTCTGGTCAAACTTATTGACCCGTCCGTCGCTACCATCACTCGTCCCGAGAAGACGATCGGGGTTAGGGTCAGCAGTATCGACGACTGCATTTTGCCTGAGGAGCTAGCTGCTGCTCTAGCGAGGATCGGGGAGTGTCCGGTCTCCGCCATTAGGGCGGGAGATATACGGCGGGACCATCGCGGCTCCGGTACTGCGATATGTGCAGTCCCGATCGCGGCGGCGAGGCGTCTACAGAAAGTAGAACGCGTTAGAGTAGGGTTGGTCTCGGTACGAGTAGATATACTCGACCCGAGACCACTTAGATGTTTCAGGTGTCTGGTGCCGGGTCACGTGGGCTGTCGCTGCGACGACACCGACCGCAGCGGTCTGTGCTTCCGCTGCTCGGAGCCGGGCCACAAGGCGGCGTCCTGCGCCGTCTCCAAGCCGAGGTGCGACGTCTGCGCTTCGGCAGGTAGGGAAGCCGATCATAGTATCGGCTCCAAACTTTGTAAGGCGCCGATCGTGCGCAAGGCACTTAGGCCCTCAGTTCCGACTACGGAACAGGGCACCGCTAGGCAGGTGATAGGGGAGGAGATGGATACGACCATCAATGGATAGGCCCATGTTCAGACTTCTCCAAGCTAACCTCAATCACTGCGCCAGGGCTCAGGACCTTCTCCTGCAGACCATGGCGCAGCGATTGAGTAACGTTGCGGTAGTCGCCGAGCCGTACATGATCCCCGACCGTCCGTGTTATGTCGGGGACTTGGACGGCTTGGTGACCTTAGTGTCGTCGCCTTCCGTTGGCACCCCGCCCTTTTTCAACGTGGAAAGAGGGCGAGGCTTTGTAAAGGCGGTGTTGGGGTCGCTCACCATCGTCGGTGTGTATTTCTCACCCAACAGAGGGCTGGCCGAGTTCGAGGCCTTCCTCGACGAGGTCGGCCGACTGCTAGTTGGACTGGGAGATCACGCCGACGTCGTTCTCGTGGGCGACCTCAACGCCAAGTCCTCGGCGTGGGGATGTCCGGTGTCCGACCCCAAAGGTAGGACCCTTGAGGACTGGGTAGTGGAGCAGGGCCTGGTAGTTTTGAACCGTGGCTCGGTGAACACGTGCGTGAGACAACAGGGTGGCTCGATTGTGGACGTTTCATTTGCGTCCTCCACACTGGCACGTCGTGTTCATCAGTGGGGAGTTTTAGAGGGCGTGGAGACGCTGTCGGACCATTTGTATGTTGGTATCGACATCTCCGCGTCCCCCGCGGTTCCGACCGCCCGTCCTGCTTCATTGCCTCGACGAGAGGGCCCTCGGTGGGCACTCGGACAGCTGGACCGGGAGTTGCTATTAGAGGCAGCCCTGGTTCAGGCGTGGTTCTCGCGGCCGTGTAACCCGACCTCGGACGTAGATGTGGCCGCGGAGGAACTCGGGGAGTCCATGGCTCGTGTCTGTGACACGGCCATGCCCCGTCTTCGTCCGTGTCCACCGCGGCGGCAGGTGTATTGGTGGAGCGGTGCGATCGAACACTTACGTGTTCGGTGCACCGCCCTCCGCCGAGTATACTCTCGCTGTCAGCGTCGGAGGCCGAGGGACGAGGTCCGCATACAGGAGGCCTACGCCCAGTATAGGGAGAGCCGGAGTGAGTTGGGCGTTGCCATAGGGCAAGCTAAAGAACTTGGCTGGGAGAGAACGCTGGAGGCGTTAGATCGCGATCCGTGGGGTCGCCCATACAAAGGGGTTCGCCGCAAGATGCGACCGTGGGCACCACCAGTTACGGAAAGCCTCCAGCCAGATGTTATAACAACGGTAGTGGGTGGGTTATTCCCCAGCCAAGAATCGGAGTTTGTCCCGCCTCCTATGGCGGCGCCCGATGATCACACCGATGTGCCAACGGAGGACACTGAGGTGCCGCCTGTTACACAGGCGGAGCTGGGGGCGGCCATTGCCAAGTTGTCAGGCAAGGTCACAGCCCCCGGTCCGGATGGGATACCAGGACGTGCCTGGGCCCTTTCGGTTGAGGCGTTTGAGCCCTTTGTGCTCGCCCTCTTCGATGCTTGCCTGCGGCAAGGTCGATTCCCTTCGGCCTGGAAGTCGGGTCGGTTGGTCCTCCTTAACAAGGAGGGCCGTCCAGCCGAATCGCCATCAGCTTATCGCCCGATCGTTCTGCTGAATGAATTGGGTAAGCTGATGGAGAGGGTCATCGCTGGCCGCCTCACTAAACATCTTAGTGAGGTAGGTCCCGACCTCTGCGAGGATCAATTTGGTTTTCGTAGGGGTCGTTCTACTTTAGATGCCATCACTCGGCTTCGAGACCTATCAAGGGACGCGACCGAGCAGGGGGGTGTGTTGATGGCGGTGTCGTTAGACATTAAAAACGCCTTCAACACCATCCCTTGGGTTTGTATCGAGGAAGGCCTCAGATACCATAGGGTGCCCGGATACCTCCGGGTACTCATCGGTCACTATCTCCGCGGTAGAGAGGTAGTGTACCCGATAGCAGGCGGCGGGACGGGGCGTTGGCCCGTCTCTAGAGGGGTTCCACAGGGGTCGGTATTAGGTCCCCTCCTGTGGAACATAGGCTTTGATTGGGCGCTTCGGGACACACGGCTCCCGGGTGTCACCGCCATTGCGTACGCGGATGACACTCTGGTGACCGCCCGAGGTCCAGATCATAGGCGAGCGAACATCTCGGCCACAGCCGGTGTGGCTCAGGTGGTCGCTCGCATTCGTAGACTAGGACTGCAGGTGGCGCTTGACAAAACCGAGGCACTCGCTTTTCATAAGCGGGGGCCTCGGCAAGCGCCCCCTGCAGGTTCATGCTTAGTCGTCGGCGGCACCTCCATTATAGTCGGGGATACGATGCGTTACTTAGGTATCGTCCTCGATAGTAGGTGGAACTTCCGGGCCCACTTTAACCGGTTGGCCCCGAAGTTAGTAGCGGCGGCAGGAGTCCTCGGTGGTCTCCTGCCGAACCTGGGTAGGCCAGGGGGGAGTTGCCGGCGACTATACGCGGGCGTGATACGCTCGATGGCGCTGTACGGCGCCCCGATATGGGTGGACGCACTGGATAGGCGTAACGTGGCCCTGCTGCGCCGGCCGCAGCGGGTCATAGCCGCCAGGGCGGCTCGTACCTACCGCACGGTATCCTTCGATGCGGCTTGTCTTCTCTCCAGTTCTCCTCCGTGGGAACTCGAGGCGAGGGAGCTGGCCGAGGCATACCGTCGGAGGTGCGACGGAGTTTTAAACGGCCGTGATCCGTTTCCGGAGGGCATGGCGACGTGGCGTATTGAATCGCGGCGTCGTGTCCTCCGTGAATGGAAAGACCGGCTGATAACCGACCCGCCATTGAGCGGATTACGTACGGTAGATGCGATCCGGCCCCACTTGCTTGAGTGGGCCGGACGTAAAAGGGGCGAGATAACCTTCCGCATTGCGCAGGTCATGACGGGGCACGGATGCTTCGGTCATTACCTGTGCAAAGTGGCAAGGAGAGAGCCGGACACTCGTTGTCACCACTGTGATTGCGCCGATGATACGGCGCAACACACACTGGTCGAGTGTCCGGCTTGGGCGGCCGAGCGCGGTGCGCTCGTCGCACATGTAGGTAATGACCTCTCGCTTTCGACCATCATCAAGAGGATGCTCGAGAGCGAGGGAGCATGGGAGTCGATGGCTTCTTTCTGTGAGACTGTAGTTTCACAGAAGGAGGCCGCGGAGCGGGTGAGAGAAGATGATTCCAGCTCTCACCCGCTTCGTAGACGTCGCGTTGGCCGGAGGCGGAGGGCCGAAATCCGCCGCCTCCCGCCATAAGGGGTGACCCTGGGGAGCAGATAACATGAATCTGCTCCCTAGGGTCACATTCATGTAGTAGGTCGGGGATGCCACTGTGTTCTGGCAATCCCTGTAGGAGTAGGAAGGTATCCATCGCGGGTGCTTAACACTCGCGATCGAGCCATAGGGGGAGGAAACTCTAGTCCCTTCACCGGGGCGAGAGTTATAGTTGTACTCTGTCGGAGAGATAACCAAAGGCCTATACCGGTACTTGGGTCTCTCATCACCAACGACAGAAGGAGGAACACCCGGGGGCTTTTTTAGTGGGTACATACTCTCTGTGGTGCGACAGCGCACCACGTTCTATAGAGTATGAGCCCCACATGCCCCTCACTGGCGCAGGGATCACGTATATAGTGACCCCTGCGCCAGGGAGGAAGTGCGGTTGCGCATTTTTACCCCGGTAAAAAAAAAAAAAAAAAAAAAAAAAAAAAAAAAAAAAAAAGGGGTAGGGTAGGGGTAGGGTAGGGTAGGGGTAGGGTAGGGGTAGGGTAGGGGTAGGGTAGGGGTAGGGTAGGGGTAGGGTAGGGTAGGGTAGGGGTAGGGTTGGGGTAGGGTAGGGGTAGGGTAGGGGTAGGGGTAGGGTAGGGGTAGGGTAGGGTTTAGGGAAGGTGTAGGGTAGAGGTAGAGGTAGGGTAGGGTAGAGGTAGAGTAGGGGTAGGGTAGGGTAGATGTAGGACACCGCGTAGATTTTGAGGCGGTACGAAGTTTGCCGGGTCAGCTAGTATGTTTATAAATATACACTGGAGATTATCAATTTAGGGACAAAAGCTTTCTTCCGTCGAATTTACAAATATTAAGCATAGCTATCGCCTCTATTAATTTAAAAAAAAACTCTTATTGCAATAATCAATACCAAATCCTAATATTAATATCGATTCTCAAAACTAAATTAGTGTCATCAAAAATAGGTCAAAACCTAATTAAACAATCATTTTAAAATGGCAAACCAAATTAAGTGTCCGTCAACCAGTTATTATTAATAACAGATTGGCACAGATATTGAAGAAAGACTTCCATTACTCTAATAAAGACCGTTCCACTTGCAATTCTGGCTCCAGAAAGTACCATCAAATTAAGAGATGCCTCGAGGCAGAGAACGACTGCTTGGTACACTTGTAGCAAAAAAAATTATACAACCTGATCTTTCATACATCAAACTTTGTTTTTACCGTCAATAAAGGAATATAAGCTTTAAGCAATTCCAAAAGTCGTCGTGTTCTTAGACGCGACTTCATTTATTATTTACTAGCTGACCCGGCAGACTTCGTACTGCCTCAATCGATAAATAAAAAACCTAAACTTTTGTATAAAATAAACTAGCCCACCGAGACTTCGTTTACGCGGTGTCCTACATGTACCCTACATTTAATTAATTAAAAGATGAAACTTCGAATGTTTTAATTTTAGCCTCTCGAATGCTATAAAGAACAGTTTAGCCTTTGGTAAACTGTTCTTTATATAAAAAAGGTTATAGCTAAACGCGGTGAATCCAGTGCCGTATATGTCGGAAATAAAATAAAGTTTCAGTACCATCCGGCTAAAAGCTAAATCAATAAAAATAAAAAAATGAGCAACCATAAGTACCTAACTGAATCTTAAAAGATTTCAAGCATCCCAACTTATCAATAAACATAAATGGATCACTTATGTCAGCGGAGTTCAAAGAATCTTGCATCCTTTTCTTGATAGTGTAGTCGGAAGGAGAGGTAGTATGGGTTTATTTTTAAATCACCTCACGTAAATACAAATCAGACACATTGTTCTAGTTGCCGATTGTCTATAGTGACTCAAACATTCCTGGGAGTCCCAAAGTCGGTTCACATGGTAAGAGCTTCTTGATCAACGATATTGTTTCTGAGAAATTTAAACTGTGACGCAAAATTGGCATTGCCATTGTATTTCAGCGAACTTTTTTTTTGGGATCTTCGCTTACGACATATGTTTTGTGACGCAATTGTAAGGCGTGGACTACTATACCATATGTTTGATATATTGCGGGTTTTTCAGACGACCATTAATATGGTTCGTTTGTTAACTCTAAACGATAAACGCTTTTTCCTGGAGCAACGGTGTATACACTAACGGTATCAAAAGTAAACTCAAAACAATAAATAATCACAAAGAATAGAAAGAAAATACTTTTGAATACAAACTGTTACGAAAGAATTAAAAAAATGTCAGATGGTTTCATTTAAGACAAGTTATCTGTAAAACTGTTGTTGAGTATCGAGAAAAATAGTTTCTAAAACTTAATGAAGGGTTAACTTCAGGTTTTTTTATCGAGTAAAATTATTTTAATTGAGGTATAATGACGAAAATTGTTTAATATTTACTTTAACTACTATTTTTTATAATCAAATAAATTCATTAAAATATATATATGCAATTCATAATTTGATTAACGCATCCTATTTGCTAGAGCCCTGCCTTAACATAACAACATTTAGGTAGGTAATATCTATTCCGATAAAATTATTAGGTATATCAGTACAGAGTCAATACTAGAATTGATTCAGTGAAATATTGATAAATAAAATTATCATATTCTATGATTTCCGGTAGCACGTTATATAACATATCTAGAATTGTTATTAAACTTTAACTACTTTCGAAACACTTTGTAGCGACATCTACAGTAGCCGCACAACACCACAACATAACTAGCAGCGCCATCTAGCACCTAGCATGCCAACTAACCTGTATCGCGCAATACAAGTTCGCAAGCCAATTAGAACATATACAAGATCTGAATATCAACAAATGGCCGCCGGCCGCCGGGCACACCACCTCGCCCGGCAAAGAAGATCTTCATTTTCTGTGGAGGAACACCACCAACCGTTCCTCTACAACTTCAAAGAAAACGTAATGTATTATTTTCTTTGTTTGTAACTAATAAATAAAATAAAATATCACTTTAGACTACATTTACATGGGGAATAAGACTTTATTTAAGAGAAACGTATTTTTATATCATTTTTAATTATTTATTTCGAAAAATAAAGATGTATTATTATAATCACTACACATAATATTATATATTGTTAAAAGGACGGTATATGTTTTGAAATCACCATATATAGATACAAATTTCTAACTTTATGAATCATGTTTAAAGCTACTAACAATATGTGTTTATGAACAATTCACAAGCTGGTTTACCCAGTCATAACTTTCTTTCAATCATTGCTACCGTATATGATTCCAACCGGTTTTGAGCTGGTAAATAAACAATAGCACATGTTTATATCTAAATATAACTTTGGTATACACTTACGAGTACTTTAAGAAGCACGTGGTAGAGATAAAAGTAAGATGAAACTGTAATTTGCTTATCGATGCAATTAGTCCGTTTAATGAGTACATCTACCTTATAGAATACCTCGGTCAAATAGCATCATTACCCTAAATTTCTAAAGAACTTTTCGATGCCTTTGTAGACCAGAAGTCCGAGAGGTCCGCGAACTATAAAGCGGTTGCATAAACCTCCCCTGAAAACTAACAGTCATAATTCCTCAAATCGCCGCTAGTGACCGCCATTAGCCAATGTCCAAGTCCCACAGGAGATGCTATCTTGCGTTAGTTCGTAGTTTTAAACATTTAAATTAGTTAGTAAATGCGCTATGGCTAACTACATATTATGTTCGTCCGGAAAAGAAAATGTTAACTAAGGTCGCCAGAACTCTTATAAAGGTCATATAGATTTAGGGTTGAGCTGGCAAAAAGAGGGCGGTGGTATCCTGTACATCTGCTGCACATGCTACTGACAACACTGACAGCTGACTTCCTCGACCACTTTGTTCATAAAACCTAAATACAGCTAACCTACCTTTCTCAATAAAAGTACCATAATATGGTACTTTTTACATACTTTACATTGAAAATTTCTTTTTGCAGTATATTATACAAAAAAAAGAAATACTTCAATGGTACGGCTAGTTCTAGAGATAAGCGCATTTATAATTGATTCGGATTTATGATAGCAGTACGGCAAATGATGATGATAGATAATTCAGGATGCGCAAAACTACAAAGGCCAACCTAGTAAATTCTATGAATTAGCGTAGTACAATAACCGAAAGTTAATTTCTATAAACTAATTGCGAAGCAGCGAAGGCTAAACACAATGTTAGTCCAAATATCTCTATTTTGTCCGTAATGACTCCTGCGCATTGTATTGCGACGCAAACGCATCGGTTATGGTGCGGCACGCACACGTAAATTCAGAATAATGACACGACAGTTGCTCAAATACAGAGTAGCCATCGGTCTGAACTTCTTCGGACTGGTCCTATTTAAGATGGATACCGGAGAACTTTTATACTTGATTTTGTATAAAAGATACGGGTTTTTAATAAATTAAATGTTGATCAGTCCGCGTTGTCCTGGTTAGTAGATGGTCAACCTACGATTTCCTCTATTACATTTACTAGTACTTAGGCTTCAACACAAAAAGAGTAGAAGACAAACGAATTATAATATATAAATTTTACATAATATTTGATATAAGTGTATTTCCAGCTCGTATCAGTGTCGAGAGTCAAATAAAAACTAGATTTTCTTATAGCTTTTTTATACAAACTCACCTATAAAACTTCACTTAAAATTATACTTACTGCATAAACCGGTCAAATTCTTACACCTCCTGACCTGGAACTATGAGACTCGAACAGAATTCATTGTCTTATCTAATGATTGACAAATGGTCAGGCAAATTGATTCAGCGCTGGCACGTGCATGCTCAGTGAAATCATGCGTCAAATTATGCAACTTACAGTGAAAACAGCACACATGCCGCATACCGACAGCGATAGATTTGTGTTCGCTGTCTTTTAGTGTCAAATTGCGACGTAGACTTGGAATTCAACATAGATGCAGTGGTTCCAGGTCTTGGTTTGGTATGGTAAAAGTAACAGTGGTATTCACAAACAACTAAGATTCTTTTATTCGGGAAAGTAATGTGCCGATTAAGCGATTTCTATTGGTTTTCTTTCACTTCTTTATTTTTTCGGACGGACATATTAGTTAGCCACGATATTTGTTAGAGTGTTTCCTCAATATAGCTTTCCGTAATAAGAAACTGTCCAAGAGGGCGCTGTCATAGGGCTATGCGGCTCAAGGCGTACGCTCGGGCGGGATTGCGGCGCGGCGTATAACTTTAAGATTTTTAAGGTAGTTTGTGCAATTGACGCTCTAAATTATAATTTGAGAGCTTTTTGAACTTCAGATCTGCGAGGAGCTGTATACCGATTGGAAGCACAGCTCAAGGCAGTTGGTCGAGGGGTGGATCGTAGAGTATGATTTTTAAGTAAGTTTGTGGAATTGAAATCTACACTAAAGTTTAAGAGCAGTTGAGCTATATTGAATTTTCAGATATCTTGGGTTTTATGTCATTAAAAATATATTGCCAAAAATAAGTCACTGTTGACTCTTTATTTATCATCCTGATCTGACGATCAGGATGATAAATAGTAATAAGTAATAATATAATAAGTATCAAGACTTTCCACAAAAAAAAGCATTTAATAACTTTAATGTTTATCAACTTTACTGTTAATGTAACCGTTTTTTTAATAACACCGATCTATTCATTATGTAGGGCAGACCGGACACGTACCTACAATTCACCCATGTTCGGCCAACTTTTTCTGAACCGGTCAAAAGGAAGGAAGTCGCTTGCTAATGAATGTATGTACTCGTATATACTTACGCTACATCATAGCCTATAGTTAAAATGAGACTGTTAAAGAAAAATAAACCTTATGATCGTTAGCTTACGGAAGATACATCCCGTAGACCGTACTCGTCCAATCTGGGTCATTTGCCAAATCAATGTCAACTCTTTCTTACAAAGTAGATTTTGAGTCAAATTATAAGATCAATTAGATTTTCCACTTCATGTTCGGCATGCCACTTGTTCTTGAAGTGGACTTGGACTCTTCATAAAATATAGCTTATGTTGCTTCCTGATTTATAAAGGTTATTTTGAAATCCTTTCTTTAATTAGAAAACTATTTAGTCGTTTTTTTTCTGTTTATCGCTGACGTAGCTCAACAGATTAGCAAGCTGAAAATACAATGGGCTGGAAACATAGCTCAAAGAACTAATGGCCGATTGAGCAGAAATGTTCTCGAGTGGAGACCACCAAATTGCAGATTTTGACGGACCGCCTGCACGATGGACTGTCCTTATTGAGGTCGCAGGTTGTTCCCGTTCGAAATCGATTATGGGAGGCCTATTTTTAGCAGTGGATGACAACAGGCTAATATGAAAGGCGCCTTGCCTTATTATGCTCCAGCCTTATGGTATAGTTCTCCCACCCATTTTCGGTCATGGCATTCAACTGGCAGACTAGACTGGTACTTAGATTTTTCAAAATAGTAAATTACTAATAACATATTTTATTGCTGGACCCGGGGCATCGGGACCTTGTTAGGTACAGTCGAACACATTACCGCTAGTGTCCAAGCATTATTTAATTATTTGAAACTAATAACTAAGAAACCCACGCAAAAGGGAGCCCCCTGCTAGGTTTAGCCTCACCCATTAGCGCGGTCTCTAGCGGCAATATTGGAGTAAGTGACTTTTACAAAGTGACAAATAGGATCATTCACGTATTGTCGACCTTTTATCACAATTTAAAGTACAAAGATTATAAACTCATTTACAATATTTAATTTAAATTTCATTTTGCAACGTCTTATCAGAATTATTAACTTGACCTCGACATTAATACACGTAGTGATAATTTTAAGAACAAATGATATTTGTTATCGGTTTGTGGATAGCGATTATATGACTATATTGAACGTAATTACACAATCATTTAATATGTATTGATTTAAGGTATTATAAAATAATAAACGACATTGATTCAGCGGTTTTTATTGTAGGGAATTGTATAAGTGAGTCATATAATTAAGTTTTAAATAGCAGAAAAGTGTGAGTAGTGGTCGTTACTCGTCACTTTTCTGCTATTAATGGCCACATATCGTCAGAGATACTGCAACGTAAGTGATTAAGTCTATTGATAAGTAAGTCTAATTTCACCTGACAATAAATATTGTCTCTATAGATATTTTAAAGGGCAAAAAATTATCAATTTGATTTTCAACCATATTGCAACTGACTGAAATAATTAAAATCTTTTACCTACGGTTACAAACCTACGTTATTCAAGAGAACCAAAATGGCCGAAGTCTAATCGATAACTATAAAACAGTAATGTTAAACCGCATATACCTGAATTGATCTACTGTATTACGACTGCGGCATTTAGTCGATTTCTAATAAAGGTCGTGATCTGACAAGGGATCACGGGTCAAGTAGGAAAGGTCGACAGCTGTTGTAGTAACTACTTTCACATAAGCTATACCCCAATTCAACCCCAAGAAGAGTCAGTTACTACAACGTGATTATACTGCTTAAAGTTTACTTTTTATTCGTCATAGTGTACAACTATTGAATATTAATAGATTATGGTATAATTGCTGTTGGTGCCCAGCATGACATGACAATAATTCTAACATATCCCGTGGGATTTTCCACTTTTTTCTTCATACAAACCTTGTCCTTCTAATAAAAAAAAGATTTACCTACTGCGTAAACTGTTTACAAGAAATTTCTGTAAATAATAAACTTTATTGTATTTGTTTATGTCCAAAAGTAAAATTACCTTCATTAAAATTAGACTTTCGGTGCAAAAATATTGTTAATTATTCCACAAAAATTTATCCACTAACGTAGTCACTATATGTAACATATTATATGTGCTATATTTTGTATAATAGGTAAGTATAATATGAGTTTATGGAAGTTGTAGTATCGACTTTTCATTTCATTCTTTTTCATCCCTGCATGCTTATTCACCCGGATTGACGATATAAATAAATTATGATTACTTTGAACTATGTTATGGTAGGTACCTACACATTTTATTGATGGTTCCTTCATAACATAAATCATGATTTCGTCATAAGGCAAGCGAACTTACAATGCAGAGTCAGTAATATTGCATAATATTATGGTGTGCTGACGTCATTTCGTGAATTATTTTGTAGATCGACATTAGTCGTAACACCTGGGTAAACTTATTTACTTTATCATCCCATTTACATCCACTGCTGAACATGGCCCTCCAACCCTTGTAGACCCAAGTCCGAGAGGCCCGCGAACTATAAAGTAGGGCGACAGTTGCATAAAAACTCCCTAAAAAACTAAAAGCCATAATCCCTCAATCTCCCCGCCAGCGACCGCCCTGAGCCGAGGTACACGTCTCTCAGGGGACGCCCTCTTGCGCTGCTTGCTTAGTATGTAGTTTTTAAACCATTTAAATATCTAGGCTGAAGCTCTGCTCGTCTTTATGCCCGGTGAAGTAGCAAAAGCCTCATGGCTAACTACGTATGTCCGTCCAAAACATCTTTTACATATATAAATACAGCGAAATTTGCAAAAATGGTTGGACTAGGAACTTTTATATACAAATATTTTTGCAAAGAAAATGAGATGAGCACCCTTGATGACTTTACTATTCGGATTTTAGGGCTTTGCTATAATAATATGGATTATCACAAAATGTGGTATGTGAAATAATAATAAATATGTTAATATATCACTATAAAACAATCTATGCAACAATAACCTGTCATCTTCTACATTAAGACTAAGTAATGTAATAAACATTGTTGTTTGAATCACCTATAGACCTACTTGGTGACTCTTCATATTTGTTGTTTTTAATGTTTGTAAATTAGTTTTTATTTGATAAAGCTTATATTTTGGTCTTAACTCATATTGCCCACTGAATCTTGAGTAATTTAATTTTCGTCGTAATATTTGTAAAGTAATTTAATTTAATTTTCGTAAAGTTATTTATATTAGGTACATACCATACAATTAAATTAAATTTACTATAAATAATGGATTGATAATCAAACAAATTTATTGACACCTAAGATTCAATAAAAACCTTTATTAGGAATGTAATATTTTGAATTTATACAATGAATATTCTACTAACATTACTGGATAACAAAAAGAACCTAGGTACCAATACATAGCAGTTTTACACAAGATACTTATCCATATTAATAGAAACCAATTAACCTAGATTTTGTACAACACAAATTATTCAAGATGTTTTTTAAAATGTACTTAAGTCTTAACTTTTTATGATTTTAAAACTAGATCACATTAGTTTCTTTTTACTTTTTTGACTGCAGGTAAAACTACAGGGTATGAAAATTGTTGATAATAGAAATAGAAAAAGAACAACAGAAAATGGGTACAGGAATATGCTGAAATGAGTAGTGGAAACAAATCCGGATAATTCGGAGGTGGCGCTATGAATACAGATGCCACAGTCAAGAAAATCATTCCTAGTAATGACAGGATAAAGTTAAAACTCAATAGAGTAAGCAATGTAGAAGTCCCCTTCTTACCCGGCTGAATAATCTTATGGACAAGATTGGCATTTAAAAATGAGAAGTACCCTGAATTTGGCTGCGCTATCCTTAAGCATATGCTATAGAAAGATATGTAGATCACATTGGTTATAATAAATGGTATTAAAAGACCATCTTTCAGTAATAATGGGAGCATGCTGAAATTAGACACCAGTAAGAACCAGAAACACATGAAAGGGTCCTCAGGGAAATGCATAGCAACAGGTATGGCTGCTAGGAGAATAGTTTTTTCATGTACTTGAAAAGAGAACAAGAAAAAGGCCAGTGACACAACAATTAAACATGGAATAAACTTCTTTTTGTTAATTTTGAAAAATAAGTTGGCACAAGCCGGTCCAGCAGCCATTGCGGTAGTCAACAAACAGGTTTTAGCCATTTCTTCATTAGTATAAACAGTCTTCAGTTTGATAAAAACATTCACAATACACCATACATTGGAAACCTTATCTTCAAAGATACCTCTTTTAAGTGGAAACAATCTGTGTACAACTTGAAACAGATTCTTCCATCCATCAATAAATGGATACCAAATTATAATAAATGTTGTGATCACTGCAATGGCAAGTTTATTAAAACTGTTAACAAAATGAGACACCTTCCCTCTTCCTATTGGCAAACCAATGAAACATTTCCTAAACAGATAGAAGAAAAATGGCAGAGCATGGTACAGTTCCATTTGCTTGTAATTCAAAGCAAGAACAAAAAAGATTGTTGCTAAAACATCATTCTCTATGGCTACTATGAAAAATGTAGCCCACATAAAAAGACCCAAAGATACACAGTTGTATTGAAAATGACCATGATCAATTAAAATAATACCAGGGTACAATAAAAACAATGTAGTAGAAATGTCTGTTCTTTTAAAAACTGGTTTAGGCTCCCTAACTTCCTTCCCAAGTATTCTCTCTGTATCAATACAGAGACATAAAACTGCTGTCACATAAAAGTACACATCACTTAAAAACACAGTCCATCTCATAAATATTTTATGGTTTTCGTTTTCATAACCTCTTGATGCAAATAGTTGTACCGACTCTGGATCGAGCCAGTCCGCCACCAGTCCCATAAGGATACTGTGATACGCCGTGAGGGGCGGGTAGTCCAAGCCCCAATACTCAAGGTCATTCTGGGTGGTGTTATGATACCACTTATTTAGCGGCGTGTGCACTGTTATTTCTTGCCAATGTCTTTGTGCTTCGAAATCACCGTACATAGGCGGCTTTTTGTAACCAGAATAAGGATAAGCCGCCACGCACCATCTCACGAGCAAAGCGAATAGCAAACCGGGAAGTAGCGCCTCTTTGGTCACGTTAAATTTATCGGGATCTGCTCTACGCGTCATTGCACAAGTTTATAGAATATAATACTTATAATAAACAGTATTTTTCATACTTAAAGTTATTTTTTCACATTACAACGCGGCACTATCGCTCAATAGAAATTTTGACAGATTACTTACGACGTGAACGGCGTCCAATTCCTTGGTCAGCTTCTCCTTCAAATATTCCTCCGTAAACACCATATTTTTGTATAACAATCCATTAATAGTTAAACGAAAATTCACGCACTGTATTTGGAAATAACAACACACTTATTAAAATTTACTTCAAACGGAAACGGGTTTGTTTCACAGAAGTAATGATTTTTTTTCGAAAGTGACAAAACTGGAAAGCGGCGCATGAAACTAAAGTGAAATTGCGGTCGCTGATCTGACGAATTTCACACCGGATCACCACATGAGAATTTGATCTATTTAAGTTTCTCAAACTTTTTCGTCGTTCATTTTTTATTTATAAAATACAATCAGTTTAAACAGAAAAATTATGGTTTTTATTTAAAATAAATTTAAATTCAATGTAACTAAATTCATTGTATATTTTGTTTGCAAAATTAGTTCATTATTTATGAATGAATTTTACATTGAAATTCAATCTTCATTTTTTTTTGTCTACTTCTTCACAGCAATTAATATGGCCGAACTAATAAATAATTTAAGTCAACACTTTCAATTAAGTGGTTTTCTGTTGAATTGTCTAAAGGAGGTTTATTCTAAAAAAAAAAAAAACAGCAACACTTGGCAACACCGGTGACTGACACACTCAATGGAAATGTGTCAATTTAAATCAAGAAGTCTGTCAATTCAATATGGGGCAAATGGCGGCACATTCAATTGAATTTTAATCGCTCGTAAGTCGTAAGAAGTTTTAATAAAAATGGAAGGAGAAGCTTCTCTACTGAAAAGAAATTTGACTGAATGGAGATTCAATCAATACCCGAAATATATTTTATTGCCTATTGACGAAAACAATGACCAAATTAGAACAAACATAAAGAATGTAATTTTTTCTGAGGTAAATAATAAGGTATTCTTGGTAGCTTTTACACACATATAAGTCCATATCTGTATCACATCTAAGTGTAAAGTGGTAGCGAACACTACTCTAATATGACATAGACCCCAGTCATACTTCAATCAATAATAACACGACTTCCTGCATTTTTATAAAATAACGTAACCAACAGGTAACACCGCGTCCTTTAGAACGTAACCTCAGATTAGTATGTGCATCAGAAGATGCACTCACAAGTATTCTGGACATGGACCCTGATATTGCAAACCGAGAGGAATTTACGGAGTTTTTAGCTGGCCAAAAACTACCGTATGGAGCACTGCCCGTGGCTCATAGGTATGCAATGGACAGTACTTTACGGCATATTTGTTTTATAAAATTTTGTTCTTAAATGTTAATTTTAGTTTAAATTTACGAATTGATAAATATTGTTGAACAAAACTAAGAATCGGTCTGTTTTCAGATATGGCGGACATCAATATGGGTTATGGGTGGGACAGCTTGGAGATGGTAGGGCACACATTCTTGGTGAATATGTCAATAGGTAAGCTTGCATTATACTTTAAAAGTTTACCATAAGTGAAAGCATCCCAGGTTGACATACTATTGTATATAAAGTGCTCTGGTAGTGTGCTATAAGCTAATATTAAGTGTTTGTGGGTTTTTTTAGTTTAGATAATTTAAATATATCACCTATTACAATCCATTCTAGCCATAACCAAAGATGGCAAATTCAGCTGAAAGGATCTGGACAGACTCCTTACGCACGTGTGCACGATGGACGCACAGTATTGAGATCTGCTGTACGGGAGATGATTGCAAGTGAAGCCTGTTACTTTTTAGGTATTCCTACAACCAGAGCAGCAGGATTGGTTGGTAAGTTGGTAACGGCAGAAAATTTATATCCTGCAAGTTACAGCTAACGGGTACCTTGTTAGATTGTGTTCTTCCAATGAGAACTACTATGTAAGTCAGCTCAAAAGAGAAAATTATATGTATTCTTAATTACAATGGTTTTATATTAGTATAAGAATAAGATTTTATTAAAATATTTTTCTGTGGCAGTGAGTGACGAGTCAATAATAAGAGACATATATTATAATGGATGCCCTCATCGTGAGCGCGCGGCGGCTATTCTTCGGTTATCACCTAGCTGGTTCCGTTTCGGTTCCTTGGAGATTTTGTCGATAACTGGAGAGATCGGTGTTTTGAGACAGTTATCTGATTTTATCATAAAGGTACCTTTACCTACTCTCTTTTTACATAATGAAGTGAATTGAGCATTTCGTTCAGTCCGCATACTGAACGAAATTCTTAATTCACTTAACGAACGAATTCTTGTTTCTTTTGACTGTAAACATAGAAGAAGTATATATTTTCTACGACTGTAAAAATAAAAGTACAAAGACTCATAATAGCAATCTAATGTCATTGAAGTAAATTTCGAAGTACCTATTTGGTTACAGTTGATAAGTAATGTAAAGTTGCCAAAAATAATTTCAACAGAAAGTTATAATATATTGTACCTAATTTAATTACAATTAACATTCTCGTTGTAATGGCAGGAATATTTCCCGGATATTCAGTTAAGTGATGAAAACCGTTTCATTAGGATGTTCTCTGAAATTGCGCACAAGACATTGGATCTGGTTGCTAGATGGCAAGGCAAGTTATATGTGAATGTGATTGATCATATTTTCATGTTACTCTTTTAAACTGAGAATATTTATAAAAATGACCCTATTTTAACATACTTTGGTATTGATTCAATCTAGTAGTCTATAACTCGGATTGTTCTTATCCAGGACTCGGTTTTACTCATGGTTTACTTAACACTGACAACATGAGCCTTCTTGGTCTCACAATGGATTACGGACCATTCGGCTTTGTGGATTCCTACGACGAAGGTTTCGTTGCTAATTGTTGTGATGGTGAAGGTCGATACGCTTTAGGCAAGCAACCTGATGTAAGATAACGTTTTGTTGTAACTCAGTAGGTAGGTATTTTAGCATTTAAAATGTAATTATGTTTTTAGTGTTTATAATGCTACTGTTTATTGGCCATGCTAGGTTGTGGTGTGGAATATTGGGCAGCTCGCTAATGCTCTGAAGCCTCTCCTGACTTCATCCCAGCAAATTCATATGACTCACATACTGAAAACTTTAGATACATACTGCAAAAATAAAATACTGTAAGTATTATTTTTATTTTAAGCTCAACGAACATTAAAAGCAACATTTTTTGTGATATTTTCATTGATCAAAATGTGTACACCTAGGGAAACATTTCTAATGAAAATAGGATTGAAGGAGGAACGTTGGGGGGATGAGCAGTTGATCGAAAAGTTACTTGACATGATGCAACAGACTGGCGCTGATTTTACCGCAACGTTCAGGCAACTAGCTGAGGTAAGTTCTGGATTTTTTTTTGTATGTCAAATAAATGTGCTACATTACTGCTAACTGATTTATAAAATCACCTGTTTTTTGTTGAGCTATCAAATCTATAAATTAATATTATATTTACGAAAAAAAATACAAACAGGAATATATCTGGTTGAGGAAATTGGCAAGTAATGCAATTCACAAAAATACTAAAGGCAATTTATACAAAAACGATTGCCAATATGTGACGGCATTAATCATAATTTGTTAAGGGATCAATGAATCAACAGTTTCAAACCATTCATTCTTCAATACAGTTAAAATTATGTTTAGCTGAAACCTCGTGAAATGGTATGGGGCGCAAAGTTGGAAGAGAAATGGTCGCTGAAAAGACTGGCTTCGCACGCATCGTGGGGCTGTTGGTTAGACCAGTATCGCGAAAGACTTGATAAAGAAGCAGGTAAACATCTGTGTCTTTGATGTCTTTAGCAGCGATGTGGCGTAGCGAGTCTAAGATGGGCCTCTTATCATCCTGGTCTTTAGACTGACTGCATCAAAATATACGCATGTATATTGAAGGTAAAATGGTCCAATATGTTTTACTTAGAGTATAAATAAAAATATGGAGTTTTTGGAACTTAGTATAAATTGTATATTTCATCATAATTATCACAAAGGTTTAAAAATATAGGTGACTGACTAAATATTCCTTAATTGTTATTTTGTCATTGTGTTGTTTATGCTCGTGCTTACAGATCATTCTCTGTAAGGCACGGTCTATAGCTTATTCAGAATCTTAAATTTTAGGAACTGTTAGTTTTCAAACTTATTCAAATTTGCATAACTTTTCAATGTTAATATCTATTCATTGTAGGCTTATTACCATTAAGCAGTCGTGACATCGGTGAGGCTGCAGATATGGTTACAGGATGTTTTGAAGAAGAAAGGCGCCAACGAATGTTGAGTGCCAACCCTGTATATATCCCAAGGAACTGGATGTTGCATGAGGCTATTATTGATGCTGAGCATGATAATTATGAAAAGGTATATAATAGCTTTAAAAACCGTACAACAAAATAATTGACTAGTTAACTTTTATCATATTATATTACACTAGCTGACCCGGCAGACTTCGTACTGCCTCAATCGATACATAAAAGACCTAAACATTTGTATAAAATAAACTGGGTCGTAGAGACTTCGTTTATGCGGTACTCCTACCCCTACACTGCCCCTAACCTACACTACCCCTACCCTACACTACCCCTACCCTACACTACCCCTACCCTACACTACCCCTACCCTACACTACCCCTACCCTACACTACGCCTACCCTACACTACCCCTGTTTTAAGGGGTTTTCAGGCAATTATTCGAATTTTTCTCGCCGTAAAAACCATCCTTGAACTTCCACGAACATTAAAAAAAAAGAATTAGCGAAATCGGTTCAGCTGTTCTCGAGATTTGCGCTTAGCAACACATTCAGCGATTCATTTTTATATTATAGATTTCCAGTTTAATTAACCGAATTAAATAACACGTATTACAAAATATTTGTGTCAATTAGCATAATAATATTCACTGTTCCCACGTTTTGACCAGGTATACCTATTAAAGTAGTTTTTTTAAAGATCTGAGAACCTATTTGTGAATTCTTTTTAGGTGCGGTTTCTCTTAACAGTACTAGAAAACCCTTATGTGATACAACCAGAAGCCGAAAAACGTGGATTTTCTGCACAGCCACCACAATGGGCATATGCATTGAAAATTAGTTGTTCAAGTTAAATACTTTTTACTATAAAAAAATCATTCTTGTCCTTTTTCTGTTTTCTTTGTAGTCGCTTCCTAATATTGTTTTTTTAATAAACTGTTTCTCAGAAATACATGCACCTGGTCTTGTATTTTTTCTACAATCTACTTATATTATCCGATTTTCTATCCTAAAAGTAAATATGTAGGTATACGGTGGTTTTCAAAGTTTGATTCTTTCAAGAGGCCATAGAGAATGTAATATATAAGTAAGCTAAGGTTTGGAAATATCTTTGTAAGAGATTACATGATGTTTGTGGTGCTAAAAAAAGTAATATGTCATTATGTCATGATGAGGCTTTGACAGCTGTCGTCAGCTGTGACCATGGCTGTGACTCAGTTTGTTTTGAATTAAGATTACTGTTATAAGATACTTTGCAAGGTCATAATATTATTGCAGTAGCATTTACGGAATCGCTTCCGATTTCTGTAATTTCACAGTGAAACTGCTTAAAGATTTAAAATTATTCATAATTATCGTATCTATGAAGCGAGCTTTTTGCGTCGCTGCAACTTGTTTAAACGAACAGCGAAACTGTGTAAAAATGAAGCTAATGGATTTCAAACAGTGGAAGTTTCGAGATCCCCCGAACTACGCCTCATTGCCAATAAATGATAACCCCGAGTATAACGTGCCGGTTGCTGTCAAAAATGCTGTGTTTTCTAAGGTAAAATTGTTATAAATGTTTCTAGAGGCTAAAGTACAAACTTTTAATTATGATGATTACTACTTACACGTAAACATACTTCATAGTTTTCCTAACTCCCAACAACCACAGTGTATTAGAAAGATAGAAAGTGTAAAATTATTGGGATGATTTCTGCTTGCTCTATCTCAATATTCATTATAATCTTTAACAGTTCCAATCTTCACAAACAATATTTCTAAAATGTATCTAAGTATTCATATATTCACAGTATTTTTGTCAGTGGGTTGTCTTCAGGATATCTTATATTCCCAAACAATTATAAAAATGGGGTTTTTTGTGGGTCTGGTTGATTATGGAACTAAATACCATGCCTATAGGAAACACACTTAGTGGGATTAAGTGTGTTTCCTTTAGGCATCATAACATTTGATATAGAAATAAGAATTATTGGATATATCTTAGCATCATTTTAGAATAATTTCTGATTAGTATTTCATTTTCAGGTACCCACCGAACCTCTAATAGGAAAACTAAATTTAGTATGTGCTTCTGAGGATGCTCTTACTGATATATTGGATTTAGACCCATCCGTAGCAGAAACGGAGGAGTTTATAAAGTTTGTGGCTGGTGGATATCAGCCGGAAGGAGGATTGAGTGTCTGTCATAGGTAATTTCTTTTAACTATTTACTTTTATTTTTGTAACTAATAGCAAGATTTGGCTATAGATATCATTGAAGTTTAGGTCAAAATAATAGTAATGTAGAGTAACATAGATAATTTTATTTTAATCATATTTTTTACTCGCCTCCCGCACTCAGTTTCACCTGCATAGCTCACATCCCCAAGGAACTTCATCGTAAAATATAACCTATAGCCGTTCTCAACAAGTGGGCTATTTAACAATGAAAGAATTGTTCAAATTGTTCCAGTAGTTCATTAGCACCTTCAAGCAAATAAACTTTTCAGCTTTATATAGTAGTAGGATAGATGTTAATTAATTTTTTTGTAGATATGACATGAAAAGGACTTCGTCCTGTGATAAGTTAATGGATATTGATAAAAATATATATTAGATTGGCCATTGATAAAGGGAATTCATAATTAATTAAGTGACATCATTATTTTTTCAGATATGGAGGTCATCAATTTGGATTTTGGGCAGACCAACTGGGTGATGGTAGAGCACACATCCTTGGAGAATATGTCAACAGGTATTAATATTTTCCTTTAAAAGGATTATATTTTAAATAAGCAAATATTGCTTTTATTCATTATGCATAGAAGGGTTTTGTTAGACAACCCCTGTGAGCCTAATCTCAAATGCCTCATTTGTCTAGTGGTCATATTATTATGTTCAAGCCATACAAGAGGTCCAGGTTTCGAGGTTGGTCAAATAAATTGTGATACTAGACAATCAATCAATTTTAGCAGATAATTCTTTGCCATTCACTCGTTATAGTGCCTTAGTCATGGAACCTATTTACAGGCCAGATATTTTTTGTAAAATGTAACGTCAAGATAGCTTAGTTGGATGAATTGCCTCCACACTTGTTAGATCTATAGATACTGGTTATTACATTTTCTATGACAATTTTAGATACAGGAATGGCAAGGACAATTAAAAAAAAAAAAGAAGTGACACCCATGGTGTGTTGCTTGTTTTTTTTTTCTAGACCAAAAGGAAATTCATTTGGATATGTTCTGACTATATGCATGTCTGTATGTAGGACTAATCCTCTCTTTGTTGTGTTACACACTCGTCGTATTAAAGGAAGGGTCTACGCATTAAAACCTACTGGGTGCTCCAGGCACCTTCAGACAACCTATTTTATGAGGGTACTGGTTAGATCGTATGTTGCCTGGCGAGAGTTCTGACCTTGTCGAAGATTGCACTTAGAAGGGGCCACTACTACCAATAGACTTATACAACTTGTTAATAATGATAATTTTATTTCCAATATAGCAAAGGTGAATCCTGGCAGCCTCAACTCAAGGGATCCGGTGAAACTCCATACTCTCGTATGGGCGATGGTCGTGCGGTGCTCCGGTCTTCGGTCCGAGAGATGATCGCGTCTGAAGCTTGTCATTACCTCGGTATACCTACCACTAGGGCTGCTGCATTGGTGGGTAAGACTGATTAAATATAAAAAGTTAATATTCATGTAAATCTAACAGGTATTTTGTTAATAGTAAAAACATAATTGAAAGAAAGTAAAAGTGATATAGTATATAGTAGCTTATTTTATAGGCTTATTTAGTTTAAAAGTAGTTGCTTTAGCATATAAACTATCAGTTATAGAACATTGTTAGATCTTGGAAGTTGTCGTCAGTGTAAATATTAAAATGTTTCTTTTTTTTAAGTTTTTTTTTTAAACAAGTCCAACAACTCTAGACTAGAGATTGCAATGATAAATTAACATGCAAAATCGGCTTTATTACCTTACATATAATACACGGCTATCTAGGTTGTAAGAACGGGCTCCTAACTGGCCTATCATAGGTTCGAAATGAGTTAATTCTGTATCTTTTATTCCATTGAATAATTAAAGCTATACTAATAGATTTTGCTACCAACAATAAATCATTTTGATGAATACCTACCAGCAACCGGTAAAAAAAAAACAAGGTGTTCAAGTTTGCAGGTTTGAATGCTGATGGTGTTTTTTTTTTAATTATTCTTCTTCGCTTTAAATCTCAGAGGTCATGGGTTTGATCCCCAAACCAGACAAGAGATCTTTGTGTAAATTCAAAGATTTGTTTCCGGGTCTGGTTGGTTGAGGGACTTCCCTCCGTGCCTCGGAAAGCCGTTGGTCCCGATTGTTATATCATCATCATATGCCAAGCGTGGTGACTATGGCAAAGACCTCAGGAGGAGGCCCATGTTCAGCAGTGGACGTTATACGGGCTGGTGATGATGATGATCCTTCTCGAAAAATACCATTTAATTATGTTGTTTTGTACGTTTTAGTAAGTGACGACCACAAAGTATGGCGCGACAAGACCTACAGTGGGCATGCGCGGCAGGAAAGGGCAGCTACTGTGATGCGCCTCGCACAAGCGTGGTACAGGATCGGATCTATAGAGATACTGCTTAAGAGGAAGGAGCCGGATACAATGAAGACTTTAGTCGATTTTATTATTGAGGTGTGTATTTTTATACTAGTATCTACCGTTCCCGGGGGAACTTCATAATTATATATAACCTATGTTACTTCTTTATAACATAGCTTTCAAATTAAGAAAAAAAAATGAAATTGATTTAATGAACTTGTAAATTTCACTGTTAGATTTGACATCAGAGAAATAAAAAACCTGCGCCAGCTATCGTTCTTATATTTTTGAACAAGACGCACAAACTCTCAAATCCTTATTGTTAGAGTATACAGTGACATCTGTGTGACGTAGGCCGTACTACTTAGGCTTTGTTTACGGAGACGCGGAGCGTTGAGCGTGGCGTTGGGCGATTCGGCATGCTACGGAGTTCTCAATGAAAATAAAATCACTTATCCATAAATTCACACTCATAATAATGCTAATATGGTGTAACTTCACCTGTCAAGAAATATTTTCGTTATAAGTACATATTTTAAAAAACAAAAAATCTATTTGGTAAATTTGACTATCAACCTTATTAGCTATTGTCACTGACGATACGTTTAAATTTAGAGCTATTTCAACTATCACAGATATAGAACAACCACCATCGATTAAGCCAACTAGTTCGAGAATAATTAAAAAGAAGTTATTATAATGCATTCAACCATAGATCAGTGTTTCCCAAACATTGTTCTAAAACTAATTAAAGTTAACGATTCGTATTTACAGAACCATTTCCCTGAGGTCGAAAATTCGAAGGAAGACAAATATGTGAAGTGGTATTCTGATGTGGCCTTCAAGAACTTAGACATGGTAGCTACTTGGCAAGGTAACTTGTTTGCTCCAAATACAAATGTATATATTTTCATCATAAATAAATGAATGAAACAGAATAATTCTAAAACGAAACTTAACAAATAAAAATAATTAAAGCTGGGAAGCGTTCCCAGAGTTCTGGCTTGCCTTTTTTTTTTTTTTGAGCATACTTAAGATTTTATGCATACTTATTAGTGTTCTTGTTAATCCCCTCGTGCTAAGCTAAAATGCTTGTGTTACGAGTGGGTTCAAATCGGTAGTGCAATGGGTGGGGATCGAACCGGCGTCCACATGATCGCAAGTCCGACGCCCTAGGCATGCGGCTACCGTTACCGTTAACTCCTCCTAAGCTTTAGCTTAGCACGAAAAGTTATAATAATAAATTATAAGGATAACAAGAATACTAGTAGACTGCAAAACGCTGCTTGTAATATTTATGCTAACAAAAAATTATATTCAATTTGTTTAAAATTATTTATGGATGGCCCCTTTTCTTACAGAAACGTCGCAAATCTGTTACCAATTTCATATTCTTCATTACGTCTTCTTTTCTCTTACCAAAACTCTTACTTTTTCTCTTCTGTTACCAATTTAATTTATTAATGTATGCAGGAGGTCCATGTGCACCCGAGGGAACCCTAGCCCATATTTTTCCATAGTCTTCCCTTGTATAAGATTGTTATGGATGATGTTATAACAATCGGGAGCTACGGAACGGAACGGCTTAACGTGCTTGCCGACACACGGAGGGTAGTCAAAATTAACACAAAGATTTCTTTTCCGGCGTGGGGATCGAACCCACGACCTCCGAGATTTAAAATGAGACAGTATGTACACACTCAAGGTACAAAAATGAAACACGACAAAAGGACAACTATGTACAAACTTCATAATATTAAGAGTTTTTCTTTAATTCTAGGCCTAGGCTTCGTCCACGGAGTGTTGAACACAGATAATGTAAGCCTTTTAGGAGTGACCATAGACTTCGGGCCGTACGGGTTCATAGACCACTACTACCAACATTACGTGGCCAACTCCTCAGATGATATGGGCAGATATGCTTATAGTAAGCAGCCAGAGGTATGCTTTATTTTATGTAGTTTCCTACATATATCTGGTACTAGCTTCTCCAGTTCCCGTAGGAATTTCATAATTAAATATAGACTTCTTCGATGAATGAGCACTGAAAACATTTTTCAAATCGGATTAGTAGTTCTTGATATTAGCGCGTTCAAGTAAACTTAATTTTCAGGTTAATATATTAGTATAGTTTCCCGCGTGCTGTGCTACTTCCGTTCTCGTAGTTTCCTACGGGAACGGAAGTAGTATTCGATTATAAGTCGATTATTCGATTCCGCACACAATCACTGCCTAGAGAGGCGACCGACCAGCAGCCGAAAGCGACACTTTTTTTACTCCCTTAGTATAGATATTTTTTGGCTTCTTAAATTTCCATTAGGAAATAAAATCTGGGGAATTCTTGTACATTGCTGAACATTAGCCCCCTCTTAAAAGACCATGGCAAACCAGGGCCGTTGCGAGATATTGCCGTAACTGGCAGGCCAATTAAACGCAGTAAGTTGGTGAGTATCCTAGAGTTGATAGTAGCTGCTGCCTATCCATCAGCTGTATGTCTCTTACGACACCCATTGGAAGATATAGGGTGGTCTATTCTAAGCCGGAAACCATACAGCTAAACGTGTTAAAGTATATCTAGACTAGGGTTGCCATGTCCTGGTTTCGAGCGTCATGTCGTAACATTTATGGCAACCCTATACTAGACCTCACAAGCATAAGGGCGGATGTACTATTTTAGAAGTATTTGGTCGTATGTTTCAGTCTACGGTAAAGTACATACAACGAATGTTTCTTATTACGTAATTTTACCGAAAACGCAGTTAAAATACGGTTATTTATATAAATTACGGTAAAATTACCGGCTACTTATGTATGGTGAATGGTGGTATGATGACGGCGTGCGCGCGCGCGAGCTTATATAGTGTAGCTATTATTTAATTAAACACAAACAAACTAAGGTTAGGTAGAGTGAATATGCTGCCCTGCCGACAAACAGATTGTCTCCCTCGAACCAACCCGATCAACTGACGCGGTGACCGCGGTCGGTGATGATTGGTCGCAATGAGTGACTGGCTCCATCTGTTCCACGGACTCGAAACTTTTCTTAGTAGTAGTTTAATTAGTTTTTTTACCGTAAAATATAATATTTTACGTGAAATATCGTATTTTACCGAATTTTACGAAAGTAATTTTACCGCTTTACGTATAATGGCACATCCGACCTTTGCTTCTGAGCTCTAGATATAAAAATGTGTTTATTGTGTCACCTAATAAAAATATGAAAATGTAAGCCCTATTAAAGTGTATTATTACAGATTTTAGTATGGAACTTGGGAAAATTTGCGGAAGCCTTAGAACCGATATTGTCTGATGAGCAGAAAGGGCAGATTAATAATATCAAAAGTACCCTCAGCGATTATGTGAACAAGAAAGTGCTGTAAGTTGTTTTAATGATTCTAAAAAATATTTGCCATATTTTTTTCTTGATAAAACCATTCTTAACCATATAAAAATAATTTCAAAAAAGTGTCAACTAGTCTATTGTTATAGATGATGTTATAACAATCGGGACCAACGGCTTAGCGTAGTTTCCGAGGCATGGAGGGTAGTCCCTCAACCAACCAGAACCGGCAAGAAATCTTAGACAAAAAAAAATGTCTACTGTGGGGATCGAACTCACGACTTCCGAGACTTGAAGCGTGTAAATTATATTATTAATTTTACATTTCCAGACAAACCTATATATCGAAGCTCGGACTGCAAAAAATCCAAGACAATGATCAAGAACTAGTGGACAAATTATTTGAGCTGATGCAACAAACAATGGCGGACTTTACAGCTACGTTCAGACAACTTGCAGAGGTGCGTATTAATCGTTCAATTAAGTTTTTATTGAATAACTAAGTGTTGTTTTGTAGCTTTGCTTTGTCGTGCGCGTAAAATAAGAAAAATGTTGTATTAGGAAATAAAAAGCAAGATTTAAAAAATGAGCCTATGTTAAGCCTTATAATAAACTATAAGACTACTATTGTGAAGAGAAAATAAATAAATTTATTATATTATGATATCAATTTTCTTTCGGATAAATAGTTACTACCGTTTTCAAGATAAGACGTAATACACAGACAAACAAACATACAGGCAAAATAAAAAGTAGGAATTATTTGTACAATGATATAAATAAACATCATTTTGACCGGAATTTTACCAGCGAAAGTCCGGCCCAGCCTAAGATTAAAGAGAAATAAAAAAAAATTGTTTATTTAAAGATTTCCCGCGATGAAAACGAACTTATATATTTTTTAACTGACTAGACTGTAAATAAAAAGTCAACTGTGAATAATAAAACATTATTATTATTTTTTTATTTCAGGTAGAACCCCATAAGCTTTTGGATAAGTCAGTGACAGAAACTAAATGGTCGCTAAGTAAACTAGCCGAGGCGTCCGGCTGGGAACGCTGGGTCAACCTATATATAGAGAGACTGCACAACGAAAACGGTAAGTTCCTCTGAGTAGGGTTACATACATACATAAGCTTACGCCAGTTTCCCAGCGGGGTAGGCAGAGACAATGGACCTCCACTTGCTACGATCCCTACACACATATTTCGCTTCATTCACTCTCATAACATTCTTCATACAAGCACGTCGGTTTAGGGTGGATCTTATTTGACCTTTGCGAGGATGTATCCGATTTGGTCAGAGAACGTTCGTCGAGGTCTTCCTCTTCCGACTGTGCCACTCACAGTTGCCATATATACCTGTTTTGTCAATCTTTCTTCAAGAGTAGGGTTGCTAATCACAAATTCAACACAAATTAAAAAAACTAGGATTTATAATTGGAAAAGCAACGCAGTAGCAACATTTCAACTAGACCAGAGGTCTCCAAACTACGGCCCGCGGGCCAATTCCGGCCCGCCAGTGCCAACAATCCGACCCGCGACAGCTTAAGACTAGTGTCATCAATCTGGCCCGCGACACCCAATATCATATTGTTGTTATTGCTGTGATAAGTTGAAAAAGAAAACCCAAAATGATAACTACTCGGTCGCACACTTTGCGACTAGTCTAGAAATAAGAGTATAGTTAGGGATTGAAAAATTAAAACTAAAGAGTTTTAAATTTTCAATCCTTAACTATACTCTTATTTTTAGACAAGTGGCCCTTCGAACATATTGAAAACATCGTTATGGCTAGGGCTTCAATGTTTGGAGACCCCTGATCTAGACGCTGCTTAAAAACTATCCAGGACATTAATAAAACCAGGACATGTCCTGGCAAAACAGGACGATTGGCAACCCTACCTTAGAGACGTGTTATAAAGTGATTCATAAATTTTAACGACAGGTCGGGTTCCACCATGACCGTATGATTAATGGTTAAGGATAACTACGATGCAGGTTTGAATCCTGTCGGTGGTCTAAATTTATTAATCACAATTTAGAAATTTGAAAACAATTGGTATGTTAGAATTCATAGTTATTGAAGTCACTAGGATTCTAAAATGGTTTACACAATAAATAATTATATAATATTAACTTTGTGAACATTCTGGTGATGCGAATTTGTGCTAGTTATAATAATATAATGAAAAATGGGATGGTTTGAATCCTTGTTATTATTGACGGATGTCTTACAGGAATATTTTCAACCGTAACCTAGTTACGGTTCAATCGACTCCGTGGATCGAATCAAGAGATGGAGAAATTTTATTTCGAGAAAAATAAAAGTACTCTCAAAATGTCAAATGTTTTAATTCCTGTCTTGGCAAATGTTCCACCTGATTTTAAGTGACACAGAGATATTCTGTTATAAACCAGATAATTTAAAAAATATTAAGTACATTTTCCTTCGAATGTAATTAATGCTGGAATTTTGACACATTTTACAGTAAACGAAGAGGACAGAAGAGCCCGTATGGTAAAAGTGAATCCTGTATATGTTCCTAGAAATTGGATTATGCAGGAAGCCATATCAGATGCCGAGAAAAATAATTTTGAAAAGGTAACCAAATTATATTTTTTTCATCTCTTGCGTATTACTATGCCATTGTCTACGACCGCTTCGCTTTTCTTGTGCATTGCGTAGCCCGTGCAAGAGATCATTTTTCATAATTCGACTTTTAACTCCAGTCTGAGCAGGCACCCTGAGCGATGGATGTCGTTTAGGCCTTGTCTGGATTGTTAGATATAAGTTATCTTTAAAACGTCTTATGATAATAAAATAAAAATATACTACCGTTATTTTCATTTCATTATCATAAGATAATTTAATGATAACTTCTATTAACTTTTAATCTATATTCCTACCGATTTTGAAGGTGCTTTCATTTTGCTGTTTTTCATAAGATATTTGAAGTAATTGTTATTGTAATATATTGTTTATTTCCAGGTGCGGTTTTTATTGAAACTATTCAAAAACCCATATGAGCTCAATGAAGAAGCAGAGCAACGAGGGTTTTCGTCCCAACCACCCAGTTGGGCTTACGGACTAAAACTTAGCTGTTCCAGTTAGATTTTATTTTATACTTTTTTTGCGGACAAGTGTAGTTAGTTAGCCACAAGGCTCTCGCTACTTAATGGACAAAAAGCCTAGTAGGGCTTCAGCCTTATTAGATTAAATCGATTCGTGATGAACGTCAAAATGATGGGATCCTGCAAGTTTTTTGAAAATTATGTGAATAGGAAAGGAATACTATTCGCACAACTTTACAAATTGTACTTACAATATTACTACTATTTTATGCATTAGATTTACAAGCATAAATATACTAAAAAGACAGTAGACCACTTTCTATGTACAATATTTGAGAGTGTATAATTTTGTAAAGTATGCAATAGCAGAAATATTGTATCAAATCCAATTTTCGATAAATCTGGCGAGATTCCGTCATTTTGAAGTTCATGCCCGCTGCTCATTTCTATAAATTATTCATTCTTTCATACAAATATTGAACTCTTAATTACGAACACAACAATAAAGAATTAGCAAAGTCTGTAAAGTAATGCAATAGGTAGGTTACTTTTAGATGGATTAATACTTGTATTGATTAATTTTTATATATGACGGGTCTTATTGAAATAAGTATATAAAAAGATAAATATTGCAATTTAACATTATGTAATTTTGTTTTTCTGTTTATTATAAACAAATGTTGATAATCGTAGTATAGGACAGGATATAAGTAAATTATAATAATTAATAACATTTAAATTAAGAGTAAATATATTATTTTGTTACAACTGTGGAGTTTTTATTGTCAAGCCCCAAGCATTTTTAATGTTAATTTAAATATTTATTAAACAGATATGAAAAATATATATTATATCCGTTTTCTGTGGTTCTCGATTTTACCTAAATTCTATAAAGCAGTCAGACACACCTAGTTTGCCGGACCGGCGTGGCAGCCTCAATTAGAAAACAACCGCCGGGACCAATGATCCCGGTAGGCAAATTTAATATTAATAAAAAAGATGATTTTAGTTTAGAAATGGTAAAACTTAAAAATGATTACTGATATTTAGAGATGGGCTGACTAGCCGCCGACTAGTCGGGAAAGCCGACTATTCGGCATCGTTTGTAGTCGGCGACTAATCGGCAAAATATGCCGATTATAATCGGCGCATAACAAATGAAATAAAACAAATAATTTGTACTTGTTTTATAATTTCTAAACATTAATTAGAGTAGTTACCTAAAGTAACAGTCTTTACAACATAAGAACGTACAGTCAACAGTCAGTAATTAAGCTCAGCGGCCGCGCGATGAGTAAGCCGAGTGATGACGAAAAAGCCCGAACACCTCTGACAAGTAGGTATTAGAATGATCGGCACTGCCGATTAGTCGGTCGACTAATCGGCATTTTGAAAACCGATTAGTCGGCAAATACTATAGTCGGCCCATCTCTACTGATATTGTTTCTTTATGAGGAATGTTTTATATATTTCAAATAAAACAGGATTCTCAGATGCACCTGTTTATCTAGGGTAACACGCCAAGTCGAGTAAAAAAAAATACGGCATGTCTGTACCATACATTTGCTTAGAGAAATTACAGTAACACTTGAGATTTGGAACAAATAAAACAAAACGTCTTTTACAAAACATACTGTAACTAAAATAATATTTTTTATTTTCATGATTCAACTTAAATATGAATTATTTACAATCTAAATAACAATCTTACTATACCAATAATACAAAAACAAATAATATATTACTCATAATCTTCATCAGCACTGTCATCTGGCTCAGAATAGTCCTCATCAATTTCAATTTTCCTTTTTTTTGTTTGTGGAATATTTTCTTTTTCTTCTTCAATAGGAGGATTGACTGCTTCTGCCTTTGCAGATCTATGGTGGAAGACAAAAGATATTGTCTTTGCCAAATCCCAACATTGCTTGAGAACTAAATCAGCTAAGCTTTTCTTGTCGGCACAATGATACCAGTTAGATAAGTCTGATGTACAATCTGAATTCTCCGGAGGCAGCGTAACTTGTATGTTGTTAACACATCTTTTGCATTTAAACTTGCCATGTGTGTCAGACAAGGTGTTTTCTTCTAATCTAAACAAATCTTTCAAGTCGTCAGATGTAAAATGACGCAACGACTCTTCATTTTGGTCAACAACTGTGTCACTTAGGGCTTTTTTGTGTGCTTGTCTCTGGAATATTTTCTCTTCAATTGTGCCTGTTGCTAGCAGCCTGTATATGTAACAAGGTTTCTTTTGCCCGTCTCTCCAGACTCTGGCCATTGCCTGATCGTCATTGGCAGGATTCCAGTCAGGGTCAAACATGATTAAACGATTTGCTCCAATGAGATTCAATCCACAACCTCCAGCTTTAGAACTGAGCATGAAAATCCATTCTTTAGATTCTTTGTTATTGAAACTTTCTACTACTTTGGCTCTCTTCTTGATTGTCATTGAGCCATCTAGTCTCACATATTGATAACATCTCTTTCTGCATAATTTTTCAAATAGATCCAATGTTTGAGTGTAGTTGGATACAAGAACAATTTTGTCATCTGTGTTTGTTTTTAGATTAGCTAATATACAGTCTAATATCATTATTTTTCCAGATAACTCTGGTCTTACATCTTTAACGTCATAATTACTTGGTAGTAGACTCATAGCCTTCTCAAAGCCTTCAGATCTTTCTAGAATCTTATCATAAACTAGATCAGGATGGTTGCAGAGCTTCTTGAGGGTGGTGATACTGGATAATGCACTGAGTGTGTTCTTTTCACCATTTCCAGAGAACTTATTTCTTATGGCATCAGAGTTAATAAAGTTCTTGTATAATTGAGTTTGAAGGGGAGTCATCTTCACACATATGACTTGTTCAAATTTAACTGGCAAATATTTTGTAAGTAAACTACTTGTTCTGCGGATCATACATTTATTAACTATAGATGTCAATGTTTGCAAGCATTCTTGTGCTCTTTCTCTTTCTTGGGCAGTAGCTAAGGCATCCTGGCCTCTGAGGATAGGATTTTCATATCTCTTCTTGAATTCTTGACCTGTTCCTAATATACCCTCATTGACAAAGTGTACTAAACTAAAATATTCTGTCAAATCATTTTGTATTGGAGTTCCTGAGATCAAAATTCTTCTTTTTGCTTTTAAACCCATCAATGCTTGATAAGTTTGATTCTCGCTATTCTTCAATCTGTGACCTTCATCACAAAGAACTAATCCTACTTCAGAGGAGTGTAATATATTAGAATAAATTCTGAAAGTTTCATATGAGATGATAAGCACAGGTATAGCTACTCTAGTAGTGTTATAAGTGTTCATGTACTGCTGTAATTTTAATATGATTTCTGCTTTAGAGCCGCCATCCATTGCTAAAGCATTGATCCTCTGTCCCAACCATTTATGAATTTCGTTGTACCAATTCTTGACTAGACTGCTGGGGCATACAATAATAGCTTTACATATAGTGGGTTTGCAGTCTGGGCCTTGTCTCAGTAGAGTCCATAGAAGAGTAATACACTGCAATGTCTTACCCAAACCCATTTCATCAGCCATAATACAGCCGAAAGCGTTCTCTATCTGAGCTCCAGTGACGCAGTCGTACATAAACTTGACTCCATCTCTCTGATGAGGCCTCAATATGTTACCTAGTACAGGATCTACTACAACTGCTACTTTTATGTCGTTGGGACTCATCTTCATCTTTTCATGTTCGGGAATATAAGGCGGACGGTATAATACTAGAGCATTTGGTTCGTCAGGGTCGTGTAAGGCCCGTCTAACCTGTGTCCTTTTGAGGCCCAAACTTTTACCACAATATGATGAAACATAGTTCGGAATAGGCACTTTAAAGGGCTTGTTGAGTATCTGCTTGATCAAATCTTCGTGATCAGACGTAGATAGAGCTTGAGAAGGCGATTTCTGCGCGAGTGGTATGTTAGTACACACTCGTCTTTTCGCGCGCTTGGATTCTAGTAAAGGGCTCTTGAATACACTGTCGCCTGAGCCGACCTGGCTCGGCGCTAAACTGCGCCGCATGTTAGTTACTTTTAACACATTTATATATGAAAACTCAGAAACTACACAATATTTAAGGTCCTACTACTTGTGACAACTTGTTTGAATTTGTTTTATTGTTTTGAATTTTTGACATTGACAGTCTTATTTAAAGATACCACTTCAATTTTACTATTTTACTACTATATTAGTGATGGTTATCGTAATCACGTCTACATTTTGGTCTATTACAAAGTAATTAATTTTAATTATTTAATCCAACCCATTGGTATTTTCCGAATATAAAATATTACCAGATCTTTTGCGTTTTACATTATGCCATAAAATACTACAATAAATACATTGTGAATTTTATTTAATATAGCAACATTATCTCGTTATTAGGGATGTGCAAATAAACACAGTATAAGTCGATAAACTAGGAATAGGTATATATTTTACATATTTTGTCGTGCTCGAGCAAGTATACGACAAATGTAAATATAGTGATATTTTTATTTCAAATTTACAATTAAACCTACGTAGTATGACTTTTTTTTATACTGGTGTGTCTTCAATACGTTTGTAAAAGCAATATGGTAGGAAAGACTAATTTGAATTAGCTAGTTCAAAGATAAATAAAGACAAAAAACGATTATTAATTCAATGTTACCATTAATTTTGGATACGTTATATTTTTATTTGAATATTACTCTCTTCTTAATAATTATTATAAATTATATTATTGATGACTTATGATTATGATGATGACATATGGATCTGAGACGTGTTCTCTTACTATGTGCCTCATAAGAAAGCTCAAAGTCGCTCAGCGAGCTATGGAAAGAGCTATGCTCGGCGTTTCCCTGCGTGATCGAATCAGAAATGAAGAGATCCGCAGGAGAACGAAGGTCACTGACATAGCCCAACGGATTAGCAAGCTGAAGTGGCAATGGGCAAGACACATAGCTCGAGAACTGACGGCCGATGGAGCAAAAATGTTCTCGAGTGGAAACCACGAACTGGCAAGCGCAGCGTAGGACGACCGCCTGCACGATGGACCGACGATCTCATAAAGGTCGCGGGATGTCGGTGAATGCAGGCCGCTAGTGATCGTTCCCGCTGGAAATCAATGGGGGAGGCCTATGTTCAGCAGTGGACTACAACAGGCTGATGATGATGATGATGATGATGATGATATTATTATTATTATTAATGATTATAATATTTTAACTACTAACTTCAATATTTATGATTAGCATAATATCATAAATATTGAAGTAAGTAGTTCAAAATATCGACATCGTCATTGTTTTTTTGTCCACCGCTATTTGTCAACTGTCAAAATTCTCACGTTTTTGTCTGTTTGTGTAACCGTCATCGTGTGCCTATCTGTAGTTAGTATAACTTGAAAAATACAAGATTTAAGTGCATTAAGGACATACTAGCACAAATAATTCAGTCTAAAATGAGTGTGTGGCCAGAAGTAACGACTGCAAAGTCAGAAAATCGCCATGAAATCAAGTTGGCGGGTGCGGCTATTTCGAAACGTATATCAGAAAGTGGTTTAGACAAAGGTATATTCGGTTTAACAAATATAAACCTGCTTAATATCAGCGACACGTGTTTAACAGCTATTCCCGATGATATCAGTCGCTTAGCAAATCTACAATCTTTGTTACTGTTCGGGAATAAGTTATTAGAATTCAATCAAAACATAACCTCTCTCAAGAAGTTGAAAGTGCTCGATTTGTCAAGAAATCAGCTGAAGAGTATTCCTGAGAGCTTAAACAACATGAAGGAGTTGACCAGTATTAATCTTAGTTCGAACGAAATCGAAGAAATGCCGAAACTGACTGATTTTCCCAATTTAATAATTGTTGATGTGTCAAATAATAAACTATCGAGTTTCTTGGACGTGGAGGATGCGAATATGCCTCACTTAACTGATCTGAAGCTGAAGGGGAACGCTATTGAGGCGGTGCCTGCGTATATAGTTCGAAGTTTGCCATCGTTGAAAAACTTTGATATTGGTGATAATCAGCTCAAGACAATTCCTGGAGAATTAGCTGGTCTAGCTAAACTTAAAGGTGAGTTTTGTGAACAAGCTGGAGGGGACTTATACATTCTACACTCTATTTTTTTTTCTGTAGCCCCTACTGTGCCCCATCTAGGCAAAGGCCTCCCCAAAATCCTTCCATGTATCCTATTATTAACAATTTTAAATAATGAATTATGTAATAAGTGATATTAATGTTGTATTCTACCAGAAGTTGGCACAATTTCCATCTGTGTTGCTTGCCAGTTTTCAGAGTTGAATGTTGACCTGTCAAATTCCCTTTTTAATAATTTGTTGTTGTAAATTATTATTTTATTATCCACTTCATTGTCCTCACCCACTTTTTCTACGCTTACTTTTATTAATGATATTATTATTAATATTAATACTATATTAATTGATGATATTTCTCATAATTCCAGAAATCAACCTCAAAGGCAACAAATTCACAGACAAGCGTTTCATGAAGCTAGTCGACCAGTGTCGCACTAAACAGATAGTAGACTACATCCGCGATCATTGTCCCAAGGCTGACCAAGCTCAACCAGCTGGCAAATCCAAGGGAAAGAAAGGCAAGAAAGAAGAACCACAACCAGAAGAAACGGAAAACGATCTATGCCACTCTATGAAAGTATTACATGTTGAAGATGATGTAATAAAAGTTAAAATTATAGAATCGCAAGTGGGAACTATCCGTCCGTACATTCTGTGTTGTATTGTTCAAGACTTGTCATTTGATGAAACTTTGTTCAAGAAATTCATTCAGTTGCAAACTAAGTTACATGATACTGTTTGTGATAAGAGAAACATTGCTACAATTGCTACACATGACTTCAATAAAATTGCTCCAGGTAAATCATAAATACCTTCAACTACCTTCTACCTTCATACTACCTTCATGGTGTCCCCAGGCTGTTTGAGATAAAGGCATCTCTAACAATATTTGATACTGGTTCACTTCTTTGCTGTATATTGATAGTATTTTTCTGCCCAAATTTAATAGTATTTTATAACTATTCAAGAAACATGTTCCATAAGAACTGATGTAGAAATACTTTAAAATTTTGTTACTTCTGTCTGCTCCTCAAAATATGTGATCAATACTAATATTATAAAGAGGAAAGATTTAATTGTTTGTTTGCATTCAATATGCAGCAGAACGACTGAACTGATTTCAAAACTTTTTTGACCATTAGATCACTATGTTATAGGAGTGATGCCCCAGAAATACTGGACCAATTTCATAAATTGTTTCACCATTCGAAAGCTGCATTATCCAGGAGTATCCAAAGCTATATTTAAATTTAAAGTTCCCACGGGAATGGGAGTTACGCGGGATCCTTGTATTCAATAAATTTGCATTTCAATTTTTAAATCTTGACTTTTACTTCCAAATTGTATTCAAAAAAATAAACTCTTTGTGTAATGTTTCGAAATCTTGACTATTATTGTGTTCAAACAAATAAACACTTTGTAATATATTTTTTACAAATTCAGGTGACCTAGTATACACAGCGAAAGCTCCTGCCAAGTTGAAACTCACTCCTCTATCAAGGCTGCGGCCATATTCAGGCGAGCAGTTGTTCCAGCAACTCACGGCCGAGGCTGAGGCCTTAAGGAAAGAAAAGAAGAGGAATGTCTACTCTGGTATCCATAAGTAAGTTTCTAGTCATCATCAGCATACATAATGTCCATAACTAAACTTAGTCCTCCAAAGAGGATTGTGACTGAAGTATCATCATATATCATTCTAGCTGTGCCCGCATCTTTGTTCATGTGGAATTTAACTAAAAAGTTATTTAAGTTTTTACTTACTACATCAGTTATCTGCCAGTGAAAGTCCCGTCAAAATTGGTCCAGCTGTTCCAGAGATTAGCTGGAACAAACATACAGACAGACAATAATTGTAAACAACATTATTTTGGTATATGTACTATATATCCTATACATTTAGTAAATGGTAATATTACAGACATACACTACAATTTTATTTATTTGTATCGATTTCGATTTGATCGATTTACACAGGTAAATGCAACAGCCTATTCCCTGTTATATTATCAGGGCAGGGCATGGCAGGGTAGCTGTCTCACTCTGGAACTCTGATCCAGTATCTGCTATTGTCTGTATATGCATAATAAATAGATGATGTGCTTGTAAAAGTTCGGTTTCCGCCGAACCGTAAGCCACCCGAGCCATAAGGGGCCATCCTTAAAGTACGTTACATGTAACGGGGGAGGGAGGGGGTCGACAAAATGTGACATGGTGTGACAAGGGGTAGGGGGGGTCCTAAGTTTTGTGAGATCACATTTCAAATTTAATTTTTTTTTTAATGTTTCTTTAAATTACCTGAATGTTTTATTATTATAATAAAAATAATTAAATAATAACAGAATAATTCTAAAACTAAACTTAATAAATAAAAATAACCTATAATTAAACCTAACTAAGAATTAAAAACTACCAAAAGTTAAAAAACTAACGTAAAGCTAAAAAATACTCTAAAATGTCGTCACTGGGAAGCGTTCCCAGAATGCTGGCAGCATTGCCACGCTGAATAGCAATGCTTATTTGTTGGGCAAAGTATATACCAGCATTCTGGGAACACGTCACTTTGTTAAGTGCCGCTGCGAGTTCTTTATATAATAATTTTGCACCAGGTCCCCACGGCCCCAACGTTTCGACCAGCGGCGGCCTTAGGGGGTGGCGAACAGGGCAACCGCCCGGGGCCTCGCTCTTGCAGGGGCCTCGCGCAACAACCCAAGCAATTTTTTTTTTACTCTTTTTTTATTTAAAATTTTTCATATTGATCTTTAATTTAAAGATAGTTAATTGATTAATTAATTCAAAACATAATTGAAAAACTCAAATATCGCGCCACGAAACACCTGAAGATCGGTTATTAAAATGCTCATGTAAAATCGTTACCGCTAAAACCACTTTCTGAAACTAAATGGGAGTGCAGTGTAGGATCGGTGAAGGCCGTTAAATACCTACCAACTAAGCGATATATGTCATGCGTTAAAGGATTTAGCAGAAAATACAACAGGTTGTCAGTTGGTCAGTGAATGCCATTCTATAGAAAAGGAAATAACTACCTACGAATTTGTAGTTTCACTGGTCATATGGTAAGACATTCTTACATTTATTTTACTTTAATTAAAGATTTCAGCCTTAGGAAAAGCCGCAAACATCAATTGCAAAATTTATCATCTCTGTTTTTGTTAATTTTTTTAAACTAAAATTTTACTTATTAGTATAACCTTAACATTTCTCGTTAAACATGACAACTTTCGCGTCACACACTTTTCACTAGGGACAAAGGGCCTCGCAAAGACCTGCCGCCCGGAGCCTCGCAATGGGTAAAGCCGCGGCTGGTTTCGACCCCAAAAGGCACAAACATATAGCCACTATCAAGGGTACTATATTTGCGCCTTTTGAGGTTTTCCGCCGATTCAGCCGCCACGCCAGCCCCACTTTGGGTTCCAGAAAGATGAGACGGCGCGAGGGTATCGACGCACGTAGCGTCCCACACCAAAGGCCGTCCCATCTTCCAGGGAACGAGGGTCATACCGTAATTTAATAAATTGAATCGCGGAATTTGAAATATTAAGTAAAACTAAAAAAAAACTTTTTTCTTTAATTATAGTTTACTAGCGGCCCGCCCCGGCTTCGCACGGGTGGACTTTTATACCCTACCCCTGCCTTACCCTACCCCTGCCCTACCCTACCCCTACCCTAATCCTACCCTACTCCTACCCTACCCCTACCCTACCCCTACCTCTACCCTACCCTACCCCTACCCTACCCCTACCCTACCCCTACCCTACCCCTACCCTACCCCTACCCTACCCCTACCCCTACCCTACCCCTACCCCTACCCTACCCCTACCCCTACCCCTACCCCTACCCTACCCCTACCCCTACCCTACCCCTACCCCTACCCTACCCTACCCCTACCCTACCCCTACCCTACCCTACCCATACCCTACCCTACCCCTACCCTACCCTACCCTACCCTACCCCTACCCAAAAGTATCCTATGTTCTTCTCCCAGTTCTTAGCTACCTCCCTACCAATTTTCAGCCAAATCGGTTCAGCCGTTCTTGAGTTATAAATAGTGTAACTAACACGACTTTCTTTTGTTTTTAAAATGTATTCTGCTATTCGGGACGGAAACAAATCCAACAAATCAAAAACCATGGCAATCGGTCCAGCCGTTCTCGAGTTATAAGTGTTGTAACAAACACGACTTTCTTTTATATATATAGATTGATTTGTTACTTTTTCAAATATTTGATGATGATTTCATAAATATAAGTAATTTAAATGGAAATAAAACTAATTGTGGAACTGCTGTTTTAATTTAAAATTTTTAGATGTAAAATTGCAAATTTGTCACTTCACACAAGGGAGGTCTCACAAATGTGATCACCTGTGATAAGGACCAATTTCAGGGCGTCTAAAAATCATGAAATACCTGTGACGTACTTTATGGATGGCCCCTAAGTTTAATTTATTTCTTTTATTTCTGATAGTTGTAGCAATAAATCTCTCAACTAACTTATTATTATATTAGCTTTTATTTCCACGTAACAAAATTTTCAAGCAATTATAAGTATTATATGTTTAAATAAAGTGTCTTGTTATGTGGCCCCTCTATGGGTAAAAGCCCCCCCCATTTCTTCCTGTCTTTGGCTTCTTGCATCCATCTATCCCCTGCAATGTTTAACTATCTTAATAACGTAAATTTGCTTGGTTTTAAACCCTATTATCCCCGAAACTTACTGTTAGGTTTGTGATTATTATATTTCCTTGTAATTTCTTACTGCAAGACTTATAAATATATTTGAAAAGTTTTTGTAACACTTTTGTGTAAACCCCAGGTTCTTGTATCTACTGGAAGGCAAGCCTCTGTATCCTTGCCTGGAAGACGCCACTGGCAAAGTCATCAGTTTCCCACCAATAACCAACTCTGAGGATACTAAGGTAATTATTGACAATAATTCTATGAATGTAATCATAATAAAAAATGTTGAAGCCTAAGTAGGGAAAAAAAACAAGAATAATTGTTTTTTTTACTACATGTTGTTATACTACAAACTCACATTTTAGTATGTATGTGGCATTCTAGTTGGCGCCATAAGTTATTAATATCTGTCTTATGGCTTTACTTAGCTTGGCTTCTAAGTAAATACATAGAACCACAATAGCATATATTTACTGAAAGCATTACTCAAAGCATTACTCATCCCCTGATGAGTAATGCTGTTCCCGTGGTAACCAATAATAATGCTATGAAAAAAATTATAATTCCCATGGATTTATAATAAACTTTCATACAAGAACAAAAAAAAAATAGACAAATTAGATGATTTAATTTTGTCATTCGGTTAATGCGCGTCCATACATTGTACTGATTAGTTTTTATATACATATATACCGATTGGCTAGCTTCACGCACGCGATTTTTCCGTTGGAACTGAATAATTAAACCCTATTTTACTACTAAATATTTTTTTTTTCAAAAATTGATTTATTAGTTTTGGATGTTTCTATTCAATGCCAATAAACAATCAAATCGATCCATTTTCGGGTTCTATACGAGATAGATCCCATTCCGTGGAAACCTTGACTTAAAATATAGCCTATGACACTCACAAATTATGTGGCTTTCTATTGGTAAAAGAATTTGCAAAATTGTCACAGTAGAACCCCTCTTCTTTTTTTTTTTTGTTGTCCGGGGGAAATGCCTTTACTCATTCCCACCGCTGCTGCAGCGTATTCGCGCGCTGGCGGTGGGATGTGTGGGACTCGTCCTCTCCATAGCGTAGTATGCTAAACTCATACCATGAGGAGAGGACCCTACACCACTAAAATCCCCCGGACACTCCTTCGATCCGGCCCACAGTAGGTTCTACTGTGGGCCGGATTGCTTATACGTACCTACAACCTCAAAAACAATTACAAACTTCACCTCTTTAAAATATTAGTACAAAAGTATAGATATATTTAACAAAATGCTAATAAAGAACTGCCCTTTTTCTAGATGTCACAAGACAGTAAGTCGATGCTGATAGAAGTAACGTCACACGCGTCGCTCGGAGCCTGCAAGACTGTGATGAACAAGATGTTGCAGGAGTGTCTGCTGCTGGGCATCGGGCCCGTGGAGCCTGGCTCCACCTTCCATACACTTACTGTTCAACAGGTACGAATTTATATGAAACTAGCTGCACTCCCCGGTTTTACCCGCGTAGCTCACATTCCCATGGGATCTTAATAATAAAATATAGCCTATAGCCTATCTCGATAAATGGCCTATCTAACACTGAAATATTTTTTTAAATCGGACCAATAGTTCCTGAGATTAGCGCGTTGAAGCAAACAAACTCTACAGCTTTATATATTTGTATAGATATGTTTATTTTCCATCAAGAAGTTTCATAAAAATAAAAGATAATGTTGCCGGAGTTTCTATGGACTGTCAGTGGTGGAAAGGGGACTTAATATAATAAAATAATATAATACTTTAAAAAAAATGTAACCAATTACAGGCACTAAGCGGTAAATAGTCAAACATTAATTAGATAATTCATCATAAATATTGTATTAATACATCATCATCATTAGCCTGTTGTCGTCCACTGCTGAACATAGGCCTCCCCCATCTATGGGTAATATATTATTATAAATAACAGAAGAAAAATGTCTTCCAACTATTGCTACTACCGTGCATAAAGCAACCGTGCATAAAGGCGAGCAGTGCTGGCGCACTGCTCGCCTTTATGCCCGGTTAAGTATAATAAATTGTTTAAAAAACTACAAACTAAGCAACCTGCGCAAAAGGGCGTCTCCTGTGGGGCTTGGACCTCGGCTCAGGGCGGTCGCTGGCGATGAGATTGAGTGAGGGATTAAGACTTTTAGTATTTTAGGGGGTTTTGTGCAACTGTCGCTCTACTTTACAGTTCGCGGGTCTCACGGATTTCGGGTCTACGAGGGCATCGGTTGGATCTTTGCAAACTAGGGTCGGTAGGACGAGGGGAGACGCGTCGCGTTCGCGGGCGAACTCTTCTCCGACGGGTCGGAGAGAGTGGTCTCTGTGTAGTGTGTTAGGGGCGACCGTTCGTACAACTTACATTATCTTTTATTGCAACGCACTGCAATTTATTTTGCCATGTCCATTTATCATTGTCGTCTTCTTAATCGATGTTGTTATTTACAAAAATTGTTGCCCACTATTTTTGTGAACCAGTCGAAAATAATGTTCTTTTTTGTATTTAAATAATTAATTGTTCCACAGGTCAAAGTGGTAGATTTAGACGGCAATCTCAAGAACGTATATCCGTCGCGAACCGACTGCGTCTACGAGGGGACGAACATCAAAGTCGTACGCAGTAACCCCAAGAAGTAAATGTATTACAGTTTACTATCTGAGCCAAGTGACAAGATGTGCGGCAAAGGACAAATTCTACTTGTTCGCAGGATATATAATAGCTGGTTATAATGCAGCAGAAGATACTAAGAAACCATTGTAAGACTATTTAAAATCGAAGTTACACATTTTTCTAAATTTACATAAATATTGTTTCATTTTCAAGAAGAAGGGTATTAGTGGTTCGCTTTTATTCGTTATGGTTAAGCCATTGTTTATATTGCGTCCATTTGTATTGTTATATTATTGATGTGTCCATTAAGCTATACTGTACCAATGTGGCATCAACAGCTTTCTTTACCTTGTTATTACGGCTTTAGGTAATTACGTATCTTTAGGGATAAGAAACCGATCGCCATTTTGATTGGTTAAAGTTAATATATCTTTATTCACATTGTGTCTATGTGTGTATTTTTTTTTAATAATGTTATTATGATGCGTCTTTCTTTTTTTTTCTACCACCAGTTCTGGATGTGACTTCTTTATGACGAATTGGCAAGATTTTTCCCTTTTTATTTATTATAATGTCCCGAGTGTCATAAGACTGTGCATGTTGTTTCACCTTAAAATGCTGGGCATTAGACTTCTCATTTGTGTGTTTCTTTATATATTGTAATTAAATGTAACAGCTACTGGTTGTCCTTAAATAAATAAATAAGACACTCAGAGGAATCTTTTAAAAAAAGTTTAGATATTAGCTTTAGCAGTATTTTATCAAATGTTGCACGTATACAATGCGTTCTTCCTATGCTCTACTCTTTATGTGGAGAATAAAAAAAAAATCTTTGGACATTGCACAGATATCAGATTGCGATTGGAATTGCTAAAGATACATAATTACCAGTACTACAGCTATAGTCCAAGGCTAAGTCGCTCATTAGCACTGAATGTCAAATATGTTGGGTTTTCAAACTGATGAAATCTATTATGCCGTAAAACTATTAAAATATTGCTATTAATCATTTTTACAATCAGTTGAATTATTCAAATTAATTTATAAACAACTTACCCGATGCTATTTTGTGCCATTTTACTACAACTAGAGAATTCTAAAATGCTATGTTACAAGTACTTTAGTATATTATAGCTTGATGTATGGTTCATATCTAATCTAAATCAAAATACATTTGAATGGCGTATTTCGAAAAAGGCACAACTCCAATAGACTTATCATATTAGTTGTGCCCTTTTCGAAATTTCATATTCATTTAGAATTAACATGAATATTTATGTAGGTCGCTTCTATGAGATCAGCTATAGATAAAACATGTGTCAGTACAGAATAATCAAAATTAGTGACTTTGGATATAATCATTTGTCAATAAAACGTGTACTTATTATATTGAATAATAGTTTAATTATTATGTTGACTGGTTATCCAATCTTTTGACAGGTATAAATTAATTATCGACATAAGCTATTATTATAATTGAAATGCAGGAAATTAGATTATCTAATATGTTCCATTATAAATTCTTTTCAAAGTAATATAAGAAATAATTTTAAACCGACTTTTAATTAAGTAAATAGGTAACCGCAGGTATGTAAAGTAAAAAATGCGCTAGTCATAATGTAGCTAATCGTAATACGTAATTATCAAATATAGGTACATAAAATGTATGATGTTGATTAATATCGCTACGTAAAAAGGCGTTGCTATGATAATGCGACATTTCTTGTTGTCTGTCGTATTTTTTACGTAATAGGTAACCGGTAACTAAATTTACTTAACCTTATTGGCTACTAGCGACCCGCCCCGCACGGGTGCAATGCTGATGTAATATACATATAAACCTTTTCTTGAATCAGGCTTATCTATTAAAAAAACCGCATCAAAATCCGTTGCGTGGTTTTAAAGATCTCAGCTACAAACAGAGAATCTAGGGACAGACAGCGGGAAGCGACTTTGTTATAACTATGTAGTGATTATAAAATGTGTCAAAAGATTGTATATGTTGCAGTCAAATCTCTTAGCCAGTCAAAAGTACTTTTAACTAGCAAAATCAGTCAAAACGAAACTAACCTAGCCTTACCTAACCTAAAACTACTTTTGACTGATTTTGCTAGTTAAAAGTACCTACTTTTGATTGGTTAAGTGTTTTGACTGCAACATATATACTTTTAATAATAATAATTTAACTATAGATAACAATATTATACTAACACAATACTATGCACAAACATTGAAATACAGGTGATTTTAATTAAATTAAAATGACCTACTGATTTTGTTATTTCTGTTCATTTTATTTTATTTATAATACTTATTTTTTGGTTTTGTTTTAAGGTGTTACACCTTTGCAGACAAGTTGCTTAGTTTGCGTAATTTTAATTAATCGAAATTAATGCGTAAAGCGTTACCAAACTCAAGGCCTAAGAGTTCTTAAAATTGCTTAATTATGATTGATTATGTTTGGAAGATGCTTTTTGAATAACGTTTTTATTTTCCATTGTAATACGAATGATTGTAATAATACCTAAAATCTGTTCATATTTATTTTATTTCTTTTAAATTGTCTGTGATTTATAAAACTTAGTATAAAATACTATGTCACTAAGCCTATTTTCGTGAGAAAGGCGGTGTATTGATATCATATGAATACTGCGATTGTGAACTTTATGGAGCCAAAAATAAAGTTTAATTAAAAAAAACTTTATTTCAAACAAATAAGGCTTATAATCCAACAACTTTAATGCCAATAAAATAACTTATTGGTATGTAGGCTGTCTGTATGTAAGGGGAGATTTTGTTAAAATGTTTTCTTTAATAAAACAAGTATTTTTGTAACCTGATTTTAATTTGTTTTATTCCTGTTGTATTTGTTACGTCCATAATTACTTATTAATTAGATATAGTATGTGGTAAAGAAAATTGAAATGTGTTAACAATGGTAATAACCGTTCTTATTCTTATCGCATCCAACTATTTTAAAAAATGTGGTCCAGACATCCTGACGTCAGAATGTCTGGCCACTTTCTTTTCATGTTTTTTCACTATTCATAGAGGTACTAGATAATTTAATTAAGGTATCAAATAGTATCAAAAAGTTATTGTGATTAGATAGTTTCCAAACATAAAACATCACACTTGGTCCAGGGGTTCTGACGATTACCCTCCGGAGCCGTACGGCCCTCGCGAAATGTGAATCTAACAGATATGATCTCTAATGCCTGTTAAGATGTTTCAATGTCCTTTATGTCCAAAATCGGAAGGATATAATGTAGTTCGCCACGAGTCTTGCTATTTCACCACGCTAAAAGGCGAGCAAGGCTCCAGCCTTATCTTGTAGTTTAATAGCTGTTAATTAAGTGAACTGCGCGAGAGGGTGCCCTTCAGTGAGGCTAAAGGCGGAAACATATTGTTAAAACGCGACGCGACCTGATGAAACGCGACGCGTGTTGAGTCGATTCAAATGTATTGTATTCTATAGACCAGAATCACACTATGAACACCCGACACGACGCCACGCGCGCACTGAGGCCCGGTGAATATCAGGTGTCGACACGTGGCGTCGCGTCGCGTATTAATAATGTGTTTCCGCCTTTAATCCTTGGTTTAGGGCGGCCGCTGGCGGGAGAGATGGTGGAAAGAAGTTAAATTGTAGCGCCATCTACTAGTAGCACACAGTAAACCACACAGACTGGCAGCGCCATCTAGACAATGAATACCAATTAACCTGTATCGCGCAATATAAGTTCATACTTCATACACATACTAGTTCTGAACAATTTATTCGCCGTTGGCCACTGGGCATACCACCTCGCTCGGCAAAGATTTTGATTTTAGTGTTTCTGTGGAGCAACGATTTCTCTTCAAAATCAAGTGAATAGCGTACTCTTATTATCGTAACAATAGAGTTCAAATTTTATGAGTCTAAAGCATGTGGCACTCTAGAACATAAATGATATTTATTCAGCGCCACTAACATTGAACTTATTGCGACAGCTCTTGAATGTCTCGCTATGTTAACTGTGGTTGTGATGGGTACATGTAGTATTCCTTGGGAAAAAAAATTCTAACGATGCAGCCCCTCTTATGCTGATTTTCCACCCGAGGGGCAAGACGAGACGAGACGAGGAGGGAATTGAAATTTGTATGGCAAATTTTCAATCCTCTCCCAGCGCATCTTTGGTGGAAACAGTGTGGGGAGACGAGACGAGGCGAGGCGCAAATTGAAATATTTGTTTGTGTAAAAATGAACCGTATTGCTGCCGATATAGAGTATAAATTACTTTGCAACAGAAACACGCTTCTCGCGAGATGCTTATTTTTGTTCATTGCTACTTATTACCGTGTTATTACCTGAGAATCGCGATGGCTATTTTAAGTGAAAAAGGATCAGTTCGATTTCAATTCCCTCCTCGTCTCGTCTCGTCTCGCCCCTCTGGTGGAAAATCAGCATCATACTTATTTGCGCAACGCGAGGCATTTTGTTTATGATACCTACAATTATCAATTATACCTTTAATTATCTTTAATACATATCAGTGACAGTTGGATATCTTGGTTTGGATTATCAGAATCAGAAAATAATGACCATTTAATTACATTTTTTAACTAATTATCTTGACAGGTACCTAATTAAAAAATATTGTGATAACTAATTAGTTATTTGCTATAAGAAGTAGTATTGTAAAAAAAACTTTATTAAAATTTATTATTTTCTTAATTAAAACAATGTGGGGTGTGGTGGCCTTATTAGCAATTGCCGTTGTTTCGGTAAGTATCGGTACTTTGAAGGTATAAAGTAGGTACGACCGTGGGGTCCCGGCTTCGAGTCCCAGGTCGGACAAAAAAATGTCACTAAAAGTTTTATCGTGAGCAAAATAAAAGAACATCCGAAGTCAAGAAGTTTGTGCTGTATCACCGTGCCTCGGAGAGTAAGTTAAGAAGACTGTCCTGATCTCGTGTCGGTAAAACTGTTCCACCGGATTCTAAAAGTAAAGAAATAAGGACCTATAGTCCTACGGCCCTTGAGTTTGGCAGCCGTGGAAATCGACTGGAAGACTAAGTACATACTTACTATACTAAGCATCCAAACCAAGGTGTAATTTTTGTTCATTAAATTTAGTCAATTGTGATTTGCCTGCTATAGTATTATTTTTTCCCCTCACTGCTCGCTCTCATTGAATATGTATTTACTCTATTTACATGCTGACTTTCTTATGACTCGGCGAGAGTATTGAGGCATGTTATTCATTTTACAGCCTTGGAAGTTCTCATAGAAAAACGAACCTTGTTTACAATTGTTACAGAATGTTTTTCTTTATTTCCAGGCAAATGCTGATGTTCCTCAGCCAGAATCTGGTGAGTTTTTACAATAAGTTAAGGAGATAAAATAATAGGTACATCGATTAATACGGTGGTACGGACTAGGGGCGTCATTCCAAAATCATAAATATTGGTAATGTTCCTCCACAGATTGGAGAACTTTGACGTGAAACTTGCATTGGTTTAAATTAGCAAGCGGATTGCTAATGCGTGATGATGGGTCTTGAGTGGTGTAGCGGCATTAGTCTCATAGGTCATGGGTTCGATCCCCACGCCCGACAAATACTTTGTGTAAAAAGATTTCTCGTTAATTGAGGAAGGGACCCTTCGTGCCTCCGAAAGGATGTTAAGCCTTTGGTCCCGATTGTCATCTATAGCAATTGTATACCAGCAGCGTTTCCCTGTGTGTGTTATTACATATTACTGTGGTCACTCACACAACAAGGCTTGTAGATGTCGCTATAGTGTTGAACCAAATTATAACCATATAATGGGCATGAGGACTAAAAAAATCTATTTAGTCCGTCAGTTAGATTACTGAAAAATATTGGACGCGTATTTTTTTATTTATCAAATCAATAAAAATTGACAAAGATACAGAGCAAAAAAATATAAAGTTTAGGAGAGGGGGGCTTGTGTCGTCTCTATAAGGTAAAATTGTACCTAATAGTGACGTCACACAAAATTTCAACGCGCTGTAACTTCGTCATTTTTTGTTTCAGGAACGAAAAAAAAATACGTGTCCAATGTTTCTTTACTTTTTAGTCCTCATGCCTATTGTGTTATTGTAAAATAAAAAAAACAAAATATTTAATTTCTTCTGTATTTCAGGACCTGACAGCCGGATCATAGCAGGATGGGACGCTCAAGACGGCCAGTTCCCTTACATAATTTACTTGCGAGGAGTCAATCAGTTTGGAGATTTATACGCTTGTGGGGGATCCATCATTCACAATAGCTGGGGTCTGACTTCTGCTAGATGTATTGCTTCGTAAGTTTTCTAAATTTAGGTATGTTGGTGAAAATCAAAATGTATGAAATTCGATGTTGCTTTTGAGTTTACCGCGTACATAACTGTCAAACAGACAGAAACTCATCACAGTTTTAAGCTGTGTTCTAACTTTTTTATATTATTTAATGGCCTGTGTAGAATTTGTATATATTCGAATTAGCTTCCGCGCGCGGGTTCACTCACGTATCCTCATGTTCCCATGGGGACTTCACAATTAAATATAGTCTATAGCTTTCCTCGATAAATGGTCTATCTAACATTGAAAGAATTTTCAAATCGGACCAGTAGTTCCTGAGATTAGCGCATTGCTTCAACAAACAAACTCTTCAGATTTATACAATATTAGTATAAGTATATAAGTATAAGTATAAGAAGTATAAGATTAATTTCGAACTAATATTGCGCCATATAGGTAAGTTGGTATTCCAGGTTCTATAACGCACTGCTAGTCTTCTGGTTAATGAACGGCTCCTGTATATGGCACTCAGAAGTTTTACTTATTCCATTTAATTCCAGGCGCCTCTCTCTGCACATTCGCGCCGGCAGTGCCAACGTGAACACTCCTCGCGTCATCATCGAGAGCTCCACGTACTTCACTCATCCTAACTACCTCGACAATCTGGTGCAGATCACTCAGGCTGATGACGTTGGATTAGTCTTCTTTGGCACGCCACTTGTGTTTAACAGTAAGTATTTGAGTAAAGACTTTTGGGATAATCCAGAAGGCTTCTTCTTCTTTTCGTGTAGACCTGTCGTTCAAATTTGAGAAGTCCTGTACTCGGCCACTGACACAGCATTATCAGTGGCGTTGCGCAGGACAGCACATATATTTGAGGTATTTGAGTAAAGACTTTTGGGATGATCCAGAAAGCTTTTTCTTCTTTTCGTGTCGACCTGTCGTTCAAATTTGAGAAGAGCAGTACTTGGCTACTGGCACAGCATTGTCAGTGGCTTTGCACAGGTCCTAATTTGAGGTATTTGAGTAAAGACTTTTGGGATGATCCAGAAGGCTGTTGTCACAGGTGTACTAAATTCTTATTAAGTAGAATGGATCACTATGTCTTCTCAAAGGTGCCACAGGTGATACCGTATGGCACACTCAATGGATAAGCAAAAACATCTATCAGCTGACGGATACTTATCATTTTACTGCTATGAACTGTAGGCCTGCCAAGCGTCGTAATTTTTTAGAATTAAAACTTTCGTGAGACATACATATTTTATATTAACTATCCGGTTGTACTCACGATTCATCATCATCGGATATGTCCGACTAGTTTCGAGACCATCCCGAGGTCCATTCTCAAGGAGTAGTCGACTCGACGGCGCGGCGATAGGCAACTAACTCATCTTTTTGCCCGGCGCCGCGTCGTCGAGTCGAATTATAGCAATATATCAGAACGACCCTGGCTTGCCGAGCTCCGTTAAGAGAAGGCCCATGTTCAGCATTGGATGATACGAGCTGATAAAGTAAGTAAAGTGTAAAGACTTAAGTGTAAAAAGTAAACTTACGTCGTAGTGATCGCAATTCATGCATTGCAAATGAGTTATTTATGAGCCTGGTATATTATTGGAAGATACTTTAGTAATCTTTAGACGTCCTTTTAGATCCTAAGTTCAAAAGACCCGCAAGATGTGAATAATAAATGAGCTACCTACCACCCTGAGCCGAGGTATCAGAACTACAGAGGGCGCCCGATTTTGTTGGTTATAAAGTTTTAGTGTTAAAGTCCTGTTCGCCTTTATGTCCAGTGTAGTAGTTAAAGCCTCTTAAAAAAGTATACACTCGGTACTTGGTCCGTGATAATATACGATTGTGTACATAGGCTCCGGGAATCCTGATTTTAAACAATGGAACCTTGTTCTTTTCACTCCTAGATCTATATATAGATAGACTACTAGATCAACCAGGCAGTCAGAGTCTTAGTAGTGTATTTTTTTAATATCTTATTTGACTTTTTTCCAGATTATATTCAACCGATCAGATTGGCGCCTTCAGTGGACAAAGACCGTGATTACAACGGAGTGGTGATGTACACCGGAGGCTGGGGCACTACTACGCATTGCGATCCTTTGACAGATTCTAGCTGTGAGTATATTTTGATTTCGGGATAAAATGTATTAGGTATGCATCCCCTCTGCTACAGCGGGGTATATACACTTCCTTCTTAATAGAGATGGTATGCAATTCACAATGTGCAAACTGGTTTCTGTGGTATCATAGATTAGTTCACACCTTGTGAAACACAATTTAAATTTATATGTCCACATTTATGAGAAGAGTTGTGTAGAAAATACCTCCCCATGTCTTCCTATGGGTGTCGTAATAGGCAAATAAGGGACCTAAAGCTGCTGAATGGGCAACAACATCGATAGATCCTGCTGCCCATTCATCAGCCTTTTTTTATTTTTATACTATAGACGAATATATCGTACTTATTATAAGTCAAATACAATGATAATAAAAACAAAAAAGAAAAAACAAACTTGACTAATAAATTTGTTTACATTTCAAAAATAATGTTATTAAATAAAATCAATCTTGTTATGGCATGTGATAATCGTTTACTATAAAATGTAATTAAGACCAACCAGCGCGGGCTGGGATCGGAACTGAAGCATAGAACGCATTTCAAGATGGTGAAATCTCTGATAACCTGAAAGATAGTCATCATCTTACCGTAATTACCAAATTACCAAAAATTCCAAGCGTGGTTATTATGAAATTTCTCTCAACGACCCTGTCGTGTAATAGTCTGTTAAGAAGAGGCTCTTGTTTAGCAGTGGTCGTCGTAGCCGCCCTGAGTCGAGGTCCAAGCCACATAAGGAGGCGCCCTCTTGCGCAGGTTGCTTAGTGTGTAACTTTTAAACCATTTATTAAGTCTGGAGCTCCGCTCGCCTTCATGCCCGGTAAAGTAGCAAAAGCCTCGTGGCTAACAACGTTTGTACGTCCGAAAAAAAAGGTGTAAAGTTTTGTTGTCTACCAAACAGAGCAAATATTATTTAAATGCATGTTTCAGGTGATATGTCTGAAAGGCTGAAGTGGGCTGAGCTGGTGGGTATGACCAACTTCATGTGTCTACTGGTGTTCAACTCCAACTACTTGGTGAGGTCCTCCACCATCTGTGCAAGGCCTCACAACGAACCTGGACAATCTATATGTGCTGTAAGTTATATTAACATATTATATTATGTATACGCCACTATTTATATGAATCGTAAGTTGATCAACTTTCTAGTTAACTAAAACTAAAGAGGTGATGGGTGGTTAATTTTTTTTTAACATAAACAAATGGGGTTCAAGATGACTTATTGAAATTGTTTCTTTTGTTTTGTTGCAACAGGAGCATAGTCTCGTTTTATTAGGTTAGGTAAAGTGACAATAATTAAGTAAATAATGCTAGCTAATGCTAATGTAGCACACACATACATAAAATCTAGTACTTAGTAGATATATTAATTAAAAAAAATATTTTAACGTATAAATTATTCTTACATGTACCTACTTATAGCAATTAATGTATACGGAACGAGGGAGCCTGGATCTCACGACACAAGGAATCCTAGTGTGAGTTCCAGGAATCAACGCATTCGATTGTAATTTTTTTAACAATAGATTATTCTTAAGCCGGATTTACATTACAAAACAAGTGTCATGCATGATAAAATTAGTTTCGTGAAACTAATTATAGCACACGTGAAACTTCTTTCGTTTAAATTATAATGTCGTGAAATGATCAGTATCGTTTGTCAGAAATTTGTCTGCAATCCAACAAAAACCACACGTCCACTCTACGCAGGTGCTGTCGCGACATTAGTTTCGCGTCGCATTTACATGATGAAACTATTTGCATGACATTAGTTTTACAAAAAATATGCGCATAACATGAAACTACGCCAGTGTCACAAAAGTAATGCATGCATTGTAAAACTGAACGTTTACACGTGAAATTACTGGTCAAATTAGTGTTATAAAACTAATTTCAAGCCACTAATTTCGTAATGTAAATCCGGCTTTAATAATTGTGCGCGTTCACTGAAACTGGCAACTTTACAATATGAGTGGCACGAAAGTTGATCAAATTAGAATTCGTATTATTTTCCGGTGACATTATATTTTGAGCTTTCAATGCTGGAGAACTTAAAATATAACATTGTAAGATTTTAATTAATAAAAAATCATAAATCATAATTATATACTATAGGTTATGAATATGAATTATAAAGTTCCAACGGGAACGGGAGTTACTCGGGTAAAACTAGTCGGTATAATATTTATAATTGTTTATGTCTGTTCTTGTATTTCAGGGTGATGCTGGAGTGCCTCTCACTGCGGTGGACACGGACGGTAATCTGTCTCAGGTCGGAATTGCGTCTTTCGTTAGCAGTTTTGGCTGCCATGTTGGATTCCCTGGAGGTAAAGTTCTGGGAACTTAGCCCTTTTTAACTTCATTACACGTTTTCTTATCAATTATAGATTTGTGTAAATATCACATATTTAAATATTGCGACAGTGATAATTTTGCAGATTAATCTAGAATCTTAGAAAATAAAGACGTCGTCATTCAAAGTCAAAAATTATTTATTCATATACTTAGACACATTTAAAATAGTTTAAATCATGTTCTTATGATGCGTCAATTTCTTTTTCTACCACCATCCTTCCTCCATCTGGACGTGGCAACTCTGAGAAGGACGGACAAGAATCTCAGAGGAATCCTTTTTTTTAATAAATTTTATTTTACAATTATTAATAAAGCAGTATTGTTTCAGAGCAACTCACTCCCAAGCAGTTTTGTCATTGAGATAATCAGAAATTTTATAATAAGCCTTTTTACATAATTTATCTTGTCATAGCCACGCGATATTCGTTTACGTTGTCTAACGACATCTACAGTCGCCGCACAAATGACACGAAGACGAGCAGCGCCATCTAGTACCTAGTATACTAACTAACCTGTATCGCGATATACAAGTTCGCAAGCCTATTCGAACATATACAAGCTCTGAACAGAAACAAATGGCCGTCAAAAGCTGGGCATACCACGTCGCCCGGCAAAGAAGATCTTCATTGTCTGTGGAGTAACACAACCAACTGATCTTCTACAGTTGTAATAGTTACCTATCTATAATTGACAACTTTGATGAAGCATTGAAAATGAAAGATCATGATAGTGTATTCTGTGTACTGTCTGTAATCTATATATATAAAAATCAATTGCTGTTCGTTAGTCTCGCTAAAACTCGCGAATGGCTGGACCGATTTTGATGAAATTTGGCAGTAATCATCGCTTTAACACAGGGAAGGTTTAAACGCCAAGAAAAAAAGGGTAGGTAGGGGTTAGGTAGGTGTAAGGGTAGGTAGGGGTTAGGTAGTTGTAAGGGTAGGTGTAAGGGTAGGTGTAGGGTAGGTGTAAGGGAAGGTGTAGGGTAGGGGTATGGTAGGGGTAGGGTAGTGGTAGGGTAGGGGTAGGGTAGTGGTAGGGTAGGGTAAGGTAGGGTTAGGGTAGGGGTAGGATAAGGGTAGGGTAGGGGTAGGGTAGGGTAGGGGTAGGGTAGGGGTAGGGTAGGGGTAGGGTAAGGGTATAAAAGTCCACCCGTGCGAAGCCGGGGCGGGCCGCTAGTCTTTATCATAAAAATAACACATGTTCTGTCTCAAAATAACTTATCTGATCTGTTAAATTAGCAAAATAAAAATAAAAGTTGTATAAAGACAGCCGATTGGTAAATTGTGTAAGCCAATTAACTAAATAATGACAGTAAATGGACCTAAATAATGTTGACATGCCCATTTGAGTATGTTCGTCTCAATGAGGCCGCGATGAAACTGGCAGTAGAATACCCCACTGAGTTTGTTTCGCTGGATCTTCTCAGTTTAGTATTGGATCCGGTGGTAGCATAAAATCGCGTCCGAAGATATACTTATGGTCCATCCAAATAATAATATCCTCAAAGGACAAAACTTTAGACTATTCGATTATAGATAAAAAATAAAATTATATTTTCATACCTGACAGCTTTTACGCTAAAGCTATAAAAAATTGCAAATGCCTGTAATAAGTTTACGTAAATACAAATTTTTTAATTTATTTAACTAGCCACCAAGTGTTATTTTGCGATTAATCTGCAAAATCGCTGTCGCATTTTTACCTAATGGGCCTGTCGAAAATCATGCCATCTTCATTATTCAATATAACCTATGTTTATTGTTCCAGGGTTCGTCCGTCCACACTACTACCACGACTGGATCAGGGCTCAGACCGGTATTCAATTCGACTGGAGCAAGTGAAAACTATAATTTTCGATAATTATAGCAGTAATTATGACTTGTAACTGTTTATGTAATAAACATATTTGGAAATTAATTCTGAAATTTAATTAATTATTTTAACAACAATATATATAAAAGTTAAAAAATATGTGTAGTCTAAAACTGGACGTTATAAGATTTTTTTATGGCGTTGGTAAGTAGAACAGAACTCCTCATGCGTAGTAAGCAACTACGACGGCATAAAGGAGCTACGAAGGCGAAGTATGGAACTACTACGGCGTAGTATGGAACTATGATGGGGAAGTATGATATCTTTAAGCGTAGCACCGACTTAATTTAACAATTGCGCTGCAGTTTATCCATACTAACCTGGCAGTGGGATTACATAAAATATGCTACAACTATTATTTAGCAGCTTACTCGAAAAAAGTATTAAAATATCGCGTTACCATAGCTACCAACAATAAAAATATTATAGCCGTATTCATTTTTAGGGTTCCGTTTTACAACGTTTACTTCGTTGTTTGTCTGTCCGTCTGTCTGTCTGTCTGTCTGTCTGTCTGTCATCAGACTGTATCTCAAGAACCGCGATAGCTAGACAGGTTAAATTTTCACAAATGATGAATTTCTGTTGCCGCTATGACAACAAATACCAAAAATAAAATAAATATTTAGAAGGCCCCTTCTTTCTTCCCGTACAACAAACTTTTTTTTTTTTGCTCGATGTGAATAACGGCAACACGTAGGCACTTGATAATGGTACAGAGCCTTTCGTGCGCGAGTCCAACTCGCACTTGGCCGGTTTTTTTTTGTATGCGATTTATCTAATAAATTATAGCTGGCGCATTATTGATGTAGGTAACTATTTCCGGTTTCTCAAAAAAGTCAATCAAAACAGTAATCAACAAACAGAGCTGTGACACGTATCGGCTTTACTCACACCTAACTCGCAAAATCATTTAGTATACAATATTATAAAAAGACTAGCTTAATGCGCGCAGTTCCACCCGCATAACTCCCGTTCCTGTAAAAACTTCATAATGGAATGTAGCCTATAGCTCTACATCTAACACTGTTTTTTTTTCTAATCGGATCAGTAGATCCTGAGATTTGCAGGTTCAAGCATGCAAACAAACTCTAGCTTTAAAATAGTATAGATTTCACTCCCTTGAAAAGTTATTATTTATGACATCGTGGTGTTAGAAATTAAGTGACGTCGTGTCTGTTATCAATTAATCGTCCAACTTATCACTTATTTATTTCTTTTAATCTGTAGGTAATTTTGTATATAACAAGATTACGTATTATTCAGTAAATTCTTACAATGACAATAGTTCTAATCTCCGTTTAATAAGTTATAGTTTACGAATACTGTAGATGTAGGTATGTTAAATGTTTCGACGGGTCTTCTCAGTTGGTGTGTATTGGATCCGGTGGTAGCATTAAAGCGCGTCCGTCGTTATATACTCATGGTCCACCTAAATAATGTAAATAATGACAATTGTTCTAACCTAATATAGACTGAACAAGCTATTTGGCACAATATAGTTAAATAATAAAATATGACGTTAAGACTAAAATATAATTAAAATAATAACTTAAATATGTAGGTTGAACCTGTTTTATTTAAAAAAATATATCATCATCATCTGTCCACTGTTGAACATGGGCCTCCTCTTAACAGACCTTGGCAAGCCAGGATCGTAGAGAGATATTGCCATAACCACCACGCTTGGCAGACGGATTGGTGATCGCAGTAAGATGTAAACCTTGAGCTGATAGATGCTGCTGCCCATCCATCAGCCATATGTCCCTTAGTCGCCTTTTACGACACCCATGGGAGGACATGGGGTGGTCTATTCTAAGCCGGAAACCACACGGCCGAAAAAATATATATATATATATATTATGATCATTATACATAATAATAATTAATACAAAATTATTGTTTTGACTATTTGCAAGTGCCTGTAATGGGTTTACGTAAATAGTTAGGCGCGTGAAACCGCTCGTGGGAAGCTACACTTGAGAGCAATAAAATCGCACACGTTGACTTTTTGTTGTTAAAGCAGTTTTTTAGGGTTCCGTAGCCAAATGGCAAAACACGGAACCCTTATAGATTCGTCATGTCTGTCTGTCTGTCTGTCTGTCTGTCTGTCTGTCTGTCCGTCCGTATGTCACAGCCACTTTTTTCCGAAACTATAAGAACTATAATGTTGAAACTTGGCAAGTAGATGTATGTTGTGAACCGCATTAAGATTTTCACACAAAAATAGAAAAAAAAACAATAAATTTTGGGGGTCCCCATACATAGAACTGAAATTCAAAAATTTTTTTTCATCGAACCCTTACGTTTGGGGTATCTATGAATAGGTCTTCAAAAATGATGTTGAGGTTTCTAATGTAATTTTTTTCTAAACTGAATAGTTTGCGCGAGAGACACTTCCAAAGTGATAAAATGTGTGTCCCCCCCCCTGTAACTTCTAAAATAAGAGAATGATAAATCTAAAAAAAATATATGATGTACATTACCATACAAACTTCCACCGAAAATTGGTTTGAACGAGATCTTGTAAGTAGTTTTTTTTTAATTCGTCAAAAATCGTAAACCGCAATTTAGCTTTCATTCAATCAACTCGAATATAAAAATATAACATTTCATTTCATAAACATACGCTTTTTTATTTATTCTTGATATCAAAAATAGGTACGCACTTGTAACTGAAACGGAACCCTTCGTGCGCGAGTCCGACTCGCACTTGGCCGGTTTTTTCATGAATGTGAATACATATTAAAATAAAACTTACACTATTTGAATGTTTACTACAGTACCTTTCTAATGATATCAAATACAGTGTAAAAAAAGTACCCATAGGGAGTTTTAGGGCACAAAACCCAACATACGGATAAAATTACCCAATTTAGCTTAAGAAAGAATAAAAATAAAACTCAAAATGCTTGATCAAATTGTTTTTTAATAAGGTGTATTCCCTCCCCTAGCCTTGATTACAGCTCTTAATCGGTTTTTCATGGACCGTATTAATTTCACCATGAAATCTTGTGGTATGGCGTTCCACTCCTCTTCAATGGCAAGTTGAAGCTCTTGGAGGCGCGTAGGAGCAGGGCTTCTTGCTCGAACTCTTCTTTTTAGCTCATCCCAGACATGCTCAATCGGATTGAGATCAGGACTACGAGCTGGCCACTCCATCGCGGTGATTCCAACGTCTTCCATGTAGTCGCAAACTGTTCTAGCGACATGCGGTCTGGCGTTGTCGTGCATTAAGAGAAAATCTTCTCCCATAAGCCACGCAAGCGGCCTCACATGTTCTTCGAGCACTTCTTCGACGTATCGTGCAGCCGTCAAACTTCTCGATCTTGGGCCGGTATTCGCCGTAGTGATGAATACAATGTCAGTTTTAGTGTCCAACATTATGCCACCCCAAAACATACACGATCCACCTCCAAAAGCCACACGTTCGCTTATGCAGCATTGTGAAAATCGCTCTGATGACCTTCTGTAGACCCTAGAGCGTCCATCATGACCATGTAAAGTCATTCTGCACTCATCAGAGAACATAACAGCCCGCCATTGGTCATACGTCCAATTTAAATGTTCCCTAGCAAATTGTAGCCGGGCTTGTCGGTGAGCTGTGGTCAATTTGGGACCATTTGCTGGGCGATGTGAAGTCATTCCTGCTTCACCTAGTCTTCTTCGAACTGTCCACCGACTTATACTGACATTGCGAACTTCTCGAAGCTGTTGTCCCAGTTGAACCGCGTTCAGTTGCAGAAAGCGGTCATCACGCTCTGATGTTGTGCGTCGCCGGCCAGATCCTGGTCGCCGAATGTAGCCACCGGTCTCTTGGAACCTCTGGTATACACGACGAACAGAGTAGCGGCTCAAATTTAGCCGTCGAGCAACTTCACTTTGGTTATGGCCTGCTTCGAGCAAGGCAATAACTTGAGCGGCTTCTGCGGGCGTGGTATCCATATTTTTCCAGTAAATCCGTATGCTTCCAGTAGAGATGTTATCACGTTGACCTTCGGTATGCAACTGATTAAAAATTCCAATAAACCGACCTTTATATACCTGCGGCTAAGGGTGCAAGTAGTGACAACGCAACAGGTGAATTTGGGGAATTCGGTGTACGGTCGGTTTTTGTAAGTTACGTAAAGGTCAATGATTTTAATTTTATGTTTTTGTAAAGCTAAGCTTGTATGCTTTAATCTTGTCTAATGATTTTTACTCAATATCTTTAGATTTTAGAAAACAATCAGTAATAAACCAAATTACAAGGGGTGTGCGATTTTATTGCTCTCAAGTGTATTATTAAAATATTTTAAGACGTCTTTTTATTAATTGTTAATTCATATTCGTCATAATATTTGCGTTTATATAAAAATAAATCTTAATTCAAATTTAATGACGGATATATGCAATCAAAAGATTTATTATTAAAAAGTCCAAAATTAAACGTAATCGCAGCGTAGACCGGATTGATAATTATTAATCTGATAATATTAGATTATTAATTGTCAACATGTGAACTGGTTTCTAGCGTAGGCGCAGGCTCTTGTTTGCCATTCTCTAGTATACTTACTATGCTGTTACCACCTTCACCTTTGCATAACCGGACGACTAGGCGCGGCGAGCGCTTTCACCCTTTTGTTGTAGACATTCCTTCAATACGCACGAAGCGATTTGCTTCTTCTGTCATAATGCGGACGGGTAAGGAGTGGAATTCTCAGCCGGGGTCAGTTTTTCCGGAACGCTATAATCTGGACATTTTTAAGACTAAAGTGAACAGACACTTTCTAGGCAAGCGTGTATTATCTTAGGCCTTATCTTCGCGTTCCATCACGCGAGATTATGGTCAAACGTAAGCGTATATAAAAAAAAAACTTACTTACCTAATATATTCAGCCCTTTCACATCTACCGCTGAACATGGAACCGCCTCATCTGTTCAGACTTCGGCAAGCCATCGTCGTTGAGTGATAATGCCATCATCACGCTTGGTAGGATTGTTGATCGCAGTAGATGGTAACTGACCTTGAGCTAATAGATGCTGCTGCCCATACATCAGGTGTAACATCTTAAGACACCCATGGGAAGACAAGGTGTGGTCTATTCTAAGCCGAAGACCACACGGTGAATACGGCTCTCTATACTCTGGTATACGATTGTAATAAAATACCTACGTCACCGCTTCTTTTAAGCTAAACGTGCTTTATGTGGCATCAAGGGCGGTCGTTCAGTCACTTTATGACTGAAGGACCGCCCTTCATGCTGATCCTGGATAGAAATCTTTGTTTGAAAATCGATCGACTTCCAAGACTTATATCACTTAACTGAGGAGGTTATTTTCGCTTTAGCCCGCCTCTAATTTCAACAAGCCACAGCAACCAACGCATAATATTTTCCGAACATGTTGGAACTTTTCGACCAGCTGGCGTCTAGACTAATCTAATCGAACTGGCTGTTCTTGGCTGATGGCTCGATGTATCCTTGAACTGGTGATAAGCCCTGTAAGTTGGGAATACGGGGTACTCTCCATTTATGTGGCTCTGCACCAGTTGAGGGCATCACAACTTGTTTCTACTAAAACCATAAACAACATAAACCACAAAAGAAAAAGTACCAAACCAAGAAGTCATCTCCTGTTACGATCGCGTATAACACAAACAGTAAATTAGGCAATTACTAACCGCAATTAAAAAATATTTACGTTTATTATAGCAGGAATAGGTATAGGTATAGGGTATAGGTACCTGCAATAATAAAATTCAAAAAAATAATAATTATTAAACTTAGGTCGCTATATAAACTATAAGTATGCAAAATTTCATACTTCTCTATCAGCGCAATTTTCGTAAAGAGGAGTACAAATATTTTGCTCCACGTATTAGTTTACAATGTCTACTGTTTAGCCACGAGCCTCTTGCTATTTCACCAGGCATAACGGCGAGCAGAGCTCCAGCCTTAATAAATGGTTTAAAAACTACAAACTTAGCAACCTGCCCAAAGAGAGCCTTGTGGGGCTTGGACCTCGGCTCAGGGCGGTCGCTGGCGATGAGATTGAGGGATTATGCTTTTTAGTATTTTAGGGGCGAACTGAGTCCAATTCATATAATCTCTATTACAAAAACATGGCATAGGATTAACTACAACATTGATTACAACGATTAAACGTTTATCTATTAATCACACAAATTAATTTATCAATTAATTCTTAGACTTAAGATATAAATTAAAATGTTAATGAATTAGATATTTAGTTGTGGTACAAAATGGCGATCTGGAGCGTTGGTTTGTTTTTGGTGGCAGTAGCTGGAACAGCGGTAATTATTATTTTAATATTGTGAATTTAACTAAAGGTATGTCGGACTCTTCCTCCCCAAATAAATTCGTGACGCGCCACGGAGAGAGAGACCTACCCACTAAAAATCCGCCAGATGTTTCTTCCCCCGATATTGAGGCACCCAAGGACCGGTCTCAGCTTTTAGGGATCCCTTCGGCGGTTCCCACAGAGGACGCCCTCTCGCGCAGGTTGCTTAGTTTGAAGTGCTTAAACCATGTATCTAGGCTGGAGCTCTGCTCCCCTTTATGCCCGGTGAAGTAGCAAAAGCCTCGGGGATAACTACATACATATGTCCGTCAAAATCCTTCGGCGGTTTCCAGAATAAAAGCTGCGATCTCATCTGAACTCACGCTCTCGGAAAAAGGCTAGAGCCCCCCCTCCCCTTGCGACTGAAGGCCACTTCTACACCTACAGGGGCACTGGAACACAAAGGTGACCCTGACCTACTCATGGCCTTCGGAAGCCGAGCTTATGTTTCCTGCTCCCCAAGGTCACGCGAAGGCGGCGGGTTTTAAGATAGTTTTGTTTTTAAGAAATGTGGTTAGGTATATTAATAAAGTAGTGTAAATAAGCATATAGCTATAGGTACCTAAGTAGGTATAACTGTTATTTATTTATAGAAAAACACCAGAAAAGTACTCTCTATTTCTGTGATTTGGAAATTAATACTAGGACCTCAGTCATTGTAATAGTTTTACGTTAAACCACTCAGCTATGTGGATATAAGGAGTTCATTAAATAAAACTTGATACTTCCTAAGACATAGGTATTATGTAAGGTATAGTAATGGCGGGGATAATGTTATTATTCTTATCCTGACCGTATTTCGGCCACAGTGATAAGCTGGTGACAGTTTATTTGGTGCACTCTCAGGTCACTGACGTAACCTATCTTTGGAGCGCTTACTTGTACGACATAACTGCACCGGTGGCTCAGTGGTTACGGTAGTTGCTTCTGAGACCTGGTGTTCTGGTTTCGATTCTCACCCGGGACAATTATTTGTGTGAACCACAAATAGTTATTCTGAGTCTGGGTGTTCTTTGTGTCCGTGAAATAAATGTTTGTAAAGTCCCGCGCGACACAAGGATTTATTTCTATAGTGCGGGAGTTGTCTTTTTTAAAGGAAAAAAATAAAAGACAAAGAAAATAACTACGCTACAAGACCACCCTTCAGACGTAATTATATGCACAAAATTATGCATTCAATTATAAATATACACCGGTTGGTGCAAATGATCCTCACCCGAAAATGTAACTGAGGTAGGTACACGATGTAATTAAGGTATGTATAAAGGTAAGTGGTGGTATAAAGGCATCCCATATAATTTAAAGTTTGCAATCGCTACTATTGACTGTCAAAGTGTACTGGGATTGCAAGCGTGCTTAAATTTAGGATTGCTCAAAAGAATTCATAACTTAAATTTATCGGAGCATGAGGATTTATTTAATGGTTTAGGCTGTTTGCCTGGCGAATATCATATTGTAGTCGATGAAAGTGTAAGACCAGTAGTATGCGCTCCACGTAAAGTACCTCTAGGGCTACGAGATAAGTTATTCGATGAGTTAAATAGGATGATTCAACTTAAAGTAATTAAAAAAGTAAGTCATCCAACGCCATGGGTCAATGCATTAGTTATTGTAGCTAAAAAGAATGGTAGCCTACGTATATGCCTAGACCCAAGACCATTAAATACGGCTATTAGGCGTGCACATTATCAGTTACCTACAATAAATGACTTTGCTATAAAACTAAAGGGCGCTGAATACTTTTCAGTTTTAGATGCTACCTCTGGTTTTTGGGCAGTCCAGCTTGATGAAGAAAGTGCAGATTTGTGTACGTTTAACACACCATTTGGCAGGTATCAGTATTTAAGGCTACCGTTTGGGTTAAATTGTGCATCAGAAATTTTTCATGCAAAAATTAAACAACTACTTGAAGGATTGGAAGGCGTCGATTCATTTATTGATGACATAATTTGTTGGGGGTCGACTAAGGAGCAGCATGATATCCGTCTTAAGGAATTATATAAAAGAGCACGTGCTATAAATTTAAAATTTAATAAAGAGAAATGTCGCATAGGTGTTCGCGAAGTGACGTACTTAGGTCACGTTTTTAACAGACATGGAATGGTTGACAGTGAGAAGATTAAAGCTGTGAGTGAGATGAAAGAACCAACTGATAGAAAGGGTTTAGAAAGGTTTTTAGGAACAGTAAATTTTTTGTCAAAATTTATACCAAACTATTCTGAGCACACTTTTCCACTGACCAGGTTATTAAAAAAAGATGTTTTATGGTCTTGGGAAGAAGGCCATAAGAATTCTTATATGACTTTGAAAAAGTTATTATGTAATAGTCCGGTTTTAGCTTTGTATGATGTTAAGAGTCCAATACTTATATCAGTTAATGCTAGTAGTGTAGCGCTTGGAGCGGTATTGATGCAGCAAGGGCGGCCAGTTGAATACGCTTCTCGTACTCTGTCTGATACCCAGCGTAGATATGCTCAAATCGAAAAGGAATTATTAGCTATTGTGTTTGCTTGCGAAAAATTCCATCAGTATATTTATGGGAGAAAAAAAATTGTTATAGAATCGGATCACAAGCCTCTTGAAAGTATTTTCAAGAAACCTCTAAATGATATTCCAGCGCGGCTGCAACGTATGGTATTAAAGTTGCAAGGCTATATGTATGTAGCTGATACATTGTCACGTGCGCCTTTGTCTGATTTATGTGATGATAAAATTAGCGAAGCAGTATTAAATCAATTAAAAATGGTTATTGATAATATACCAATGTCTCAAAGTAAATTAACCACTGTTAAAGCAGAAACAGCTAAGGATAGTAGATTAAATAATTTGATTAAATATATAAGAGATGGTTGGCCTGATCACAAATATCAGATGAATCATGATTTAATTTACTTTTGGCCTATGAGAGATGAACTATATTGTGTAGATGGAGTAAATTTTACAAAACAAACAAACAAAACAAAGTGAAATGTTGAAGATAGTTCATGACGGGCATTTAGGTATTGATCGTTGTAAGAGAAGGGCTCGCGAAGTTTTGTTTTGGCCAGGTATTTCAAAAGATATAGACCAATATGTTAGAAATTGTAAAGTTTGTCAAGAAATTTTAAATAAACCCAGTAAAGAACCCATGTTACCGTTACCTATTCCAAACCTTCCATGGAATAAAGTAGGAACTGATCTTTTTGAATACGGAAAAAAGAATTTCTTAATTTTGGTCGATTATTATTCTGGTTTTATTGAGGTAGAATATTTGAGGGACACTTTTGCAAACAGTGTAATTAATGCTTTGAAACAAAATTTTGCTCGGTATGGTATTCCAGAAACAGTTGTAAGTGATAATGGTCTACAGTATTCTTGCAGGGCTTTTGTAAATTTTTCTAATGAATGGGGATTCAAACATGTGACATCTTCTCCATATTATGCTCAATCGAATGGAAAGAGTGAAAGGGCAGTTCAAACAGTTAAAAACATTTTACGGAAGTCTATTGATAGTAATGAAGATTTTTATTTGGGCTTATTAAGTTACCGTAATGCTCCGAGAGATAATTTAAAATCTCCGGCACAACTTATGATGGGACGTCGATTGAACTGTCGATTACCAGTTCATCCAGATTTATTACGTAATACTTATCCGACATTTGATCATAAAATACAATATAGAGAATTATTATGTAAACAAAGTAGAAGTAAAGAATATTATGATAGTGTCCAAATCATTATCGGAATTAGATGTCGGCGATAATGTAATTATGTTAGAACGTAATAATGAGCGACCTCATGGTACAGTTGTAGGTAGGGCTTCAGCACCACGATCTTATATTGTAAGAAACAAAAATGGCATTTATCGGCGTAATCGCCGACATATTATTAAATGTAATACTGGTTCTCAGAATTCAGAAAGTGGTGGTACTTTACAAGTAAGTAAAGATAGTGGACAAGGTACTTCTGGTTGTGTGTTGCAATACTCACCTCCTGTCACTCGCAGTAGGGCAAGGCAACAATAACAATTCAATTTTGGGATTTACGTCTCAAAGTGATTAAGTTTTTCATCTATTGTTTATTATTTTTTACTATTGTTTATGATTTTGTTATTATATTTTTTTTTGGGGAAGAAGATATGTCATGTTATGTTGTTGTTTATGTTAAGTGTGTTTATGTTATATGTCATGTTAGATATTTCATGTTATGTTGTTGTTTATGTTATGTGTGTTTATGTTATATGTCATGTTAGATATTTCATGTTATGTAACAACATAACATGAAATATCTATCTCCCCCCTGTCAATATTTGCATGGTAAGTAAATGAAGGTAAATGACCCAAATTGTGTTGATTGAGATGTTCGGACTGGCGTATGAGCTCTGTATAATAGTGACATGGTTTTTAGGGTTCCGTGACCGAAGGATAAAAAAAAACGGGACCCTATTACTAAGACTTCGCTGTCTGTCTGTCTGTCTCAAGAACCGCGATAGATAACATAAACACACTTAACATAAACAACAGTTTGTGTTAAGTGTGTTTATGTTATATGTCATGCTATGTTGTTGTTTAAGTTAAGTGTGTTTATGTTATGTTCATGTTAATTCTTATTTGTTATAAAAGGGAAGATGAAGTATAATGAGGTTTTATTATGACTTGGATGTTACGTCATTTTAAGAAATAAATCAGTTGTCAAGTGAACCATCTTTTAAGGCTCGAGCACACCGAATGCGTATGCGTTACTACGGCGTAATCACGCCGTAGACACGCGCGGAGTTACGGTGTAACCCGAGGTCACACCGGGTTACGCATACGCTTACGCATCCGAGCCGAGTACGCAACGCACATGGCCTATTGCGTACCCGGCTGCGGCAGCCATATTTTATTCTGTTTTCGAAGGTTGTGTTGTGCACGATGTCTGACATGACGAAGAAGCAATATTAATACTATTGTGCCAGAATAATCCTGCGGAATATATATATTTATACGATGCATTTTTGTAGAATTTACTTTTTGGATTGTAGATACATTCATAAATACGCACAATTTCAATAAGTTTTTCTATTCATTATAAAAACAATACAAAACACCACTACGTGCCAGTATATTTGTAAAAAAATACAACTGACTGCAAGTTACGCGCGTAGGGCTACGCACAGCAAAGGTACGTACCTTTGCTGCTCGGTGTGACGTCCAATAAGGCGCGCCATTGAATACAACGTCATCATGCAACGTTGCCGCTCTGCTCTGCATAAGGTACGGCGTAGGTCACGCAGTCAGTTTGTGCCTTGGGTAGGGCTACGCATTACGTCTACGCGCACGGCTACGTTACGCAAGCGGTGTGTCCTGTCTCATACGGTTCCATACATTACAACTCAGCGGTACGTGCACGTCTACGCTTACGTCTACGCTTACGTCTACGCATACGCATCCGGTGTGCTCAAGGCATTATTATAACACTTACGTTCAAGTGTTACAGTTAACTTAGATTCGTGGTGCCATTTTTCAAGCCCGGGATACAACGTGTGGTCAACATGGAATAGGTTTAGAGTGTGTGGCTTCGTAGTGAGCGGCGCTCGGCGGCTCGGTTTTTTTTGACCGGGATAAAATGCGTTACGCATTTCCAAATAGTGACAAGCGAGACTGTCATAGAAAATTAATCTTTATTAAATTGAATCAAGATACTTTTTACCTGAACCGACATTAATTAAACATTTTGGCTATCGGACAAAAGCTTTATTAAATGATTGAAAAACTACAAATTAAGCCACTTTCGCGGGGATCACAAATTTTGTGATCTCTTCGCTGACGCGTGGCGTATTACGTCCAGCGCAGATGGGCTATGATGACTTAAAGTATAAGAATGTATAAGAAATATACTTACCTACATTTCAGGTACTTGCTGATCCACGCTTCACCTTTCCCGAAATAGCGAGAGGTGAGTTTTTTCAACTTTATATTCAGTATATTCAAACTTTATATTTAGATCAAAGTGATTATATATTTCCGATGAATATGATCATAGTTAGACCCCTATGAGAAAGTATAATGATAATAGGTTCTATTTATATAGTCTCTTAAAAATACTGTGTCGCGGGAGACTTTACAATCATTAAGTTCACGGACACAAAACACACCCACACTCAGAACAACTATCTGTGGATCATACAAATAATTGTCCAAGGCGGGAATCGAACCCTGAACTTCCCAGAAGCAACTACAGCAAGCCAGTGCTTGCTGTAGTTAAAAAACCTTGCCACCGTTGCAGTTCAAAAACCTTGTTCGTTAAAATATTGATTTTATGATATAATCAAAAGAATCTCTTGGAATTTAAGGATAAAATAAACAACTTATATATAAATCTTAAAAATTGTAAGTCAAAAATAGTTTATAATAAAATCGTAGTATTATAAAAAAACTTCGTAGCATATCCGTAGCACGTACGTCACGTGAGAATATTAGCGTGATTCGTAGCCTTGTTACGTGAGAAATAGAGATGAAGTTTTTAAATAGATACGTCCGCGTAACTTCCGTAATAAAGTATAGCCTTATAGCCTTCCTCAATAAATAGACTATTAGATACCGAAAAAAAAAATTGAAATCGGAGTAGTTCCTTTGATAAGCGATTTCAAGCATAATAACAAACAATCTCTTCAGCTTAATATATTAGCATAGAATAGAAATTGTAATTAGCAATGAATATATGATTAAATAATGAACCCACTCGTCCGACTCCACAACTGGGATTGGCAATTTGTTTAGCTATGTATGCAGTTTTGATGGCATAGTCCATAAGATCAGAAGTATGTCTTTATGTTATTTAGTATTGCTCCTACTGACCGACCTAAATGTACCACTCTGTATAAATTCATATTATTATAGTGTAATTGCCGTAGTTAATGAACGAACCATCATCCCTTAGGTAGGTTGGTACATGTATACGAAGTACTCGCATTATTCAATAGAGGGCGCTGACCTTGTGACGTCACATTTTAGAAGTCGCTATAGAGATTCACCGCGTGTGAATGACGTCCCTTGATCGACAAATTTTCAGTATCGCTTCTCGGCCTTTTGGCTAAGATCAAAGTGTAGTATCTGTTCTTTTCAGCTTAATATCTGAAAGTTCCCTCACTGAGGGACCAGTATATTAAACTGATTTTTGTAAACAGACGGGATGTTCGGGGCTCGCTCCACTCCCGTCACGGGTCGGCCCGGCATTGCAGTGCCGCCGGGATCGGCCCTCATAATACATTGTAAATCTAATAATCAAAACCAGTCGTACCCCGGCGCTCTGTGTACTACTATGTAGCGCCAGCCGTCGATCATATGTATAATAAAATCGTAGTATGACAAGAAAACTTCGTAGCACATCCGTAGCAGTTACGTATCGTGACAATATTAGCGTGATTCGTAGCCTTGCTACGTGAGAAATAGAGATAAAGTTTTATAATAGATATACGTCCTTATTAACATGGCATGGCATTCAACCGCTTAACTCCCGTTCCCGTGGGAACTTCATAATAAAAGTATAGCCTATATATAGCTGTCCTCGATAAATAAGCTATCTAATATCGAAATTTTGAAATCGGACTTGTTCCTGCGATTAGCGCATTCAAGCAAACAAACAAACTCTTCAGCTTTATATATTAGTATAGCGTATATATTGTAATTATTAATTAAAATATGATCATATAACGAACCCGCTCATCCAATTGCCGATCTAAATGTACCACTCTGTATAAATTCATATTATAGTGTTCATTGCGGTAGTTAATGTATTAATGAACGAACGAACCATCACCCGTAAGGTAGGTAGGTAGGTACTTGTATGTGAAGTACTGTACGCATTATTCAATAGAGGGCGCTTACCTTGTGACGTCACATTTTAAAAGTCGCTATAGAGATTCGCCGCGATTGAATCAGGTCCCTTGACAGCCGCGTTTACGGTATCGCTTCTCGGCCTTTTGGCTAAGATCAAAGTGTAGTATCTGTTCTTTTCAGCTTAATATCTGAAAGTTCCCTCACTGAGGGACCAGTATATTAAACTGATTTTTGTAACCAGACGGGATGTTCGGGGCTCGCTCCACTCCCATCACGGGTCGGCCCGGCATTGCAGTGCCGCCGGGATCGGCCCTCATTAAACATTGATACTCTAGTATATTCGGAAATACATTTTCTATTATGATTTTTTTATCAATATAAAGCAAAGAAACTACTTTACAAAATTATCTTAACACCTTTATTTTATTTACAATGATTAATAAAAATATATAATAATATACAAAGAAACTGCTATTTATAATAACAGTCATTGCGTAGAATATACACTCAAATTCATTCAATTCAAAATTCATTTATTCCGTAAAAATGGTTACATTTGTTTGGAATCGTCATAATTTTTTCCTACCGTGCAGTGCGTGACGTGGCGACTACTGAGAAACACTGCCAAAAAACTCAGTAGAACCCTCTTTTAAAATCTAATAATACATAACAATTTTTCATTAACCTAATAACAATATACTTTATTTTACATTGAGATTGGAGCGATTTAATCCCAAGCATTTTTGTCACAAAGATAATCGGATATTTTATAATAAGCCCTGCTGCACAATTTGGCTTTAATAGTCATTTTAAATTTATTTATAGACAATTCTCTTATACTATTGGGAAGTTTGTTATAGAATACATTGCCCCATAAAAGAATTACTTATTTTGCGGACTAGACACTGTATAGCCATCATACATAGACTATACATAAAAATCTTACGCTTTTTTGTGACGTTACGGACGTTTATTCCCGGCTAGGGAAAAGACGAAAACTGCCCATTTTAAATTGAGCACTAAGCAGACATAAGACCATTATGCAGAATGTGCAGAAAAACTTCATGAACTGTAGGAAATTTCGAAGTGTTTCTGCGTAGACCTTGGTATAGAAACCAAAATTAATAATAATACAATGTTCGTAGTAACTATCTATTAATCTGTGTTAATACCCTGTTGCAACCACCAGCGTAGTGGTATAAATCTTAAATCTCAAAGGTCGTGTGCTCGACTACCGCTCCGGCAAAACGGCTTTGTTTCACACAAAGCCGTTTTATTAAATAATTATTTCCGGGGCCAGTACGGAGATTGACGGAAAGCACGATAAGCGTTAGTTCCGATTGCTATAACATCATCTATGTCAATCTTATACTCCGTTAGTCCCATTCCCAACAAACCCGTCAAAATATATAGTACATTTAATAACTCGATGACGTAGTTTTCTTATGACTTCTTACAAATCTTATCTTATATATTAGTTTAATACACAACAACTAACTTAGGTTAGTTCATCAGAAGTTGGACAAACTAGGAGTTGGGAAAACCACGTAATATACGAACCGCGTAATGGACAAACGGCGTACCTACTGGATAAACTGCAAATTAAAAAAAACACAAATTAGACCTCTTTTTTAGAATTGAAACAAATGCGAATTGGGTCAAACGCACCTTAATAATGATATGTCAACACTAGCTGTTGCCTGCAACTTCGTCTTTATACTATATACTAGATTTCTATACAAAGGGCGGCATTTAGATTTTTGCCCGGTCTGGTTGGTTGAGAGTCCTTCGCTACCCTTACTACCCTGCTTAGTGAAAGCGCGTTAAGTTGGTCCCAATTATTGTAACATCTATAACAATCGTATACCAGGACAGCTGCAATTAACAGTCTATCCACAACATGCCAAGCTTGGTTGCCATAGCAACGCCCCTTCGAGTGACTGCACCAGTGACTCAGTGGTTACTTCTGAGACCTGGTGTTCCGGGTTCGATTTCAAATTTTGACAATTATTTGTGTGAACTACAGATAGTTGTCCTAATTCTGGGTCTACTTTGTATCCGTGAACTGAATGTTTGTAAAGTACACACGACACAGGGATAAAGTACCTTTTTTTTTTTTTTGTTGTCCGGGTGCAATGCATTTACGCATTCCCACCACCGCTGCAGCGTATGCTAAACTCATACCATGAGGATAGGACCCTACACCCCTTCGATCCGCCGTTGGCGGGGGCCGGGTACGCATGAGCAATCCGGACCCCCGATGGCAATATGGTACCGCGGGATCTCCTTTTTTTTTTTTTTTTTTTTTTTTTTTGTTGTCCGGTGGGAAATGCATTGACGCATTCCCACCACCGTTGCAGCGTATTTGCGCGCTGGCGGTGGGATATGTGGGACTCGCCCTCTCCATAGCGTGGTATGCTAAAGTCATACCACGAGGAGAGGACCCTACACCACTAAAACCCCCCGGACACTCCTTCGATCCGCCGTTGGCGGGGGTCGGGTACGCATGAGCAATCCGGCCCCCCGACGGCACCCGCGGCCAATATGGTACCGCGGGATCTCCAGGGCCACACTAACAGTGGCCCATTTGCCCAATTATAGGGACGCCCGGAGTGTAGAGGCGTCCCTACTCCTCATGGGTCAGCCTCGAAGGGAGCGGGGCCCATGTTCCCCACTCCCCAAGGCCGAGCCTAGGGCGGTAGGCGGCGGGTTTCGGCCCGCCGCCGACGGCCAACACGCCGTCTGCGAAGCGGGTGGGATCCGCGGGATCTCCTGGGCCCACTTACCCAAATATAGGGACGCCCGGAGTGAAGAGGCGTCCCTGCCCCTCATGGGTCAGCCTCGAAGGGAGCGGGGCCCATGTGCCCCGCTCCCTTCGAGGCTGACCCATGAGAGGGATAAAGTGACAAAATGCCGGAGTCGTGTTTAAAAAAAAAAAATACCCATGCTCAACAGTGAATGTTATACGGGCTGATGATCGTTGTTTTCAGAGCAAGCAGATTCGCGCATTGTATCGGGATGGGAGGCCGAGTTGGGACAGATCCCTTACCAGCTGTCACTGCGCATGGTGAGCCCGGCTGGCGCCGTCTCCGCCTGTGGGGGTACCATCATCCATGCTGAGTGGGGACTAACTGCTGCTCATTGTACTGCTGGGTAAGTTTATCTACATTTAAAACTAGCATCCCACGCGCGGTTTCATCCGCGTAACTCCCGTTCCCGTGGGAACTTCATAATAAATATAGCTTATAGCCTTCCTTAATAAATGGGCTATCTGACACTGAAATAATTTTTCAAATCGGTCCAGTAGTTGCTGAGATTAGCGCGTTCAAGCAAACAGACTAACTCTTCAGGTTTGTATATTAAGTACAAGCTTCCCGCGCACGGTTTCAGCCGGGTAGCCCCCGTTCCCGTGAGAACTTCATAATGAAATAAAGCCTAATAGCCTTCCTCGATAAATGAGCTATCTAATACTGATTTTTTTTTCAAATCGGGCCAGTTTTTCCGGAGATTAGAGCTTTCAAGTAAACAAAAAACTCTTCTTTTTTATATATTACTAGCGACCAGCCCCGGCTTCGCACGGTTGCAACGCTATTGTATATTATACAAATACATATAAACCTTTCTCTTGAATCACTCTATCTATTAAAAAAAACCGCATCAAAATCTGTTGCGTAGTTTTAAAGATCTAAGCATAGATAGGGATGGCCAGACAGGGAAGCGACTTTGTTTTATGCTATGTAGTGAAGTATAGATAAATGTTCTATACAGACTTTTTAAGACCAGACAGATGATCTACAGATGCAGTGGTTAAGCGGCTGTAGCCTAATCTTTACGGCTGCTTACGTCGCGTCGGATCTTGTGATATTGTGGTCGCCATTCCGATCCCCACCCATTGCACTCCGGACGTGAACTCAAGCATTTTAGCTAAGCACGACTGCACTGGTAATGGCAATGAGCACCGAGGCTCCCGGGAAAAAGTTAAACTGCATTGGGTCCCGCGACGAATTTATTCAGTAAGAGATTCGGAAGCGTAAGAAAGACTAGTAAACTGCAAAAAATCTGCTAGTAATATTTAAAAAAGAAGTGGGGCCAAAAATACAACAGATAGTGCCAGTGCAGTAGATGCGCAGCCCTACCGGTGAAGTCCAAAATAAACTTCATCATCAGCCCGTATAACGTCCACTGCTGAACATGGGCCTCCTCCTTAGGGAGGGTACTTGCCATAGTCACCACGCTTGGCAGGCGGGTCGGTGACCGCAGTATTATGTTGTACCACACAAGGAAACGCTGCTTCCCGTACCTTGATATACGATTATTATAGATGATGTTATAACAATCGGGACCAACGGCTTAACGTGCTTTCCGAGGCACGAACGGTAGTCCTTCAACCAGACCCAAAAAGAAATTGATATTAGAATTTACACAAAGATTTTTTGTTGGGCGCGGGGATCGAACCCACGACCTCTGAGATTTAAAGTAAGCCAAATACCGCTATGCTACGGAGGTTGTCATCATACCTTTCGTGTATATTGTATGATTGCAATAATAAGCAATTACTATTGTTACAGCCGTGTGTCTTTCGTGATCCGCGCTGGCACCGTCAATTTGACCGAGCCCTCCCTTATCTTCGAGACCACTAGATTCTACAACTACCCTGACTACGATGAGTCAATACCCTCAGTGGTGCAGCCACATGATATTGGTCTTCTGGCGTTCGGCAGAAGAATTGAATTCAATGGTAAATGTGCCCTATGTCTATTACACTGTCGTCCTCAAGCCAAAATGGCGATTTTTACTTTGTTCTTATGAACAAAGGTGGTGTCAGCGGCCGCCTACAGCAGAAGTCGTTAAACTTTCTCGCCCCTCTCCTGGCCCTAACCTAAGAAACTATATCGCTGCTTCAATTGTATAGTGACACAACTCCAAATGTGTAGCTTTACGATGATGAGTTTTGGCGACAAGATATTACAGATCAATTTTCGTTGAATCAAAACATTATTTTGTGCCACTATCAAATTAAAGCAGCGATATTCTATGCTTTCATCAAAGCGCCATATATGACCATATGAGGAATAACTGCGGGCCGCAAAATCTTATTGCTACCAAAGAACACCACGCAAATATCGTCCATACATAGACGACATGCGGCCCACGTGCCGTAGTTTGACCACCTAGGGCCTACAGACAGCCTCGTTGTCTATGGGGCATCGCGTCTCATAGATCCAACATACCACCTCTATTCAGAGATCACTCTCTAAACGATCTTCGTATCTAAAGTCGAAAAATTAACGAAAAACTCTGTACTTATTGGTATTTTTAGTCAAAAACTGTTTTAATGGAGACGTTGCTTTTATATAACGCGATATGCATAATGTATTATTGTTTTCTTCACAGCATACATCCAACCAATCAGGCTTCAGAATTCGGCAGCTAAGGATGCAAACTACCATAACCAAATCTCTGTAGCCAGTGGATGGGGACGCACATGGACTGCTGGTAATTAGATAGTGGTGTGGTTTCCGGGTTAGATTAGACCACCCCATATCTACCCAAGGGTGGCGTAAGAGGTGACTAAGAATCATAAACTTCATGGAAGGGCCTGCAAGAAGCATCTTTCAGTAGAAGCTCAATTACGATCTTGTGGTCATCACCAAAGTGCCTGCCAAGTGTGATCATTACGGCAATATCCCTGAAATACCATGGCTTGCAAAGGTCTTCTAAGCCTTTAATAGAAGGAATATAGAACCCATCATATTTTGAACTCTATTGGATTGTAATAAAGTCCAAAATCAATGATTTTAAAACATACCTACTGACCGTTAAGGGGCAGAGGAGGAACATGTTCAGAATTGGACGTCAACGAACTGATAGAATAAAAAAGAAGTAAAAAGTCCAGGTTTTATGTCAATTATACAATACTGACCGTGCAATTCGAGGACGAGTCGCAAGTTATAGAAATAGAAAAATTGGAAAAACGAACAAGTAAAAATAAGTTATTTTCCGATTCAAGGTTTATCACCGGAGAATATGAACTGGGTATACTTAACTCTGATCTCCAACGAGGCCTGCCACGCCGCGTACCCCACCAGCACCATCATCGTGCCCTCCACCATCTGTGCCTCCCACTACAATGTTACCAGCCAGTCTACCTGCCAGGTGAGCAGTTTTTTAATTGCTATATATGTCAAATCTCTAAGGTCACCTTATCAACGTACAAGGTTTGAAATGGGTCCAGGAGTTATTCATAAACTTCATAATACATGTACGTGTCCCACTGTGGATTCCAAAATAGGGTTAAAAATTATCCCCTCATAAAGAAGGGCGTACCACCTTTTTACATTATAATGTAATTACTCAGATCAAATAAAATGTAAAGACGGACCGTTGTCGAACATTGTAATGAAGCCGGTTCTTTTGTGCATTAGTGTGGGTAAAAGTGTTGCTATGATTTTTCACAATACCCCAATATTATAAAATAACGTTGAGCTTTGATTTGTATCCCCTTTAACGACACTATTCGCTGCGACAGATCGACTGACAAGTGATGGTACATCATACACACACGTGTATAAGTTTTGTATGGCCAAGGCAGAGTTTTACCGGCGTCAGTGCGTTACTCGCAATACTCCATCTCTCTATGGTCTGACTGTAATTCATTAGTATTTATTTATCTACAGTGCTGTCATGGTTATCCAAAATATACCATAAGTAGGTATACCAGTCGTACTCATCTTACAATCAATGCCCAATCGGTTTCTCTAAGTCTGTTTAGTACCCCTCACCAAACATTTTATCATTTTCTATACTGATATTATAAAGAGGAAAGATTTTATTTTTTCTTTGTTTGCATTTAATAGGCTCTAAATGCTTTTACTATTAGATAGCAACGTCATGTAGAAGTAACATATGCTATATTTAATCATGAACTTCACAGGCGAATGGGATGCTGATGTATAATAAACAAGATAGACAAGCTAAAAACAATGTAACTACTATGTTCAAATTCAGGTTAAATAATACATAAATCGTCGAATATCTTTCAATTAGTTTACGAAAGTTGTGGCAGAGCTATGTAGTCTCACTTTATACCCACCGTAAGTTCATTTGTAGTTAGTTCGCGCTACAAGTCCACTTATGTTGTTTGTGCGAGTAGAGGCGCCCGTTGTAAGTGCCAAAACAACCCTAAAACGTATGGAAACCTAAAAATTCTGAATATATTTCTTTGTAATTCTACTCTCTATCCTTTGAACGTAATTCAAAAGTTAAAAAAAAGCATACGTAGTCCCAACGTGACATTGGCAAAGTCCATGTCTATGCCCGGTGAAGTAGCAAAAGCCTGGCTAACTACATATGTCCTACGATTACAAATTCCTTGCTGATTGCTGGGATTATTCCACTTTGTTCAGAATAAGTTATTTTTGTGTTCTTGTTTAGAATAAGTTATTTTTGTGTTCTTGCTGATTTAAACTATCTGATTTGTTTCCGAGGTGATCAAAGTACACTAATCAATTCCACTTTGTTCACCTGGGTGATATCACCCAGGTGATTTATTTCCGAGGTGATCAAAGTACACTAATCAATTCCACTTTGTTCACCTAGGTGATATCACCCAGGTGAACAAAGTGGAATAATCCGATTGCTTAAGTGGGTAAATTATTGATAAAAGAAAAACGACTATAATACAATGTTTGTTTTCCGATCTCCACGGGTTTTTTGTTAATCCTAGTTCTAGTATTACTTTTTCTTTAAATTGCTTTATATATCCAGGGTGACAGCGGTGGTCCATTGACAACTATCGACCTGGACGGAGTGGTCTCTCAAGTGGGAGTCACATCCTTCGTCTCCGGAACTGGCTGCCATACCGATGTACCTGCTGGTGAGTAATTATTTACTTATTTATTCGGACGGAAAGAACATAAAAAAAATGAAAGATATACATCGCTGATTTGCAAGACGAACGACACAATTCATAAAGAGGTACAGAGGATAGCCAACAAACTAGAGGGCCGAAACCGACATTGCTGCTAAACAATCGATTACTAATCGCAGATACTTTGATCGCCACGAACTATTCAATCGTTCGATAAACCTTGTAGATAGCATATAGCGATTCTTCTTTTTAGGGTTCACAAGGCACCCTTATAGATTCATCATGTCCATCCGTCTGTCCGGGTGCCCGTCCGGGCTCGTACTCCGCCGTTACTGCACTGATTGTCACGAAAATAGGTGGAGAGATGTATATTGAAGATCCAAAACTTGGTTTTTAAAATTATGGAAACATATTTTTTTCCCTCCCATACAACGAACAGCGAATTAAAAGAAAATCGACTTACCCCATCATGTAGGGTATCGTTGGAAAGGTCTCATTTTGTTTATGCCCTTTGGATAGATTTTTTTATTGACAGAATTAAAATAAAACATTGTTTCTGTTCAGGTTTCATCCGCCCCGGTTTCTACCATGCCTGGTTCACTGAGGTAAGCGGAATCAACTTCGATTGGGAATACGAACCCTCTACTCCGGCACCAGAACCCACAACCACGGGGGCTCCTGAGACAGAAGAACCCACAACCACGGGCGCTCCTGAGACAGAAGAACCCACAACCACGGCTTCTGAAACAGAAGAACCCACAACCACGGACGCTCCTGAGACAGAGGCAACCTCAACCACGGGCGCTCCTGAGACAGAAGAACCCACAACCGTTGAGGAATAAGATGTTCCTGAAGAATTATACTAAAAAAAAAAATATACCTATTAATAAAGATAAAAAAATATACACTCTCTGTTATTGTCTCTTCTAAAGCTGAATGAAAAAAAAACCTAAAAACAAATGCGAAAACCTCAAAATGATGAGATAATTGACAGTATTGCCCCGATCCTAGCAGATATTTTCAATTCTTGTTTAAGAGATGGAATATTTCCAGACCTAATGAAAATTAGCAAGGTTATTCCCATTTTTAAAGCAGGCTGCTCAAACAATGCTTCGAATTTTAGGCCAATTTCTATACTACCAGCGCTAAGTAAAATATTTGAAAAAATAATGTTAAATCAAATGCTGGCATACTTTAACATAAATAATTTATTAAACAATAAACAATTTGGGTTCACGAAAGGCCAATCTACTCAAGATGCCGGTTCCAGTCTAATAGAATCTGTATTTAAGGCTTGGGAGAAATCGTAGGATGCATTATGTATTTTCTGCGACCTTTCGAAAGCTTTTGATTGCGTTAACCATAACACGCTTATTATGAAACTTAAATACTACGGATTCACTGACTCAGCACTTGATCTTATAACATCTTATTTAACAGGTCGAGAACAAAGAGTATCTATTGGCAATGTAATTTCCAAAGGTTCTACTGTCAAAATAGGAGTTCCACAAGGGGCACTCCTAGGTCCATTTTTCTTCTAAATCTACATTAACGATCTTCCTAATGTTGTCAAAAATGAGTGCGATATGGTTTTATTTGCAGATGATACATCCCTTATATTTAATGTAAATAGAAAAGACAAAAGTGTTACAGAGTTAAATCGCACACTCGCTTTAATCTCGGAATGGTTCTCCGCCAATAATCTCCTTCTTAATGCAAGTAAAACGAAATGTATTAGATTTTCATTACCAAATGTGTCGAATAACATTCCTAATGTAGAATTAAATGGGGAGCCATTAAGCTTAATTCCATCAACAATTTTTTTAGGAATTACTCTTGACTCCAAGTTGCAATGGGGACCACATATAGAAAGACTATCTGAAAAACTTAGCTCTGCATCTTATGCGGTCTGGAAAATCCGACAAATGACTGATATAGAAACAGCTAGATTAGTTTACTTTGCTTACTTTCATAGTGTAATGTCATACGGGATCCTATTATGGGGATCGGCCGCAGATATCCAAAGTAATTTCATACTACAAAAGAGAGCAATCCGTGCTATTTATAAAAAAAGAAGCCGTGATTCTCTTCGTAGTCTATTTAAAGAAGTTAATATACCTACCGTGCCTTCCGAATACATATACCAAAATATAGTTTACGCCCGTAAAAACATAAATAAATTCAGCAAAAAGAAGGACGTACATAATTTTAACACTAGAAACAAAGATAAGATCATTACACCTTTTTATAGAGTAAATAAGACAAGTAAATCATTTCTTGGAAATTGTATTAGATTCTATTAATAAACTTCCTTTAATTGTGACAGCTTTGCCAGACCATAGATTCAAAAAGTATGTGAAAAAGGTCCTTATGACTCGTGGCTACTATAATATTAAAGAATATATGGATGATGGAGATGTTTGGCGGATGAATCCATCGGTCTCATTGCGGCAGACTGGCATCCTTTAGCTATCACACCGAATTGGCAATCAAATTAAGTCAATGCTATGTACTTTATAAATCTAGAACTCTTAAAATATACGCAAGACAACTGATCAGATTGTAGGCATGTTTCTATATATGTAAATCTGGGGGAGCGCTCCCTGTACCTGTACTCGATACCTACTTGAAATTATCATTGTTGTCTTCACACTTTCCTGGTATGAGTGCCTACATATCGATGTATGGGGATCACTAACCTAGATACTAAAAATGTTTAAACAATGTATAAAATTATTAATCAAAGACTTTAAAAGATGACAAAAAGAATGATCTCGGAGTTTCTTATAGTCTTTCTTCTCCGAGTGTCACACCGTAGGTAGATAGAGAAATACTCGTAAGAAGCTAGGAAAGGGTCCGGTCGTCCTCGCAAGGCGAGGCTCGCGACGCGTTCTTTGCTTCAGACCCGATCCCAGCCCGCGCTGGTTGATCTTAATTACATTTTATAATAAGCGATTAATTACGAACATGCCATAACAATATTAATAAATTTAATAACATTATTGTTGAAATGTAAACTAATTTATTAGTTAAGATTTTTTTTTTTTTTTCTTTATCATTGTATTTGACTTATAATAAGTACGATCGATTCGTCTACATTATCAATAAACGTTTTCATTTTCATTTTCATTTTCAGAGGACAAAGGAATAAAATGACACATTTTGTATAGAAATTCAGTTTACATTCAAACTTATTCATCATCTAACGCTGTACTTTTCGGTCTACTAGATTGTGTGACTCATAAAAAAGACGAAGTCGAGGAACATAATTAAATTTTTTTAAATATGTACCTGCAGGTTTTTAATTAAGGAAACCATAGACAGATTATACATATTTATAAATTTTCTCAACGTTATACCTTTTAACCGTTATAATAAATAAATAATAATAATTTATTTCCCAAAAAAGTGCACGATTTACACATAAATTATAACTTTTAAATAGTGACAAAAAATAGAATTGAACTCTGGTACCCATGATAAGATTTAACTTGAGTTATGGGTACCAGGGCTCTCATACATAGTTTAAGCTAAAAGTGGACTTAGATAATAGATTTAACAAACTTAGCCAGTTACAAAATTTAGCCTAGGAGCCTCGTGGTCTGTATATAAAAGAAATAAATATATGTGATTGTATATTAGTACGTGTATATGTAGTGTAGGATTCATGATCGTGTAGTGTTATTTATGTTTGTGTTAGGTATACAGAACGGACAGGGTGAGAACGATGAGAAACAACGAGAGAGTAACCTTTGTTTGATTTGATTCATAAAAAAACAAATTTAAGCGAAATTTGTTTTTTTTTATGAATCTAACATAGGATATATAACTATATGATATATATATGTTACGGCTAAAGGAAGGTGTGACCATAAACTTAAGATTAGCCGGCTAAACCTAGGTCTAGCCGACCACATGCGGTTAAACTTAGATCAACCTGAATAAGTCCCTGTTCAACTCCATTGGTTTAGGTTATTTTATTTTTTTTAACCCCTCCAATATCCTTTTCTCCCGTGCATAAGTATTGTTTAATTTAATTAAAACGTAGAATATCACGACGCAAACTAACATGTTATCGAACTTTAGCTGCTTCTCGAAGATAAACCTAAGTTTAGCCGGCTAATCTTAAGTTTATGTTCACACCTACCTTTAGCCGTAACATATATAACTATTTAAAAAAGACATGACTAAAAAATAGTCTTCACGATAACCGCGCTTGTGAGATTTCTATAAAAAAACTATAAGGGTTCCTTGTGGACTACGGAACCCTAAAAAAAATCGCTTCACAATTTAGAAAATGAAACCCGGTTTTTTAAACTTCCTCGGTTTGAAGTCGGTCAATAAAGGCTTGACCTATAGCTATAGCTTGGTCTTTTTATTTAAAATATTTATCTATTCTATAAACCAAAAGCACCTTGTGAAATGTCGCTTTTAAAAACAAAATCGGTTCACAAACTAAAAAAAAAAAACAAACGTTCGTTTTTTAACTTCCTCCTTCCTCGGTTTGAAGGCGGTCAATAAAGGAAGCCATAGGTCAGGAGCGTCAATTTGCCGCCGGCCACACGTCATCTCTATACGAATGGTGGCAGGAAATAAAAATAGGCGCGTGGTACTTCAGCGTCGTATTGCAGTGGAGACCAGGCGCGCATGCGTCTTGGTGTTGCTAGCGTAGGTATTCTCCTTCCGGATTTTTTTATTGCGAATGATTTAATCGTAATTAAGTTAGTGATTTTCTATTATAGGTGGTTACTTTGTGTGTGTTGACATTAAATCGCGACATTAGTAAAGAACTTTCTTATCCTAAACACCAATGTGATAATTTAAGATGCATAAAGTACCTAATTAGTAGCGTTCATTGTATTGATTTCAGACCTTTTAACAATTAGTCTATAATTGTGTTGTCTTAACTGCGGTGGAATGATGCCAACATATTATTTGTAATGTAAAAAACAATATAATAAACTGTCTCATATTGTACCCACAAGTTTCTTGTAATAAGAAAAAAATATAAAATAATAAATTATTATATCGTGTTTGGATTCCAAATTTAAGATAATTACACATTCATTGCGATAATTTATCTTAATCATAAGAAATTATTTTGTAAGTGCTTTAAAACTCTTTTAGCAACGATTTGTTTAACTTCCTTAAAACGTCGTATTCTAAAGGAAGTAAATGAGAACTGAGATCATCCATTGGATAGAAAAAGGTACTCTTTGAATCAATATCCCATCATGTAAGGAAAAACCACTACATGGCAACACCACATTGAATTTGGCGCGCGCGCGAATCGCCCTTCCAAAGCAACATGGCGAACGCTCAAGGAGCGCGCCTCGTCTCATAAAACACGCGTAAAATACACCACATCGCCATTCAATTATTATTTTTTCTAATATTTCGTGTGAAACATGTTATAGTGTTCTACTGTGTGTTCAGTGGATTCTTTTGTGTACACAGTGATTTCTTGTTTATTGCATGAGTGTTACTCATGGAGTGGAAGTACGCGACGATGGACGTGATTCACCGGCCAGCACCGAACAGCTAACGTAAGGGGAACTTAAAAAAAATAGTGTAAATACTCTTTGTATTACAGGTCAGAGAGTAAAAAAAGAGAATACAGACATTTGTTTTGTTCCTTTTTCAAAAGAGTTGAGCGTTCATACAATGGAGCTATACGAGTACTATACGTTACCGCACCCCTAATGGAAGCGTTTGAATCCTTTGACCCAAAGGAATATCTTTATAACTTCATTGAACTAAGTAAAACACTTTATACAAGTGTTTGTATAACACTGTTGCAGAAACTGCTGTCATGATTCATTTTACGTGAAAAATGTCGACGAATATTGTTGAAATATTCATGGATTCTTAGGACGAAAAACGGACCATGATTCATTAAAATTCACCATCGCTTAAACGTGCAAACATGCTTGGAAACTTTTTTTACCATTCAGTAGAAATCATAACGATATAGACTAGCTTCTTCTCAATAAATTTTGATCAAGGAAATAACATTTGCTTTTTTCGTGGTGGATTAGGTACCTGCCTATGTTGTTGCCGGAATTTTATTGGTTAATTACACAAAAACTTGGTTCTAATCGCCATACCCGACATAATTTTCTTTCCAATAAAAAGATGACTTCTACTTTTATCTTTTTTATTTATTTTATACTCTTGCCAATTTTGTCTCAACAGCTTTGAAGATTTACTTGAATTTTCAAAATAAAAAGAACGTGATTGACTTTTGCCCGCAACTTCATCCGCGGAGAATTTGAGGTTTCCGGTTACTGGGACCGCAATTAACTGGGACCGCGGTCCCAGTCGCTAATTCCGTAAAAATAAAATATTTTTCTTCCAGCGACTGGCACCACCCATAGATAACTAAAAAAATCTATTATTCAAGCCAAAATCGGTACAGTCAAAAGAAAAAAATCTAAATTATTTACCTTTATGAATATCATTGACTCGTTCTCGACATGATTTTATTCTATGCGCTTAGTACTAGATATTCACACATTGATGTAAACCATCAGAGGTAAGAATAGACATTGCTGGTCAACCTCTAAGTCTTCAAGGCGGGGCCGAGTTTCAGCGCAAAATATCGTCAGAACTCAACGAGGTCCAACACGTAAAGACACACACAAAGGGAATAGCATTGTAAAATACTATCCCTCTCTAACTCGAGTCCGTTTTGCCTGTCGATTTCAAGGTCAGGTAGCCCTTTTGTTATAAATGGAAAATTTTGCATCGCTCGATGCCTGGCTTGGTCAATCACTGTCAAGAAGCTTATCAGTTTAAGAAAGTCAAGTTTTGCATCAGACAGTGTCATATCAGATCATTGTAAGATACTGCGCTGAATGTTTGTTGCAAATTGTGTGATGTGAGTCGTGGTGTAGTAGTGTAGACTTCATCTAATAATCTTCAGGTATGTAAAACTATTTTTTGTGAACTTATTTATAAACAAAACAAGCTAATAAAACGACGTGGATACAAATATTTTTACTTTAGAGCGCTTCTCATCTTCGATGAGACTTTTTAATATCACAAAAAAAATTGTCATCTGTTAAGATTATCTGATAGTTAATATATTTTTTTCAATTTAAGAATTATCAAAATAAATGAAAATAGTCCTTCAATTTCACGTGGTGAACAGTCGTTTTATATTGATTTCACACAAAGAGGACGTGAACTGTGGTTGCGAAGAGCTGGTTATGAATATAATCTTAAAAGAATAAACAAAGATGGCTCAGAACTCTGGTGATGTGCAAGAAAAAGTTTTAGCAACGCGACAGTAAAAATCAGAGTCGATGCGATAACTATTTTGAACGAAACTGCTCATTGTCGAAAGTTTTAAATAACAGAACTGTAGAGGCAAAGGCAGTTTCTTTATAACAATAAATAATGTTTTTAAATCAAAAAGGATTTTTTTTCAATTATTACATTTAAAAAAAAATCGTTTAACTGTACATTTTTTTATTTCAGTTATCATTTATGAGTGGTCCCAGTCTCCGGAAGAAAGTTATTTAATTTTTACGGATCCGGCGATTAGGACCGCGGCCCTACTTAATTGCGGTCCCAGTCGCCGGAAATCTCGAGAATTTGCTCTCTCCAAACAATCTTTAGGCATCATCAAGGGGTTAATTTCTGAAGAAAAACTCAAAGAAAAAAAAAATAATTATGGCAAAATGAGCTCTAGTAACTTGCATTACAAGATAATCTAGGTAGTAAAACCGGGTGTCCTAAAATTACTGATTAAAATGATATCGAATTTATGTTAGATAAATTCAATATCATTTAAATCAGTAATTTTAATGCTAATGAAAAAGAATATACATGTATAGACCACATTACCCAAGATAAATCATTTCACCTAATATTGCTAGTATTAACAATGACAAAAAATTTAACAATGACAAAGATGTAGGTACCTATATCATATAAACATTACGAAGTATAATATAACATAACGTTACACTTAAATTTTACAAATCGGAATTGCGATTACCGCGTTCAAGCAAACAAACCAACATACAAACTCTCCAGGTTTATATTACCTATTAGAATATATATATTTTGTAATGTCCTTGTAGAAAATACGCAAAAATGCTGTAACATCATAGTACTCTTTACGTGTTTAGTGTATAATTTCCGTATAAGGTTGCCTTATTTTGGCACGCAAAGCTACCACTTAGTAGACCACTATAACTTGCGGTTTATATTAGGTTGTGAAAGTGGCCGGATTCTCTTACCGTTGAAAAGAGCTGCAACATATTGAACTTTGTCTTAATGCTTTTAAACCAATTTTGTAAATGGGTATTGTTTTGAACGACAAGTCCTGATTTGTTTGTAGCTATTTCATAACCGGAGAACTTGATTTCTGACGACCTTTTGTTACTCTTTATTTATATTTCTATTCTAATATATAAAGCTGAAGAATTCTTTCAGGAACGGTCCGATTTGAATAACCTTTCAGTGTTAGATAGCCCATTTATCGAGGAATGCTATAGGCTATGTTTAATTATGCAGTTCTTACGGGAACGGCAGTTACGCGCGTTACTTTTACTACACTTACTTATTTTTGTCGCCTATGACTAAAATGTTCTGTTGAAGGTCAAGTTTGTACGCAAATTGTGGGATCATTAAAAAAAAAGTTACAACGTATTAGGAATGAAAATCATAGAATACCTTTGTGATTCTATGATGTAAAATGGATGACGTATGACGCTGATTGCAGTTTCTTTTGGATACTAGGTATCTATACTAATATTATAACATGGTAAAGTTTGTAAGTTTGTGAGGTTGTAATCTCTGGATCTATTGAACTGATTTATTTTGCCAGTAGAAAGCCACATTATTTGTGTCATGGTATTATTGTCATAATTCGTGTTATTAAGACGAGGATCGCACGGGTACTTGATAGCCTGTTGTAGTCTGCCAAAAGTGACTATGACAATACTCTAACTTGTTTAACGTCCCCAACTGTACAAGGAGGTTGTTCAGCAGTACCTAGCCGTTAAACTGGCTGATGATGATATTACATTATTTGTATCCAATTGTATATACTTACTTTAATACGAACTTAAACAATTCGAAATCGAGAATTAATAAATAATAATTAAAGTACAGCCGCTAAGCTGAAGTGGGAATGGGCTGGCCACGTCTGCAGTATGCCCAATAAGCTGTGGGCCAAAATAACCACCACGTGGAGCCCTGACACTGTAAGAAGGCGTCGCGGCAGACTCCGTAGAAGATGGCGGGACGAGCTGGACAAAACAAACGACCAATGGCCTACTTTAGCCATGATTAGATCGAAAGAGCTGGAAGTCATGGGAGCCTTTGCCCAGCAGTGGGATGATGCAGGCTAACAGTAATAGTAAAGCCACTAGCATGACATTGTGCATAAAAGTCTCCAACCATTAAGTGGAAAATGCCTTTTTTTAAGAAAAAAAATAAGTCCAACGATTCCCTCAATAAGAAACATTATTGAGATGGTTTATGGAACGCCACATTTATATTATTTATTCTTTAATATCTCGAAAATTAGTGGTGACAGAATATACTTAAAGTTTAAACAGTACCCATCATTCTCTAAAATGGTGGATAAATATACATTTCGTGCACCAAATACTTTGTCGTCTCGAATCCCTCTACCAATGTCTTAATTTAGTATTGAGTCCGTAAAATATCTTACTACACATTATCTGTTTGGAAGTAATTGTCAAATCAAAACTGAGTAAAATGACCTTCTATCAGTGAAATCAGTGTCATCTCTACGTTATGATTCCCGTGTATGTTTTGGCTTCTCTTCAGCACTATGTCAGAGGGTTGGAGCCTTGCCAGAGGATTCACGAGTCAGACAACGCGTCATCGTTGCGTGAAAATCCATACGTATCTATTGTGTAATGCCTAACTAAGTAGGTATATATATTATACACGTATACGATAGAGTGTGCATTAAACTATAGAGTGCGGAGTTCACTGTGGTCCGTTGCGTTGATTTAAATCAGGTGTAAGGCCGGGACTCCACCAAAGTGGAGACGAGACGAGCGGAGAGGAGATGTTTTTTAAACAACCAATAGAATTCCGTTATTGAGACATCTCCTCTCTGCTCAGCTTCAGTGGAGATCGCTGGGCGGAGATATGTAATATTTGTATGGCGCGACGGAAGCGGAGATGTGAGCTGAGCGCGGACGACGCACAGCTCAGATCTTTTGTTTAGGTAGTATAAAGCTATCAATTCAGCTTCTTCAGACTATAGTTCTTCTTCTTCAAGTAAAAGAAGATACTTTCTTCGTAATAATAGCGACATCGTCTGCCTTTCGTGTCAGCATGCGTATTGAGCAATCAATGCCTCGCACACTCGCAAGGCTAGCCAGCACACATCTCTGCTACACTACGCATTTCCGCACAGCTTCGGTGGATTCACCGGAATTGAAAAACATCTCTTCTCGCACAGCACATAGCACACCGCACAAATCTCTGCTTTGGTGGAGTCCCGGCCTTATGTATAGCATGGCACTTTTATTCTTTTACAACTTGGTACTGTATATTTTGATAATTATCACAAACATACAAAATATAGATCGCCGACTTTATTAAAACAAGTATTATTTTAGTCAAGACACCACGATGTTCATCATACCCATGCCACCAGTTCATACTCTATAGGCGCATTCTACAGCTTGCTTATGTACAGACAACAAAAGAGATAGGTTTACACCGTCAGTATCAAATAACGTAAATCAATACGTTTATGTCACTACGACAGCCGGTATTTTTTTATGGGTGAAGATTTCGCTGCTAGATGTATGCACATAATTGTAAACGCTTCTCATAAACTTGTACACATGCATTTGAAATGCGCTTCACTAAGTGTAAACCTATCTCTCTTCTTGACTGTACCTATACTCTAAGATACATAATTATAACTAAAATAACAAAATTAAGCTTTTTAACTAAGAGGGCGGCTTATGTTGTATATTATAACAAAAGCTGGACGTCTGTCCAGTTAAGTGGTCGAAATAAGATTATTTAAAAAAAATATGAGCATTCTTCTCTCTCTCTATATAAACTAAGTGTGCGCAATTTCATACTACTACGTCCGCGCAATTTTCGTTATTGCTTCATGTTTAACACATAGATAATCCGTCGGGCATTCAGTTTGGCAAATATGGCAGCCGTTTTTGAGCCAGTAAGCGCCCCTAGAGAGAAACGGTAAGAGAATGACTCTAATTCCGGAAGATGGGATGGCCTTTGGCCTGGGACGTGAGTGGACATGTTTCGCAACCATTAAGTTAGAGTCCTGCTCACTTTTACGCTCGGTAAAGTAACGAAAACCTCGACGATAACTACACCCGAAAAAAATACCATTTATTTATTATGATATATATAATTATATCGATGGTGTGCTCACTTGTCCGCAATGTGCGTGGATCTTTGCATACAAGATTGGACACACAAGCCACATGCGAGCACACGAACGGCAACTACAGCGGAGCTGAAGCAATCGCCCTAGCCGAAATCGGTCGGATCGCTTCATCATCATTTATTTATTAGTAACCCTTAAAAAAGTATGCGTACTGCACTATATCAGTCCGTTGAATATGGGCCTCCATTTTAAAGACCATGGGAATCCAGGGTCGTAGAAAAATTGCCACAATGAGCAGGCCCGGCAAGCGGATTAGTGATGACAGTAAGATGGTGAGTATCCTCGAGATGATAGACGCTGCTGCCCGTCCATCAGGTATATATGGCCCTTAGTCGCCTCTTACGACACCTATTGGCAGACATGGGGTGGTCTAAGCAGGAACCCACACAGAAACTTAAGTATATTCAGGGGCGGACTTACACATTTGCCGCTAGAAGGCTATTCAAATTCTGCCCCTACTATTGAACTACTGAAAATTTTACTATTGAAATTTTATAGCCGCTAAATTTTTTTTCTATTAGAAAAAAATGGCCAAATTTGCCGCCCCCAACATTCTGCCGCCCCTAGGGGCTCCGACCTACTTAGCCTGCTGGTAAATCCACCACTGAGTATATTTCATTAATGTAAATACCTTTGTATTGTGTAATTGCAAGTTGTGAGGCTTCTTTTTTCTATAGGATTACGAATAAGTTCATTATCTTTATTGACGGTAGTATTGGATTAAGTGGATGTAGCTGTAACCACTTTCTTATCTAATGGAAAACTGATTACTTATTCAAGTGTGGCAGTTTTTATTTTATTAGAAAAACTCAAGTATCCACACCTTGATTAAAAAAATATTGGCATTCTGCACTCCTAATACACAAATATCTCGGATACTGCAAAGGAGCGACAGTTGCACAAAATTCCCCTAAAAATCTAAAGTCCTTCTATTCCTGAATCCTCCCCGCCAGCGACCGCCCTGAGCCGAGGTCCAAGTCCCACGTGGGGCGCCCTCTTGCGCAGGTTGCTTAGTTTGTATTATTTAAACCATTTATTGCGGCTGGAGCTCTGCTCGCCTTTATGTCCGGTGAAGTAGCAAAAGCCTCCTGGACAACTACATAAAGTCCGTCCGAAAAAAAACCTGCAAAAGTGCATCCTAGCATTATACACATTTTATGCAAAGAAGATTAGTATGCTTTTTTCCAAAAAGTAACGTCTGATTCTATTCATTATTTATATGCAATGGTTTATTTGAGTAACTAGGGCGATATATTTAGAGGTATCTATTAATATTGCATCTCTCTTGACCGCTGGCGCAGTTTGCCTTCTGTCAACAACTAAATAGGTTACAAGACTGCGGCGAGCAAAGCTGGTATAGGGGAACCACTTTTATTATAAACTCCCGTTCCCGTGAGAACTTCATAATAAAATAAAGAATTATTCAAATCGTTGCAGTAGATCCTGAGAATAGCGCGTTCCAGCAAACATACAAAATATCTCGCTTAAATATTATTATAATATTAGTTAAAGATTTATCTTTTTATTTTCGTCAAATTTAAAATTTAATTTTACGGCCATTTCTTCAATGTCATTATTATATATTTATTTATTTATTCATACAACATACACTAACATTACAGTTGCCCAATGCGTCAGCGTAGACTTAACATTTAAAATTTATCATTATTTCTTACTAAGTTGACAAAAACTAAGTTACTATAACTTTATGATTTGTTACTGTAGGACTATGCACTTCAAATGTTATTGTAATATAAGACACATTAATTTAATTAATTGGTATATTTAAAATATTTTTGCAAGCATAGAAAACTGAGTAGTAAAAGTCATAATTACATGTCACATCGTAACTAAACTGCCCTCCTGATTCTATATTTTTGAAGCATCTATATTAAAATAAAAGAAAATAACATGACATACCTACCTAAGTAAAGCCATGTCGTTATTTAGATTTATTTACTCATTTAATGTTGTTCTTAAATTATTTCCCATATCCATAAACATTTCTTCTGCATCATCAAATAATATCGCACTGGGTTAAACAGTCAGGACAGTTGCCAAGTAAAACTAACCTACTCCTAAGTCTTTGGCGACGCGACGCCATCAAGTCTGTGATAAAAAGAAAACTTAAAGTCAATGCATTATGAACCTTATTCAGCTGCAATAAAGATCTGGTTTTATAATCAGGAAGATAATGAAGGCTTGTAAGTCATGAGGAAATGGGGATAGTTTTCATGTTGGCGCTTAACGGCGCCATTTTGAAACTTAGAATGAAATTATATTGGGTTAGTTTTTGTATTGCCTATACTTTGGTACAAGGATTCATAAGTGCAGCCTTCTTTGTGATAATGTGATGATGGTTATAAAACATGAAAGAATTAATCTTTAACAAAACATATTTAAAGATTGACACAAATGTGTTTTTTAATTTAAAAAAACAACATAGATCCATTATTCCTCCAACATCACGCGCTAAGTTGCTGGCATTTAAGAATTAGGGAAGCTGACGCATTCACATAGGTACTAAAAAGAAGGCCTGATCGCCGCAACATTTTTCTTTATTTTTGCCGTAGACTTTTATACGCAATCGTCTGATTCCAGAAAAAATAATCCAATTCCATAAACTTTTTTTTAAAATTATAATACCAGAGAGCAAATGCGAATAACAAACGTCCATTTTTAAAATAAAATATCTTGCGGTTTTCTTTAGAGCGCATATTTTTCCCAAATAGCAAATATGTGTCTTGTTGTAATTTATTGCGTATTGTATTTTGAAGCGGAAATTATTTTCATTTCGAATTCAGAATAATAAATAGCGTAATAGTCTGCCAAAAGAAAGTCTCTTACCAATATAAACTTATATAATATTTAAGTCGTATATTAAGACGTGGGAACCTGCCACGGGAACGGAATCTATGCGGGAAAAACCGCGGGAAAATATACAGGTATATTTTTCTTTTTTAATTATTTTCTTCCATACTTTCTCTTTAAAACCTGTGTGCGAAATGTCACACTAATCCGTCCGTGCAATTTTCGTAAAAAGGGGTGAGTATATACAATGTTTTTACTTCACGTATTAGAAGGTACTATTATTAAATTAATATTTAGCTTTACTTACAAGTATCATAATATAAACATATATTAGCGATCTATTACTAAATTTCTCAGACAGCTTTACCAAATTCATAGTCGGAATTTTATCTGCGAAAGTGCGCGGGTCATAAAAAATTATTGACATACTTTTTGCACGTAAAGTTGTTTTTCAACATGTTTTATGTTCAAGGCCTTTTGAGTACTCAAGGTTTAAGAATTTGCTGGATGAACCAGAACTGGTGGTAACATAAAACAGGGTGCTCAGAATCTGATTTTAAAATACTTATGTATCAAGATTATTTGAATTTTAAATACAGAATTACATTTGAATATGATTGTCTATGGTATGCTATTCCTTTGTCGAAATTCATTTTAATAAAATAAGTTTAAATAAGCTGTACATAATTTAGTTATTCTTAGACAACTTATGTAATTCTTATTTTGTTTGTATAATTTTTTTGAATTGTGACTTATATTTTTCTTCAATCTTTCGTAGCTAGGTTTCGATATTTATATTTGAATAAGTATTATGAATAGTTATTGCAATAAAACGGACAAATCAGTGGCAAAAAAATGTTCACAAAATAATCGCAAATGACATCCTAATCATATCTATCGTTTCGTACTATAGATACCTCTACATAATATTGCCTCGAAGCTTAACCACGTTAGTTCGGTCGTAAAATGCACATGGGGTGTAATGAAGGGTCGTCACCCTCACGCTATGTTAACGACAATCCTGTCCTGGTTACCTGGTGACGTCATTCGACCACAAAATTAACTTTACTCGGCCAAATATTGAACTGCGGCTCCGATAAGATTAGAATAGAATTTTTCAAACCGGTCCAGTAGTTTTGATATAAGCATGTTCAAGAAAACAAACAAACTCTACAGCTTTATATATTAGTAGATATAGATATAAATACTGAAAAGAAATAGAAGGAAGGCGTTTAAAAGTGCGACATTAGTACATTTTACCTTACACAAGACATTCCTTAATAGAATTCTTAAAGCGTACTCTGAATAATAAAGTTTCGATAGTCTGAAAACAACCCCCAAGCGAATCATAGCGCTTCCACAGAAACTAAAACCTTGACATTTTGTTTTTATTAGTCTGTGCAACAATTGTACCAAGTTATTTGAATGCATTCCCGTAAGGCGTTTTTATAGTACATATTATATCAGCTTAGATTCAATAGTTCAAAGGGATGTTTAAGTTACTCGCTGCGCCCCGCGGTTTTACTCTGCTCCAGTGGGTCGGAGCGTGATGTTTTGTAGCCTATGTGTTAATCCAGCGTATAACATATCCCGGTGCAAAATTTAAGCCAATTCCGGTAAGTAGTTTTGGCGTGAAAGAGTAACAAACATCCATCCATACTTACACACTTTCGCGTTTATAATATTAATAGGATGCCTTTTTCAAGAAATTAAATAACCAAATTAAACCTGTCGCTAGATCTCTCTCGGCATATAAAATAACAATTAATCATTTCATTGTGAAAGGAAGAAGAAAATCAAACTAACGTATTTATTAATAACTTCATAAGATGCAGCTTCTTATATCATTAATTTAATTTGTTACTGAGCATAAACTTGTCTAATTAATTACGTTTCGTCAATTGCGCGTCATGTTTTTCCTTTGTAGGTAGGTAGGTAGGATCGAAATAGATATCGGACGAAAATTCTTGTCCATCATATAATATGATGCTTTAATAACAAATAAGTGTTGGTCTGATTCACTCTTTTGAGTAACAAGATATGAGTGTGCGTGATGTGTTCCTGGAACAGAATGCAGGGTTTATTTTTTTCGAATGGACTTACGTATTTAGTCACAAGGCTTTTGCTAACTACTTTACTTCATAAAGGCGAGCAGAGCTCCAGCATTAATAAATGGTTTAAAAACTACAAATTAAGCAACCTGCGCAAGAGGGCGCCCCCTTTTGGGCTTGTACCTCGGCTCAGGGCAGTCGCTGGCGATGAGATCGAGGGATTATGACTTTTAGTATTTTAGGGGAGTTTTGTGCAACTGTCGCTCTACGTTACAGTTCGCGGACCTTTCGGACTTCGGGTTTACAAGGGCATCGGAAGAATGCTGTGTATGGGTTGGATCTTGAACCGAACATTCCACTAAAGGGTTCAATTCCCGTGAATATAACACGAGAACTCAAAGGTGTAAAGGTGACAGCGCAAAACGCACCTTTGACTTCTTAAGTACCTAACTTTATCAGGAAGATATGGGGCTTCGCTCTGTTGAAGTGGAATATGGAAAAGCTATTAGTAATAATAAGGGAAATTCCTGTTACCTACATGTTTTGAAGAACCAATACCAAAGATAAACAAATGTGATCCAGGACTAGAAAACAATTCATTAAGCAGTACTGACTGCTGCACGTGGAGGGCGATTATCCGAAAAGGTTATTTTTATACAGATCACACTCTTCATCAATGAAGATACTCAAAGCGCAGGGTAGTAATAGGCATTGTATATAATTCTCTCACTGAATATCAGTTTTTAAGATAACCACTTCGTCGATCTTTATTCCATCAGCACACAATACTCTCTTGTACGTCGATCCTGGCTGTGACCTGTTGGGGAATGCATTGTATATGCTCAGGCGAAATAAAGACGTAATTGCGTTTTCTGAAATAACAATATTCTTTTATTCACATCACACTTATACACAAGTTTTACTACAATTAACATATTTTAACAGAATAGCTTCGTGTAAAATGATCAACCAAGAGATGTAAGTATTTTTTTGTAGACCTTGATCCTCCAAAGCCTCCAATTGTCTCAATGGATACAATTTCGAAGGGACGTGTTGCTGGGCCTAAATGGGACATCAAACCAAATTTTGGATTCCTTCTTGATTTGTTTTTAATACAAATATCACATTCATCACAGAGTTTCTTGATATTTGTGATGATATTCTTTGCTGTATAGAAAGGATTTATTTTATTTATCATTTGGGTTCTCCCAATATGGCAAAAAGTGTAATGGCCATTTTTAATGGGTGTTATTTAAGCAATCATCAATTTAATTTGTTTCGCATCCCCTAAATAATAAGGTGTATCCGCAAAATAGTAGATTTGTCATCAAACCGTTATCGCCAAACAATTAAAAATCTATTTTACAATAAATCATCTAAAATCATCGGGATATATTATCAAGTACCAAATTTATTTTTTTGTATTTAATATAATAGGTGTGTTCTGATAACTGCATAGTCAAACTAATTAAAGGAGATCATCAAAAAATTACGTATAATGACACATGCAAATTCTTAAAGCTCCAGAAAAATGTAGGGTTGTCATCTACATCGTCTCAGTCAAACAACAAAAAGTAGTAAATGATCACCAAAAGTACCTAAATGTTTTACTAATTTACTATTCGGTTCTGGCACTCGCCGGCCGCTGCCGCGGCACCGCTCGCTTCGCTCGCTCGGCTCGTGCGTTGTATGGCCGCAGCTCTAACCTAACCTAACCGATTGTCATTTTTCATTGATTTTATTAAGGTAGAAATAGCGCAATAATTTGCTCGCTAAGATTTGGTGATCATTAACTACATTTGGTGTTCGAATACAATTTGAAGTGCAGTCGTGACTAAAATAGCTAGTACTATTATAATTTTAGACTTTATTTTTCTGGTGTCAAGTATATATTTTTGGTGGTCATTATATTTTATCCCTTAATTAAGTGCACTCACAACACGGAAATGGAATCGACACGAATGAAGTAAACAAAACACAAACATGCATCTCCCTACTCCCGCGTCATACGACCCATAATTGATGCCTGATTGGTCAATTTTCATAGCGCGCCATTTTGGCTCCGCCCATTTGATGATTTTTTCTCTCAATTTATAAACTCATCTATTTAATTGGTAACAAATAGTCATATTTTACTAAAAGAATTAAATAAAATGTAACTACTGTACTGGTGACAAATTAACAAATAAAAAGAAGTCGCAATCTGCGGTTCATAATCGATTTATTTGATGACAGATCTACCATTCTGAGGACAAAACTATTTTATTTGAATTGAACCTAATAATTTAACAACAAATATTATATTCACTTGATGAACTACAATTATATTGGTAATCCATCTCTTATTTAAGTTGACTATGGACATTAAATAGATAATTCATACCTGAGGTCACTTTTTATTAATATGAGGATAAAAATATTTCGTGGCGATAGATCAATTAATTAGGTGAAACCAGTCGATGACAGATGTAAACTTTGATGACAAGAAATATAGTCCCCATTTTTAATTAGTGTTTTGCTAAATGCTTCTGAAAGTACAATTTTTTTCCTTCTTTTATTCTTTTTGTAATAAATGTTATTTTTCAGTATAAACTTTGATTTTTCGTCTTGTATATTAAGATTTGTGTCTTGGTCCTTTTTAATATCATGCATGTTTATTAAGTTTACAACTTTTAAAAAATCTTCAGTATTGTCATTAGTTTCTAAGACTGGATTTCTACTTAAGCAGTCCGCTTCTTGATTTGACTGTCCTGGGTTATATTTTATCTTAAAATTGTATTGGGATAAGTAATATGTCAAATCGCCCAGTTCCTCATCAGTTCTAGACTTGATGTTAAGATTTTCTAGTGGTTTATGATCTGAATATACTATAAATTCTTTATGCATAAGCCAGTGTTGCCAATATTTTACAGCCTCTTTAATTGCCAAGCATTCCAAATATATTGCCTTTTTTTTCTTTTGAGTGTCGGTCAATTTCTTTGAGAAATAAGCTACAGGTTTATTTATTCCGTTTTCATCTTCCTGTTTGCCACTCCTTGAATGCTGGCATCCGTGTATATTTTTATTGGTTGTTCTGGGTCAAATATTTTTAGAATTGGTTTCGAGCATAGTAAATCTTTTATTTTATCAAATGATTTTTGGCATTCTCTAGTCCATATAAATTTAACATCTTTCCGTAACAGATTGTGTAATGGTTCCAGGATAATTGCATTGTGTGGTATAAATTTATGATAAAAATTTACTTTTCCCAGGAACTGACGTATATTTTTCTTTGTTACTGGAATGGGGAAGTGCCTGACAGCTGTTAAATAATCCTTGAGAGGTGTAACTGAATTTTTTTCTATTATGTGTCCCAAATACTTGGCATGATTGTTTGCAAAAGTGCATTTTGAGAATTTCATTCTAAATCCTTCTGTTAATATTGCGTCAAGTAGTTTCGATATATGTGTTATGTGTTCTTCGAAACTTTTAGAAAACACCAAGATATCGTCTATAAAATTTACTGCAAAATCTGAGAGATTATATTTTCTTATTATATTTCTCAATATTCTTTGGAAAATAGCTGAAGCCGTCTTTAAACCAAATGGAAGGCATGTCCACTGAAAATGGCCTTCTTGCGTGACGAAATCTATCTTGTATCTATCTTGAATTCTTAATGGGATGGACCAAAATGCTGAATTTATATCAAAAGTGGAATAATACTCACAGTTAACAGTCTTTACCATCAAGTCTTCAATCAACGGGAACGGCTGTGACTGAGGGACAACAATTTTATTCAATTCTCGGAAATCGATACACAGTTTTATCGGTATTCAAATGATGAATAACTTTATAAAATGACTGATGTAATGAAAATTGGCCAATTCAAATCTAACCTACTTTAAGATCTCACATTTTTAAATAACAGCAATTGTTATAGGTATCCATTAAAGCAAAGAATTAGAGTTTAATACTTGTTCATAATGTTATTTTGTTCCTATAAATACATATTTCGATTTTGCATAGAACTTGGAACTCATTCAGATCTCCATTCTTTTTGCGGCCAAGCCCTAGCTAGCTTAATTTTTTATTGAACTCGGCTTTCCTTTTTTACATTTATGTTTTTGGTGGGATTTCAAATTCACTTAAATTAATATGTGCATTGAAGTTTATTTCACATTGGTTTAGACAGTTAATTTCTTGTTTCCATACCTCAGAGTTTAGAGTGTGACTCTTGTTTATTTTTGTCACGTAGTACATCAGGAATTTCGACATTTAAAATATTTGTTTCGGAGTATTTATTTTTGTTATCCTCTTCATTTTGGATTTTATTCTCACTAAGTGAATTATTACACTGTATGATATTCAATTTTTCATCTTGTATTAATCTAAATTATTTGATACAATCCAAACCAATGAGAAAATCATAGTGAAAATTTTCATTATCTATCACAAAAATATTCATTTCTCTTTCAATGTCATATATTTTTATTTTTAATGTTACCATACCTTTTGTTTTCTTCTCACCATTAATAGTTTTCAAGTTCGCTGTTTGTTTATTAAATGTGTCTTCTTCTTTTTTTTGTATTTTCAATAACTTTGCATTAACTAATGATACATTTGAACCAGAATCATAAATTGCTGTAACTTTTAAAGTGTCATTTAATAATAACTTTATTTTTATTAATGGTGATACTTCACACTTTTCACAACATATTTTTGATTCTTCGCATTGAACCAACAGTTTTCCTCAGGATGAAAACGTTTCCCTTTTTTCTCATTGACACAAATTTGGCATGGTTTCTTTTCTTCATTTTTTTTTGTTTTTATGTCAGAGTGCATGTAGTTCTGTTTTTCATATTTGTTCTTCGCAACAAGATGTTCTAATTTGCCTATCTCATTATAGAGATCTTCAGTTTGTTGTAACGTCTCTCGGTCAATTTTGTCACTCAGGTAATTAGGCAGGCCTGCGGCTATAAGGTCTATAAGAGTACCTGTATCAATCGTCTTCCTAACCTCCAATAACAATTTCGCTTTTTTCAATGCATACTCAAGTAATGAGCCTGATTGATATTTAAATCCAAGAGCATATCTGATTGGCGACCAACCTTAGCTTCCGAATGTTTCACAGAAGTTTTTTTCCCAATTAATCCACTCTGATTCTATTGTAAATTTTATTAACATACAACTGTACCAGTTTACACTTGAATATTCTGAAAATTGTTTTAAAATTTCAATTTTTCTTCTGTCTTCATCGATATGGAAACGTTCACATTCTTTGTTGAAGTCCTTAATCCATTGGTGAGCGTTTGCGTTTCTACCAGTGATTTTTTCAAGCACAGTCTTTTGCAATTTTTCCCAAATTTTGAGTTTCAGATTTTCTTTGCTTTTCTTCGAGTAATGTCTCTAATAGTTTCTCCAATGTTTTATTTGAGCTTTCAGTTAATGATTTTGGATCATTTATGTTTTCATTAATCTCTTCAAGGTAAAAATCCTTAAACTGTATATTTTGTTCTTCATCTAAATATACCTTTGATATCTCATCAGTTAAAGTTATCCATATTTTCCTTGTTTGATGTCTTTTATTCAATATTTTTCTTATCTTGGCATAGTTAGATGTATTTGTTATAAGTTGGTGTTAGTTTGCAGGTTGATATTCGGCCGGTATGCCAAAATTTTGGCCATCAGGTGTTCCTATTGAGATTATGCAAATAATGTTTGATTTTCCATCTGCTGCTGTTTTCACACAAAAATCAAATCTTAATTTCTCCATGTTTATTATATTTTATTGCGAAAATGTTGTTTTATAATAGTATATGCTCAGGCGAAATAAAGACGTAATTGTGTTTTCTGAAAGAACAATATTCTTTTATTCACATCACACTTATACACAAGTTTTACTACACTTAACATATTTTAACAGAATAGCTTACCTGAAATAACAAAAACAACATTTAAAGCCTTTACTTCTAGTTTAAATAATATTATAGGTACTTATTTTATAATATTTTCCACGTTTTCCTAAAGATCACATAATTTAACTTTTACCTTCTAAAATTTATCGTCGGTGTCACTCACGTCACACTGACAGCTAATAGTTTCATAGATTTTATACTCACTGCATAAACAATAAAAAAGGAATGCCACTAGCGTAGATCGTGATATCCTTTACATATTGTTAGAATGTTTGCGTTTCTTTGAAAATTTTGTTTGTTTGTGTATTATCTATACTTCTATACTTATATTATAAAGAGGTAAAGTTTTTGGATTATTTGTGAGGTTGTAGAAGGTAATATTCTGGATATATTGAACCAATTTTGCAAGTTTTTTTACCAATAGAAAGCCAGATTATTTGTGAGTGTCATATAGGCTTTATTTTAAGTCAAGGTGTCCACGGTTACTGGATTTACGCGGGTGAAACCGCGCAGGACAGCTAGTTAGTATATATTTCTATTTATGTTTGTCTTACTTGATTATGGTTCACATTTTGGATTGTATCTTCAATAATTTTAATTATCATCATCATCATCATCAGCCCGTATAACGTCCACTGCTGAACATGTAATGGACCCAGGGGAGGGTTTTTGCCATAGTCACCACGCTTGGCAGGCGGATTGGTGACTGCAGTATGATTTTGTACCACACAAGGAAGCGCTGCTGCCTGTTCCTTGATATACGATTAGTATAGATGATGTTATAACAATCTGGACCAACGGCTTAACGTGCTTTCCAAGGCACGGAGGGTAGTCCCACAACCAACCAGACCCGGAAAGAAATCTTAGAATTTACACAAAGATTCCTGTCCGGCGCGGCGTGGGGATCAAACCTACGACCTCCGAGATTTAAAGCGATCCAAATACCGCTACGCTACAGAGGTTGTCTACGTAAATTTTAATTATGCAACATTATAATTAAAGTAAAATTGACACGCCTTGAGTACAGAACGGCTACTTTTTTTAAGTGCAATGGTTTCATTATATCTAGTCTCCTCGAATGAAGATAATATGTGTGTGCGCTGTCACATCAAGGGCGGGACTTTTGCAAAACACTTTCCAAGGCTACGAGTGAAAACACTAATTGGTATGACGCCATATTTATGGAACATTTATGGAGATTGAAGGGCGTTTGGGGAACATATTAGGTTTATATCAATAAATTATGAAGAAAAATATTCTAATTAGATATTGTGGATTGAACTTGTCTGAAATGATATCAGAGGAACTAAACTTCATTTTAATTGTAAGTATTATATTACTAGCTTTGCCGGGTACATTTAAACATCGGTATACCATACGGGGTTCAAACCACTCATTTATCGTACCAATACTTATCTTCTTCTTGCGTTTTTTGCCTCAATGTTAAATCTCGTGACTTTCCTTTGGTACTTGCCTTCGGATGATGTTCCTCCATCATATCCTTATTGATGACTACGTAAACTAATGGGTCTAGAATAGTGCAGATCTGATCAGATCAATGCTTCGTTTACACCTATACAAAGTACAAAGCTGTCTAATGTCAGGTTGCATTTTATATTTTTCGCAGATATCTGCTAAATACGATAAAGTCTTAAATAGACGAAGATCATCAAAATCCAATTTAATCATAAATGTTCCACTATCTTTAGGAAAATTGTTTTAAAAGTAACTAACATCTCTATAAAACTTAGACCATCAGCAGTACGCGCATGCAATTTTAAATTTTAAAATAAATCTATGAAATTCAGACAAAACAAGATCCTTTCTGCCAATTTTAGAGGAAGATGTGTCTTCACAGCCGGCACGGCGGCGATCATCAGCCATCGGCCATTTGATAGAACACAGAACTTGTATAATTATGTTCCAATTGGCATACGAATTTGCATTGCGTGATATATATTGATGGCGCTGTAAGTTTTTCTAAGGCTATTTGTGGGACTACCTTAATAGCCATGAACATTTAGAAATAATGTGAAAAATATAAATCCTTTCTTCTTTCATTCAATTCTAAAACATGGATGAAGCTTATCTATAAATAAATCCAGCCGTCCTTCCATGCACTTCAACTTGTATTGTTCTAGTATAACGTCGAAGCACTCGTTTACTATCGATTTAGTGGAACAAGTGAAGTTGCTTACGTCAACGGGTTGTGCCTAACTGATCATTTTACTTCTATATCTATAGATCAGGTAGGTAGGACTAGGGCTAATAGACAGGTGAGGCGAGTAAGTATCCTTGAGATAGATATCCAATATAGTAATGAATGTTGAATGAAGTTTAGAGGTTTTTGATCTTGGCTGTTTCTAACCTATCACATAAAAACGGCTCAAAGGATTAAAATGGAACTTGCCAAATTTCATACATCATAATAACAATTTTGATATATGAATTTTGCGACAAAAATACAAAAGAAAAATTGATAAGAAGACATTGGAAAATTTGAACTTTTATAGCCATTTTAAAACTCAACTAAAACAGAAAAGAGTTTTTAACTTTAAACTCATAAAAAATCGAAAGGAAAATGTTTACGAATTTAAATTTCAAAATTAAATAATTCGTCCTTACATTTGCTATCATAAGGAACATTTATCATTATTCTGATAATGATAGACATTATCTACCTATTTTACTAGACTAGTTTTAGTTAATTAATCATCATCTTCCTGCCCTTATTCAAATTTATTTGACGTCGGGGCAACATTCTTTTTTCTTCCATTCTGTTCTGTCAACCGTCACGCTTTCACTGAACTCACTTTTCCTTCATATCACTTCATCTTCCATCCATCTTTCATTTGGACTTCCTCTTCCTCTCCATCCATCTTTATCCAATTAATATTATGAAGGTGAACAACTATCACATTAAAACGGCTCAAAGGATTGAAATGCAATTTTCCAAATTTCCTGTACTTATCAAAATAACTATGTATTTTGATGTTTGATATATTTAGTTAAAGAATAAACACTCAAAATTATAAGTGGCACTCGACGTGGGGCTAATTTAATAATAAAAATAAAGTATTAAAAAAATATTTTATTTATTGATGTCGACGGACTGGTAATTTATGAACACTGCGACATGTGGTTTGCCATTGCCATTGCAGCCAGCTAATCCATTGAGCTATGTCAGCAACCTTCAGGTATCATCATTTCTAATTCGATCACGCACGGAATAAACATAGCATTGCATAACGTATAGCTCGCTGATCGACTTTGAGCTTTCGTATGAGGCATACAGTGAGAGACCACGTATATATTTTTGTTTGCAATAAATAAACTCAAAAGCTGTTAAAACGATTTTCAAAAATCTTTTACTATCACAAAGGTACGTGACCAAAAGAATACAAAGGCTTTATTGATATGAACGGTTCCAATGGCAATACGAGTGAAACCAAGCTAAAGCTAGAAAAGAAATAAAATAAAGCCAGAAGTACTAATAAAGAAATATCGAGGTTATTTATTACACTCTCGACTTGCGGGAAACCTGAAACGTATAAGTACGTTAACTTGACAGCTAGTACGGCTAACCGAGCTAAATACTGTCTGATAAAATTAACTTTTATATTTTGTACTTATTGTATGACATGTTAATCATTATGCTATTATACTAACAGTTGTATAAAATTGGGTTCTAATTAAAAAAGACAAAATAACTAGTGTAAATTCCGCTAAAAAGCGGAATTTTAAATTAGATTAATATGGAGTTCCGCAAAGTAACGTCTGATTCTATCTACATCTACATCTACACTAATATTATAAAGAGGAAAGATTTGTACCTATTTTTGTATGTTTGTAATGAATAGGCTCAAAAAGTACTGGGCCGATTCAAAAAATTCTTTCACCAATAGAATGCTACATTTTTCCAATTTGACATAGGCTACATTTCATTTTGAAAAAAATTAGGGATCCTTGGTAAAATTTGAACAATGTAACCGAAGGTGTAGAAAAATGAGTCTTAAAATGTCTTTCGTCGAATGCACTGCCGAAACTATTAGCAATAGAACAAAATAATGTAAGTACAACAATATTGAAGAACATCATAATGTCTACAAAAAACTCTGCGGTAGCATATGTCCAACTATTGTAGTTATGTCACTACAACAACTTTTTTTATTTTAAACATTAATGAAAATGCTAACCAAATTCAAACCATGCTATTTATGTGTTTATATTAATCCTTATCCAAATAAATTATTTTATGGTCAAGACCATTTAACTACCTATAAAATAGTTTTTAATCTATATATATATATATATCTATATATATAAAAGAAAGTCGTGTTTGTTACAACACTTATAACTCGAGAACGGCTGGACCGATTGCCATGGTTTTTGATTTGTTGGATTTTTTTTTTTTCGTCCCGAATAGCAGAATACATTTTAAAAACAAAAGAAAGTCGTCTTAGTTACACTATTTATAACTCAAGAACGGCTGAACCGATTTGGCTGAAAATTGGTAGGGAGGTAGCTAAGAACTGGGAGAAGGACATAGGATACTTTTGGGTAGGGGTAGGGTAGGTTAGGGTAGAGTAGGGGTAGGGGTAGGGGTAGGGTAGGGGTAGGGTAGGGGTAGGGTAGGGTTAGGGTAGGGATAGGGTAGGGCAGGGGTAGGGTATAAAAGTCCACCCGTGCGAAGCCGGGGCGGGCCGCTAGTCAACTATAATAATTGGGTTTATGTTTTTAATTTGAGTCAGTAGTGTCTCACTGTCATGGTCTCTATTACTATTATAATAGCAATAGACATCACGACATTGATGTTCCCAAGTAAACTAAGTGTTGCATACCGGACATCACGTACGTATTACAATTAATAATGTTCAAAGCAAAATAAGCTCTTGTTTCCATTTTACTAATAAAAAAGTAAATTACCACTATGTCATATACAAGGTGTAACGGAAAGGGTATATACATAGAATCATAACAAACGAGAAAGTCAGTATTATTTTGCAAACAAAAAATAAACCTTTATTCAGAAATACCAGGAGTAAGAGGTTTATTTTTACTTGCAAATAGTTCGTTGACATCGATCAGCTGATTGAGTGCTAGTGATGTATTTATTTCAATTTGAAAAGTTTGGTTTATGGTATCTATGAATTTTAAAAATTCATTACTTCCGGACTTGTAGAGATAGGATTAAATAACCCTTGTCATATCGTTTGTTATCATCCAAAAAAGCCTTGCTCTTTCTATGTATATACCCTTTCCGTTACACCTTGTATACTGGGTGACTTTTTTACCGTCTTAATAATAATAGGGCATGATATGTATATGAAATAGATGTCTCAGGCATAGTTATTTTATCTTTTTCTTTGTTTACTGACATAGAGTGAAAATCAGAACGATAAAAATACGTTCGCCCGATTATTTTCAAGACGGTAAAAAAGTCACCCAGTAGGTATATGTAAAAAATAGAAGAAATTGGTTTTGTGTATTAATATCCAGTCTTTCGGAGAATATAACGATTACAATTTTAGTGTGCCTTCGCTATATATAGTACTAGCGTTTCACCCGCGTGGTTCCCGTTCCCATAGAAACCTTGACTTAAGAAGTAGCCAATGGCACTCACAAATAATGTGGCTTTTTATTAGTAAAAGAATGTGCAAAATCGGTACAGTGGATCCAGAGATTACCCCCTACAACCTCACAAACAATTCACAAACTTAACCTCTTTATAATGTTAGTATCTAATAGATAATCTTGTCTGCAATTGATAACTAACATTTAAGCTTGACTGCACCAGAGACTCATGCCGGTAGTTGCAACTTCGATGTGTTGTTCTGAGTTCCCATCCCTCCAGTTGGTCTTAAATAAGGTAAAGTCCCAGTCGAGCAGCTCATTTGGCGTATTTACGTTAATAATCATCATCATCATCATATTAGTGTGTCCGTAAATTATATGTCAGGAAATTCATCGTCGAAACAAAAATGTTTTTCCATAAAATTATAAAAATTATAAAAAAGACCATAAATTTCAAAATATGTTCCATAAGCTCTTTTCCCACCTTCTTTCTGAGCCGAGGAACAAAGTATTCGGGTGAGGCCCTTAGTTTGTAGTTTAAAATAAGGTTGGGGCTCTGCTCGCCTTTATGCTCGGTGAAGTAGCAAATGCCTCGTGGCTAACTACATAATTGTAAGTCCGGAAAATACCTACCTTCTTCACTTTAACGTCGTATTTCCTTGTCCATTGTTCGTAAGTAACATAGCGTTATGTCGGCCATGACCTAAGGGTGCAGCAGACACACCTTACTGAACATCGAAATGATCACGACATTTGTTGCGTCATACTCTGTGCCAAATTAAATAAGGTCATTATTATGGAGATTGCAATCGCTTTGTGACAGTCTTCCATCTATACATACATAAATCAAATTGAAGTGTCTGATTGTAATGGAAAAATAACAGGGTTTTATAAATGAATATGAATCTACATTATATAAAAATAAAAATTGGTACAATTAACATTAGTTTTCGAAATTTTACAAAATACTCCAGACAGGTAGGCTATTTTCCTGATTCCAAATATAAAAATAAATCAAATTCGAAAAAAAATGTCTATTTTTAAATTTTGAAGGCAATATAGGATAATCATAACAAAAACACATCCAACATTTGTCTTTCTGTCTAATTTATATTTACTTTTTTTTTTTTTGATTTTAACGAATTTATATTTACATGTATGGTTGTTTCCTCGTTCTTTAAAACCTGAAAAAATATAGAAGATAAATGACAAATAAGGCTTTCTTTCTATTTGTCAAAGTATAAATTAAAAAAAAACGATTAAGTTTATTATGACTGTTTACGAATCGAACTTTTTATAAGAAATCTTAAATTTTATTTGTCATTTTTTATATTATTTTTATTGTCAGTGTTTTTTGGGGTTGGTCCTATCTGATCGCGCGATCCGTTGCCTGTGGAAACGGATCGCGCGTCAAAGGTGCTTTCTGATCGTGATATCAGTTTCACCTAAAACTAATGTATGGAAAAGTGGAAATCTATCACGCGATCCGTTTCCACTGAAACAATCTATTAAGTAATTTCCGGTCTGATCGCACAAATATCGTAAATAAAATAAAATATATTCGTACGTTTAAAAGCGTCTAAAATTATCAATAAATTTTAAATAATAATAATAATACATTTATTTATTTTCATTGGTGCACAAATTTATACAGTAGGTACAATAATTACACCTTACTAGCTACTGTCACTTACCTACGCAGTATTGCAGTATTAATATAGTTACATTTTGTAAAGATGATTGTATTCCGACTTAATTTAGTAATTATTAAAATAACATTTAACATGATTTTGTTGATTAATTCAAGTTGTTTTATTCGTTTTTTATGTATAGGTAGAGCGAGGTAAATAAGTGTTAACTGATTATTGTTTATTTAAAATTTAGTGATAATTTTAGACGTGTGAATATATTTTATTTTATTTTCGATATTTGTGCGATCAGACCAGAAATTACTTAATAGATTGTTTCAGTGGAAACGGATCGCGCGATAGATTTCCACTTTTCCATACATTAGTTTTAGGTGAAACTGATATCGCGATCAGAAAGCACCATTGACGCGCGATCCGTTTCCACAAGCAACGGATCGCGCGATTTTTGCTACCAAAATAGTCCTTCGTAAACTAGTGCCTTTTTATTTTAATTTATAAATATAATACCAATACGTAACACAGACATTATCCCCCTATCACAAACTTAACCTTTTTGTAATAAGTAGGTATAGATATTATAGTTTACTGCTAGCCAATATAATTGTTAATTGAATAATTAATTTTCTACGTGGCGTTGTTATACTTACAGAGAATGTTTTATAGTCTGTCGACAAGTTGATGGAGCAGTCTGTCACGGAAATTGTAGGCACCCCCGTAACTATTGTGTTATGTAAAAATGTCACGTTTCAACTCAAAGGAAGACTCGTATATCCGCCTCAACTGGGATTGTCAGTTACAAAAATACAGTCTTATATTATGGTGGCAATAGAGGACTACTAGATAGGGACGGACGTATATTATACTTCAGAAGCATTTGGTCGTAAGTGCCAGTTTACGATAAAGGCACATACGACTAATATTTCTGACGTATAATGGCTCACCCGACCTTATGCTTCTGAGCTCTAGATATGTTTTTCATGACGATGTTTTTAGATACAAAGGATCAGGTACACACATCATCATCATTAGCCCGTATATACCTTACTATATCAGTCCATTTACGTTCTCTGCTGAACATACGCCCCCCCTCTTTACAGACCGTGGCATGCCACGTTGTTGTTTAGGGATACTGCCGTAAAAACCACGCTCGGCAAGCGATTCGGTGATCGCAGAAAGATAAAAGTATTTTTCAGCTGATAGATGCTGCTACTCATCCATCAGCTATCCCGTAGTCACGTCATAGGACACCCATGGGAAGATATGGGGTGGTCTATTCTAAGCTGGAAACCATACGGCGAACCCATGTAATATGTATTCGGTTGCTTATCATCATCATTAAAATCTAATTTTAGAAATTCTCTTTGAAAAGAAAAGCTTTTTAAAATCCACCCACTTTTATGAAGTAACAGCGAAAATAATTAAAACCGTGAACAGACAACGTGTAGTGGCTATTATATAGCGTTGCATCCTTTGTGAAATACGTTGTTTGTGACAGTAATTTTTTTGCCAGCTTTATTTATTAGTTTTATACATTTTTACTTGATATCGCGCTGAAAGTACTTACTTGGTATGTTTTTTAATGTACGGAGTACGGAGACAGAAAGGCGTCATTTAGCATATTTTCATTTTTTTATGACAATAAAAAAAAGCTTTGAGCTCTCTTTTAATATTGTAACGTGTGTGTCCGACACTGAATAAATGGAGTAACTTAAATCATGAAAAGTATTTGGAAGAGGCTGTTCCGCAGATTAATTTTACTACTTGCCTTAGCAACGGAACAGCAATTGTCAAATCAAAACGTCACAAAGTGTCAAGTGCCGTAACTATGCTTTTATTTATTTATTTTGTCCGGCGGGAAGTGCATTATGCATTCCCACCGCCGCCGCTGCATGGTGATGGGATATGTGGGACTCGCCCTCTCCATAGCGTGGTATGCTAAACTTATGAGTTAACATTCCTCGTGGTATGCCACGAGGAGAGGACCCTACACCACTAAAACCCCCCGGACACTCCTTCGATCCGCTGTTGGCGGGGCCCAGGAACGCACAAGCAATCCGGCCCGCCGTAACTGCCCTTGCTTTCCTTTATACCTACCTTTTAATCATAACAACTATAAAAATAAGTTCATTGGATTTGTGTGTACCTTTTTACAATAAATAATAAGAGAGTGAGACGCGATGCTCGGGTTTTTCTGTTTTATAACAGTAATATTGATTATGTGTTGGCCCTATTTTAAAAAACAAAGGGGAATTGAACTACATATCATTAACTAATCAATACAGAGGGGAACTCACTTGGCAGCAAATTTCATACCCTAAGTTACCCCTGCCTGCAATACAATATGCACCGACTTCCGGGCGCCGGCACACCCATTGATTGCGCAGCCTTAGTAACTAAATCAAAATTGTGGACAGGTAGTAGGTGAGTTAATAACATTAATGTATTCTTAATTTATGTTTGACTAGGTCCCGCCCCCGTGGTAACTTCATCATTAAATATGTTACTCCTGGATTGAGTAACTTTCTGAAGGTGAAATGATTTTTGAAATCGGACCAGTAGTCCCTGAGATTAAGGGTTCAAGAAAAAGAACTAACCAACAAACACTTCAGTTTTTCAATATTAGTATACTTATATATATTTTATTATTAAAGCTTTGTGTAATTCACTATATGTGTTAATATCTACGTATGTAATATACTATAGTCACCATCCCGCCTGCCTATTGTGGTTACTATGGAAAAATACCTTCTCTCAGGCCCGATGATGATGACCGCAGTTAGAATGCATAGTAAAACTAAATGTTTATCCCCATTTCCCCAAAATTTATTCACTAATAAATTTTCAATCAGTAATCAGTAGACAACTACTACTAATAACGTAATTAGTAGATTACAATCTTTTGGTTACATGACGGCATATTATTAGGTATACTTTAGAAGTATCTACCTTTTAGGGTATTCTGACTTCTGACTACGGCATGTCGAATAACTCGACCGCGACTAGATTCAATTTTAGTAAAATATACTTAGGAAGTTAATATTCAGTTTATGGATTGAGACGATGCCAACGCTTGTTTTTAGAAATATAACGTCACAGGAAGTTTTTGTCATCAATTGGACGTAGCAGGTGCGTGTCTATTTAAATACGTGATGTACAATAAATCTGTTTCGTTTAAAGAATACTTAGATGTTACCAAATTATAAAAATATATTATGTGAATTATAGTTTATGGCATGGCATGAAAGAGCCACTTGCATTATATCGGTAGTTTAGGAATGAATTTGGTTGGTGATTTTATTTTTAAGTATATCAGTGATCAGTGTTGGCAACACTGATAACTGATATAATGCAAGTGGCTCTTTAAACAAATTCGGTGCCATTTCGGTAGTTTAGGAACAAATTTGGTTGGTGATTTTATTTTTAAGTGGCAACATTGATCACCAACCAAATTCGTTTCTAAACTACCGAAATGGCTCTTTCAAAACCTGGCTCCTTCATGCCACTTCTCCCAAAACATAAGCAATAATACTACTTTGTATATGTTACTAGCTTCCCCCGTAGTTCCTGTTCCCGTGGTAACTTCATGATTAAATACAGTCTAATCTACTCCTGGGTAACGTGACTTCCTAATGGTGAAATACATTTTTAAACCGGGCTTGTAGTTCCGGAGCCTTTTCACTGCAAACAAACAATCAAATCTTTCCTCTTTATAATATTAGTAAAGATAAATGCCAAAGTAACCCTAATAATAAAATAAAATTACTTTTTTTATGAAATTTGGGACAGGGATGGACTACACCTAGTGAAAAACGAAGTTTTTCAACGCGGTTAAAATCGAGGACCAAAAAAACAGGAACTTACATTCCCTCAGTCCCTTTCTTCGAATAAAATTATACGGAATTATTAAATTTTAAGAATATTAATTCATTTCACTGGTGGTAAATTATGATAATCTGTAAGTTCTGGACACGGTTTCCCTGGTTCTGGGTAAAGAATATTTACATTTTATACATACCTAGATTGTGTAATATATTCCGCAAAGTGAACCACCGGGCGTGAGATCAGCCCTTGAAAAGTTTGTGGTCACAGCTATCCTAAAATCGGTGTGTGAGTCGGAGTACGAACTTACTCATGAATTAACGAATGGAATTTGATTATTTCCCTTGAAAATTCAATTTGACGTAATAAGTCTATTAAGGTTGTGGACATGCCTACTGTGCCCACAACAGTGGATCGGCCCTTGTGGACTACCGTTTATTAACACTTTATTACATGTTATATTGAAATACTTGACATACTTACAATTATGTTTATTTCTGAAAGTATATTTATTGCCATAAGGAACTAAATACAATAATGACAATGTATGAAATTGTAAGATGGTTATATACCTAATTTTTTTTTGTGTAACTTCTAATTCTGATTCTCGGCCAACGATTTCAGCCAAAAAAAACACTTCATTCCCTGGCTTAGACAGCCTTTTCAGCCTATCGATTCCTATTTATCTGGAGTCTTTATTGATGAATTCTATCTGCCTCGTAGTATTCTATATTCCTTGTTTATTTAACAAAATTATTATGAATAATAAACAATTTTTAAAAAATCCATTATCCTAATGCAATTAAAGATAGATAGACGGTAAATAGTCGGATTTACGTCTGTTTAAAATAATAACTAGAAATTGCAATTCCATTTATGTTATACACAATATATTCATGAAAATTATAACCTACCTGACTAAGGCGTTTTAAACACATACAAGTTGTATGTGGTGAAAACGAAACAATTAGCCGTAGTATTCAGCGCTAAAAGTTATAGATCAATACAAAGCTCTGGTTCCCAACCTGGGGTCCGCGGACTAGGTACCTGCTGGTGATTTCTGTAAGCATATAATGAAGATCGTGAATTGACTTGCAAAATATCACCCTGTACTGAATATATCCAAGTTCAGGAGTTCAACCATCGTCATCATAATCATTGTAGAACCGATACTTTTTCGCTATTTTGGGAGGATACCACAGGCTCGCACACGCACTTAACGGATAGGCTCTCGTGTTACTGATTTGTGCGCACCAGACAGTGTTGGACTGTGTGAGTGTAGTTGACTACACATACAATACAATCATCATCATCATCAGCCCGAATCACGTTCAATGGAAAGTGAAAATGGGCCTCCTGTCGAAGGAGGGTTTTGTCATTGTCATTACCATTGGCTGGCGGGTTGGTGGCCGTAGTTTTATTCTGTAACCCACAACAAACGCTGGTGACGGTTACCTGGGAGAAAATTGTTATAGATGATGTTATAACAATCGGGAATAACGGTTTGACGTGCTTTCCCTAACGTGTTAATCTCTCAATCAACCAGACCCGTAAAGAAATCTTAGAATTACACGAAGATTTATTGTCCGGTGTGGGGCTTAATAGTATATTAGTATTGTACAAGTAAGCTTTAGTTTAAATTAGCTACTTTTAGTATATATCTATATATTAATTACTCAAAGCAAAATTTTTGTACCTACCTCTTTTTACTAAAATTGCGTGGACGAAGGTGGATAAAATTTCGCACACTTATAGTTTATATAGAGAAGGAGTGGAGAATGCTTATATATATTTTTAATTTATGTCGAAATTTGATTGTTTCCTGTCATTGTGGTCCTTCACTGGTAAAAGTTTAGGAACCACTGATATAAAGGTAAAGAAACTTTACATGGCCGTTTTAGTCTGAACCACCATTAGCTTACCTTGTTGCGATCATTGACGCGATTCCAAAATCGTTAAATTTAATTATGGCGGAGTTTACCAATACTATTGCTACGCCATCCGATGTAGACGGATTTAATGGACGAGCAACGTAGCATTTGTAGATGAAAATGTGCGTCATTACCTTACTGTGTTAGTACTTAGTAAACAATGGAAGGACAATGACCTATCCTTCTCCGTGATTATGTTTGGCAGATGATAAAGAACGTAACTGTAACGTTCTTTAGTTTCATATTTGTATGTACGTTTTGTTTTACTTCCATGTTCAAGATGTCTCATTTATTTAATAAATATGATGTATTTCGTTTTCTGACTGAGAAAGGTACGGTTGCTCGAAAGTTGTCTAATTAGTCTTTCGTAGTTAGAGAAAATAACTTGGATATATTTTAAAAGATTTCTCGTTACTGTATTCTTTATTTTCTGTATTCTGGTTTATGTAATCACCTAATATTATGCTGCTCGATTTGTACAATAAGTTGAGATTTTTTTTAAAATAGTGTTTAGCCTCCTGTTGTATTTTTTTAATGGATTTAACAAGTATCGAACAAGTAAAATGGTTTTAAACTGGACCAAAACATTCGACGATAACTTACCAGATTTAATTATAGAATTCTTTCAAGTCATAATAAATGTAAACTGCATACATTTAGCCGACCTACATTTTTTCAATATTTCTTGTAAGATTTGTGACTGGCTGGTTGGCTCTATATCGCAAACCCTTGTCTATTAGATATAGGCAAGGGTTTTATATTTTGAATATCGAACACACCAGTTCACACCACAAATTCTCTGGTTTTTAAATAATAAAATCTATATATATAAAAGAAAGTCGTGTTTGTTACAACACTCGAGAACGGCTGGACCGATTGCCATGGTTTTTGATTTGTTGGATTTGTTTCCGTCCCGAATAGCAGAATACATTTTAAAAACAAAAGAAAGTCGTGTTAGTTACACTATTTATAACTCAAGAACGGCTGAACCGATTTGGCTGAAAATTTTTGGGTAGGGGTAGGGTAGGGTAGGGGTAGGGTAGGGTAGGGTAGGGTAGGGTAGGGGTATGGTAGGGGTAGGGTAGGGGTAGGGTAGGGTAGGGGTAGGGTAGGGTAGGGGTGGGGTAGGGGTAGGGTAGGGGTAGGGGTAGGGTAGGGGTAGGGTAGGGGTAGGGTAGGGGTAGGGTAGGGGTAGGGTAGGGGTAGGGTAGGGGTAGGGTAGGGGTAGGGTAGGGGTAGGGTAGGGGTAGGGTAGGGGTAGGGTAGGGGTAGGGTAGGGGTAGGGTAGGGGTAGGGTAGGGGTAGGGTAGGGGTAGGGTAGGGGTAGGGTAGGTGTAGGGTAGGGTTAGGATAGGGGTAGGGTAGGGCAGGGGTAGTGTATAAAAGTCCACCCGTGCGAAGCCGGGGCGGGCCGCTAGTAGAATATAAATCCTTAAACAAATAATTATCTAATTCCCAACAATAAAATTAAATGTTATGATAAACATGTTTCCAATTTTTATTTAACTAGAACATGCATGTAAAGAACAGTTTTAAATATTGTTATTTTTTTTTAGGAAATGTGCAGAAAAGGAGTTGGATTGCGTGGCGGTCGGTAGCCGGTTGCGGGGCGTCATGGGTACTCGGCAGCCAGCCCGCTTCTGGCAGCAGTTCTGGGCCACCGTCGTCAGGAACCTGCTGCTAAAGAAGCGGGACACGCGGAAGACCCTTGCTGTTAGTACTTCAGATGATTACGACACACAATAATTATAATTTTATTGCAGACATTCATCTCTTACCAGTTTAGAGGATTTCTTAAAAACGTTTGTGACCTATGATGATGGTACCTATTATAATATTTGTCAAATTCTTTATGTAGGTATATTGTGTAAAATATATTATGTTGGAACGTAACTAGAGAGGTTCCGGTTTCGAATTCCGGACTGGATAAAAATTGTATAACGTGAAATTGGCTTTCGAGGGAATCAAAGTAGACATCAGTGAAGTAAGGAAGTTGGTGGTGTTTCACCCATGCCACGGACCTTTGCAGCCAGTGCCTTGTCACCACCGGTTGGGGCGATAAAACCATCTTACCCGATGTCATAAAGGAATAGAGATCTTGCGCGAATGGGAGCCTGTGCCTACTCACCAGCGGTTGTCTCGGTAAAACGATATTACCGAATTTTGTAACGGAAGCGCACACATATGCGCCTAGCGAAGATGGCTAATCTTCTGAAATTTAGGCCACCGTGGCCGAAATTGTTTGGGAGGACTATATCGATTTAGTTTTGGTATAGGTTTTATATACCTCTAATAATGAATTTCGGAAATACAAAACACTTATTGCAATATTAGCAACTAGCTGTTCCGCGCGCGGTTTCACCCGCGTAGATTCCGTTCCCGTAGAAACTTTAAGTTGACATATATCCTATGACGCTCACAAATGACGTGGCTGTCTATTGGTAAAAGAATTTTCAACATGGCCTCAGTAGATCCAGAGATTTCCCCTACAAAGTCACAAACTCACAAACTTTACCTCTTTATAATATTAGTATAGATTAACATTGATCTGTTTAATTAAAATAAAACGTAACTACAGTTTACTTGCTGTACTGGCCACTAAGGGCTACAGCTAACTTCAAACAAACTACTGCAAGCTGCGCCCTAGTGCGTTTTATGTTTAAATAAAAATAATAAAATGTTTTATTACAGCAAACTAAATAACTTATACTAGTTTACAGTGAGGAGCATCCTTATAAGCAAGTAGTTTGCATGTGTTAGGATGTTCCCCCTTCCCCAAGTTATACCTACATTTTATATAAGTTATTAAGCTTAATACGAGTATGTATGTATGTATGTACAAGTATGTATGGTAAAAATGTACAAAATAATAAAAAGGTAAGACAAAAAGAACAGAATAAACAATAATTTGAAGTTTAACATAAACTTTGCGCACTGTTGTTAAATCAAGGTACAATAACGGCGACCCCTTTAACATGAGTCTTAAATCGATCGCGTCAATTTTTACGCCACTAATGAACCGTTTGCACCTGCAAATTAGAGCAGCCATTTCATTCCCCTTATCATTATCGAATGCAGACCTGAACTAACCAAGTTAAAGTCTTGATCCGATAACAATAAATCAGTCCATTTATGTTTAAAAAAGAAAATGTTTGGTACAAACGTCGCGGCTATTGTTGTTTCTATTTATTTAATTTGAATTAGTTATTGAATTAGTATATTCTCCAAGCTTAAAACCGTGCTTGATGGCTCATCTCAAACATATAATATCTAACTGTAGAACACAATTATAAAACGTTCTTGTGCGTCATAATTTATTTTATAATGTGGGTGTTAGATAGCCTAATTATGTTAAGAATCCTACGTTTTCATCGACAGCTGTCGGTTCTATGGTTCTTTTATAACCGACTAGCGACCCGCCCCGGGTCCGCACAGGTAAAATGCTGATGTATTATACATATAAACCTTTCTCTTGAATCCCTCTATCTATTAAAAAAAACCGCATCAAAATCCGTTGCGTAGTTTTAAAGATTTAAGCATACATAGGGACAGAGTAAGCGACTTTGTTTGAGAGAGGGCCCCGAACTTTGAATTGAATTGAAACCGACAGTTGAATAAAACTTCCTTAAAAAACCAAATTCCTTAGTCCTCCCACCAGCGACCGTCTTGAGCCGAGGTTAGAGTCCTAAGAGGACTTTGTAGTTTGCTTAGTTTATAGTTTATAAACATTTAATAAAGCTGAAGCTCTGTTTGTTTTTATGACCGGTGAAGTAGCAAAATCCTTGTAACGAACTATATCATTTTTATGCACATTAAGTAAAGATTGAAATATCAAGCGCATTTTCGCAAACCACAATAAAATTGGATTGACGATATTGTTAATAAATTGCCATCGCCGTTTTGCTTTAGATTTATCCCTCGGGATAAATTATCATTTCCTTCTAATCTATTTCCTGTACTGACGTGATTTATTTTTGAATCATCTTAGTAGGTACTTATACACTTATTGGTCCAATTGGATTACTTTTCTCAGGAGGTGCTCGTCCCGCTATACTCTTTGGGGGTACTGATATTCCTGAAGATGCTGGTCCCCAACCCCAACTTTCCAGAAGTACGCAAACCAGGCCGCCTGTTCCGGATCAGCCACGATACATTCCCCGAAAATCATTCCGTTGCCGTGGTTGCTGATTGGCTCAATGCGAATGGAACTATGGTAAGAAGTAACGTCCATTTCGGTTTTTATTTATTTAAGGTGTTCGAAACTAACCTGGAACTATCTACTGGTTTTTGACACAATAAGTTTTAATTGATTGTAGTTGTCCTTATTTAGGATCGCAAATTATCAAAAACTTTGCGATTTCATATTTTAATCGACTATGGTGTTGGTGTAAAATTTTGACGTTACGTCTCATTTACTAAGAGAATTTTACAAAAAGTTGTGAAGTTCTGTTTTCTTTAATAGAAGATCGTATTTATTTGTTTTCTAGTTTTGGTTCACTATAATATGTTTGGCTGTCTGAAAATTATAGTTATTTTAAAATTCAAAATAGAAGAATTATTGTGTCTATATCTACAGTGATTATACGGTTTATGGTACACAACCTAAAAGTATGCGGAATACATTTAGTAGAGTTGCCATTTTATCGGAACACAATTATTATTGTCAACTAGTCAGAGCTTTAGCAATTGTTCTAATTGCCCTTGTGCGGGTATCCATGTTTCTTACAGGACTTAGCAAGTTATTCCTTTTCTAATTACCTTTATTTCCTCAGAGTTTCCTAGAAGAAATCAACGTGATGCTAGCGGACTCCCATCAGCATCCCATCCGGTGGATCAAGTATAACAACACTACGGAACTCAACGACGCCTACCATAACGACGCGAAAAACTTCCCCATTGCTGTCATCTTCCACACCGACCCCACATCCAGCATAGATCCCCTCAGGTATCACTTCAAATATATTAATCATCCTCATCATCATCATCAGCCCGTGTAACGTCCACTATTGAACATGGCCTACCCCTGCCCTACAACCCTCCACCCGAGGGAGGGTATTTGCCATAGTCACCACGCTTGGCAGGCGGGTTGGTGACCGCAGTATTATGTTGTACCACGCAAGGAAACGCTGCTGCCCGTTCCTTGATATACGATTATTATAGATGATGTTATAACAATCGGGACCAACGGCTTAACGTGCTTCCCTAGGCACGGAGGGTACTCCCTCAACCCGGAAATAAATCTAAGAATTTACACAAAGATTTCTTGACCGGCGTGGGGATCGTACCCACTACCTCCGAGATTTAAAGCGAGCCAAATACCGCTACGCTACGGAGGTTGTCGTTAATATTAATTATTTTATTATATTATCGCAGTATGTACCTACTTAATTGCTAATATATTGTGAGATCAACGATAACGAGAGAGTTCTCCGAGCAGTATTACTTTCACCTGATTTCACAAAGGAACTTTATATAAGTCTAGCTTCCGCCCGCGGCTTCGTCCGCGTAGATGTCTGTTACCCTCATGGTATCTCCATGCTAAATTATCCCATCGTCTATGATAGACTCCTTTTTGCAGCGCACGCGAATTAAGTATTTTTTAACACCTTGGGGTACATTATTGGAGTTTTTGTAAGGATATAGCCTATGTCGTCCGGGGATAGTGTAGCTTCTCAATGGTGAAAGAGTTGTTCAAATCGGTCAAGGATTTTTGCAACAACTAACAATCAACCAAAATCTTCGCTAACTCATACCATAATTAATGAACAGATTTTATTTTTTGTTATCTTTTTCGATATGGTCACAGATTTAAAACGACGGGTTTCTGGAGGAATTATGCGGTTTTGTGCATAAGTTTGTTAAAACTCACCTTTTTACAGATATACCATCCGCACGAACCCATCGCACATCGGCACCCCATCTACACGGACCCTGACGACTTCTCCAGCCAAATGCAGAGAACGAACTGCATCGAAAGACTGGTCTACCGACTGGTCGAGAGGTGGACAATTAATACCGTTGTCAGAGATGCATAGGGAAGATACCTGTCCTGTGCTTCAGTACTATTACTCAGGGTTCCTGGCTTTGCAAACGCTGATCGATTATATTAAAATTAAGGTTCGTACCATTCATTTTGCGCAAATAAAATGCAAATAGGATAAAATATCGTCCAACAGAATTTAAGAGGATGCTGACATAAAATTGGATAGTAAACTAAATAATTTGATTAAGACCTGGGGTCCTTGGACTTCGATAAAAATATCACACGTTGTTTTTAAGTGTTTCATACCAATTTTCCTAACCCCAGGTGGACACCGACGCAACAATTCCCCCTCCCCGCATAGAA